>CM062065.1:2271000-3607000 GCA_030954485.1 Citrullus mucosospermus
GGCCAGAAATTAATGAAAAATATTTATCAGCAATTATATATTTGATAGTTTCATTGCTAGATTGTGATTTCTTTTAACTGTATATTAAATTAAATAGTATATATTTACATGTAATTACTTGTCGTGTTGATTGACATTAACCGTTTTTTATTTTGTCTATATCTTTGTCCGAAATTGACGTTGTTAGGCTGTGTTTCTTTTTATTGAGTGAGTATTTTAAAATGTCGAAAAAAATTGTTAGATTATGATCAATTTAGTCATATATATTTTATATTCTATACTCTCTTAGTCCTAATATATGTTTGACCAATCATATAAGAATTAAAACGGCAAGAGAAGGAAACAATACTAAACAATTTAATTTGAGCTCATATTTTAGACAGCAACTTATGATGACCTCAAACATTAGCTAGTTTTGGTTTTGCTATTCTAACAAGTGAATTATTACTATAAAATACTTAGTAATACATTATAGAAGTTTGAACATTCCTCTACCTTTTAAAGGACTCAATCTTTGTTTCATGATTAGGCCTAGAAAATTTTACAATTTAATTGAATGATTAACCCTACAAGACCTACTGCATGAATTTATTTCTATTTCTTTGTATATCCTTATAAATGTGCTAATATAGATATAATTGCAAATTTTGGAACATCTTTTTAATGTCTATATTATATCATTTTGTTAATTAGTTATGGACATGAATTAAAGGTTCAAATCTTATGTTAAGAGTTTTTAAAAAATTACAAAATTTAAATACATATATTCATATACGATAGTGAATATTTAAGGCTATATTTTCACATCTTTAGAGGATTTTCAATTGAGATTTGGAAAAAAAAAAAAAAAAAAAAGGATTTTTTTGATTAAAAATACAAGCCATAGCCATAGTATGAAGATTTGAATTTTAGACTGTGAAAGAAGCGGAATACAAATGCCAAAATGGAGACAAAAAGTTTACATCATAGGAAAATCCAAAAAAGTGATGATGAAAGCTTTCTACTTTTAATCGCCCGACAAACTTTTGAATGTAAATGTACAAGAGGGTTGCCACTTTGTCATGTTTTGATTGGAGGATCAATTTTATATGCTTTTTCCATGGCATTTATATATATACACTGTGTCAAAATTACCGACATTGAAATGAAATTTTGTTTACAAAGGAAATAGGAAAGTACCACTATTAATGTTTAAATCTAGACTGGTAAGATGGTTTGACTTCTACTTGATAATAGTAAGTGATAAATTGAGGATGAAGATATTTTGTAAGTTAACAAGAACTGCACATCGATGTAGTGTAGGTTATGCTCGTTTCAATGTTTAAGTCATAGGTAATTAAGGTTTGTTATTGATTTTTTAGCAGAGGCAATTTACTTTTCCTGTGGTTATAATGATGTATTTATAGGAGTGGTTGACATATATAAGTTGTCTCGATGAAGTTTTCAGAGGTTGTTTTAGGATATGTCTTCATCTCTTTAAGTCAAGGAGTATGTCTTGTTTTGCATTGTGCTAGGATTGGGCTCGACCTTTGGCTGCGGCCAAGCACCTTACCCTAGGCCCATTGGTCCTCAGTGATGCTTTGGGCTAGAGCTTGCAAAGGACATGTCCCATTAACTATTTTAACTTAACTGAGGCTCAGCATTGGCCAAAGCCAAACATGTTAATTTTGCATTGATTGAGCTAATTAACCCTCTCCCTCTAGACCCAAAATGGGCTTAGATTTTTTGCCCATACCTTGTTATTTTCTTGACTTTGTTGTTTTTGTCTTTATTTTATGTTGATTAGACCATTCAATCCAAAATTACTCATAACAACTACTAGACCTAGCTTCATTGGTAAAGATATAAAATGTACGAAGAGAATTTGTATATATTGAGAATTGTCACACCATAAAGTACGATATGAGCCATGTGATTAGTTTAGTTAGATATTACGATCAATCATTATCATACCACCTTTATTTCTACTTTACTAAGAATTAGGGGCCTTCCACTTTTTATGACTACATAGGTACCACTATAGACATATATAATTGGTCATTTTATGATATGAGTTGTCTATGGTCACTTTCTACTCGTAATTAAAAAGCATCTGACCCATTTAACTTTTGTCACCAATAGATATGACTAGTACATAGTCTCAAAATTTATGGCTCATACTTGATAAAGCATATTGACTTCTACTCTTGTGATATTTAGATATAAACACACTCCCTCAAGAGAACTAAGGCATACTAGTGATTGTTGAGAGGGTATGATTATGGTTATCTATTATAGATTAAAAGTTGGGTTGAAACTATATAGTATTAACACGTGTTATAGACGACAACAACAAACTCTTTCTATAATTTCGATATAATATCTCCTCTAAGTATAAAAATCCTCCTAACTTCACTTTTGGTTTTACTTAAAAGACCTCATATAAATGACAACATTGTCGTCCTTCCCCAAACAAAATATTACCAATGAGTCGTTGGATATAGTCACATCTCTATCTACCTCATATTCAATTTAACTCTTCCTCTTGAAACACACGGCTAGTTCAATAAAACTCACACACAAACCACCTTATGACTATATCACTATGGCTCACAACATTATTGTTTTAGTACACATAGTAAAATTAATAATAATAATAATAATACATAAATAAATAAATAAAGTAAGGTCCACAAGTAAGTTATTGAATGGGAATTCTTAAAAAGGATTTGGAATTGGAATTCTTAAAGTAAGGTCTAACTTTATGATCTCTTCAATTGTTCTCTCTCGTAGTGAATCCCAAAATAAAATTAATAATAAGAGGAAAAAAATCTCCCGTCGACAGCCGCAAACCTTGAAAATAAGAATATAAAAGGCTCTAGCCTACTACTACTACTAATAATAATAAAATGGCTATAAGGAAAATATATGTCAAGAAGTCAAGATGGAACGGACCACCCAATTCTCGCATAAACAATTTTTTTCTTTTTAAATGTATATTCTTAAATATGAAAGTATACATCTACGAGTGATTTTGAAATATTATGTTGGATTTGGACCACAGTACGAAGTGTTCTTTCCCACACACGTATTTCATTGTTAGGTAGTCCGAGATCAAACCATCAATATTTAAAATTATAATTTTTTTTAAAAAAATTATATTTGGTATTGAGTTTCTCGATTTTCAAACTTCATGTTTGAGCCAATAAACTTTGCATGTAGATCCATTTTGATCTCTCAAACCGAAAACTAATGTAACACTAATTTATTTGGTTAAAAAATTATAATATTAGGCTCTTTTTAAATGTAGCAAAAGAAATCAAAATATTTACAAATATAACAAAATTTTCTATCTATTTGCGATAGACTACGTTATCTATTACAATCTATTGCAAATATACTATATATTTTGCTATTAGTTATAAATATATTTAGTAGTTTTATCATTTAAGATAATTTTTTTATAATTATTTTATATTAAAAATTTTCTTTTTTCTTCTTCTTTTTCTCTCTTTCACCCTTTTAATTCTCCTACGTCTCATTAGTGGTGGTTGGTGACCGTCAAGACTGCCATTAGTCGGCTGTCACTCGCTACTGTGCCTCAACGACAAGTTCTTTTTCCTTGTTTTATTTTCACCTTCCTTTTCATATTCTTCTTCCTCTCATTTCTTTTTTGTCTCTGTCATTCTTCATTATTTTTTCCCTTTTATTTTCCCTTCTCTATTTTTATAAGAAAAAAAAAAAAAACATTCAAAATCTGGTAATACGTGGCTTCAAATATGAAATGCACGAATTTCGTTGGTATCGTTGGAGTGGTTACGAACTACGAGCATCGTTCGATACTAAAAAATGTATAACAGAGTTGTTTTACTCATTTCTGCCCTTCTTCTTCATCATTTTCTCCTTTTAATTTCATCTTTCTATTTTGTATCTAATAGGTTTAGTGTCATATTTTATTCGTTATAAAATTGAATTTCGCATTTTTACTAGATATGTCATTTAAAAAATACATCATGTGATCTATTTGACATAAAATAAAAAATTTAAATATTTATTAAATAATTTTTAAAGTTTAATAATCAAATAGACATAGCTTTCTCTCAATCTTCAATAAATTGCTCCATTAATATTCGTCTTCTGACCAGTCACAGTCCACAGCACGATCACCCTCATTCCACCATATTTTTTGAACGTGACATTGAAAAAAACATTTGATCAAACGAAAAAAAGGACATTGAATCAACAAACATATGTTTTTAAAAAAAAAAAAAAAAATTAGAAAACATATGCATTTCTTTTTTATTTTTATCTTTTTGTATTTATGTACAGTTAGAATTCTTTTTCTTCAACATTTCCATCTGTTTAGTTAGAAAAATGGAAACACTCTCCTAACATCATAAACATAATGTTAACCGAGCTAAAAATAGAAATAAAAATTTCTGGGCAATGATTATTGCAAACTAAGTTGCATGCATTTATATCATACAATCCGTTTTTGTATTGTAATAAATAATAATAATTTAATTTTTTTAAAAGAAAATTTGTGTCTGATAAAATTTTATTTGATAACTAGATGGATTGATAAATGCAACCCAACTAGCACTTAAATTTTTTTAAAATAAAACAATAATAATAATAATACAAAATAGTGTAGCTGTTAGGTAAGGGAAAATAATAAGAGAAAGATTGAAAAAAAAAAAAAAAATCTCTCTGAAGTTGCTCTAAATTGACACTTAAAAGTTAATATAATATTTTTTTTATAATATAATTATTAACATGATACAATTAAATAAAAATACCACGCATGCAAAACGTGTTCTTCTTCTTTTTTTTTTTTTTTAAAAAAAAAAAAAAAGATTTCAGCCATAGTTATTTATATAATACCTAAATTATCATTATTCAATACCAGAAATCTCCCCCCGTTTCTAGGTGTAAATCAACACTCACACCCTTCCATCCAAAATTGTTGCTAAAAATCATAAATTATTATAAAGAGAGAAATATCAAATTATAATTTATAAGTTTATCCACTATCCCTCGAGTAATATAAGTTTATTGCGGTTTATCGAACGAGGAATAAAAATCTACCACGATCTATTACTAATAGACAGTAAACTTTTTCTATATTCATAAATAATTTAGCTCATTCTAGTATATTTGTAAATTTTACGTTTGTGTCTCTCTTAGTTCATTAGTTTATGAATGTTTAAAAAATTATTAATTTTAAATTTTAGTTCTAAAAGGTTTTGTTGATTTATTTTTAAAATTAATTCTATTAATTAATTTAGTTCAAAAACTATTGTTAGATACCTATATGGTCACTACCACTCTTATTATCATATTCTTTTTAAGTTTGGTTGAACAATTATTTTAAAATAATCCCCTCCAATATGAACTCTCTAAATTTTTGCGAATTTATCATAAATGAGGGATAAACATATAAATTTTAAAATTTAAAGACAAAATGGCAACAAAAACTCAAAACTCAAAGATAAAGATGTAACATTTGAAGTTAAATAAAAATTAAACTCAAAATTGAAGTTAAAACTATAACTTTTTGAGAAAATTTTCAAAACCTAGGAAGCAAAAGTTATTTTTTCCATTATAAATAATCAAGTTTTACTCAAAGGAAAGTAAATAAATAAATAATCAAGTTTCATTATTGACTAAATAGAAGTAGGAATGTGTTCAATACCTCTTTGTGTTTCTTATTTCTTAAAAAAAAAACAAAAACAAAAACAAAATTTTTGTTTGATAACTATTTTTTGTATTTTTTCTTTACTTTTATCTTATTTTATAGTTTAAATATAATTTAATTGTGTAAAATAAAAATATATAGCATGCTTTGAAATTATAAAAAAATAATTATAAAACATTTAGATGATCAAATGCACATAATTCTCGATACAAAATTAACAACTATATAAAACAATTGTTTCTATCCTTTATATGTTGCTTAAATTTGATATGCAGTGTTATTAATCACTCAAACATTTGTTTTAAATGACATCGACTCAAATTCAACCAAATTACATTATTAGGTAAATGTTGTAATAGTAAAATATTAAAGTGAGGACTGAAGCTAAATTAATGTTTTAGTAAACAAAGTTTATATATTATAAAATTCTAACGGGATTCAAATGCACTAAACATAAATTTTCAAAATTAAAATAATATATAAGCCTGCATATTGCAAAATTAGAAATTCAAAATTTAAAAATTATCTAAATATACTCCTGAAAATTAAAATAATATATAAATTTTAAATATTGAAAATTTTTAAATTTAAAATTAAACAAATATATAAATATAGCAACACTAGGAAAGAAAAGAAATATTACTTAAAAACAAAAGATATTTAAAAATATTTAAATATACCTATTGAATATTAAAATACATATATCTAAATATTGGAAAATCTAATTAAAAATTAAACTAATATATAGATTTAACAAAATTAAGAAATGAAAGAAATATTAATTATTAATTTAAATAGAAAAGACAAAACAGGTATCGATCGTAGCCATGAAGACAAATGGTTCAATAAATATTTATGCAGTGAATCCCAAACAAAAAATAGTAATATGGGCTAATGAGAAAAAAATATTTTAAATGATAAAATTGCTAAAAATATTTATAAATAATAGCAAAATATTACAGTCTATTTATGATAGACTACTATATATATTTATCATGATACAAATAGACACATATAATAGTTTATCGCGATCTATCGTAGATAGACAGTAAACTTTTGCTATATTTATAAATATTTTAGTTTATTTTTTTATATTTAAAACAATTTATAAATAAATATGTTTTCTTAAAAAAGAAAAAAAAGAAAGAAAGAAAAGGAAAGCAGAAGAGAACATTACTAAACAGCTCTTAAATTTCACTTCCTGATTTGAAATGAAATACCATATTGTAAAAAGAAATTGTAATTGGGCATAATGCAATTCAGAATTCTTTTCCATTTAATTGATGCATTGTAGCTAATTGCGACAAAATGTGATATCATGTTCCAACCCAACGGTGGGGAATGTTTGAAAAGTATTGTTTATTATTATTTTTTCTAGAATGAATGTTTGGAATGGTTGTTGGTAGTATAGTGGTGGCTATAATTTCCTAAAATAATCGATTTACAATTGATTATATATATATTATAGTTCACAAAATTCTTAAAATCTTAGTCAAATTCAAAATAATAAAATAATGAAAGTTTTTTTTTAATATATATACGTATTTGAGGTGATTTTCTTTTTCAAGACTGGACATTTAATAATCCTCATTATTTACCATTAATTATACTCAAAGAAAAATGTTGAAAAATATATGACTATAATTTAAATTTTATGTCAAAATAGAATATTAGAATTTTAATTTTATTGTAATTACATGAATTTTGATTAAATTTATACTTTTTAATGAATGATTGTTGAAATTTGAAATGGATAATTTCACAAATTAATATTTAATTCTTAGAAAATAATAAATATAGACTATTTTTTAAATATAGTAAAATAAACTAACTTATTTACTAATATATCAGAATATTCAAAAATATCAACTTAAAACAATCACTAATATTTAAATTTGAAATTAGTATAATTTTAATGTTTTCTTTATAAATATTTATCTAGATTGTGTTTATATATAGAAAAATAAATTAAAATATTTACAGATATAATAAAATTTCATTTTCTTATATATGACAGACGGCAACAGTCTACTATTCGTGTCTATTTGAACAAGAATGAATAGAAATAGTAGTATATCGCAAATAAACTGTGATATTTTATTATTATTTATAAATATTTTTAACAATTTTATAATTAAAATAAATTTTAATTTATTTATTTATGTTTAGAGGGTAGGATGGGAAGGCAAATTGATGGGACAAGGCAACAACAGCTAAGTAAAAGACAAGATAAACTCAAATTAATGTACAATTAATTTAGGCACCGTTTTTTAGAAAACGAATGATGGTTTTACATAATTACCCCTACTCATGCATGCATGTCGGACTTTAATCATGACTTTTTCTAGCTTTAAAATTAATTAAAGGTTAAAAATCACATTTACTCCTTAAAATTTCATAAAATTAACAATTTAGTGTTTATATTTTTGTTTGTAACGATTTTGTTTTTGAATTTTTAATTTTGTAATAATTTAGTCCTTATACTTTAAAATTTGTAACAATTTAATTTTTATAGTAGACATTAGTGTTAAGATTTAATGAGTGTTATAGTAGACATTAGTGTTAAGATTTAATGAGATTTATTACATAAATAAACCGATAAACTAATTAGGGACTCAATATTTTTATAAAACACAAAGTTTATATCATAAAATAATAAAAATTAAATCTAATTTTGATAATTATTTTGTTAGGTTATGGACTAAATTGTTACAAATTTGCAAGTATAAGTACTAAATTGTTATATATTAAAGTTTAGAAATTAAATTATTACAAAATTAAAAGTACAAAGACTAAATCATTATAAATCAAAATTTAGAGATTGAATTGTTATTTTCATATAAGTTTAGGAACCAAGAGTATTTTTTAACCTTAATTAAATCAACTAATCAAAGAAGTGTGTGATTAATGTTTCTGAAAAAGCATTTAACTAATTTGAATAAGACATAGCCATGAAGACAAATGGATAATCATCATACTTGAGACAAAAAGTAAGTTTTTATTTATTAATATTTATTTGACTAACTGGAAATACTAAATATTGCATAAGCTCATTTAAAACTTTTTTTAAAATCGTATTTATATTATTCCTTCCGGTAAGACAATTTGTTTTATTTATGGTGTAACTCACTTTTTAAAGTAGTTTCCAAAAGCTTAGCCAAATTTTAAAAAAATTTATAATTTCAAAAACATTGATTTCCATTTGGCTAATAAATTAAACGGTGAAAAAAAAAAAAAACTAAGAGAAAAAGTGGTAAATATATACATTTTTTTAAATTTTGAATCGAAACTTAATTTTAGAAATATTAATAAGTATTTAGTAATATTTTTCAAAATTGCTACAAATTAATAAACTTGTCTGGTACATAGTTTTATAACAAGAAACAAAATATTACAGAGCTGCATCTTAAAGTTTAGGTCTTAATATCACTTTGTAACCCCATTTCGATTTTTGTTCATTTTAGTTAATCTTTTGTTTATTTTATTTTTTATATTTTTAATGTAATTTGGTTTATTTTGATTTTGTTTATTTTAGTCTATACTCTTTCAAAATATTTATTTTGGTTTTCTTATTTCGAAAAAATGATCATGTTGATTCCTATTTATAAAATTGTAACATAATTTGTTTACAAGGTTAAAAAACTAAAATGAAGATATCAAATGGTCACTTTTTTTTGTAAGTACTAAAATTAAAATTAACATTTAAAAAATATAGAAACCAAAATAAATAAAAGTGATAAATACAAAAGCCTAGGTAATCCTAAAATTTCAAATACAGTAGTGATTCAATGAAGAATAAGATTAAAGAGAGAGGGGAGGAAATAGGAAAGTCTAATTTTTAACTATAAGAAGATAAAAATTAAAAGAATTATCATTAATTTTCACATTTTTTAGACTATTCAAATTTCACTTCATAATTATTTTTTATTAATAAATAGACACAACAATACTAATTATTGAAAATGAGTGTTTAATAAAAATTAAGAGCTAAAAATGTAAATCTTGAAATTTATGGACCAAGATAAACAAAACTCAAATTTCAATAGTAAAATTGCAACATATTGAAAATTTAAGGACTAAATTGAAATTAATCTCAAAACTTAATAACTAATGTCCCATTTTGTAACTATTTCGTTTTTTGTTTTTGAAAATTAAACTTATGGAAACTACTCTCACCTCCCATCCTTCCTTTATCATCTACATTTTATCAACGGATTAAAAAACCAAGCAAAATTTAAAAAAAAAAAAAAAAAGAAATAGTTTTCAAAAACTTATTTTTGTTTTTGAAATTTAGCTAAGAATTCAACAATTGTACTTACAAAAGATACGAATCATTAGAAGAAACGAGGAGTAAATATACTTAATTTAAAAAAAAAAAATGAAATGGTTACAAAACGAGGCTTAAATTTGTAGCATTTTGCCTAGATGAGTATAGTTCAATTGTCATCAAATATATACGATAGTCTTGTAGTTAGAAGTTCGATCAAAAAATTATAACATTTTGAAATTGGGAAAATTAAACTCCAAATGTAAGGAGGAATGGGATATTTTTTTCAAAATAAAAATGAACAGAGGAGCCGTGAAAGACAGCAAGTCTAGATGGAAAGTTGGTTAGCCAAAAAATGTGCATTAATTATTACACATACAATACAATGCCCACTTTTCTATCAACTTATTAATGGTTTGACAAAATTGTGTATCATAGTTGGAAGCCAAATAATTGAATCAACTTTGGGAACAGGAAAATATGTCTATTTACTGTTCCTTCCCAACTTTTCCACTTACCTTTTGATTTTATTGGTTATAAAAATCCAAACAAGTCGTATATATATAGAGGGATTTGAAAAAGACCCTCAATTAAATCTTAATTTTCACTCTTTTCCACTCAATTGTTTACTGTAATTTACCATTTATTCCTATTTTGTATTTTTCTTTTATGTATTCTTGTATTTTGAGTATCCTAAAGACTATTATGTATTTTTAAATCTTATTAAATTTAAATACTATTTTGGTTTTTATATTTTTTTTGTTTTGGTTCATTTTAGTTAGGAATGACAAAAAAATTCGCAGGGCCGGGATCGGAGTGGGAAATCCCCAATTTGACCGGAGACGGAGGTCAAACCGGGGACATTCCCCGAATACCCGTCCGGGGACGGGGCGGGGATGGGGAGGGTATCCCCGCACTGACCTCGACCCGATTAATCCCCGACCCACCCGAATATATATATAAAAGATGACTCGCTCTCGCCGTCTCGCTCTCTCTCATAGTATCACACTCTCCCTCAGTCTTGCTCTCTCTCATAGTATCGCTCTCTCAGTTTTGCTAGATCTCACTCTCTCTCTCTCAGTCTCGCAAGCTCTCGCTCTCTCTACAAGTCTCACTCTCTCTCAAGTCTTGTGGGGAATAGGACCCCGCGGGACCCGTTTCTCCAACGGGGAATCCTGGTAATGGCGGGGACGGGGGCAGGGAAGGGGAAAATTCCTCCATTGAAGGCGGGGACAGGGACCCCCACCCGCCCCCGTTGCCAACCCTAGTTTTAGTCCTTATACATTCAACTTTGATTCATTTTGGTCCCTATACTTTCAACTTTGATTTATTTTAATCCTTACAACTTTAAAAAAGAGATCATTTTAATTCCTTAAAAATGAAACAAAAATGAAAATGAAAGTACCTAAATTATTACTTTTTTTTCAACCAAAATCAAAATCAACATTTTTCACTTTGTTGGATAGGTGGGGAAAAAGAGAAAGGGAAAATGGGATTTTTTAAGGCAAATTTTGTTATCTATTTTTTTAACCCTTTTTTTTTGTTTTTTTTTAAAAACATATTAGCTACTTTTATTTGTTGGTATCTAAAAAGGCCAACTCAATTATGCATAACCTAGCTGAAGAGAATGATTCCAAAATTGTCAATTTAACAAAGAAAAAGTGAAGAAGGGTTTTTGAGTTGACTCCAAAAACACTTCCATTTCCATGTGTCTTGTGCTTTGCAATCATATGTATTTGAAGTTCTCTTTATCTTCTAGTTCTATCTGGTCCCAAAGGATCTCTCCTTCAATCTTTTATTTTCCCATCTCTTGCTCTCTCTCGTTACTTTTTAGGGAATTATTTTAAATAATAAAATTTTTGAAAATATTTATACATAATAGCAAAATATCATTGTCTATCGGTAATAAATTTCGATAGATCGTGGTAGACTATCATTTGTGTCTATCATGACACAAATGACACAGATAGTAGTCTATTACAGATAAATAGTGAAATTTTGTTATATTATTATTATTATTATTATTATTATTATTATTATTATTATTATTATTATTATTATTGGTTTAAAAACTTTTAGATTTTTCCACCTCTCAATTTAATAATTTATTTTTTTTTTTTGTAAGTTGTCTAAATCTCTAAATTTTAGAGGTTGTATCGATTTAAATCCCAAACTAATAATTGTATCAAACTTTTGTAAATATATCAATTTACACTCTCCATTACGTTATGTGTTGAAAAACTTTGTGTGAAACTTATAATTGTATCAATTAAACCACTAAACTTTAAAACATGAATAAATTTAGACTCTTAGTCATAATTTTCTTTGACAAATGTCCATACATTTAGTCTAGTTGGCCATTTTGTGTAAAGTTTGGTATTTGAAGAAGTCTACCTGCGTTTGAGAATTAATGCATGGATAATTTTGAAAAGATAATTATCATAATAAATTGTCTAAATTGATTGGCTCATGGACATTTATGAATTCAATTTGCTCAAAATTATAAGTTTCACACAATATTGGTTGAACGAAATGTGGATGAGTGTGTAAATTGATAGACTTACAAAAGTGCAGGTTTAATTTGATGCAATTTTTAGTTCAGTGTTTTAATTGATACAACCAAAAAATTCAAGGATATAAATTGATATTTGCCTATGTAGAAGTAATATTTATAAAGTTAATTTAAGAAAATGGTTATTAAATAAAGCCTAAATGGTTTTTTTTTTTATTTTTTTTATTTTAAACAAGCATTCTTGTAGACAATAATTTTAAGGTTAGAATACCGTTTTAATTCCTATACTTTGAGTTTCGTTCATTTTGGTTTATATAATTTGAAATGTCTAATTTAGTATTTGTACTCATAGTAAATCTTAAAATTAGTTCTTACAATTCATTTGATTTTTCTAAAAAAGAAAAAAATATATATATTTAAGATTTATTAAAAATACACGGACTAAAATTAGATAACAAATTAATTTTAGAAAAAATTAGTATAAATAGAAAAATATCAAACTATAGGAACAAAAGTCTATCGCAGAATATCAAACTATAGGGACAAAAGTCTATCTCACATAAAAAGTAAAATTTTTATACAATTATAAATAATTTTGATCATTTTGTTATATTTGAAGATAATCTTTATTTTACTTTTTTTCACTTCTAAAAATAGCTTTAGTAACAAAAAGGTAAAACTACTTTGAGTACTAATTTTCAAATATGCTTTAATTTCTTTTCACACGTGAATGGACAAAAGAACTCTTACATCATCACCATGTAGCCTATGCTTTACAATCACCTGTATTTTAAGTTAGCGAAATTGTATATAATGGCCCAAAGGATCTCTCACTCAATCCTTTTCCCCATTTCTCCCAATTTTCATTCTTTAAAATCGTTTTACAAACCCTTTTTTTCTCTCTCAATTTATTCCATTTTCATGATAATATAAATTATTTATAAAACAAAATAACTCTTAAAAATAGTTTCCATTACGGAAAACATATATATGGTAGGTCTACCCTTTTGTAAAAATAAATTAAAAGATGGTTGGAATTCACTTTCTAAGTATTCAAAATATATATATATATATATAGTTTCTTTTTGTCACTTACAAACACTTTTTTAATTAATATCGTTATTTTCAAATGAGTTTTTTCTTACTCAATTCCTTTGCTGTAGAAGAAAATATTTATTTATTTGTTGTCTCTTTCATAGTTGTTTTGGGGCACTAGCTCAAGTGGTCCTCTCCTTTTTCTTTGAAATGGTTGGTGGATGATATGAGATCCTTTGGAGGAATGGACTTAATTTAAGGACACAAATCTTTACCAAATTTGACACTAGAATAATGTTTGGGGGACAAGAGAAAGTTGGGTGTGGAAAAATGGAAATGTTATCCCATTTCGCAGTGGGATATTATATATATATATATATTTTTTTTTTTCAATGATTATTTTTTCTAAAAAAGAAAATCAGCCATATAACTTTTTTATTTTCTTGCTAGCTAGCTTTTGCCACACCTTCATTTGATCTTCCATTGAAAAGGGGGGAAAAGTTCCATTTTTTATAATACTTTTATTTATTTTGATATTCATATTTTTGTTCTACTCCAAACATTTCATGAAAAAATATCATTTTTTTAGAAAAATAAAGAAAAATGTATCATTATTTTTTTTAAATATGACACTGCTGTTCTAATACATCAATATCAAAGTGAACATAGTTTAACAGTAATTGACATATATTATTATAATAGAAAGGAAATGAGAACGGTGATGGGACAAGAAATATGTCTCCCTTCCATTTAGCCAATTGGAAGAAAGAACTTTCGGCTCTCTCTTTCATTTTCTATGTATATGAAAATTTTCCACCCAAACGACAAGACCCCATAAGATAAATTGACGCATCTAACGAGTACGTACTATCTATTAATATATCATTAAACTCCTAAAAAGGTTTTTTTTTGGTTGCATTTCTGTCTTTGCTCTCAATTTCTTTTTTTTAAAAAATCCCACTTACCAATCAATATTTGTATTGACCATTAAAAAAAAATAATCCACATATTAGTTTCAAGTTTAATCATTAATTCATGGTCGTGTGTGTTTGTTTATAATTATATTTGAGAAGAAAAAAAGAAAAAGAGAGATATGAAAAATGGGAGGGAGAAAGAACAGCACAAGTGTTGGTTGTTTTGTCACTTCTGTTCCGTTTGAATGTGTGGTTTTTAGAAATAGACATCAATGTTTGCATTAGGGATATTGCTGGCAAAGGCACGTCTCATACTTACTTGTCCATTTTCATCATTAGGATTTTTTTAATGGCTAAATTAATAAATTATATATATGAGAATGACCTGAAATAATGTGGTAGTGTTAGAATCTTACTTTTTGTTTTAGTCGATCACTACACCTTTTAAGGTCCCTCGTCCAACAGTGTAACATACTTTAATTCTAACAGTAGTTTTGAAATGTTTGGATAATATTTAATTGATGATAGCGATTGTTTTAACATAATTTTTTTAATTAACATTTTTATTTATTTATCCAAACACAAGTTAAACCTTTTTCTTTCTTTCTTTTATGGCTTTATATATATATTCTTTTTTTTTTTTTTTTTTTTTTTTTAGCATAAGCCTATGGTAAGAGGTCCATACATGAGGCTGTCATTTACTTTCCACCAACTAAATTTTATGAATCCATCCTGAAAATGACAATTGCTTGTAAAGAAGTTAATGAGACTCATGAAACCCCTAAGCAAAACTGCAACCCACCCCTAGCTCCCCTCTATCCTCTCATCATTTTGTAAACTGGTCAAGATATATTTTCTTCTCAAATTTACTATATATGGACCACATCAAAATAATATAATTTATGATTATTGATATCCCCATTCAATTTATTCACAATAAAAAATTTAAAAAAAAAAATCGCAAGTTTGGTAATAAATTAACCAGCATATATAACTTTTAAAAAAATACTAATACTAATAAGTAGAAAGAAATGTCATCAAATAAATCTGAACATTATAATATATATATATATATATATCTATCTTATAAGAGATATGAGAGATAAGTTGTTCGAGTACACCCATCTTTTGTTTTAGATTTAAATGTTATTAAATAAATCAATATGGAGTGTTTGATGTAATTTTCATTTTAAAAAATGATAATTAAATGAAGCCTATAGTTTTGTTGAGAAGTTAATGAATTGTCTCTCACCATCCATTATCTTCTTTAAATGATCGTGAGCTAACTAATTTGTGAAGTTAAATAATTTGTATTTGGAGTATAAAGTTGTTTGGTCTGAATTTAAAAAATCTATATTTAAAATGTAGAGTTGTATAATTAGAATTTTAAAATTTGTATAATACTTTTTTAATCTATACTATACAATTAGAGTTATATATATTTAATCAAAATTTTAGGAGAAATATGAGTTGAGTTGGTTAATTTAACTATTTTAGCAAATAAAATTATTTTTTAGTCATTTTAGTTTCTATCTATAACGTCTTTGTGTATATCTTTAAAAATTTTATGGAAAACCTTTTGAGCTGTTTGGGAGGATAGAATATAGTCAATATTACTAGAAATCAGAATAGTATTGAAATGCATGAAATATCGAGGGTGGACCAGAACTTGAAACTTAAAAATGGTGGAAAAAAGAGTTTGATTAAAAACTGAGTCAATTGAATGAGTTTAATACTACAAATCGGGTTCAAGATGCTCAATCTAAACTCATTCTATTGGGCGTCCAAACAACCCGTTTGATTAAAATTGATGAGTTATTCATGTATGATTGAAGCATAATAAAAATGTTGAAATAAATCATCAAAATTAACTGAGACATCATCCATTGTACTTCTTAGAATTATTGGCACTTCTTTCTTATGGGTTTTCTAACAGACATAATTGAAGTCATATAGAACCTTTATTACATTTGACCAAATTTAGAAACATCTGGCAAGTGATGAGCTTAAATTAAATGATATATATAGAAATTTCTGAAACTGCTAAAATTATGAGAAATATAAGTACTAAGACGGCAAAATGTTATACATAGAATTATTTGTGATCCTTAAAATAATGGATTAATTATTTGAACTTAAAAGTTGGTCTCTAATAAGTACCTAAGTTCGTCTCTAATAAATTCCTAAATTTAAAAGGTGTCTTGTTTGCCCTTAGCCTTTTAATGTTGTGTTCAATAGGTTTATGAACTTTGAAAATAAATATCTAATATGTTGCTAAACTTTTAATTTTGCATAAAAAAAATCTTTGATATTTAAAAAAAAATAAAAATAAAAATAAAAATTAGGATTGTTTTCAAATATACCAAATGAGCAAAAATATTGTCAAATATAACAAAATGCCACTGTCTATCAGTGATTAACAATGATAGACACAAATATCTGTTAGTGATAGACAATTACATTTTGCTATATTTGAAAATATTTACAACAGTTTTACCATTTAAAATAATTACCCTAAAAATTAACTCTATTAATTATAAAATTGAATTTTAGGTTTATTGTGACCCTAAACTTTCAATGGACACCAATTTGAAATTTTATGGACCTATTTGATAGAGAATTGGGAGCTTAAAGACATCAAATATTTTGTAAAACTTAGGTACTAAAAGGACATAAACGTAAAGTTTAAGAACATATTAGATACATTTAAAGCACATTTGGTCAAAAGAGAAGTAGTTTGGGGGTGTAGTTGTTAACTCCACTTCTTATTTGGCCAAAAAAATTCTTAAACTCATCGTTAGCTTCAAGACTAAAAAATAGAGTAATTGCACTGGGTAACACTTTTAAGAATAATAATTAAGTATATAACAATATTTTTGAAGAATTACAAATACAACAAAATCTATCAATGATATACAGTATCGTTGATAGGCCCCTATTAGCACTGATAAACTTTGAAAGCTGAATCCAAATATTGCTATATCTACAAATTATTTTGCATTGTATTATATCTATTAATACTTTAGGTCTCACTGCTATATTTGTTACTATCCCTAAAAAATATCAATTCCACAACTTATTAACTTCTTACGTTGTGAGCATCACAACTAAAAAACTCTGCTCCTTATCTAAATAGTCTCAATATTTCTCAAGACACAGGCAGCTTAAAAATAATTTAGTCTATGTAAAAAGAAGTTATGTGTAATTCATTGAATAAAAAGTAAGATTATGGTATGGAAATTGATTATGAAGTTGGAGCTCGACAAATACAATAATGTGAAATATTCTATTTAGAGTGTACGGACAGCATAGGATGGGAGGACCCACAGAAAGCCTCTTATCATATGGGTATTTTTTAATCCCGACCTAACTCAAACGCAACAACTAACTATAATTGGTCCTTAATAATGACATTAATTCTCTCTCTCTAACATAAATGATAACGACGACAACAATTAAAAGATTTTATTGTGATCATAAAGGATTCCATCTATCCATAATTCATTTATTAATATTATCAAAAGTAATAAAAGCATTTAACTCTATGTAAAAAGAAGAAGAAAAAAAATTACTCATAACTTCAATAATTTTTTTTTTTTTTTTTTTTTTTACTTATAAAAAGCTCTATTTTATCTCTCTTAAAATTTAGTTTAAAGGTTGAACTCAAAAGAAAAATTAGGTTAAACAATTTTTTTTCACTAAAATTGTACAAAATATCTTTGAATTTTTTTTAGTGAATTTCAATTGTGGTTTAAGACTTCAGATTTCATTTTATTTTTATTTTTCAAATTTGTTTTAAAAATATACCATTGGAGAGTTTTATTTTTGTCTAAATACAATGAAAATAGACGAACATGGTTAATATAGGTAAAAATTGAAAGCATATATCGTTTACAATATAATTCAAATTAAATAAGTTGGAGTGACAATTATTGAATAAAATCTGATTATGTGTAAATGATTGTAACGATATATTTTGTGATGAAATAAATGGTTACAAAGTAGTTGTGACTAATATTACGTGCACATTCTAATTTTTAAACATAATTATTATGTCATTTCTTTTTTAATTTTAATGTAAAAAATATTTTTGGATTATTTCATAATTTAAAATAATTTTTTTAGAAATCAAAATTTAAAGTTTAAGGGTAAGGAAAAAAAAATTTAATTCACATAATTCAAAACTACTCCAAAGTTTGGAGGTAGTATGGTGAATAATCCAGCCATAATTTTTCTTTCTCAAATGAGTTTTCTTTTATTTATTGTATATTCAAATTTCTCTCTCCCTCATTTTATTTCTGTGGGAAGATTCAAGTCTTTCTCCCTCCATATGAATCAATTAATATCTATTTAATTTCTCTCACAAAAGTTGTAAGAATAGGAAAGGACAATCTTAGTTGAGTATGTATATCATAAATACTACTAATTAAAATCATGAAAAATTATCTTAAATACCAAAACTGTTAAAAATATTTACAACTAATAGCAAAATATACTATGACACAGATAGTAGTCTATCACGATCTATCACGGTTTACAACAAATAGACAGTGAAATTTTGCTATATTT
The DNA here is from genome assembly GCA_030954485.1 of Citrullus mucosospermus. Classification (NCBI taxonomy): domain Eukaryota; kingdom Viridiplantae; phylum Streptophyta; class Magnoliopsida; order Cucurbitales; family Cucurbitaceae; genus Citrullus; species Citrullus mucosospermus. Next base: position 2,289,975 of record CM062065.1, read on the forward strand.
ATAAATATTTTGGTTCCTTTTGCTATAATTGAAAAGAGTCCTTAAATCATATTATTTATAATTAAAATTTAAAAGTTAATAGAGTTAATAAAAAAATAAAAATAAATAAAAAATCATAACGGAGGAAGTGTATTTGTAGAGTTCATTTTTAAGTAGATATAAAAGTGACAAATAAACATGAAGGAAAAACGTTGCAGCAACTTATTATTGCTATGATATAAAAATTATTAAAAGAGGAGACATATTTAAAACACATAATTTTATAATAATATTTATTAAAAATTATATTTAAACGACAGACCAAAAATCCTCTATCTATTTATTTTTCACTTGATATGATTCAACAAGTCAACATTACAATAATTTGTGGGATCCACTCTATTATTAGCCCACAAACGTATTGGAAAAATGGCTAAATAATATGAATTAGTCCCTCATATATTTTATTTTATGTAATTAATTCTCAATTTTGATACATAATATCACTTTTTAAAATCTTTTAATGCTCTGGGAAATTTCAATCTAAGTAATAAAAAATCTGTTAAAATTTTATTAATAAAGTCAAATTGTCACTAAACTATATTTTATTAATAACAATGTTTAGATGTTGCATAGGATACACCTAATTCCATATTTCATTTTTTTATACTCACTAAAGAAAATAAATAAAAAAATTCATTTTTGTAAAGAATTACAAAATTGTTAAGTGTCAGTTTTTTATTGGACAACTCACTGGAATGCACAAAAATAGGTGCAACCTAGAGAACACTTAACTATTTTTCTTTTATTAATATATTTGGACACATTAACATGTCAATTAGAAGAAATGAGTCTTGTTGATTAGCAGACTCAAATCCTGATGAGATTATTGAATTCTAAGTACCGATTAGCTTTTAAGTTACTTGTATATCCATTTATATATTAATAAAATAATAATTTAACGATGTATCAACTTTTTGTTACCAAAATTATTATATATATTTTTTTTTTTGGGGCATGACCTACTTTTTTGAGAATGTTTAATATTTGTAAATGATAAATTACCAAAGGAATTAGGAATTATATGGTATATAATTTTGCTTAAAAACAATAAAAATTCCCAAAAACTTTGTGTGTTTGTTTTAAATTGGGTTGACAATTTTTTTAAGGAATATTTAGTAAAATGTATTAGAAGATGGAAAAAATAAAAAGAGAAGAAAAAAAGAAAAAGAAAAAAAAAATCTTGTTTGATTGTGCAGTTGGTTGAGCACTCAATTCTAGAAATCTAACCATAAATATGTGTGGGTCATCGAAGACCCTTACTCCATTATTGTATGCAAGAATGACAAGTATCACTACTCCTTTGCTCCCCCTTTTTCACTTTTAATTTTCCTCTGTTTTGTTTTCACTTTTCTTCCTAAGTAACTACTTTTTTATATTTTTTTAAAAAAGAAAAATACATTTTTATTTCTAAATTTTGAATTTAATTTCTATTTAAAATTTCAAGGGTGAAATTGTAACATATTTGAAATTCATAGACTACATTAAAATTAAGCACACATTTTAAAACTTAAGGACTAAATTGAAATTGAACTCAAAATTTAAGAATTAAAAACGTAATGTTTTGAAACCTAGAGTTCAAATAGAAACTATACCCATAATTTAAGTTCCAAAGAGGTATTTTCTCTTTTTTTTTTAATATATTTTTTATTTCCCAAAAGTTAAAAACCATGATATTTTTTCACATCTTCATTTGTTTTGTAATATACTTTTTAATTTTTTAAAAATAAACCACAAAAAATAAACAAATAAATTATCAATAAACAAAAGAATACATTTTTTTTCAAAAGTAAAAAGGAAAATGTTATCTTTGAGAAATTTCACCGGTATAAATTAATAAAATCAAGAGTGAGAGAAAAATTAAAATATGGATCTAGAAAGGATGAAAATATTAAAAATGTGAGTTTAATAGTCAATTTTCCATAATGTCAATTCTTCCAAAAATCAACTTATTTAAGATGAAATTCTCACACTTTTTTTTTTTTTTTTTTAAAAAAAGGAGAATAATAGAAAAGGCCTTCTTGTCAATCTTCCAAACCATTCTTTAAAATATTTTAAATTTACGTGTCAATAATAATGATAGGTGAATTTTATAGCCAGCGATTTGAACATTCATCTTCACAAATTATTAAACTAAGAAAAAAAAAAATACAAAAACTGAATTGAATAGAGAGGAGATGGAACTAGAAACTCAGAAGAAAACACTCACCAAGACAAGACCCCTAATTTTAATTTCTTAGCCCCTTTAAAAAAATTATAAAAGGACTTCACATTTAATTTAAATAATATATAATATCTAAAATAAAAATTATAAAAAAAAAAAAAAAAAAATTGAAGAGAGAGAAAATCACACAACAAATTCACAACCCAACTTGAGTTTTTAGAGAAGTGATATCAATTTAATGTTACCACGAGAAAGGTAAAGGTTGAAATAATGCAGTGGGAATCACACACTCTTTTTCCGCCATTGCCATTTGATCTATAAAGTACTCATAAGCTTCTTCTTCTTCTTCTTTTGAGCTTTGATTTTGTTGATCCCACGGCTCATAGCTATATTGCCACTCGTCAAACACAAACTCGGTCACTGACTCGGCCGATTCCTCGTACCCCGTTCCCAAACTGGGCAGCACCACAATTTCACTCAATTCCTCCGGTGTCGACTCGTCCAACTCGGACGATGACGAGAAGGGAGGCGATGAGGGTGGGGGTGGCGGTGGTGGAGGAGGTGAGACGACGTCAGGAAGTTGCATTGAAGCGGCGAGGGCGGCGGCGGATTGAACGTCCCGAGGGGACGAGGAGGCGGGGCGGGGTAATGAGGCGGCGAGTTCAGGGAAATTGAGGATGGCTGAATTGCCTTTGATAGTAAGGGCGGCTACGTCGTGAGCACGTGCCGCCATGTCGGGTGTGGCGAAGGTGCCGAGCCAGATCCGACTCTTCTTCTTCGGCTCTCGAATTTCCGACACCCATTTGCCCCACGCCCTCATTCGGACGCCTCGGTAACTTGGGTGACGATTGTTGCTACTCTCTCGACTGCGCTTCGACGACGTTCGGCTACCGACTTGTTTCGACGGAGACGAGATCGAACATGACGTCGAGGAAGAAGACGAGGACCAGGAATTGGAGCTGCCACCGGAGTCGGTCTCCGGCACGGTGGCGTCGGCCATTGGTGAGTGATATGGAGTTATTATCGGTGAGAAATTAATTGGAAGAAAGAGAGAGAGAGAATAATGGAAACGTGTGTGAGAGTGAGGAGTAAATTGAAGAATTGAGAAGAAGTATTGGGGGTTTTTAAACAGCCACAAGTGGCCGTACCAAATTGCATGGACTCAATATAATTTCGACACGTCATCAAAACACATTGGAGAGAGAAAGTGTCGACAAAGAGAGAGAAGGAACTTTTTGGGGGTACAAAGTAAGAATTATGTGCTGACTGTAACAAGTAAAATAAGATATATTGGGTAAATAAAGTGAAAATTTAGAAGGACACTGGAATAAAGCTTTCTCATTATGGGAGTGGTTTTTAAATAAGAATCATATCCATGTGGACTACGTAGGTATGATTTAAATTTCACAAATTGTACAAATAGTACGCTTTTTTTTTCTTCTTCTTCTCCTTCTTCTTTTTTTTTTTCTTTTTTTTTTTTTAATTTAAAAAAATGAAGGTTTAATTATTGATTGAAAAATATATTTTGGTGCATCACGAGCTGTACTCATTTTTTTTAGCACATCTAGCTATCCAAAACGTGACAAAATTTTGTAATTTATTCTTTTTTTAAAATTATTTTCGAGTGTTTTCTACCTTGTGGTTGAAATTGAAAAAAGACTTAAGTATTGTCGAATAATATAATTAAATTTGACTTCACCCATTAGTTTAAGTTTCTAGTCAATTAGTGATTTAAAAAATATTATTATTTTTCTATGTATTTAGCTCCTTAAACCTTCATCTTTCTGTCTAATACGTCTTAAAATTTTAAAATTGTCTAATCGATGTATATAATAAGACGTTAAACTTTTTTATGTCGGACTAATTAGATACATAATCAAATTAAAAGTTTAGAGATTTACACCCGTATAAATATAAAAGTTTAGGAACTAATATGATTTCCTTTTTTTAAAAAAAAGATGTATTTATTAATATTGCCATGTATTTATTAAATACCCTATTATTATTATTGCAATCATCCACACAAGATCATTTTCAATACATTCATTACCATCTATTTTATTGGCAAGGATCATGTGGATTAATAAGCTAAATTATATTTCCTATAAAAAAATAATAATAAATAAATTATAGGGATAAAATTGGAAACTCAAAGAGTAGGTATGATATCAAAGCCAATGTAAGAGTACAAAAAAGAAAACATATGCTTTTACTTATTAAATAATTAATTTACTTAAACCAAATTCATTCCAAAGTACTCAATGAATGAGGGTCTCACTGTCAAAGTAAGAATAGCACTTAGCTGACATATAATAAGTTAGATAACAAGAAGTCTATATTTCAAATTCCTTAAAAATATATAAATAATAATTTTTTAGAGGATTTTGACCCCAACTTATTTTGGGTGGAGTGGACTATTGCAACCCACCTAATGTTTGAATCTCCCATTATAATAGTTAAAATTCTTAATTATTATAACTCACACTTAGTTATAGTAAAACTATTTGAGAATCCTCGTTGTCTACGATGTTACTCATTATTTGTAACCCATGTTAAAATTGTCTTCACCTCAAACATAAACTAATATAACCCATACTAAAATAGTAAGTATCAAAACATAGAGGAGTGTTTTGCCCACCGACTTCATAAGTTGGTATTAAATGACTCGATTCTATCAACTTCAACAATGTTTATTATTGAAGTTTGCACATTTATTGAAGAACTTCATATTCTTTCTAATGTTTCCTTAACTCCATAAACTAAACAATTCTACACTCCAAACACAGACATCCTAACTCTAGATTTTAGAGTTCAACTCAGTAACCCAAACATTACTAGAAATATAATATATAATTCTATTATAATCCACATACTATAATTACTGACTATAATAACAACTCAACTTTAAAAATAAACATTTGTTTATGGTGAGTAGGTAATTGTAGACTTTTCTACCTTGGGTGAGACTCACTTGCTCATTTCCTGTGGTTATTTCTATATTAACCATTGGTTACTTTATTCTCTGCCAGCCTTTGTGTTGGGTTAGGTTAGAAGGAATATTGATGCCTGTAGCCGTTTTTTAACAGCTTCATAACTATGCTCTGTTCTTTATATATGAGCTTTTGGTGTTTAAGTTCTCTGATTCTTTCTTTGTGGAAGGTGATGATGTTGTAATCAATTTGAAGCTAACTTTATAGGTAGACTTTCTCTAACACTATAATTTTGAGTGTCATTCATTTTCTACTAAAACTCTTTGAAAATTTTATTACTTGCTTTAATTTTCTTTTGAAAAATACATAATTTCAAAATTTTAAAATTTCAACCTTTTAGTTTTAAGTTAATTTATTAATCTTTGCTTTTGGTCATTAGAGTTAATTTTTAATTAATTTTAATAAGTGATTGAAAAATTAATGAAAATAAATTAATCATAATTAATTATATTCTTTTAAATTAATAAATAGAAAAGTAAATTAGTGAAAACTCGGGGTACAAGTGAAAAATTATGAAATCTAAAATTAATTCGAAATTAAACTCACAACTCAATGGTAAAAATGTAACAATTTGAAATTTAATGACAAAAAGAAAACTAAACTCAAAACTCACTAATAAACTATAATATTTTGAAACTTAAGAATCAAATGAAAAATCTTTCGACTCAAACGCAGAATTAAAAAAAAAAAGTATTTCTTTCGTAAATTTGTACTATATATATTAATAATATTCTACTACATATTTTCTTTTATCCTACACAAAAATGAAACTACATCGATGTGAACTAACAACCACTTTTATAATGTCTATTTGGTCCATCTTTACAGCATTATGTTGTGACAAGGACCATGACCATAATTTAAACATTGTGTATATCCCACTCTCATAATTATGCATTCCAATCCTTAGAGTATTCCCACGCTATTGAATATTCTTATTTCCTTTTTCTTTAGTTTTCATCAATTTAATTATTTTTATATAATTTTTTTTTTTAAAAAAAACCTACAATACAAACCCATAGTATTGTTAATAAACAAACATTAAAATTATTATTAAACAAACCTTAAATATTTAAGGAAGGAAAAAAACAGTTGTAATTTCATTGAAAGAAACAAAAACCAATTCATTCTTCATATTTCTTTTTCAAATGAAACATCCAACTAGAGCCACCTAGAAAAATTGCTAGTATATATAGAAGTGAGAAAATCAGAACATTTTTGGGTAGTTTTAAAAGGAAATTATATCTTAAAAAAATTTGTTGAAACTAAGAGGGGAATGAAAATCTCTAGAAATGGGCTTGTTTGGCAATATTAATGAAAATTTCCAAAGACTTCCCTTTTTCCTTCCTTTAAGAACCACACAATGGATGGCTAACTTTAATAAATAGTTCCTTTGCAATTTCACCTATATCTTTTGTCTCTTTGCATTTAACTCATCATTACCAAAACTCTTGCATTCCTTCCTATATCCCTCCAAAACTTTATTCTTTACAATGTTTTCTTTATTATAAATGTAAAAAGTATTTCACCAATATCGAAATAAATTAATATTCAAATATATAAACTTTCCACTTATATTTAGCTGTTGAAGCATATATCATTATTATGTGTTGAAATTAAAATAAACTAGAGAATGTTGGACTTTAAATAAGAAAAAAATGTTAGATAGAAGAGGACGAATCATAATTTTTAAAGCTTATTTAAAAACCTATCCTACCAAATAATTTCTTACTTTTAAATAACCAAAGCTTAAAGGCTTTTCCAAAACATATATAATAACCATAATAACCGGAAATTTATTTGTATACTCTAATTTTCTTTTACAACTTAATGTAAAATAATGTTATCCCATAATACAATCTAACTAAAATTACAATTTTAGTTCTCTATGACCCCATTCGACAACCGTTTTTTGTTTTTTTTAAAAAAATTAAACATATTTTCTCTCTCTTTCTTATATTAGTTTGCATTTCTCTTAAGTACAGTACTTGAATTTTTTTGTCAAATTGTAAAAACAAAAACTATTTTTTTTAGCCATTGGTTACAAATGGATAAATTGAAGGTGAAAATAGTGTCTAACTTAATTTTCAAAAACAAAAACAAAACACGAAATGGTTACAAAATGGAGTCTAAATTTTTAGATTTGGATAAAATAGGTACTTCAATTTGAAAAAGTTTTCAATAAATCTATGAACTTTTGATTTTATGTCTAGTAATTTCTGAAGCTTTAAGTTTTGTGTCAATAAGGTACTTACCTATTTAACAACTTTTAAAATTCATAAACTTATTGAATATAAAATTGAAAATTTAATATTTTTTAAGATATAAAAATTTAATTCTAAGTTTCAAAGGAAGTATAAATCCTTTTAAAATTTTGAATATGCTAAAATTTAGGATAATTATTTTTAAATGACAAAACTGTTGAAAATATTTTTAAATATAGCAAAATGTTATTAACTATCAATAATAGACAATGACATTTGTTATAATTATAATTAAGTTAGTTCATTTTTATATATTTGAAAACCGTTTAAAAATTTATTAGATTAAAAATTAAAATCTTAAAGATGTAAGATATTTTTAAAATTCAAGGATGATTAGAAATTCCTCAAATTCAGAGACTTAAAAGCGTAAAAATTCAGGACTAAATCAGAGATACAAGCTAGAACTAATGTTAATTTGTTATATCAATCACTTTCTTTATAGGTAATTTTTTTTTTTTTTTTAAAGATATAAGTTTCATTTTATTAAGCCTAATTAGGAGGAGCCATTTACATTCTCTCGAAGCAGTTCGAAGAAATACATAGGGGGAATCATTTGTCCATAACTACTTCCACGCTCATTCTTCGCAAACTTGGCCACAACATCAGCCAAGATATTACAATTATGGGGAGCAAAAGGCAAAAAAACAAATTAAAATTGTGTTCGATTACGTGTGTTTTTTAAAATTGAGTCTATATATACTAGGTTTGAAAATTAAGCCTATAAACACTAGTTTTAACAGAAATTAAAATTGTGTTAGATCATTCTTTGCAAACTTGACCACAGAAAAGAAAAGAAAGTAGAGTTAAAAATAATAGTTTTTTTAAGTTTTAATATTATTAAATTTTTATCTTTGAAATTTTTAACAAGTGCATTATCCATTTTATAAACAATAAAATTGTCATAACTGTTAACTCTAATCTATGAGTATGAACTTTTAAATTGAGAAATATAATTTATCACAAATATGAATATTTTTATAAAATATATATTTCTTTTGCCAGGTTTGTTTTCTTTTATTAAAAGAGAACGAAAATTTTATATTAACTTCGTAGACAGCTATGTTGAAAGCGTTTGTTGGGCAATTTATCAATGTTCTTCCGAACTCTACAACCATCACAATATGGGCTGTGGACCCGGCCCAAATTGAATTTTCCCTTCTGTTATTTATTTATTTTTATTATTTTTTTTTTGACGATTTTAATTTATTGCTGTTGACCAATTTAAAACGATTTTTAACCTACCTGTATAGGGAAAATCAAACCATTATGGGGTCGGTCTAATGGTAGTGGGAATATCTTAAAAGGGCCAATGGGTCATGGGTTCAATCGATTAGTTAAGATGCGCGTAAACTAACCCGGACACTCACGGATTAAAAAAAAAAAAAAAGTATATAGAGAAAACGAAAGCAAATTTAATATTGACATCTAAACATGATTGATCAAATTTTGACCATAAAATTTTGGACTTTTCACTTAGGCTCCCTCTAGATGTGAGATTCTCTCTCTAGATAATTTAGGTTCTCCCCAAGCAGCGATAGTAGTAAAAAATGTCTTAGGCTCCCCCTAAGAACGAGACTCCCTCTCGATATGAACTTTATCTTTCCCTCTCTCTTGAGTAAAGATCACTTTACTCGATTCACTTAGGCTCCCCCTAAGCTTGATGGCTCATTCTTCAAAAGACTTCAGATGAAGCAGCACAAACGGCTTGGCGAAAGTCTCCAAGCGTACAATAGCAACCACTTCGAATGCCTTAAAAAATACACGTGATCGAACACAACGACGCTCTATATTGTTTGTCAAAGAAATAGTCGACCATCCTACAAAGACAAAGGGTCTTTAAATAATCACAACGGGCACATAGAAGGGCAACCCTAAGTTCCATAAATGGAATGCACGAAGAAGGAAAAAGATCTGTCAAAGTACTGCACCAAAATTTTTCATAAAACAAAAATATTTTACAAGAATAGCATTTACAGAAACATTCTTAAAGTATACAAACTAAAAGTAGAGGTAAATAAAATAACATCTACCTGTCTTAAACAAATATTGTCTAACACAACCGTGTAATAGTTACAATACTGATATTGAATTCCAATAAATAAAAATTACTTACTTTGAACTTTGAATGACTTCGAAAAGAACTATAAAAAGTGTCCAGAAAAATATCACAAATTTCGAAAGGAAAATATTGACAAAAATATAATAAGTATGGCGTAATTTAATTATAGTTAATAGGTAGGTCAAAACAAATATGGATATAAAAACCAAATTAAAAAGATTAGGAAACGATGCAATTCGGTGAATAAAGAATTTTTAAAATTGCAAAATAAACAGATATGGATATAATAATGTAATATTTGACACGTCAATCATTGCCTGAGAGTTAAAACTTGAAAGCATTTATTTAATCAGTTATATTTAATACATAAGATTACTTGGCAAAGATGTTCATTAATTTTAATTAATTGTAATGCAGCAACTTTTGGAGGCAAAGGGACAAACGTAACAAAAAATATTAATTAATGTCTGAATAAATAAATATTTTATCCAAATTAAATAAATATTTAAAAAAAAAAAGAAAAGAAAATAAATGCTTAAATATTTTGGTAGTTTGAGTTGTTTAAAACATCACTCGAATACGCGCATACACACTTTTACTGTATGTTTAAATGTATGTCTAAAAGAAAAATAAAATAATATTTATCTAATTAATTTTATGTGATCGAAGTTTTTTTTATAAAAAAAAATTAATCCAACGAAAGAGTGACTTCGATAATACATATGTGAAAATATTAAAATACAAATTGTTACAATATCTATAATACAATATTAAGATATTTATTTGATAATTCAATTATTGGTACAATTTTTCTCTCTTATACTATTTAAATTTTTTTTTTACATTATCTAATTTTTAAAAAGTTTATTGTAACTAAAACAAAACTCAATTACAAAATTTTACGTACAATATTAATTGTCTATAAAAGATATAAATTATAAAAAAAATCAATAATACAATAATATAGTCCAGTCACTATAACTAAATTGCAAGATATTTGAATTAAATTTGTCGAACTTTTATTGAAAATTTTCCAAACATTAATTCAATTTGTGTTGCAACTCATTTTCTTAAACATCGTTAGACAAAATTATTTTTAATTGTCACAATAATTTTTTTTTCTCAAGAAATTGTCACAATAAATTAAAACTAAAGGCCCGTTTGGATTGACTTATGAAAAAAATGTTTTTCAAAATATTCATTTTCATTTAAACTATTATGATAATAACGGTTCGAAACACACTTCAAAATCTATTTTGAGTGGTTGTTCAACATTTCAATTTTCTCAAAAATGACTTATTTTTAAAATTAAGTACTTGAAAATATATTCCAAACACAACTTCTATTTTCAAATATTCTATTGAAGTTTATAATATTAAAATTTTTTCTTTTCTTTTCTTTTTTTTAAAAAATTATTATTCAACAAATAGGAAAGGGAGAATAGAACATCTAACTACGATCTTTGAGTTGACATTAATAATATTGTAAATATGATGTCATATATATACTTTAGTTCTTTAATGCATTAGATGTTCTGTCAATTTTTTATTCATAATTTTAATGGAAAATGTCCAATAATATTTTGTGAAACAATTTAAAATTCTTGAAGGTTAAAAAGAAATTCAAAGTCCAGAAAAATCATTGAATTATACCTCAAAGGATATTGTAGGTAGTTTTAACAAAAATCTTATAACAATAATTGTTTGAAGATATGAATAAGTGAACATTTGGAAAGTGGTTGATGCAAGGTTGGAGATCCATCACCCTTTCCTATATTTAATACGTGGACCAACAATATCTGTCTTTTAATTAGTTCTTATTTTATTACAATAGAGATAAAGATCGTAACTTCACCTTAGCGTAATTTATATTATATTTTGGTCGATTTATAAATATCTCTATTTTAATTTCTCTTTCTGCATACTTTATTGTTAATATAAAATATGGATGTCACACTTTATTCAAAAGTCATAAATAGACATTTTAATGTAAAGTAATATTGAACTAGTCGGCCAATTACATTTCCATATTTGTAACTTGTAAGTATAGCAACAAGGATTCAATATAATTAAATTTTGGATATGTGACATTTACTTCAATGTGGGCCTATTCAACATACCCAACTGAGTCAAGGTGGATGCATCTCGAAAATTTTTTAATACATAGATAGTACCTACTATACTCATCTCTACTACCTCAATTCATAATTTGATACATCATTAAATGATATATTAATTTATTTCATGATAATTCTTAAATTCTACATTTGTGACAAACAATGAATAAAAGTAGATATGAAAAATTTTCTATATTACTGTAGTACTAAAAATTTTATTTGCATCTTGACGGTTACATCACTGCATGTAAATCAAATACTATAGTTACCTAACAAAGCTTAGCTTTTAGTTTTTGGTTTTTTTTAATTTATTTTTGAGCTTTTAATTTTTAGAAAAGAATGATAGTGCGATTTGTGTGCCATTTCTAGGAAAATAAATGGCTCGTTTTGATGATTAATTGACAAATTTCATGCAGATATTTATTTACTTTTGTAGAAATCGAACAAAATGGAGGAAAACATAACAATTGAAGTAATTAATTAATTAGAAAATCGAGTCAATTGAAAGAAAACATATCAAATCAAGGAATTGGAAGAGAAAAAAGGAAAAAAAAAATCATAAATAAACTAATTACAAAATCAAATCAAATAACATCACAAAACTATACCACAATGCCGTAGTGCTGCGGAAACCTCACTAGAAGCAGACAAACATGATTTCATCCTTAGTATTGAAAAATGACTGGTTAAGCTTTTTTGCACCAACGCTGCGGAGTGTTCATAGGTGGAGTTAGGTCGTGTTGAGAAATATTTTAAATTCAACCCAATCCTTTAGACTGTGAATTTTGTAACCTCAAACAACTCTTATTAAATAATCAACCCAATATTATTGGGTTGTATTCAAAATTTTGTTTCGAGAGAAAATAAAATGTTAATATGTAAAATATATATATTTTTTTAAAAAAATTTATGTTTTAAAAGTGATTTGGAGAATAAATGATCATTTTTTTTAATTATATAAAATTATGGGATGTTTTCAAATATAGCAAAATGAGTCAAATTATTTACAAATATAGAAAAAATTTCATTGTTTATCAACGATAGAGCATGATAGACTTTTGTTACTTAAATGATAGAAGTCTATTGCAGTTTATCGCTGATAGACAGTAAAATTTTTCTATATTTGTAAATAGTTTGATATTTTTTATATTTATAATAATTTTCCTAAAATTAAAATAAATATATTCATATATAATTTTATCATATCTCAAACAAATATTTTTGAAATATAATAATAAGTCTAGAGGTTGGTTCGGTTTAGCGGAAACTAATTTTAAGAGAATCTAATAGCAAAGTCATACATAAACTTTTTCATTATTTGAACCCAATTCAACTCAAACAAGTTTATAACCCCATTCAAACCATATAGGTTGAATTAGGTTATTTGAATTATTCTAGTTATTGGTCGTCGATTCTTTGAAAAACACCCATAACCACACTATTGTCGATAAAAAAAAAAAAAACTTGGGTGCAGCATAAAAATTTGCCATGGGATAATTTTTTTTATAAATATTTTTTTTTTACTTTATATAAAAGGGGTTGTATGGAGATTATGTGTAGACTAACTAGGTTGTACCTAATCATTGTGGGAGAAAAGTTTTGGATTCAACTTAAACCTCAGATTTATCTACACATTGGACTTGATTTCTCTTTGTTATGGGTGAATTTAGACCTAACGTAGTAGGCCAAAAGTCAGAAAAAGATAAGAAAGATAAATACAAAATAAAGTGAATTTATCTAATCAACCTAATCCGATTCTTATTAGGACTAGACAAGGTCCATCTCATCCTTTACCCAGGAGGAAAAGGTAAAACTCCATCTCTTATTAGATTTACTCCATATTTTTTTATTTTGTAGATTCATTTTAGTGTTGTATAGTTGTTATGACTTCTCCTATTATTTAGGATTGTTTGTTGTATATCTTTCTGTTCATGCTACTATAAATGGGTCATCATACTACAAAAATATTCATCATATTGAGCAAATTAAATCTCAAACACCTTAGGTTAAATTTGTATGAGCCTTGACGTCTTCCCTTCTTTTCTTCTTGATACAATGACTTCATATTCTTCCACCCAATCGTATCTACTCCCAGATTTCTGGTTGGTTTCCTCTCCAATATTTGCAATCTCATCCCTGTTCGTCTCAATTCCACCAATTACATCAAGGGGAAATACCAAATTTCAGCAATTTTTCGTGCACATGCCCTGTTTGGTCATTTAGATCATTCAACACCAGTACCTGAACAATTTTTCCCTTCCCCTAGCAATACACAACCCACTTCGTCCCAAGCAACCACTTTCGAAATACCTGTATGTCAATTAAGTTATGTTTGCTTTGGCACAAAACTATATTTTTAGTTTTCAAAAGCAAAGCAAGAAATTTAGAGGTGACAATAATGTTTATAGGCTTAATTGTAAGTTTTAACTTCATGATTATACAATAAAACCATAAAATTGTATAAAATAATTGAAATTTAGGCAGATCACAACTAGTATAACATGTGTGCACGAATGTTACTAACAACCATAACAACAAGAGAGACAAAGAGAAAGAAAGATAACACACTGAATTGGTAACTCAGTTCGATGTAACTACACCTACAAGGAGGCGTTGAGCCTAAATGAAAAGAGTTTATCTTTTATGTTTACAACTTTGTATCACAACTTGATCTCAATCAATATGATAAAACAATAACAACTAGTGAAGAAATTTAGGCTCCCATAAATGTCGAACCCCTTATAGAAAAGAGTTATCAGATTAGGCTCCCCATAAATTTGATGCAAGTAGATACTGATGTAAGGCTAAGCTGCAGGCTACAGCAATAGACTAATATATGTGTCTATATGTGTCATAATAGCACAAATAGTAGTTTATCGTGTTCAATCTTAGATATATTGTGATATTCTGCTATTATTTATAAATATTTTCAACAATTTTATCATTTAAAATAATTTTTCTTAATAATAATATTAAATTCAAATTAAATTTAAAATAATTTTTAAAAACAAAAAACAAAAATCAAATCGTTACTAAACGAGATCTTAGAAGTAAACTTTAAAATTTGTTCAAAGGAATAGATTTATAACCTTGCAAGTAATTGTGTTCGAAAAAAATATATATTTCTTTAGAAAAAGGAATATTGCATGTCTGTTATTTGCATTCTTCAATTTAATTTAGTCATTCACCTCATATATCTATATCTAAATTATTATAAAATAAAACGTTAGTATTCAAAGTATTAAGGAAACTAGAAACACAGTATAGAGGACATTCAATAGTAATTTACTTATACCACACTATATTAAAACTTGCTTCAAAGTACTTAAGTAAAAGCTAGAAACATGATATAGAGGAGAAACATTCAATACTTTACTTTTTTACACGCATCAATAAAACAAAAATATATATATTTTTTTGTTGGTTTTCAAAAACTACCAAACCCAATATTGTGCTTGATAAGATTTTTTTTTTTTTTTTTTTTTTTTTTTTTTTTTTTTTAAATCTAAAATGTTAGAGAGACATCTCAGAACATGAAAAGAAAAGTTCAAAGAGATGGAAAAAAAATTGTAGAGAAACATTATTTTTTTTCTTTTTTTTTTCCTATTTTGGTATTAAGTTACGTTGGACAACTCGCTTAATATTAAATCCTAGTTAAGTAACCATATCAGATTGAATCTATCAACCATCACCTCTTAGCCTTTTTTTAAGATCATATCCCTCTATTTATCATTAGCCTAACTTATGATGGTTGAGAAAAACATTAGTTAGAGAGAAAAGAAATAAAAGTATGAAAAATAGGTTTTTTTATTATTATTTTATTTTATTTTTTTTTATAGCTATGACATCTCTCCAAATTTTTATCTCTAAATTTTCTCTCTAGAAATTTATCTCTCTGCATTTTTATTTCTATAAGTTTTATTATTATTTTTTTTTTATAGAAATATGTTCGAAGAGAGAAAAAGATTAGAGGGAGGGTGATAATTTTTAAGATAATCCTAGGAAAATTTCTCAAACTAACCAAAAATTTAAAAAGTTTATATAACACAGTTCAACCTCTTCTTTCTAATAAATGTTTAAAAAAAAAAAAAAAGAAAAAAAAAAGCTTTCTAGAGCAGTGAAATTCTATTTTGAACTTGGTATGCAATTGTGCAACATTATTTCAAAGATCAGATCTCCTTCATTTTAAACTCATTTTATAACTTTTCGTGTTTTTTACAACGAAACTTGACTTTTAATAATCCCAAAAATGAAAAGAATCTTAATTTAAAATTTGAGATTCCACAACTTTGAGTTCAATCGACTAAATTAGATTTATTATTTTTGTTTTTTTAATTGATGGTTTTGAGATCTACGTGTTGGAAGGTAGCTTGTTAACCATTTAACCTAGAAATTAACAAACCATTATGGCTCTCGATTTGGATTATCGCAATGTTTTTCTCCAACATTTCATTTATTTATTTTTTTTAATTTTTTAATGTCGGTGCTCAAGCATGGTGCGATGAACGAGGAGAGAGAAAATGAGAAGGAGAGATGAAGAAGAAGATAGAGACAGAATGAGCAAGAAGAAGACAAACAACATGGAGAAGCATTTTCAGGTTTTCGTAACATTAGAATCATCGTGGTTTGTTCTAGTAGTTGTGAGAATATGGGGTTCAATCTATTGTAGCCACCTACCTAGAATTTAATATTCTATATATTTTCTTAACACTCAAATGTTGTATTTTTTTTTTTTTAATCTCAACTTTACCAATCATTACTTTTATACCCAACTTCAATTTTAAAACATAAAGTTAGTTTACTATTTTGTTTTGTTTTGTTTTTTTTTTTTTGGAAGTTTTAACCGATATTTGTGGTAGATTTGTTTTAGTTTTAAAAAAATAAATTTGATAAATAAAAGTTTTGTTATGAATTTTCGTAATTGAAAATTTTTTTGCAATTTTTACGTGAAATTTCTTATAAGAATTGTCAAATGGAAAATTTTCAATTGTTAGCTAGAAATTCATGAGAGTTTTCTTTTTCCAACTTAAAACTAAGAATGGTAAATTGTTTTTTTTTTAAAAAAAAAAACAACCTTAAACTATCCCCTTATGAAAAATTCCTATAAGTCTAATTGGAATTTAAATTTGTTAGAAAAAAATTAAACTAAGGTTTATGGGAACCTTATGGGAATAGGGAGTAGTTCACTTGAACTAACTAAATTTAAAATTTAGAAAAATGAAATTGGTTTAAGTTTTAAAAAAAAAGTTGATATCGACTAAAAAAAATTAAATTAGCTTAAGTTTAAGGGAAAAAAAAACATGCAATTGAAAATGAAAAAAAATATATATCTACTGAAAATTTTCCAGGTAAGAAAGCTTACTTGGAAATTTTCCGGGAAGCTTACATGAAAATTTTTTAATAGACTTAAATTTTATTTCTTTATTATTTAATCTAATTTTGTAATACAAATATATTTATTTAATTTAATATAACTATATTTATTAAATTAACTTAAATTTAATATAATTTGTTAAGAATCTTCACATAAAATTTTGGTAGGTTAATTCTTATATAAAATCTTTGTAAGCCAACACTTACAAGAAAAAAAAAATCTTTAAAACAAATTTCAATTCCAACTAGATTTTCGTAAGGGTTGACTTACCATGATTTTTTTTTTTTGTAAGAAATTTCTTACGATAAATTTTCTAAATTTTTTTTCTTTTTCATTTCCTTTCCAAATTAAATTTAATTACATTAATAAATTTTTATTACTTTTTTCTAACCAATTTCATTTCCAATTAAACTTACAAGAATTTCCCACAAACGGTAGTGTATATATATATATATATATATATATTTTAATTTACTATTCTTAATTTTGAGTTAGAGAAAAAATTCTCATAAATTTACCCTAACAATTAAAATTTTCCAAAAAAATTTCACATAAAAATTGCATGAAAAATTTTCAATTACAGAATATTCTAACGAAACTTTTATTTAATAAATTTATTTTTTAAAAAATAAAACAAATCTACCACAAATATTGGTTGAAACTTTAAAAAATAATAGAGACAAAACAGAATAGAAAACTAAGTTCATATTTTAAAATCAAAGTTGAGTATGAAAAATTGTGACTAGTAAAGATAAAGTTGGAGGGACTTTGATTAAAGACAAAATTGTATTTTCATTACGTGGGACCCTCCAAATAAAATCTTAAAAAGTAAGAAATGAGTTAGAAAAATAAGTGTTAAAAAAAAGTTAGTTTTGTCTCGGACAAAACATTTTAGATTAGAAATAGCCATTTCCAATGTTTTGATGTGCTTCAACTATTTGACAATTCTCTACGTAACACAACACAACACTTTTTTTTAGAACACTATAATATAAGAAATTAACTACATGTTTCATTTGAATAACATTAAGACAGTTCTTTTTTTTAAAAAAAAAAAAATAACAATCATATATTAATACTTTTTTAAAAAAAAAAAACAATCATATATTAATAATGTGTTTTAAAAAAAAATTCCAAAAAGAAACTTCACCTGAGATTAAAAAAAAATTAAATAAAATGAGGAAAGAAAAAAAAAGTATCAATATCAGCCCAAATATTATGTTCATACAAAGATTAACGTATAAATGGTGGATATCGACCTCAGATTTTTCATTTTAGGGATAAATTTATGGATTATTGATAAGTATTGTCATCGACAAATATTTTTATAAATAAAAAATTTATAAAATAATTTAAACTAATAATTAAATTATTTTTACTTTCAAATTAAATTTAGGTTATCGATATTTATATTTATATTAAAATTAATAGTTGATTTTTCTTAATATTATATATAAATTTATAAAAGATATTTGAGATATCAATTAATCTAAAATATGGATATCAAACTTCTCCAACACAAATATATTGACATATTAGTAGATATTTTATTTCAATCAGCTCAATACATGGGTCAATCAGTCACGAAATTTTGCAAAATAAACAAAAAAATATATATGTGTGTGTGTGTTTCAAATTTTAAAAATTTAAAAAAAAAAAAAAAAAAAAAAAAAAACAACAACAACAATTTAAATTAAAACTTTGTCTCTCGACTCTTCTTGTGATTCCTCCTAATTAAGCACTGTATAACAGTTTGAACATTTTTATCAATATCGCTTTCCTTCAATAATTCCAATTTGTGGGCCTTTTTTTTGTCTGTTTATCTAATATCACATCAAGCATACATAGCTCGTTCGAGAAAGGGAATTACTAAATTCACACGTGCTAAAAACATTTTCTTTTTCTTCTTTCTTTTTTCGAAAAGAAACAATTTCTTTTTTAGCAAATAAACAAATGACACACTATTTCTTGCCTCACTTTTAGGCTACACTTAAGTTATCTGTATCAATAAGGACTTGAAGCCAATATGAAAAAGCATGTTTGCAATGTCTTTAGCGACATAATTTTGCAATCTACTTGTGTGACGAAAACCTTAAATACCATGAAAGCATCCTGAAAACATTTAGTTTTGAATCAAACAATCTCGTTTTAATAAAGTTTTCTAAGTATAATTCAACGACTAGTTAAGTCATACGTGGTTTGGGGTTGGGGTTTGCATCCCCTACTCAATTTATTGAACTAAAAGAAAAAAGTTCATATATGTTGTGTAAAATTTATTGAAATTTATTTAGTACAATTCGCAAAAATTAAGAAGAAAATTGCTAAATATATATATATATATAAAAAAATAAAAGATTCAACCACACAATAACAATTTCACACAATAAATTTGTTGCAAAATTAGTAACCAAACAATGAATAGATAAGCAAGGATAAATAGAATACAAGGTTTGGTGGTTCAGTTCGATGAAACACCACCTACATTTGGGAGGTGGTATACCTGTAGAAAGATACTTTTACTGATATGAAGTTAAACAATTACAACATTGTATTTATCTGTAAATCTATAGCAAATACAATGGCACACGAACAGCTCAATTTGGTATATGAACATCTAGGTTTCCTAAGTGTAAGATCTTCTCCCAAAGAAACTTAGCTTCCTCTAAGTATGATAATATTAGTAAACACCCACTTAGGCTCCCCTAAGTATAAGACTCCCTCCCAACTGCAATCTTCCTAGAATGTTGTGAAGTCCTCTTCACATGACAAACTTAGACTCAACCTAAGTTGGAGAATCCTTTCTCAAGCAATTTAGAAAAGACTACTCTTCTCAACAAAGCTCTTCCCAACAACGACTACTTCAGAAATAGTCAAAAGATCAATCCTACTCTTCTCACGTTCGGGTATCATAGAAACATAATTCTTCAAACATAACAAAGTTGTTTAATCAAAATCTGCAACCCTAACAATATAACCACATGCCCTTTAACAAGGATGCGGCAAAAAAAATGAAACTTTTCATACAATAAGAAAAGGATCCTTGCAAGCACATATTTTGGCAGAACTAGCAACTTAAGAGACATCCTTTAAGACATATTTTGAGACAACAATCAACCCGAAAAGCATCAATCTCCCATAAACAAATAAACCAATTCCAACTCTAACAATATCAAAGGGGTTTACTTTTTCTAGATAATTTTGAATTTGGTTACATCTTTTAAAATTTGAAAATGGCTCTTAATTTATCGAAGAATATCAATTAATGTGTAATTAAATCTAATATTTTCATTTACATACTTTTTCTGTTGGAAGAAATTTCATTTTGTTGGGCACATGCTCAATGGCAAGTTGGATTTTATGGATGAAGTAGCATTCAAAATGATATGTTCACTTGTCCAATCATGTTCGATAAAACAATAATACATCAACTTTTTATCAACAATTTTTAACACTTTTTTAAGGGGAAAATAAACCTAATTGAAAATTTTTGTTTGCATAAAAGATAAGATTAAATAAAGAACCAAATTGAGAATTATCTATCAATTTGAGGAGCATATGATTTACTTAGTTAAGTAAATTTTTCGAGATTAAAATATCATTTTAGTTCATATATTTTAAACTCTATCAATTAAATTAAAAAAATAATAATAAACAATGAATTAACTACTTTGACTAATATTAAAATTTATTGAAAGTACAATCACTAAAATTAGACATTTGAAAATATAAGAACCAAAAGGAAATGAAACCTAAGGTAAAGACTGAAATAATATTAATTTAACCAAATCTCTTTTATCATGATGCATTTTATATTTGAAAAAATACCAATTTACATCCCTAAACTTTGGAAAATGTATCAATTTAAATAATAAACTAATAATTTTATCAATTTAAACCTAAACTTTTGTAGATATATCAATTTACACCACCATCGATTGCACTTATGTTTTGTTTGGATAAGCATCGTGCGAGGCTTATAATTTTATTAATCAAACCCCTCAATTTTCATAATTGAATCAATTTAGTCTCTCAATTAAGATGATCTCTCTCAATTCGAAAATCTAGAATTTGAATTGATGTCCTTTCATTGAGTCTTACTAAATTTCAAACCAGAAGTGAGATTTTTCTTTTTTTTTTATCTATTTTTAACTTCGAATTTTCTTTATTTCCACCCGGAGGGTAAGAAGTTTCATAAACTGGTTTTTTTATATTTTGATAGCTTGTCCTTTTAAAGTGGAATTCATATTTTCTTAGTTAGGACCAAGAAAGTACAAGATATAGCTTTCTTACTACTAGAGATGATAGCTAGAGACTAGAGATGAGAGTGTCGGATCTAGATTTGTAACAAATATTCGACTTGCTTATGCAAGTTGTTTTAAAATTATTTGTACATCAATTATATTTGTTCCTTTTATTAATCTGACATTTGAAAAAGTCTACACATGTGAAAATTGAATGCATTAATAATTTTCAAATGTAGTATTAATAAATGGTCTAAAATCATTCACTTATTACTGTTTAGAAGTTTAGTTGAAACAATTTTATGTTTGCATAATATTTTTTTAATTAAGTCAAAATGAAAGTATTAATAATGCACATGAGAAAGTTTTTAGTTTAATTTTATTTTATTACTAATTCAATACTTTAAATTAACACAACTTCCAAATATAGAGAGATAAATTGAAATTTTCCTTTATATTTTCTCGCAGTACTCTTTTCATGAATGTGTGACCCTTGATCTAATGATTTTTTTTATTATTATTTTTTTATTTTTATATATCCTCATTCTTACCTTACGAAAAGGTGTATGTTAGGGACAACAAATTTTCAAACATTTCCACGATAGTGTGATATTGTCTACTTTGGGCATAACTCTCATGGCTTTACTTTTGGTTCCATCTAAAAAACCTCATACCATTATGGAGATATCTAGAAGTCCATTATCCTTAACAAATTGGTATCATAGTCATGTCCGGTTGGAACCCTAAAGTGCCAAACAAAGAAGTTGGAGCCTTGGAAAAATATAGTCATGACCAAAGTATTTGTTCATGTAATTCGAATGGATGACTACTCCGTGGTTGAGTTAGCACGGGGATCAAATGACTATTTGAAGAATGGCTCAATGGTCCTTTGTTCAAGGGGAGGATTGTCAGGTGGGGTGAATGCGATCAAAGTCCTACATCAATTAAATAAGGGATGATCATGGATTTATAAGAGATAACAACTATCTCCAATGAACAATATCATATCTCTAGATATTTAGAGATCTATTGACCCTACTTTCAAATTAGTTGGTTACCAACTTGTTTCTATGAGGTATGATTTCTTCTCCCGTTTCCGAATGAGTAATCACTTAATACAACTTACATATATATCAAATCTAATTGGTAAACATCATCTAAATGAAACCTTCTTCTTTTTAGTAGTTCTTGCATGTGAGCAGAAACCAAAATGTGGTAGCAAATTCTTTGGTTCTTTTTTATTCATTGCAAATTTTGGTCAGGTTGTAAACTTTACGGTTGAAGTTTAACAATGTCGTTTTGTTTGTTTGTTTGTTTTTAATTAAAAATATGGTTGCTTACTTCTCTCGAGGTTGAAAATTTGAATTTCAATCCCTACATTTTGCTGAACTAAAACTTAATTAAAAGATAAAAGATAGAAGCATCCATATTTTGGAGAAAAAAAAAAAAAAGAATTATTATCGATTATCTTGAGTTAACATCAAAATTATGAAAAATTAGTGATGTGTCGGTGAAATTTTTTATCCATGGTTCTTTTTCTAAAAATAAATAAATAAGAACAATGTTATTTTTATGGGTGTATAGCTTATAATGTAGTTCCATGGTATTACTCTCTTGCTATTTACGTGAACTGTCATTTCTTGGTGCCTTAGCTAGCGTTCCTTTTCGGTGATTGAAGCTCTTCGTGGGCCGAGGGCCCATGGGCCTACCACAATTTAATGTCATGGACTCTCAACATAATTAGGTTGTTGGGCTTTTTGGCCCCATCCATAATGGATCCTTTTCAGATAAGAGACTTGTCCTTTTGTTTCTTGCTTCAACAATTTCGGCACGTTTCTCTTGGTAGTGGGTCCACACATTTATTTATTTATTTAAAGAACAAAATTCATGCAACTAGAAATTTTCGAAAACTTGATGAGAATGGATGAAAATTATTATAATTTGTTAATAAAACTTTCATTGGGATTTAATCATAATTTATGTAAAATAAGACAATGTTTAGATGTATTTTATAAATGTATGTGTAAGTGCAAGAGTATAAATTTAAAAAAAGAAATAGTTAATAACTACAAAATAAAATAAAGTTTATGAATATTTTGATATGAAATGATGTAAAAATAAAAGTTTTGGATGGTAAAAAGAAAAAAAATCTCACGTCAATTCAATTTTGATGAAATGATGTGAAAATTTAATGGAAAAAAGTTGAATGAGGTTAAAAATAAATAGAGGTTCTTTTTGTGGTTTTTGCAATTTTAACATTTTTAAAAAGGAAAGTTTCAAATTGAAAATAAAATTAAAATTTGAGAAAATTTGGAAATTAAAAAAAAAAATAGCACATTAAAAAAGTTTCATCATTCATCAGAAATGATATTGGCATGTGAAATTATACAATTGTGTGTAATTAAGACCATAAAATTAAAAATTTTGGACTTAGATAACATTGCTAATTTTTTTTTTAAAAAAAATGAAATTTTTTCAAAATTTTGAAAAAAACAACATAAAAAATTCCTCAAAATTTCGAGGCCATCCCAAAATGGAAATTTTCTATGCATAGAAGAGCTATAGGGATTTTTTTTTTTTCTTTTAAAAATAAACAAAATTGGGTTCATTAATAAATAAATAATAACCACTATGGTCCAAAGGGCTGACTAGAACAATACTTCAAAATTCAATTTCGTGAGTGAATTGTGCAAAGGGTTGAAGTACAAAATTTTCATAAATTTAGAAGGGTGGTGATATAATTGAAAATTTGAGTGCTATTTCAATGACTCTTTATGGAATTTAGAATTGATTTTTGCAATTCTTTAAAGGGTTCAAATTTATTCTCAATCAAACGTTTATCTTTGGAGCACATGGATGAATAACTATGCATTTGTCAATCGGTCCCACGATAAAATAAAATAAAAATCCTTTGTCGTATAGCAAATAGAATAGTGTGTTTCATATGTTTTGTTGTTGCTCATGTATTATTGTGCCTACCTATCAAACAAAAAGAGTTGAAAATGAATGGAAATTATAGCAAGTTTCAGGGGGTTTCTTACAAAAATAAAAAGAAGTTTGGGGTTAAAATGTAAAAAGACTATTTCAAAAACGACATGTTGTACATTCATTATAAGTAGTTGACACTATGTGTTTTTCCAAATTTATAAAAATTTCCAAGAAATTGTAATTTTGTGTGAGCTTGTACTACTACAAAAAACGACATGTGTATACAATCTTTCCTAAATAGATTTTCTTCAAAAGAAACTCTCTACTCGGTAAAAAGGTGTTCATGGAGGAGATTGGTACGAGTGGATAAATCATTTTTTAGTACAACAAAGATAGGTTGT
The DNA here is from genome assembly GCA_030954485.1 of Citrullus mucosospermus. Taxonomy (NCBI): domain Eukaryota; kingdom Viridiplantae; phylum Streptophyta; class Magnoliopsida; order Cucurbitales; family Cucurbitaceae; genus Citrullus; species Citrullus mucosospermus. Next base: position 2,314,551 of record CM062065.1, read on the forward strand.
TTGCATGAAATTTTAGAGAAATTTGTTTCGTGCAGTCGAAATTGTGGTTATATTAATTTGTGTAGATGTGGTTCGATTTCTAGTACTTGTGTACGCTTAGTTTGAGTCAGCAAAGTGGATGATGTTCTTAAAATTGAAGTCTTGGAAGAATGTTTGTATTCCAAAGAACTTCGATCTTCAGGTGTGATTCTGCTTCAAGAGTTACTTCTGATTGTTAGCAGATTTTTCTCTAAGTTTCTAGAATACAAAATTTATGAACTCTTCAAATTGAGAGTAACTCTTTTATTTATAGGGTTCTCAGAAGTGTGATTTATAGGCTTGAGATTGATTGGTTCATTAACTAATTGAATTTGGGCCTTAGTTGGCTATAGGTATTTAGTGGACAGTTAATTAAAGAGTTTAATTAATTAATCTCATATCGTAGGCTTTGTATAAGAATCAATTATTTTGGATTAATTTGAAATTTTCAAATTAATAAAAGAGTTATTAAATTCTCTTCATAACGTATGGGAGAAAGAGAGAAATGCTGATGAATGTGATTGTGCAGTTGGCCAAACAAAAAAAAAATTGTGAAATTTCACTCTAAAATTTTCTCTCTTCCTTTCAATTTTTTCATCTCTTACTAAAATCAAGAGAGTCTGCAACTCCTTTTGATTCTTCCTAAGAATAGCAAGGAAGACTTATTGGTGGTGTCTCAAGAATTTTTCTGCATTCCTTGTTGAATGAGTTTTTTCCCGTACGTGTTTTAGTAAGAAGAAGAAAAGTATACCTAAAGTCGGACTTCGAAGGTAAAGAACTTCAAACTCTTAATTTATTCTTATGACATGATGAGTTTTTTGGTTTATCCTAAGATTTTTCTTCTCTGTAATTTTATGTTTTCAAAAGGAAAATTATTGGTATATAACGGCAGAAGATTTAATTCATTCCTAGTTGAGTTAAGGAATATTTTTTCATAAAAAAAAAATCTTTTATTTATTTATTTTTAGGGGCAATCATGTTAAGTAGTTGGATTACCGTTTCAAGAGGCCGAGAATGGACCTGCTTAGCTGGACCACAACCATGGTTGAGAAACTGGACTAGGAGCCTAAAGGGCCGTAAGTCAACAAGAACCATTAAGACACAATGTGTCATGATTATGCTTGCTCTGAGTCATGATTATGCTTGTTCTCAGTGTGTTGTTCATCGTTGTATGCCCATCACAATCTCCTTTTTAATTTTCAAATTTTCTATCATATGTGTTTCATTATCCATATTAGTTTACTTTATTTGTCTTTTTCATGTGTGAATTTTCGGTACTTTGTTTGTGTAGAAGTGTCATATCAAATGTATCTCAAAATATATTATAAAGAGATAAGTCTAGTTATCAATACTTCCCAATTTAGTTATATGCTAAGTAAGTTGTTTTATAGATTGTATAGGTTTTCTACCATACACCAAATGTTTTCTCAAATGTATTCCATCGATTTCCAAAACCTTTTTCTCAATTACGTTTTCTAAAACTGTTTTTTCAAAATAGTTGAAGTTGCGATATAAGCTCCTTGTGCCCAGGTGTCTTGACATTAAGTTAGTTAACTTGCTCAAGAACAAGAACAAATGTCACTAAACCGCTTTGCAAGTTTTCAATAACTGTGATTATGATATGCTACACCTCCCTTTCTAGGAGGAATGTTTCACTAGTCATTTGTTGGACCATTCCACCCATGTACACCTATAAGATAAACACTAATTCTACAATGATCGACAAATAGATGTTAGTTTGGGCATGATTGTTCAAGATTTTGATGAGAAATCGATGCTTGTGGCAAAAATCCATCCACATTATAGGTCTCATTGAGTATGCAAAAGTTATATGCACTCCATGAAGGCCTTTCAGGCAATTCAACTTGGTCTCACCCCACTATAGTTAAGGTAAATTCCTTAATTCTATAGAAAATTTTGATGGGAGGAGCGGTTTGTGGATGAAACACAATCATTAGTTGATGTTAGACACACTAATCAAAAGTGTGGTTTATTTGTTGAATTTCTTTCTACGAATCATCAAAATAATACAACCATCAACCATTTAGTTAATCAAATAGGAAGATACATAAAGTTACCGAAATTTGGCTTGAAGACCATCCAAGTTGGGCAGATATGATTGTCTTGAGCGCCATACCGTTATGTAATCTTCAATCTGTCTTGTTTTTCTTAACTTATGCCAAAAGAATAAAGAATAAAGAGATTCACTTCAAAAAATTCAGTCCAAAAAGAATAGTCCAATTTTACTAAATAACTTCAAGAAAGATATAATACTCTTCTTATTAAGCTCACACATGTTCCTCAATAAATGGATCTCAAAATAACGTTATCTAATAATATAATCAAACAATATATTCACTTAAATCTCTCCCACTATGGATGTTTTGAGAGTTTCATTGATGGATTCGTCAACCCACTTATTGATATAAACTTTTTGTTTACTCTCTTCCAATTAAAATGTAATATTCTCCCTAAATACATTAACTAATATGTCAAGTGTTTTTATTTATTTATTTATTTTATTCACGAATGAGTTTAAATTTGTACGCACACAAATTTTTTCGTCCAAAAATTTAACGATAAGAGCTTACAAAAGTTGTTTTAAAACAAACTTCAAATTTCAAAGTTTAAAATAAAAGTTCTCGAATAAAGAGTACAACTTAAACCAACTCAAAGTTTAAGAGTGTTTTTTATAATTTAACTTTTTCTTAAGAACAATCATTATGGATGAATATCAAACCATCTATCTTTGGTTCATTTAGAAAACAAATTATTTTTTAAAAAAAAAATTCTCTCATTTTGAAATTAATCAATTCAACAATAAATTGAAGTGATTTTGACAATCAAAAGATGGCTTTGACAAATCACTCTCAAACACTCTTTCTTTCTTTTTTTTTTTTTTTTTTTTTTTTTTTTTTTTTTTTTGCTTAACTTTTAAACTTTTAATTGCTATTTTCAGCTGGTTCCTATCCACACCTTATTAAAACAACCATAAAATTTTAGATATTAAAATTAAATTGGAGCAAAATAAAGAAAGTCTCAATATTCAGACCAACTTATTTTGACCATTATATTTTATCTTATTTTAAAAATGAAAGATGACAAGTAATTTTGAGGCTATTGCTAATGTTCCATGTTTTAATTATTGGAAAAATAAAATAAAATACCTTTTCAAACTAGAGACAAGTAATTTTAAATGTTTAATTTATTGAAATTTTCCTATACTATAAATACTAAATTAGTTATTTGGAAGGTATAACTAAAATTAAACAAGTCTCAAAGTATAAGAACTAACATGATATTTTAACGGAAAAAAAAATCTAATCAAAGAAAGATAATAATAATAATTCAAAAAAAAAAAAGAGAGAGAGAAAAAAAAGGAGCAAAACTACATGTAGTTCAACCCTAAAATCAAGTAACAATTGATTTCTGAAATCCAAATCTCCCAGCCGACCCGTCGTACTAAAAATACGGTCGGCTTCCAATTTTCAAGTGCACCCGGGAAAATTTCAATAGATTTTTCGATGGACAAATTTGGGTCTTGTTTTGGGAGAAAATTACATGAAAGCCACCCCCTATTTTACTTGTTTCATGCTCATCCCAAGCTCCACAAGCAATGTCAAAATTGCCTCACACATCTCACAAGCATCAGGATCACCAGCACACTTCTTCCTGGAAGAGTAAACCATCCACGCATGATCGAGCTTCTGCTTCGGTCTCACGACAACCGAGCCAGGAACTTCAGCGTCACGACATGTCACCAAACCATCGCTCTTCTCCCCATACCGAAGCTGCAAATGAAGAGCACACAATGCCATGACAGCTGAAAGGGGAATCACCACGGGAACACGCCTCCCTCCCTGTACCACCGTGTCGGATTCTGTCCACGATCTTGGAAGAGGTAGCCAAGGTAGCTCAGCATGAGCTATATGAGTCATTGTAGCAAGAACTCCCAGTCCAACCTGCGCTTCAGAGTGGAAGGAAAGTACTGGTACGTTCTTGGGGAGGTTGTGATTCATGATGAACTCCTTCCGCTTCTCGTACGTTAAATCCTCCAATGCTCGAATGTCACCCTACAAAAAATAAATCAGGGATTCCAATAAAGGAAATGCAACCTTAATAATCTTGCATATTCATAGGCAAAAGAAAATGCAACCTTAATGATCTTGCATATTAATAGTTCCATGATCCTCCGCGTCTCTTTGTCAGCGACCTGCCCGTTGCGAAGAAAATCTGAAGCCAATGGAGTTCCACCATATGGACTTTGTACCAGAGCCAAGCCAGCAACTTTGTCTTTCAACTCATTGCAGTAGATTGATAATGCAGCAGCAGCATCAACCCCACCCTTGCTATGGCCGAGCAGCATCACTCGCTTGCCCGAGCCCCAATAAAGCTCCTCGACGTATTCTTTTAACTCCCAAGCATTGTGTTCCACAGACGCCTTCAAGCATGGAAAATTAATTCAAACGAAACTATAATTGGGAAACAAAACCAGTATACATTTGTTGGATCATACTCAGGAAAAGGAGGGGATGAAAAAAACGAAGCAACCGACGAGAAGAAGGCTACCGCTCATTCATTCGTTCGTTGCACAACAGAAGGGAGATAATCTATTACCTCACTATGAATTTTTGCAATATGGCAAGTAAGGCCCATCTTTGAAAAAAATTTCTTGGTTCCCACAAAATACAAGGGACCATGATTGCTAAAAAGACCTGAGAAGGAAAAATTTTCATTACAATGGTGTGGCTAAAACAATTGCCATATGAACTGGAAATAGTGAAAGAAACACATCAAAATGATTAAACAAGTCAGATCTTTTCTTCTACCTGGAATCAGTAAATAAACAAATGAGTCGGGTAGTTTATGCTCTCCGTTCCTAAATTATCGAAACGAATGGAGTAGGATTAATAAATAAACTTTCAAGTTTGAGAAGTCTTGAATACAAAAGGAGAATACATATCATAGTTCAAGAAAATGTGATTGAAAATTAATATCATCAAACAATCACCATGACGAATAACTCGACAGTCAATAATTAGGGAATTTGTTCCGCCGTGGAATTCATCAACATACTGTGGAGAGTATGAATTGAATCTATCAGATTAAAACATATATATTGTATATATTAAGTTTGGGAAAATTATAACCTTATCTCAGAGAGCAATTCCAAGAATCTTGCAGTTCCATCAACAACAGGAGGCATGCCAGGAGTGGTTTGCAGCCATCCAATATCATCCGATGAACCGAGCAAGGTTTTTCTAATTCTAGATATTATACTGTATCAAATAAAAAATAATAAAAAAAAAATTAAAAAAAAGTAGTCAGTTAAAACAGGAAGATGAAGATAAATCGAGTTTAAAGCAATTAAAGAACACAAAGTAATGTAGATCCGATCATCAGTTCACAAGAAAAAAACACAAGTTCAAGAATACGTTTTCTTACTTGTAAAGGCGGAGTTCGACACACTGAATGCATGAGAAACAATGTCTCAAGGAGCATAATGCTAATTTTTGGACAAACTGTAAACCGTATAATGGGAGCATCAACCTACACCAAGAAAAAGTAAGCTATGAAAATTGAATAGAAAAAGTTGATCGGAGTGAATATATTTGACGTTTACTATGCTATATCTTGGAGTAAAAGTTCGAATCTTTTTACTATGTACTCTTACGCATCCCTCCTTAACAACTGAGATAGCTTATTGTTATTGTAGATCCTTTTTGTAATTTCATACATCAATGAAATTGTATCATATAACTAAGTGTGTGTGTATACAAGAAGTTTTGAGTTCAAAACTTGACTAGATCTTCTAGGTTCAGTGAGACAACTTGATAGATAAATAAAATTATAGTAACTTTTTAGGACCTTTTTACTTGGTATAGCCAAGAAGGAACAAAAGAATGTATATATCATTTACCCTTGAAAAATTGGAGATGCAACCTCGTAACTATAAATAGTTTCTACATCTGATGTACTATCTACGAGCAGACCGTTCCTCAAATCTAAGGCCGCAGTGGTGCAACGTATGGATGATGATGAACCTTCCGAAACAGACCTTTGCCTATTCTGACCAGAATAACTCGAACAAAATCCCAGTGGAATGATGATACAGTCGGTGAGAAATCTATCGACATCTCTGGCTATAAGATCCTCTGCCACAAGCATCACCCACAAGCAGAAGTACAACACTTTAGGAATAATGTATAGTCCATCTTTACCATAAGGATGCAATCATGAAAGGCAATGGAAACAAGAAAGTAAGCTTATATCACATGCGCGAACTAACAAACCTTACCGATAAATCTGACAAATCGACGAGTTAAGTAACTAGTCAATGCCAAGAGATGAGTAAGAATCTCATCCATTGGTGATACAATGCTGAAGATTTGAAGAGTATCACCATGTGCCTGAGATGAATAGTAATATGAGATCAGGAAGGCCAGGCTACCTTATGGAATCAATAAGTCACTAAAACTAATCAAGCTCGCTCTATGAACTTGAAACTAAATTGCAAAAATAGCACTCACCACGGAAGCAATCTCGTACAATTCATTCTGAGTTTGTGCATCTCCCATCCAATCTTCAAGTTCTGAGGCCCATAATTTCGAAAGTCAGACAAAAACTAGAAAAGTATGAGTTGAAGCAGAAGAATTCAGCAACATTAGCGTACAATATGAAAGTCACAATTAAATATCCTATCGTTATAGTGTTGATATGTCCATTATATGGTTAAAAATTATCAGCAAAATACTGCTAATGTGGAGTCTGATAGTCTGGCTGCTGTAAGATTGGTGTTGGTGAAGGCATAAGAGATAAATTTGATTGGTGTAAGATCTCTTGTGGGGGAGATTCTCGAGGTCTGTGGGCGTAAATGTGTGACAATTTCATCAACATACAGGTCAATCACAGAATCAAGTGGCTGACCGTTTGCTCTCATGGGCGATTAGATGGGTTTGTTCTCAGGTGTGGTGGGAGACTTTTCCCGATTGGATCCGTCGGATTTCCTAGGCGGATTGTTGTCTTTCTAGTCTTAGTTTGGCTCTAGTGATGTTGTTTTCCAAAAGAAAAGGTACAAATTGCTTTTAATTTCTTAAATCTCATGATTTTTTTTCTAAAATTGAGAACTCCGAATTCTATTTTGTTGATTTTCATTGAAGACCCTTCTAGTAAATAAGAACATCAAAGAGAAAAGAAACAGAAAATTGATTCAAAAGCCAACAAAAAATCGAGTTCATACAAACTAAGCAATAAAAACCCACAAAAAGGACGCACTTACAAGAGAAGCGATTCTGGAGAACGATCAAAGGCGATAATGGAATAAGATCATTCTTCAAAGACGAAATCGACCCGAAAACTTAAATAGAGAGAGTGAAAGAGCTGCATTTTTTCCAACAATGATGAACTGAAAACGAAAGAACACGCAAAGGGAAAGAAGAAAAAAGAGCATTGGAAGTGATAAAAAGTGAAAAGAAAATCAAAATGAAACCGATAGAAAGAGAGGAGTCATGAAGAAGGAATGAATTGGATGATCTTTATCCAGTAGCTTTAATTTCGAATCATCGTTGGCCCCACAATAGCTTTGCATCGAAGGCATCCAATGGGATGTGGGCAAGTGAAATTCGCATAAAATTCCAAAGAATTTGGACGAATCTGCAAATTTGGAGAGATGGGTTTTGTTGATTTAGAGTTAATTAGAAAAACCCAGATTTTGGATTTGATTAAACGTTGATGGAAGATGAAGATGAGGGACAAATAATTAATTAACTTGGATAGAAAGTATGGGGATTTGAATAATGGTGTGGTGTCTTATTGCCCTGCTTTTGTGTGGCGAGGCGTCTGAAGGTTACAGGTGGAGATTTTTGAGTGAGAGGAGATTTCTTTTGCAGCGGGTTTTGTGGAACTGGATGGATACCATCATATTAGCTTAAAGACAAATTCAAAATCCACTCAAAACAAATATTACAATTTTTTTTTATTATTATTAAAATACAATTTTATACGCTAGTATTTATACTCTAATAAATCTTAAATTTAGTCTTAATTTTTGTTTATTGTTGATTTTTTTAACTTTTTGTTAATAATATTTTTACTCTAAATTTGAAAATATTTCTACATATTTTATTTTTTCATGAAAATTACCGTTATTATTTGACCAAATTCAGTAAAAGTTGACTTTGAGGTACTAAATTCAATATTTATTAAAAATGTATGGACTAAAGTTTGGCAATGGTAGGTATAAAGACTAAAATGGGACAAATATAACAAAATGTCATGTGATAGATATTGATTAACTATTGTCATCTATCGTTGTCTAGTAGTGATAGACACTAATAGATGTGTGACATTTAATTATATTTAGAAATATTTCCAAGAATTTTGTACAATTACCCTTTATTATAGTATGGATTTTTTAAAATTTTATATGTTTTTAATTTCAACTAATGTTGTTTAATCTAAATTATTTGATAAAAGTTTAGTTTAAGAAAATAATTGTATAAAAAAGTTGAAACAATTAAAATATAAAAACATATTTAAAAAACATATTAATGTAGAAGGATATTATTATAATATATTTATTTAAATGGATAAGAAAATAGTAGATTTTGAGAAAAGTTGAATCAGAAAGCTACTATTGGCAGTTAATTAAGATTTAAAATGTAATTACGATAGTAACCCTATGGTAGATTTCGATATACTATTATCTATGTTATGGTAGAAATAAATAGTAGTTTATCACGATCTATTGCGGTCTATCGTAGATATACAATGTATTTTGTTATTAGTTATAAATATTTTGAGCAATTTTGACATTTAAGATAATTTCTTTTATTTACCAAATATTAGAAGAAAGATTTTCAAAAAATCACTTAATCCCAAACAAAGGAAAATAGACTTGCTCCTTCTTGCAACACTGTCAGTAAAATTATTACAAGATCGATCAAAAGCCATTAAACGTTGTAGCTGAAGAAAGAGGAAAGTCTATTTATGAAATTAGTATAGCTTCAAGGCAATCAGACTCCACCATCCTTCCTCGCCTCCAAGTTTCTAACCAGTCGAATTCCTTGAATGCCACTCCAACCTAGAGAGAAAGGAGAGATCTTCAATTTGGGATGTTGCTTCGTTTTAATTTATGTATTTTTAAATGCTTAATTATAGTTTCTTTATTTTTTAAAATTTTAAATTTCGTTTCTAAGGATGATGTTTTTAAAAAACTTTTTATGTCTATTACCACATTTGATATAAGTTTTGAAAACCGATTCACATGTTATTTATTATTATTTTTATGAAAATTATCATTATTGTTATTTAATCAATTTTGATAAAACTTAGCTTTAATTTACTAAATCTAAGATTTATCCATAGTATAGATATTAAAATCATGAAAATTATTTTAAATGACAAAATTATTGAAAATATTTACAATTAATAGTAAAATACACAGTCTATCTGCTGCGATAGACTACTATTTGTGTATATCGTGACACAGATAATAGTCTATCGCAATCTATCGCAGATAGATAGTAAAATTTTGCTATATTTGTAAATATTTTGGTTCCTTTTGCTATATTTGAAAAGAGCGAGTTGTTTTCAAATATAGAAAAATGAACCAAAATATTTACAAATATAGAAATATTTCACTATCTATCTACGATAGATTAAACTCATATAGTATTCTATCGCAGTTTATCGCAAATGAACGGTGATATTTTATTATTATTTGTAAATATATTTAGCAATTTTGTCATTTAAAATAATTTCTCTTAAAGTTAGATATTAAAAGTATATGAGCTAAAATTGAATAAACTTCATAGTACCATATATCAAAATAATATTTTAATTTTTTTTTAAAAAATAATACTAAACTTGTTTTTTTAGAAGAGTATTACACTTATTCTTAGTTTTTACTTTCTACATTTTTTAAATAACATAATTTGTGACGGTGATATTTTGCTATTATTTATAAATATATTTAACAATTTTGTCATTTAAAACAATTTTTTTTAAATTTAAATATTAAAAGTATATGAGTTAAAATTAAATAAACTTCAAATTTCAAATCACATTGATGAAAATAATATTTTAACTTTTAAAAAATAATAATAAACTTGTTTTTTTAGAACAATATTACACTTGTTTATAGTTTTTACTTTCTACATTTTTTAGATAATATAACATATGTATATTCTTTTTTCAATAATAATAATAATAATAATAATAATAATAATAATAATAATTTTATTATTATTATTATTATTATTGAATAAATTTTTTTCGACAAAATAATAATTTTGAAAAACTAAATTAAAGATCTATAGAAAGTATAATAACTTAGTACATGGAAAAAAATAAATAAATTCTAATAATGAAATTTTTTTTATAATGTTTAACTTGAATAGTTGTACTTAAGACAAAACATAAATTTATGAAAATTTGAAAGACACAATACACAATTGTTAATTCAAATATATATCCATTGTTAGATTGTGATATGTTTCATATAAATGGTATAAATTACAATCACACACGAAATGTGTCTTTTGGTCGTTAGCATGTAATACAAGTTAAAAACTTAAATACCTTGTATGTATATGACAAACCATCCATTTAATTTTAAACCTTCACTCTAACCTTTATTTTATAAATTTTATAAAAAAAAACTAGCTCAATTTACATAAAATATGTGTTGAGATTATAAGGTTTATAGTTCAGTTCCACCCACTATATTGTATTGAAAAATGAGGTAGTTGCAAATATCGAATCAGACCCAAAAAATCAGCATATATAATACAATATAAAAGAATTACAAATATAATAAAATTTAGATTTAATTTTTAAAATTTATTAATGATAAAACAATAATAGAGTCAATAACTAATAGAAATGTACTAGCAATAAAGGGATAGATTTTATATATTTGTGATTGTTGAAAAATGTTATCATGGCATGCGGAACCCATTGCAATTACCAAAAGAGAAAATTACTTTTTTTTTTTTTTTTTTTCTCGGAAGAAAAGAAACTCTATAACCCATTCCTAAATACATTGAAAATGGTAATTAAAGAAATGGAAAATGAAAAAAAGGTAGGTTCGGCGACGTCGTTTTAGCTTGCTGGCCATGTTTTGGATATCCATTGCCGGGAAACGTAGTTGAGCACTTGAGCTTCAGCACTGCGTTCACTTTCAATGACGCTCAAATTGCCATTCCCCTTCCCCATTTTCGCTCCTCAGTTTAACCCTAATTCAACTCCGTCGCACCGTACTCCGACCGAAATCCGATTTTCCCGTTGGAACAATGCAAACGCCGAAAGATTCGAGCAGCGCCGACGCTCTCAGCAAGAAATCGAGGATGAAATCCGCCGCGAACGCCGCTTCCATTCCGCCGCTAGAATCGTCGACCTCTGCGATTCCGACTCGTCCTCCTCCGCTATCGACCAGACTGAAACGTTCAGGTCCGTCGGGACTCCATCGTCTCCGTCGAGGCCTTCAATCCCTGGTCGAAAATCCAAGTACTCCAAAAACCCTAATCCTGGTTCACCCTCTCCGTTTCGTCAAGTCTCGAAGACTAAAAAGACCATGAACGCACCTAAAGAAAGGCATATAGGCGTAGAAGCGAATGTTAGCCTAAGTGAAGATGGAGTTTCGTACGTAATCGATGGAGCTCCGTTTGAGTTCAAGTATAGCTACACAGAAACGCCGAAGTTAAAGCCAATAAAGCTGCGTGAACCGCCGTATGCCCCGTTTGGGCCGACTACGATGCCGCGGCCATGGACAGGGCGTGCTCCATTGCCGCCGAGCAAGAAGAAATTGCCGGAATTCGACTCGTTTCAGCTGCCCCCGAAAAATAAGAAAGGAGTTAAACCAGTTCAGGCGCCTGGACCGTTCTTAGCAGGTTCGGGGCCCAAGTATGTGATGTCCAGGGAAGAAATATTGGGTGAGCCGTTAACAGAGGAGGAGATCAAGATGTTGATTCGTGGATGCATCAAATCCAATAGGCAATTGAATATTGGTATTCTTACTCACCAATTTTTTCACATAGCAATTTTCTGTTTGGCTTGGATTTTCTAAGTCATTTTTTGTATTATCTCAGAACCCCATCGTTGATCATGACTGAAAAATGCAACCACGAATCATTTAGATTACTGCAGAAGAAAAGTAGCATCTCTTTTGTTTAGATCTATACCTTTGGCTTATCTACTTGCGGGGTTATTTTTAATGGGTTCCTGTGATTGTTTTCAAAGTGGAGAAGAAAGGTTTTTACTAATAAGTTTGTTAAAGTTTTGGTTTTAATCTTATTCGAAAATTTGAACTTTCATGCTGATTTCAGTTTGGTCATCTTATCTGAACAGTTTTTTGTGCATTTACCTAACCACCAGGTGATGTATATGGATTTAGGTGTTGATTCTACAAATTTGGGACTTGAGAAATGATTAATTAAAAATTAATGGTAAGGACTAATATGGTTTTATTGTGAAGTTTAAGGACTAAAATAAAGTGTTAAAAGGTCAGGGACTAAATAAAAATTAATGAGAGCTTAGGGAGGAAAGTGATATAAGTATGTGAAGGCCAAAGTCCAAACTAGGATTTAAACCTAAATATCTTTCCCTGCAAATGGGAACTTCAATAGTCTTGGTGATTTCCATAAAAGACATAAGCTTTTGTATGGTTTTTTCAACTTGCAAAGAAGTGTTTATTGTTCTTTCCAAGTTATAGATTAGATCGTTAGAATAAGCTCTAAATGGGGAATTTTATCTTCTCTACACTTGGGGGTATGGTAGAATAAACTTACTGAACTATTTACCTTTGAATTGCTTTTAGGTAGAGATGGTTTAACGCACAATATGTTGGATAACATACATGCTCATTGGAAACGGCGTAGAGTGTGCAAGATAAAGTGCAAAGGAGTGTGTACGGTTGATATGGACAATGTGAAACAGCAATTGGAGGTTGATGCCTCTTTATTCATAGCTTGACTTATTACTACTAATTTTCATTAATACACTAGCAGTTTTTTTATGCATCCTTACCAGTAAAAATATAAATTAGGTTGAACAAATATTTTAGTCATTATAGTTCTTTTGTCATCCTTGTAAGTCTTTGTGCTTCTCGGATTACAATGGCAATGTCTTTGGTTTTGCTTGTGGCTAGTTGTTCATTATCTCGCTTGTTTTTAAGTTAGAGTTAGAGCCTAGACCTCCTGTCTTACGTTCGTTAAATAAATGTATCTTTTCTTTGTTATCTTGATGAATATGCTTTTAGCAAAATTTAATTGCTGCTTCTAAATTGTTGTTCTAGTAACAAAACAATTAGCTATTACTTCTATTGGAAATATAAATATGGCTTGTGATAAAGTTGTTGGTTCCTTGACATAAATTCGTAAGTTGTGTATATGCATTTTCAACTATAATCACCATTTACCACATTATCAAATAAACTCATTGTTGATTCTTATTCTTCTGTGTTCTCACATGATTCTATATCTTTGAAACAATCCACCATTGACCCTGCATTATGTACATCACTTTATGTATCTAATTAATTATGAAAAGTAAAATGTAGCATTGCTTTATGCGTCTAACTTTTCTTGTCACATAATTTTGGTAGGAAAAAACCGGGGGTAAAATCATCTATAGTAGGGGCGGGGCATTGTACCTTTATCGAGGTAGAAATTACAACTATAAAACCCGTCCTCGTTTCCCTCTCATGCTATGGAAACCTGCTGCACCAGTGTACCCTCCGTTAATCAAGAAGGTCCCTGATGGCCTAACACTGGAGGAAGTGATGGAAATGCGTAAGAAGGGACGGAAATTGATACCAATTTGCAAGCTAGGTATTAGTCTTTTCTTTTTTTTCTTTTTAGCTATTCTGTCACCATGTGTGAAATATATTAGCATGCTAAACATTCTGTTGTTTGTACATGTTGCAGGGAAAAATGGTGTGTACTCTAACCTTGTAAAACATGTTAGAGAGGCGTTTGAAGAGTGTGAACTTGTCAGGATTAATTGCCAAGGGATGAACGGGAGCGACTTCAGGAAAATCGGCGCTAAACTAAAGGTCTTCTTCCATTTTCTTCATTTGATGAAAAAAAGATAAACTCTATGCCCAATTTCCCATTAGGTTTTGCCAAGGAGTCTATTGAGCCAACTTTTTTCTCTCTTTAACTACAGGATCTTGTCCCTTGTGTCCTTATTTCCTTTGAAAGCGAGCACATCCTATTGTGGAGAGGGCGAGATTGGAAATCTTCCCTCGCGTATATTGAAAGAAATCTCGAGGGAGCGAAGGCACGTGGAACAAATGAGGCGACTCTTGTTGCACCATCCATCGAACAAGAAGCGTTGGGTGAGGATACTTTGACATCTGTGGATTCTGGAGGCCTCTCAATAGGAGGAACTGAGGACCCAGATCCTACGATTGCTGAGAAATTTGTCTCCGTCAATGTCGATTCATTAACAGCAATGATGCATGAAAGTGATTCTATACCATACGATATGGAAGCTATAAAGTCAGATGATCAAAAAATGCACACAGCTACCACACGTGAGGATTCTGAATCATGGAGCGCAATGTCGGGAGGTGAGAGTGAGATAGAGTCGGGATATGAATACTCAGACTTTGACGAAGCAGAATCAATGGAACAATCAAGATTTGATGCCATTGCAGCTACTGGGAACTCAGAAACTAACCTAGTGTATACTTCAGAAGCCTCACAAGCTCTCAATAAGCCAACAAGCAATATCACAGATGGAGTTCTTCAATTGTTGAAGCAAGCGGTCGAAAATGGCAGTGCCATTGTATTAGACGATTCCTCTTTGGATGCCGATATTGTTTATCAACGAGCAGTTGCCTTTTCTCAGTCCGCTCCTCCGGCGCCCATTTTTAGGCACGAACAAAGGAAGAAGGTAGTAGTTGATAAGGGTGAGGAGCAAACAAGCAGAGAATTGGAAGTGAAAGAAGAAGAGGCTGCAGTTTTAGTAGAGGTAGAAAATGGGAAGAAGAAGGATTCTAAAACAAAAAAGAAGAAAAATTTTGGTGAATATAATTTCAGTTCACCACAAGGAAGCTTAGGAGTGGATGAACTTGCAAAATTATTGGCATGATATGTACAGTTATAGGTACACTTGATTAGTCAATCAATTCTTTTTAATTAATGTTTTTGGCTTCACCACCTTATATCTATTTCCATTTGCATTTGCAAACAGTAATGTTTTTTAAATAAAAATTTGAAATTTTACAAAAATAAAATAACCATAAATAGGGGGAAATTTTCAGTTGGAAATAGGTTTGAAAACGGAATGTTACAAAACTTTGGTTTGTAATAAACTTTTTCATATAGAGATTTTTACCTAAATAACCATCTTTGGATCATATATTTCATAAATCTCTTTCAATTTGACCTTTTTTTATTTATTTATTTATTTATTTTTATTTTTAATGAAGGCTTATAGGTTTAATTTTGGATAATTTTACCATTTTTTTTCATTTACCTATATCCGTATTTAATTTATATATATTTTCTTATTTACTAAGCACTTTTCATGATAGAGAGAGAAATTGTATTTAATATAATTTTTTTCTCATTTTCAATTGAAGAGAGAAAATGCATTTAATATAACTTTTTTCCATTTTCAATTGGAGAGAGAAAATGCATTTAATATGATATATTTTCTCATTTGTAATACAACTTGTTGGTTTCGGGCGTCTTCTCCGTTTTTCATGTTATTTTTATATGTACCTTTAAACATTATATTAGATTTTATGTTCTAACCAATATATAAAATATACTGGTAAATATATTTGATATGTACTCAAATACAACTAGTTTCACGATAACTTGTTGGTTTTTCTGACGAATTCATGAATATTTTTAAATATACCTTACAACATTGTATTAGATAGTTGCAAATATTCTAACCAATATATGAAATATAAATGTACTCAAATATTCTAACCAATATATGAAATATAAATATACTCAAATAGATAGTTGTACCATTTGAAAGTTTCGATATAACAGTATCTATATGATAGTACAATATATAAAATTCGAGTATATATTGTTTAATCAAATTTCATTATCAGCTATACCACAATATATAAATCACAAATTGACTCAATGTTCAATATAAATCATAGTATATATCATAAATTCTATTTATATATCATAATATATATCATAAATTCAAAGTAGTCAGAAATAAACAAAAACATATATCATAGTATACTAATCACAAATGGACTCAATGTTCAAATATATATATATCGCAGTATCAAATAAACAAATATATATCACATTATATATAAAAAAAAGTGGTCCTCATTTATATAAAATAAACAAATATATATCACAGTTTCACCGTTACGCTGAACTTAGTGTTGATGTTGAGTCTTTCTACATAGTTATCAACAGCATTCTTATGGACCAAATACTCTATTGATGCCTCTCAACAATAACTATTTAATTTATTAGATACAAATAAAAACTAACCCTAAGCTTTCAATTTTGTGTTAGGTATATTCATAAAGAAAAAGAGTATCAAATCAAATGACTTCTAAAATTTTCTACACACAAATATATAATATAACAACCACATGCAAGGTCTAAACCACCAATAAATTTAACTCAAAGCTCACATATATGTTCAAATTTTACCAATGAATTCAACCCTTTTGAAAAAAAAACAACAAATTAAGTAAAAAGGAAAAATATACCTAAACTTGAAGTTGTTCCTTGGGGGATTCATGATGTTCTTCTTCTTTAACAAACCTCTTCCAAAATGGATGATTTTGCCAAAGAAGATAAACCTCTTCCAAAATGTTCTTTAACAAACCCTAAAATATTTTGCCAAAAAGTATCTATCCAATTTTTTAACACATTTAAAGAACAATAAAAGTCTTAGAAATACTTTGAATTTATACCGGTTCGATTGTATGCTCAAAATATTTATATTAATGTTAGATTACTACATAAAATGACTAATACACATTATGAACTAATAATTTCAATTTTATATTTAAAAATACTTTTACTGTCAAGATTTTCAGGGTTTTTTTTTCCTAGTATATGATTGGTTGTGTTGGTCGTTAGAGTTAGCCATTGGTAATCGAAGTTAGTTATAGGTGGTGATCATTGAAGTGGGATGCCAAAGGTGATAGTCATACGGAGTTGGACGTCGAAGGTGGTTGCTTGAGATAATTGTTGGAGGTGGTTGTCGGAGTTTGGGCGCGAGAGGTAGTCATCGAAGCAGAGTGGGGCGGCAATAGTCATCGACGATGGTTGTTATCGAAGGGAGGGATAGAGTAAGAGGTGAAGATGAATCCATTTTCTGAAAGATTCTAGCTTTCAGAGTTATCAACAAACGTGCAAGCATCAGTAATGAAAGTTGACAAAATTAAGTTATTTAATTAATGAAGTTGATGAGTCAAACCAAAATTTTTCAACTCAACTCATGTTAATGCTCCAAACAACACTTTGGAATCATGTCACCCAACTTAGCTTATAAATTTTGTTGCTTTTCTTTAATGTAAATTTGTGAGTTGGTTTTGTTTCTATATTGTAAAAAACAAAGTGAGAATATAAGGTCTCTTTAGTAGGAAATCTTTTTTTTTTTTTCCCTAAAAATAAGTGATTAAATGAAAATAGAGTTGTATTTTATATTTGTAGATATGTGTAGTAGCAAATTCATAAATTGAATTATAATTTAAACAATTGTTTTAAGTGTGTTTGATGCTATATCTATAAACCATAAAACTAATTGTAGTTACCTACTAAACTGTTGAAAATATTTATAAATATAGCAAAATTTAAACCTAAATAAATATCTATAGATAGTTTTAAATTTGGGTCTATCACAATCATAAAATTTTGTTATATTTGTAAATATTTTAGATTATTTTACTATATTTAAAAACAACCATGACTATAAACTATTATTAATTTATTGATAAACATATTTTCTATTAAAAAAATTATATAATTGTTATTTTGTAATATTGTAAATTTTATATTACATTGATAATACATATTTTATTTTTTAAAAAAATAAATAAAATTACCATATGATCTAAACATTTAACCTTTATTTAATACAATTCTACGCGTCAAAAGTTAAAACTCAAAAACCGAAAACTCTCTTACCTAATCATTTTTTATATTAAACTATAATATATATATATATATATATATATATATATATATATATATATATATATATATATATTTTGTCTCAAAAATTATTTAATTTTATCTTCGACAATTATTTTATTAAAGGAAAAGGATTAGAAAAGAATAATCCGAAGAAAAGCAAAGACGGGACAAACCATGGTCACGTGCTGAAAAGAAGGGGACCGAGCAAGGAGGAAAAAAAAAAAAAAAAAACCCTCAAAAAAGAGAAAAAAAAGGATGAAACATTTCTCACAGTTGCAGATTGCCGAAATTTCCACGGCTGCTTCTCTCTGTTCAAGACGCCATGGCTGAAGCCTTAGGGTTTCCGTTTCAGGTTTTTCTATGGTTTCTTTTTTCACCTTATGTGTTTTCTTATAGCGTGAACCCTTGCCGTAGGTGCGTCTGGTTTGGCATGTAAAATTTCATTTATTATCTTCAAGGATTTCGAGTATTTCCGGAATATGTTACGATTTTTAAGTTGTGTTTGCTCTTGTTGTTGTTGATTTGGATTCTTTAGTTTTTCATCCGTCTAGATTTCCTCCCCTGTGATATATTTTGTGAAAATTCTGAGTCAAAATGCATATCTTTGTTAGGGGAAATTAAGTGATGTTATTATAAAAAGAAACTTCATCAAATTGATGTTTTCATTGAGCATATAGATGTTGGAATCTTTGGATTTATTAAAGATAGCTGGGACAATCCTTGCATTATACTCGTGACATACCCCACACCAATTTTTTGAGGAGACTTTGTCGACCCAGTGGTCTGGGATAAAAATTTTAAGGCCTGTTTGGTAATGATTCATTTTTTCATATTTTGTTTTTGACATTTATGCTTGTTTCATCCCAAATTTCATTTATGGATTTCATCCTTGTTAAAGAAAAAACTTGAACTCCTAGTCAGATTCTATACAAAAACAAACTTGGCTGAGTTTTTGAAAACATTAATAGAAAGTAGATTACAAAATATAGAAAGTTTTGGGTAGAAATAGTGTTTAAAAGCTTAGTCTTAAAAAATCAAGAACCAAAAACCAAATGGTTACTAAATGGGGCCTAATTTATTAAGTTTTATATGGGGCTTGAGCTCATATCTCGAAGGATATCCCAAACATCGCAAACTCTTACCATGAGGACGCCATTGTAGGGATATTGGAATCTTTGTGACGCAACATCTATTTTGGAATTATTGGATTTTTCTTCCCTGCATCTTGGACTAACAAGTTTACCATAAACTAGAATCAGCATGAAGGTATTTCTAAGTGTCCTCTGCATTTGGCACGGTTATCTTTTCAGATATTGAACTGAAGGCATGTGATGCTTTTTCTCTCGTATTTATCATTTTTTCTTTCAATGTTAATGTATGGTTGGTTTCTCTATCCAATATAGAAACGAGAATTGTTGTTGCTAATTGCATTTGCAGCAGATTTCTGGGTGTTTCTGTTATTGGTATTTAGGGGGCGCATAATATATTGTGGGGAACTATGTCAATGTTACCTATAAAAGGTGTGATTTTCTGGAGTGATAGACCTTTACTTTGGATTGCATGACCAGGAACATGCAATGTTTGTTATGATATGAAGTTTGATTTAACTCTTAAAATGGAGTTTATATTGATGACCAAAATTGTTATTGAAAATTCTAAATACACGTAGAAGGGTGCTTTTAGAAAAAAAGAAGTTTTATTTGTGCTGTCCCCTCTCCAAAAGTGCCTGTGTAGAAATTATTTCACTTAAATCACCATTTGCTGAGTTCATCTTAAACTCACTCTAATATTATCAATTATGATAATTTAGCTTTGTGTTTTGACTTAATGGTATCATACTAGCTACAATTAAGCAGTGACACATTTTTGGTCTGTTAGTTGGAACTTCTTCATTTACAATCGTTTTCTGTTCTTCTCTTGGGTTGACCTTCTGTTCTCATTTATTGCTGAGGTAGACAACAATTTCATGAATTTAAATGTTGTTCCTATGTATTGCAGGTAAGTGCATATTGTCATTAACTGCACTAGATGTCTTGATGTCGCATGGGAGACTTATTTCATTTGATATTTCTTCCATCATTATCTGGGATAAGATTGAATTCTCTGAGGATTAGAGAGCTATTAGCGTCTAGAGGGCAATATTTATACAGAAACCAGGACTGAGAGTACCGATGTCAATGAATTAATAGTTTTGAAAATGGAGAATGAGGATGGGCTTGAGCTTAGCTTGGGTCTGTCCCTGGGTGGAGCTTCTGCCAAGTCTAAAGGTAAAATTACTAGCTCCTCAGGTGCAAATGCTGAGGAAAGCGATAGAGGCAATAAATTGGTTGATGATTTTAAGAATTTTCTTCATGGAGATAATCAGAGGCAAGAATCAGACACTGGATCTTTCCAAAGTAATTCAATTCCATCTAAAGATAATTTCTTCAATGACCTGTCCAAGGTCGGTGTTGAAGGAGACTCTTCCATCGATTTGAAGAGGAAAGGAACCTGGATTGAAAGTAATTATGCAGAAGCTGAGGATGAAAATCTGCCAGAAATCGGCAATAAGCGGAAGTTGTTGTTCATGGAAATGAACAGTCAAAAGAAGCAGGAAAGAGAATCTCATCATGCTGATTTACATGAAAAAGGAAGGGCATCATACATTTCCTCTACTGAAGATGGTTCAACTGCCGAAAAAGGAGATGTAGTAGAGTCTAGAGCTGAAGGTTCAACATCAAGACTAGCATCAAAACATGATGATAGCTCCAAACAAAGTATAGGAGAGACTAGTTTGCCTAAGGGTTCAAAAGATATCTGTGGATTTTCTGAGTCAAGTGCTGTAGACTTAAATAGGCAGAAAAGGTTTAACAGTTCATCAGTTGGAGTTTCAAACTCTGTCCAAGCCATGAGTATGCATAATGTTCCTTTTCCTTTACCAGTCAAGGATCCTAACGCTCTTGGTGCACCCAGCCCATCTGGTCATTTGCAACTAGGAATGCAGCATGTGCGACCTACTGTAAATGGTGACCGGTCGGGGGCTGAACATGTAAACCCTCGAAACTTGCCTCTTATGGCTGGCATTTCACCACTTCAGATTTCAGCAATGGACAAAGATAAGTCATGGGGGTTGGTTTCTCATCCTCAAATGATCCATCATCCCCATGCCGGTGGTGGTGCATCAACTAGCTCAGGTATAGACAAGATTTCAGACCAAAATAACTCAGTCTTGTTTGCTTGTTATTATTTCAACCGATCTTACGAATAAGTTACTATAAATAGATATTAGGTTATGCTCATATGGTTTACAACCCGAACAAAAATTACAATTGACAATGCTTCTTTATGTAAATTGTTTGCTAAGATTACTTATGCTGTCTGTATTTGTATGCATAGCTGCTGCGCAAGTAATTGGATCTTTTTCATCCGACGGTTTGTTGTACGGTGGGAGGGTAACCGAACATACCAAAGCTGATAGCAAACAGCCTGCCATAGAAGAGGGATCCTCTTCGCGAGCAGAACATGCAAAAGGAAGCAGCCCAAACATGAATGCAAAAGACATATTGGAACGGTCGAAAGCAGCCGGTGTCTCCCTTGATTTTCCAGCTATAAAGCCAGGCATTGCTGCAGACATTGAATTTGGGGGATGTGGTTCATACCCAAACCTTCCTTGGGTTTCCACCACTGCTCCAGGCCCTGCAGGTAAGACAATATCTGGCGTAACATATAGATATAATGCAAACCAGATAAAAATTGTCTGTGCTTGCCATGGTACTCACTTGTCTCCTGAGGAGTTCATTCGACATGCCAGCGACGAGAATTTCATTGCACAGAATGACAACGGTCCTGCAACAATTCCAAATAAAAATCCTGCTGCCTCGGCACAAAGCTGATTTGGTACCATCTACGTTATTTACGACATTACTTGAACAGGAACTACTATGTAAGTTGTACATCTGTGTCCTTGAATTAAGGATAGCATTTGCGTTATTTGCTTAGAATGAAAATGTCGGACTCGCAGAAGGGGAAAGAGAAGAGAAGTGGCTGGTAAACATGGTTTTGCAGGCACCTGTTTGTTATTTATTTACTCGTATGGAAAGGTAAGCTGATGCTGTTCTGAGTATTTCTGATGTATTTAATTATGTATTATAATTCTCATTGTTAAATTGTCGTATTGAGTTAATTTTCACAATGCTAACAGTCTATTTACTGTCGATATAGATCTATAATTGAAACAAAATATGTTCAATAAACTGTTTTTTAAAAATAAATATTTTATCATGAATTAGGTTTTTTTTCCACAATTATGTAAAATCTCATTCTCACAAATTATCTGAAAGTTGATTAAACTTCATTCCTCAGAATGGTTTTCAAACAGTTTCTGATTCAGATGGGATGGTAAGGGACATTTCAATTGAGTTTGTTAAGGCTGAAAAGAAATTGGCTTCTACTTTTCCCTTAGAATAATGAATTGGAAAAGTTATATATATGGAGGGAGAGGTACGTGGGTAGGTTGTACTCATCTTTTTGTAACCTTATCTAATCACATAGGAAAAATAAAAAAAAATAAAAAATAGCTTTTTCACGTGACAAATTATGATTGTATTATTGGTTTCGTTCGGTGCAAGTATTATGGATGGTACAATGTAAAGTTTATACTTTTGATTCTATACTAGATTTTCTAACCATTGGCGAAAGGAAAAACTTTCTGCATCCCATTAAACTTTTGCACATGACAATTTTTTTAAAAAGTTATTTAAAATTATTAAAAAAAAGTTATTTTAGTGTGTGTAGAGAAAGGAGCATGGATTTTAGCTGTAGCCTTGGTTGAAATACTTAGATTGGAAAATTAACAATCCCGTTTTCTTTAGGGATTGTTTACTTGGCAAGAATTTGACTCAATGAATGATAATGGAAAAATTCATTATGTGTTTTTCAAATCAATGAATGGGATTAAAATGTGAGATCTATATTAAATTTGAGATTCTCATTTTTCATTCTTTCCAAAATATGATTAATCTCATTTTTTTCCTTTACGCTTGTTTTTTTTTTTATTTAATTTTATCAAGCTATTATTTGTAAATATTTTCAACGGTTATGTGATTTGAAATAATTTCACTTTATTTTAAACTATTTGTTTTTTTCTCTTTCCCTCAACCTCTACCACGTTTCTCTTTTTCATGCTCTTTTGAAAACTTGCAATTTTCACATGCAATCAATTTTTGTTCTTTTTTAAATCTCTCGCAATGGTGTTCATAAAATATAAAAATGTTAATTTTTCCCTTCTTTTGAAAATCTCAAATTTCTAAAATTTTCTCTCTCCATCAATGAATATATAATGGATTTGTTGGACTAAAAGGTTTATGATTCTCAATCTAACTTGAGTAAATATAATAAAAAATTATTTATAATCTTAATTTTTAAAATTAAATAGTTATCAGCTAAAGTTATATATTACTGTACATCGAAGATCTTGATTTTGTTATTATTATATTTTATTGAAGCTTTATTTTGATTTATGAACTTTTGATGTCGGTTCATTTTGGTTCATATATGTTCAAAATGTTCGGCCATGTAATTCAACTTTAATTCATTTTAATCCATGTAATTTTCAAAATATTTATTTTGATTTTTATAAATTCAATTTTAATTCATTTTAATCATTGTATTTTTAAAGATGGGCGATTTTGATCCCTTAATTTTAGTTTTTATTTCAGCTTTAAAAGATGAAAATAACCATTTCTTTAAACTAAGGTAGGAAGTATAAAGACAAAAAAGAAATATTTTAAAAATAAAGAAACTAAAACCAAAAGTAGACGATGAAAGTATATATATATTTTTTGAAAATATATAATATAAATTTAATTTGATTATGATATTGCGGTCTGTTTCGCATCGCATGACATCGGTTATTGGCTCACTGGGTTACAGCAGCGCGGATAGAACAACGCGGCAACAACTGAGAGAGAGAGAGTGAAGAATGGTGAGGATAACTCCAATGGCGTCCTTCTCCGTTCGCCCTTCTTTATCGGCGTTTAGGTTCACCGGATTTTCTCGCTCCGGCCTCTCTCTCTCCTCCGTCAACACCACGCGCAGGATCGCTTTGTTGCAACTTGGCAGTGGTATGAATTTTTCTGTTTACGACTTTCGTCTGCGTTCGTTTTCGATCCTTAATTCGTGGATTAGCACTATGCTTTGTTAATTTTCAATCTCGATTGATGTCTCCGAGATGATTTTTTGCTCCTTTTTTGGTGGATATGCTTGCTTCCTGTGTACTTTTGTTCTTCTCTGGTCGATGCCGATTCGGTTGAAATAATAGGTAACTTCTTCTGCATTTTTTCTTAGGTAGGAAATGTATTCTGTGGCTCGCTGACTTAAGAAGTAATTGATTATTGTTGTGAATTGAATTCGTGTTACGGTTTGTGATTGTAACGATTTTAATTTCGTTTTGTGGTTTCATCCGTGGATTTAATGATTCTCTTTGGGCAACCGTGCGGTGAATGTTCAGTGTGAACAATTTCGCTCTTAAATTTTATTTCTGTTTTTCCAAATGCGTTGAAGTTCTGATATGCGTTCCTCTCCATCAATCTATATCTATTCGTTCATGAATATATTCTTAATCTGTCAAGAAGTGCGCGTCCATAAGAATAATGTTTATGACATGAATTTCCTAACAATTTTGTTTCCATTTTGTTTTCTTCTGTTGGAATTCTTGAACTGTGTTGTAACTTTTAAGTGAGTCAAAGGGAATAATCTGTTCTATATTACTAATATTTTTCAAGTGGCCTTGATATTTGGATATAGATATCTCTTTACTTATCCGTCATTCATCTGTTTATGAATGCTAACTTCTGTTACAACCGGTGCTTTGCAATGAATATAATGATAATGGCGTATCTTTGAGCAAATTCTCCTTGCCCCTCCCTCCCGAAAAGGTTTTGACAGGGGATTTGAATCTGCACCTCATACTTCAGCAATAATTATTCCCTTTCCGTATCCTTTGTTAATTATTATGCCTTCTTTCTTCATGGTGCTTTTGCCATAAGCGTCTGGTGGAAGTTTAGTTCATGACACCAAAAATGGATTCTACACGCTAGTGAGTGGAAAAAGGAATTTATTAATGATAATTGATAACTGAAATTAGGCAACTGCATGATCATAAATTGTTTTTACAGCTGTTCCACAGTCACAATACTTTGGTCTGAAAGCTTCTGAGATGTTAAGGGGAGAAGGCAGCAACATAGGGATGACTGTAGCTGGAAATGCAGCCCAAGCAAGCACTAGTGCTTCCTCTGAAAACCTCTTAGACTGGGTGAAACAGGACAAGAGAAGAATGCTACATGTTGTCTATCGTGTTGGAGATTTAGACAAGACCATAAAGTATGTTTGTTTGAGTCAATATTTTCAATTTATAGCAGGACTAAGATAAGATAAGAAATTCCTGAAGAAGAGAGAGAGAGAGAGAGAGAGAGAGAGAGAGAGAGAGAGAGAGAGAGAGAGAGAGATAAGATTAGGAAGGTTAAAACACCAAGAACTAATTGTTGGTTGTGCAGATTCTATACAGAGTGTCTTGGAATGAAGCTCCTACGAAAACGTGACATACCAGAGGAGAAATACACTAATGCCTTTCTTGGGTTTGGTCCAGAGGATTCCCACTTCGTGATCGAGCTCACTTACAGTAAGATACGAGCTTTTTGGTAGCCATTCGGCTACTTGTGTAATTTCTGAATTTGTAGATTTCTTCTGGACTTTTCTGAAAATATAGTATTTAATAGGCAAATCTCCTTCAAAGAAATATGGGATGGTGCCATTTATGACATACTCATGGTCTCTAAGTATGTCTAATTATTTTGACTCTGGTTGGTCATTGTTCCAGATTATGGAGTTGACAAATATGATATTGGTACTGGGTTTGGCCATTTTGGTATTGCGGTTGAAGATGTAAGATCCTCTGTCTGGAATCTGTATTCTGTTGGTATTTGCATGTTCAGTTTTATCCTTACTTAATACTGTCAAACCAAAAACTTTTGGTATCTCGTATGCTAGTGCACTATTTTATTATGAGAAGTTTGGTAATAATTTAAATGAGCGACCTAAAATGCAAACTATTGTTTTTTAATTCTTGTTTCAAAGTTATTAGCATAAAAGCTAATTTCCAAATTTAACGGAAAAATGAGTTTGCTGATAGTATAACATGTGACATACCTACTTTTCTTGTATTTAACATGAATTTTGAGGTCTTCTTTTCCCATTATTGTTTAAATTCTTCACCATATATTGGATTTATTAGTAAGTACTCTACCAATATGTTGGACTATAATCCTGGATTGTTTCATTTTTCCTAAGAAATGCAACTCTCCACTTTGCATCTTTTCTCATGTATGTGCACTCCGGATGTCACCTATGGCTTAGCTTTAACATTTCTTTTCCTTCACTCTATTTTCTCTCATATTCCTATCATATCAGTTTTTACTTGTTTGGCGACCTATGTGTGTCAACTACGCTACTATCTAGTAAAATAGGATATTGAGGTTTTTAATATTTCTCTTAAAAAATGATTTCCCTTTCTCTTCCTTGATAGGTTTACAAGACCGTAGAACTCATAAAAGCTAAGGGTGGCAAAGTGACCCGAGAAGCTGGCCCTGTGAAAGGTGGCAGTACCGTTATTGCTTTTGTTGAAGATCCGGATGGTTATAAGTTTGAGCTTATAGAAAGGGGACCTACTCCTGAACCCTTATGTCAAGTAATGCTTCGTGTGGGTGATCTTGATCGCTCGATAGAGTTCTATAAGAAGGTAAGGTTGTGTGGTTGGGCTTTTCTGAATATCAATGATCTGAGTAATCTATACTGTTGGGCTTTCTTTGGGTTTTCTATGTAGGCTTATGGAATGGAGCTTCTACGTAAACGTGATAATCCAGATTACAAGGTAGAAATCTTATAATTGATACATAGTTTAGAATTATGCACTTAGAGTTTTCTTTCCTGCATGATGGCAACATTATATTTGGAAGATAATTTCCGCTAAGGTGAATTTAAGGAGTTTAATCCTTGGAAGGATCCTGTAGAGTCTTCAAAAGGTGTTTTGTGCAGAGAATAGGCCCTTTTCTTGACTCAACTTTTCTTTTTCAAAATGCTTCCCTCATATTGAGATGCATCTTTTATGCGAACCTATGTGCCTTTGACCATCTGAATATGGTTGATTTTATCGAGATTTTTTAAAACATACAATTTATAGGCTGTGAGCAGTATGGTTTCTGAATTTTGATATATTTTCAGGGCAAACACACTGCATAGTCTTTTGTTGGACAGAAAGCATTTTCACTTAACCCTTTTTTCTTCCTTCTTCTTTTTCCTTTTAAGTCTGGTAGTTTGTCTGGAGAATGACTGGTTATTATTTACAAGTTTCCACCGTTTATCAACTCTGTCCTTGTTCATTTCTGTATGTTTTTATCCGTATCAATGCCATCATAACTTATTTTAAGCTCGTGTGTTTCTATTACAGCCATGGACTGGACTGGTTAACATTTTCCATTCCGTATCATATTCAGTTCATTGTGAATTTCATGCGGATCCGTTAACTTAATGATGTGATGTTATGACTGCTCTTATAGTATACTATAGCAATGATGGGTTATGGTCCTGAAGACAAAAATGCTGTTATGGAGTTGACATATAACTATGGTGTCACTGATTATGAAAAAGGGAATGCTTATGCTCAGGTACTACAGTTTTCCAATTTTCACCAAATCATTTTTCTTGTTGAATCTTCCTGAAAATTCATCTCGGTTTGGAAACATGAATAATAATTATATTTTAAACTTTTTCTTAAATTCTTAATTACTTACTGTCAATGTGATTTTATGAAATCAATAACTGAGATGCTACTTATCTTATAATTTATAACGGACTAGGACTGATGTCTGTCTTTCTCTGTGAAAAAGATTGCTATCGGTACAGATGATGTGTACAGAACTGCAGAAGCAGTGAAACTTAGTGGGGGAAAGGTCACACGAGAACCTGGACCGTTGCCTGGGATTAACACCAAGATTACAGCTTGCTTGGATCCCGATGGTTGGAAGGCGGTAAGCTTCTGGAGACAATTCACTTTCCATTTCTTGGCTGACTTATCTTTTACACAAGTTCTTTTTTTGCCATCTGATTTTAGCGAGTAGTGTTTTTCTCTCTGCAATGACTTGAGCTAACTATTAAGAGTAGAATTTAGTAGGAATAACCAAAAAATCATGAATAAGCGAATCGTTACAAGATAAATCTAACTGGTTGGATAAACCAAGTAACTAGCACTAACAAACCACCTAAAACAACTGACCTCAAACTGGATTACAAAGTAAAGAACTCCAGAAAACATATATTTTAGAAAAAAAATGACAACTGCAAATCTATCCGGGAAGAATGCACCATGAAGGTGCTGCAAGTTCAATTCAAATCTCTGTCTCCATGAGAAACTTTTGCCTTAAATATTTTATTGAATTTACTTCCAGCCGATATTTGGACGCCCATTGCCAACCTAAGTGAAGCATGACTTAACTGGTTCAAGCATATATTTTCGACCAAGAGGTTAGAGGACGCCCCCCACCCCATGTGTTGTTAAGATTAGAACAGACTCTTCTTTTGAAGCCTACTCAGTGCTACCAGATTTCCTTGAAGTATTAACCAGATTAGAACATTCATTTTGACCTTCCACAAAGCTTTGACAGACTCTTCAAAAGAGTTGAATAATCTCCTAATTCTTTGACGAAAGATTGAACAAGAACGTATGCAAAATTATCTAGATCCCATCTCAATCGATCATCCCTGTTAGACTAGATAGTCTCAGTTCTTGCACTAATTTCAGCAGATTACTGAATTCAGTGGCCTCTTCTTCCTTCAAATTTCTTCTAATCAATTGTCCTACAAATGAATTAAGAAAAGCATCCCGAGCTCCGAATCTCCGATCACCTTTGAAGCATTTTTATTAGAAAGGACAAAGATTCTTGGAAATGGTTGATAATTCGCCCACTTATTCTTCCAAATATACAGGTCTTGGGCTCTCGCTTCAGTTTAAGAGTGTGATTTTCCCTTTGAGTTTTAAGATATTCCACCATGGTTTTAGAACTCATTTCCTCTTTGGCTTTGTGAAGTATCCATCATCCCTCTTCCCATACACGCTTACTATTACTTTGTACCACAAAACATTAGGCTATTGAATGAATGACCGCAACCATTTCATTAATATCATTCTGCCATTTTTAAGTTCGATATTTTGTTTTGGTGATAAGAACTGGTTAATGAACCACTTGGGTATCGTATTGAAAATTTAAAGAACTGAAAGAACAAAGAAGATTTATCTTACTATAAAATTCCTGGACATTTGCTTTTGAGTAAAAACTCCTTAAATTATAAAATTGTTTACATCCCTCTATCCCGACCAACTCCAGTTAACAAACTAAAGTTATTCAGTTAATATGTAATATACTCTTCATATTACCCCCCCCCCCCCCCCCCCCCCCCCCCCACCCACCAAAAACAACACAATTATGATGTTTTTGTCCATAATATCTTGCCTTTTCTATTTCATAATTCTGAGTTAAATTACAGATTTAGTTTGTGTAGTCTCAAGATTGTGCCAAAGGCACAAGTCCATGCTCCCCAACTTCAAGCTTTTAATAAAATCCCCAAAATTTCTAATAAAATCTTTGAATTATTCTAACTTTTTTTTTCCCCCAAAATTCATGGACACGTGTTTTTGGAACTTTTAATTTCTTGTTTAATAGATGGAATTAAAAAAAAAATAAAATTAAATTAAAAAATAAATAAAAATTAAAAATTAAAAAAAAAAAAAAAAAAAAAAAAAAAAAAAAAAAATCTCTAACGAGTTAATGATAGTTCAAGGAATTCTTATTGAACGGTATAAAGTTTTGATCATAAAATAAAAAATTTAAAGACTGAATTTTTTTTTTTATTTATTAAACACAAAATGGAAAGGGTACTAGATCTATTAGATCATTTCAAGATTCAAGAGGTGTGACATTTTAAACAAGAAATAACCTCAGGTTTAAAACTAACCACCCGAAAATCTCCACAAGCAGGCTAATGATCTAAGATGTTTGGGTGGTTTGGTTTTCGCTGATTCTAAAATTGAATCTCTCAGGCCTGGTTTAATAACCACATGATTTTTTTTCTTATTTTTGGAAAATTAAAGTTATAAACACTGTCTATTTCCATCTGTAAATTTCTTTGTTTTATTTTTAAAATTTTACCAGCAATTCAAATCTTTCTATCAGAAAGATAAAAACCACAATTTAAACATTAGAAACAAGCAAACATATATATATATATATTTCAAAAGCAGAAAATTTAAAACGAAAAGAAACCAAACCAGCCATTTTTGCTAAATTTTTTATTTATAGCCACTTTGCCTACAAAATATAGTTTTTTTTCTTCTTTTTTAATCAGAAACTTCTTTTGCACTTGTAATACTGCCGCTTGATTACCTTGGTTTTGAAGCTTTTTGAAAAACAAAACAAGCTTTCAAGTTTTTGTTTGGCTACAGAAAAAAAGAGATAACTCACTAATATAATTCTTGCTTTGCTTGCAACTACATTTTCATTACCGTTTCTAGCAGAATCATAAGAATTAAATACAAGTTTCAATAAATGACCAAGAGATCAATTCAGGGTGGCCACCTACTTATGAATTAATTTTTTATGAGTTTCTTTGATATGAATTAATTTCCTATAAGTTTCCTTGACACCGAAATATTGTAGGATCAGGTGGGCTGTCCCGTGTTGAAGTGCGCGTAAACTAGCTTGGACACTCACGAATATAAAAAAAATAAAATAATATAATATATATATATATAAAGCAAACTTTAGCAAGATGATTTAGAAAACAAGATAGGAGGAAAGAATTTTCAAAAATGTCTATTCAGCTTGAACTTTTAAAGTTGTCAAATTTTCAATTTGAATTTAATAGATTAACTTATTCACATATGTGAAATTCATGAATTTTAAAAAAGTTAAGATTTTTTTCAAATAAATGTTTTAAAAAAAAACAATTTTTGTCTAGTAAATTCTTAGATTTTAAAATTTGTTAAATACATCTAATATAACATTATTAGTTTAGAGAATTATTAGGGAGGGAAAGTCGGAAAGTCCTTGGAGAGCTAGCTGATAAGAGAGTTGGGGGGAAAGTAGAAATAGAAGCAAAAGAGATACCAGTGAGGGCCAAGTCAGAAAATTATTTTACAGAGAAAATTCACCTTTGTCGTTTGAAAATTTTTGTTTATTTTATTTTATCTTAGTCTAAGTCGTGGAACGTAGGTGATATTAACATTGACTGATAATGTTTGTTAAGTTGAAGAGAGATTATTTAATTAAAAAAAGATCATCCAAAAGAAAACCTATGCCAAACTCTAAACTTTCTATTAAATATTTGAAAAATCTATCCCAAATTATTGACTACTATATCATGTAATATTAAAACATTCACAAGGGACGAAACTAAAAGTTTTTAAGGTGGGGAAGTTTACAGAAACTTTTGGAAGAGATGGGAACTTTAAGAGGAGAAATTTCAGAGCGAGCGAGCAAAGTCAGTTTTAAATGAAATGAAATTATAGAGATATTTTGTTTGAAAATCTAGGAGAGAATTTATCTATAAGTTATATTATTGAAACTTGGAGGGAGAAATCTTTGACCTAAATAGAAATTAGTTCCGAATTTTAAGTTTATATTTTTATTTAATCTTTTATGGATTTGTTAATTAAAAAATAATGTAAAATTTTTTAAAAGTTTATCCCTTGCATTTTATCTGTTTTCGGAATTAAATTGTTTTTTGAAAAATAAGATGGATAACTGCGAGGGTTTAACGGTAACTTTTACTTGAAATTTACCTTTCTTCTTCGGTTGTGCAGGTTTTTGTAGATAACGTTGATTTCCTCAAGGAGCTGGAATAAGGTCTCGGCGTATCCCTGTTCCGTATTTTACCTTTTCTCCAACGAACCCATTTGTACATCAAACTTTGCACCAACAATAAAAGCTTTTTATTAGGATCTATCAGCTGCAAAATTTGTTCATTTCCATTCAACATTTCTTTCCCATTTATCCACTTCTTTCATAATATACATACCCGTATTTTGTGGCCAACTTATTTTCCCAACTTTCTAAAAGACCCTTTTGCCCCTAGAGCAATGACGCATCCCATCCCATCTCAAAAACACTCCAAGTGCAATATAGGAATTTTGGTACTAAGGTAGGCCTGGGCACATTTGAAACCTTCAATTTAACCTCATCCAAAATTCTCCAATTCACGAGAAGCTTGTAGAATAACCATGGAAAAATATTTACCCCGTAAAAAGACAGTACCGTTTCTTCAAGAAGTTGGTATCATGTCTGAAAGCATAGTTAACTCCATTGCTAAACTGATCATCAATCCAACAGATTTCACTCAAAGAGACATAATAATGTCGCTTTAAACATATCCTGCTTCTGGAGGCAAAATGGTCCAGAAAAATCTTCATAGCTTTCGGTATATTCGAAGAATGTCGAACCTAACTAATAACCCTCCACGTAATTGTAGGATTTAACCGATATCCCTTACATGTGATCAGTAATCCTTAAAATGAACCAGGCACAGTAGAGTTGGATTCTAACCTCAACATATCAGATGTTAGCAACGTCCCAAAGGATTCTTTAACCTTTGTAATGCCTAAAAGATGGATTTTTAAATTCTGCAGATTTTGAAGAGGAGCCCCAAAATTCAAATCCATATGATAAAAAAAACTAAGCATGTAAATTACCAGGTTCACAAATTTCGATAGTAAAGTTCTGCCATCGAACAGTAGCATCATAGAGGATCACTTGCTCAATGGTCATTGATGCTGAAATATGGCGGTTCAGATAATCTTCTGCTTTGCTTGTTAGAAACATGCAGATCCATCCAGAGTTGTTAAGCCGAATACTTCATTCACGAACATTTGTCAAAAACATGTATCCCTCCCATAATCTTCTCTTATTGCACAAATCTGAAAGGAAAATTTCCTGCAAATCACACCTATAAACTGATAATAGAGCAAGTTATTTAAAAGAAAGTCTAAATATTATCAAATTGTAAAACATCTATATTCAAATCAGGCACAAGTGGAAGGGCTAAAATGAGATATATTCATCTTTAAATGTTGAAAATTGTAGGTTAAAAGATGAGAAGGGGGCACTGTGTACCCAGTGAAATACTCAGATAATGTGGTGAATGAATGTAAGCACAACTTTTGGCAATGATAAACTAAAATGATTAAATGATGAATTAAAGAATAGTGAAATGGATGAAGCATTGAGTTATCTTAGCATCAAAAGTTAAATAGATGAAAAAAGACAACCTGAGAAAATGGGGAAAAAAATGCAATTAGTAAAACGTTTAGGTCTTCAATGTAAATAAAAGACATGAAACATAGAGTTTGAAAATGGAGAACAAACAGGGAAAGATTGAAAATAAACCAAGGTAAAAATGCATTTTTGTATCTGTTCAGATAACTCCTTCAAATGTCCAATCATCATCTTCAACCCTGCAAAGCAACAGAAGCAAGCATTTTTCCCAAGGTAGTCTTGGCAAAATTCCTTACTCTGGAAGTTAAGTACATGAATCTACCTAGTTAATGAAAGCCAAGTCAGTTCAGTAAATTTCTGTACACGACCGGAACCTAGTAAGTAATTGTAAAAGCTAATACTTGGATCCTAACTCGACACTATTCAGTTAAATTTCATCATAAAAGCCACAGTGTAGTAGTTTCATGCTCTAGTTTAAAGTAGGCTGAAGAGTTTAAGATTGCACTCACAATAATAAAA
Source organism: Citrullus mucosospermus (assembly GCA_030954485.1). Classification (NCBI taxonomy): domain Eukaryota; kingdom Viridiplantae; phylum Streptophyta; class Magnoliopsida; order Cucurbitales; family Cucurbitaceae; genus Citrullus; species Citrullus mucosospermus. The sequence continues at coordinate 2,348,527 of CM062065.1, forward strand.
GAGGTATTATTGGGCAATATGAACAAGTAGTATCGTCCATATTGCCTTACAAAAGGAATCTTAAAGTATAGTAACAAAAATTGGTTAAAAGCACGAAATTCTTTCACACCAGTAATGTTACATATAGAACCATAGGTACAAGATTGCTGTGATTCACTTCTATTTACACAGCAGAAGCCATGCTTCAGAAAGTTGGTATTCTGTAACCACCAAAGCATTTTAGTCACCTTTGCAAAAAAAAGGAGAATAACATGAGCTTGCAATAGTTCAGGGACTAACACGGTCATTAAATGAGCAAGCATGTTGCAGCTTCTGCCAATAAATCACCAGAATCTCTTCAATTACATTGCAAAAAGATAACATCAAATCATCACAATTTGCAGCTTCATAGATGTAGCTTAGAATAGTCCTGGCCAGATCTGTTGCTAAATCATGACGTAGTAAATGGTTAGAGAAAATATAAACACATCAGAGCAACAAAAGGTAAAATCCAAACAGCACCAAATAAATGTACTAAGGGCTTACCACTTTTGGTTACTTGGCAGATGAAATTCTCTGTAACGATGAAATCCAGCTACTTGAAGGACCAATCCTGTGACCATTTCCCTGTACGCGGTTTGGAGATTCAGTGGACTGCAAAGGTTTAGAAGAATTTCCTCTTGAGCTACCAGCAGGTGTAAATGATGCAGTTGCCATGCGAGAATCATTTAGAACCTACATTATTAATATAGACCACCAGTAAGCCATAATAACACTAACATACAAGGGTAAATAAAACATATTAAGAAGGAATAATCAATGTCATTATTCCAAAAATAAGATTGTTTTAAAGAGGCCATAAAGAAGATCATTTACATTCATGTCAAGAGCATTGTCAGAACTCAAGTTCTTCGGAGTTGGTTGTTTAAAATGCAGTCGCACTGCAGGGCTTGAAACATTGTCAGATCTAACACGATCTGTAACCTCTGCTGCTGAATAGGTATTAAACCCACCTGAAAAATAAACATTAAGGGGGTCACTTACTTTAAACAATGAAATGGTAAAGTTGACACTGAATAAGCATCCAACAGAAACCTAACCTTGACGATTGTCGCCTTCCATAGGTGTTGCATGATGATTGTGTGTACCACCAAGAACCGGCTGAAGTAAGAGGCAATAGACCATACTTAGAATCACAAATCTGTTCTTTCCAATTTCTCCCAATGAAATCATTACATAAAGACAAAAATGCTAACCAGGGAAAGATACTTACTGACACTCGTGGCTGAGTTCTGTTCTTCTGTGACTGCTGGTATTTTATGATTGTCCAGTCAAAAACATAATCAAATTCATATTCTGCACAAAAACAAATACTTAGGCATCATGAAAGTACATAGGTCTCATCCAAATAGGAAAAATGTCAAGCAAGTTTTACACAGAAACATCACTACCTTCACGAGCAAATAAGTCACGGAACAATCGCTTTAAGAACCCATAATCAGGTCTCTGATCAAATGTCAGAGAGTGGCAGTAATGGAAGTATGAAGCAAACTCCACGGGATGAGACTTGCATAAGACCTTTGAGAATGACAATAAAAATAGTTGCATAAGCTCAAGAATATATACACTTAGCCAAGACCCTAGAGATTTAGTTAAACATACCTCAATTGGAGTAGATAACTTCTTCTCACATATTTTATCATATTTTTGCTTCTTTGTGGCAGCTTTCAATCCTTGCCATGGAAGGCTATGAATGAAAATTTTAGTTATTAAGATAGGCAGATAAATGTACTTAAATTGGGATGAGGGGATACTAAAATAATATTCCATAGAATGCCACAACTTTCTTCAGAATGAAGGAGACACTATTGTGCATAACTAGTTAATTGTAACAAAGCAATGAGGACAATGGTATACCTTCCTCTCAAAAAGTATAGAAGAACATATCCAAGAGACTCCAAATCATCCCGGCGACTTTGCTCTAGAAGAAGACATAAGAGAGGTTACATGAGGTCCGAGTCACAATTCAATGCAAAATGTGAAGGTAGAAAACTCGGGTGTCTGACTTACCAATTCCAAGATGTGTATTGCAACTAGCATAACGAGCTGTCCCTGTTAGGTTTTTGTTCTCCCTGTTAGGATAAATTATAAACAAATGAAGGTTATATCCCAATTTTCATATCTGAAATGACTATTTAAAGCATGAGTTAAGAAACTTAAAAAGAAGTTCCAAAAGTATTGAAGGGATACCGGTAGGGGATATGTCGGTTGGTAGTTGCATCTCGATATCTTTTAGCTAATCCAAAATCTATTATGTAAACCTGATAACGGAATGAAGGTAAGATAAGAATCAATACACAACCAAGAAAAAGAAGCTAGCAAGAAAAACTTGAAGTGATTCATTGATAATAACAACAGACAAATTTGAAACAAAACTATCACCTGATTTGCTTTGCGTCCAAGGCCCATAAGGAAGTTATCGGGCTTTATATCTCTATGCAGAAATCCTTTGGAATGGACGTACTCTATTCTTGTGATCTTCAACAGAAAAAAGAAAAATGAATGAGACAGGAAACTACTAGTCACGGAAGAGAAGAAACGAAAAACCACAGCAGGAAGTGATGCATACCATTTGATCAGCCAGCATCAAGACTGTCTTCAGCGAGAACTTCCTCCCACAATATACAAAGAGATCTTCGAGACTTGGTCCAAGCAAATCAAGTACAAGCACATTCTCTTCCCCGTCTATACCAGACCATTTCGTAGCAGGAATACCGCCTGAATTAAGACGAAAACAACAATCAGCTGACAGCAAAAGAAGTTCCCTCAAAGCTGGTATCGTCCTTCAACACAAGGATTGAACTACACAGAACATGAAAATTCTATCAATATCGTTTACGTACTTCCTCCTTGAAGAATATTATACAATTTGGCCTCATAAAGCAGTTGCGGATGCTTTGTTTTATTGTTTTCCTGCCAAAGAAAACCAAAACATATCAGTAAACACCGAGGCTCCAATCTCCATATCAGCGACTAAATTTCCACGCGCAGAAACTTCAACTAACATACATCGGATAAAGTATCCACAAAATACAGAAACAAACGAAGAAAATAACGAGGCAAAATTCAGTCAAACGATTAGAACTTACGATTTTCACAGCGACGATTTCGAACGTCTCAATATGAGTAGCTGAAACAAAGAATCGCAAGAATTCTCAGTCGTAAATCAAAAAATTCATATAAAAAGAAAAAAAAAAAAAAAAAAAAAAAAAAAAACTCAAAGCTAAAATATTCAAGCACATCGGCTCCTAACAACTCACCGAGATAGATTTCGCCGAACGATCCGCTGCCGATCTTGCGGCCAAGCTTGTACTTGCCGCCGATTACGCGCTCCATAACGAAAGATCAAAGTGGATCGGATTTGCGGAGATCGGTCAGAGCATGAACACAACGAGGGTTTCGAAGATCAAATCCGCAAACGAAATTCAAAAAATATATATATATAACAGAAAGAATAATTCAGATATAATTATATAAATAAATAAGAAAATATTTATATAAATATATAGATTAAAATACAAATAAATAATGGGGTATAGAGAAAGAGAGAGAAATGAGGAAACGGAGCCACAAAAACGAAGACAAAGGACAGGTAGACCGGAAGGGCGTTTCGTCGTTACTACGCTCTTCTTTCTAATTCCACTTCTACCTTCAACTCCAAGGGGTAAACTTCAAGGCTGTAGGGGTACCTTTGGAATTTCTTCCAACGTCGTTTTATTGACCTCTTGACTACCTGATTTTTCCTCCCTTAGGATTACCGTAATAATCTAGATTTTGGAAAAGGGTAAAAAATTCGTTGGAATAATTTTTTTTCCATGCATCTAGGTCAAGATTGACTACCAAAGTTTAAACAGAAAGTTAACTTTTTCATCATGTTGATTGTTTTGGGTTTTTTCGATTCATTTCGTACAAGATTTTATCGAAAAAATGAAATTGTTAATCTTTTATATAAATTTCGGTGGTTGATCTTGACTGAGAAGCACCGAAAAATCAACAAATTTTCAAAAGAACAAGCTAATCGTAAAAAAATGAAACTTAAAAAGGTTATTTTTGACAATTTCTCATAAATTTTTTCCATTTAAGGCCGTTTGGATTGCAATATTGTTTTGATGGATCTTAAATAATTTGACTTTAAATTTCGACGATAATTAATGTTTGAATTTGAATACGTAAAATAAAATAATTAACGTAAGTATATGTGTGTGATTGACAATTTTTTTTTTTTACATAAAACCCAAAATTAAATAATCACTTGAAAGTAAGAGAAGATTAAATGTAGTATTACTTAATTTAATTGTTGTTTTTATTAATTATTTAATTAGTTAAAATAAAAATAAAATGAATGTTTTATATTAAACTTAATTAATTATTAAAAACAATTAAATATATATAAGTTAATTAGAATATTAATACCTAAAAACAAAATTTTATATTAAACAATTATTACTTGATATTTTAGTAATGTATTAATGTAATAGGAAGAAGTTTTCATATTACTTAATAAAAATAACATAGTGTCTTATTGTTTCAAATATAACAAAATTAGTCAAAATATTTACCGTCTATTGTTCAATAACAGAAGTCAATTGAGGTTGGTCGTCGATAAATAGTGAAATTTGTTTATATTTCCGAGATACAGCATTTAAAGAATATTGTGTTGTTCAAAAAATAATTAATAATAAATTAATATATCATTTAATGTCGTGTCAAATTATGAGAGAGTTGTAGATACTATAGTAGTACATGAAAATTGCCCTCCCAAATACATTTCCTTATGGATTTTTTTATTATTTTTTTTTTTTGTTAAAAACTTTTAAGTTTTAGATTTGTTTCCCTTGCATCCATGAATCTTATAATAATTTTATGAACTTTTGGCGTTATATCTAAATAGTAGTTCTGTTTTTGCTGAAAGAAATAGTAAACTCTTAATTATGTACCTAATATTTTAATATTATGTTTATAAATATAAACTCGCTGAAATTTTTTTATATTTATAAATAATTTGATTTTTTTCATTAATAATAATTTTTCTTATAATTATATGAATTTTGAAATTTGTATTTAGTAGTTACTTGATTAATTCAACATTTTCTTAAAGTTGTTGACCAATTAAAACTAAAATTGAAATTCCAGAATTTCATTATACATCAAATTCAATTAGTCAGTCAATTTTTAAAATTAGACACAGAAATTTATTTTAATTTCGACACCCAATAAGAGCTAAAATTTTAATCTAACATTTTTTTTATACGTTGGTTGGCTTTCAATATTTTATTTATTTTTATTTAATTGGGGGGTTTGGTGGGTTAAATATTAATTCCGACCTTGGGCCGACCAAGCTGGGATATGCCTTTTTTTCTTTTTTCTTTTATTTATTTTCTTTATATATATATTTCCCTTAAAGCACAATATTTTTATCGTGTTGGTTTTTTTTTTATTATATTCTATTTTGGCTCTAACTATGCAATTCCCCACATGTCACACTCTCTTTACGTTAATCTAAATTTTTAGGTTATAATATTATTTTGATTTTGTACTTATTTTATTTTATTATTGTCTTTTTATTTTAGCTTTTTTATTTATTGTTAATTATTCCAGCTTGTTCACACGTCCCACTCTCTTTATGTTAACCTTTATAACATCTTTTTGGTTTTGTACTTATTTTATTTCATTTTAGTCTTTTATAGATTTTTATTTTAATAAATCTTAAAATTATCGTTCGACGAGATTTTTAGAGAAATTTAATTCGTAAAATTTAAACTTTATATTTGTATTAATTTCAATGTTGTGAATACAATCTCTAATATTTGATCTTTTGATTCTTTATCTCGAAAAGTAAACTTTAATCTTTAGGTTTGTACATCTTTTTGGATGATCGGCCTTTGGGCTTGATAATCTTCTTGGGTGATGATTGGCCTTGGGGTTGCTGATCTTATTGCCTTTAAGTTTGTTGATCGACCTTTTGAAGTCTGACTTCAAAGGCTTCAGAGAAAGTCTTATGATTTTCTAAAAGTCATTTGAGTTTTAGTTTTTAAATCTTTAAGAGAATTACACTCTTCATAACTTTAGTCTTTTGATTTTCAAAACTTGAAGAGTTTTGTATTCTTCAAAGCTTCAGCTTTAGTCTCTTGATCTTCAAAGCTTCAAGAGTTTTGTATTCTTCATTAACTTGTATTCTTTAGATATTCTTTAGATCTTTAGAGCTCGAGGGAGTTGTGTTCTTCAGAACTTGTATTCTTTAGATCTTCTTTAGATTTTAGAGCTCGAGGGAGTTGTGTTCTTCAGATCTTTAGAGCTTCAGCTTTGGAACTGAGTCTTTAAATCTTCAAGATTTAGTCTTTAGAGCTTTATCACTTTGTTGTCAATGATTCCCAAAAATACTCTAAAATGAAGGGTAAGACTTCTATTTATAGAGGTTTCTCATGGGTCTTACTTGGGCTTCAACTCAGTTGCTTTTGGGCTTGGGCCCAACATCTTATTTGGCTTAAAATTCCACAATGAACTTAAATTGTGTTGGACTTTAAACCCGAGCGACTTTAATTACTCGGCTTGATCCAATTCTGTAATTTTTACAATGCGTTTGGACTTTTGTTGTGATGATGTGGCAAAATTTGGTTGACCAAAATTTCTCATTCAACAAACAATAGTTTATTGTTAATTATTTCTAAAATAAATTAGATTTTATTGGCATTCACTTTATAAATTGTAAAAATATATTCAAATAGTATTTTTATTGTATGAAAATTATTGTTGTTGTTTAACTCATCTTGATAAAATTAATTATGAATAACTAAATTTAAAATTTATTGAAAATACTGAAGACTAAATTCGAATAATTGAAAATATATAAACTATAATGAAATCTAACTCAAATTACAATAACTAAAATAATATTTCAATAGAATTTTTTTTTCTTTAATTATATGTGTTTTTGGCTAAATTAAAAAAAGTAGTGGGTACTTTTATGCATTATTTTAAAAATATCTCAATTTTTTCAAAAGCTAGAGTAATATCTTGCCTCCGTCACAAATATTTAAGAACCATAATTAACATAGTCTTTTTGAGAACGTTAGACAAAAATTATAAACATAAACGTTGCGAAAGCCAAATATTATCACATCATTTTAAGTCAGCACTACTCTTATTTTAAAAGTCTCAATTTTCATTGAGAATTTAACCAAAAATTTACTTTAATAATAAATATGAAACGTTCCTAGGTTATTGGATAACTTTGAAGAAATATGAGTATTTTGAAACAAATAATAAAGTTTATCGTTTTTTTTTTTTTTTTTTTTTTTGGTTGGGTTGTGTACGTGATTTTTTCAAAGCTTTTAGTTAAACAATGTTTTTTGTGTGACATTGTTCATTTCGAGGCTTTGATCTACTTTTTGTTCCAGCAACGAGACGCAAATTATTTCGAAAAAAGACAAAAAAGAAGTGGACGAGAATTGAACAATTTTCAAAAATTATAATATCGTTCTAAGCGTATTTAATAATTAATTTTAAAAAAATTATTTTAAATCGTTGAAAACATATATTGAATAATAATAAAATATTACAATTTATCTTTATCATAGATAAATGGCAATAGATTATTATCTATATCTATCATGACACAGATAGTATCTATCGCAGTTTATCATTGATAGATAATGAAATGTTGCTATATTTGTAAATATTTTTAACTCTTTTTTTTTTTATATATATATATATATTTGAAAATAGCTCTTAATTTTACTTCTAAACTTTGAATTGAAATTTAAGGTTGAAAATAATATTTTGACCAAGTTTTTTTATTTTATTTTATTTTATTTATTTTCTTAAATTACAAATTTACTTTATATGCTTTGGAAATAGATTTAATTGGTCCCAATAATTTTTATAAGTTTTAAATTAGTCTCCATATAATTGGAGTTTAGTTTCAATTTGATCTTTATAGTTATAAAATTTTAAATTAAATTTATCTAATATAGTTAAACTTCACAACTATGTTGTTACCATGACATGTTTAAACATGCCGTTAAATATTTTTATACCAAGAGTTTTAGAGATTTAATCGAACCAAATAGTATTTGAAATTATATTAACCAAAATAAAACTAAAACTAAACCATAAAATTGGTTGAGAACCTTTAACAACAAGGTGAACAAGTTTACAATTTAACCCAACTAAGGGACACTATACAATTCAAAAAAACAACTAATTACGAGAGTATAAAAATAATTCTATACTACCTGTGTTTATTATTTATCATTAATAAAGCATCTAAGGATATGATGTAAGCATATGAAATGTTTGAATGTTAAAATGAAAGAAGCATATACTGTTGTTGTAACAGTGGAAGCATACACAATTTTCTTTTTTAAAAAATTCGTCTAAAAATTAAAAGATGCTTCGTTTACCCGCGAGCAGCTTCTTCAGTATTTTTATTTTTATTTTTTCATTTTTAGAAATATTTTCTTTCGGTAAAATTCAAAATCGCACCATTTTTCTTTTTTTAAGAAAGTCATCAAACATCCTTGTCGGGGCGTAGGTACCAATAGATAAATAAATTTGGAATTATTTAATTCACGTCATATCTTCATTCTGACTTTCAATTTAAATGTTTTGAATTTAATTCCTTTTTAGTTTTACATTTAATACGTCTTAAAAATACCCTCTATGTATAGTTTATTATTTATCTTTTTTTTTCAAAAAAAAATAAAACGTCTCTAGTAATATTCGCTTTATAAAATTTGTTAATATACTCACCTAATATCTTTTTTTTTTTTTTTTTTTATGAAAAATATTGTAATTACTAATTAACATTATAAAAATTAGTTTTAAATGACTAAATTTAAGATTTATAGAAATTGTATGGAGTAAATTTACGAGTTATTTATATATAGAGATTAAATTTAGGTAATTGAAAACATAGACGCAAATAGAATAAAATATAAAATACGAAGACCTAAAATGATATTTTTATTTACAAACTAAAATATTTTTCGGTATTTTAAAATTAATGTAAACAAATTAGGTTAAGATTCACTGGGCTGGGTTCGGATAGCCCAGTCAAACCAAAGGAATTGGGCCCATCAAGTGGACATTCTAGAACAGTAGAACACCTTCATTGATAATCAACTATCAATTTACGTAAAGAAGTGTATAAAATGTTAAATTATAAATTTGGTCGTTTAATATCTTAAAATTTGAAATTTTACTTTTATAATTTGATATATATATATTTCTTTTCATTTTTAGAAAGACAGAGCAAACATAACATCAATTTAGGTAAAACAACTATAACGTTTCAAAAGGAATCCACTCATGGTGGGTGATCTTCTAGCCAACTCAATGTCAACCAATGTTTTCGAGCATGAGTAGCAAGTTCATGTGCCATTGAATTGCCTTCGTGATTTACATAGGAGAAACCATGGATTTTCCCACTTTGTTGTAGTCTTGTAGATCATACAAGGAATTCACGAAATATTGAATCATGTGATCATAACGGAAAGATTTGTATCAAGACCAGAAGTGTGATAAAGAGGAATCTGTTTGATAATTTGTTCATTCTCTAGGGTAAATAATTCGTCCAAAAGACTCACAATCCAAACACCATCAACCATCAGACCATTAACAGTTCAAAAGCTCATACGACAAGGGGAGAGAGAAGTTTAAAAGTGGATTCCCGAAGAATCCTTAAATATGAGAAAATATCAATAGAGTGACCATCCCCAACTTTTCATCTACTCTCTTTTACATCAAGGTCCCACCCCATAAAATGCTCCGCCAGGTGTAAGAAGGATGACAACCCAAACCTTGCAAAAAATGAGAATTGGAAAAATATCTTTGCTTCTTTGAGCTACAAAAGATGTACATCCTAAAGCCCATGCCACCTCTGTTCTTAGGAGTAAATAGTTTGTAGTATTAGAAGTCACTAACGGATTTAGTATGTGTCAATTAACTATTCATATGTATTAATGAGGTTATCTTTAATATTTAAGTTGATTGTATGGTTTAAGTAGTTAATTGAAAAAGAAGGATAATCGAATTGCATGAATTTTGATAGTGGCTTCAAACAGTAGAGATTATTTATGAGGTCCAATCAATTCATATAGATAAAATTCTATTTTTTATGGTTACATAGGCCTAACTTTTCAATTTGATCTAAATATAAAAGTCGTAACAACTTTACTAACATTTTAGTAGAGATGTGTTAAAGGTTTATGTCCACCGTCTAAACATTACAAAATAAAATAAAATAAATAAATATTACCAAACGAGATCTAAATCATTAATATGCTAACAAGACATGATCATGTATTAAAGTCGTCGCAATATAAATTTGGTTAGGGCATGGAGTAAAAGAGGAGACATTAGATATCCCAAAAAAAAAAACATGGGTTTAAGATAAAGAGTAGAATCATTTAGTCCGAAGAAACTGTTTAGTCTACCCCAACTGAAACGAAATCCATTAATGGTAAAGTAAAAAGTCGGCCTTTCAATTGATTACGTTTGTTGTTATTTACCTTTACTTCCGTAATCGTAATTCTAATTGAGATGTCTTAGTGCACCTCCTGATCTCATACCTTAAGGAATAAAGATTATGTGGGACTATGACAAGAATTATGAATCGGTCACATTTATTGTTATCTTTAACTTTATCGTTATTGCTAGAGTTAAAAAGTAACAGGAAATGTGACAAATTTGTAAGTTTAAGTAAACGTGATAAAAAACAATCTAATTACATTTGTGATTGATCTATCATTATGGTTACATCAATTTTTATTATGATTTAGTAAATATGACTTAAATATAGTAAATTCATTAATGTTTAATACTACTTAAAATAAACACATTAAGAGTTTAAAATCAAATTACAACCACAATCTGAGGAACAAAATAAAAATTCAAGCCTTCACAAAGGCTTACATTATAGATTTTTAAAAAACTCAGTGTACAACAACTTAGAGTAACAATGTATCATCAACTACCCCGAACTCAAAAAGAAAAAAGAAAGAAAAAACTCAAATAGTTTCTCCGATTTTGTTGAGAGATTTCGTATTAGGAAGAAAAAAAAAAAAGAAAAAAAGAAGAGAAAAAACACAACAATAAACAATCGTAAAACCATTTAAAATTATTTAAAAATGAAATCGGAGGGACAAAAAAGAAAAAAAAAGTTTGAACAAGAAAAAGAAACAGAGAGAAAGAGAGAAGAATTAATCGGTGATCCACCGCCAAATTTTTCTTCAAAATGGAGCCGAATTATAATCTCGAAAGAGAATTAATAATTAACGACATGATTTGATTCAATTTAATTTAATTGAATTTAATTGAATTTAATTAAATCAAATCAAATCACTTAATTTGAACCCAAGCTGCGACACTTGGAATTCCACGATAAACCACAAACAGCATATAATACCCCGGCGGCGCAATAATTCCTGACGGCGGAGCCACCACCGTCGCACTATAAATCCCGCCGCCAGTCTCCGCCAGTTCCCTAATAGCCAACACAACAAGCCTCTGATTCATTGAATAACCGTGTGTCGTGAACGGCGGCGGATACATCGTAACTCTAATATCATTCTCCCTATCCAATTCACCGTCGACGAGCAAATTGAAACTCACTACGAAATCCTTTCCGTATTCCCATTTCCCTTCCAATTGATCCACCTGAATGGCAGGGCGGAATCCGGTGTATGCCGGATCCAAGTACGGCGGAGAGAATTTCTCCACCCTCAATTCCGTCGGGTATTTGACCGCTTGGAATAAGTAGCCGGCATTGGTGTTGCTGCCGGCGACGAGGATTTGACCGTCGGGGAGAACGGCGGCGGAGGAGTGGTACATTCTTGGAATTGTGGTGGGGATTAGTTGTCTAAATCGTTGACCTTGGGGTTTTTCGGGAGTGTAAAGAATCGGCGAGTAATTGGGGGCTTCGGCGAAATTCCATGCCGATGTACCGGAAGTAGCGCCGTTGATAATCAAAAGATCGCCGGTTGGTAGAATTAACATATCGCCCATTACTCTTGGAGATGGCATGATTTCCTTCTTCCAAACGTCCTTAGGCTTTGTAATCTCTATACGATTGCAATCTTCCAATGCTGGCATGAAGTTCCCTTTCTCTGCCGCGCGGTATGCTTCTGGTTTTGCTCCGCCGCATACGATCACCTAGTTGTTATTCATCGTAACTTATCAACTTAAGTTCGAAATTTTCAGTAATAATCTTTTACATGAACATGATATAGTTCTAAACTCTTTAGGGTTGTAATTCTATTTAAATTGATATTCATAAGAAAAATACTTGTAATCAGGGATGCATGAAAATGGTTTCACTCAAATATTATTCTAAATTTTCTATTACCTAAATAAAAAAGTAATTATTTTCTGATTATCGACCTTAACTTTTTGAGTTTAGAGAACATATAATATTAAATTTGTCATGACGTGCTAACTTAAGCTGAGTTGAACGGCAATTTTAACATACCTCAGCCGGAATTGATTCAGGATTCTCGAGCGGGAGCCTGAGAGGGAGGAGTGCAGACATTCCCGACGAGGGGTAGTTTCGAGCACCGCCATCCAAAATCGGGTACTCGTAAATGACAGTGTGAGTCTTAGGATTAAACAAGATAGAGCGACTATTGGCAAAGATGAAGACATTGCCGTCGGTAGAAAGATGGACAAAGGGATAGAGATTGTTTTCATCCAAATCAGTTGTTTCATCCAAGAAAGGCATTTTGATGGCTCTTGGATTTGTTTTTCCTTCTGCCGGAACAAATTCAAGGCTGAAAGATCTCCGACCGCCGACCAAGATGAAACCGCCGTCGGGCATGGTGGCCTGAGTCGCATACCTAGAATATTTCCGGCGTCGGTTTAACGGATTTTACTAATTAAATTTTAATAAAATAGAATTAAAGCAAAAAGAAAAAAAAAAAAAAAGTTTTTAATTACCATCGTGGACGTGCCAATGCCGTTGGATACTCGGTCCAATCGCAAGTCTCGCAAGGAGTAATGTATCGGACGGCTTTGGTTCCGTCGTTCCAACCACCTGTGTTTACCAATCTTCCTTCCACGTCGAGCCCTCCCGACGAGCACCATGGATCCGTAGTCATCTATTGCACCAGAAATTCATAATTCCATTAAAATTTTGAGGGCAAAATAGGAAAACAGATATTCTATTCTATAGCTTAATTTATAAAAGAAAAATATTAAGGTTCATTTATTCAAGAAAAAAATAAGAACAATTTACCACATGACAGATTATGATCGAGTAATTCATTTTAGGAGTTATTCTAGATGTCATAAGTATTTTTCATATGTATGAAATAATATTTAAGATGATAGCTTCAACGGACATAAACATGTACTATTGACATGAGCATAAAAACAAGTTTGAGGTTGGATTTCCTTGCCTCACATGTGTTGTCAAATTTTTTTCTTTAATTCTCGAAGTAACTTAACCTGATTTCATGGTTCATTTGCTAAGAATGAAAAAATTTTCATTTAGAAAAAAAAAATGAAAACTTTTAATTTTTCTTCTTATATACGAATCGTACTCACGTGTAAATGAATGTATGCATTAATTTGATGTAATCTATCCTAATCAACTTATAATAGGGATATAAAAAGATTCTTCTCCCATGGTGTATAGATTTACGAGTCTTAAACTATTTTCTAGAGATAAACATATAGATATTATTTATGCAAATAAATATAAGTTAATAGAGTGAGTTATTACGAACCGTGAGTGGTCTTATTTTAGCAGTTTCGATATCATACTCAATGCCATGAGCCCAACAATCTTGCAATGTGGCACCTTGATCAGTCTTGAAAGGAATACATTTTCCATTAGGCAATTTGATTTGTGAAATGTGAAATGCAGATGCATCAAATATGATCATCTTGTTGTTTGGTAACAAATTCATGTGCATAGCTGAGACCATGGAGTTCCTAGTGACCAACTTCCAGGTCCCTAGAAAATTCGTCGGAAAATGGCGCGTGCCCGATTCGTCCACCGGTTTTGGACCGGCTTGAAATGTTATGCCCGGTAGGTTAGCCTGGGCGGTTGGGGTTGCGGTGGCTCCATCTTTCCCACCAGGGACGTTCTGTCCGGTCGAAGGATCTGACAATATCTCCTTCAAACCGCTGTCGAGCGAGTTAGAACCGGGGCCGTAAGACCCTCCAACGGTGTCGAATTGGGCGGGAGCGGAGACGAAGAAGAGAGAAAGGAGGAGGAGAAGGGAAGCTGCCTTGAGAAAGGCCGCCATTGAAGGTGTGAGTTACCTTGTACTTCAATGGCAGCGTTGTGTTTATAATGACACAATTCCTTCTTTGTTTTGTGTGTTCCTCAGCTTTTGTCTCCTTCTCTATAATGCATTTTATGGCTCAAATAAGTCCGTTAAGAGATCATTAAAATAGCCTCTGGTTGTTCCTTGTTTGAAGGGAAAACTCAACTTATTTTACTAATTCTAGGTAATTAATTAAAGGGAAATTCAAAAAATGAGATTATTTTTAAGCCATAAGTTCTTCAAGGTTAATGAATTTATGGTCAACAAGTTCTAAAGATTTATTTGTAAGAGCATAAATTACAAGTTTATCCCACCAACACGTTTAAGGTTTGTCTTATCCATGTCCCTTTGGTTTTTTGTTCTTTTTCTTTTTATGAAAATTAATGAAGATTATAAACCACACCTTTCTTTTGTTGAGTTTCTTTGTTTTTTTATGTATATAAAAATAAAATTTAAAAATTTATTTTTATTTTTAGATTTTAACTTAAAAATTTAAATGTTAACTTTATAAAGATAGAGATAATTGAAAAGAAATTGGGAAAAGAAAACCATCACAATTTTTAAAAAATCAAATAGTTATGACCTCTGTTCAACAATAATTAAGTCAATAAAGTTTACAAATCAACTAAATATTTTTAAATTTGAAACAAACATTTTATAGTTTTATGGATAGATTAAAATTCAATTTATGATTGCATGAGAAAGTTTTTATTTTAATATAGTCATAAGAAACGTTACAGCTTCATATGCGATTGTATTTGTGAGATAGAATTAATGGGAACCAATCAATTTACACCCTCAAAATTTAGTAACAATCTCAAATATAGCAATTAAGTTCAAAATATTTACAGATGTAGCATAATGCAAAAAAAATTTGCAAATATAGCAAAATTTAAATTTTGCTTTCATAGTCTATCAATGATAGACCAATAGACTATATTATTAATAGAAATCTATAGAGTCTATCATGGATAGATTTTGCTATATTTGCATTTTTTTAAAAATGTTGCTATACACTCAATTATTATCCTTAAAATTGTTATTCAATGCAATTGATTTAAAATTTAAGGGTTCTACCTATTTTAAATCCTCAACTAATAATTATATGTTTTGTTGTACTAAAATTAAGGCTTATCTTATAATATGTTGACTATTTAGGAAGGTTTTGGAAAAAATACAATTTTGGTCTTTAAGTTTTGGGTATAATTTCTATTTGGCCCCAAGTTTCAAAATAATTATATTTTTAGTCTTTAAATTTCGAGTTTGATTTCAATTTAATCTATAGGTTTCAAAATGTTACAATTTTATCTTTAAAATCGAACTTTATTTCAATTTAATTCCTAGATTTCAAGATTTACACTTCCAACATGGATTTTCCACTAAATATTCACTTTTAAGTCTTTAGTGTTAATGTTTATTAATTAATTTAATTTAATTTAAAGAATTATAATTAATCAAGTTTAATTTAATTTAAAGAATTATAATTAATCAAGTTTCACTATTTTTTCATTCACGGTAAAAATTAGTTTTAAAATTTTGCTTCATAATTATTTTCTATTAATTAACGTCAAAGACTGAAATGAGTATTTAGTGAAAAATTGCGTAATTTAGGAACCAAATTAAAATTAAAATAAATTTTCTATGAATTTTTTTTAATATTTTTAAATTTGTGGACTAAATCGAAATTAGACTTAAAAACGAAAAGTATAACATTTTGAAACTCATATGCCTAAATAAAAACTAGACTCAAAATTATGGAGAAATGTTGTTTATTTTTTATTATTATTATTATTATTATTATTTAAGTAATACTTGGGGAGGTTAATGAATGTATAAAAACAAAAACAGTGAGAAAGAGAGAGAATGAATGGATAAAAATAGAAACAAACACATATTTGAGCAAGTCTCTTATGAGTAATGTTTTCTGAGCGATTTTCAAGAACCTTTTTTTTTTCTTCTTTGTTATAGAAAGGTTTCTAAAAATGGCGATTGTTGACTTAATTATAATACATAAAATTTCGAGTATTTTGCGTTTAAAGTTATCGAGGAAACCAACAACAAATTTGGTGTTTATCTTACAATTGGGTTAAACTCCTTTATAAAAATATTATTGAGAATAAAGTTTTTTCATATATGATATTTGATAGAACTGATCGATACAAATATTTACTAAGTCGTCATGTAATAAAAATTTCACTTAATTTTGATGGAATTCTACGCCGCATAAATTAATTAAATTATTACAAAATAGAAATATAATGACTAAATTATTAATATGTCAAATTTTAAGGATGACTAAATTGTTACTTTTGTAAAAGTTCAAGAACCATGATAGCTAAACAAGAAATAAAATTGTCAACCTAAGCATAATTCAACTTACATAAACGTTTACTATTAACCTCGAGGTTTGAGATTCAGTTCTTCATCGCATATATTATAAAAAACCAAGAAGTAAGGCTTATTTACTATTATTTTTCCAAATTTACATTTAAATTTCACGAACGAATCTTATAAAAGTTAAAATTTTTCCATAGAACAATTTTATAGGTTGTCATCAACGTAAACCTAAACTAAAGAAAACGAGAGAATATAATTTTTAATTTAATGACTATAAAAAATTCTTTTATCTCTAAAAATAAAAATATAGGTTATTGTTCTTATTCCATTATAGTTCATAATTTTATAAAAGGTCTACTTTAGCTCCTACCCTTCTCTTTCTATTATTTGCCAAGATCTAAACTTTGTTAAAGGAATCCATTAAGTTTCACATTATATTCATTACTTGTCTATGCTAAATTATATGATGTGTCAAGACATACATACCTACATCCTTCTTCTTATTATTATTATTTGAAAAATAAAAATATTTAATTTATTAAGACCTATGTGAAGAAAATGGTTTATTCAAAGCAACAACTTAGTCCTCGTTAGTATGTAAAATACTTGGATGCATTCTCTAGCTACACCCATCATTTGTGCAACTCACTCAAGTGTTCAATTACACTTTTTTTTTTTTAAAAAAAAAAAAATTGTGATTGAAGGAGATACATAAAAATGAATATTGAGTTGCACCCAAGTATTAATTACTTCGTCAATACATGTCTACATGAATATACTAAACCACATATTTAAAACTAAGAACTAACTCACATTTTTAAATTTAAAAAAAAAAAAAAAAAGTAAAAGAGACAAATTCATTTTAAAGGTTCATAAAAGATATAAAAATATATTGTTGAAAAGATTTCCCAATAAACCCTAATTTTAGGTTTAGGGTTGGTCTCTCTCTTAAAAAAAACAGCTTCTAAATGTAGCTCTCTTTCCCTCTCTCTAAAAGCACACAAAGTAGGGGTTTTCCCTCAATGCCTCCCATAGATGAAGCTTGAAATAAACCTTAATGTCAAATCACTTTCCCCACTAATACAAAACAGTGGCATATTGGGCAAATGCCAAATCACTTGGTGCATGCATGCCCCTTTTTCCTAATCACTTTGACATGAATTTTTCAATTTCCATACAAAGTATCTTCATCATTTCTTTTCACTCTTATTCTCATTTCACTATTTCACATTAATTAGTACAATCTTTCTTTTTTAAATAAATATATATTAGTTGTTATTTAATGCAAATCACACATAATTCTAATCACTAAAGTCGTGTTGGATAAAAGTTGGGAGGGTCATATACTTATAGATAAAGACAATACTCATTTGATGCAAAAGAAAAACTATATCTTGTAATATTTCTAATAATATCTTTTAAAAAATTCTAATAATATCTTTTAAAAAATGTACTTGTAAGAATGTTTTTGTTCGTTTTAAATTAATAAATTCGTGTGTGGACTGTCTCTATATCCATATTTCATTTGTTCATTGTATAAGTACACCATTTGAGATTTTCTCCCGTCGGTGAAAAGGGGTTTTTTTTAATTTTTTTTTAATAAAAAAATTAGGGTTTGCCCTAATTGTTACTAAGGATAGGGAAAGGGCATTTTTAAAATATGAAAGGCCAACATGAACAAGAGATTCCTTTTACTAGCACTCAATATGCTTGGTGTGAAACAAACATGGCATGCACACACAAAAGAAGAGGCTTTTTTCCCCCTTTTCTTCTCTTTCTTTATATTGTATATTCAACAAAACAATCAATACTTCCCAGCTCTTTCCTAATATGATATCTATGCAAAAATAAGAAATAAATAAAGAATAATTATTTTAAATGACAAAACTGTTGGGAATATTTTAAAATGTAACAAAACGTCATTGTCTATTATTGATAGATAGTGATAGACATCTATCACTATCTATCACTGATCGATAGTGATAGATGATGGTAGTCTATCATTGTCTATGATTGTATATCATTGATAGACATTCACATTTTGCTATAGTTGTAAATACGTTGGTTCATTTTGTTATATTTGAAAACAACCCATAAATAAATATAACGTAATTAGCTTTTCCTAGTTTTATGTTGATTCACAACTATTTGAACTCTCGTAATGTTATTTGTCATCCCACACCATCGAGAAAATCAAGGTTTTTTTGAGTTTTCAAATTTGTGGAGTGAGAAATTCAAATCTCAAATCTCTTAGTTAAGTTGAGATGTTCTAGTGAAGATTCCTCCATACTCTAGTATCTTTGTCAAAATATTAGTTGAAGTTACATCAATGTGTCTATAACTTGTAACTTGTTGAGCAGAATTATAAAATATATGAATTAATCCTTTCGTTGTAATTCAAATCGGTTTTGAGATGAAATTTCATATTTATCTAATATATTTTCAGAGTCCATAAATCCCAAGACCCAAACGGGACATTCGGTTCAAAAACAAAAGTTGAGATTTCATCTAAGAATAGTAAATCTAAAGAGGTGTCTAATCAATTAATTTTGAAATGAAACTTATGTTTATCTAACAAAGTTAAAAAAAATAAATTTAGTCTTATAAGTTGTACAAGTAAATAACTTTTATAGACTCACAATTTGAAGTATGCTCTTTTTGCTTCAAGTCAAAGTGTGTGGCTGATTAGAAAATAAAAAATAGCTTTAATATGTCTTTCAATACTGTTTTTAATCTTGGATTTTTCTTACTTCTTTCTAATAAAAGTTTCAAACTGTTGAACAACAGAGAATTCAGAAAAATAATTTTTCTTCTTCTTTCCTTTTTCCCCTTTAATATCTTATCAATTAAGAAGAGAAAAATAAATAAATAAATAAATCAAAATAGTGTTACTGTTTGATTGCTATCTATGTAGACCTGAAAAGAAGCAATGAAGTCTTTGTCTTTACTTTCACAATTTATGAACAAGGGAAATATATATTTGTGTGCGTGTGTGTGTGTGTATATCAATATTTTTTCTAAAAAACCAAAAAGAAAAAATGAAAAAGAAAGTCAATCTACCCTTTCATTACAAAATGACAGTACTTTTCAGCTGAAATTAGCTTTCTTTCAATATTGCATCCCCATAATGCAATTTGGAAATGTACTTGGAAAAGAAATATATTGGACTTGTGCAGGCATGCAATATTTTTTTTCTTTTATATATATATAGGAATAATAATTACAAATCACACCCTATGATTTGCCCATTTTACAAATCACACCCTTGTATTTCTTTTTTTTTTTTTTTTTTTTTTTTTTTTAATAGTCTCAAACATCTCAGAAAAAAAAAAAAGCATACCCTTTTATCAAAATTTACCTCTAATTAAGTGCTAAATGTATCCATTCTATTACACTTAACTTGAAAGAAGGGTATGTTTGAAAATGTACAAACTAAAGAGCTGTTTGAAACAATTTCTAAAACATGAGGGGCATGGTTCATAAAATAGGGTAATTTGACTGATTAATCGAAGTTTATAATTATGGTTTAATTATATATAATGATAGGAAATTTGACTGATTATATTTTGTTAACCCCACTTTTATTAATTAGATTGACAACCTCAACTCCAAATCTAGCTCTTGAGTCTCACTTGATTCAGAATTTTGACTGCTTGAGCCCATTGAATCACCCCCATATTTTGTATTCATGTTCTTGTGAATTGAATCCTGCATTATTTTCCAAGCATTTATTGAAATCATATCAATATAATTAAGAATGGATAATAAATCATATACTATAAATTAAACAAGGTTTAAAATATCGATATCGACGAAAATATCGAACTTTTAATTTTATGGAAATATCAATGAATATTTCTAGAAAAATTATAAAAGCAAAAAATAATTCAAAAAATAAATTATATTAATAAATAAACATTTTATAATGATTAAATAAGTTAACATGCCTATTATTTATATTATATTTATATTTTGTTACCTTTTCTTTTGTATCTAGTGGATTTATTTATGATATAATGAAAATATTGATTATATTCAACCTTTATAACCTATGAAAACATGAAAATATTTACATGTCGATAAAAATTTAATACTATGATTATAAAGCGTCAATATGACTATTAATCAACTCTATTAACATAATACGATCAATAGCATGATTTTATTAGAATTTCATTGGTTTTTTTTTCTTAGAAATTGTTTAAAAATACATTAAAATCAAGTTAATTAAAGAGAAGAAATGTTAACTAACCTGTACATGAGGATTGAAAAGGTGACCAGTCATGTTTGGTTGCCCAAAATGTTGGGTCTCCAGGAATGTATTACTTGGGTCCCATCTAAAGTATCACAAATAAAACAAACAAACAAATAAATAAAATGTTTAAACAGTTAATAGAAAATAAAATGAAAATCTCTAAATTTAAAAAATTTTCTTTTTTTTCCAAACAACGGTTAGAAAAGAATACGAGATAACTTAAGAACTAGACAAATAAAAAAGTACGACCAAATTCACTTCATAAAAGATGGTCTACAAGCTAGATTGCCAAAAGTAATTTTACCCAAAATTTTAAAATGTTTCATTTTTCAACCTTAATCTTTTTTTAAGAAATTAGATAATGATGAAACTAAAAAGAAAATTGTATAAATCTTATCTAATTACCTTAAAGAAGAAGTTGTTGTGGGCTGAGAATCGCCATATCTAAAGCTTCCTCTTTCATATTCTCCCATTCCCTGGGGATCCATTTAAACTAAAACGTAAACAAATAAAATCTTTGATAATTATTAAACATTTGTAAAAACAAAAAAGCAGAAAATTAAAATTAAAATCTCCAATTCATTCAATCATTAATCAATCTTTCACAATAACTACAAACTATATCTCTCTCTTCTTTTTTATGACTGATGTGATCTCTCTTCTAGATTCAGAATTTATATTAGATTCACTGAACATGAATATAGCTAAGTGATTAAGCCCTGAAATTCGAACTACAAACTTCTTAAACGCTAACAAATATTATATGTGAGTTGGGTTACATGGTCACAACTTTGTGACGTTTCTAGTTGCTAATGAGTCTCTAACATGTATGTGATATTAATAAAAAAAATCTATGAAAATCTAGAGAGAAAAGGTAGGAAGTTAGAGAGGGAGAGAGAATTACCAAAAAATTTTGGTGGAAGGCATAGGAATTAGGAGATGAATAAGATGATTGAGTTGAGGAGTAGGAATTAAAAGAAGCTGTTGTTTGCATTCTCATATCATCTCCCTACATGTAAACAAAATAAAACCCTAAATCATCAATTCCTCCATTAAAATGCAACCTCCAAGCCATGAAAAGTTAGAAACTAAAAAGAAGGCCCCCCAAAAAAATCATAAAATACTAAGCTTTTCAATTCTAAGGTTTAAGATAAAGATTAGATTTTAAAAATTTTAATGAAATATTAAAGATAAAAAAAAAAAAAAAAAAAAAAAAAAAAAAAAAAAAAAAACATCTCCTCAATTTGCTCTCCAAAATTCTAGGAGTCAATGAACTACAATATTTATTTTTTCTTAAAAAAAAAAAAAAAAAAAAAACCTAGAACGTTTAATTTCTTGACCAGAAATTTCTGATTTGCTAAAAATTATTCACCTGAAGTATAAAATCTTTTACATCATATTGTCTCCGAACAAAACACTAAAAGAAAAACCCATGAAAATGTAAAGTTTTCAACAGAGAAAGAAAAAGAAAGAAGATTTTTAAAATTACAAAAAAAAAATAAATAAATAAATACAAAATGAAGTTCATGAGAGAGAGAGAGAGAGAGAGATTTACGGCGGAGAGATTTGGATACAAGTGGGTATAAGCGGAACAACCCATTTCGCCATGCAATCTGATCTTCTCCAACTGAGCAACTCCCAACCCTCTCTGCGGCTGCTTAGGTTTCTCTCCGCCGCCTCCTTTCCTCCCTCTCCTCCCCGTTGCCGCCGCCGCCGGCGACCCACTTCTCCTCTTTTCAATATTATTATTCCCCATATTCATCTCCCCAAAATAACCACTCCCCATAGGATCTCCAGAAAAAAAAAAAAAGAAAAAAAATAATTAGAGAGAGAAAGTGCTTTTTTGCTGGGCGGCAAACTGAGAAGCCAGAGATCTCCAAAGCCCTCTTTTTAAGCTCTTTTTTTTCACTGTCTGAACAATTATTGCATCGCTGGATCAGATTTTCTCTAGGATTTTTATGTTATTTATACTTAGATTTTATGCTTTTTTTTCTTCCTTTTCTCTCCTTTTGTTTTGAGAACTTCCATACACTTTTTTTTTTTAATTATATAATATTAACAATCATTGTCGCTGTTATAATTTCTTTTTCTTTTTTTTTTTTTCTCTTTTTTTTAACCACTCCATTTGATAGTGATTGTCTCTGATTTTAAGTATTTTTTTAATGGTGGTATTTTTTTGTGGCACCCCATGAATTTTTTTCCTTTCATTTTTATTTGTAAAATTACAAATATGGACTTGTTTTTTTTTTTTTTTTATTAGTTTAATCGGAGGATGAAAATAGAAATTTGAACCTTTGATGTTTGTTGTTTTTTTTTATAATTGTTTTAAATGATAAAATGGTTAGAAATATCATTAAGTATAGCAAAATATCACCGTCTACAATGATATTTTGCTATATTGGTAAATAAATTGGTTTATTTTGCTATATTTAAAAACAATTTTGTAATTTTATAAACTTTAACAATTTGGATTAATAATTAGTTCTGAATAAAATTGTATTGAAAAATTGATTCATGGTTGATATTTTTTTTTAAAAAAATGAATTGGCATGAAATAGGATGAAAAAAAAAATTGTTTATTATTTGAATATCATTACACATTATTATATTTCTTGAAGTTATTAAGTTGAATAAGTAGATATATAAAATCTTCTTCGAAAATTAGGCTTCTTTATAAAATAATAGTAATAACTTTAATTTCCGTTAATTATGTCAATTTTTAGATTTTTATGGGTCCAAATATATAATGCACTCATATTAAGAAAAGAAAAATTGATGGTGTATTTGTAATTCACTCTTTTTTTTCTCTCTTTTACTCCACTAAAAGCTAAATTTTTCGAGCAATAATTCTTCACATAATTAAGTTCGAAAGTTAGCTCTAGTATATTTTCTTCTTATCAACAAAAGAGAGCAAGCAAAAGAAAATAGACTTATAATTCAATTTTTTTTTTCTTATGAAAAATAAAATATTTATTTTAATAAAATATTTTAAAATATTGAAAATTTTCAACGATAGACTTCTATCACGGGACAATAGACCGCTATAAGGTTCTATCGCTAATGAAAGAATTGGGCGATAGAAGTCTATCACAGTCTATAGTAGTTTGTGTCGTTGAAATATTTCTATATTTGTAAATAGTTTGATATTTTGAATAATTTTAAAATTATGATGGATTTTGTAAGTTGATATAATTATATACAAATTATTGGTTCTTTAAAGTATATACACATACCATTTTTCTATATATAATATTTTTTTAATAACCGAAGATCGAGTTATTGATGCAAAAATACTTAATAATTTTTTAAAATATTTAAATAATTAATTAGCTCAAATGTCGAGAGGATTTGATCATGATTTGGGAATTAATCATGCACGTAGGATCGAACCCTTAAAAGTGGGGTCCACCAATTGAATTTTGTTTCCCAATATTAAAAAGTAGTCTAAACCAATAATGCCCTAACGGAGAAATACCAGCTGTCAAATTCCGGTAGTAATTTACTTAATAAAATAAATAAATCTCATTTTTTTTCCTAGAGGAAATAAGAATTAAAGGCTTGAATCACATTTAACATTATAGATTCTACACATCTATTTTTAGTAGCATTTAAAAATTTTAATAAAAAACATTTTGAGGGTTATGGCGAAAATTTATAGGGTTTTGTCTTAAGACACTATTTTTCTTTTTCTTTCTTTTTTTTTACAAAATATTTAAATAAAATTAGGAGAATCGAAATTCTAATCTCGAGATCATACAAATTCTATACTAATTGAGTTATATCCATGTTAACAATATACTTAATTTACTTAACTCTTATTTTAGTTAAAATTGGATATTTTATTTTGACTTTTAAAATAGTAAATATTTTGCATAGATGTTATTTTGTTGTCATAAAAAAAAAAAAAAATTGAGAAACGCCTAATAAAGTAAAAGACATGTAATTACTTATTTTACTTTTATGAATTATGAATGACGAATGTGTCTATGCAAACAAGTATTTGAAATCACATTTAAAAAATATTTTTTTTTTTTTGAAAACTAAGTATTTGAAATCATGCACAATAATTTTATTAGTATCTTTTTTTTAATACAATAATACGTGGGTAGGTGATTTGAATATCTTATCTCTTGGTCGGATTATATATTTCATGCTAATTTTGAGTTATACTTACCTTGGCCGTTCATATTTTTATTTCAAACCTTATAAAACCAATCTTTAATAAAATAAAAATTAATTAAGGAAATTTTATTTATCATTTTTTATAATTGTCTTTGTCCATATGAACAAAACCTTAATTTAAGAAAATAAACCTAGCTTAGATATTATCGGACACCAATGGATATATCTTTTGTTTGGTTTCATCCTATTTTAATGTTGAGAATCTCACTTTGAAAAATTCAAAGAGACCTCACACTTTTCATAATATAGATGGGTGAGTTTTGATCTTATTGTCCATTGGTTTTGAGATGAAACCTATATAGGTATCAGAGTCAATAAAAACCTAAATGGGTAATACACCCTAACGCGCTACTTAATATTTTAAGTGAAAAAAAAAAAAAAAGGTGAAATTGGAAATGGGTGTTGTTTAACAAAAATAAATGGGAAGGATAAATTGAGAAAGATATATTAAAAATTGTAAGATGTTAATTAATGTATTATTTGGGGACCAAATCTGATTGAGGTGTTTGGAGCATGATCTGTTAGGGTTATATTATATTAATTAATTTAGAGTAGAGAGAGGAATGAGATGGATTTGGAAGGATAAAACTGTCTTTTTACTTCAACCAACACGTGAACTCGTTTACTTGCTTCCCATATCCACATTAATCCCTTTCTTAATTAAGTATATTATATATTTATTTATTTATTTGAAAATCTCTCTTAATTAAGTCTTAACTTCTTGTTTAAAAGCTTAACTTCTTGTTTAAAAGCTTATAAACTCTCCCTTTCTTCCATCTATATCAATTGGTAGTAAAGGTTTACGTTATGGGTAAATTTGAACTCGAAAAAAATAAGCAAAAGGTAAAAAATGTCAAAGAAAATAAGTTATGATCTTAAATAAGTCTAGAGCCAACTAATCATTAGATTAATCAGTTTTTCTCCTAAAAAGTATGAAAAATACACATAGTAGTTCTAAGATGAACCTTAGGTCAATTCCCTGGAAATACATTATTATAGCTCTATATGACCATAAATTATAAGAATGATTAAAATTATAAAATTATTATAATTTTACACCTCATTTTTTATTTTATACATCATGTGTACAACGACAATGTCCTTTTTTCGGTTATATTATTAAAAATACTTTTGAACCATGATATTGGTTTCAATTTACTCATGAAATTTGAAAAGTTTTCTTTTTTTAACCTTTGAAATTTGAACTTAAGTTTAAAAAACAACCCTCGAAGACTTTTGACGTTAAATTTATTGACGAAAACTTTTATATCCGCTTGTATCTTGCTCATGTGAACACATCTAAAAAAAAGTTTAGGATCAGGAGAAAAAAACATATAGATAAAGTAACAGAAAATTGGAGGCTCGAAATTGAAAGGAGGAAGATAACAGCAACAGATATTGTCCACATATGTCGTTCTTTCATGTATGTGTTTAGATTTATGCACATAAGCATAATAAGGAAGAAAAAAAAAAAAAGACTTTCCTTCTATGTATCTAATGACAAAAGCCTGCAATAGTTGTTTTGAATCAAACTTCAAATTTCAGTGGTCAAAATGAAATTGAATTTATCAAAATCGAGTATAATTGAAACCAACCCCACTTTATACACCTTTGATAATTTAACCCTTTTTTTTTCTATTCACCCCACACAAAAGGATCTACATAGTGTAACTAATTAATTGACCATCTGTTTCTTTTTTTTTTTTCTTTTTCAATTTTTATAAGATCTCTAATTTTTTTTATAGAGAAACTTATTTAATGGGACCGTCACAATGTTAGATGTAAATTTACAAATCTCTACATATTTTTAGTTTTTTCAATAACTGTTCAACATAAATTGCAAGTATTTTTCAGTTTCTCTAATATATTCAACCATGCAAAATTCCCCTTCTTCGAACAAAATTTTTATTTGTATAATAAATTTAGGACAAATTATAAAAATCATTCCTGAAGTATGATGGTAGTCATGATTAAACTCTTAAACTTTCAATTTTAGAAATTGAACACTCAAAATTATAACATTTGTTAAAGGGTAAAAGTTCAATTTTTATTATTTGTGAGTTCAATTTCTACAATTATTATAAGCTTGAGATTCCAATTTTAAACGTACAATTGAAAATTTATCGGTCTAATTGCGGTATTTTTTTTGCAATTCACCCATAAATAATTTATTTCAAGTTTGAATTGTCCCACCTCACTAGTCATGGTAAAGATCAAAATAAGTCGTAAAAATCGGCTAAAAGAATTTAACTAGTAAGCAATCTGAACTTTTTTTTTTTTCTTTTCTTTTCTTTGTAAGCAATTTTCAAACTCAAACTATATTTTATAAAGTAAATAAATAAATAAATAAAACCTTGTTTTTAGTCCAAACAAAATTCAGAAGTGAAAATATTTCAAGGAAAAAAAAACTTTAGAAGTGAAAAAAAAAACGAGTAGACAATAATAAAATATATTTAAATTTAATAAGGCTATGAGAGACACCCAAACTATGAGCATGCTTCTAAAATATTTCATGTTTGAAAAACAGAACGAGCTTGGGATAACAATGGGGAGAGACAGCAATTTTAAAAATAGTAATTTGAACAGTTCTCCAATTATATATGTATATTTTTAAATATAGAATGTTAAAATAATTATTCATTTTTATACACCATCTATCGCAGATAAACAGTGAAATTTTGCTATATTTGCAAATATTTTGGTTTTCTTTTGCTATATTCTAAAAGAGCTCTAAAATAAACATAATTTTTAATTTTAGTGGTTAAAATATTATTTTGATCCTTCAATTTTAGTTCATATACTCTCAATAGATTTTAAATTTAGTCCATCATGCTTATATTTTAATGAAATTTGTGAAATATTGATAATAATTTTCATGCAATAAAATACAATATGGAACTATATTTCTAAAGTTTATAGTAAAAAAGTTATAAAAAAATAGTAAAAAAAATCGAACAAGTCGAGAGTAAATTAATAGTGGAGATTAAATTTAAATTTCAATAAAAATATATAGACTACGAAACTAGAATTAAACAATTTTAAAAATATGTAGACTAAAATTATATATTAACTCCTTTATTTTTCTTTTTTATAATGGCTTCGTGTTTCTCTTATCCTTGCGTGGTTAACTTTATCCATTCAAAGTCTCAATAACTTAATTTTCAAAATGAGGGAAAATTACACTAAAATAATAATTCAAACAAAATATTTTAAGATTAAATCGTGAATCATACGACTTTCGTTGAGAATTTATAAGTTTAAATCGTGAATCATTAGCCACGCGCGCAGCGTTTGCGTGTTAAAGTCTCACTTTGACTCGTGCAAAATATGGGAATTTACATTTGAATTCTTGTATAGATGCTTATATCTAGGGTTTATCGGAGTTCCCAACGATGAAACAAAATATGGTTAAAATATATATTATTAATTTTTGTGGCTCCACTCATGTGACGTTTTAGTCTATATTTTCATTAAATTTTATTAAAATATATATATATATATATATTTTATCTATTCTATCCCCCACAAAATTATAACAAATACCTTTAAACTTTGTTATTTATTTCGAAAAAATATTTTTATATTTTCAAAAATTACAATATTATCTCTTCAACTTTCATAAACGTTTTAAAACTATCATTGGAATAGAAAAATCTTTTGAAATTTCGAACATAAAGCAAGACTTAGAACTGTGTGGCGATGACCTAAAATAATGTCGTGATTCAAATTTTTGTTTTAGGTCATTATCAAACCATTTTATATCTCAATTTCTATCCAAATTTCTATGAAATTTATATTCTAAAGGGTAGTTTTGAAACATTTATGAAATTTCAAAAGTAATATATCAACTTTTGAAAGTATAGAAATACTTTTTAAACAAATGACAAAGTTGAAATGTATTCTTTTATATATAATTTAACATTTTATTTATAATAACTTTAATTTAGTTCCTATGCGTTCAAAAGTCTAATATATACGTACATTAATTCGAACATAACTACCTCAATGGAAAACTAACCCTAAGTATTATATAAAAGGTTGGTAATTGGATTATTCGACCTAAAAATTGTTGAGTAAAAAAATTGTCAAAAGTATTGTTAGATGATATAATATTAAATTTGTCTTCACCCATAAACTTAGGCTTTTGGTCAATTGGTGATTTAAAATGGTATCAGAGCAGGTGGTGCAACGTTATTTTCTATATTATCTCCTCTAGAGTGTTAGATGATATAATATTAAATTTTTCTTCATTCGCTTTCTTTTTTGTATGGTATATAGAGATATTGTTCAACTCAAGAACTTGACTTTGCTTTGTAAATGAAAAAAGAAACCTCAATAAAATCTAAAAGAGTATTGTTCAATAGATTAACAACCTCTAAATAGTATGATTCTACAATGATAAGTTGAACATTAATAGCATGAATATAATGCAGACCTTCACAAATAACCATTGCTTCAAAAACTTAATATATATGTCAACCTGAACATAGTTTAGCTCTTTCGGGTAAATATTAACAACCATGACCATGTCAAAGATCAAAATCTTCTACTCGCGTGTTGTTTGAACTTGAAAAATAAATAAATTAAAATGTGGAATATAATATCGAACTACTATGATTATATGTGCAAATATGAAAAAGAAGAAAGAAAGAAATGATTTATTACAAATTGAACCATCTGGATTGGAAAGAAAAAAAAACGTTAAAATATTGTTTTAGTCTCTCCGCTACGGAGTTTATTCAATTTTAGTCTATGTATTTTCAATTGTCCAATTTTAATATTTATACTTTCAATAAATCTTTAATTTAGTCCTAATATTAATTAATTGTTGATTTTTTTTGAAAAAAAAACATTTTTCTTATTTATTAAATTTTGTACTTTTAATAAATCACATATTTTATTTTCTTAAAAAAAATATTATTATTATTTAATCAATTTCTAAAAAAAAATAACTTTTAAAGATTAAATTTAAAATTCATTTATAGTATAAAGACTAAAAATATATGAAAGACTAAAATGGTATTAAAAAATAATAATGATGAGAGAGACTGACACCATAATAATAATAATAATTATTATTATTATTATTATTGTTTTTTTTTTTTGGAAGAACGAAATTCGTTAGTAAGTGGACCCATAATTATTTTTAAAAACAATGCGTTAAAAATTATTAAAAAAAAAAAAAAATTCGAAGCTTACACAAAAAGTCTAAACGATAAAGATTATATAATATAAATTTATTGCATTCTATATATCCTTAAAAATGATCATAGGATTGAATAGCTTGATTTTCAAATAGAGTATGTTATATAAACTTATGACCAATTTATTATTCACAATTAGACCCCAAGAAAGGTTGCAAGATCTTAGGTATATTTAACTCATTGTTTACTCTAACATCATTAAAAGACATAGAAAATGAAAGCAAATTTAATGAGATCTCATCCTATTTTTGCTTTAATATATATATAGTCTTTTATTTGTGTTTATGGAAAACCAACATAGAAGTTTTAGTGAAAAAAAGGAATCATATTGACCGGTTTAAACTCTCAATCTTAACTAGAATTTTAAAAAATGATAAAACGAAAAATTATTCATTTAATTAATTATTGTTTAGAACAATAATATAGTATGTAGGGTGAATGATTTGAATATCTGAATTGATCGAGAGTGTACATACTTTTTTCCATTCGAGTTATTTACATAGAACTAAAAAAAAAAGAAAAAAAAAGACAATAAAACAAGGGAAATTATTTTAAATGACAAAATCGTTGAAAATATTTACAAATAATAGCAAAATATTATAGTGAGAGTAAAATTTTGATATATTTATAAATATTTTGGTTTATTTTCCTATATTTGAAATCAGCCCATAAAACAAAGCAAATCGAAACCAAATTAAAATTGTGCTTGATAAGTTAAACATGCGTCCAGGGGGCAAGGCCGAGGATGGTTTCCTTGCTCCCTGTCCCCATTTGCTATTTCATTCCCTCTCTCCACCAAATTCTCTACGGGGATCGGGGTGGGGATTCCTTGTCGGGAATTTGGGGGGATTGGGATCCATGAGGGGAATTTTTTCCGTTTGACTTTTTTTTCAAAAAAAAATCAATTAACATAAATCAATATTATGGAAAAATTGTAATTAAATGGTTAACTTTTATATGATTAGTTCATATGGACAATTAGAATTTAAAGAAAAATTACTCCAGATTTTCAAGTTGAAGAAAATAATTATCTAGCAAATTATTCATATATATAATCTAAATTTATTAGAATTGAAACATGTCCTTATTTTGCACTAATTCAAACATATTCATTATTTTGACTATTAAACAAATAAATCTTGAAAATTAAATATAATATTTATATAATAAAAATAAATAACATAACATTACATTATTATAAATATAAGAAAAAAGGCCAATGAGGTGGGGCTGGGAATGGGAATTTTTTTCCCTACTCCCTCCTCCACCTAATGGGGAATCCACGCCTCGTTTGAGGCGGGTTCCTGTCGGAAAAAGTGAACATCTCTGGTTAAACAGTTGTAGGTGGGTTGTTAGGCTCTATCTAGGCCTTCGTCGATTCTCGCTCTTAACTTCTAACCATTCATGATCGAATCTATTAATTTTTAAGATAGTAATTTGTATATTTATCAATTGAGCTAGGTTGGAAATTACTTTTTAAAATTTGAGATAAAGCCGAGTCAATGGACACCATACATATATGAGGATGGTGTGCATGTATGTATAAATTAAGGGGAAAGACAAAGAGAAGTGGGAAGAGATGCTGAGAATATATGAAATATCCACCGTAGATTTGTTAGCACGTGCTAACATAACATCACACGCTTTGGCCAAAGTTAAAATAATCCCTTAAAGCCCGCTGTGTTTTTGCTTTCAAAACCAAAAGAATTTAATAAAATAATAAAGTGATTTACCAAATGGTCCCCAAGCCATAAAGATCATCCCTAATCCCATATATAATTATAAAGATTCTCTTCCAATTAAAAGTATAGGTGTAGGTTACTTGAACCAAAGCCTTTAATTTTAAGTCTTTTTTTTTTTTTCTTTTTTCTTTTTTTTAAAAAAAAAAAATGCACAGCCTTTTATGTAATTAATGGTTAATATTATTAGGAGACGTTGGAATTTCCTTTTATTATATGCCAAGAACTATGAATTATAAAGTATAATTTATTAGGTGTTCTTTATAATATTTAAAAGGGGAACTAAACAAAGAGAGGATCTCTCAAGATTCTTGGAGAAGATTGAGTCCATTAATTAATTAATATTATACTTATTTATTAACAAATTAATTAAAATTATAATAGTTTTAATTTTTCTCCTCGTGCATTCAAATAGGTAATAAAATTCCTTCTTATCTATGTTGATGTGTCAATTTTTCTTTGTAATGAAATGTGTATAATATTATAACCTTCAAATTTTGTCAATAATAATGTTTGGGTATAATTATTGAGATAAGACGAGAATGGATTTATATATTTTGTGTGTGTGTGACTTATAAAAATTTACGAATTTTTATACTTACTTAGTCTTTTTTTTCATTATATTTTCTAATATTTAGTTTTGATCTTTAAAATTGGTCTAAGAATCTATTTAGTATCCTCCTTGTTTTAATTTATGTTGTATATTTAAATGAAACATATTCCCACGTGACATTTATGATGAACCAAAAATGAGTGGCTTAAATTTCCTATTAAATTCATCATAAAATTTTGATTTTAAATATCAAAATAGAGAGAGTTAATTTTTAAAGTATAGGATTTAAAATAAAATATGGGCAAAAATTTTTACATAAAAAAAAAAAAAAAATTTCAAATCAATAAATACTATTTTCTTTTCTATATTAATTTCTTCTTCTTTTTTCTCTTTTCTTCTTGCTTTGTTACTAATTTATGAGAAAATCCGTTTCCTCAAAGATATAGCAAATATTTAAGAGTACAAAAAAAATTAATTACTGGAGTAATTGAAATGAAATTAAAAGATGCACTCTTTAATTAAAATAATGTGTGAACATGTGTGGAAAGCAAAGCAACTAATTTTGATATGTTTTCCTCCTTAAAAAGGCTTCTTTTCATTGTGTATCGTGGTTTGGTGAATCATGTGGCTATAATGAACTCACCATTTTAATGCCAAACCAACATAGATATTCCCTATAATAATAAGGTTGGAGAATCGAACCTCTTATTTCGAGATTAACAGAGACTGATAGGACAAGCATTATATCATTTGAGCTAGGTTTATTTTGGTCTCTTTCCTTTCCCTTTTTCTTTCTAATGTGTATTTTTACAATCATACGGTATGATATATTAGATGTATTATATTAGTCAATTCGTATTCCAAATTAAAGGTTGAAGGTTTGAACTCCACCACTATAATTATTGAACTTAAAATAAAATTGACGTATTTTAAAATATCCTATAATATATGTTAGACCTATTAATATGTTTATGTATATATATTTACCATTGTAAAAAT
Source organism: Citrullus mucosospermus (assembly GCA_030954485.1). Classification (NCBI taxonomy): domain Eukaryota; kingdom Viridiplantae; phylum Streptophyta; class Magnoliopsida; order Cucurbitales; family Cucurbitaceae; genus Citrullus; species Citrullus mucosospermus. The sequence continues at coordinate 2,382,105 of CM062065.1, forward strand.
ATTTTTTATCTTCTATTTCGTTAAACTTATAAAAATAAAAATAATAATAATAATAATAATAATTATTATTATTATTATTGTTGTTGTTGTTAATCAATAAGTTTGGGTATATTTTAGGTTCTACTTTTGTTATTTATGTGTGGTATTTAATTTAATATGTTATACATATTCCTAACTATTTGCTAATAATTTTGTTCTCCTTAGATTTAAACTAGAATAATCTTAATTTACTTCAAATTTTTGTATTTAAAAGATTTCGTTTCAATAAAAACGTCAGGGCAAATATCAATTTATACCTTAAACTTTGAGAGTTGGTATCAATTAAAACCATAAACTCATAATTGTATCAATTTAAATTCTAAACTTTCGTAAGTATATTAAGTTACACCATTTTTCCAGAGATTCCATTTGATCAACATCGTATAAAACTTATAATTTCAGTTAATTAAATTATCAATTTAGGCATTTCAATATGATTACCATTGAAAATCATTTATGCATTAATTCTCAAACATCTATAAAAATTTTCAAATGTTAGTTTTACAAAATAGACGATTAAAGTAAATATATGAGTTTTGATATTTATTTATGAAAGTTTAGGGATTTAATTGTTGATACAATTATAAGTTTCAGATAGTTATTTCGGATTTAAATTGATACACTTACAAAAAATTTAATATTTAAATCGATACAATTATTAGTTAATGTTTAAAATGTTATTTTATTTTATTTTTTATTTTTGAGAGAGAGAGAGAATCAATTAGGGGTTTAGAGTTTGGTGTAGGTGTGTGGGAAGATTTTCTCATATCTTAAACAAATATTATAAAATTGCAAGAAGCTCCTATGAGGGAATCAAGTGCTAACATTAAAAAAAATAAATAACAACAAAATAAAATAAAAAGGTTTTGATACAACTATGTAATGGGACCATTTGGGAGCTTCTTAATCTTCCACACATGCCAAATTGCCAATCTCCTTCCTATTTCTTTCACATTTTCTTTTTCTTTTTTAAGAAACCCTAATTTCAATCTTTTTGTATTATTATTATTAAAAAAAAAAAATACCCCCTGGCTAATTAATGAGCTGGAAAGATGATTTTTACAACTAATATCCTCGTAATATAAACAGATTTTATAGATAACCACGTTAGAGTAATACTTTGTTTCTTTGGACTTCTTACCTCTATAGTAATACTTTTGTTTCTTGTTTTTTATTTTTTTTTAAAAGAAAATTTGAAATTTTCATTGATTTCATTACATATATATATATATAGAAAAGATGGATATATAAGATTCTTTTAATTAAATTACTCATTTCTCATTATCTTAAATTTTAAGTTATTTTTATGAAAAAGTAGGGAGATCCGATCCAAACGCATTTTTGGTTTTTTTCATAAAAAAAAAAAAAGAAAAGAAAAATAAGAAGCATATGAAATCGAATTATAGCAAACTAAACCCTAATGATTAGTAAAACCAAAGTTTGTCGTTTTTCGTCAACGATCTATTAGTGATGTCTCAACTGATTCGAAAACATAAATACAATCGATTTGTCGTTTTCTCATTAAGAAAAATAAAATTCATTTCTCTCCCCATCTCTTTAATTTTTTGTGTGTCATGGTCATAATTAAAACCAATGTAATATTCAAAAAGCACAATAATCATCAACCAATGTTGTTTATTTTGGTTAGGCTCTCACAATTCTCTGTTCAACAATAAATGTAATGTGGCCCTTTAATTTGTTTTTTAAATTCAAACTCCAAAGTCTATCTTCAAATTTTGGCTATTTGATAAAGACATTTCTTGTAGTGGATTTCCAAACTAACTTAATATTCAATGAACCTTTATTTGGATAAGGGTTTCCTCTAAACAAGTTCCTCTTGTCTCCTATATACTCTCTTACAATGATCGACGTGTAATTATTTGTTTGAGAATGATTTTGAAATAGTGCTTTCCAATGAAATACTTTTTCTTAGCATGTTGTTTCATTTCATTAGAGTCTGGTTTAGATTATTTTAGCCTAATTAAATTTATTTTTAACTAATTAAATCCACTTCTATTAATTAAAGTAAATTTATTATAGATAAAAAAAATATCAAACTATTTACAATTTACAAATATAGAAAATTTCCATCGTGTATCGACAATAAGTCTATAAATTTTGGCTCATTTTGCTATCTTTAAAAATAACTTTTAATTAAAAGTACGTAATGTGATGTTTAACTATTAAGAAATTGTTTAATGACTCAAAAATATTTTCAAAATAATATGATGTGCATTCTAATATTATTCCTCTCTTTATTTTTAACATCGATCACTAAGAGAAAATAGTAGCCTCAAACCTCGTTTAACTTTCAATCTAGATTATTAGTGAGTGTATGTAATTAGGACTAAATGCATTGTGTTAATTATATATAAATGGGTAAATATCAATTTACACTACTCGATTTTAGAGGTTGTATATATTAAAATTTTAAACTAATAATTGTATCAATTTTAAACCTTAAATTTTTGTGAGTATATCAATTTATACCATTCATCAAATTTCATTTAAAAAATTTGTATGAGATGTATAATCATTTCAATTAAACTCGTAAATTTGTCATAAGTTAATTAATGGAAAATTATTATAAATAGAAAAATATTATTTTTTTTTTACAAATATAGCAAAATTTTAATTTCTATTTTGCTATCTTTATAATTATTTTCAACAGTTTTTCTATTTGTGAAAACGTACCTTAATTGATTTTATTAAGATTTTTTAAATTGTTAATACATCAACTTTTGCATATGTGTAGACTTTTTTTAATTTCGAATTAAATTAACTAAAATGGACAATTAAAATTGATGCATAAACACATTTTCAAAAATAAACCTAAATGAGAGTCTAAATTAATTTGTCATAATTATTAGATAATTAGCATATTTTAGCTAATAGCATTTTAGTTGTCAATATAGATTAATTAGTGTTTTAGATTTTTTTTTTTTTAAAGCTATAAATATCGTTGTAATACAAAGCTTCCTGAATCATATTTTGAATAGAACATATTTTCTGGGGAGTTTCTCTCAATTTTATGAATTTTCTTATTTGGCATGGATTTTTCCTAATATCTTCAATATGTTACCTTAATTTACTTAGAAAAGTTTAGAAGTTTAATTGCTAAAATTATAAGTCTCATACAATATTTATTTAAATTAAATTTAATGGAGGGTATCACACCTATAATAATTGAGTTTCAATTAATACAACCTCCAATATTTAAACGGATATTTTCATATATATTCTATATATATATTTATATATAAACCAACCTAGCTTTTTCTACAAGTGTCATTTCAAAACATGATAATATCAAAACTATACCCTGTGCAGTGTAAACCATAAAATATGTATTATGCGAGAATACCGTTAAATTATAAATTTAGTTTCTATAGTTTGGAAAAAAAAAATTATAATATAGTTTCTATAATTTTAAAAGTTAAAATTTAGGGACTATTTAGAAAGGGTTTATTATCAAACTTAAATTATAATTATAAACCTCAAGGACTAAATTCTAATCATGTCCAAACCATAGGAACCAAATTTACAATTTAACCAAAATACTATGGTTGATGCCAAATTTTGGATAGGGGAAATGTGTTTGACCCTTCACGTGACATTAACGGTCCTGCAAAACAAACAGAAAAAGGATTTGATGCCTAAGTAATTATGGAATAGAAAGAAATCAGAAGTCTTAGATATCTCATTTTTTCTCTCTCTCTCTGTAGAAATCGACATTAAAGTGGTGCTGAAGGTTATTTTTGTTTTTCTCTCTCGCTCTCTCTGTGGAAATCGGAATTGGATTGTTGCTGTCCTTTTTTTTTTCTCTCTCTAGCTCTCCTGTGGAAATCAAAATTTGAGGGCTGAGGGTTGCTCTCTCATTTTTTTTCCCTTCATAAATCTGAGGAAAATCAAAATCTAAGAGTAAATTTAAGGGTTGCTCTCTCATTTTTATGGTGTTCCTGTGCTAAGTTCATGAATTTACATGGATTTTGTGATTAAATTTGATATTATTGCAATTTAGATTATGTGCATCTCTAATTCAATTTGTGTATTTGAATTTGGTTTCTTTCTCTCTCACGAGTATAGGAGGAGGGAAAAGGTAAGTTAGAAATATCTTTGGGGCAAAAAGCATTGGTTTGAAGAATGGTATATAGGTTTTTTCATTGATTTTTTTAACATCTTTGCTTTATTAATTTTTAATTGAAACTTTGTTATGTATCTAATATGTAATTTGAAGAATGGTTATAGTTAAATTGTATGTTTTTTAAGTGAGTTTTGGAAGATGTTTTGATTTAAAGTTTATTATTTGATAAAATTCACTTAAGTGCATTTAAATTCACCAGTTTAAGTGTTATACTAAAATTGTTGCATATTGTTATTGTATTTTTATATTGTTGTTGTTGGCATGTTAGTTGAATTAGTGCATTTACATATAATTTTGTTTACTTTAAATAGGTTTATGATAAGTTTCCATATGATTCGTTTTTCAGAGGATAGATTAGGGATAAAAGTTGGGATACAGACCAAAACCTTCACGAAGTCAGAAAGAAATGTACTCACAAGATTATGTCCAATCACTAGAGGCACGCCTTGGACAAACTCAAGAACTTGTGGAGAGTGAATGCCGGGAGAATGATTGAAATAGAGGCATTGTGGAAGAAGTTTTACAAAGTCAACGTCTTGAATTTGAGATGCAACGTGAAGAGTACGAAAGAAGGTTCAGTCAAATGAATGAACTTATAGAAAGGTTCACGGGTGGGGGGAGAGTGGGGGGGAGTGAATGAAAATTTATGTTTGTTGTGACTTGATATGTGTAAATTTATTTGCGCAGGATTAAATTGAACTTGTTGGTTGCAAACCTTCCTCGATTTTGGGCTTGTTGGATATTTTGTAGATCGAATAAAAGGTATATATATGTATTTTGTAGTGGATCTTAATGAAAGATTAAACATATTTATAAATACTCTATAATACTTGTGTTCAATTTTATGATGTAAATACAGCCACTAATATTTTTTTAAAAATATTATTAAAATTTGCGACAAAATTTAAATCATCGCAATAACTCGTTACCATGCAACGTTGGGTAGAAACTGCAACTTCGTAATAATCGTCGCAAATAGCAAATTGGAACGTTTTTTTTTTTTCTAAACGTCGCAATTTGCGACGTTCCGCCAAATGTCACAGCTTGCGACGTTGTGTGGTTTTTGTCACAAGATGCCACGTTTTTGTATGGGTGTCGCAAAATCGTTTCACCAACGTAGCTTTAGCGACAAATGCCTGCGACGAATGATTTTGGTCGGTAAAGGTTTTTAGCGACGCAAATAATTCGTCGCTAAAAGCTATTTTTCTTGTAGTGTATATACTCATAATGGTGTTTTTACGGGGATTTGATTTTAGGTTTAACTTAACCCTCTCAAGATTAGGATATGGGTTTTTCCTAATCCTAGATTTGCTAGATCAAATCTTATCTTATCTTATATTATTTTATATTATATTATATTATATTATTTTGATTTTTTGGCTAAAAATAACTACTATGCCATAAATATTCTACAATAATCTTATGCTATAACAATAAAAAGAATTAAAAAAAAAAAAGAGGTTGATAATTAAAGTTAAACAATGGAAGATAAGAATGAAATAGAGATGGACTCAAAAGTCAAAACAAACAGAATCTGTTGTTTTTTTTAATGCTTTTTGGGCATTGGCCCATTTGGAATAAACAAGAAAGAAAATAGTATCTGCCTCTCACTGCCTGTAAAGTTTTTTTCTTTTTTTTTTTTTTTCTTTTTTTTTCTCTCTCTCTCTTCTTCTTCTTCTTCCACAGCTTTGAAAAGCAAATTTGGTAATGAAATGCAACTGTAAGAGAGAATGACATCACATTCTTCAATTATGAAATAATTATTATTTTTTTATAGTTTTCAATCATAATTGAAACTCTTAATTTATTGACATAAAGTTTGAATGAATCCACTGAACTTGCTTCAGCCACCCAACAAAGTAGACTTTGCTCATGCAAACCCTTCAAGTCTTTTTGGCAATTTTAAATAAATGTGTTCATATGTATTTTGTTCTTTTTTTTATGATTGTGTTTTTTATATGTTTCTTGGACAATTCAAATGTTGCTTTCTTGTTTTTTTGTTTCTTCTTTTTCCTCTTTTTCCATATTTTGTAATACTTATATTACTAACGATTATGTTATTTTATTCATTTTAACTTTCTCCTCCATTTATTTATTGTATATGTATATATATATATGATCATATCCATTGTTGAAATTAATTTGGTATTAGTGAAGTTAAAAAATCCAATGTGCTAAATGATTTATAGAATGTCAAAATGAGCATAGTTCAATGATAATTGGTATGTATTTCGTTCCTATATGTGAGATTAAAATTCTCATACCCCACTTATTTTGTATTAAAAAAAAGATTATTTGTAGAGATGCAATACACAAATTTGGTAATAAAATATTTCATCTTAATAACATAGAGATGGTGCTACTCGTATTGAAGGAACGATAAACTTGAGTTCGAAACATATTTTAAGGTAGATTAAATTATTTATTTAAATTAAAAAAAAAAAAAAAAAAAAAAAAAAAAAAAAAAAAACCCTCTAAGTTTGGTCATTTGTATAAAAATTCTCATTACCGTTACATTTTTCTTAAACATTTCATAAAATATTAAATGGGGACTTGAGCCTTGTTATTTGGAGTACTATGGACAATAATACTAGTAAGACTTTCGTTATCAACGAGTAAATAAATAAAAGCTATAAACAGACGAATTGTTTCGCCAATAATTGTTAGATTGGCTTGATCGAATTTGTTGTACCCTCCTTTTTTAACCATTACAATTCTTGTTCATAAGAGTTATTGTTTTACAATGAAAATTCCATATCCATTAACAACAAGCACTTTTTTCTCAACAAACAAAAAATGGCGGGGAAAATGGTGAAGAATTTCCAATGAATTCCAAGACCTAAGAACCAAGTACAACAGTTCTTTTAGCAGAGGTGTCCAAGAAATATATGAACATTCTACAGAAGAAGATCGTAGGGAGATATTTGATGCTTCTCATCCAGCTGCTCGCAACAGAAATTTGATGTGATCACTTTATGCGCGTCCAAGACATGGCACGAACTTCATGTAGGTCAGTCCTAGACACCATTTTCTCGGCGACTTCTCGGTACAAATCGCCAGAGGTCTACAGCAATGTCAATCTCTTTTCTCTTGTGAAATTTGTAAAGCTGGGGCACGTCGTATCGAAGCTAAGAGAAAGAAGAGAAGAAATGGCTAGATTAGAATTAGAGGTTGATTTGTGTTAAAATTGAATCATAATAAGACATGAATAGCCTGCTGCAAGAAGAAAGCATAAATATCATTGAAACTTCAAACATCGACATGCATACATAACCAAACAAACTGTTACCCACCTCGCACAAAACCTCAGCACTTTGGGCACCATAATCCCGCAAAGCTGCACGTTTTATATGCTGTTGCAATGAAATTATTAGGGGGGAAGAAACCAAAAAACAAAACATTTTTAAGAACTAGAGAGGTTAGCATTTGATTGTATTTCAACAAAATTAAATCTGCTCATGTTCCTAAACAATTTAGATATTCACAGTGACATTACACCATCCAAATAACCCAGGCCTTTCACAGATTGAATATATTTCATCTGTGAGTGTTCGAACCAGCTTACACATACTTCGACTAATCTCACGGGACAACCCGCCTAACCCTACAATATTGGGTATCAAGAAAACTTATAGGATATTAAATCCTAGGTAGGCGGCCACGATGGATTGAAGCCATGACTTCTTAGTTATTTATTGAGACTGTGTCTCCTTTTTTCACCACTGGGCCTTTCACATATTGAATAACTACCAGATTCCTCATTGTTTAAAGCTACATTTGCTAAATTTTGAAAGCCATGACTTCTTAGCAAATGGAACCCATATTCTCGAATTAGAAAATGGAAATATTATAATAAAGTGAGATGCATGAATATGCTTTTCAAGGTTAAAGAAGCAGTTAATAGTTGTTCCACTGTGTTCATCCCCCTACATTAGTAATAGCAACCATGTAATGAACAGGACGGACAAGATAACACAAACCCCGACTTAGTGACTGTAGTGACTGTGTGCAGAGTTCTTATTTGCATTGAGTTTGAACGTGTGAACTTACATCTCTTGTTGAGGTCTTGTGCAAAGAATAAACGGCTTTGGATGCATGCTGAAAAGAAATTTTGAAGAATACGAGTCAATGAGAAAATGTTGTACATACATACTTGAGCATCTAGTAAGATATCAGAACTGTAATTACCTTCAAAGCTGCAGAAAGGAATTCCATATCTGCACCCTTTCGTCGTGTTCCAAATGGAGGATTCATTACAATTGTATCAACAACCTGACCTGACCGTATATGGATGTGTTAGGAAAATATGCCTAGGGAAACTGTGTGATGATGAAAAGTTGAAAACTGAATCTGAACACTTTCATTTTATCACCATCCATCTAAAAGACAAACATCTATAGGTGCTAACGACTCGTGCAGTATCATAAATTCATTAAACCTTTGACACAAATAATACTAACCAATTACTAAAACGGTTATGATCATTGATCAAACAATAAGATCATGAAGTGAATCAAACAATTAACAGTAGACCTCTCCCTTGTGAAATCATTTATCGTTAGTATGAAATAACCACTTTTCCTTGGTAAACGTATACTAGCTCAAAAAAAAAAAGTTCATTAAAAGAGAATTGAAGAATACACATGAGGAACCAGCAGCCATTATACATTATAGATTTCTTGTGCATAACGTAAGAATACCGTCAAATTCTATCAAACAAAGCCAACCCAACTTTCACTCTCACACCCATTTGTTATCCAATGAATTCAGTGAAAAAAGCCACGTTGTTGAATTATTACTGGGACAGAGTATACATTCATCTAAACATACTTTTTCAAAACTAGAACCCATATTCTATTTTAAAAGCATGCAGGTGCACGATGAGAATGAGAAGCATTGAAAGTTAGCAAACATGGTTTTTCATTTTGTTACCTCTCCATCCTAAGTCCTTCACATCACACTGAACCAAGTCCATTTCCAACTGCAATTTTCAACAGATCAACTAAGAAAACACGTGTGCAATGAAGACGATCCGAAGTATCCCAATCCAACATATGATAGTCATACATAAAGTCAAGAGAGAGAACCTCAAGATACTCTGCATTTGAAGATGCTATTTCAAGAGACTCAGGATCGATGTCAATTCCGATAACATGCCTGTCCAAGAATTGTAAGACATGAAGCATTGGGTATGTTTAAAATCAATATATGCTGAATAAAATCATTTTATCCGCTTCCCTTATAGTCAGAAAAAGATTGATAACTTTCAACCATGGAACTGAAAATCTCTATTCGCAACCAAAATTAAAAGAGTAATAAACCAAAAGAAAATAGAGAGGAACAGGGGGAAGATGCTACTCACTCTGCACCCAAAAGTGCAGCTGCAGCACCTAATGTACCACAACCACAACCCAAATCAGCCACTATCTTGCCACTCACATCTCCAAAAGAATTCTCTGCCTGATAAAGTTTCAAATGAATGACCCGTGTTATAAACTATGATTACATAAAACGATTAAACAAATATGTAGTAAACGTAGAAATTTAGGGTCTAACACTTGATAGAAGCTCTAGTTTCATCAATTTTTTGGAACTACCATTAAAAAATTATTATTGATTATTCATTGCTATAGTTGGATGTGAAATACATCCATTGTTTATAACAAATTAATCTTTATCTACGCCTACTTTATACCATTAGGTACAAAATTATCATTTTTTTTTTTTTTTGATAAGAAACAATTTCATTACAAATGGGGGAGAACCCTGTATGGTGTATTACAAGAGCCTCTCCAATTGAAGAGTAGGGAGAAAAAGCTGTAGCAATGGAAGAGGGGCTGCATTTACACCAAGATACAACCAATATTAACTTTAGGTTAAAAAAAACGATGGAAGGGAGCTCCTCATCAATTTTTGAAACATGAATTAAAGTAGTAGATCTTTTAGCCCCTGCTTTCAACTAGTGGAATACAGAGGAGTTAAATACGTAGTAGGAAGAAAACTAAAAAAATCCTGACATCTAAAATCTGCAAACAGGTATAGATTTGAACATTACTATCGTTATTATGAATTATCATACGTAATGATAAAACTTAAAAATTACTATTTACCAAAAACATATGATCCTTTCTTGAGTAAACAGCTTGATTTTCAATCCAATCTCAGCACTATGAATAGTCAAATCAACCGTTCCTTTAGGCTTGTTTTTGGGTTCAAGGGTAATGTAATACGATATCAGAGCAGAAAGTTACATGTTCAAAGTAGTAATGTCAAATTAATTTTGATTTCTACTAGGTGGGTCTTCTATAAATTTCAAACCACACGTGAGAGTGAGCATTAGACCATTGAAATAATCAAATTTACCATAGTCCATCAATTTAAGCTATTGGGTTCGGTGGCAACTTATGGCATGTTTGAGAATGATTGTAAAATGTTTAAAATCACCTATGCCATTTTCAAACTTACTTCGAATGATTTTAAACATGACAAAATTAATTTAAACCGTTTCATAATCACTCCCAAACATGGATAAGATGGGAAAAAACAGAGATTAAAGCAAAAGAAAAAGATGAAGGAGAAGAGGGAAGAGAGATACGGTGTACAACATGCGAGAAGCAATGTGAGGTCCAGTGGGATACTGCTCCAGCTCAACCTACAAGAGAAACGAATTTTACAGAGTGTGTTTGTGTTGATTGAACAAATGCGTAAAGAAACGAAGGAAAACCGGCGAGGAAATCAAACCTTTGGATTGGAGAACTGTTGAATTTCACTTATTAAGGACTCTAATTGCTTGAGCTTCATGGTTGGGTGGAGAGAATCTTGATGAATCCGTTTCTTGATAACCCTAATTTAGGGGATTAATCTTTCTGAAAAAAGGCGAGGATATCCTGTAACAAGTCACGACTTGTCCTCTCTGATTCTTCTCAATCTTCTATAGTGTAAAGAACGTCGTCTCTTTTCCTTTTTCCCTTTTTTTCTTTTTTTAATTTTCTTTTTGTTGTAACGCTATTTTAGTCTCTACTTTCAAATTTATTTTATTTTAGTATCGTACTTTTAATAAATTCTAGATTTAATCTTTCAAAGATAATTTTTATCTAAATTAAGTTATGATAATAATAATTTTCAAGGAAGAAAATAAAATATATGAGTATGTTTTTAAAATTTATAATAAAAATTAGGTAAAAAAAAATTAAAAATCAACAATAAACTAGTATTAGAGACTAAATTTAAGATTTATTAAAAATACATAGACTAAAATGCAATTTTAGTTTTCCTACTTTGAAATTTGTTTTATTTTAGTCTCTTTACCTTTAATAAATCTTAAATTTAGTCTTTCTCAAAATTAAATAATAAAAATTATAATTCTCATAGAAGAAAATAAAATATATGAATATGTTTTCAAAATTTATAGTAAAAATGTTATAGAAAATAATTAAAAAAAAAATCAACAATAAACTAGCATAATTTAAGATATGTTGAAAGTGCGTGATCAAAATTAGACAATTAAAAATATAGGGACTAAAATTGAACCAAATTCAAAGTATAAGGACCAAAATTGTATTTTAACTTTCTTATTCATTCCCCTCATTTTAGGTTCAACTAAGTAGATGGGTGAGAGATGAACACTCATCCCATAGTAATTAGTGCATTTATTTATGGGGTAGTCATAAATATAGCAATTAAACAAAAAATATTAGCATATAATGTACAATGTATAAAAATTGAGATATAGCAAAATTTAGATCAACTTTTAGAGTCTCTCAAAGATAAATTATATTATTGATAGCAGTATTTCGATGATAGATTTTATTATATTTGTAATTATTTTAAAATATTGTTATACGCTCAATTATTAACCTTAAAAGTGCTACCATTGCAATTACCCTTCTATTTTAGGGAAATTATCTTAAATGGCAAAACCGCTAAAAATAGTTATAACTAATAGCAAAATGCATCGTCTATCACGGTCTATCGCGGATAGACAGTGAAATTTTGCTATATTCGTAAATATTTTGGTTTCTTTTGATATATTTGAGAAAACTTTTTATTTTATTGTGTTGTGCTCAAATTTGCAAATTTTTTTGTACTAATGTGGTATAATATGAAAAATTTATAGTACTACAGGGCATCACACTCATTTTGTTCACACTATAAATTTGTTTTCAATATTAGTAGATCCCACACTAGTGTCAACGGATCTCACTCTATTTTCAAAAGTATGCTAAATAGTTGAAGTGACACACAATGAATGGAGGGACATGTAGTGTTGATTTTTTTGTTCATATAGTATAGTTACTATTCAAGAAAAAATTACAACACTACTCGCATAAATTAATATGTCATTTAATTATGAGTGAAAGTAGTATATAGCAATCAAGAAAGTAGTATGTATTATAAATTTTAGAGCAAATTGCAAAAACCTTAAAGTATTGTGAAAGTTGTAGTTATACCATCTAACTTTCAATTGTAAAAATTGAACTCTCGAACTTGTACAAGTGTTAAAATTGGACCTTCCAACTTACATAACTGTAGAAAATTGTAATAATTGTATAAGTTTAAAGGCTCATTTTTTATTCTCTGGGGATTCAATTCCTACAATTATTATAAGTTTATGGGTTCAATTTTAACACTTGTATAAGTTTGATGATGTAATTGTAATTACCACCATGCTTCAGGGGGTTTTGCAATTTGCCAAAAATTTTGTTACCACACTAAAAAAAAATCATTGTTCTCTAAAAAAAAAGCTCGTACTACTCACATGGGTTATCATGTTAGCATCAATTTTGAAAATGAGATAGAATCCACTACTATTAAAACAATATTTATGAAAGAAAAATTATAATGTGAACAAATGGAATATTATACTCTCGAATCCATTGATAAAAGGGTATAAATTATACAAATACACTTAAATTACATTTTAATTGCATTTTTGTACTTTGATTTTTTTCTTTTACTTTCAAATGTTGGTTTTTTTTTCCAAAAAAAAACATCTTTTTTGATATATTTTTCTAAAAAGTATTTTGGAATGTTGAAATTATTTAAAAAACTATTGCATTGGTTGAAATAAATTATGAAAATTGATATGTAAGTCAATGTGTGAAATTTAGAAAACATAAAGATATAAAAGTGTTTGTCATGGTTTATTAAAATATATCGGCAAAATTATTTACATAATAACATTTTCACACGTATCACATTTGTTTATGTAGATGATATCATGCATGTTTTCCTACTTTTACATGTTAATCATCTCATCAATTTCCATCTTGTTTTAACGAGAAAATCCTACAATTATTTTTTACAAACAAATTTCAAAATCCTCGAATGGTTAAAAAGAAAACTATTTTATTCTTTCTCTCTTGTTCCACATTATTTCCTTTTTTTTTTTCATTCTTTTTAATTGATCACGTACTCATTTGAATCGTAAAAAGATCAACAAAATCTTCATCACTATAAAATTAGTAATGCATATATTTTTTTTTAATTATTTCCTCCCACTTATAGATCTCAAAATCATGAATCAAATTCTTAACGTTTCTCTTTTTGTATATTAGAACCAAACGTACTAAGTTACATCTAACTACAAACATACCATTTTGTTAAAACATTGAAATTTGAAGTTCTCTTGGTAGTTACATAATGTATTATTTTTTCTCCTCATTATAACTTATATAAGTTGATTGAAACAGGATAACTTTAGAGATCGTGGAATAGAAGGAGAGTAAGAAAATATTGAAGAAGAGAGAAAAAACAAAGAAGTATTCGTCGTAAAATTAAATTAAAGTAGAGGAAAGGGACGTGAAATGAAGTGCCAATAAACCGTTTTTGTTCATATACTAAAAGTAAATAATTCTTTTAATTTTTGTTAATATATATTAAAAATACTAATACAACTTTTGAAAATTTAAATATTTTTTTGAAAAATACCATCCGTAGTCATCAATAGACCAACTATAAAAGTACTTTTTTAAATTTTATACGAAAATAGTAATAAAATTTTAAATTCAAATATATTTTTGAAATAAGTACTAACAATATATATACACACTAAGTGTTTTTTTTTTTTTTTTTAATTAATATTGTTATCATTAAAACTGTTTATAAAAATATAGTATTTCCAAACTTATTATAAAAACATCGTTGTTTTGCATATTATCATATTTTCAAAAGACGATGATCCGCAAAAGTAACCATATTTTTATAATAAGTTTGGGATGAACTATATTTTTATAAATAGTTTTAATAATAACAATATTAGTAAAAACGATCCCTAAGTGCTTTTTTTAATTAATATTGTTATTAATAAAACTATTTATAAAAATATAGTATTTTCCAAACTTATTAAAAGAACACCATTGTTTTGCATATTATCATATTTTCAAAAGATGAGAATATACTTTTTGTGCATATTCTCGTCTTTTCAAAAGATGAGAATGTATTTTTTGTGCAAATTCTCATCTTTTCAAAAGATGAGGCATTGAACATTTTAAAAAACAAAATTGTTTGTCGATTAAATATTAAAAAGATAAAATCACAACCTCCTCCATCTTTTTGATCGATTAAATGCAAAAAAAAAAAGAAAAAAAAAATCTAAACCTTTTCCATCTTTTATAAATAATAAGAAAGATATATCATCATTTTTTAAAAATACAATCCGCACAGCAATAATATTTTTATAATAAGTACGGGATGAACTATATTTTTATAAATTAATTTTAATAATAGCAATATTAGTAAAAACGATCTCATTATATATATTGCATTTTTTGCATATGTCACATCAAATAAAAACAGGATACGGAATTCAGTTATTTCAAATTATTTGCTCATGAATCATCTGAGATTTATTATTATTATTATTATTATTTTAAACATGACGGGCATGTCGGTCAATTTACCCAACGGTCACATTTATTCAAACTCTCGATGGTGGGGAATGAATTGACAGCGGTTACACGCTTTTCTAAAAAAATGAAAAATGACAGCTTCCCGCCCTTCATGCAAATTACTAGAGTTTCAAAAAATAAAACTAATAATAATTAATAACAAATTGAGAGTATATTTTAATCGGTACAAATTGATATATTCTAGTAAACTTTGGGTTAAACCAATTATAACTCCAAACTAATAATTATATTAGTTTAAATCATACATTCTCGAAGTGTATCAAATTATTCTATCTTTTCGATTTCGTTCGACCAATATCGTGTAAAACTTACCATTCGAGTCAATCAAACTTCTAAATTTCCATAACCAAACAATTTAGATCATTGAATATGATTACCTTTGAAAATCGTCAATAGATTAAATTTCAAACGTGTACAGAACTTCTTCATATGTTAATTTTACAAAACGAATGATTAGAGTAAATGCACTAGTGATTCTCAAAGGAAATTATGATTAAGAGTTTAAACTTGTTCGTTTATGAATTTTTAGGAGTTCAATTAATACGCTTATGAGTTTCACATAAAGTTTTCCTAAACATAACGTAATGAACTATGTAACTTACAAAAGTTCATAATTTAAATCATTATAATTATTAGTTCATGACTTAAATTGATACAACCCATCAATTTAGGGGTATAGATTGATATTCTTCCTTTTAATTGTGTTTCAATACTATAATTTTTTTTCCTTTTTAAACAATCAATTTTACTTGTAAATCATCGCCTGTTAGTCAATGATACATGACATTAACTGATTGAGTGATGTTCAAGTACATATTGACATGAGTTCTTATTCTTAGTTGAAGTTAATTTTTATCAGCCCAATAAAATAATAATAACAATCTTGGTTAAACTACAAGTATAGTTTTTGAATTTTTGGGTTTGTGTCTATCTCGTGGTCAAGTTTTTATAAGTGTCCAATAAATTTCTTAACTTTTAATTTTGTGTCTAATAGGCTTTGAACTTGAATCAATTTCTTATAAAATCCTCAAGATTTTTATTTTGTGTTTAATAAATTCATGAATTTTTAATATTGTATATAATAGAACATTAAATATTTTTTAGAATTCCCATATCTATTAAGTACGAAATTGAAAGTTTAAGTTCTAGTAGATACAAATTTCAATTTATATCCAATTTCATTTTCTTTTTAATTACATATTAGATCATGGTCTCTTACAAAAAAAATTATCAAATAGATCAATTAATTTTTAAAATTTGTTAATATCTCAATTAACGATTAAATGCAGAATTGAAAGTGGATGAATTTAATAGAGATCTTTAAATTATTAATGTTGAAATACTAAATTTATAAATTACCGTATTTAAGAAAAGTCACAATACAAACATGTGTTTTAAATCGTGTAAAGAAAATACTATACTTTTTTTTTTTTCTTTTTTCCCCCTTTTTTGTGTTTTGTGTTTTGTTTATCTTTTTTTCTATTAAAAAAAAAAACTTTTTGCCAACAAAAGTTAACACAAATTAATATTATGAATTGGTTTTTTTATTGGGGTGATTTTTGACCAAAATGGCACAATCAATTTCAAGCAATATATATATAGTCAAGAAGATAGCAATATTTGTCCCAAAAGTGGCAAACATAAACATAAAGTGCTCGACCTTTGCTTGGTCGAGATCGACCTTAGCAAAATATCAAATGGAAATTAAATCAATCCAAGAAGGATAGCTAGAGCTTAAAACAACACATAAGGCTCAAAAGGAGGTCTAGGGAAAGAAGAAGGAATCAGTTGGAGCCCATTTCGAGCTCCTTAGCCTCGGCCTAGGTTGAGACCGAGTGCATTGAATTAACCATGCAACTATCCCATTGGCACCACCTGGACTAATGAAAGAGGAAGGAATGGGCCGAGCTCCTCGGTTGCAACCTAAAATTATCTCGCTTTCTCCGCTCGATCTAAAAGCCCTAAAACCCCTCCCAAATAGATTCCAAAATCTTCTTTCTTTGATTCGTTACAGACTTAAGTATCAAAGTGAATGTGGTATTTGCCACACCAGTGTACAGTGTTACTCTTTTTTGTAGTACTTTCGTCTTCTCCAAAGTTAATTTTAAATTTAGTTCGTTAAATTAGTCCAAAGTTAATTTTTCTAAGAAAATTAATCTATATCAACATTCTTGTTATAAATTTATTTAACTAATTTTAATAAAAAATTAACTTTAAAATATTAAATTTAAGAGTTATTGAAAGTATGTGACATAAATCTAAAATTTATAAAAATATAAAATTAAAACTTGACCATTGAAATTTGAAATTGTAGAAGAAAAAATAAAAAACAACCATAGTAGAGGGATGAAAATAATATTATAATATAATTTTTTAAAAAATAATAATTTAATTTAGATTTAAAATATAACCAAATTTAAAGAAAGAAAGAAAAAAACACATATTTGAACCAATTTTAAAAGTATTCAATATTTTACAAAACCCAAAGCCAATGGCTTAGAGAGGAAGGTGAGTTGAGCGCGAAGTGATAAATGTACCATTGAAGAGCTCGAATTGTGTGGTTGGAGGCCATTAATGGCTGCAGCGACAGAAACCAGAGGGACCCATCTCAGCCATTTCAGCTACCATTCCAGACAGCAAAAAGAGAGAGAGAGAGAGAGAGAGAGAGAGAGAGAGAGAGAGAGACTCTCGTTTTGTGCATTTCAAAACGTTTGTCTCTCAGATTTCAAAGTTTTCTCGAGAAAAATGAAGAAAGTTCAGTAAAACTTAAAAACCCCTTTTCACTCTAAAACCAAATCCCTTTCCCGAGTTCCACCATTGTTGCACTTCGAATCCTTCTTGCCGCTTTAACCCTTTTCCCATTTCACCCAACCCCTTCTAGTTTTGATTCTCTTTACTTCTCCAAAGAGGATTTTGAGGACATTTGTTTTTTGGTGGGTTTTGGAGGATGAGTGCTTCTAAGTTCATTAAATGCGTTACTGTTGGAGATGGAGCTGTTGGGAAGACTTGTATGCTCATCTGTTACACTAGCAATAAGTTTCCCACTGTGAGGCCTCTTTTATGAAATTCTGTTTCATGTTTTATTTTAGTTCATTTAATGAGTAATGATCTCTCGGGTTATGAGTTCGTTTTCTAGCTTTTGGACTTTGGTTAGTGTTAATACCCTTCTTTCGTGAAAGATTTTATCCCATTTTGTTAGTTTAAATGTGAGCTGCAAGAATGTTAGTGCATTACACTAAGATGGAGCAGTTGAAAATGCAGTTCTCTTAACATGAGTGATTTTCTCCCATTTTATTTGAATATGAGCTGCAAGCTCAGACTCAAAGCCTGAGCACTTAAAAATGGAGTTCTCTCTCTCTCTCTCTCTCTCTCTCTGTTTCGTCTTCCTTTCTTTAAATGGAAGTACATAAAAACTAAGATTGAGCAGTTGAAACTGGACTTCTCTCTCAATATTGGTGGTTTGTTTGGCAGGATTATATTCCCACGGTGTTTGACAATTTCAGTGCCAATGTGTCTGTGGATGGGAACATTGTCAATTTGGGATTATGGGACACTGCAGGTAGGATATTAGCACTTTGATTAAGAAGGCCTTTCTTTCTGATTCCATTGATGATGAGTTCAGAGTCAGGTTTTTATTTACTTTACTGAGGTATTGTCTTTTTTGTTTGTCCTTTGTTTTGAAGGTCAGGAAGATTATAGCAGGCTAAGGCCTTTGAGTTACAGAGGTGCAGATGTGTTTGTTCTAGCTTTCTCATTAATTAGTAGAGCCAGCTATGAAAATATCCTCAAGAAGGTACTGATTTGATAACATAGGAACCTTGGTATTAGAGTCAGTTAGCTTAGGTTTTGGCCAAATTCAGTAACCTATTGGTTTAATAAAATTTGAAATCTGACTCTAAAATCAACTTTTTGGAATTTTTAACAGCCTGATGGATCAAAACTGACTGTAAATGCACCAAAATAGCCAAAATCAAGTTAACTAATATGTATTGTCCAAACCGACTAAACTAACTAAATATGACTACTTTTTGGTTCAATATTTACCCCTCTTCTCATTCTATGTTATCATTTATATGAGAGTAAAATAGATGTGGAGATTTGATAATTTGAATATCCGACCTAAGAAGGAGAACATGCTAATTACCATTGAGCTATGCTCGTGGTTGTTCTCTCCTCGTTCTATTTTAGGTTTGCTTTCTTACTAGGAACACTATGGTACATTGATGTTGTTTTTAAAATTAGTCTGAGGTCACTACAAGAGGTCTTCTTTGAGAACAAATAGTAGAGAATTACCATCAAATATGTTTCTCTTAACACTATATTATTAAAACAATCCCACCCTCAAGCCAATTTGCGAAACGAAGTACTGCATTGCTTTGTTTGATTCTATTGTAATGTTTAACTATATTGCTACATTTTGATTTCTCAGTGGATGCCCGAACTGCGTAGGTTTGCACCGAACGTTCCAATCATTCTAGTTGGAACAAAGCTCGGTAGGTAGACAAAAGTAATTCGTCAATCATTTGATGTTACATTTTGTTTTATTAATGTCCATTTGAGTAAATGCACAAACAATATCGAGAAAATTTGTCTCCATTCTATTTAGATCTCCGTGAGGACCGGCGATATGCTAATGAACAAATGGGATATGATGTCATTACATCTTCTCAGGTTTGCTTTCCTCAATTCTTGCTTATTTTTTCTTTTCCAATGTGAAGTGTAATGTTTCTAGAAGGAGAAGCTCAACTTTGTGAACTTAACATTAACAAACAGGGTGAGGAGCTGAGAAAACAAATTGGTGCTTCAGCTTACATTGAGTGCAGTGCTAAGACACAGCAGGTAGACAATACAACATAGAAAGATGTTGTAATTTTTGTGGAGATTTTAGAGCTTCTCTTTTGAAGGCTGGTTTTTAAGCTGCATGATTATCCCAATTAAAACAATGAAAAAAAGGACCATTTACTTGGATGAGCAATATCTAAATATGGCTTGTGGTTGATTCTTTAGAATGTCAAAGCTGTATTTGATACTGCCATTAAAGTTGTTCTGCAACCTCCAAGGAGAAGAGAAGTCACGAGGAAGAAAAGGCGCCAAGGATCGGGCTGCTCGTTCACGTAAGTAGCCCCCTCCTCCAATCTCTTTCATACTCTTGCTGTTCCAAAATTATGTAATTCTGTCATTGATACATATAAAACCATAGCAGGAGCATCATTTGTGGAGGCTGTGCTGCCTAGAACACGTCGTGCTGCTGCAATCTCCAAGTAATCCCATTACTGTTCAAGCTTGCTCCAACAGCTAATCACACCTCTCTATATATTTGTTAACTCTGTTCTGTGGCTTCATTAGTTTAAATTGTAGTGGTAGAGGAGGGTATGTTAATCTACATCTTGCACACCACTTGAAAATTGGAGGGAATTGTTCATTCTCTCAAGAACTTAGGGTATATATTGTAGCCTTTTTGCTGTTATGCTAAAAGAATGCCCTGCCTCTTTCAATCTGTTGATTCATTTCTATAATGCACATCGATTTGATACGAAACACCTGCACGAGATATTAGATTTCAGTGGTCGAGTTAGAACATTGCTTGTTGTGATCAAATATTGCCCTTCTTTTATAATTTGGCATTCATTATTAGGGGTGAAAGTCCTTGAACTACTTTCCATGGATTCCTTTGCCAATGTAAGATTTTGCTTTTCCTTCAATTGATGGAGGGTTTGGCTTGTTCCACCATTTTTGGACAGAGTGAAAAGGAGAGGTTACATCAATTGAGGTTTTCTAAAAAAGTATATATATATTTTTTTCCTTTTTCCCTCTCTGTTGAAACTCCCAAATCTGTAAAAAAAGGGTCATGTTTGGTTCAACTGATTTGAATGCAAAGGGCCCCTCTGTTGGTACTGTAAAATCTTCAAAAGTGAGATCTGAATGGTTTGTACGGTTGCTTTGAGAAAAACTCGCGATGAATCTAATCAAAAGTTGTAATTTATTTGTTTTTTTTTTAAATGTTTTATTTTTTGGTAAAAGAAAATGAAACATGAAATTAGGTGTTGGAATAAATATTACAAAAGTCCAAGGACTAAGAACACTTCAAACTCATGTTAGTCATGAGTTGAAAACAAGAATTCAGTTCTTTGAGATTTAATTTATCGATGTCTAATAGTGACCGATTATAGATACCGAGATTTCACAATTTTAAAGTAAATGGATCAAACTATAATAAACATTGAAGTAAAATTGTCATACCCCTTGAGTGAAAGAGTACTTTTTTTTTTTTTTTTTGTAAGTTGACCTAAAATAATATAGATTTGAGATTTAAAATAAAATTTAATAATATTTGTTATCTTCAATAATTATAGATAAGCATAGATTCTCCTACATAGCTCAAAAATATTTGAGCTTTGACAAGAAGATTAATGTTTTTATTTTAACTAAAAAACCATGATGTATCGTTTTTTTTTTCTTTTTTTTTTTTTAAATATTAAATTACCTATTTCTTTATTTATATTTATAGTTTAGTTCTAACAGTTAAATTAGACTTATTGATCGAAACTATTTTAAAGCAGGTAAAACAACATAGCTTTTGAGTTTTAGTCAAGTAAAGTATGTAATTTCAGTCTATTTTTGTCAAACCTTTACAAATTTATAAAATAAATAAAAATATCTTTTTTGTTATAGTAGTTTCAACTGGTTCAATTTTTATTTACATACTTTTAAATATTCAATTTTAATTTCTATATTTCTAATAAATCTTAAATTTATTTCTTTAAAATTCATGTTTATTGAAATTAATTAAATAATAATAATAATAATTTTTATACAAATTTAGAGTGAAAAGACTAAAAAATAATAAAAAGTTGTAGAAAAAATAGTAAAAATAAGGAAAATTATATTCAATATTTTTTATTTTTGAAAATATTTAAAGTTTATTGTAATTTATTAAATTTAAGATTTATTTGAAAATACGGAGACGGAAATGGAATACGTGGAATTACATGGAATAAAATTGAAAAAGCCACAAATTGGATCTTAATTATAGTTTAACCTTTAAAGTAAACTCGGCGGCATTTTCAATTGGTTTCGGCTGTCCACCGTCCGGCGGCTCGTCGTTTTCACCTTCCGGCGCAAAATAACTGTAAACTGTAAGGAATTTGCATAACCCCTATCTTCAAAAACCCTAGAACACACACTCCAAGATCGTTCGCAAATGGAACCTTCATCGGCCAAGAGCTGGAGCATCCACACTCGGCCGGATATCATCCAGAAGTACGAGATCCTCGAGCGGATCGGATCCGGCGCTTATTCCGATGTCCACCGTGCGCGGCGGCTCTCCGATGGCGTTATCGTCGCTTTGAAGGAGATCCACGATTATCAGTCGGCGTTCCGCGAAATCGAGGCGCTTCAAATCCTTCAAGGTTCGCCTAATATCGTCGTTCTGCACGAGTACTTTTGGCGCGAGGATGAGGATGCCGTGCTTGTTCTCGAGTTTATGAGAACGGATTTGGCCACCGTTATAGCGGAGGCGAAGAAGCGAGGATCGGACGGGGTAGAATCTGGGCGGGGGCTTCCGGCCGGGGAGTTGAAGCGGTGGATGATCCAGATTTTGAGTGGTCTTGATGCTTGTCACAGAAATATGATCGTGCATAGGGATATGAAACCTAGCAATTTGTTGATCTCCGATGATGGCGTGCTCAAGCTTGCCGATTTTGGACAGGTGATTCTCTTTTAATCTTCTTTTTAGTCTAAGATCCGCGAGGAAAGAGCTTACCGCATTCAATTACAGTCGTGCATATTCCATAATCTGTTTAGATGACGAGAAGTCGAATTTAAAGGGAATTAAAATCGCATGTGGAGATTCTTTACACATTCCGTTCCTCAAATTTAGCTCGTTTATATGAGGAACCACTGTGAACGGTCCATTCAACTCATTAGTTGCATGTTGGATGTTTCTATCTCTCTGCTTGTAGAATGTTCACCACAGAATTTTGAGAGAAGTAACCTGAAATTTTGATTACATGTAGTACTCATCTGTTCATGTCGAAGGTAGAATGATTTCTCTTTATACCAAGTTCTAGCTGAGATCTACAATACTGAATTATACTTGATGCTGTTCCTGTGATTTTGGAAATTGACGCCTCCTATTCCTTTATGTTCTGAATTTCAAGGAGATGAGTTTGATATTGGTTTCAGTATTCCTAAAAGAATGAGTTTGATATTGGTCTCAGGCAAGGATACTCATGGAGCCTGAATATGTTGAATCGAATGAGATCTCTCAACCATGTGAGATGAACTCTTCAGATCAGGTGCCTGCTTCTCAGCCATCTACAATTTTTCCAGGAACAGAAAGCTCGGTTCGAGAAGGTAACAGAACTGAGGAACAAGAACCAATTAGCAAAGAAGAATATTTTAGAGTTTTAGACGAGTTGAAAGCAAAAAATTCAGCAAATGAATTTGACAAGGAAACATATACTTATGATGGAGATACATCTTGCTTAGCAACATGTACCACAAGTGACCTTGAAGATGATCCATTCAAAGGTTCATCATATTCTTACGAAATGGAAGGGGGAGTTCCAGCAGATGATGGACAAGGTTCTCTCACCTCATGTGTTGGTACTCGCTGGTTCAGGGCCCCTGAATTACTCTATGGCTCTACGAGCTACGGTTTGGAGATCGACTTATGGGCATTGGGCTGCATTTTTGCTGAACTTTTTACATTGGAACCCCTTTTTCCAGGAACTGCTGACATTGATCAAATGAGCAAAATCTTCACTACTCTAGGCAACTTGACTGAAGATTCGTGGCCAGGTTGTTCCGAACTTCCTGATTTTCAAATTATATCATTCAACACAATAGAAAAGCCGATCGGTCTAGAAGCATGTCTTCCCAACTGTTCTCCTGATGAAATTTCTATTGTTAAAAGACTTCTTTGTTACAACCCGGCTAATCGAGCGACTGCTA
The DNA here is from genome assembly GCA_030954485.1 of Citrullus mucosospermus. NCBI lineage: Eukaryota > Viridiplantae > Streptophyta > Magnoliopsida > Cucurbitales > Cucurbitaceae > Citrullus > Citrullus mucosospermus. The sequence goes on from CM062065.1 coordinate 2,406,153, forward strand.
TGGAATTGTTACAAGATAAGTATTTCACTGAGGAGCCACTTCCCGTTCCCTTGTCTGAGCTACATGTTCCTACGACAAAAACTGGACAGGATGAGGATTCTCCTGCAGGATGGTACGACTACAATGAGTTGGATTCTGATATGGATGAATTCGGCCCCATGAATGTTACCACCACTGCCACTGGTTACTCCATTCAATTTGATTGAACTATGGGGATTCAGGTGTTCCTAAACATATGAAACTATACTTTGTTTCAGTTATTACTCATTACTTATAAGGAAAGGCTTCCTTGGTACATGTTGAATTTTCATCAAGCCATATCTTATCCTACAATACCATTATCGCTTCCTTGACTTGATCTACCAAAAACATAGAGAATTAGGATATCGGGCCGATCATTCTGATACCTCATTCGAGAATGTTGCGTCTGTATCCTAATCAGGCTATTTATTATCCTACGATACCATAATCGCTCTTCAGTCTTCCTACTTAAAACACCAAAAGCTTGGAGAACTCAGATGTCAGAATAGTTATCCTGATGTTCTTCTTGAAGGATGTCGTGTCTATTAATGTAATTTGTGTATAATTGCACAACCAAAGATGTGAGCTTCCCTCCCATCCCTTTCTTTTCAAGGACCTCAAGTCTTGTTTTTGTGTCTGCCAAACTGCTGGCCATGACTGTGGTTCCTTGTCTTGTTTTATGCTTTATGCTTTTTCTTGGAAATTGGCATATTTTCAAGTATTTGCTCTATATTGTTTGTTACTTTCTTCTTCTTATTCTCAGGCTGAGAGGGTAAAAGATATCAGCATAGTTATGGGGAAAAACATAATAGCTAAATTATATATATGAACCTTGCACCTCTTGGTCTCCTATGTGATCAATCTGTAACTGTCTTTTTTACTTCTCAACTATTATGATAATTAAATGTAGCAGGGCTAGAGAGTTGTCTTGATGGATTAGTCGAAATATGCACAAATAAGCTCCGACATTATGAAAGTGAGAAAGGAAGTTTTTTGCTTGCATGTTAGACTGATGTACAGCTTGTTTATTATGTGACTTTTCTTATTTTAGATTCCGAGTTTGTTAAACACATATCTTCATGAATCCAAACTCATGGTTAGAGAATAATTCTTTTGAACCATAGGCATATTTGAGAGGGTTTAGAAAGGTAAAATCAAACATTAATCAAAGTATGTTTTGAATTGATTTTGACCTGAATTGTTTCAAAATTACTCTTAAAACAACACACAAGCTATGCTTTTACAAATTATAGACTCTACAATTAGGTTTATATCAATTAAGGCATAGTTTTGAATTAATAATTGTGTACCTTTACACTATTCTTTAGTTTTCATTTGAAAAACATTTTGTGATATTTATAATTATATCAATTAAAATTTTAATTTATTAAGGTTACTTTTAAAAACCGTCCATCCATCAATTCTAACATGTGTGTATACTTCTTCATGGACATTGATACATGATGATTTTTGGAGAAGATTTTAACTAAATGGATACAACTATCAGTGCATGTTTTAATCGATCAATCCTGAAGTTAAAAGGGTATAGACTAATATTTTTTCTATTTTTCAAGTCAATGTAAACTGACTTTTAAAAATAATGTTATATTACATTCAATTTTTTTTTTTATAAATATTTCGTATTGGTTTTTTTAATTGCTTTTTAACATTTGTCAATCTAACGATACAATAGATTTAAATTAATACACCCTATGCCATATACAATTTTGCTTTCATCGGATTGATTGGAACTAAAGAAAATTCTGTTTACTATTCTTTATTATTATTATTTGAGAAATTAACTATTTTTTATTATTTAATTGTATTCTCAACAAATTTTAGGGCATAGGGTGTATTAATTTGTGAACCACAATTGTAGTAAAAAATAAAAAACTTTGTATTGCTACTAAGTTAGGTTGACAAATGTAACTAGTTAAGTGCGTCAATAAACAAATTATTCAATTGTTTTTTAATAACAGCTGGATATAGATTTAAAAATATGTCTACCTCATAATAGCCATTGGATATAAAAGCAAAGTACTTTTATAATTTTTATTTATTTTTTAATTTTTATGATATCATTGATGTAAAACTAACAACCTGGTATAGTGTCTCAAATAATTTCTCATTTAAGAGATAGAGTGATCATTTGATTCTAATAAAAAAAGAAGAAGCATCTTGCATCCAATGAACTAATTGAGTTTCTATCTCCAACTCTGTACGCCACATTATATCCAGATTTGTGTTAGTGTTGGTCAAGCACCACACACGTGTGTAATGTTCTTTACGTGCATATCAAAATTCATTACGATAGACGTCATGTCATCTACAACTTAACTCGACCACATACATGAACTAGAATCTCACATCAATGAGGTTATATATATATACACGTATGTCCCTTGAAATCTAATGAAAATATTTGATTAAGATGAGGAAAAAGTTTAAATTTTGAATAAATGAATGAATAAAATTATTAGGCTGTCCAACAGCTTCTGATAGTCTATTTAGCGCCAAATTTGTTTTATTTTCTTTCTTTATTGAATGGAATCTTGGACTAATTCCCTCCTTTTTCCCTCACATTTTCCCACTTTACTCACCCAATCAGGTACACCCACGTGTCCATTAAGTAATATCTTGAGGGGATATTTTACGTGGCGAAATATATTTGGCTGTTAGATTTGCATGTGGAAAATACTGGATTATTGCCCTCGACAATTTTGTCGAAAATCTACTGCCCTCAGAATCTAAGGGTGCAAAACCCATACGATGCTCGCTTCTATGAATTCTCACCGTTGGATCATATCGAATTGCTTTCACCGTTAGATTTAACCACAGGTCTTAATCGCACCGTTCAATATTTACAAAATTGAAATTTCAAAATCTCGGAAGAGAGAGGGAGGAAAGAAGAAGAACAAAAGGCCTTTTTCGCTCCTATCCTTCCTCTTTCCTTCGGAGCTCTCTTCAATTCACAGTTCAAGAAACCCTAAATAATTTAATTTTTCTGCTCTGATTTTTGCTTTCTCTGTGATTGTTATACGTGAAGGCGAAGGGTTTTTCTGATTTTGGTTTCTTGTTGCTGAGTTTCGGCGTAATATTTGAGCTTCAAAAGCATAATTTTATCTGGCGGTATTTTGATTGGTATTTGGATCCGGAAGTTGGACGATTTGAAGTTGGTTTGGGGAATTCCATTTTTTAATTGAAGAGTTGATTGATTGTTCGAGTTTGATTTTCCTTTTTTGCGGAAAATTTGGAATAGTGGCGAGATTATTGAAATTTAGGATTTAAATTTGATGGGGGAAGAAGATTCCGTGGGTGCGTCTCAGAAGAAGGCTCAATCAGATGGTGCAGCGTTGAGTAATTCTTCGTCATCGGATATTCCGTCTAAGAAGCTCGCTAGGCAGCTCGATTTCACCGGCTATGGAGGTGCCTCGCATCCTCAATCTCATTCAAACTCGCATTCACAGTCACAGGCTCCATTAGTTGCGCAGAATCTTCCGCAAGCTCAGCCAAAGCCACAGACGCAGACGCAGATGGTGGCGGCGGCGATCGCACCTTTGGCTCCTCATTCGTCAGTAAGAGCTGTGTAAGTCTCTACAATCTCGTTCACTTAATTTAATGGTCAATCATACATTAGCATTAGAAGCTTTACGCCGTGGGAGCTGTTGACATGGATGAACAATCCAATTTTGGTCTAAAGTGAACTCATCCAAACGCCTTTCGTCTTTTTTGGATTTTGAGATATTGCTTAATTCGACTAATTTCATGTGAAATCTTTTTACTGGACGCTTTAGCTTGTGGATTCACTTTAAGATGTACAATTCTATCATTTGAATTTGAAATGTGAAGCTGTTATATCTTGGGAAATTTGTGGGTCTTGATGTTGCTGTTCTTCATCACTTTAATTTTCATACACGCTATATAGAAATTATTCAGTTAATAACTTCAGCGTTCAGCCTTCTTATTCTTAATGGAGGGAATAAAATAATGGAGGGTACTTTATTCTTAAATAGGAAACCGGAATCACCAATGTCAAGAGCAAGACCTGCTGTTGAAGCTAAAGACAGTACTCCTAAGAAGCAAAAGCAGTGTAACTGTAAACACTCGCGGTGTCTAAAATTGTAAGTTCATTATATTCGTCGAGCTTCTGACACACTTTTTACATTTTTCTGCTCTACTCAGGAATTTTTGTGATGACACTGATATAGTAGATGCTCATGTACGCTTGTGTATGTTAACAAAAGATTTTTGGTGCTTGAGAACAATTTTCCTCTTTTGCTCTACATTTTTCATTGTTTGCTAGTATGTTTCAGGCTTCATCAATACTATTTGTCATTTGTATTATATGTGAAACTTTTGGAGGTTTCAGGCCATAGCAGATATTATAATTTATAATCTCTCTTGCAGCTTCTTGCCTCTTTGTTTTATCATTTCCTCAACGTGCAAATTTAGAGCTAGAATGAATTATAAAATTATTGTGTTCATAAATCATTTTGGAATGCATTGCTGTAAAATATCTTTATTTATTAACAAAGAGTAATTTGCCACTAATTTGAGCAGGTACTGTGAATGCTTTGCTTCTGGAATATATTGTGATGGTTGCAACTGCATCAATTGTTATAACAATGTTGAAAATGATGCTGCTAGAAGAGAAGCAGTTGAAGCTACATTAGAGCGTAATCCAAATGCATTTCGACCCAAAATTGCCAGCAGCCCTCATGGAATGCGGGACAGCAGGGTATGCCAGTCTTTTGAATAACAACTGTTCTACCTTTTGTACATATCATAGCTCAACCTTTTGTTCATATCATAGCTTTTACTGCAAGTTGCAGATTTTGCAGTTGATTATTTACTTTTCTGAAGCAGTGGCTTTACCTTTACTTTTTAGCTATGAGAATTTTTGTGCAATCCCTTTGGTTTTGACTGTTTAACATATTTTATGCATCCACTATAGCCTCCAGGTTTTACCATTTAAATTCTTTGGTGCTTCTAGTTATGTACTTAGATTAGATGAAGTGGTATTGCATTGAATTTTTACGCATGGTATAATTTATAAATGAGTGGCATGGCATCAAAATTCAAATATGCATACATTTTCTGCGGAACCTGTTGACGATATGCACTATGGACTGTTTTGGATTCATGCAGGAGGAGGCGGGGGAGTTGCTGATGTTGGGTAAGCACAATAAGGGGTGCCACTGCAAGAAATCGGGTTGTCTAAAAAAGTATTGTGAGTGTTTCCAGGCCAACATTCTCTGTTCAGAAAATTGTAAATGCATGGATTGCAAGAATTTTGAGGGAAGTGAAGAGAGGCAAGCTCTTTTCCATGGAGACCATGGTAACAACATGACATTCATTCAACAGGCAGCTAATGCTGCCATAACTGGAGCTATTGGCTCCTCTGGTTATGCTTCACCTCCTGTATCCAAGAAAAGAAAAGGTCAAGAACTCTACTTTGGACCAACAGCCAAGGACATATCCACCCATAGACCAGTGGCATTTCAACAGGTGGTCTCAATCATTTACTAAGACAGCGTTTTGCAATTTAATTTTATGTAGAAATTTGGTAGAATCTAAGGCAAAATAAACATAACTTCATAATGCTTTTCAGAAGAAGTATTAATGGGACTGCTCTCGTACTGATCATAATGTTTTCACCGCACTTAGCAGGCAAATCATATCAGAGCCACTGCTCCTCCGCTACCGTCCTTCCCCATTGCTGGTGTAGGTAGCCCGTCGTTGTTGGGTCCTTCAAAGTTCACGTATAGGTATAATCTCTTACATTCAACGTAGTGTTGGCGATATTCTTGGACTTAGGACTGATATGTGTGATTGTTGAAGGTCTTTAATGGCAGACATCATTCAATCACAAGATTTGAAGGATCTTTGCTCTGTTTTGGTTGTGCTGTCGAGTGAAGCTGCCAAGACAATTCAAGGTATTATGATTTTATCCACTCACGCCTCTCGACCTCTATTTATTTCTTTATTACTCAATTTATAGTACATCGGTTAGGTCTTTTAAGGAGTTCAGTCAAAGTTGTTGAATGGACCTTTTGAAAATGTCTTCTTTTTCACTATTCAGACCAAACAAGTGCTACAGAAAAGCAATCTGATGGCCAGACTGAAACTTCTGTTGCATCATCCTCTCAAGATAGGTTGCAGAAAAAAGATGCATCTGATGAGAAAGCTGCAGCCGATGATCGTTCTAGTGCAAACCAGGCTGATAAAACCACCCCCGACGATTCCAATTCAGATGGTGGAGATGTGCCAAAGGGCGCACCCATGTCACCCGGAACTTTAGCTTTGATGTGTGATGAGCAAGATACAATGCTAATGGCTGCTGCTTCTCCCAATAGACTAATGGGTCCTGGCTGCAGCACCTCTTCACAACTGCCTCATGGACGAGACACGTCAGAGGTCTATGCAGAGCAGGAGAGGATCGTCCTTACAAAGTTTAGGGATTGTCTTAATAGACTCATCACTTTGGGAGAGATAAAAGGTAAGTTTGAATGTCTAGTTCTCCTTTAATCTTGAGACTTGAGAAGATAACCAACAAAACAACATTAAGCATCCTGAAAGGTTTAGTTCGTTTTGTGGAGGAAACTCCTAAGAAATTTGTGAACTACTTGCAATATGTTTTTCATTCACTAAAATTTACTTGATTTCTTTCCCTAATATTCCCCAAGTCTGATGATTTAAACTTTGATTCTTTAGACACATGGGGTTGTCTATAGGCTTCAAAATGGATTTGCTTGCAAGTATATAAAGTACTCTTTTATCCTATAGGAATTTCAATTCATAAGGTGCATTTTACGCCGTGGACCTTCTATGAAGTTGAGCCTGCCATTGAGATATATTACGCTAACATCAATCTTATTTCTAACATTCTGGCCTCTGCCCATAAATAAAAGGGAAAACATTTGTTCTGCACTCTTATCAGTTATTAGAGGTTCATTTCATTTTATAATAGAATGCAAAGATTTCCTTGTGTTTCTTTTTCTTTTATCTCTTTTCCACAAAACTGATGGGTGGTGCTATTTCCTTGTTCATTGCAGAGACACAATGTTCATCTTTAGCCAGAAGTGAAGTAGGTAATCAAGAACAACAATTTAACAATGGCACTACAAATTCTAGAACTGAAACTCAAAGTAATTTGGGCCAACTCAACAATAAAGTTATGAAATCTTCAATTACACCGTCAGTGAAGACATCGCAGACAGTGACAACCCCAGCAGTTATGACCCTTAGTAACGACCAGCGACAGAAAGTTTTGCCTCTGTCTTGAAACTGGCAATCACCAAACCAAAGACTGACAAAGAGTTGGTAAAGAAAAATGTAACGGTACGTTGTCGATCAATTCGATATTTACTGCCTCGAACCCCATTCCGGGTGTCCACTCCACACTGTGCTGACCCTTCAGAGTTGGAAGCTATATTTAGACGAAACCGTTCCACGGATTTCTACATTATTGGTGTAAGTTAAATTTTGATGTTTTTGAGTTCCATTCTTGGTCACAGATTGCTGTGCAAAGCCCCATGTTGGCCATTATTGTCATTTAGATATGAAATTAAGTTTTCACATCTTAGCTTTGTAATTGTAGTTATTTTTCCTCCTATTTTAGGAGAGGTTTAGGTGTAGGGGCTGTTCTTTTCATATTTCTAGATGAAAAGAGAGATGGAAATCCTTGCATAACTTATTTTCTAATGTGGCCAATTCTAGCTAAGCTAAGATCTGTTGCCTAGTTTCCTTTAGGTTTTCTTATTTGTCTTGAGAATTTTTCCTTTGTTACTGAAGCATTGAATAACAAGATCTTCATAAATCTATATTGCACTTGCTACATTATTATGTTATATTCAGAATTTTATTTTATGTTTTGTTTTCTATTAAAAATTTGGTAGGTTCTCTCTTAATTTTGAATTTTGTATCATGGTCTCTAAACTTTTATTAGTGTCTAATTTCTAAGCTTTTGATTGTGTCCATTTTCTTTTTTTGACAAATTAATAAAATAACGAATAATTGTTTTAAATGATAAACTCTGTTGAAAATATTTTAGATATAGAAAAATATTCTACTTGTGATTGTCTGTGTTTATCATTAATAGATAGTGACATTTTGCTATATTTAAAAACAATGCTCAAATAAATGGTTGAGTTTTTAGATTTAGATTTGAATTTTTTGGCTAATGGAATTGTAAACTTTTAATTTTGTGTTTAATAGGTCTAAGTGTTTAATTTAAATTTTTGAAGATCTAAAAATTAAATTTATAATTTTAAAAATTTAAAAACTAAATAAACACATAATTTTTAGTAACCTAATAGTCTTGATTTGTGAATTATATGATTTATTCTTTTGAAATTTATTTATTTATTTTGAAAGGACAAACAAGTAATGATCGAGGAATTTGAATTTTGGAAGGATGTTTTAGATCAATTGAGTAATAATGGATAAAGACTTGACAACAAAGTTGCGACGAATCTTATGATATGTAATCTTATTCTTTCTGTTTATTTATTCATCAACTTTAGAAATTAAGTTTGTATTCCAAAAAAAAAAAAAAAATCATTTAGTTTTTAGATTTTTAAATTTACTGTTTTAAAGTTTTGTTTTCATTTGGTTCAGGTTCAAAATTTCACTTCTACTCATGACTTTTCATCCATTTTCATTTTGATTCTAAATGTAAATTTTAATGTGAATTTTAAAAATTAATTTGTGATGGAAAATTAGCAAAAACTAGTTTAATTAAAATAAATTTAATTTCTTTATATTGATGAGTATATAGTTAACACAAAGGACAAAAAATGAGCTTGAGTAAAAATGCAAAAGTAACGTTAGAAAATCTTGAATCTTAAGATTAAATAAATACTAAATTCAAAATTAAAAGATAAACTATTATATTGTTTTAATATAAGCACCAAATAGCAACTATAAACTTGAATCTCATTAGGGAAGGTGTAACATTTTGACATTTAACGACAAAATGAAAACTATACTAAAAAATTTGACAAAAAAAAAAAACATTTTGTTGTTTCTCTTAATAAAAAGGTAGATATTGTGATTATTTTTAGAGTTTTTAGAAGAATAAAATATTAGCATTTTTAAGAAGTAATTACTGGAGAAACAACAAAATCTAATCAGAAAAGTTACATATTTTGTGGAGTTGAATTTGAGTTTATGTAGATTTGATGCAGATTTTCTTGAAGTTGAAGTTAGTGTTTAGCTTAAAAAGCTAGGGAGTGTTGATCTTTAGATTGTAGAATTTCTAACCCTTTCAAAAGAAAGTGAAATTCTTTTTTTATAGAGTTTTGAGGTGGGCTTGATCTATGGACCCAACCCTTGAATTAGACTAACTGAATTCGAGCCTTAGTTGGTATTTGAGTTAAATTAAGTTTATTTTTGGGCTCTGTTAAACTTTTAGCCCAAATATTAATACTAAATTGGACCAAATTCAATGATTGATACAAAATTTTCTTATTTATGAATCATTGAGTAATTCTTTTGATCAACAATTTTACACCGTTATGTTATAGAAAAACTCCAAAAAAAGTACTTCAAACGAACACCTAGTAATTATTAGGAAGCTTAGATTTTCAAATTCACACCTACCACAATATTAAATAAACTTTCATTTCTAGAGAGGTTGTCGAAAAAAAACCCCCATAATATGATTAATAGTTCAACATTGTTAAATGTATGGAAAAAAGAAAAACTGATAAAGAGATTAAATACTCTTCCAAAGCTACCATAACATGGCATGTAAATTTTCAAATTACAATAATTATTAGCCTCCTCATTTAACTAAATTACCCACTAAAAAGAGAAATAGAAGCCATAAGGCCATAACCTAATAGTACATTTGAGGAACACAATAACAATGCAAGGAAACCATTTCAAAGCCATTTTTGATGCTTTTGCAAATGGGCAATTACAAGGTCTAAGAAAGGGGAGAAGCTATTGCAGGTCGATTGGGGAAAAGGAAGCTTATTTGCTTAGAGTCGGGATCTCGACACAGCATTTTCTGAATCGGCTTCGCTCTGCAAGAAAATGAAAACAATGTTATGTTTCTATCCGTGAGAGAGAGAGAGCGATGGCAACTAAGAGGCATGGACACGAGACAAGAATTGCAACAAGACACAATGACATGCTAGTTTAGAAAAAACTAGGACACGGAGACGTTGAAAATTGCTCTTAATTATTATTATTCTTTTAGGAAATATAAATTTAATATAAAATACTAAATGCACTCCACTTAAAAAAGCATTTAAGCATGAAATGTCAAGTTAGTTAACAATTGCAAGAGATGAAATGTTTAGGTTTTTAACTTCAATTTTTTAGGTTTTTTAAATCTAAGTTTAAGATATAATTGATTTGGCTTCAAATTTGGGTCCAACATAAAAGGTTGGATCATTGTCCTTCAAAAAAAGATTTCCAAACGTGTCCAGAAAGTGTCCCAAACGTGTTCCCACATGTCTGAAACTAGAAATAAATAAATAAAACTAGAACATAGAAATTTGTATATCAGACACGTATCTGGGAAGTGTCCAAGTGTGTCCGATTCCTAAAATGGAGTATCTGTGCTTTATAGTATGGCATTCATACACAGACAATAATGAGAATGAGAGAAGGAAATAGAGATATTACCAAAGGAATGCCTCTGGCTACTCTTTCTTCTAAATACTTAGAGGGCTTGAAGAAATCACCATATTGTTCTGACCATTTCTTGAGACTTGCATAAACATGTTTAGGCCCAACCAAATCTCCCCAAAACAGGAGACCGCCGCTGCATAATAGAGGAAGCCAATAACCATAAGCATAATTAACAATCAATTTTAAAAACATATCGTCCTAAGAAGGCAAATTAGTAGGGACGGGCTATGAACAGCAATCTATCGTTTAATAGCCAATAATCATTCTACCAGCATGTAGATAATCGTTTAAGGCATCTACTCCTTTCCTTCAAGGTTAGAGGTTCAGATCCCCATCTCACATTCGTTGTATTAAAAGAGTCTGTATCACTCTTATTCATCTCGCTATCTTCTGTTTTAGGTAATTTTTAAAGGTCGTGTCCATAATCTCTATGCTCAACTTTATTTCCTTCAAGAGATGGGTGAAAAGGGCAACCCAGTATATGCTCAGATTATAGTAATCTGAAAAAGATGACAAATGAGTGAAGGTGTAAATACCGGTAGGAAGGAAAGCTCATTCCAAGAACAGTTGCAACATCAAGGTCAGACGGCCTAATGACAATTCCTTCTTCCACCACTCGACATCCCTCGTTTACCACAGGAAAGAGTACCATTTCCAAAATTTGCTGATCAGAAATGGAAATAGGCTGTGCCAGAAGCAAACAAGAAGATTAACAGCAACTAAAAGATTGGTGATTTATGCAAATTGTGTGTTCACATTTATACAAATGGCTTCTGCTATCACATTTTTAAGTACCTTTCCATTGGGCATAATGTTGGCAATGCGCCTAGACTCCTCCAGAATTGGTAAAACTGAAGGATCGGGCTTTGGTCTGCTTCCTTTCTCATAAATATAGAAACCCCGACCATTGTTTTTACCTGCACGAGAAAAATGCATACGCAGTTCACATTTCTGAACATGAATCAGTTTGGACAAACGCGCACACTAAAATAAGGTGTTATTCTAAAGAATTTCAGTACCATCTCGCCCATTTTTCCTCAGTAGGTCAATCAAAGGTGAGAATAAAACTCGATCTGGAAATACGGAGGAAAATTCTTTCCATACCGCAGTTGCCACTCCATATCCACTTAAATCCTGAAGCCTGTATGCATAAGAAGCAATCAAGATGGTGCAGATAGAGGATTGGAAATTTGGACATTAAGCAATAAGCTTCCGGTAGTCTGAACTCGAGATCAAATCTGATGTCTTACATTACTCATGCATAATTGCATATAACATATGTACATCATCAACGACTGCCTAAAAAGTTCTGGGGAAACATCTTTTTGATTTTAGAACAAAAATTTGCTAATAAGAGATAAAAGCATCATTTGATAGAGTGACTACCATTGAACAGTGCCGGTCAGGGAGGAACTTGAATGAAATGGAGATACCATCAAGTACTTGCAGAAAAGAAAGATGCTATTTTTGGGGGTGGGGGCACATTTAGAGGAAAAAAAAAAATTCTAGCATTAAGGAATCGACTTACTGGAAAGGGCCCAAGGGGAGACCAAAATTGGTGATCACCCGGTCAATTCTGATTGGGTCTACACCTAAGTTAGCCAAAAAATGTGCAGCCTGAGAATATGGGAAAAATGCGCGATTGACAGCAAATCCAGTGCGGTTGCCCACAACAACAGGAACCTTCTTTATGATTTTCCCAACAGTCATAAGATCAAGAATCACTTGTGGAGAAGTCCTCTCTGTCCGTACAATTTCTAGGAGGGGCATCACGTGAGCAGGGCTGTCCATTGTACAGAGGTGTGAGCAAAAGTTGCCAATAATTAGTGAATCAGGAGAAACATAGAAATATGGCAATGAAAACGTCAGGTAAACTCATGGCTTGGGAATCTTAATAGCGCAGGTACACATAAGAAAAAAGATAACTCTCTGAGGTCAAATAACTAATAAAGGCTTCATTGTTCTTCAACGAAGCAGTTAAACTCCATCCAATGTTGCTCAATATACATGCTTATCCTTTCAAAATATGACGTGCATTTCAACTTTTATTGTGCATTCACAAAAACTCTATGAACAGATGGAAATAATAAAAAGACAACAATCACAATACAGTTCCACCATAAGCTGAAAAGTTGGTTTTGACCTGTGGATGGCTTTCTAATACAAGAAAATAACTACTAGATGCCCCTATAGATTTCAGTTAATATACTTAACCTGATCCTGGATGATGCTTATTACTACCGGTCATTTGTATATGAAACAAACTGCTATATCCTTTGAATTATTATATACTATAACATTAATTTTGACTCCTACAAACAATATATCAGAAGAGAGAAAAAGGAAAAGTCCAATCTACAGTCCACATGAAATTCAATTCTCATTTTTCTCAAGCAGAACTGGAAAACAACGTTCCTCACACACTGGTTGATGTTTGAACTATAGAGATTCAAAATGTTCCTTGAGATTCAATACTGGTTGACTCTGACTTGGACAGGGATTGACAGGAAAGAACATCAAACTTAAATTAAAACAAAAAACAAAAACAAAATTGGAATATGACCTGAAAAAATGTGCTCCAATGATTCGATCAATGGATCTGGTTTTTTCTCCAACTAGATTGAGGTCGATAGTTGAGGTATTTGTTGCCAATATGCAGTGAGCAGGGCATACTTTCTCAATTTCACTAAATAGTTTTTGCTTCAGGGGAACATTCTCAACAACAGCCTACAAAAACGAGTTTTTGTCTTTGCTGTCAGTACAACGATAAAATTAGAAAGATCATATATGAATTATATTCTGGAAGTGAGAAAAATATTGAAGCCAAAAAGATTTTTGTAGAAAATAGTGATCTGACGTCACCACAACCAAACCAATGTCATTTTAATTCCTGAAAATTTGAACCTATATCTCCTTTAGATCTACTGAAACAGAAATTAAGAATTTACCTCAATCACCATATCCACATCTTTGAAGTCTGAATAATCCAGTGAACCTTTAAGAATCCGAAGAGCTTTTTCTGCCTTATCTTGTGTCAGCTTGCCTTTCACTACGAAGCCTTGAAGATTTCCTGTCAAATAAATAACAGATATAGTTCAAAGGACAATAATGTTCCATGATGCACAATAACAACGCTCCTATTGAAATGTAAAATAAAAATGAAAACAGTTAAAATACATTATGACTTTGGTTTTCAAGCTTTAAGTAAAAATGTCATCAGCACAATCCCAATCTTGTTTGAGTGTCCAGGGCTCGCATATCCAAAAACCTTAGTTCCATAATTCTATAACCGGCAATAACACACTACTTTTGCAAGGAACTTTTCTACTGGCTAGCATTAGACTGTCGAGAAATATATCTTCTCTTAACTGATTAAAAGCCACAAATATATTACATCGATACATACATATATAGTCCTTTGGATAAAAATTATGATTTCATAAAAGGAGATGCTCAAGAATTGAGCAGGAATAGATGTCTGACTCAAAAACTATATAAAATAAGTATCCCAAGCTTGAGAAGTTAAAATCAAAGGAATGTCTTTGAAAAGTTTGGTCACTGAAGTGGAAGCCAAATTCATAGCTCAAAAGACACTCAAGACCAATTGTGACAGTATAGTATTATTATTATTATATAGAAAAATAATTCCAAATAAAAAAAATAACATTTTCAATTTTTATTCAAAATCCCCAACACGTTACATAATAGTTGACAAACATGCATTTGATAGTTTTGGTTAACATGTCAACATATCTCAATGTTTATTTTTTCTTTTACAAGAACCACAACTTTCATTGAGAAAAAATGAAAGAATACACGGGCATATAAAAAACCAAGCCCACAAAAAAAAAGGGGGGAAACCCACTAGAGGAAGGGACTCCAACTATACAAAATCATATCAATAGAATAATTACAAAAGACCTTCGAAATCGAAGCCCAATGAAAAACATGAAAACAAACAAGAGACCAAATATCTCTAACATCCCTCTCAATACCCCTAAATACCATGCGATTCCTCTCACCCCACAACACCCAAACAATAGCACAAACGCTAGCAAGCCAAACATTGAGAAAACGTATCTCAATGTTTATATATCCAACTAATTCATAATATATAATTGGGGGTATAATCAAGGGACCTCACAATCTTTATAAGACATATTGGCTACTCGCCCATTGTCAATTGGTTTTGAGACGGACTCCTTGTTATCTAAAATATGGTATCCCAAACAAATGGTCCAAAAACAAAATTGGGATCAGATCCAAGAAATTGTGAACCCAAAAAGGCACCATCTCGAGGAAGCATGTTGAGGATCGCACATTGAAAAAATCGATGGACCTCACAATGTTGATGAGTTACTCCTCTTATTGTCAATTGGTTTTAAAATAAAACCCCATGTTATCTGATATGGTATCAAAGCCCATGAAGCCCAACCGGCCATTCGGTAAAAAAAAAGACAAACAAACAGAAAACAAAATAAAGAAACAAAAATTGGGATTTGGTTCAAGAATGGTGAACCCAAAGAGGTACGCCTTGAAGAGGCATATTGAGGATCTCGTATTAGAAAAATCAAGGGACCTCATAATCTTTATAAGATATATGAGTTACTCCTATCATTGCAAATTGGCTTTGAGATGGAACCCATGTTATCTAATAGGAAGCATTTAGAAAATTGGACTATAACAATCAAACAGGGAGGTACTCTCGTGATAGTATCTTCCACAAGAACAAAACAAATGTGTAACAGTATTAGTCTCTCAAAAAGATGACAAACAGAATCTTAAGGCCGAAACAATACTAGTAACATAAAAAATCCTACCTTCAATAGTTTTTATTCCCTTTTGAAGATATTCAGCATTGATTTCCTTGAGAACAACATGGATGTTGCTTAAAATAAGAGCTGTTGCTATGCCGGAACCCATTAAACCACCCCCAATAACAGCAACTTTCTTCACTTGTCTTGGCTTAAGGCCACGATCAGTTACATTTGGTACCTAAGTATGTTCGGAGGTACAGTAATCAGTGACGCTAAGTACATCCTGGAATCATCTGGAAACCATAAATGATATTGGAGAAATACATGCTATATTGTAGGTAGGCGTAACACATCATGGGAAAGAATAGTGGTTTCCCTTTTTTGGGTTGCGTTAGGAGATGAGGGTCTTAGTTTCTTGTATCAATGATGTACCTTTGATAATAAACGCTGGGAGAAAAAGACGTGAACAAGACCTTTTGCAGTGTCTGTTACTACAAGTTCCCTGAATACTTTGTCCTCCTGCCACAATCATCGTTAAGTTAGTAACCTAACCAGCAGCAAGTAACGAGCCAGATGTTTCAGCAAAATAAAATTTTGAAAAAACAACAGAAAAACCGGTGCAACAAAACCAAGTTGGTACTTGCACACAGGAAAATACACCTTAAGACAGGCATATGCAGAATCTAATACAAAGGTACCTTTAAAATTCCACTATATCCTCCATGAATTATTCCCTCTTCAATAACATCAATACAAGCAAGCTGCTGTGGTGTGTTTGGCGCAATCTTTTTTGCCTGCTCTCTAGCCGATTTTAATACCAAACGAGCTTCAGCCAGGGACCCAATTCTGTCTGTCCGATGAAGAGTACGGATCCATGGTTTGCGTCTATCAGCAATATCTAATGCCCACTTTCTAGCTACTTTCATCAACTCATTTGGACTGACAACAGCATCAATAAGACCTATCTTCTCTCCTTCTTCAGACGTGATTGTTTTAGATAACTGCATAAAATGCAAAATTAAAGAGAATAATCACACTTAAGCTGTAATAATCAATTTAGAAACCAGTTTAAGCCTAGGCCTTAAAGAAGTATGGGTGCCAAATTCTTTTGATAAGATAGAGGCCAAAATACTTTTCCCAATAGGAAAGAACAATTTACTTTAATAGATACATCGAGTTAATTGAGATGCCAATCATATAATTAAAATATTTTCTCATTTCTCTCAGGTTATAGAAAAATTGGATGTTAAATGTTTCTTCAAATTAACATCCAAGACAAAATGGCATCTAATGAGTTACATGTGCTAATTTGGATGTTAATTAGAATACTTTGTCTTGCAAACGAAGTAGAAAAGAGAATGCTTAACATACCAGCATCATTTCAATAGCTTTTGATAGACCTACAAGTCTGGGAAGGCGTTGGGTACCTAACAAATCAACCAGTACTCATAAACTCAGTGACCGTTTAAGAGAGAGAGAGAGAGAGTGGTGGGGGGGCATTGGTTGCTACATTTCTCATATTTGAGATTTAAGAATGTGTTTAGAATTACCTCCAAACCCTGGAATTACTCCAAGGGACAACTCTGGTAAACCAAGCTGGACTTTAGGTACAGCAATACGCGCATGGCTTGCCTGTATAAATACGAATGATGTGATGCAAGAGGTCCAAAAAATGGGGGGGGGATGAAAAAATGCTCAACATGAAGCACAAACCAAAGCCATTTCTAACCCTCCACCCAAAGCAAGTCCTTCAATGGCAGCAACAATTGGCTTCTTGGCATCTGCACTTATGGCAAAATACCACTGAATGATGGAGTTTTATTTTCATAGACAAACAAGTCCCAATGATCAATGAAAATTTGACAGACAATAAGTAGGAAAATACTAAAAAATGACATAAGAACCTTCCATTGTGTTGACTGCAATCTCAACAGAGACATCAGGCAGGAGGGATACGTCCCCTGCAATTTCAGACCATTCAAAAAGGTAAATTCTCAAACAAATTTCTCCACCTTTAAAGTCCCAACTAGAATAAATATAAACGCACCAGTCTTGTGAATCTTGTCAAAAACATTGATGTCAAACCCACCGGAGAACCTTCCTCCTTTGCCTTCAGTACATTAAATTAGATGTTCAAATTAAGAATGGAACACAAAAAACAAGGATGTTATCAATTTCAGAAATCCTCAAATGCTAAACATACGAACAAAAGTTACTAGTTTATGTAGGAAAAATTCTTCAACATGCAGGGCCACATACGTGATTGCTAGTTGTGTTGCGCTATCTATAATTAAGCTGAAAAAATAAACTGGTAACGTACAAATATAGGCAGCAAGTAGACATTAATATTACCATGGAAATCTGCATAACTATATATAATTTATTTATACAACTAATTTGATGAGGGAAAAATTGAAATATGAAAAGATAATAACTAAGGGCCTTGATTTTTTAAAATTAAGCTTATGAAAACAAAAAGAAGAAAAGTTTAAAACTTCTCTTTGTTTTTGAAAATTGGATAAAAATCCAAATCCTTCATCCATTACAAATAAATTGTCAAATTTCAAAAACTAAAAACTAAAAACTAAAAACAAAAACCAAAAACCTAAAATATCAAAATAGTCACAGCTATGGTCCCTCCCTTTGCGTAATTTTCATCACGTTGTTTTCTTGTCCCCATTAGAGTGAGGATCCAAAACGAAACACGATCAAGGTAACTATAAAATAGAAGACATTAACACACATTTCAGCTTTTCATAATGAATTCGCTTTTCCTCGTCACTTTCCTTCCGTTCTGGGGAATTCTGACAAAAGTTTATGTACGGACTCCTTTTGAATCACAACTGAATTTAATTAGTGCAATGTGATATTAAATTACGTCGAGCGTGTAATGTTTGATGTTTGGTCAATTTAATCCATCGAATCATGCTTCAATTACCACGTAAGATATGAACATAATGCAGAGATTCGTCACGAGGAGACTACTTGATCTAAGAAAAATCAAGCGAAAACCAGAAAAATTCTTGCAAGTAATTTCCAACCAAAATCAATTAACCAAGTTATGCTCGAAACAGTAAGCTGGAGATGACTTACCAGTCAAAACGACAGCCTTCACATCATTTCTCCTCATCGCCTCATCAAATTTCGACTTCAAGGCAGGAAACACTGCATGTCCAGAAACCGAAATCTAAAATCTAAAAACAGAAACAAAACGGAAAACGAAAAAGAAGAAAAAACAAAAAGAGAGATAGAGAGAAAGATTCTCAAACTCACTGGTCCTTGCTAGAGCGTTTACAGGAGGATTAGACATGGTGATCAAAGCAACGCCATCATTTCCAACCTCCATGGTGATTGAAGGCTCCGCCATGATCGAGAGTAGCTCTCGTTGAGCTGCGTCTTCAACTTTCTCTCTGGATTTAAGCAAAGAAACCGAAATCGAGACGCAATTGAAATGAATTGAGGTATGTTTCTTGTTGAAATCAAGTGAGTCGAAGATTTTATACGGCTAGTCAGCGATAAAGATGGCCGAGTTTGTGGATGGGAATGAAGAATTTCTTTCGAAAAATTTATTTATTTTTTCCAACGGAAAATTTCACTGAAATTTTGCTTCACGTGATCAGTCATGTGCAAAGTTATTCTTTGCCAGGTGGAGCGATATCATTGGTTTGAATGGAGGCCTAGTCAGACTCATGGATTCTATTGGTTGCCGATTGCCTACCTACCCCGATTGGGTGTAAGTGAAAGCATGGGATTTTTCCTCGTTCGTACATTGAATTGCCAAAACAAAAACGTGGAAGTGATAACGAAGTTGCCCGGTACCCGTAGTCTTCAAATCGGGTCGGGTTTTCCTACCAAACCAGTCCTTTTTTTTTTTTTTTTTTTTTTTTTCTCCCTCTCTCTCTCTCCCTCTTTTTTTCTTTTAATTATTTAAATATTTTAAATAATAATAGAAAAGTAATAATAATATGAAAAAAATAAAATAAAAGAGATACCGAACCACGTTTATTTATTTATTTTGTTAGGCAAGTAGGTTTCCATTATGGGCGTAGCATGTGGGAAATTTTGTTCTTATCTTTTGAATTTTTAAATTTGTTTGAAAGAAATATCTTTGGAATGTTTTCTTTTTGGTTAAATAATATGAAATTTATGCAATGGCTAATGTCGAAAAATTTAAAAATCATGCACAATCTCAATTATTTTGGTCTTTATAATTTGGTTCGATTTATTTTCAACATATTTATCTTTGTCACTTAATTTTTAATATTTGTTCATTTTGGTTTCTCTTCTTTCAAAATGTTCATTTGGTCTTGTTTTTATAAATAGATCATTTTGGTCCTTTTGTTCTCACTTTTACGAGACCAAAATGGTTGTCTTCATAAAACTTAAATATCGAAATGAACGAAATTGAAAGTATGAAGACAAAAAATAAACATTTTGAAAATATAGGAACCATAATGAATCAAAATTGAGAGCATGGAGACCAAGCTGAAAGACGAGGATTAACCAAATTCAAGAGTATAGAGATCAAAGTAGTATTAAAACATATTATTTATCCACATATATTGACATGGTAGTTGTTGTGTTAAAATTAATCATACAAATGATAAAACAATATTCTTATTCTATATAGTTGTAAATAATATCACTTTTTTAATTTTTACCCAACAAATATCACCACAATTTTTATTTTGTATTCTAACGAAAAAAAAAATCAAAGTTTAAATGTAAAAGTTAAACCTTTTAAATTATTGGGGTGTAATTGAAATTGAAACCTACCTCAAAATTCAATGGTTGTTTTTTCCTTTCCACAATTTAAAATTTTTAAAAAAATTTCACCAGGAAGGTTGAGATTTGAAGTTGTGATATTTTAGTCGAAAATATAATATCTTAACCAATTAAATCATGCTTAGATTAACAAGCCACACCATTATATAATGTAGAATTGTCATCAACACACAACTTAGTATAGTATTTAACATAATTTTACTTTTTATAGAGGTCGCGAATCCAAAAATTTCACCTCAATTTATATGCAATATAAGATTGGTTCAATTACAGTTTTAGTCTCCGAACTGGGAAAATTGTGTTTATTTAGTCCATGAAATTTTAAGAGTGTCTAAAAGATCTTTAAACTTTTAATTATATATATATCTAACCTGTCTTTAAACTTTTAATTTTATGTCAAATATATCTTTAATATATTAAAAAAAATTAAAAATCAATTTTTTCTATTTGATATACAAATTTGAATTCTGTTTTTAATTGATTGTTAGACTTTCAAGAATAAAAAAAATATAAGATAAAAGACAAAGTTTATAATTTTAAAAATCAAATGGCCTAAATACTAAGACTAAATTTATAATTTAATGATTTTAACGTATAATATTTTAGAATAAACAAAACGTGACAGTCATGAGTACCCGTTGCTTAGTTACTCCCAATGTTTCCATGTGGCCTCACAAAGTTCATTATTAATATTTAATCCATAGATCTCCTCGAATTTTATTTATTTGTTTGTTTTATTTAATGGATCTACTTGGAGTAGCTGAGTTAATTCAATTTTATTTATTTATTATCGTTATTTTATTTTTGAGTTGTTTTCAAATATAACAAAATGAGCCTAAATATTTATAAATATAGTAAAATACCATGCCTATTATTGATTGATACTAATAAACTAGTATCATCTATAGTCTATTAGTGAAAGATACTGATAAATATCTATCAATATCTATCGTTTTTTATGTTATATTTATAAATATTTACACCAATTTTATCATTTACAGTAATTATTATTATTTTTTTTAATTAAGTCAATTATTTAATTGTTTAATTTGATGTCTTTAAAATTTTTACTTACATTTTGCTATGTACTTGAGAATCTCATTCTCCAGTTACTTTATTTTCGGCTTCTTTTCTTTTAGTTTCTAAAACATTTGTACTTAAAATAATTAAGTACAGATTTTAAAACCCCCACAAGTTTCTAAAGACCAATTTAGTAGAGAATCTGAAATTTTAAAATTGGAAATAAAAGATTAAATGAAAATTCAATTTCAAGTTTTAAAATATATATTTGGTAACGTAATGAGAAATTAAATTCTAATTTAAACAATAATTACTTTAAATATATTTGATACCATATTTATAAATTATAAAACTAGTTATCTACCTCCTAAATATTAGGTTGCTATTGTTTTGTAATATTATATAATTTATAGTACATTACATAATAAATATCTTAATTAGAAAATGAATTGAGTTTATAATATGACATAATATTGTATTTCTAAACGTTTTAGTATTTATTTAATATAATAATGCATTTTAAAATTTAAAATTGAGAATTTGAATATTATGAATGCGTAAGAATGTTGTTTTCAAAATTTGCACTGTTTAAATAATAGAATTCAAAAAACTGTTTTCATAAATAGAATTCAGTTTGTCTGCCAAACAGATATTTGTTAAACTCAATCCGTGAACGTGAAAACATAAAACATAATTTGAATGGTCAACCAAATAGGTCCTAAATCACCCAAATCAAAGGTTTGATACCGACTAGTTGGTTAACTTAATTGGACTTGTTTGATAACATTTGATTTTTTTTATTTTTCATTTTTTAAAGTTAAACTTGTAGATACTACTTTCATCCCTAAATTAAGTTTATTTGTTTTGTTACCTACTATTTACTAATGTCTTCAAAAAAATTAAGCCAACATTTAAAACTAAAAAGAAAACCGTTCTAAAAAACTTGTTGAAAAAAAAAACTAATAAAAAAAACTAATAATGCAAGTGTTTTTTTAGAAAATGTGAAAATTATAGTTTGAAATTGTGGAGAAAGCAAGCTGTTGAATGAGACTGTTCAACCAATCAAATTTTCACACGTCGTCAAAATGAAAGGCCATTTTATTAAATTTAGGGGCCAATTAAGAATTATTGTGTTCCTAAAATACAATTTGGATATAAATAAATGACAAATTAAAAGATGTCACATGTCTCCTTTTTGGCCATATGATCACATTACTTATCAAATTTGACCGTGATTAAGCTAGGACCACCATCGATAAATTTTGATAGTAGCTCAATTGAGTTTGAAATTATAAATTAGATCGACCGAATAATTAAAGCTGCTCATGTCTAAAGTCAAACTCAATTTAAGCTCATAGTGGAAAATTAGGCCAAACAAAAGACTAGGCCTAAACCTAACTTTGGCCCCATCCCAAGTCCAGTTGCAGGGCCCAAAAGCTAATCAAGCTCAAACTCATGTAAGACTTATGAAAACTCTATGAATAGAAGCACTTCCCCTTAAAGGTTGGAAGAATTGAATGTCAAAGCTCCGAAGAAGAAGAGACTGAAAACTTAGGAGACTACACTTCTCTTAAGCTCTTGAAGAATTCTTGAAAACTTAGAAACTGGAGCTCCAATAAGCGTTGGAAAAAAAGACTTTCTTCAACGTTTGAGAGAAAACATCAAAGGATCATTTATTAAAGATTGTATTCACTATACTAAAATCAATACAAATTCAAAGTTCATTCAAATTTAAAAACTTTCGGAAATCTCATCAAACACAAGCATAAATTTAAAAAATATATATATATAAAATTAAAAACATAATCGTTACCAAAGTGAGACTAAATGCTTTCGTGAAAATACACCAAAACCAAGGTATGATGGAAGTTGTCAAACATACGATTTCCCTTATGGGTATTTGTCAAAGTCAGGAACGAGAGTAAAATGTGTGACTCGTTCCAAATTTGAAAGTCACTTTCTCATTTATTTATATTATTAAAAAGGTGATCAATCTCATCTCATTTCTCATTTCATATAATTCGCACCATTTTTTTTTATCTATCTCTCATTTTCATATCACAAAGACAATAGATGATATACAAAATGGGAACTTATATTTATGAACTATGAGTGATTTAATAAAGAAAGAGAACACGACTGCTCTAGTTTTGTGCCTAACAAGATAAGATATATCAAGAGAAAAGTGTATTTGAAAATGTCTATAATGAAAGTATATATATATAAAATAAACAAAAAAAAAAAAAAAAACCTCAAACTCTAAAGTCCCGTTTGGCAACAATTTGGTTATTAGTATTTGAAAGTTAAGTTTATAAACACTCATTCTATCTTTAAGGACCTGTTTGATAATGTTCTTGTTCTCTGCTTTGTTTCTCATTTTTTAAGAAACAAACTTGTTTGATAACTGTTCTTGTTTCTAAATTTTAAGAAACATTTCTAAAAAGTGAGTCAAAATTCAGAAACAACAAAAAGTAGTTTCTCCCGTTTCTATTTATATTTCTATTTTATCGTTCCTATAAATAATCATTCATAGCTATTGGTGTATTGGTATCAGGTGCCTATGATAACTAATTTCCTTTTGCTAGTCATGAAACAATTTTTTTTTGACATTTTCAATTTTTATTTTTATTTTTTGACGAAATTGTTTTTTCATTACATTTTTTTTTATTTTTTTCTTTATTAACTTTTTTATTTATAAAAATAATTCTCTCATATTTATATTTTATTTTTAATTTTAAAATTTAAAGTTATGAGATATTTAGATTTATATATTATTTTAATTTCAATATGTATATAAATTTTTTTTTATATTTCAAATTCAACTCAATGACCATTTTTATTATTATTTTTCTTTTATATTTGTTTTCGTCTTTTATATTTTATTTATTTTCTTGATTAATTTTGTTATTTACAAAAACAATTATGCTATATTTATGTTTTATCTTAATTTTGAATTTTAAAATTCTACAATATTTAGATTTATATATTATTTTAATTATATATATATATATATATATTTTTTTTTTTTTTCTTTATATTTCAACTTCGAGTATTAAACTTTGCAACATGCGCATTTATATATTATTTTAATTCTAATATTTTTAGTATATTTGAAACAAAGTAGAATTTTACAATATATAAATTTTGCTAACTAAGACATTCATTTAACTTAACTTTAATATTTTACAACAACGACATTTACATAATTATATAATTAAGTTGGACTTGACTTGGCCTTATTTAAGATAAATTACTCGAGTTAGAGACGACAGTTCCGATCAAATTTGGGTAATATAAGAAGGATATGATACAAATTTGTCATTATATTTAGTTGTGATCTAAACTTACTTCTTAGATGACAACTTTTGATAATATCATTTTCGATGTACATATTTTTAAAATTTTTTTTTTATATTATATTGTTAAAAAAAAATAGTTATCAAACAAATTTATGTTTTTGTTACTTTTTTCTAAGAAACATGAATAATAATAAAACATTATCATAATAATGAAGAAAAATTACTAGTAGAGATAAAATAAAAAAGAATTATTTTAAATGACAAAACTGTTGAAAATATTTATAAATAATAGCAAAATATCACACTCTAAATAGACTAAGATAGATCGTGATTATAGTTTATGGTGGTCAAAAGAAAATAAAATTTTGCCATATTTATAAATATATGGCCTAAAATTACAACTTCAAAATTCACCGTTGCGTAAAAACGACGACGTTTAGAGCTTGAATGCTCGATAAAACCCTTCTCTAATTCTTTGAAGCCCATTTCATTACAGTTCCTCAAGCTTCACTCAGAACAAGGAAGTCTCCAATGGCGTCCTTAAAGGCAGTCTCTCGGTTATCGTCTCGCTTGCAATCCCTCGCTCCAAAGTTCAACAAAAGATCTTCATCTTCTGAGCTATCTCCTTTCAAATCGACTTGTCAATCTCAGCCTTCCACAGCTTCTACATCGCGTCTTCCTTGCACTTCGCGGTGAGACTTCTCTCTTTCCTCCATTTAGAATCATAGAATCGTTAGTTACAGAAAGAAATTCGGTTCAATTCTTTACTGTGGAATAGATTTTGACAATAGGTTACCAGTGGAGTTGAGTAGTCAGGGGTCATTGATGCCATTACATAGCGCCATAGCTGCAGCAAGATTGATTTCAAGTCTGACCATTGAATCTCAAAGATGGGGTTTGGTTCCACAGGGTATGTTTTGCTTAAGTATCTTCTTGCACTTGGTTCTAGTGAATGCCGATGATTCTTCATTATTGTATTTGCTTGAGGCATGTTGCGAAGGAAGTCTTCCAAATATCCGTTTGTTTGTTCACACTTCATGGATTTTTTTTCCCTCAAAATAATGTCGGATGTTTTTATAGATTTTAGGATCTGATCATAGTTCGGGTCTAGTTCAATGCATATGTCTTGTGGAATTCCAGTACGATTGAATTAATCGGCCTGATGCTTGCCTGTACTACTAGAATTGCCATCACCTTTGAATTGTGACTAGAGCCATATAGGTGAAAATGATAGATGGAAAACATCACTTTGAGTTGGTGTATGAATGAAGCAAGCTGAGTGATGCAATCAGCTTTAGTATTTGAAAATTTAATATAACTGATCGTATATAAGAAGTAGCCACAGTTGATTTCACAACTTTAGCATTAATCTAGGTTTTGAACAACTTAACTGTGGTAGATTACTTTTATGTGTTGACTCTTCTAATTTATCACCAAGCTTCAAAGTTGTCTCTCAAGTGATATAGTTTTCAACTAGTTGATGGTAAAGAATATTTCTGTTCTTCAATTTATGAACCCTTCAAAAAAAAAAAAAAAAAAATTGTGATGCATATCTCAACATTAGTGTCATCATATCATTTTTATTCTATCTATTATTACCAATGTCTGATATGTGAGTGTATACCCATACTAACATATGACATCTCAGTTATTTTCAATGGAATATCAGTTGATGCTACAATTCATAGAACTACATCTCTTAGAATTAATGGTTTTGTCATGACTCATGGGTCGTCACTTAGTAAGTTTTTGGTGGCTGGTGGGTGCACGTGTTTGGGTTATTTGGCCGGAAAGAAATCAAAGAAATGAATTGTTGAACATTTGAATACATTTTCTCCACTTACCAAAAAACTCTTGAACCATTTTTTGGTTCTTAGAGTTAGTGTAATTATTATTCGATTGGTGTTCAAGTTAATAGGAGACAGGAAAGTTTCTTTTCTGTGTGTGCGTGCAGGGCATTTAATTTTTGGCTAGTTGGGGGTTTCTCTTCCTCCCTATTCAATGTAAAATACTCCTTTGAACAAGTACCTTCTTTTCTTCCTCAGATGTTGCCACATCTTATAGTGACAACAAAACTACCCGAAGAAAGTAATCCATTCGATACGTTTCGTTATGGTAAAAAAATAAACATTACTAACTTCCAATGACAAGAAGTTGGTAGCATCAAGTGGGGTAAGAATTAAAATAACCCCACTTGCACCTGAATCGTATGCTTTCTTAGGTGGCTATGATGATAATGACTCTTTGTTCATTCTCTGCTGGTTCACTGGGAAGTTTTAGGGATTGTTAATTTTGTTTTTATGGACTTGGGTAGTTCTTCCAAAAGCTGAGCTGTACTTCAGATGCTGTTAGGTTCAAAATTCAGAAACCAGGCTAAGTCAATCTAGACTGATGCTCAATTGCTTATCTTCGTATAAGGCTCGGAGAGTGAAAATAGTGGGAATTTTTACAAAAACCAAGGTAATCAAAATTTTGGCATCTTTCTTGGCTCTTAAATTTTGGTTAGATGTCTAGTATTCTATCTCCCCCCTTATATTTTCTTTATGATAGTTGTATGCACTAATTGAAACTTCTGCGCTTGAGAACGAGAAGAGTGTGAAAGTATGGGGCAAAGAAAATCATTTAGGGGCATTTCAGGCTTGAGTTTGGCATCTTCAAGCCTAGGTTTTAGTACGTCTAGGGGTTTAAGTCAACGGTTTGGCAAGTTGTTGGGTTGTGCCGCTTTAGAAAGCATGGATTTGGAGAAATAGTGTGAGGGGGCTTGAATAGTGGGCTATGGAGCACAGACACAAAAACGGGATATGGATATGATAGGATACAACGATATATCAATTTCTAAAAAACTAAGATACAGATACGTCATTTATATATATAAAAATTTAACCTAAAACACTAAATATAATCCACCAAAAGGCACACTTTGAAGAAATAGGTTTCTATCCTGTGAAGAAGATGAGGGTGGTAGGACAAGGTTGAGCGTGGGTGTTGCTTAGTTGTAGTGGCATGGCTTAATTGTAGTCGAAGAAATGAGTTTTTGTTCTGAAAAGAAGATTGCGGGGAGGGGGCAGGGGTCATGACTCATGACTCGTGGATTTGTTGTGAGAGCAGGGAAACGAGGAAATCTCATTTTACGGTTTATTTGTCCTTCTTTTAGTTTATTTTTCTATTGGGCTGTTAGATTGGGCTTCATAATTGAAAATTTTAAAATAGGTTGTGGGTTGAAAAAATAAAATCCAGCCCAAAAAATGCCATTGGCGTGACCCCTCCACGTATCTGGAGGGGGACACACACAAATTGGAAAAAAAAGACAAGATACTTCATTTCATGTATTTAACACGCATCTCTCACGTATATGGATGTATATGTTATCGATTTTCTGCACATTTTGAAGTATCTGTGTTTCATAGAGAGTGGGTTATTGTTCAAACTCGTTCGTCTCTTCAATAAAATACGGTTTTGGAAACTCCTCATCCTAAACATCGGTTAAGCTTGGGAAGCCAAAACCATGTCCCAAATGCTTCTTTACTTATTATAAGTTGTTTGAAAATGTCTTCTGAGTTCTAACATTAACTTTTGTTAATTTCATTCATGGGAGAAAGTTATGTATGCAAGTTTGTAGTTCATCATTTCAATTAGATTCATGCAAGACAAGAATTCCCTTTGATTCTGTTTTGTCTTCCCTGCAGGTATTTCAATGCCTTTATGACGGCTTTGCTTTGCAGGAAGTTGTTCTCTGTAGTTTTCTGTTTATTGACAATTGAGGTTTCTTCTTACTTCTAGTTCTTTACATCTACAAGAATGTAAACCTAAATCATTGCCTCTGATTTTTTTTGGTCCTAAATGTGGATGAGGTTAAAAGTTAAATTTCATCTTGTAATGATAAATGCTTTTTATGATTAACATTTTGATCTGAAACATTCATTTCAGTGAATTCAGCAGATACTTATTTGCTGGTATTTTTAACTAACACATATTGCTAGTTAATGTTGCAAGCGATTGATATACAACTTTCATGATGGTTGGATTAATTTTCCTTGGAAAGGGCATGTTGACATGGTGGATTTTATGATTAGATGATGTAAGTATGCTTTGAATGGCATCTTGTTGCAATACAATGGTTATTGGTTCTTTCTCTAGGTCTAGTTTGATAACTACGTAGGAGTGTTGGATAACTATTTGATTCTTGGTTTCTGAAAAGTTAAATTTATAAACACTATATCCATCTATGAGTTTCTATATTCTCTTTGTTACCTTACGACAATGTTTTCAAAATTTATGTCAAGTTAAAAGAAAAATTAGGTCTCGTTTGGTAACCATTTCGGTTTTAGTTTTTGAAAATTAAGTTTATTCTCTCATTTTCTTATAATGATTTGCATGTTTCTTAAGTACAAGAGTTGAATTCTTGACAAATTTCAAAAACAAAAACAAGTTTTTTAAAATTGATTTTTTGTTTTAATTTTCAAATTTTGATTTGGTTTTTGAAAATAGATGATAAAACATGAAATTTAGAGGTGGAAAGAGCGTTTGTAGGCTTAATTTTTAATAACAAAAAACAAAAAATCAAATGGGTATCATACATCATATTGGATCATAGTGTTTTGTTTTTGGAACTTGACTAAGAATTCAAATGCTAACTTGAGATACGGTTTAGTTTGGGGTATAGGGTTGAGATAGATGAAGACTATTGTAAAGAAATTGTGAGGAGACAAACACAATTTTCAAAAACCGTTTAGATATCAAATGGCGCTTTAGTTTTTTGTTTTTGAGAATTAAGCTTATTAGCATAACTTTCTTTCACTTCTGAGTTTCTCTCTTTTGTTATTTACTTAAAAAAAATTCAAAATTTAAATCAAAATTTGAAAATTAAAAAATTATATGTATAAACTTGCATTTATTTTTGGAATTTTTCCACGAATTAGAAGTCACTTTACATAGGGCATTTTCTCTGAGAAAAGGAGATTGCCGAAATCATCAAAACAACAACGAAGAAAAAGAATGTAAAACTATAGTAAAAAAATTACGCGTAAACAGCCGACAGTTTAAGGCAGTCACAAACATGAGACAACAATATTGACAAACAAACAAACTTCAAAATATATCCACTAGAAGATGAATTAAAAAAATGAAGATGTTAGATTAGCTTCATGTTAATACAACTTGAAAGAATGTACATTGCAAATAATTCAAACCCCAAGGTTAAGAAAAAAAACTTCTCTTTCCTTTGCATGAAGGAAGGAAGGAAACCCTACAAAAGAATAGGTTAATAAAATCCTACATGGGTCTGAATTTTTACACTGGATGAAACTTCAAAATCTCACACTATTTTGTTTCTCTCTATATATATCCTTTTCCATCTCATTTTTTACCTCTCCCCTTTACTTTCTTCTACTTTTTCATTAGTGGCGAGCCGTTGGACTTCTTAAAGCACTTAAACTCTCAAGCTTCTCTAAGTAAGACAATTTTTTGGGTGTTGTAACGTTACCAGGTTTGCTCATTACATTCACATCTTCTTCTTCTTTACAGCAACTCTCTTCAATGGCCAATGATCTTATATAAGAACTGTCTTTGTCAACATCCCATCCCATGAAATCTGAAAGTGTTTTTGAAGCTGGGGAATCACTAGTACTCAGCTGCTTCTCTGTATCCACAGAAAGAATCTCCGCTGGCTCCTCTATCGACGACTCTCGAGCAACAGTATCTGCATAAAGTACATCCTCAATCCTAGACATGATGTTGAATGCCAAACTTTCTATTACCCTTGAATAGCTTTCTAGGATTGCTTGTCCTACATCCTGTGAACAACAAAAGCAAAGATGAAGATCAATGAATTGCTAATGTTTTAACATTTTAAAACTACCCTTAAAGTAGAAATTCGATAGTATGTTGGACGAAAATGAAACGGTGTAGCAGTGACCTGGAATGTGACTGTGCCACACCGTTCTAGGTCCTGATTTTCATTCAACATTCTAATGAGTTTATACTCCGTTTCTACTCTATCAGTTTTGAAAGAAAGGGGATAATTCGAGGGTATTTTTGTGATTTAGTGGAAAAAGTTTATCGAAGTGTTGGGTTTTTACCTTGTTATGTTGGATTTTGGATACATCAAGAGCAGATTGAGAAATCCCTGGAAAATTTTGTTTAATTAAGAACAAAATGCTTTCAACTCTCTCTTCAAAAATCTCTCTTTTCTCAAAGCTCACTGCTGAACCCCATGAGGATTTTCCATCCTTGTGATGCATTTTCCTCTTCCATATCACAATTGAAGCCTCAATTCTGTTCTTAAGATCAATCACTTTGTGTTCTGTTGATAAGTCCATTGATTTTAGGAATTGGTCTGGATTAAAGTAATCATCTGTTATGCTCTTGTAGATTGAATCACCCAAGCTTGTTTTTCCATTCTACAAGAACACAATCAACATTCAGCTCGAGTTTCAAATTTCATAGAATTGATTATCGCAAGCTAAGAAGCACAGATACAAACACGAGAACCAAATACAACACGAAGAGACACATTATCTTTTGAAATTTACAATTTCGAAAACTATGATAGATATACCTGCTTAAAATTTAGTGTTTTTATCCTATATTATTATTTGTCCAGGC
The DNA here is from genome assembly GCA_030954485.1 of Citrullus mucosospermus. Classification (NCBI taxonomy): domain Eukaryota; kingdom Viridiplantae; phylum Streptophyta; class Magnoliopsida; order Cucurbitales; family Cucurbitaceae; genus Citrullus; species Citrullus mucosospermus. The sequence goes on from CM062065.1 coordinate 2,437,282, forward strand.
TTTTATGCTTAAACTAGTGTCCGATATGTACCTAACAAATGTTGGACCCGTATTTACTTGTTTGACACATCTAGTGCGTTAACAAATGTACTTATTGGACACGGTGACGTTAACCAAGTCAAAGTGTCTATACCTTAGGGAGAGACTCAATGTAGCTGTCAGGCACTGCCATTTCTGTTAACACTTGAGCATTTATGGCCATGGCTGCTTTTAAAATTTGGTTCACAGATTCCTTCTGAAACAGAAGCCATTTTCGAGTAACGTCCGATAGCCCACTCGGAGGTACTTTAACCGCCGGTAGCCACCATTTGTCTCCATTTCTCTGTGTATCATCTTTTGCAGATTCATCATCTCTTGATACATACCAAAATTCATGTAGTTTACCAAATTGATCCAAGTAACCCTGTCAATGATATTTCAAGTGAGAATTCAAATGAAGGGTAATAAACCTTAAAAGTCCTTAGGATGATAGAACTGAAAATTGGTGAGGTACTTACAAGTAACATGGCATCTAGTTTTCTAAGTGCTGGAATGTTCATGAGCAAATCTTTCCTTTGTAAAGTCACCATGATCTATAAGAAGAAAAACAAGCAATTCTTTAGAACACGAAGCAAGGAAACGAGGCCAGACATATACTCTCAACCGAGAGGTTAGATGTGTTGGAAAAAGGGGTTTAGGGAGAGGAGGAGGACCTCCATGTCTATTCCATCCTTTGACGTTTGTTTTGAAGGGACAAATTCAACAATGTGATCGGTTACGGATAAAAACCACTCTATTTCTCTTCTCCATCTCGTTCTCTTCCCCGGAGATAACGACTCAAGCTTCTGCTCTCCAAAAGTAGATGCTGCAATATTTTCTCATATCAATACAAATCAGATTGTAGCTCTAACTGATTAAAACATATATTCTCAATTAAGAGGTCAAACGTTCGAATCCATCCGAATTGAAGTACAAGTAGGACAAAAAAGAAAAAGAAACCTGCTAGATTTGTTATAGCATTGGACAAAGCCAGAGCAGAAGAAACACCCTTTCCACCTCCCGACATATCCTCACCCAAAAGCAATTTAGCAAACTTTGCTTTCATCAAATCCAAATCTGAACCAAACAAAACCATATCATCAGGACAATGAAACAAACTGGTAAGAAGATAAGGAAACTTCTGGGAAATTTTTAATTTTCACCCCTAAACTCGTCGAGTTGTATAAATTTGAACCCGAAACTGAGATAAGTATTGCAATATCTACTGTCTAATGCACAAATTCACCCTTGAATAACTTTGTTTTTCGTTGCAATTTGATGAAATTGAAAGTTTAGAGTAATTCGACTTAAGAGGTAAAAACAACGTGATTTTACCTGAGTTAGGTTGACATCGAGAACCTCTTGCTCTGATACCATGTGCATCGAGACACGAAACAGGGGCTTTATTTTCACTCAATGCCCATCCAATTCTTTGGGGTTCAGAAGAATCTCTTGAGCCATGGCTCTCTTGTCCACTCTCTAAAATCAAACTATGTGTTTGTCTTCCAGGAAGCTCCACCATTCTTTTCAAATGGAATGATCTTGACTGTTGAACACTTGGTTGCTGAATCAAAGCTCTAACCATTTTGAATCCAATCTTTTCTTCAACAACAACAATTTTTTTTGCAATGTATAGGAGAAAACAAGAAATGGGTGATTTTTTTTTTTTTTTTTCCTTCTGATTTGGGAGGTTTTTTGGGCTTTGTGAGGAGAGAAGAGAAAATAGTGGGGTTTTTCTTTTTGCCTTTTTTTTTTTTTTTTTTCCTCTCTCTTTTTCTTTTTGTGTGTTATTTGGTAGAATAGATTGTGGGGAGCATGTCTAAGAAAGAAATAGTGAAGGGTTGAAGTGGAAAAAGTGAATGAAATAAAGGCTGCTAATTTTGTTGAGTTTGTCTTTTAATTTAATGGTTGAGAGATCAAAGCTGGCAACAAACTAGGGAGAGACATTCAAGAACAACTACCACCCTTTCTCTCTCTAAGTGAATTTAGGATTTTTTTTTCTTTTTTCCTTCTAAATAAGTAAATGTAACTAATAAACTTCTTTATTTGTAAGTTTTCTTTTAAGTGGCTACTTTTTTTTTTTTTTTTTTTAGAAATTTTTTTTGCTTCCTTTACTATTTTTTTTTTTAAAACTTTCTAGATTGTCAATTTCTACCCGTAAAAAATAAGAAGTCATTTAAAGTCAATTGGGTAGCTCGAATGGTTAGACATAAATATCTCTCTTTTTTTAGTTCAGGTTTTTTCATTCTCTCTTATTTGTAATATAACATTCTAAAAATAAAATTAGCATCTAAAACCTTCGTTTTAGGGTATTGGATTAAAAAAATGTAATAAAATTATCTTAGTTATATTTTTCTCTTCTATGACCCATAATTTTTTTTATATGATATTGTTCTTCATCCATGAATGTATTATTACCATAAAGGACAAAACCATCTATTAACATGATTATAAAGTTTACAATAAACATTACATTTTTTAGATAAATCAAAGACATTAGGATAAGGAATGGAATTATTTAGTATGTAGAAATTGAATTGTTTAGTTGTGGAACATGAAATTGATATTTTTTAATTATGGGCTCAGACTAGATTAGTTTAAGAATTTTATGGATCAAATAGAGAGCGGAGTTTTCCTTTGACCAAACATATGCTTACGATCAATTTAAGATAGTTCAACCAATATAAACATAAATATTTAAAAGACCAAAGGTTCAAATCTTTCACTTTCACGTGTTGTTGGAGTCTATAAAAGAAAGATAAAAGAAAGGTTAAATCTCTCTGGAAGTCTATAAAATTTTTCATCGATTTCCGCGAGTTCATTGGCTACAACAAATCAAATCTTGAAAGATTTTCCAAAGTCTAAAACAGACTGTTCTTGGCTGCCATGGAAGGACAACCCAAGCTGGACATGCCCATTCCCAATAAGATTAAGCCATTTCTTTACTCAAATATTCAAACTTTAAATATTCAAATTTAAATCTTGAAACTCTATCTTTGAACTGCTTGGGGCTGACTTTCATTTTTAAATATATTTAAGTTTACAAATTACAAGGTCAAATAGATGCATACATTGTTTGGAGAAATTAATTAGGTTTGTTTTTTTATTTATAAAAAAAAAAAAGAGTAATATTTGGGGGATTTTGGGAGTTGTTTTTTAGAGAACTTTAGCAAACATATGTTTGGTAAATAACTAAAAGAAAATGTTTTTATTTAGTTTATTTTGTTATGTGTAGTTTAGAGAATAACTGAAGTTATCTAGTTAGAGTAGTTTTGAGAAATAAAATAAAATTACAATTTAATATTTAAATTTTTAGTTTGGTGTCTACGTGGTCTCTGTTAACTTTTAAAAAGATTTAATAATTTTTAAAATTTTCAATTTTATATTAAAAAAAACTCTCAATTTTATATTAAAAAAAACTCTGCACTTTAAAAAGTGTCTAATAAATTTTTAAACTTCCAATATTGTTCATAATAAATCTCTAAATTTGTTATTTTATGTGAGTTCTTTACCTATTCCATACTTTTTAAAATTCAAAATTAAAAGCTTAGACCCTATTTGGTTTTTTATTTTTGTCGTTTGATAATTAGGGTTATAAACACAATTTCCACCTATAATTGATTTGTTTTGTTATCCACTTTTAGGGGTGAACACGGGTTGGGTTGGGGGCATTTTTTGGACCAACCCGAAAATTCAGGTTGATCGAGTTGGCTACCCGAATAGGGTACCCAACCCAACTCTTAAAATTCAGGTTGGGTTGTCGGGTTGTGTGTGTGTGTTTTTTTTTTCTTTTTTCCCTATTTTTTGGTAAAGCACATTGGCATATCCATGAAACACTAGTTCATATCCATTGATCCAAGAAAAAAGTATAAAATAGTTCTTAACACTAACTTAAACTAATATATATATATTAATATTAATATTAGAAATTCGGGTTGGGTTGGGTCAACCTGAATTTTTCAAAATTGCAACCCGAGACCTAATCCAACCAGAAAATATATATATATAACTCAACCCAACTCAAATTTTAAACTAACCAAACCCAATCTTTATTATTCAGGTTGAGTAATCCAGATTGTTTGGATTGTGGGATCATTTGAGCACCCCTATCCACTTTTCATTAATGTTTTCAAGAATCAAGTCAAAATTAAGAAAAATTAAAAAGAGTAGTCTTCAAAATTTTGCTTTTTGCTTTTAGAATTTGACTAAGAATTCAAGTGTTTCTAGCAAAAATATGAGAACCATAATATAGAATTTAAGAAAAAACAAACATAGAACTAAAAACAACATCGTTACAAAACGGGGCATTAGAGTTTCATTAGACATAAAATTCAAGTACTCTAGCCTAATTTTTTCAATAAATTAATTCAAAAACTAAATATTGGTTCAAATTTAATTAAGAGAAAAAATTTGAAAATTAAAGAACGTAATTAATATATAGTTGAGTGTGGGATATGATAGGCATAATAATTATGTTAAAAGTTGTTTTGTTTAAGGAACATAATTATGTTAAATGTTGAAAATGAAAATGCAGTATTTTTTTCCCCCATTTATTACTGCATTACCAAACATATTTGAAGAAAAATAAAGGTTGAAATTGGCGACAAACCCAAAGGTGGAGTTCCACTAATTTGCACGTCTATGAGTAAAAGCAAGACCAAGGACCGCATGCCCTATGCCCCCATATATTTAATATACTTCAATTTTAGAATGTCGGTATTTCGTAACTATTTAATTTTTTAAAAAATAGGGTTTTGTTTGATAACGTTTTTCGTTTTCTGTTTCTTATTTTTTAATAACAAGGATTAAGAATATGTTTGCTAACTATTTTTTGTTTCTCGTTTTTTATAACAACATTGGTGGCCACCTCCAACCACTACCATTGATGGCTACTTCCAGCCACCACCATCTTTGCTCACTACCATCGGTAGCCAACTCCAGCCACCACCACGAACTCCGGTGGCAACTACCCAAACGAAACGACCAACTTTGGTGACCGTTATTTTAAATTATTGGATAATAGTATTTATGATCATCTTTTATAATAATTCGATGTTAGTAATATCACTTTTAGTATATAAAAACGCTATTGAGAAAGAGTTGTCAAACAATTTATTTAAACTGTTGAAAATGACTTTTTGAAAAACATCTTTTTATAAAGTCTATCCAAATAGAACTTAAATGTTATGATTGTAAAATACTAAAGGAAGCTAAATGAATGTTTCAGTAAACAAAATTTATGTATGGTAAAATTCTAACTGGTTTCAAATATACTAGAAATAAAGTTCAAAATTAAAATAATATATAAATATGCATATGGCAAAATTTAAAATTTAAAATTAAAAAAATATTTAAATATAAACATTGAAAATTAAAACAATATATAAATATTGGAAATTTTAACATCAAAAGTTAAGCTAATATGTTAATATAACAAAAATTAAGAAATGAAAGAAATATTAATTAAAAAAAAAAAAACAAAAAGACAAATATTGGAGAAGTATTAATTGAAAAACGAAAAACTTAGGTGTAGTTTCTCAAATTTTGCCCAATTTTAAGTACAAATTCTTAAAATTTAGAAACAAGGAATGGGTGTAGTTATCAAACAAGTCTATTTTTTAAAAAGTAAAAAACAAGAAATAGGAAACAAGAAATAGAAGCGTTATTAAACGAGCCCTAAGTGTATAAATTAAACTCCCACTCAAGAGTTCAATATTTTGTTCTTATCTCCTGCTAACATTTTCAAGAACTAAGACAAATTTAAAACTTATTTTTTGTTTTTAGAATCTAGAAAAAAAAATGGTAACAAAGCCTAAATAAATAATTAATGTAAAATCTAAATATGCAACTTCTAAATTTGAAAATTTGGATGATGGTTTATGTATAATACATATATTTTTGTTTGTTTAAAATTTATTCTAAAAAATTTGAATGTGTTTGAATACATTCCCAAACGAGCCTTAAAATATCTTGCCCAAGTTCCAAAAGTGCCCTTTAACCTTCACAAGTTGGTCTTCTTTTTCAAGATTGTGTGAAGCCCAAATTTCTAGGCCCAACCCCAAAGTGAAAAGTGGACCAAGTTGGGTTCATCTCATATAAGAAAAAACTGGCCCAAGTAAAAAGCCCACTTTTGTTAACTAAAGCCCAGTGTGAAAAATGGCCCAAACTGAGATTATAATTGGAGAATAATTTGCAGTTCCAATTAAGTTAGGCTCATGTTAGCTAATATTTGAAAAATGTTTACTTATATGTGTTTGACTCATGATTTATACGCACCGTCTATACTATTATTGTTTTTATTATTTTTCAAATGAAACCATATTTTTCAGTAAGACTTTTTATTTTCATACGAGTATGGAAATTTGAACTCGTAGATTATCGTCAAATTATGTTCACTTTTAATCAACGAATCAAAGCAAATTTTAAAACAAACAAAATGACAATTTAAAGAGAGATCAGGGACTTCAATTCAAAATGTGAATGTAGTTAATTTAAAATTTTTAAATTATGAAAAGGAATATAATCATTAAATTTAATTTCAAATAAGGTTTAAAATGTCGACGTCAACAAAAATGTTAATGTCAATAGATATTTCTAGAAATTTTATATATAAAAAAATAAATAAACCACTTATTCAATTTAATAAATAAACATTTTGTACTTTTCAAACTAGTTAAAGTATTTATTATTTGTATTATATATCTATTAGTGATATTTTATTGCTTATTTTTTATGTTTGATTATTTATTCTACGGTACAATAAAATTGTTGATTCACTCCTCACGTTCATGTCAATGAAAATTTCAATGTTTTCAATAGATGTTTAATACCAAGATTTTCAAACCGTTATACTTTTTGGTGATTCTATGGGTGATGCTTAAGGATAATTAAACCGAAAATATATCTCAAAATTCTGACTTGAAATTGAATGTCATCCAAAGGGAAAAAGAAAAAAAAAAAAAGAAAAAGAAAAAGAATGAAGCGGTGAAAATTTTAATGCATTTATGAGAGGCAGCAAAAGTAATATTAAAAAGAAAACACAGTGCTATACCTTAGCTTGCAAGAATCATGTGAATGCATTTAAGCATGGAGCTCATTCAATTAATTATAGATAATAACTCATTTTTTTTAAAACTAATTACTGTGGTTAGTATCATCCATCAACCAAAAATAAAGTCAAATTCATGAAATCAACCATTTATATGAAGAATACATTTTAAATTAATTTTTTTTCAATATTTGTTTTATTTTTGGAATAATTTGATTGTTAATCTTCCACCTATTCTAATGAAAAAAAAACAAAAAAAACAAAAAAACAAAAAAACAAAAGGATCAACCTCCCTCATCAAGAGTGCAAGAAATGAAAACGATATCAAACGAGCCCTCATATTAACTAAAAGAAAATTTTGATTAGTGACCAATGCTAAGATTACCCTAATTAGCAATTAAATGAATTTAAATATAGGTTAAATTAAAAGTTGAATCCCTAGACTTTGAGATTGGTATCTATTTGATCCTTGAATTTTCAAATGCTAGACTTTTAATTTTGTACTTAATATGTCTCTGGCAAATACAAAAAAAATTTTAATTAATAAATCTGTCAAATATAAATTTAGAATTTATGTTTATTGGAACTCCAAACTTTCAATATTGTACCTTCACAAACATAGTTCAACGGATATAAACTTATACTATCAACCTTAAGATTAGAGGTTTGATCTTCCCAACCCACATTGTCCAAAATAAATAAAAAAATAAAAATTCTCAATATTGTATTGTGTTGGGTAGATATGTGAAATTTAAAAAATATCGAAGTTTAAAGACTAAATGGGTAAATATCTTAACCATTCCCTCCACTTTTAGTAAAAGATAGAGATACCCATATAAAAAAATAATAATAATAAAAAAAAAATTCAAAATTAATTTCAGGTGGGTTAAAATAGCTCAACATAATAACATTTTTCCATGTCTAAGATTTAATGCTAGCTCTCTAATTTCTCTAAAAAAACAACTCTAAAAGTATAGATTAGAGAGGGAATGATTCCCTTTATTCAATATGCACATGAATCATTAATTATGAGAGGAATTGTATTCTTCATTTGCAAATTTCTTTCATTTCTCCCCTTGCACATTGCTGGTATGAGAAGAGCAAACCATGAAATTATTAGTTTTCTACTTTGAGTGCTTAAAGTAGTTGTTGGCTACAAATGGCCCAAACATTCTAAGGCAGATATGTAAGAAACAGTAATGTAATGAATATAATTCAACCAACTTGACTTGAAGGCAGTTTCCCTTCTGTGAAGCCTTCAGCTTTTTCTTGCTTTTACTGAGAACAGGTTTTGCTTCAAAAGTACTCTTGAAATGGCTAGGACCAAAATCAAGAGTAGCCATTGATGAAAGTTTTCATGTTTCTCTAAGAATCTGTTTGGTTTCAAAGAATCATCAGAAAACTAAGAGAAAAAAGCACCAAAGCTCACTCTTCTTTCTTTGTTAATAAGACAAAGACATCAACTGCTCTGCTCCTGTTTGATTCGCTTTGTTTCATTCGACGCTCTGTTTTGTATCTTCTCACTTCCATTGCAGGTATCATCCTTTGAGACGCTGTCGGTTGGTTTTTGTTTATTGGTTCTTAGCCTTCTTTCTATGCTTTCAATTACCTTTTCCTTTTCAGTTTTTTTATTCTTCTTTATTTTGGTTCCACACTTCTATTTCCTTTTTGTTATAGTTTTGGATTGAGGAATGGAGATGAGAAAATGACCATTCATTTTCCTGGATTTTTCCTTTGTACAGAGCCAAACAGGTGAAAACAATCTCAGAGCTTGAAATTATTATATGATATCCAAAACCATGCAGAGTTATGTAGGAATTTTTGGAAATGGTTTGTGGAATATCAATAGTGTTAGCATCTGACTCTGCTCTGCCAATGTATATGAGATCTCAATCAACAAGATATGCCTCAGGACAGTTTAAGCTCAAGAATTTACAAATCATTTCTAACTTGTAACGATCCCAAAGGCATAGTTGATAAGAGCACTGTCAGAAAAAAGAAAGTTGCTCCATCAAAAATGGAGAAACGGGTCAAAAGCCGGACAGCTAGGAAGAACTTATACGAATTTTCAGACTGTAAGTTACAAGGAGAGGAAACAACCGTCAAAGAACTAAGAGATGAATTCAGTAGTCCATCCTCATCTCAACTTATGGAAGTGTCCAGAGGAGCTCAGAAGCTGAATCGGACAATTGATTTGTGGTCTAATGGGATGAAATATGATAGACAATCTGACCAAATTGCAAGAGATTTGTTTGAAGGAGCTCTTGATTTGCAGCAGTCCTTGGTCATTCTAGGGAAATTGCAGAAAGCTTCAAGGTATATGACTCAGATGAGGAAAAATGAACGTATAGACAGGAAAACAACTGGAAATATGGGCATGGAGAGAACACGCTTCAACCAAAATGAATTTCAAAAACCCCGGCTTTCGGCTGATTATTCTTATGGAGATGGTGCTGAGGAACTGAAGAAGATGATTCGAGATCGCCTTGCAAGACAACTCCTTCCGAACACAACAAACATGACTGAAAGAATCAGTTTTCCTGCAAGTAGTATGGAAAGCTCAGCTTCAGATTTCGCATCCACGAGCTCTAGCCAATCTTCAATGATGTACAACACTGCTCCAAACCCAGCAAAGAAGAGTAATGGCAAAAATCTGATTGCCAAGCTAATGGGTCTAGAACCTCAATCAAAGCAAATGCATGAAAATCTACACAAACAGTTTCTTGATGAGAAGATTTCAGATCGCCAGAGGCCCAAGTTTAGCATGGAGATGGCTGAGACAAAGAAACTGAAGTCTGCTACACACAAGATAGCACAGAGAACCTTGGAGTCAAATCTTGACACCCAGCAATCCAAAGGCATTCTTAAACATTCTGCAAAGGAAGTGAATGACTACTCCAATTATTCGAGCTACAGACGTTCAAGAGAAGAGTTAACCCATACTGCCCCACCAATTGTACTTCTAAAACCTGTGCGCGTTTCACAGGTTGAATTGGAGGACCGTCAAGCACAAGTATTTGAGGAAGATGAAGCATTGAACAAGAAAAAGTTCATGAAACTGAAGATGAAAGAAAAGTATCATCAGCAAAAGGATGACAATAAAGTAGAAGCTTTAAATTCCAAAAAGGTGTTTGGGTCAATAGGGGCTGAAGAAACTGCAATCTCAAGGATTTATCACAGAAAAGAAACTCAGAACCAAAAAGAAGATAATTGGAAACCAAAAGAATGTATCAATGTTATCAAGCCCAAAAAAAGGATTTCACATATTCTACTCGATCAAAATCTCCAGAAGAAAGAAGCAACTGATGAGAAAGTTCTTGAATCACAGAAAGAGATTGTAGCTAGAAAAAATCTACTTTCGCAAGCTAAGATTGTGCCAAAATTTCAAGATGAAGTACAGAGGTCCCTTAGCAAACTTCAATGTGTACCAAATGACGTAGGGGAACCCATCCCCCAGGACTCTACTCCTACATCAGACACCGCTCCCAAGAGCAGCCCATTCAACATGAATCAAACAATTGCAGAAAAGGTCATCAACGAGGTTTCAGTAGAGAAATCAACGGTAAGTCCAAAAATACCTCCTTTCTTATATTCCCATGCTTTCACATGCCATTTTATTTTTCCTATTATTGTTTGGGAAGAAAATTATTGAGGTGTGAATACAGAAATTGATTAGTTACAAGCTCCAAAAATTTGATTGGAGATGAGGAGAGAATTTTGGCATCTGGAAATAATTAAAACTTATGAAAATTGCTTTCTGCAGGCCATTAACTTTGGAGGCAAAAGCAATGTTAAGAAGCCTGATCAAACATATTCTCCAGCATCTTTATTAAATATGAAGGAAAAAGGCTGTAGCTCCAAATATCAAACATGTGGTAAATCTCCTAACTAATATAACTAGAACAGGTAGAGCAGAACACTGGTTGTTCGCTATGCTTACTAGTACGAGTCAAACTAAGATCTGCACTAAATTCTCAGAATATTTTATTTTATACAAACGTAAGGCATTTTATATACGAAAACTTCTGGTTTCAAATTGATCCACAAGTATCTATTGCTACAGTAACAAATAAATATCAAAAGTGGCAATTGGCATGGAGAAAACTCAGTGGCAGTATGGATAGAAAGTGGGTATACTAAAACGAGAATAACTATTGAAAATATAATAATAAGTAAACATCATATGTTAACATTTTCATCCCATGTTACCACAAATAAATTCTAATAATTCATGAAACTAGCAACATTTATTATTTTAGCTAATAATAGATGGAAGAAAGTCTTTATTGATGAAGAGGAGTGAAACAACAAATAATAATGTCGATAACAAGGGAAATATCTTCATCTCCGTTTCAGACAACAACATACAATTGGGGCTTCAGTTCTAAATCAAGAGTGATAAAGTTCCTTCAGTTCTATCTAATTATTTTTAATCAGCTGCTGTTCTTCTGCCTATTCTCAGTGTCTGAGACATCATTTTACTTTAAGCATACTTTCCTCGTTAAGATCAAGATGTTCATGACTTCTTTTTTCCACATTACAGACTACTGTAGCGAAAGCCAGAGTTCTCTCATTCACTCATGCCGCACACCAGAAAGCTCGAAGTACATAAACCATGAAATATCAGTCACCAAACCTGTATCTAGCCCGAAAGCTCCGATTTCGATCAATCCGCCGCCTTCCAGTCACACGAATGAGCTCAACCATCTGAATGCGAATGGTAACGAACATTCTGCATCACTTTTGTAACCATAAACATACATTCATCAGTTTCATTTCATCTAACCAAACAATTACAACATCCTTGAAGATTAATCGGTTGTTTGCTTACATCAAACATAGGGAGTTCGAGATTATGGATCTCGCCGGAGGAATCGCCGCCGAATGCCTGTGACGGGGTGGAATCTTTGAGAAATTACAGAAAAATCAATGAAGAAACAAACGGACATTTTGGTTTAAGCTGGCGGTGGCCGATTCGAGAATCGATGAAGGAAGCAGAGGAAGTTGTGGAAGATCTGGAGGAGAGAATATTAGTTGGATTGATTCGTGAGGTCTTCGCATGAGCCTTTGTTTGTTCTTCGTTTTCCACTTTTTTTCTTCTTTTCCATTTTTTTTTAAATTTTGAGATATCATATTAAATTGTATAATAAAATATAGGTTTAATTCTTCAAATTAATAATTATATCAAATCAATTCAAAACTTCATATCACACCTACTTAAATTATCTATTTTATCTTTTGAAGTATTAGGAGCAGTTTATTTTGCAGACATCCTAAATTTCTACAAGGTGGACATTTGGAATATCGTCATTGTTATTGTAAGATACTCGGAAATTTCCTGGCATCCTAGGATGCCTTTACGAAGGGCATCTCAAGAGTTTTAGATGCCCTTCCAAAACATGGATTTTCCAGATTCCTAAATTGAGGGCGTCTCCATTTTATATTTTGGCCCTTTTTTTCTTTTAATTTTTTTCTATATATATATATTAATCTTCATTTGCATTATATAATTAAAATAAATATTGTATACCATATATATCATTTTTTTTTGTTATATTGTAATCCTCATTATTTTTTAGTAAGATATTTAAATTTAAATTAATATTTATTTTATAAAAAAATCTTAAATTATGATATATTATTTTGTTGAGAAAAATAGCATATAAAAATAATATAAATTGTATTAATTTAAAAATAAATTCAAATTGATAAAAACATTTATGTTACATAAGTTCAAACTATATCAAATTACTTATAAATTCAGAAATAGTCGTAACGTCATTCTTTGAACATTATATAAATTTAAGAATAAAATTCCTATAAAACAAATAAAGTTATCCAAATATTTATAGATATCTACAAAAATATTTCTACAAAACAAACATGATAATCTAAAGATGTCAGACATCTATAATTATGGGTATCTAAGATTCTAGTTATCTACATTACTCGAAAACAAATTGCCATTAATATATTTGTTTTAGTTTTGATCTCTCATTTTGATTTCTATATATTTTTAGGTTTATTGCAATATAACAAAAGTTTAGATTCGGTCTTAACAACCATTTTGTTTTTGTTTTCTGTTTCTTAACAACCGTTTTGTTTTTGTTTTCTGTTTTTTTAAGATTATGTTTGTTATTTTGGTAATTTTTTTAAGTTGTTCACCTTGCTTAAATTTAAACCCACAGCTGAATTAGTTTTTAAAATCTGACTTAATTTTTTAATACGTGTTTGGGTGATACAATAAAGAAACTAACTTATGTTTTAGAAAACTAGTTCAAGTGTGTGGCATTGGCTTTGCCTCTTGGTCTGGCATTAGCTTGCATAACAATAAAACCAATGTTAGGTAAATACTTGGGTAGCCATCTTCGAACATGAAATTACGGGGTGTTTCGACCGAGAAGTTGGAAACTATGAAATTGTGTACTCCACTTATTGTTTAGCCTAAGGAGCTTGTGGGTTTCACTATTAAAAAAAATCACTTAATGTCTTATAAAATTTTCTAGTGGTCCCAAGAGTTCACAACTCACAAAACTTTACAACTCCACTTCTTACCCCAAACACTCATTATTTATATTAAATTGTCATTATACTCGTGTCACTCTAACTTTATTGTCTTAACTACATTAGTAGCTAAAGTAACAAGAATTGACATTCACATCTTCTCTCTAAATTAGAGGTTCAAAGTTTCATACCTCCACCAATTGAAAAAAAAACCACTTTTATTTGGTTGTGGCAAAAATCATGAGGATGTAACCTAAATGGTATATGATCCATTTCACTCCTCCATTTACAAAGGAAAAAAAACTTTACTATTTTTCAATGAGGGGGGAATATATATAAACACACATTTTAGTTCTAACAAGAGATTCAATTGAGTTTGGAATTTGATTAGTAGGGTTTAACACATTTTCTACATCCAAAGATATATATATAAGGTATCATACTCTGGGGATTACGAAATAACGAAAAAGTAAAAGTGACCAAGATGCGAGGGAAAAACTTTTGTTAACATTTCCAGAAAGATCACCTATTTGTTCGTATACCCGGTTCGACATGAAATCATAAATAAGCTCTACCAAGGATGCCAAGCATTTGGTACTGAGTTTCCTCCTCTGTTTTTCGTAACAAAATGAACCAGAAGTAGGACCAAACTGAGAGTTAGCAGCATAAATAAAGATGGATTTGTGAATGAGAAATAAAAGTTTCCTATATTCATATGAATCAATGGGAGAATGGCAAATTGCTCAAGTGGGCTCCTGGGCGTAATCGTAAGAAACACTTTTCATTTCATCCCTATAGTTCCGCTTCTTGCTCGAAAAATGAAGAGAGACTTGGTTGAATGAAACGGAACCTTCTTTCTTTTTTTTCCATCGGAATATAGATGAGATCATAAAGCCCATCATTGGAGCAAACAATATATATATAGAGAGAGAATTCAAGTTAGATTGGATCAACTATATATATACACACACATACAATGATCGTTTTCAAAACGTAGTTACAAATGGTATTACTCGTAAGACGATAGCTAATGGGGGCAATAGTTATAGGACTTTCCTATTTCCTATTTGGTTGGCATGACTCGTTGAATAAGACAAGCTTTATTTGCTTTCATGTTGATGTTTCTTTTTGTAATTCTTAAAAGAAAAAGAAAAATGTAGACATTTCATTGTAAAATGCAATAGTGATAAATATCGATATTTTCAAGAAAATAAAAATGGAATTTATTTTCTTTTATTTTTCTACTAAAGGAGGAGAGAAAATTAAAGACAGCTCACAAACTACTTATTGACAGCAGAATTCTGTCCCCAAAGATCAACAACTGACCAAATTACCAATCCAACAATGCCAATTCATATATTCATCCATGATTTTCCACTGTTCATTTCAATTTGATTCAATTCTTCAATCCCACTTCCCACTTCAGCTTTTCAACCTCGCAGAAATTCATTACTTCGAGAATTCGAAGTTTGGAATCCGAAAAAGCTACAAGATTAAGCAACCAATATTGTGGAAGAAGATCTCGGAAAGTTCTTTCCCTCTGGAAATTTCTTTTCTGCATCTTCTTCTCCGATTCTGACACTGTTCATACCGCTTTTTGGAAGGAATTAGGGTTAGGATTTTCTGGAAAAGGACAAAAGGGTGTTGTTGCTCTGCTAGTGTGGTCGTCATGGGTGATGAGAAATCGGCTATTGCCATGGCGAGCAGAGATAGAGAACGAGATCGAGAGCTTCTTATTCCGGTTGCGGATTCCGCTATTGATGAGGCATCCGCCAAACCTTCGTCGTCTTCCTCCTCGTCTCATCATTCTGGCAGAGAGGTATAATTTAGGCTGGCTGCTTCATTTGTAACTGCTGCTTAGATTCGCCGGAACCTTTTTAGTCTAGCGCTCGTTAAATTTGTTGTGGATTTGTTAGTATCAGAGTCAAGCATATGGGTGCTTTTCACAGAACTTGCCTGGCCTCACTAATTCTTGACCAATTCAATTCAGAATTTGGTTGATTACTCTTTGCCCTAGAACTTAGTTTGGAGAAATTGATTGATGTTGGTTCTGTTTGAATTCGTAGCAGCAATTGAATATTTCAAATCAATATTAACTTCCAGTATGTTCTTCATAATTGGAATATTCACCGGGCCAATTTGAATTTATTAGATTTTATGGTTTCCTCGTGGCTATGCATTTTTCTTTCTTATTATCTGCCTGACAGTCTATTCAATATTGGTTTCAGACATTTTACAAGGTTGTTAGAAGCTGGGCCTCAAAGAAGTTCATGACTGGATGGTGAGCTCTTCTTTCTCTTTAGTTTCGTCCATGTCATATAAGCATGTCTGGTATATGGATATCTATTAAAGAGGATCATACCTCGTATTACATACACTGCAGCAGCCTGTTGTATATTCTTGAATCAGTTTTATGCACATGTCAATGCGTTGTTTGATTCCTCTTTCATAATTCCTAACAATAGCACTATGATTGCACGCTACCTGGTCTCTATCTGTGAGCATCTTCATATCACATAATTTATTATAGTTGCTTTTCGTGTACCTTACCTTGGCTTTAACTTAACTAACTTTTCTATTTTTGCCCGTGGGTTTAGTACTGTCTTGTTTATGTGTTTCATTTGGTGGTCACAAGCTATAGTATACGGTGTCTTAGGAGTTGCCCAAGTGTATTGATACCCCTTGGTGATAATTGAAGGTGTAGAGTATCTAGGCGGAACAAGGGAGAAAATCTCCATGTTTTGGAAAACTGAAGATTCTAGAGAGTTCAATGTGTTGGTTGGTGAAGAGTCCATGAGCCATTTGTTCAAGTAATGTTCTAAAGGGGTTTTCTCCACTTTTGAAATTTTCTGATTTCTCTCAATTGGATGTTCAAGTAACATCTGTCTCTTGATAATCTTAAGTTATGTTTGGGAGTGATGTTAAAATGGTTAAAATCACTTTTTTCATCTTCAAAATCACAATGAAACATGTTTTTAAGCCTTCAAAAGTAATTTTGATGATATGAGGGTTACATTTAAAAGTATAAAATTTAATATTAATTAATATTGAGTGGTTAAAAGCGTATTTTTGAGTTTTTATTTTGGTTGTGTGTGTATTTTAGAGTGATTTTGAAAATGACAAAAGTGAGTTTGACGATTTTAAAATCACTCCCAAACTTGCACTTAAATGTCCTAGAGGGGTAGCCTTGTTTCTTAAGGAATCTTTCCTAAGACTTATACTAAATGCTCATGTTTAATGACTAAATTTTGACTGTTGACATAAAATGGATGGTATGCTCTATTACTAACCCATTAGAAAAAAATTCATGTCAAACTCTTGCCCTTGATAACAGTCACGGATATGAATGATCACTTCTAGTCTAGTTCTGCTTATTTCCTTTTTTTCTTTTTCCCAATTAGAAATGAAACTTGTATAATTTAAGTATCTTTTTGGGTAATTCCAAGTTGCCAACTAATCATGCCTAGTTCCACCACTTTTCTGTCTTGTCTAGTGTTGTACTATAACTGCTTATTTCTGCATGGTAAAATGAGTCTGGCTTAGTGGTATTGGCATGACCTCCGTCCCTAAAGGTCGAAGGTTCAATCCTTCACCCCGTAGTTGTTGTACTAAAAAAAAACTGCTTATTTCTGCATTAATGCTACAATGTTCTATAACAATTTGCTTTCTGCAGCGTCATCCTATTTCCTATAGCAATTACATTCTACATAACGTGGTGGTTTATTCGTTTTGTGGATGGATTCTTCTCTCCAATCTATGCACATCTTGGAATTAATATTTTTGGTAAGCCATTATTTAATCGTTTCTTCTCTTGTCTCTGGTATTTATTTGACAAGTTTTATACACTAACTTGTGGTCGGTGGCACTCCATGTTTGGTGATCTTCCCTTGCTGGTTTCCCTCTTTATCCTAACACAGCATACAGATAATTTATGCAGTTCGTGTGTCTTATTGTGCTTGAAAGATTAGACTCTTAGCTTTCTGATTGACGACGATGACTTGATTACTCTTGCAAATATTCTTATACTTAACGAGCAACTAATATTTTTGAAATGCAATATTCTTTTGTCCACAATTTTTAATAAAATGTTAGGATGTATTTTAAGGATAAGCCTTGGTGGCAAGAGATTGAGATGTTTTGAGAATACCCTTTCAAGGTCCTAGGTTCAAGCCTGTACAGACTACCTAGAATGCTTAATATAAAACCTTTTTGTCTGTTGGAGCTAACCTTTGGGTGGTTGCAGTCTCCCTGGGGATGAGTTGGGGTGGATTATGAGCACAATACAAGGAGTGGGCCCCCCACACCCCAATTATTCAAAAAACATGTTTGGATGTTTGGAACTAAACTTAACTTTTTTACCAGAGACATCTCTGGAATTTACTGCGATCCTTGCCTTTCTTGGTTATGGCATATGACAGCTTAACATAATATTTTGTGCAAGATAAATGGGTTCATGAACGTGTAAAGTGTTTACTTTCTGAGTCTTTCATTTCTCACGAATATTAGAGCATAATACTCTGATTTCTGATCTCCTTGAGACGTGCCTCATTTGAATAGTTTGTCTCTTCTAATTCAACTTGGCCATTGTCATGTTTTTTTTGTTTTTGCATCTTGAATAGGTCTTGGATTTGTAACTTCCATTACATTCATCTTCCTGGTTGGCGTGTTTATGTCATCTTGGTTGGGAGCATCTGTCCTGGGCCTTGGGGAGTGGTTTATCAAGAGGATGCCATTTGTGCGTCATATCTACAATGCTTCTAAGCAAATTAGTTCTGCAATATCATCAGGTGGTTACTGATTATTTGCCATTGCTCTTATTTGGTTGCTTGAGTTCTGACAGCTAATTGTTATATTTTTATTATCAGACCAAAACTCACAGGCCTTCAAGGAAGTAGCTATCATAAGACATCCTCGTATTGGCGAATATGCATTTGGTTTCATCACGTCGTCCGTAGTCCTCCAGGTAAACTTTGGTAAACTTAAAGCAAACAAAGTCTGATATATTCTTTTGGGAAATATCAATTTATACCACTAAACTTTGCAGGTTAAATCAATTAGGATCTTAAACGTTCCTAAATGAATTAATTTAGACCTTCAGTTAGTAATTCATAACTATTTTCGTTTAAAATTAACTCGAAATCATCTAAATTAACTTGTGTTCTTCTAAAGTCTTATTGAAGTAGTGAGGAAAATGATCACGCAAGTCTTCCTAAATAAGCAGAGAAATATAAAGGAAGAGAAGATGAAAAACTATTACACTTGATTTCAACTTTTCCCTCTAATTTTGCGTTAATTATGTATTCATGGTTTTAAACAAAACCCTGCGAAGGGTCTAAAATGATTTACATATGAAAGTTTAATTGTTACAATTACTAGCTTGAAGTTTTAATTGATTATATCTACAAAATTTTTGGGGAATAAAGTTGGGTTTCTTCCCCTTCTTACTTATGTGAGATTCTTGAGCAGCAGTGCTCAGACTTCAGATAATGCATTTGCTTACTCCTCTCACCTAAGTAAACTTGATTATCTGACCCGTCTTTTTGAGGCAGAGCTATTCCGGGGAGGAGGAGCTATGTTGTGTCTATGTCCCCACGAACCATCTCTATATTGGCGACGTTTTCCTAGTCCATACCAAGGATGTTATTAGACCAAATTTATCAGTTCGAGAAGGAATTGGTGAGGCTTCTCTTTCATTTTTTTTTTTTTTTTTTTCTATTCTCGCTTGTTGCATAAATTGCCTTATTAGAAATGCTGCCAATGTCATGCCTGATAACCGTACTGAACTGTCACTTCCAAGGCTTCGTAAAGTTGGTCTTCTCATTACATTTTAATTCAACGTTATTGTGTAGTTTGAGCAAGTTCTTGAAACGTAGAATGCAAATAGGTTAGAGATGTAATTGTACTCGGGGTCAGAGTTGGGATTAATTTCTTGATCCAGGGAAATTGCTGAATTATAGGTTTCTGACATGATTTTCAAAACTGAAATATTGACGGGAAAGAAAAACTGAAATGTGTATATATGGGGAACCATATTCTCACTGGAGATCAATTATAATTCTGTCATTATTTTTGCAATTTCATTGCAGAAATCGTCGTCTCCGGAGGAATGTCAATGCCCCAGATACTTTCAACAATGAATTCGGAGATTATGACCATAGACAGAAGTTGACTTGAGAGAAGTTAAGAATTGGGATATTAGGTTATCAGCAGCAGCATTTGCATATCTTCTTCTTCACCTTCGGATTTGAACCAACTACGCTGCAACCTTCATCTGGGTAAGTGCAAGGCCGAGATTCTTGCGTCGGCCCAGTGGTTAATTTAATGGCAGTGTGATTTGTGAACTGAGTTTCCTTGTGAGTTTCTATCATTTTGATAGTTCAATATAGTTTAGTTTATTATGTGGTCTTGAGATGACTTCTGAAGGGTTGGATTTCTTTGTCATTGCTTACTCTTCTCCACTAAAATCAGTTCATTTATATTGATTCATGAAATAGTTTTGTACATGTTCATGTGAAAGATCCACAAAAATCTCACTTAACATCAATTCTTATTTAATTTGTGTTTTGAGATTTGCTTGTTTTTCTAACTATATCATCAGGGCCTGTTTGGTTGAATGGAAGTGGAACTACTCTTTGTTATTCAAATATAAAATTCCAATTGTAATTCCAAATTTTAAAAATTGAAAAAGATGAGACAATTTTAAGTGTATTAGATGAAGAAAAAAAAAAGGGCAAATTGAAAATTTTGTATAAAATTAGAATTTGAACTAACATTGACCCAGAAAAAGAAAAATAAAAGAATTGTAGTGGTAAAACAATTATGCAATTTGAAAAAGATTTTAAAATTTTCCTTTTTATTCAATCACATTGGACAAGTGAAAAAGACAAATTGGACATGTTAGAAAAGAGACAATTTTAAGTATAATGGACGATAAAGAAATACTTCACTATAAAAATATTTTTCAAAATTGGAATTTGTACTCAAATTGAACAACAACAAAATTTGTTCAAAATTGGAATAGTGGTTTGAGAAAGAAAATTATTCAATTCGAACAAGATTTAATAACTTAAACCAATACAGAAAAACCTCCAATTTTAGAAAGGTCTCATCTTAGTTCAATTTGAACTATTAGCGGTCATTGAACCGACATTGGACAAGGGGGGAAGAAACAATACAATGTTAAAATTTTGGATGAAGTACCATTTGAAATTATCCTAAAATTTCAAGTTTATTTTGTTTTCATCTTCAAAAGTATCGATTTTATTTCATAGATTTGAAGTTGTTAGGTTTTGGTCTCACATTTTTAAAATGTCTATTTTAGTATTGAGCTTTTAACAAATTAATGAACTATCTTCAAATTTGTGTACTAACCTTTATACGAACGCGATTTCAAGTTGTTGAGGGTTGCTCAAGGCAATGCTCAAGCCCAAAAGTCTATAAGGTTCATGCGTCTCAAAATGGAAAGCCGAACCCTCAAGCTTTGGGTTGACTAGTAGAGCTCGCCTTGTTTCACCAAAAGAAAAATAGTTGTGTTGAGCTAAGCACTGACACCCTACAACCTTGAGAGCTGCATCTACTCTAATACCATCGACATTGCATATGTCCCAAGTGAGAGTCAGGGGATGGTCCTCATAAATAGCCTTATACCATTAGTCTTAGAGGGTAAGTAATTCTCTTGGGCTTAGTAGAACTAAATACTCATTGTACTAACTCAAGCATGAGAGTGTACTCGGCTTAACATCACACTGATGCGAGTACTCTTACAGGTAAGCTCCAACTCTAACAATGTATTTGAACTAAAAGAAAGGGTCGAAGAAGTGATAAGAGTTCAGGGTAAGATACATGCACCAACCCAAGAATCAAATTTCTAATCTCAAAATGTGGTTGATACTAATATGAAATTTAAACCTTGAATTATTACAAGAGAAAAAAAAGGGGGAAAATCCACAAGAATGAAGAAAGGCTGGTGAGGAATTGACTGCCAAAAACTCGATGCCGTCAAAGCGGCAGTGAAATTTGGAGTTATGGCTCTCTCATCTTCATTCCCTTTTTCCTTTTCCATTCTTCTCCTCACCCATTTCTTCCCTTCCTTCTTCTTCTTCCCATAATTTTTCCTCTCTGCGAATCCCTTTCCACCATGTTTAGGCTCTGGAAATGGTATCAGAACTGTCTCACCTTCCATCCGGTGAAGACCCAGGTCATCAGCTCCGGCTTTTTGTGGGGCACTGGCGACATTGCAGCCCAATACATTACACACTCGGCCGCTAAAACCCGTCTCCAAACTTCTGTGAGCATCAACCCCTTCATTTTCCTTTTCGATTTTATTGTAATTTTATGGGGTTATCTTTCTTGATTCCTTCTTTGAGTTGGTGGGTTTCTGTTTTCATTTATTGGAATTTTCTTGTTGACTTGAATTGCTTCTGTTCTTGTCTTGTTTTCGCGCTGATTTGCGTCTGGAACGATGAAATATATCTTTGTCGTTTGATTTTTAGTTCTAACTTCAAGCGATTCTGTAGTTTTAATCGAGAATCCGCTTCTGTTGAGCGAGAAATTGCCACCAGTTGTGGTGATCTTTGCGTTTGTAGAATCAATCAGCATAATGTAAAAGGGTTTTGTGCATGTGTATCTTGATTGTATCTTCAGGTCAATGGTCTTTTGTTACCTTCAGTGCATTTTTTGAACTCTTTATGATTAATTGAATTTCTTGGGCTGTGGGATATTCTTTTATGTCTAAATGTAGATGAAGGATATTTGTTCTCAATTTTTTTGGCAACTTTTTCAATGGCAAAATTTATGCATACAATGTAGATTCTTCCTGTAACATAGACTTTAGGTGAGTTTGTTTTGGGTTTTGGAATAGTGAAAAGTGTATTTGGTTAATTAAAAGCATTTTGACGTTCTTTGTATAGTTTGGTTAAATTCTTTTTAGATAGGAATTTGGATATTCTTAATTCACTTAGAAGCACCACTTTCATAGTTATCCAAAAACCACTATTCTTCAAAGCTCTTTACTTCAGAAATCTTGAAGTAAGCAGTTGTCTAGGAGAATTTTACTGAATTTTCTTAAGAGTTCCAAAGATGCTGAATTTCACTCTTGGGGAACATCCCTTCAAGAAGGAGAAAAAGGCCCTCTAAGATAATTTTATTGGAGCCTTCTTCTGGGTTACTCGGCATGGAAGAAACAGTTGGATTTTTCAAGAAAAATGAACTAACTACCTCAGATTTTTTGACGCTATAGTAAATTTGGTTGTTTCTTGGTGCAAATGTTTTCCCTTTTCCCTCCTCGTCAACTGGAGAGGCCTTTTGTAATCCATTGCATGGGGTTTCCCTCCTTTTGTTACTTCATACTATCAATGTAATTGTTTCTTATTTAAAAAAAAAAAAAAAAAAAACTAATTTAGAAATCCTAGAGTGGTGGAATTGACCATGTTGATTAAGATTTGAATTGACCATTGTATTCTCCTGCTCCTCTTGCTCCTTCGAGGCCAACTGCCTCTTGCTAAAGGTGGAACCTCTGTGAGCTTAAGTTCTTGTACATCCATCAAATAACAGTTTCTGAACTGTCAATCTCTTTGTTAGTCCACAACTTACTTTCTCCTTGTTAGTCCACAACCTACTTACCTGCTCGAAGTTCAAGTTTGGCATGATTATCAATTGACCATCAATTTTTTTCATTTTAACACTGCTCTGTGTAATAAAGTGTACTTTGTCCTTTTTCTGACCATACAGCAGTGATAACATATGAAGCATCAAGTTACTTTGTCAGGTTATTCCAGTCCAGTTTTTAGCTCAAGACTGTAGTTTGCAGGTCTAGATAATTAAGTTTTGTAGATCTGAGACTGTGGGATCACTTAATGGTTCCTAAACCAACCATCTATTTTTGCTTCTATTTTCATATTTCGCTTTTACTCTTTTATTTCCCCTCAATTGTCTCAGGTTTTTTCTGAAGTTGTTGCTCTACGTGGTGCTCTTCCTTTATTTGTTGATCTGAAATAGTTTATTGAAGTGAGGTTAGGTGTATATTAGAACTGAACTGATTCCTACTATTATTCTTTTATGTAGCCAGATGCTGAAGAAGAGTTCAAAATCAACTGGAAACGTGTTGGAATCACAAGCATGTTCGGATTTGGTTTTGTTGGACCAGTTGGCCACATGTGGTTTGTTTCCTTTATCTTTTCCTTATCAACTTTTGGCCATATCTATCATCTTTGTTACTATAAGAATACGCTGCTATAATTCTGAACTTTGATTTCGGAATATATGTATGGATATTTGAAATCGTGTTTCAAGGCCACATAATAGGTGGTTGCATTATCCATATTTTCCACGGATGCCTCCCTATGGAAGGCAACATAGTTCTGCTTTGTCTGTTATTTTTTATTCTTGTATTTTGTGAATGCGTACATTGAAGTGGCAATTCTCACTAGAAGATTTAAACTGCTGATGAAAATTGTTGGTTTGTTTAATTTTCATGGTTCCTTTTGTAAGGAAAAAAACAGGAAAGGAGTCAACGTTCACACCTTAAAACAATTAACAGCATGGAGGTGATAAAGTACTTTAGTCCTTTCGAGTACCATACCATTGCAAAATATGTTGAATTAAGCAATAATGTTACCATTATCTATAGAGTTATTAAAGTACAACTCAAGTTTTTTAAAGGATAACGTATCTAAGTTTGGGGTAGGCTTGTACAAGGAAATATATTTAAGGACATGAGTTTAATATATATGAGTTTGGGTTGTGGATCTATAATTTCTAAGAGCTAAGTTAACATGAAGTCATATAACCAAAACATTTTGTAGCTTGTTGGCTGTGTGGGGCGTCGTTGCTTTCCGCTCGGTCACAAGTTCGATCCATTTCGGTAGAGAGAACAAAGAGAATTAAAACATGAAGTCATATAACCGTTTGGGTTTAGTAAAATCAACTTATTAATGCTGGTTTGAACATAACTCACTCAATTTGGTAACATTAGGTCATATAAACATAACTCGTGAGCTAAACTGCTCTACATTTTCCTTGGGATGTAAAGTACTATTTTTCATTGGAATGATTGAAATCAAATGCTCATTTGAACTTGTACATTATTTGTATACACAGATTTTCAAGACATCTGATCCTTTGGCAGGTATGAAGGCTTGGACAGATTTATAAGGCTAAAACTTCGGCTACAGCCAAAATCAGCTAAGTTTGTTGGGGCAAAACTGGCCATGGATGGTCTAATCTTCGGCCCAATCGACTTAGTCTTCTTCTTCAGTTATATGGGATTTGCCAACGGCAAAGATGTTTCTGAAGTGAAAGAAGACTTGAAGAGGGACGTCCTCCCAGCATTTATCTTGTCAGGTACGGTGTGGCCAATCATTCAGGTCGCAAACTTCCGATACGTGCCAGTGAGGTACCAACTCCTCTATGTTAATATGTTCTGCTTGTTGGACAGTGCTTTTTTGTCATGGTTTGAGCAACAAAATGATGCACCTTGGAAGCAATGGTTTACTTCTTTTAATCCTTTTAAAGAAAGATAAGAGATTTTGAGACCCATCTCCTTTCAATCTTGTAGCCTTTCTTTTTTTCTTTTAATTCATCACATTGGACAGTGGAATGTTGATTTGTTCCCTTTATAGACTGTGAAGATATTCTAAGCCACTTTTGTGCAATCTCTCTGTGTGTTTCAATCAATCACCATGCCCTGTTTTAATGAAATACAGCCCATAGATTTGCCTGTGCATTCACAACTTCGACCCTGTATTACTCAAGTGGAAGTAACACCATTGATTCTTTTCAAGAGAGAAATCAAGCTTTGTTCGTTCAACAATGAACCTCCTACTTCTAAAATGGAAGGTCATGCTTATTACCATTGTTCTAAGTTCACTTTGGCTAACATCATTGATATTATAACGGAAAATTTTTCCGTTGTTTTTAAAATTCGATTTTAGTTCATATGTTTATATTTAGTTTTATATGATGAAAAAATGGGGAAAAAACAGGTTTTTTTTATAATTAAACTTTAAATCTAGTACAAGTTTAGTCTTTGAATTTTGATGTCTTTTGGTCTCACTTGAATTTTAAAGTGTCTAATAAGTCTTTAAATCTTGAATTTTTTGTCCATTAAATCTCATAATTTTCTTTTGTGTCTGTCTATAGGTTTTTACCTTGCTAGTATCTTCTAAACATAATGAATTTACTAAACACAAAAATGAAATTTTTGGGTTTTATTATACATATTTTATTATACATAAAAGTCAAATTTATATTTGATAAAAGTTTCAAATTTTAAAATATATCAAAATTTTACTAGCACAAAATTGGAGGATGTCTGATATTTTGAAAATTAAAAGATTTATTAGACATAAAATTGAAATTTGGGATCTATTAGACACTTGTAAAAATCAATCGACCAAATAGCAAATCTCAATATTCATAACTAAACTTGTAATTTAATCTTAAGCTATCGTACTCCCATCAAAATATCTCAAGCTTGTAACTTACTTTTGTTATGTGTAATATCATTTTTCTTTCTTTCCTATAAATACACTTTCTTTTTCGAATCTACATTCATGGTTGCATTGTATTTTGTCTCCAATGTTTAGTTTGTGAACCTTATGTCAAATAGATTTCAAACTTTAAAAAGAATAATAAGTTTAAACTTTAAATTTTCTGCCCAATAAATCTTTGCAGTTATAATATTGTGTCTTATAGGTCCTTGATCTATCGAAGACAAAAATGAAAGTATAAAGTTTATTCGGCCTCAATTAGTTTTAAAAAAATCTATTAGAATTAAACAAAAAAAAGTTGCAGTCCCTTTGATGGCAAGTTATTGAACAAGTCCATTTCAAAATGAAAATGCCTTCAATTATTTAAGAATTAAGTCACACTCGAAATAAACTAGTGCTTAAAATTCTCCACTAGATTTATTTCGTTTTGCCTCTAAAGTTTGCATAGAAAGTTTGCTTTATGTTAAATATAAGTTTTTTTTTTTAATATATTTGTTCAATAAAAAAAATAACTTCCATTCAAATATAGTTATTTTTATTAATGTCTTAATTAGTTGAGTTAGGTTTAGATCAACAATTTATACACTATTAATAATCTCGCTCAAAATTGAATGTTATTTTGCTACTTTTACAACTCTTGAATTAAAATTCCTTAAACAAATAAGCAAAAGAAACACCTAAATGTTAGATTTATGTGAACTAAACAAATTAATAACGAAAACAAAAGTAATTTTCTAGAACAAAATTTATGGATTAAAATAGGGGAGATGAAGCCCTCCATATCACATTTTTTGCCATAAATCATACTGTTCAAAAGGCGGCCATTTTTCCAATTGGATGTTTTGTTTTGGTCATTCTACACAATTTCTCAATTTTTTTTTCCAAACATATCTTATCATTATTTGAAACAAGGAAGAAGTCATAAAGTTGGAGGATGTGCCTAAGAGAAATGAAGAATTTGGAAAAAGAAAAAAATAGAAAAATAATGAAGTTGCCATGTTACTTGTAATTTGTATTATAAGCAAATAATAATAATAATAATAATAATAATAATAATAATAAATACAATGTGAAAACAAGATATCCAAAGAAAGAAAAAAAAATGGGTTAAATCAAATATGAAAATGATGCTATTTTTGTAAAAATCAAAGTCAAAATAACAGCCTGTGTTTGTTTCTTTACACAGAAAAGAAAAACAAAGCCTTTGTTTCAAGAGCGTCCACTGAAGCCTCCACTTTCTTTCTTTGCTGTTCTCATCTCCATTTCTCTGGTGGTTTGCCCTTCGCTGCTCGATCCCGAAGGATACAGACCGTACTCGCTCGTTGGTCCGCTGTATTCGCTGCTTGCTCCATATTCTGTACTTCCCAGTGCCATCTTCCTGAACTTTCTCAAGTCCTCGTTGTACTGGTGAGTGTCATAATCTGAGCTTCCATGAGAACTGTACATTGTGCTCTGCCCGGGTTTGACTCCTTCGTTGAGATCCGATAGTGATGTGTCTCCTTCGAGCGCTCGTACTACCTGCTCGGTTTACAGTTGCAGTGGTTCAATATATACACACACATTGAGTGCATTATTTGAGGATTCTATCTAATTACCTGACTCATTCGTGGTCGACGCCTAGCAGAATGTCGAACACAAGCAGCAGCACAGGCAACCATGCGAGCCATCTCATTGTGGTTGTAGTTGTTTTGCATCCTTGGATCAACCAAAGCATCAAAGTTTCCATCTTCTAAAGCTCGGTTCATTAGCGGTCTAGCCTGAAATGGGAATGGTTTACAATGGTTATAATTTGCATGAATATCGGATGCAATAGAAATGATGACAGTGAATGAAGCTTCTTCAGAAAAAATTACAATGATTGTCAAACGAAACACAAAAGAGAACTTACCCAGTCCACAAGACTATCTTCCATGGAAGTATTACTCATATCAACTGGTCGACGACCAGTGATCAACTCCAAAAGCATAACCCCAAAGGAGAAAACATCTGATTTCTCAGTAAGTTTGCCACTAGAGGCATACTCTGGTGCAAGATACCTGAATGTAGAGTGGGAAAGATTGAGAAGAAAATAACGAAAGATCTGATCGACATTATTATGCAACCTTAACAAAAGATCAATCCTTCCGAAATCCGCAACAAAAGATCTTATTGACAACGCATAGGTGAAGATAAAGACAATATGATGTAGTTGAGAATCAAGTAGTTCTTTAGGAACCTAACATATTGTGTATTGCATATCAAAACGCTGCTCGTGCTCGAGCTTTGAGTTTCATTTGGACGATTTAATTTGGAAGAGGGTCAGTCACAATGAAAAGCCCAGCAGTGGCACTAACAATTATCATCAAATAAGGAAGGAAACTATATTAGCTAATTCATTCTAGAAACACAATAGGCAGTACAGGGCAATCTTCCTCAGACGAATGTTGAAAATAACAGGAGTCGAGAAAGGCCGTACCCAAAAGTACCCATCACTCGAGTTGATACATGGGTATTGACATCAGAAGTAAACTTTGCAAGTCCAAAATCAGCAACCTAGAAGAACAAATCAGATTGCCTTAAACATCAAAACAAGAAGAATATAACAGATCCTTTCAGCTTTTCAATGGAGATAATCTACATTTGACATCGGATCGGGGCAGTAAAGTGAATGACAAATGCAAACTCAGGTTCCAGCCAGAACAACAAAAAGAAAACCACATCTCAATTTATAAAACTAAACTTCAATACCTTTGCTTCAAACTTGAAATCTAACAATATGTTAGCAGCCTTAATATCGCGATGAATGATTTTCGGGTGACCTAGTTAACAAAAAAGTAGAAACTGAATTCCTTAAACCACATATCCATATTGTCAATTTACTATAAAACAGAAACATAAGATAACTTACAATCCTCATGAATATAAGCTAGTCCTTTTGCTGATCCTAATGCGATTTTAAGTCTTGTCTGCCAATCCATCGTTGGCCGCCCTTTACCTGCAATGAAGAAGCTATACAATCATAACTAGACGCATAAAAACATTAGTAGAACAAACTTCTAGGACAAGTACAATAAGATTTGCATATTACAAGGAACAACAGTTGAAATGTTACTATAGCATTACCATGTAAATGGAACTCTAAAGTGTTGTTTGGAACAAACTCATAAACAAGCAATCTTTGAGACCCAGTTATGCAATATCCAACCAAAGAAACAAGATGTTTATGATGAACTCGGCTGATAATATCAACTTCGGCCTGAAATTCTCGTTCGCCCTGCCCGCTCCCAGCTTTCAACTGCTTGACTGCAACTTCCTTTCCATTAGGAAGAACTCCTCTATGCACATATCCGAATCCACCTTGTCCGAGGAGATTTGCATCCGAGAAGCCATCCGTCGCCATTGCCAATTCCTCATAAGTAAAAGTACTCTTTGAGAAACCAAAGGCCATAGGAGGGGGAGGCGGCGGAGGGAGCGGCGTTTCAGGCCCAGAATACATAGAACCCGAACCTCCACTGCTACTCATATAGAGCGGTTGAGGTGGAGGACGAACGCCAGTCGGAGAATGCGGGGGTCGAGATGCAACTACCGGAGGAGGAGATGGCTTAGGCACCGTCCCGATTAAAGGATCAGGCGGTAGAGGACCATTGTGCTGCCATTGCTGCTGACCAGCATAAGGGTCAACTGTCATCAACAAAATAGCACAAGCAAATTAGGTCATCTAAAATGGCGGATGCAAACAAACCGATCATCCGAAAGCAAAACTTCAATGGATTAAAGAAGCAAAAGTGTGGCAAATTAGAATTCGATAAATTCAAAGGAAGAACATAAGATGCCAATAAACCCTAGAAATTTTGAGTACTCTGAAATTGTCAAGTTTCCGGCGATCATTTTACCTTTAGGGCCAGGCGGAGGGTGTGGATAAAATCCCTCTTCATCGCGTCGTCTTCTCCTTTTCTTCGTACAACAAAGGCACAATATACTTAGCAGAAGAACAATTACCACTCCACCAATTGCAATTCCGACAACAAGTCCAGTTGAAATATTAGAAGAGGAGGAGGACGACGACGACGACGTTGAGGGAGGTGGAGGACTTCTTGACGGAGTGGACGGCGTACGAGAAGTTGGTGGCGGCGGACTACGGCCAGTTGGAGGAGACGGAGGGCTAGTAGAAGACGGAGGAGGTGGAGAAGTCGAAGGCCTGGACGGCGGAGGGGTGGAAGCCGGCGGCGAGGGAGATGCAGTGGGCGGGGCGGGTTGGGGAGTAGACGGTGGAGGCAGTGACGGGGTGGCCGGAGGTGGCGCGGAAGTCGGCGGGGGCCGAGAAGGAGTGGGCGGCGTTGCAGCGGAAGGCGGAGGCGGTGACGGAGTGGTTGTTGGTGGTGGTGTAGTGGACGGCGGAGGTTGCGTTGGAGTCGATGGTGGCGGAGCACTAGGGGTTGGTGGCGGCGGAGACGTCGTATTGGTCGCCGGCGGAGACGTCGGCGCCGGAGTAGGGGTTGACATTGAAATGGAAAAGATCAGTAATCAAAATATCCGAAATCAAAAACTCTTGCAATTAAAAAAAAATCAAACGATAAACAAGAAAAATGATTATGGGGGATTCAAAATTGAAATCCAAATTCTTTGAGATTGGTGATAAATCAAAATTCTCCTACTTTCTCTCTCTAGATAAAGAGAGAATAATGGTCCAAATTCTAGAGAGAGAGACAGTGGAGAATGTTGAACCAGCTGACACAGACGCGGCCAAACAAGGCGTTCCTTTTTTCCTTTTTTTCTTTTTCTTTTTTTTTTTTTTCTAATACACTTTTTCGGATTTCGGCCGTTTGAAGGAATTTAAGTTTATGTAAAATTGGTTCCTTATATTTTTTATTTGTTCTTTTGAAATATTCATTTCGGGTTTTGTGATTTTAATTTTTATTCAATTTAATCATTCTACCTTCAATTTTAATTTATTTTGGTTCTTTAATTTTAAAAAAATACTATTTTGATCTTTTAAAAATGAAAAAGAATGGATCAAAATTGTTACTTTTCTAAAATATAAAACCAAAGTTGAAAGTTCAAGATCAAAATAAACTAAAATCAAAAGTATGGTCAATAAATTTTGAGCCTTTAGACATAAACCTAAAAGACTAAAAGTGAGTATTTAGTAAAAAAAATTCAAATTAAAAATGTAAATTTTGAAAATTATGGATCAAATTGAAACAAAACTCAAATCTCAATGGTAAAATTGTAACATTTTAAAACCTAGAGACTAAATTGAAACTATACTCAAAATTGAAGGACCAAAAATATAATATTTTGAAACCTAGAGAACAAATGAAAACTAGTCCCAAAATCTAGGGACCAAAAAGTATTTTTTTCTCAAGTTAAAATACTATCTTAATTCTTATATTTTGAAACTTGTTCAATTTTAGTGTGTTGATTTTTAATAAATCTTAATTTTAATCTCTACTACTAATTATTTTAATATTTTCAAATATATATACATTAACATTTTTTTAAAGTTATCTATTGGTATTTTACCATAAACCTTAGACATATTTATATATTGTATTTTCTTACATTAAAATTATTATTATTATTTAATCAATTTCGATAAAAATTAACTCTTAAAGATTAAATTAAATATTTGTAGGACTAAAATCAGACATGGAATATTATTTAATTAATTTAGATAAAAATTAATTTTTAAAAATTAAATTAAATATTTGTAAGACTAAAATCAGATATTTAAAATACAAAGTATTGAAATAAACTTTAAAATAGAAGGACTAAAATAGTATTATTATTATTATTATTATTATTTTAAATGAATTTCTTACCTTCTTGTGTTTTGTATCACTGTAGGTAACTATTTCAATTTTCTCGCATGTAATTTTATAAGTTTTATTTTATTTATTTATTTATTTATTTTAATGATTTGGTAACCAAATACAAATGGTTTCCCTTAAAACATTTTTGTTTAAGTTGCAAGAAACCATTACTTAAGTGGTAATGTGATAACTTTTAGGACAATTATCAATTTACATTTTATACACTTATAAATATTGAAAATTTGTATCAATTAAAAATATAAAATTATGTATGTTATCAATTTAAATCTTGAAAGTGGATCAAATCATACCTTTTGTTAGTGATTTGCAACATTTAAACTCCTTTCTTTCTGTTTTTTTTTTTTTTTTTTTTTTTTTTTTTGAAGCAAGCAACATTTACACTTGATTCCATCTAAAACCAACCTAAAATCAAATAAAATAGCAAACAAAATTATTATCATGTAATTATTTCTAAATATATAGATAAAAATAAAGAAAGACGAGCAAATCAAAAATTACTCACTCTTATCATCTGTTTTCTATTTTCATTTTTTCTCTAATTTACATCATCATTGTATTTAAGCCATGTTTACTAAATCACAATGAAAATTTATGTAATTATAATGAAATTTCATTGATTGATCAATCGTAGTAAATATGAATCACAAATGTAATTGAATTGATTTCGATCACATTTACTTAGAATTACAATTTTTTCACAATTTACTGTTACCGTTATTGTTACTGTTTGACCCTATCGGTAACGATAGAGGTAAAGGTAGACAAATTCATAATTTTCTTACAGTTACAGTAACAATATTTATAACGATAACGATAATAGTAAAAGTAGTGGGTCCCACATAATTTTCAACCACAATTAGATTGAGAATCCTCTATTCTTGAATTAAATTGCATTTTTTATTACAAATTTGGAGTCAATCCCCACAATTCATTATGATTATGAAATAAAGTTAAACAACAACAAATATAATCAGTTGGGATGCATTTTTTATTTTACCATTGATAGATTACATTTCAATTAGATTAAACGTGACCTTAAAAGAGTCTCTAATGTAGGCGGTAATGTAATTATGCACTACCATTTCTAAAAATAAAATTTTCACATAAAATCTCAATTGATTACCTTATAAAAAAATTAAATTAAAAAAAAAAAAAAAAGAAACTAGTTTATTTATTCGACCTATTTTCCATATATATATATGTGGGCAAAAGGAAAAAGTAAATTTATTTAATTTAATTTGTTTGAGAGAGTGTCACATGGAGTGAAGGAATTGTCGTAGGTGAGCTGTCCAGCTCGGACAAGGGGCCTGCAATGTGGGGCCTACACGGTTGGCCCGCGATATTTTCCTTCCATTCTACACACGCTTCACTTACGCCAAAATTTCTCCATTTTTCAATAATTTATCCACTTTACAACCTCAACTATTTATTTCATTATGACTTTAAAAAATATTATTATTAACAATGAAAAATTAAGCACCCTTCTTTGAAATAATAATTGATATTTTATTTACTTACTTATGCACTCAAATAAATAATTTATTTTTTTATTATTATATTCTATATTAATCGATAAGCTTTCATCAATTTTTTATCATATCCAATCAATTGTTTTATTTTCAAAAAAAATATATATATTTTTTCAATTTAACAATACGTGGAATTGGAAGATTAAAACTTCTAATATCTTAATCTAAATATAGATTTTGAGACCAGTTGAACAATGCTCAAGTTAGTTATACCTTTTTTACCATTGTTTAGAGAAATAGAATTCAAAATCCAAAAACCTTATTAAATTGACCTAATTAACCGTAGTCGAGTGGTGTTGTGCTAGATTTAGTCGATAGCATGTCTCAAATAAAAAATATACCCCTAAAGAAAGATAGCTCAAATACATCGTAAATGGATAAAAAATTGTCTAGAGAAATTTAGACATTTTTCTTATGTAATTTATATGTTCTCGACTAAAAGTTTACCCCGTTATTAGTTAAAAAGAAAATGATTGTTTTTGTCTATTCTATTGATTTTTCGTCTTAAAATGCATGTCTTTGTTATACAATCTACCATTTTGTTTTGTTATGTTTGATTTTTTAATTTTTTTTTTTTAAAATTTCATTTTATGCTATTTCTTTTTTTGGACACATTCCTCATCTTAATATTTGGGAGGGCTAAAGTTATCGTAATTTTGGTTGTCGTGTGACCTGCACATTTTGGTGGGTATGATTGGGTGGAAAGTCCCCCACCAAACTTATCATAGTCTCGAGTGGGGGCCACAGCTTGTGTGTTTCTATATATATGATCTTTTTGCTCGTCTTAGTTTGATAAGGCTGTCAACCATGTGATCTTTTTCACTCCCACACTACACCCTATGATTATTCTATGCTATATGCCAATTGCCATCCATTTTTGTTCCCTAAATATACAGTTTTTTTAACGATGTCTTTAAAAATAAAAAAAATTATTGAAAATAATTATAAATCTAATAAAATTTTATTTTTTTATCTACACATCTATCACTTTACCAAATAGACACGGATGAATGTCTATTTGAGTTTATCGCAATTTATAATATATTTTTTAAAAAATATTATAAATAGAAAAAATATCAAACTATTTATAAATATAACAAAATTTCACTGTTTTATCCACAATTGACTGCAGTAGACTTCTATCACTCGCTCAAATGATAAAAATCTATTGCGGTACAGTAAAATTTTTTTATATTTGTAAATAGTTTAACTCATTTTGCTATATTTGAAAATAGTCATTTTCTTACACACATATTTCATCAACAATGAAAAAAACATGAATTGAAAAAACAAATAAAGTATATAAGTTTTTACATTTTTTTTTAATTTCATTATATTAAACCATGGCTTCGTTACAATATTTACCATCGTTTCAATTTTCTCTAATTCGCTATTTTCAAAATAAAAAACAACGTAAATATTTTAAAATTCATTGATTTCAATAATGATAATTAATAAAAATTAAGTTTAATCAGCACAAAATTAACCACTAAATAACTGTATTAGTTTATTTATAAATGAATTCTAGTGTCATTTTCAATGGAAATTCTGTTCACTTCAGTAAATACATTTACTTTATAATAAACTATTGCAGGTAAAATTTATAATTCTTATAGCTTTGTATAAACAAACTCATATATCAAATGTATGTGTTTTAAAAATACAAGTGTGACATTGACATTGACATTGTAATTCTTTTAGATTTGTGTGAATTAAATTTTGAGTTAACAAAACCAATTATCGCTTATATACTCTCATCCTTCCAAAAAAAAAAAAAATTAATTTCCTAAACCAAAGAAATATATCATTTAATCTCAACCAATATTCCTTTCTTTTCATTCTCATTTATTAGATTAAAGGAAATTATTAAAGTAAACATTCCCGAGGGAACATAAAGGAAGATTAAAGACAAAAGAAACGAATCCAATACTGACACGTGTTAAATGTCTAATTGTTTTAAGATCAATTTAGAGAATTTGTTTTTCTAATTAAAAAGAAAAAGAAAAAAAAAATCACTTTTAAGATTTAATTTCTAAATTTTTCATTTGTAACTATTTAGTTCCTATATTTTCAAATCTATAATAATTTAAGTCTTGTTTGGTAACAATCTTATATTTAGTTTTTGTGTTTTGAAAATCAAGTCTTATTTAGTTTCAATTTCTTACAATGTTTTACAAATTTCTTTAAGTAAAATAGTTGAATTCTTAACTAAATTTCAAAAACAAAAACAAGTTCTTAAAAACTTTTTCTTTTTTAATAGTATTCAAAATTGCTTGGTTTTTTAAAACATTGGTAAAAGTAGATAACAAAACAATAAATTTAGAGGTAGAAATGGTGTTTATAAGCTTCATTTTCAAAAGCTATAACAAAAAAAAAAAAAAAAAACAAATGGTTACTAAACATAGCTTTAATGTTTGAACTTTAGCATGTAACAATTTAGTCTTTATATTTTCATATTTGTAACAATTTATTTGTATCGTGAAAAATCTCCTCAAACTTCGTTGTCAATTTTGATTATATGTAACAACTTAGTCCTTATAATGTATATACAATCTTGATCCTTAATTTTAGCAACCTACATAGATAGGAAATTTCATTAAATCTCAATAATAATCTTCATGATAATAAATAAATTGTTACGACTTGTAAATTGCAAAATTGGTATTTATTAAAGTTGAAGGAATAAATTGTTACAAATTTAGAAGTATATGATTTAAAAATTGGTATTTATTAAAGTTAAAGGAATAAATTGTTACAAATTTAGAAGTATATGAATTAAAAATTGGTACAAAGTTCAAACCATAGTTCATAGACTATTTTTTTTTTATCATAATTTAGAGACCAAAAATAATTTTTAAAGATTTTTTTTCTAACACTAAAGAGAACTCTAGAAATCTTAATTTTCTTGACACTCTATTTTCATGGCATAATTAGTCCTTTTTTTTTCTTTTCAATAATATTTCTTCCCATCTTGATTCTTGTCTTGTCACAGATGTTATAGATCATTGGGTTATTTAGCCCAAAATTATATTCAGTTTAAAAAGGGAAGAAAAAAAAAAGCTAAAATTTCAAACATATGATTATTTATTTTTGTATTTCAAAATATTGCCCTAGTGGCTAATCAATAATAGAAAATCTTCCTCTTTCAAAAAAAAAAAAAAAAAATCCATTTTAACCAACTTAAACAAAGTAAATGGCAATCAATTTGATTTCATTTCTTTAAAAAATCAATTTACTTTCATAAAATTTACAACAAAATATATCAATTGGGTTGCCCAAACCGAACCTCATTTTTAGGAAATAATTGTATATTGCCAATGAAAATCCAAGAAATTAAAATTGATATTTAATAGTTTCAAATTATTTTTGAATAATTTCATATTATAAATAAGGTAAGATGGAATATGTGGAAAGTTCAAGTTTGTTTTTGCATTCAATTTTCATGACAAAAATCCAATTCAATTTCCTTTTCCCTCTTTTCCGCAGCCAAATACGGTCCATTTCAAAAACAAACACCTACCATTTTTTAATTGAAAATTATTTAAATTATACTTATATTTATGCAATTCGTCTAATCATTTAATTTCTCCCGTGATAAACTTTTTTTTTCTTTTTTGCTAAAAATATATTTTTTAATTCTTGTATTGTATGATTCGAGTGAGCTGCACAAAGATATATGCAATCTAAAATGTGTCCAAATGTTACTCTTTTTTCAATTGACTTCGTCTCTCAACCAGTGGCAGTCCCAAAAGGCAGCATTCTAGCATAAAAATTTCCTATAGTACGACAATATAGGTGCTACCCCCTTTATAGTAAGCTAGGAAAAATTTCTATTATTATTGTAGGAAAAAAATTTCATACTACTTCCATTTATTGTTTGTCATAAACAAAAATATTTAAAAATTATGGATGTTTTCAAAAATAGAAAATATGTTGAAAATAATTACAAATATAGCATATATGTGATACATATAAGTAAAATTTTGCTATATTTGTAAATAGTTCAATATTTTTTCTATTTATAATAATTTTCTTAAAAATTATGTGGGATCCATGAATTAAAATAATATAGAAAAAGTTACCTTTTCAGTCCCTAAGTTGTGAAAAATATGTGCGTTTGGTCCCCAGTTTTACAAATATACATTTTTTGTCCCTAAGCTTATAAGAATAAGTGCATTTGGTCCATGAGTTTTCAAAATCTACCTTTTTAGTCCATGAATTTTTAAAAAATAGGTTTAAAATGTCTTTGAAGTTTTTTTTTTTCTAAAAATAATTATATGATATTTAAAATTAGAAAAAAATATAGTTTCAAAGAGGAGATGATTTTTAAAAATTATTCTTTTGATTTAAAATATCATATAATCATTTAAAATATTAATAATAAATTATTTGAGATACCTTTTAAAAATGTATATTTTGAAAAATCATGGACCAAATTGACCTATTCTTATAAATTTGGGACTAAAAAATCACATAAACTTAGGGACCAAATGCACATATTTTTCAAAATTTGGGACCAAAAAGGTAATTTTTTCAATTATATATTATCTGATAACATGTTAAAATATGAACATAAATACAAAGTAATAAGTAGTACTGAAATTTTATCAGTAATTTACATCAACGTCATTTAAGAATGATATAGAATCCCTTTATAATGGGCATGTACTGAAAAAAAAATATATACACTAAAAATTATATTTATTTGAATTTTGGGCATTCAAATTCATCCAAACCATACCTCTCAATATCCCAAAATCTCTTAAACCAAAATAAAATATTGAATATAGTTTTGTCCCACCAAACAAAGTCCTAAAGATGAAAGCACACAAGAAAGAAAGAGACAGATACAACAAACATATATAATGGAAGAAGAAAAGACTTCATAACACAAAGCCAACCAAAATGGATTTTTTTTTTCCCATTTTGCCATTCTATATTTATTAAGATTTGTGTTATTTACAAAGCAATTTGGGGTTCCTTTATTTATTATTTATTTTTTATTGTTTTTTTCTAAAAAAGACAAATGCAAAATCCCAACATTTGACCATAATAAATGAATAATATAAGGGGATGGTTGGTAGTATATTTAATTATTAGTTTGATGGTTATTTTAAAGCATTTTTTTAATAAAGCCAAATGAACTCATTTTAATTGGTTAGTGCTTTTTTAATTGTTTTTTTTTTCTTTAGTTGACATTTATCTCTACATATTTTCTATTTCTTTTTTTGATAATCGTCTTAAATAGCAAAAATATTAAAAATATTTACAAATATAGTAACATTTCATAGTTTATTAGTGTTTAACACTGATAGAAAGTAATAGATAATAGTAATCTCTTTGACATTTTGCTATATTTATAAACATTTTAGTTTATTTTGTTATATTTAAAAAAAATCATTTTCTCGTACTGATTATTATTTCTATTTACATGAACATATATTCTTACTTTTTTTTTTCTTTAATAAAAAGTCTAAATGTTTATGGAAATAACATCTCAAATTTTCATAAAGCAAACACATCAACTTTTCTCAAATAAATTTATTAATAAATTTCAAAAAGTCAAATTAACATTTACCACTAATAATGAATTGTGTTATGCAAAAGGAGATACTGAATATCTCAAATCAATGCAAATATAAACCAACTATAAAATAAAGCGAACTAAGTGATTGATTTGATAAAGAAACAAAAAAGATTATGCTTTTGAATCCATGATATAATTTTTTTTTTAATTTTTTTTTTTTTTTTAAGTAAAATAGAGCTTGCTTGACAAGCTAGGAATATATTCTTTCAAGTTGAATAATTGAATCATTCCAATTATTTTGGGTTGTTTTTTTTACTAATAAACTAATAGTTATAATTTTTAAAGAAAAAAGAAATCTAGCCTGACTCTTGTTTTCTTTAAATAGACATGGAATACATAAGTAACATGGACGTTTAATAAATTTTATTTTCTTTAAAATAACAAATAAATAATTAGAAAGAATATAAAAAAAATTATTTTAAATGATAAAATTACCAAAAATATTTACAAATAACATCAAAATTTTACTGTTTATCTGCGATAAACCGCGATAGACTGCACGGCCTATTTATGATAAACTACGATAAATATGTGTCTATTATGACAAAGATAGACGTAGATAACAGTTTATCACAGTTTATCGCAGATAGACAGTGACATTTTTATATATTTAAAAATAGCCTAAAAATGTAAAAGGTTGAATTTCATAATTGTCACACCTTTAATTTTTTTGACATTTGGTAGATATAATATAATTTTTTTTTAATTCAAATCAAGAGAGGACTGACTTCAAACTTCTAATTGTCAAGAGAGGTTTTTGTTTTTTTATTTTTTTATTATTTTTTTTTTGTTGATAGTTATTGAAATTTTAGTTATGGTTGACCCATGATAATTTTTTTTTAGCATGACCATTCATAAATCCGTTAAATCAAAGAACGCAATGAGAACATTTATGAAAATTTTCGTTAATTGACGTTTTTTGTCTCATAATTTTTATTTAAGTAACAATATTTTTAGTTTTTGAACTCTAATTTGTAATAATTTAATTTTTTTTTTAAATTTTGTAAGGATTTAGTCCTTGAAATTGACTATGTAACGATTTAATCTATGTACCGTTACAAGTTAACCATTATCTTGAAAAAATTCCATCAAATTAGGCATCAACCTTTATGATGTAACAACTCAAACTTCTATAATTTATAAACATATACTTGGTTCCTAATCAGTTTATCGATCAAATAAGGTAATAAATCTCATAGGGACTAAATCGTTACAAAATTTAAGTACAAAAACTAAGCCTAAAATAAAGTACAAGAATTAGATCGTAACATATTAAAGTTTAAGGACAAAAGTCTTACAAAATTGAAACCACATAAAATAAAAAATTGTAAATCCAAATTTATCGTCTAAATTATTATTTTATAAAAGTTTAGAGACCAAAAATATTTTCTAATTCAAAAAGAAAAATTCATAATTAATCGAGGGCAAAGAGTGCACAACCCGTGCTACCCTACCCTACCCTACACTACTAACCACCTCACAAAACTCTCAAATGTTAATATAGTGATTTAAAAAGAAACAACAGTAAGTTATAAATTAATTATATTAATTAAAAATGGGTTTAAAGATGATTAAGTCAAAGATTAGGTGACCCAATTTACATAATATTTGGTGTGTATGCAGATTTTAAGGCATTTAGATGGATTGAGCTTGTGGCTGTTACTCCAAGTAAAGGGCAAACCAGCTGTATTCCAAAATCAAAACAATAACCATATAATAAGACATCAACAACTTATTTTTTTCCCCTATAATATTTTTAAAATATAAAGATACTTACAAAATTTTGTATTTAAAGTTTCAAACATCTCAAAGTATCCGTTCAACTTAGGGTACACATAAGTTCTATGCTTCCTTTTTTCTATATATACAAAAAATATATATTTTTTTAATCATTTTTTTAAAATTGACATGTATCAATTTTGAATTGGACACAGCAGAAGACTGAACAATAGATAAGTGATGCACCATAATATTTTTTTTTAAATTTAAGAATCTGTCATTGAATGTTTGGGATTTTATTACACATTAAATTTAAATTTTTATCTAATTGAGTAATTAATCTTAAAATTTTTGAATTTATTAGAAATTTGTGTTACTACTTACAAAATAAATTAAAAAATTCTTTTAAACCAAATCATGTGTTGGTTTTAGACTTGAGAGTGGGTGGAGTATCAAGTGGGGAGAATCATTACTAGGGATGTCAAATTATTTCTACAAAATGGAAGAAGTGTTTATTCATTTTCTAATACTATCTCTTTGTTTATTATATATATTAATATTTGCTTATTAATATTAATAGAGGAGAGAATAATTGTGCACAAGTTTGAATACAAGACTTCATATTGAAGTCAAAGACTCAAACTAATAAGTTATAATAAACCTAAATTTATTTTTCTTCATATTTATAATAAAATGCAACAAAATAAAAAAAAAAATCATTGTTAAAATGAAATTAAAATGATTTTGATTTGACAATAATTTTTCATTCTTGTCCATCCACCAATCAAATAATTCACATTCTTTAATAATATGGCCAAATTGCCAAATGTTCCTCCAACTTGCTTAAAAAGTATTGACTTGCATATGAAATTGGTAATTTTCCCATTTTCAAAATGAGAGTTCCTTCATAAAAGAATAAAGAAAGCCTAAGATTTGGGGGAAAGGCATAATTAAGAATTAAATTCCACTTATAAAGAAAATTAGGCAACATGAAATATTCCCCCAATTTGGTTAATTCTTATAATTCCAAAATATTCCCCCAATTTATTATTCTTTTAGTTAGTTAATAGTCAAAACAATATTATTACTTTGTGCTTATGACAATATTTATCTAAGTTTTTCTATTGCCCCCTTCATTTGCTTAATCAATCTATTGCTCCTATTTGTGACAAATTTTCTTCTAACAAAAATACAAATAAACTCAACTAAATGGAATACTAACTAAAATCTCAATTATCATAACATCTTATTAAAAAGAAATATATAACGAATATTCAATTAAATCATCAAACTAACTCAATCCGATAAATTATTTGAGCATAACTTAATAGACAAAAATGTTAGGAATGACCCGAAACTACTTAGGCCTATGGGCCAAAGAATGTTCACACTTGAGGGAGATTTCTTTATTTCACATTGGAAGTTTAAGGTTGGGAAGAGGTTATAAATATGAGAGCTCTCCAAGGAACTTGTAAAAGTGGATAAAGTAGTAGTTAAGACTCTTCCCCTATATGCACCACTAACGCCATTTCTAGTTCGGACGAATGGGTTTAGGTAATCTTGCTCATGCAAAAAAAAAATTAAACCGTTATGGAATTAAATTTTGGATTTGGATTTTTAATGTGGGTAATAATTTCATATTTGAATTTTTTTTTCAAATCATTCAAAATTGACGTTTTTTTATCTTCCTCAAAAAGAAAAACTAGAACCTGATTTTGCAACACATATTCTTATTTCATCTTCTTCTTCGTTTAATTATGAGCTATTATTTTCTCTCATCAATTCCAACTCTCTTTAACAAGTGCTGGGGTATGGTGTAAACCTTGGAGAGCACCTAAGTCATATCGAATTTGCTTTCAGGCAATAGTTTTCACAGCACAACAATTTAGTTCCGATACTATCGACACTCTCAAAAGTTAATGATTTGATCATATATTCTTCAATGTTTGGACTAAAAAGAACTCAATCCAATAAGCCTAAATAACTACATTTAACTTTTTTCACTTTTTTCACTTTTTTTTTTTTTATTTTTTATTATAACTAAAGTGGAAAGAATTGGGTATGTGATCCTTTGATGGAACTAGACGTGCACTCCAAATTGTATGGTCAAATCCAAATGTATTAGGTGGAAAGTGACAAATTTAGCTTAGGAAATAAAATTTTGAGGCCTCAATCTTGGGCGTGGTCACCGGCCTTGGATATGACACTCCCAAATTTCAAACAATTTTCTATGCTTTATACTTTATAGGGGAGCAAAAATTGCCTAATTTATTATGCAAGCCTTACCCTTTAATTGAAAATTGAGGATTTTTTTTTAATGGAAATTTGTAAGAATATCTGAGAATATTTAGATAGTCATGTTTGTTCTACAAAATTTTTAAATTTTAAATGAGAATGTCTTGAAATGATGTACTATTCCAACATCGTCCTATTATTTATGTATTAATCTAATATAATTAAATTTATAATATTTGAGGGTTTTTCATTATTAATATTTTATTATTATGGATTCCATTTTTTTTATTAATTTTACTAATTTTTTTAAACAAGTTAATTTTATATTGTTTTGAATTCACTATAAAAATAAATGACATTAAATATTAATTTCGGTTTAGGTTTGAACTTATCTTTAAAAATAGACAATTATATGGTTGATAGTATTTGTTTGAGTGAGTTTTATTTATATATTGATAAAATAGAGAAAATTTGAGAAAAATATATCGATTTGTGATTTTTTTTAATGTTAAATCATCACTATCGGAAATTAAAATAAATCGAAAGTATTTCACTTTTCATTTCTATTAAAAGATTGAGCGGTAGATTATACAATAAATTTATTAAACACAACATTAATATATAATACTTTCTAAATAAAAATATTGTAGTTTTGATTTAGAAGTTTACTTATCTTGTCTCTTGAAAAGACGAAGGTATATATAATATGACTGATGATGATAAAATAAGAACGATTCAGGGAATTAACTTAATATATAACTAATATTCCACAAATTTCCTAAAATTTTGTAATATTCTATCACTAACTAGATTTTAATAACATTTTGAGACATTTTTAACCCTTCAACATTCACTCCCATATTTTATTTTCGTAATATTTTAAAATAAAAATATATAATTCTTAGATTTACTATTATTTATACAAAGATTTTATGATTTGAGATATCATTAATTACATTTTTTTTCATTAATAAATTTTTGAAATATTTAATTCATTCCTTATCAACCTCATTTTCAATTGACTTTGTTTTGTTATTTATTTATTTTGATTGATATTCATTTAATGCATGATATTTCAAATTAATGGTTCCTTTATTTTAGTAGATTTTGTTTATTTTCTTCTATATTCCCAACTAAAAATTGATTACATATCCACAGAAATCTCAAGTATATGTCAAATATACTAGTAATATACTGAAACATGTAAATATAAATCATATATATTTTGGTTTATTTTTTGGTGTGTTTACAAATATATTGGAAATTATAAATATACATTACATACATTGTTCGGTATATAAAATGATATATTGTACGAACTGTCTTATTCATGTAATCATCAAATATACCCTAATTTATTGGTAGAAAATTTTAATATATAGTGTTGCATATGTCAAAAATACATTGTTTTCTCTTTTAAATTTTTTTTTGTTGATTCTTCTTTCATTTATGAGAATTAAAAATTCCATATTTTTGGAGAAATCTTCCTTCCTTGTGCAACTTTTGAAAAGAAAACCATTTTGAAAAGTTCGTAACCACAAAAACTTTCCTTGCATACTTCTTAATATATATATCATTAAATTAGTGGATAGTAAGGAGAACTGAAAAAGTAAATGAGTCAAACTTTTGAGTAAGATAATAGCTGATTAAGCTATTCACGTAAAAATAAAAAATAATTACTGGACTTATTTACTTAGGCTAAATGCATGGAAAGCGGAGGTAAGTAATGGTGTTCATCGTTGTCCATTTTCTATCTTTTAAGATTGGGCTAATCAACTAGTCGGCCCATTATTTTATGAAGGAAATAGGCCCAAAACCTTTGTTTTCCACTCCTTTCTGCTACCTTAGTTTTAAG
Source organism: Citrullus mucosospermus (assembly GCA_030954485.1). NCBI lineage: Eukaryota > Viridiplantae > Streptophyta > Magnoliopsida > Cucurbitales > Cucurbitaceae > Citrullus > Citrullus mucosospermus. Next base: position 2,482,078 of record CM062065.1, read on the forward strand.
ACTATGCTATGGTGCCTTTAAACATCAGAAATTACGTCGAATGGCTCAATTTGAAGCTTATATTTTACATGAAATTCGTGTAATGGAGTATTTGAAATATTACAAAATACTCCTATCGATCATTTGTTAGATTTATTTCACTAGTAACCGAAGCTTGTGTCAAGGTAGAATAGTTAAGCACAATTCTTATCTTCATAAAGTTGGCCTCCTCAAGTTTTATGGTCGTCTCTATAGGTCAGTTTGCATACTTAGGCATTATGGCTTTATGGCCAGCCCTACGAGTTATCTCCATACTTAGCTAAATAAACTTATGGCTTGATAGCCAATGATCTCCTTACTTAGCCAAACATGGATCTATTTTTTATCACTCACAAGAGATACATACTATTTTTTATAATTAATATGAATCCAATATTTTAGGATTTTTGTTTTCAAAAGATTTTTGTGTACTGAACCATTTGAAGAATATTAGAAAATGGTCATATCAAAACAATCTTTTAAAAGTTTGTCTTTCCCTTTAATTTTTTCAATATATTGTGTGGATAAAAGGAGAGTCATAAGGCTGCAATATAACATCTTAAAACTATAATGCCCAAAAAATTAATTGACAGAATTTAAGCATATGGTTTTAAAAAAATTAAAAAAATAATAATAAAAAAAAAAGGATCACAATGAGTGGATACCAATGAAGAAAATGTAGATGTTTGATTTATATAAACCCATGTTTAGAGGAAAATATTTGAAAAAAAATATGTGTGTCATGGTATTTGAAGAATATCAGAAAATGGTCATTTATTTTTCTATTATTTTCTCAGTATATTGTTTGGGGATTATTTTTCAAAAATAACAAAAAAAAAAAAAATAATCAAATATAGCAAAATTTGTAAATAGTACTATTTACAAGTATAAATTTTTTTTTTCAGTCTATCATCGATAGAAATATCGCTTGAGCGATGATAAAAAAAATTTATATTTGTAAATAGTTTGATATATTTTTTTTTATAATAATTTTCCAAAAAAAAAAAAAAAAACCTAAGAATTTAGAGCTATATGCTTGCTATATATAACATTTTAAGACTCTAAAACCCCCCAAAATTAAATAAATTGATTTTGAGTGTGTGATTATAAAAAAAATGAGTTACGTTCACGATGAGTTAAAGAAACAATACGTGTATTCATTAATATGAACCTTTTTTCTATTTTTTTTTAATTAGAAGTCAATTAAATCTTGTAAAAACTTTAAAATTTTAAGGTGGACAAAAATGTCCAGATTCAATTTTATAGAAATGTCGATGGAAATATTGATAAACTGTTGGTGTCGGTGTCGATGGACATTTCTAAAATTATAAAGATTATAAGTTTAAAAAATATATATTAAAATATTAAATAAACATTTTACACTTTTTAAACAAGTTAAATATTTTTATTTATATTATATTCGTATTAGTTACATTATGTTGCTTATTTTTTTTGTTTCATAGATTTTTCTTTATGATAAAAAAAAGATGATGATTCACCTTTATGTTGATGTTGAATAAATATAGATTATGTCGCTAAAAGATTTAACATTATATGGAAAATACTAGAATTATTTAGACTTCGTTAAGTAACCATTGAGTTTTGGTTTTGGTTTTTGAAAATTAAGTTTATTTTTACTCAATTTTTTACCATAATTTTCATCTCGAATTTAACTTTTATTAAAAAAAAATTAAAATATGACTTAATATAAGTAAGGAAGAAAATTAGATGTGAAATAAGTTTTGTAAATTTATTTTTTAAAAAAAAAAAAAACTAAAACTCAAAACCCTAATAGTGATGCCTAAATTTTGAAACTCAATAAATAAATAGCCTTTTCTTTTTTTGGGAGAAAATAAATAAATAGCTATAAATATACAAAAAGTTGGAGATAGACATTGAGTTCCTTTGTATTTATTCGCAAAGGAAAACTCTTTCTTGGACGTGTGTCTTTCTTCATTTTCCAGCAATGCAATCACCAGACGACGCCCGACGGATCTTCCTTCCGCTTCTCGATTCTCCGGCGGCTAATGCCACTGCCATGGCCGTTGTTGATGGCGGAAGAGGAGGAGCTTCATTTCCTAAAGTGATCGAACCGCAGCAGCCGCCGCCACCGAACGGTGTTGCTGAAAGAGAGAGCCGCCGTATCAATAAATATGTGCTCGCCGGTGCGGTTTTGGCTTCAACCAATTCCATTCTCCTTGGCTATGGTTAGTTCACACCATTTCTATTTTATTCTCTTATTTATTTCTTGGTTTTTAATTTATTAATTCAAATTGGCTAAACCAATAATTATTGTTACTAACTTAGAATCATGCTAGTAGATTTCTATCCACATATATTTTATTTTTTACATTTTCATGAATTAAAATCGTTGTAAAAAAATGTCACTATATAAATATAATATAAATTTTGAATTTTATTTTTTTAAAAAAAAAAATTCATATATCAGCCTTGAAAATTGACATTTGAAATCAGTGAAAATGGCCTACTAAATTTTTCAGACGAATTTCAACTAAATGATATTCAATAGTAAATGAAACATTTTATATATATATATATATATATATAGTACAAGTGATTGGACTTATTAATTACAAAAATTTTATCAAATTAGAAATTTAATTATATCACATTCGATGATTTTGGGTGGGTTGACATTTATTTTTCTTCCATAAAGAGAAAATATGTAATCGTTATAACTATTTCGGAATTGGTACATTTTTCAATTTATAATAGAGTTACTCACAAAGTTTAGTATAATAAATTTATAAATTTGAAGAGGTAATCAATTTTTCTAATTAAAACAACCTCGATCGAGTGAATGAATGTTAATTATTATTAAGATATTCGCTTAATTTTAAAAAATTAAAAACAAATAATTAAGATTTTTTGTACTTGACTACTTTCTTTATTTTTTTTTTTAATTTTATGTTTGAATCCTCCCGACTCATAGTCAAGTTCTAAAAAAGAAAATAATAATAATTTTATTTTAATTTTTAGAAGTTGACTTATTTTTTTTAAATATATGTAGAAAGTAAATAACAAAAACATAAAAACTTCTAGGTGAAAGTAGTGTTCATAATCTTAATTCTCCAAAAAGGAAGAAAGACAACTATCAAATAGGACTTTAGTTTCCTTTTCATTTTCATGTTTTTTAAATTTATGTTTGTTTCTTTAATTTTTATATTATAATTTTCACATATTTTACAAAAAAAAAACACTTGAATTCCTAGTTTCATAAAAAGTGGATGAGTGGATAAGAAAACATATAAACTTATAAGTTAAAATAGTATTCAAGCTTAATTTTCAAATTCCAAAAACAATTAAAAAACATGTTTTTGATTTTTTTGATTTTTTTTTTTAATTTTTGAAAAGTAGAAAACCAAAAGTAGTAACTAAAGATGTATAGTTTTTTATTTTACAAAATTAAAAAAGAAAAACCAAATGGTTATTAATAATACGTTTTTAAATATCCCAAATTTAAAAATTTTAATTAAATAACACAAAATTATAACTTGATGGTCGATGGTAAAATTTGCGTAGAATTAAATAGCATAATTGAATTTCTAATTATTATTTTATTTGGAAGAATTGGAAGCACAAAATTGATCAATTGTGTGCATAATTTCAGATATTGGAGTGATGAGTGGTGCCCTTTTGTACATCAAAGAGAATCTTAATATCACCACAACGCAACAAGAACTCTTAGTTGGTTCTTTAAACGTCTCTTCTCTCATCGGAGCTCTCGCCTCCGGTAAGACCTCCGATCGGATCGGCCGCCGATACACAATCCTCATAGCAGCCGCCACATTCCTAATCGGCGCAATCTTCATGAGCTTCGCACCGTCTTACCTCTTTCTCGTCGCCGGTCGCGTCGTCGCCGGTGTCGGCGTCGGCTTCTCTCTGATGATAGCTCCCGTCTACGTCGCCGAGCTCTCCCCGGCGCTCACCCGAGGCCTCCTCACTTCTCTACCCGAGATCTTCATCAATGCTGGAATTTTACTCGGATACATTTCAAATTACGCCTTCTCCGGCCTTTCCGAAACCCTAAATTGGCGATTAATGCTTGGAATTTCAGCGATTCCTGCCGTAATTGTCGCCTTCGGTATCTCCGCCATGCCGGAATCGCCTCAATGGCTTGCGATTAAAGGTCGAGAAATCGAAGCGAAGCAAAACCTAATCAAAATTTCTGAATCGAAAGAAGAAGCGGAACTCAGATATACAGAGATTATGAGATCCGTTTCTTCTTCTACCAAACGGATCGATGAAGAAAGTGTGTGGAAAGAATTGTTACTGAATCCTTCTCGATCGGTGCGGCGGATTTTAATCGCCGCCATTGGAGTTAATTTCTTCATGCAAGCTTCTGGAAACGACGCCGTTGTGTATTACAGTCCCGAGGTCTTTCGAGAGGCCGGAATTGAAGACAACAAACAACTCGTCGGCGTAACGATTATAATGGGAATCGCTAAGGTGGGATTTGTTTTGATTTCGGCTTTTTTCTTGGACCGGTTCGGTCGGAGGCCACTTTTGTTATTGGGCTCGACCGGAATGGCTTGTTCGTTGTTTGGGCTGGGCCTGGGCTCGAAATTTCTGGAGTATTCAGATATGAAGCCAAAATGGGCCATTGGGCTTTGCGTGGTAGCCGTTTGTGCGGCCCTATCGTTTTTTTGTATTGGGCTTGGGCCCATCACGTGGGTTTATTCGTCGGAAATATTTCCGTCAAGGTTGCGGGCTCAAGGTTCGAGTCTGGCGGTTTCGGTGAACCGGTTGGTAAGTGGCTTGGTGGCAATGACATTTTTGAGCATTTCGAGGAAAATAACGTTTGGAGGAATGTTTTTTTGCCTCGCCGGAATAATGGCGGCGGCGACGGCTTTCTTTTACCACTTTTTGCCGGAGACTAAGGGGAAAAGCTTGGAAGAAATTCAAACTCTCTTTGACGATGAAGAACTTCATTAAATTGATATAGTTTTGTTATTTTATTAGTATTTTAATTTTGGTTAAAAAAATACTTTTTGTCCCAAAATTTCATAGAAATAACAATTTAATTTTTGAAATTTAATGAATAACATTTAGTTTGGATAATAATTTAGTTTCTAAATTTTAATAAGCAACCATTTAGTTTACGTAATTTAGTAACTGTTGTCAAAAAAATTAGGATCTATAAAAGAAAGTTATATATGTAGATCAAATCAAAAATTAGATTTTTTCTACAAACTATAAATAAAAAGTTGTTACGTAATAAAAATTGAAACTTAATCTTGATGAGTTTTTTATGATAGGGATTAAATGGTTACAAATTTCAAATTCTAGTGACTAAATTATTATGTATTAAAATTCAGAAACTAAATTGTTGCCAACTATACTCCATTGACTAAATTGTTCCCTCCATGAAAGTTAACAAATCAAAAGTATTTTTTAATCTTAAACTTTAAAATAATAATTAAAATTTGATAATTAGGTCCTTTGACTTTCAAACTTTTATTTAATAAATCTTTAAGCTTTCAATTTTATTACAACTTTTTAAAAAATATATCAATCGTTCAAATATAAATTTGAAAATTGAAAACTACGAGACTTCAAAGTTAAATAGGCATACCTCAAAGTTCATGAAGTAAATGGGTAATATAACTTTTAATTAAATCAAAACAAGTAAGACTAATATGAAAATTCTCTATCACTAAAACCCCAAATGGATTCAAATTCAACCCTAAGGATTGGGTGGACCACCTTAAGAACAAAGTTCTTAGGACAAAGAACAAGTTCCTCATTCCACAAGATAAGATGATCAATCTCACTTGAATGTTCTTAGTCATGCAACTCAATACATGAATTACAAAATTCAAGAAGCCCTCTTGACTAATCTTGAAAGAAAAGCTCAAAGCTAAAATTCAATTCATCGTAAAACTTCACTGATCAAACAACCTAATAGCAAAGTTGTAAATAGCCTCCCAATAAAAAAAAATAATTCTAATGCATCATAATAAAAAGACAAAATTACCCCTATTTAATATGGGTTAGAAATGATAAAATTAGAAAATACTAAAATTACATCAAAATTATGAAATAAAATACAAATAAAAATTTGATGTTGGAACGGTTGATATCAATGACACTAACAATATGAAGAATGGGACAACGACAAATAAATATCCATACGATTTTAATTTTTAAAAAAAAATTTTCCTCAAAAAGAGTTAATGTAAAAGAAAAGGATTGTCGTTTGTGAATTTTGAAAATGGGGAAATAGGATTTGTGAAATTTCAGAGCCAAAATAGGCAGAATGAAAACCGACACATCGGTTAAAGGAAAAGTTAGATGAAACGAGATTTTTTTTTTTTTTTCTCCATTTTTCTACTTGTCGTTTAGGCGACTTGAAAATAGAAAGCCCAAAACTTGAGTGTTAAAACGATTGGTGGGAGCAGTGAAACGTGCAAATACTTTGCATTGAACCTCTCCTTTTCTCTTCAATGCTCGTTTCTTTCCTTTTGGAACCTTCTAACCCTAAAAAGATCCCTTTTTCTCTTCTCTTTCAAATGCTTTTTTTTTTTCTTTTCCTTTTTGCAGAGATTTCAAATATTTGTTTTCTTATTTGTCAATGTCGTTTCTTTTATTCAAAAGCTTCAAATGAATAGTCTTTAATTTAATTGTTCAAATTTACGAGGTTAAATTACTAATTTATTACTTTAGTCGTTTGTATTGGTGAAAAAATTTCGACCAATCAAATTTCGCTACGTCATCATTTAGAAATAATTAAATGACAAACTAAAAAATGTCACGGGTCTTCATCTTAGTCACTTGATCACAATGATATACTCATCAAATTCAACTGGGCAAAAAATTATAAATTTGATCAGGTTGAGTAATTAAAATCACTTGGGCCAAAGTCCAACCTAATTCAAGCTCATGGTGGAATTTTGGACCAACGAAGATAATAGGCCTAAGCCCAATTTTTTGGCCCAAAAGCAAATGTGCCCAAGTCATGTAAGGTCTATGGGAACTCTATAAATAGGGGCATTACCCTTTCATTTTGAATGGATGGAAGAATTGAAGCTTCAAAGTTTTGAAAATTTAAAGGTTGAAGCTCTAAAGATTTACTAAAGCTCCAATGATGAACTTTTGCTCTCTTTGAGATCTAAAATCTAAACCTCAGAAGACTTCTAGAAGATCAAAAGGCTCTCTGAAGTTCTTGAAATAAGAAGTTTTAAAGGTCGATCAAAGTCATCAACACACCATAGGTCGATCCAAGCTGATCAACAAGCCAGAGGTCGACCCAAGTTGATCAAAAAGCCAGAGACCGACCACAAGTCGATCAACAAGCCATAGCCCGATCCAAGTCAATCAACAAGCCAGAGCCCAGAGGTCAATACAAATCGATCAACAAGTCCAAAAGTCGATACTCCGAGAAGATCATCAATCCTAAAGGCCAATCATCCAAGAAGATCAACAAACCTAAGAATTAAAGTTTACTTTTCAAGAGAAACCATCAAAAGATTATGTATGAGAGAGTCTACTCAGTATACTATATTTAAATCAATATAAATTTAAAGTTCATTAAACAAATCAAATTTCTCTGAAAATTTCATCGAACAATTTGATAATCATTTCGTTTTTTGTTTTGATTTTTGAAAATGTACTCACATTTTCTTTAAAATGATTTTCATCTTTGTTAAGGAATTTTTGGAATTCTTGCCCAAATTTCAAAACAAAAAATAACGGGTTGTTTGGAATTATTTTCATTTTTGTTAAGGAATCTTTGCAAAGTTGGTCATAATAATATGTGCATTTTATAATATGTGGGGTTATAATAGTCTATGGTGTTGAATAATCTATGTTTATGATAAATGCATATTATTTTGGTTGTGGTTCAAAGAAGTTTTTAGTTGGAGTACAAGCTATTTTAGTTCGAGTTTAGGATTTATGCATTTGGGTTGCTATTGTTTAACATGTGTTGGGTAACTTGACTTTCAAAAGAAGTTTGAAGCAATACTAAAATAAGTTATTATATAATATAAAAATTAAATTAAAATATATAAATCGTTGTAATTTATCCCAATTGTCATTATTATTTTTTCAGTTTGATAAAAATTAACATCAAACTAAGACTAAAATTTAATTTCAACATGTCAACTTATGAGTATAATTAGTAATAGTTAAAACAACTAACAAAAAAGTGAAAATGTTTTGTTTCAGTTTTGAAATTGATCAAAATACTTACAAGAAAGGTAAAACGATTGGTTAAGAAAAGTGCATCAAATGTGTCCTAACAAAAATGTGAAAATCACATCAGTCTTGAAATCGATTCTGCTCAAGATGCGATGGGAGAACACAATAAAAACAATTGGCCAAAAAATGTGTTATTTACAAAAAGTGAAATTTTTTGTTCTATTTTTTATAGTTGCCAAGATAGTTTCCTCACTTATATTTCATAAATCTCTTTCTTCCTTAATTAATGTGGGAGTTTGTTTGAGTTCTATCATGTGTTTAGGGATGATAAAATTCGGGGTGGAGAATTCCTGATTTGACAGGGTACGGAGGTCAAAACAGGGGATTTAAATTAGGTCCCCAATTGGAGACAGGAAGGGGATTCCCGCCCCATCCTCAGCCCCGAACCGAATTTTTTAATTATATATATATATATAAACTACTAAAACATTAACTAAAGTTATTGTTTTAGTTAAGATTTTTTTTTCTAATTTTAATTTTCTTATAAAATGTTGTAACCGGTCGGGTTAGATTTAGGTTAGCATGTGGTTGAAAAGACCATTTTTGTTCCAAGAGGAAATTGTAGTTAATTTTCATTGTAAATTCCTTGGACTTTTGATTAAAACTATTAATTATTTTAAATTATTTTTATGTTTTCATATAGAAATATAAATTGATTTCTTCTAATCTATTAGGGTCTTGTTTGGTAAACGATTTAGATTTTGTTTTATATTTTCAGATTCACCAAGTTCAATGAATATGCGTTTGGTAGGTAGTCTGAATTTTATTTTCGAAAATTGTTTTCAAATTTTGTAATTCAAACCATGAAAAATTTAAAAACAACATTTTTATTTTTTTAAGTAAATTTAGATTCTAAATTTGAAATTTTAAGATGCAAAATTATATTAAAAAGAATAAAAACATTAACAAATACAGTATCTCACGTTATAAACTCAATTATGTTTGTTAAATTGAATTATATATATTATATAATGTAGTATAAATTACATGATTTTAGAAAATAGGCTCTTTTCAAATATAGCAAAAGGAACCAAAATATTTACAAATATAGCAAAATTTTACTGTCTGCGTTAAACTGCGATAGACTACTGTCTGTGTCTATCGTGACATGCACTTTTGCCACAGATAGTAGTCTATCGCGGTTTATCGCAAATAGACTTTGTATTTTGCTATTAGTTGTAAATATTTTCAGCAATTTTGTCATTTAAGATAATTTTCCTAGAAAATAATAGGTATACAATTTTTTTAACATAAACAAAATTCATAAATTAATTGATAATAGTTTTTATTCAACCTAATACATTTTGAACAATTATTTGAATTAGAAATTAATTTATGAATCTGTTACCAAACACATATCTGAAAAATGAAATACAACTTTGTTTTCACTTAATTCCTTATTTTCAAATTTTTGTTTTTAGATTGTCTACCAAACAACCTTAATTTCTTTTAGGTCCCATTTATTAACCATTTAAAATTGGTTTTTTATTTTTGAAAATTAAGCCTAGAAACTCTCCTTCCGCCTTTAAATTTCTTGATTTGTTATTTTTTTATTTATTAATATTTTCAAAAATCAAGCGAAAAATTTAAAATTTTAAAAAATAATTTTAAATTTTTATTAAAAAAAGTTAAGAATTTATTAAAATCGAGATAAAATATGCTAAATTTTAAAAAACCAAATCAAATTCTCGCTGGCTTGAGTGACATTCTTTGTTTTATTTTCTATAGCTTTTATTTTTCTTTTTTTCGATGGCATCTTTTTATCTCATGTTTCATGTTTTTTTATTTATTTATAAATATATGTTGGCTTTTAATATTTAGGATATTTACTTTATCTTATATCTTTTAACTTCTATCACATTTTTCATATAAATGTAGATTTTTTTGAAGCATTATATAAATGTAATTATAATGGTTAGACAATGGAGTCTTTTATTATAAGTGGTAATTTTGATTTTATTGTAACAAATCTTCATGTTTGATAGTACTATGGCTAAACTAAATATTCAATTCTCCATAAATAAATCTAAATTAAAAGTCAATAACACATGGGTTTCCTCCACTTTACATGTAACAAAAGATTTGAAACCTAGTTTCTCCATTTGTCATATGTTTTGAATAATTCAACATTAAATGTCTGATTTAACTTCATATCTCCAATCAAATTTCTTCTAAAAATAGATCCAATTAAATTTGGGAAATCTCACTTTTTTGTATCATATGGCCAAAAATTTGAATCTAACTTCCAATATAAACCTTTCGTTTAAAGAACAATAAAAAGATGAAGTTTCAAATATTTTATTTTATAAATAATATATTTAATCCTTATAAACTTTATTTTGTATATATAATTTATTTAACTGAATTCCCAATATTAAGGATAGAAATTATATTTAAATATCACACAACAAAACACATATAATATGATTTTAAAATCATATTATATTTAATCAAGCTTTGTTGACTAGCCACTAGGTAGTGAGTTCTTAACTTATTTTCAGTCTTTTCTACTAACACTTTGCTTCCTTTGTAGAATTTAAAATAGCTTGGCTCCTTTGGCATTTCAAATTTGAAATCCAAAGTATAATAAAGAGGTTGCTTAAATTAATTAATGAATTGGTCCACTATCTAAACATTGTCTTATTTTTGGCATTTACTTTGGGAACTATTGTCCTAAGTATCATTCCTAAATATATGGGTTTTGGATTGAAGCAACACATACACTTTCTTTATTTCAATCAAAATTTCTTTTGAGGCTGATTTGTAGATTTGTGTCTTGGTAGACAAGAGAATCTTACTTATGTGATACTATGTATATATACATAAATCATGAACAATAATATATTCAATTAGTTTTGTCTCGGATAATTCATAAATATAACAGTCATGCATACACATTTGATTAGCTCAAAAATTTAAATCGATGACTTTAAATTGTTGTACTAAAAAACTTATGAACATAATTGTCAATCTGATCATAATTTAGTAGATAATATGTTAATTACCATCTCATATGTTACAATTTGACTCTACCATATTATTGTTGAACAAGAAAAATAGGGGCATTTGTAAATATAGCAATCATACTCAAATATTAGCAGATATGGCACAATGCAATTTTTTTTTCTTTTCAAATGTAGCAAATTTAGATTCAGTTTTTGGAGTCTATTTGTGATAGATCATATCACTAGTAGGGATTTATCAGTGATATGGACCATATTGGTAGGAATCTATCAACGATAGAGTCCATCACTGATGGATTTTGCTATATTTACAATTCGTTACAAGTGTTGTTATACAATTAATTATTGTCAGTGTTACTCAGTGTAATTACTCAAAAAAAAAAAATTGAACATAACTTTGTTTCATTGTTAGTTTAAAGAACAACAACTAGTTACATTTCTTATCCAACATTTTATATTTTCACTTTGAAAGTAAAAAATAACAAATGATAATCATTATTGATTAAAAAGATGTTATGAATACAAAACTTTCTTTTTGAGGAAAAATAAAACTCTATAAACTTACTTCATTTCATTTTTTTCAAACAAAAAATTAAAAGCGCAAAAAGAGAAGGAAAAAAAAACCATAAGAACAAGAAGATATGTTTGACTATATTATACATACACAACTTTCACTCTTCATATTTGATTTTAATTTATTGAGCCAATATTTTTTACTCATTAGGAAATAATTCTATAAATCCAATAACACCTTTTAAGAAAACAAGAATTAAAGTTGAGCCATGAAATAAGGAGCACTATGAGAAGAAGAAAAAAAAAAAAAAAGTGGAAAGAATGTATCACTGCCATATTTATTTATCTTTTTTTCTTTAATAATAATAATAATAATAATAATAATAATAATAATAATAATAATAACAATAACAACAACAACATGAACAATACAATAAGCTATTAATATATATATATATAGATATGTATGTATGTATGTATGTATGGTTAACTATTTGAATCATAGTGACCATATATCTTATTATAAAGTAGGGAAAAAGAGCAGATGAAAAGATAGAAGATTCTTTATATTTAATGCCTACTCCAAAAGGTACCTGCCTATCAAAAAAATAGGTCTACAAAAGCAACAATAATATTTCATAATTTCATATAAGAGAATTATACATTTCAAATTTCAAACCTTCTTTTTTGCCACTTTTAAAAACCTTCTAGTACAATTATGACTTTCAATATATATACACATTATTTTGTAAAATAAATTAATTAAATTTTTTTTATCCATTTTTGTTTTAATTGGGAAATTTTGACTTTTTATATATATATAAAAAAAAATAACGAATCAATTTTCTGTCAAATGTATTGAATACATTTTATTGATAAAAAAAAAATTTCTTTAAAAACAATTTTTAAAAATTATCTATTAAGATATATGTTGCATGTCATTTTTGTATAAGTGAAATATACTAAAATTTGGAAGTGTTTGTTGAACATTAATTTCGCATTTATTTTCTTTTTCTTTTTTTTGGAATATTTGTTGGGCGAGAGAATCGTTTTAAAAGATCGTACAAATTTTATGTCATTTCAACTATGTTCATGTTGATCAATTTTGCATGTAATCTTAAGTAAGTTGTTTGTGCAATTTCTTTATTTCTGTTTTTTTTTTAATTTTATTATTATTATACTTTTGAATTATTATACAAATTCAAAAAAGGAATCCAATATTTTTTATTGTGTTGTAAATTATATTGCAATTTTTTTTATTAAAAAGAGAGTGAACAAGCTTGATAGATATAATAGAAAACTTATCAAGTTGGCTCATTCTTTTATAGATTTTATAATAATAATTAATTAATAAATAATCTAGGAATAAAACTTTAAAATAATAATAAGGTTTTGTTAGACACATAATTGTAGGCACGAAAGTTTTTATTTAAAAATGATATAATTAATCAAATAAAATAAAATTTTATCTATAGCGTAGTTTAACGGTTGAAGTAGGAATAAAATAGTTAGGTTAGAGATAGAAATATTCAAATTTCTACTTAAAAATAGGATAATTGTTTTAAATGGTAAAATTGTTGAAAATATTCTCAAACATAACATAACGTTATTGTCTATCGGTATGCTACTGCTGTCGGTATGACAGTAGTCTATCAATATCTATAGTTGTCTATTACAATATTTTGCTATATTTATAAATAAAGTGACTAATTTCGCTATATTTGAAAATAACCTTAAAAGATACTAGTATGATATATTCTAAAAGTAAGACTCTCATCAAAAGAAACATAAAAACAATTTAATTTTTTGTTTTTAGTTTCTAAAATTAAACTTAGAAACTATTTTTTATCTCTAAATTTCTTGTTTTGTTATCTAATTTTTACCAATATTTTAAAAAAACAAAGCCAAATTTTTTAAATTAAAAAAAAATTAAATAGAAAAATTATCTTAAATGTCAAAACTGCTGAAAAGAACTAATAGCAAAATACACAGTTTGTCGCGATTTATCTACAGTGAAATTTTGCTATATTCGTAAATATTTTAGTTTCTTTTGCTATATTTAAAAAGAGACTTTTTAAATACTTGTTTTTGTTTTTTTTTTTTTAAATTTAACTAAGAATTCAACACTTTTACTTCAAAAGTTGTGAGATAATGTAAGAAATTGAGAGAAAATGAGTTTAATTTTAAAAAAATAAAATACAAATGATCATCAAACGGGCCAAATCTACCTCCACTAAATTATTATTATATTAAAGTAGCTAAAGTTCTACTATCTACAAAGACAATTTAAAAAACAAAATAAGGAAGCAACAAAAAAACAATATTATTAATATACAAAAAGAGAAAGTGGGGAAAAAAAGAAGCTTTAAATTGGGTTCCCTTTTTGTTTCTTTCATGCAAATCCACTCCATTGCTCCCTTCAACATCAACACATAAAACCTTCATATCCTCTTTTTTATCTTCCATTCATAAAACTTCTCTCTCTTTCTCTCTCTCTCTCCCCCAATTTTCTTTTCCCCATTCAAAACCTAAAAACCTCTCAAATCTCTCTCATCTCAATTTTTTATTCTAAAGATTTGGTTGGGTAATGATTTTAATTTTCTATTTTTAAAAATTAAATTTATAAACATTACTTTTACATATATCTCTATTTTTCATGTTTTATTATCTACTTTTAAAATATTGTTTTTTCTAACTCTAAACATAGCATTGTATAATTAAACTAAACAAAAATTTAAAAGTAAAAAAAGTAGTTATTAAAAAATTTGATTTTTTTTAAAAAACTTTGACATATGGTTTAGAATTTAAATCCACTTTAAGGGAGTTGAAAAACTAATATAAGAAAAAAAAAAGTTTGTTAGACAACAAATATAATATTTAAAAAAAAAAAAAATTTGACTGCACTCATTAAAAATTGTCACGTGACAATTTATTTGTTTTAAAAATAATTATTTTATTGTATATAGAATAAAGTAAAATCATGAAACTCAAATGCAACTTAGACTGAACTTTAAGTATTGTTATTTTAAGAAACTTAAACTAAAAACAAAATGGTTATCAAACTAAATTACTATCTATCTCTCTCTCCCTCACACTCATTTTCAAATTCTTTAAAAGCTAAACTTTCTCTCTCTCTCTCTACATCTTCAAAAGCTAATAAGCACTCTTTCTCATTTCCATCTTCTCTACAAAAAGCTAATAAGCTTTCTCACTCCCTCTCTCATTTTCTTCTTCTTCAAAAGCTAAAAGCTCTCTATCTATTCTCATTTTCTTCTAATAATTCAAAAGCACTCTCTCTCATTTTCTTCTTCTACAAAACCTAAAAGCTAAAAAGCTCTCTCTCTTTCTCTTAATTTCTTCTTCATCAAAAGCAAAAAAATCTAGTTTAAAAGCTAAAGCCTTTCTGTAACTTTAACCCAAAGTACTTTTCGTTTTTCTTGCCAATGGAAAAAAGATTCAAACTAAGATTCTCACGCTTATTCCAATCCTCATTCTTCTCTTGCCGCTCCAAAAAAAATTCCGACATCCTCATTACACACAAACCCATTTCCAATTCCACCCCTCTTAAAACCCTCCCTTCCTTAATTTCTCCAAAACCCCCTCAACTTTCCTCTAATTACCCACCCAAATTTTCCCTAAATTCTTCCCTATTTACATTTCCACCCCCACCTGCCTCTTCTCCCATTATTTCCCCTCTCAAATCCCCACCTCTTTCCCACCTCAACGACTGTTTATCACGCCACAAAAACAAATCCAAAATCAAGAGGAAAAAAAATCCCTCTCGGCCTGCAGCAACTCCACCGGCGCCGGAGGATTTCGGCGGCGCGTGGTGGTATGGTGGCAATGACGAAACAGAGGATGAAACAGAGACTCTGTTTTCTTCCCGGAGTCTAACGTCCGATTCCTCCGTCTCGCGCCGCCGCCGTCGACGGAGACATGGTCGCCGGAGACCAGAAAGGAAAGTGAAAGATGGGTTCTTTGCGGTGGTTAAAAACTCGTCGGATCCGTACAAGGATTTTAAGGCTTCAATGGCGGAAATGGTCGTTGAGAAGAAGATTTTCGGAGGGAAAGAATTGGAAGAGCTTTTGCAATGCTTTATTTCCCTCAATTCTCGCCATTATCATAAAGTTATTTTTGAAGTTTATTCGGAGATTAAAGAAGCTCTCTTTTTTCTCTGATTTTTAGGATTATTAGGTTTTGGAAAATTAGTTTAGAGGTTGCATGTAGACCGTTTAATCAATCTATATCCAATAGTTATTTTCTTTTCTCTCGCTCCAACCATCGGTGACACCATAGTAATTTAATATCTTAATTCATTAAATTATATTCTAATTAATTGTTATATTAATTAAATTATATTATAATTAGTTTAACGATTGTGAGTAAGAAGTGAAGCATCCATTCTTAGATTAGTAATTAGTGTTCTATCTCCTAAAGTATGTTCGAATTTGAATTAACAACCTCTAAAACAATGGAGAAATTTTGAATGTACATCACATTGTCATTTTTTAAAAAAAAAAAAATCTGTTTTTAGAATTTTTAGGTTTTGAAAAATAAGTTTAGTGGTTGTCATATCGTTATTTTCTTTTCTTTCTGCAAATTCGAAGGTTGGGCCATCAATTACAAGACAATAACTAGTGTCTTATTCATTAAACTATATTCGAATTAGTTTTTCTTTTTCTTTTTCTTTTTCTTTCTTTTTTAGTTCAACAATTTAAGAATAGCTAGAGATCAAAACATTTATAACAAAAGTTTTATCTACTAAACTATGTTAAAATAAACAACCTCTAGTTATTATTAAAAATGGAGAAATTTTGAATTTGCATCACACTGTTCTTAGAAAAGAAACCCATTGATTTTTTTTCTTTTTTTTCTCTTTTTTCTTATTTATTTATTTTATTTTTATTATTATTATTATTATTTTGTCTCTTTTTCCCTTTAAGATCTCATTTTTGCTTTTGGCCTTGCTTTTTGAGTGCATTGCATTATTCTTTTTAGGTTGATGTTGGGATAAAAGTAGGATCTTTTTGTAAGTGTTTTTTTTTTTTTTTCTTTTCAAGTTTGTGAACAGCTTTTTTGACTTGGTTTGAACTTCCAAGTTTATTTTTTGTTCTGAGGTTTGAAAAAGATGCAAATAAGAATTTCCACTAAAACTTTCAAATAACATTAAGAAATATATATAGATTACAACTCTTTTTTAAAATAAAATTAACCATAAAAATAGATGTCAATATATGAATTGTAAAATATATGTTTTTTTTTTTCTAAGTTTTGTGAGATTGCCTTAATATTCAATTATGTTTATGTTCTATTGATCTATATCACCATAAGTTAGTAATAATTGACATATATTTCTATTTTTTAAGTAATTCAAATTCGCATATTTTCACTTGTACCCAAAACAAGTGATGTATATAACTTATTAGGTTTTAATTTTGTGCGATGTTTTTTTTTTTTTTACTTGATTTTTTTTTCTTCCTTTTGTTTTTGTTAGGACGAATAATAGGTTAATAGGTCAATCGAAAATTGAATAAAAAATGAAAATATCAACATTCTGTTTAGGTTTGGAGTTCAATCTAAAGAAACCGAAACGCCATTGCAAAGTTTAAGTGTAAGTAATTCAATTCCCCCCAAACATTCGAGTTATTTTGGAGTGTTTGTGTAAATATTGCAAATGATCAATTTTTAAAGATGTACATGGTGAAACAGATCTTAATTCAATGTTAGACAATAATTACATAAACTTTTATCGGTCCAATACTTTTAACTGCCTTTAAACAAAGTTTTGAATGCAATGACTATATAAACTAATGAACCCAAATTCAAGTATTTCATTGGTTGGATAGGGTTGAGTCAAATCAAATCCATCAACTAGTTATTGGCTTATAATTGATTATATGTTGGATAAATTTGTAATCATTGAGTTCGAGATGTTCTTTTGTTTAGTTAAACAATGTCGGAAGTGAGAGATCAAATCATTGATGTTTGAAATATTAATAGGTGTCTTATCTATTTATTGACAATTCAAAATATACTTCGATTTAGTTCATCCCGTGAGTGTTGAATATACAAGTAATATAACACAATTTTACAAGAAGAGTGAGAGAGATGATATGAGCAAATAAGGATAGGAATATGGTGTGAATCCATTAGAATCTGAACAAATAGGCCAAAGAGGGCTAAAAGGGGTTTGTTTTATAGTTGAGAAGAGGTCGTTTATGTCTTGACAAAAGAGATTGACAAGTCAGATTCAATGGAGAAAGAGAAATTCAAATGGCACAATGGAATGTTACCTTATTGCTCTCTCTGCCTATGAAACAATGTGAAACCAAAAGTCCTTACCTTTGTTCCCATAGACAAACAGAAAAAAAGAACCTCCATTTCAATGGCTTAAAGATAGAAACAAAAATCTTTAATTTGTATTTTAAAATGTTAAAACCCTATTTTGATATTTGAATTTTCTAGCATATTTTGAAACATTTTTCAAATATTATCATATAATGTTTCTCTTACGTTATAAACATGTGTTGTGCGTATAAATAAATGTTTATATGTGTCGCCTATTTTTATGTATTGACACTGAGTTCAAAAAATAAGTAGTCCAAAAAAAATGTTAGATCAAATATGAAAATCTAACATCACTCGTTAAAAATATGATCTTAATGAAAATCCATGGAGTGCTTGGGGGCATTGAGTTGGTTATTATAATATGTGGGTTAGAATTGTCTATGTTTGAGGTGTGCAAGCCATTTAGTCTAGGTAGGAAATAGTAGACACAGTAACAAATATAGAAATACAGGATGAATAGAAAATAGTAAACATGGTAACAAAAAAGGATTTGAAATAATAATACTATAATTAATGGTAGGTTATATTAGGTTGGACACCAACTATTGTAATTGGAGTCCCAAAAATTGAGTGAGCTATAGCTTACTCCACCCACTTGAAGTTAGGGGCCGAGATGCACTTCTAATAACTAAACTTTACTATGGTAGAAAGTTAAGTAAATTAAATAGATAACCCTTTATTAGGGTAGAAAGTTTACTACAATGATTAGGTTGATTTGATGGATTGGTATGATTTTTGAGACTTGATATTGAAAACAAAACCATTTATGTTGAAAGAAATAGGGAAAAAATGGTTAATAAACAAATCGAAAAAAATATAATTGGTTGGGTTTGACTAATTTAAACATATACTTTTTTTTCTAATTTTTTTTTCTTTTTTAGTATAACGAGTGGACGTATGGAGGATTTAAACCTTCAATCTTGAAGGAAGAAGTACCTAAGTTAGACTCATTTCAAAAAGAAAGATTCTGAATTCAACAAATGTGAGCATAACCAAACATTTAACACTTAAAAATAATAATAGATATTTTGTCCTCAGATCTATACTCGGATTGACATTATTGTAAGTCTAAAAAAAGAGAGAGAAAGTAAAACAAGGGAATGTGTGTTGTTTGTAGGTTTGGCCTATGAATCCGTCGCTGTTTCTGAAGACGTGGCTTCACATTTTCACTGGGCTTTGCTCCTTGTAACAGTCAGAATTTTTTGGGTTGTCGAGCCCAACTTTTTTCATTTTCTTTACATTTGTCCCTTTCGATAAGACAGCCCCAAAACTCCAATCTGGATTTTATTGGGCCTTTAATTCTTCAGAAACAAAACAAAAGCATGGGCCTGGCCTTTTTTCAGTTTATTGGGTCGGCCCATATTTATCGTTTTCGATAGTGACAAATTATAATTAATCTCGCTCTCTCACGTGGCTGATTTCTATTTGTTGGATTGAGAAATGTCCAATGGGAACTGTCACTGTCCGTTAGATAGGGACTGCCTCATGCTGAACAAAAAAGTCTTCGGTCCTTTTCTGCCTCAAAAAAGTTTCTTTTTTCTTTTGCAAGGATTGCTACGGATGTGAAGGAGTAGTCGGCAGTATGCAACCTATAAGCAAATTTGTCCGTATACCTTAATTGGACTATTTTTATTGACTCCATGTTGATTTGAGTTTTATGGACTCTGATATCGTTAGTTTATTTATCTTGTGAGATCCCCTGGTTTTTCTAACGTAGGATTGTCAACATAATGGATTTACATTTGTGGACTTGGTCAGAGAGGTCCGATCAAATTCTCGCATTTGCTCGATAAAAATAATGGGTGTACAAGCGAGAGAAAATATCAATAATGTACCAATGAAGAGTATATGGATCCAAAATTTAAAAGAGGTTAAATAGTTATTAAACTTGTAACTACTTTAAAGATAAATTGTACATATTTTTTAAGTATTCAAAATATAAAAACTTATGGGTAAGTTTATAAGCTTAATTTGAAAAACAAAACTAGGGGCTTTTATTTGTTTATTATTTTATTATTGTTTAATTTTTGACATTTTTCCAAAATCAGTATATTTGTGGCCATTTCCATGGATCCTATTTTCGTTATTGGGCCTTACTTTCTTGAAAGCGCAACTACGGCCCGGCCCATAAATCAGTTTAAATGCACGGGCACAGATATTGGCATGCAAGTTTCTTGCTTTATTTTCATTTTTCATAACTTGAAATAAAATTAATTTTGATGACACAAAGTTAAGTGTTTAAAGAAACTTAAAATTGTGCTCGTCTTATCATGTTGTTCTTGGTAATAATATTAATTCGTTCAAATTAAAACAAAAGCAAGAACTCGTTAGAGTTTAGGGTTTATGATTTATTAAAATTCGATCAAATTAAGTATTTTGGAAATATGGGATCAGAATAAAGCAAACTTGAATGTTCAAGCAACCTTGATGGATAACGATTTCGTTTTTCAATTTTATGTTTGTTTTTTTTCCAATTTTTAAACCCTGATTTTTACATTTTTCAAATAAACTATGAATTTTTACTCAGATCTATAAAATAAAAAATTAAAACATGTTTGGTAATCATTTGGTTTTTTTTTTTTTAAGTTTCTGAAAACTATGTATATTTTCTCTCAATTTATTATCATGATTTTTTATGTTTTTTGGTTTTTTAAAGAAAAATTATTATAAATAGAAAAAAATATCAAACTATTTATAAATATAGTAAAATTTTACTTTGTCCCATATAGACATCTATCTGCGTCTATCGCTAAAGTAATAGATGTTAATCTGGATCAATCACATATAAAAAGTAAAATTTTGTTATATTTGTAATTATTTGCAACTATCCTTCTATTTTTGAAAACATCTTTATCTGAAAACTACTTTTTTTTTTAGTTCCAAAACTTAACTTGATTTTTGAAAATATTTTTGGAAATTAGATAGCAAAACAAATAAATTTAAAGGTTGAAGTGGTGTTTATAGGCTTAATGTTTAAAAAAAAAAAAATCAAATGATTACCAAACAAGACAAAAATAAAATAATTTAAAATTTTCTTTTTAAAAAAATTCTTTTATTTTATTTGTTTCAAAAGTCAACTTGGTCTTTTAAAACATTGATTGAAAATGAACAATGAAATAAAAAATTTATAGATAAAAATAGTATTAATAAGTTCAATTTAAAAAAAAAATAAAATCTCATTTGATAATGATTTCATATCTCACAAATTTAAACTAGTTTCCATATTAAATTTTTAGAATTTGGGTTTAATTTCTATAAAAAATATATTTAAATTTTTAGTCAATATTAAAAACAATAACGTGTTTTTAAAATTAGAGAAACAAAATGGGTAAAAGATCTTAAAAATAACAGGAAGAGAAAAAAAAATGATATCATGACATTTTAAGTATATAAACATTACTAATGCAATTATAATATAATGTATAAAGACAAATTGAAACAAAATATTATTTTAATGAAAATTATTAGACTTTAAAAAGGATTCACGACGTGTCACGTAAAGAAAATGTAAAAGGAATGTGTGTGATTTTAGACCACAAATGTTCAAAAATATATATTATATTTTTCCTTTTTTGGAAAAAAGTTTCGAATAAAGTGTGTATATATATATATTATATTATTTAAAAAAAGTGGTGGTCTAGGTTTTGCCTGTCCTGAAGAGAGAGCGACATTCCTATGATGGATGTTACAAGGAGGACAAGTGTCACATAATCTCTTCCAGCTATTCTGTGCTCCATCTCATTTATTTATGACTTCCCAAGATTCAATAATTTCTTAAATTCATTTTTTTTTTATATATATTTCAAAATATTTAAAAATTACAAAAATTATCCCTAAACTAAGTGTTATTTCCATTACACTCTCAAATTTTAAATTGTAAATATTGAGTCCCTTAATTTCTACAAATGTTAAAATTTGACCTTCAAACGTATAATAGTTGTAGAAATTGGATCTATAAATGATAAACTTATACAAATATTACAATTTATACAATTATATAAATTTGAATGTCCAATCTAATTCAAATTTAATATTTATATAATTTTGTGGATTTAATATTTAAAATTGAAAGTTCATTGGTCTAATTGCAGTTACTGTTGTATTTTAGAGGTACGTTTTGCAATTTGTCTGAATATTAATTTAGCTGACAAAGTGAATGTGTGAACTACGGTTATTAGTTGATTGGACCGAGAAGATTTAAGGTGCATTTGTTGTTTTGAAAACTTAAATTTTGAAAACAAAGTTTGTTTTGTTTTACTGACGAATTTTGAAATTTGTGCTCAATTTAAATAGTTCAAAATATATTTCATAATATGTCTGTGGAAGTATAAAACTACTGGTAGTTATTGATTAAATATTAAGTTAAATCAAAGTACCATTGATTTAAGGTTTATGGTATTAGTTGCAATCAGACTCGTAATTTTTAATTTTAAAAATTATTCAAATGTTAAAGTCGAGTCAAATTGGACCTTTAAATTTGTATAATTGTATAAATTGTAACATTTGTACAAGTTTAATAGTCCAATTTTTATTATTTGTGGGTCCAATTTTACAATTATTGTAAGTTTGAGGGTCTAATTGCAACTACTCTTATACTTCAAAGTTGGTTTTGCAATTTGCCTTTGATTTAAGCTATAAACATGTTTGTGTTGTAAAATTTAAATATTTAATATTTTACAGTATTATATAATTTTTAATATATTATGTTGTATCTATCCTAATTTAACGAAAACACAAAAGATCTTGGTTTACATAAATATAGCTCAAACTGGCATAAGACATACACCATCAATTTGAATCACTCGCGCCCCTAAATGGTAGTAATAAAAGTAATGACTTGAGTTTATTAAATAGAATACTATATGTTTGTTGTGACTTTGACGATTTACTTTCAAGAATGAAAACTATTATCATAAATCAATATATGTTTTTTGAGCATGTTTTGTCATTAGCTCACATGTTTCCTAGGAAAATTCTCAAGAGATCACCCAACATAGAATTGTTCAAAAAAAATTTATTAAAAAAAAACACAAAAAAAGAAAAACAAAACAAAACCTACTCAAAGTTAAGCAAGTGAATTTGTAATTCTTATGATTGAGCCACTGAAAAAGAATGTGCAACTTATTGGTATAGATTCTAACTTCCAATTCTTTTAAGCATTTCTTAACCACACTTTCATATCTTCGGGATCTTTCTCATTAAAATATGATATCATTTCATTCATGTACTTCTCTTCGACTTAAGGGTTACAAACATGCATTTGCTATGCCTTTAAAAAAAATGGTTAATTTCAATCTAAAATATTTAAACTAACATAGTAACTTACCACTAAATACAATTGCCAATACGAATATAAGTCAACTAGTATAAATTTGTGCTATCAAACTTGAGATATAAGGTAAATCCCCCACGTGTATATTGTCAAAAATAAATAAATACATGCAATCAAATTTTAATTGGGAAAAAAAAATCAATTCATATCTCTAAACTTTGGAAACAACGATGAAATAGAGATTTAACTTTTTATTCATACAAAATTTTGGAAGAAAATGATAGTTAAAAGTGAAAGTGATTGGTTCTCTAACCATCCCTACATGTTCTTTTAGTGGGAGGTTCAAACTATGAATCTCCTAATCACCAGCACACATAATATTTTCATTAAGTTATTATCGTATTGACACTAACTATCAAATAATAAGGGTGTGTATGACCCACGAAGTGAAATGTGTTGAAGCTAGAAAATCTGTGTTTGTGGCGTAGAATTTAAAGATGCAACTCACGATAAATATGAAAAATAGAGAACGGGGAGGAATAAAGTTTTTCGATAAATATTATATTACACTTAAAGTTTAGTTGTTTATCACTAGTTAATACCAGAGGCCATTTGTCTTTTTAGGAATGTAGACAACCAGAATCTTTAAATGTCTGAAATTAGAGGAATTTGTCAATCTTTAGGTAATCTCATTTGTTTTGTAGGAATATTTTTGAAGATATATAGAAATTTTTTTATAACTATGTTTGTCTCGTAAGATTTATATTCAAGAATATCTTAAATTTACATAATATTTCAATAATGCGCTTACGACTATTCATTAATTTATAATTAATTTAATATAATTTAAATTTATATTTAACATAGTTGTCTTTATTAATATATATGGATTTAAGACTTTCTTTATATAAATTTATTTTTCTAACAAAATAAAGATTGTATTTATATATAACAAAATGAGTCAAACTATTTATAAATATAGAAAAATTTAATTGTTTGAGTGATAGGCTACAATAGATTTCTATCGCTTAAGCGATTTAAGTCTATTTGAATTTGAATATCTTTTTCAAATAAAAATAAAAACAACTTCAGAATTGACCAAATTTATTTTAATTATAAAACAAAAATAAAGAAGAATAATAATTATAAATATGAAGAAAAAATAGTTAAAAAGTAAAAAAAGAATATAATTCCGATTGAAATGTAGAAAACTTATGTTTTAGAAGGAGATTCGAAATCGTTTAGACGTCCTTCATAAAAGCATCCTAAGACATTGTTTTCAATTTTTAGATATCTAAATATGCAAAACAAAAATACGATAATCTGAATGTTGGTTTATTAAAATCATTAAATCCAAACAAACGAACCGTAAATGTATTATTTGACTTTCGGATTTCAAATTATAATCAAAACATTTTGACAAAGTATTAAAAGAAAACGATCACATGGTTTTATTTGTTGCGCTGTAAAAGATTCAAACTCTAGTGGGTCCCACTAGAAATCAAAGTGGGCCCAGTCGGCACGATACACTGATCATACGTGACATCGGCAATATCATACAGGTGTAAACACACGGATCTCTCGTGTGAAAGCTGCTGTCCAAAACGACAAAAGAAGACGCCGTTGCGACGGGGAACACGTGTAGTCCGTTAACGCAGTTGGGACCCACTTTAAAAGAAAGAAAATTAACTTTTAATTAATTTTAACAAAAAAAAAAAAGAAAAAGAAAAAGAAAAAAGAGAGAGAGCGAAAGATGCTATAATACATGACTAGATGAGGGGAAACTTAGAGGGCATGCGGGACCCACATTTTAACTTTGCCTTTTTTTTGTTTGAAATTTGCTTTAACTGGGACCCACATATGGGGGTTAACACGCGTCGTAATACAATGTAGCTGACACGCGTCCTAAATGAAAAAAAAAAAAAAAGCTTTCTATATTCTGCTTAAATTTATTGTATGTTAAATCTTGATGGAGACTCATTCACATTAATATCCGATTCACTTATATTTATAAAGACATTTGGCCATTAAAGTCATGTTTATCAATTTATAATCAAATTAAGTTGTTTTAACAAGATTACATGTAATTATGAATCTATCACATTTTATTATTATTGTTATCATTATCGTTACTATTTAATTCTATCAACAACAGTAATTATAAAGATAAAAGTAGAGGTAATAATAAATGTGGTAGATTTATAGTTCTCATATTGTTACAATAACAATATATGTAATAATAACAGTAATGGTAATGATAAAGATTATGGGTCCTACATAATTTTCAACCACGAGTAGATTGAACACTATTCATTCTTTAATTAGATTGTAGGATTTGATCACAATTTTTGACGCGAGTCCCACGACTCATCACAAGTAAACAACAAGAAAAGTAATCAACTAGAGTCTGCATTTTACATTACTATGGATGGATTACATTTACATTTCATCAGACATGACCTAAATGGTTATCATGTGAAACCTTACGTCTTTTTTGTTTGATAATGAATTATTTAATAATATTTGTGTGTTTTTTTTTAATATTATATTTTATTTTCACTTGATACATTTTAATTTTTACTTCTCAATGTGTGTTTGACATTTGGAGTTTGATAACTAATTGTCCATTAGTACTCTTTTTGATGATTTCAATAACAACTTTTGTGGAACCATCTAAATTCAATATGCTATAAGGAGGAGCTCAATCTTATAGCTCTCGTTTGCTCATTTAGTTTGATTAGGAATAACGTTATATGTCCTAATGCCCCAATTTCTCATGCTTCAACACAGATTGTTTGGATCCAAAATTATGTTTCTGAAATCTTGATTAAGGTGATCTGATTAGAAACTAGGATGTTGGGCTCTTATGAAGGATGATCTATTGGTGGTTTGGCATGAATTTGTCCTCTTTTAGATATAATTAAAGTAATGTGTGATGCTGTCTAGAAATAGAATCTTTCTTACTTGGTTAGAGATTGTCTATTTCGATTCTTTTGGCCCATTAATGGGCTCTTGCCCTAAACTGTTTGGAACTCGACCTTGGTCTCCAAATTGATAATTGAATCAAATTGCTCCAAGGTAGTGTGATTTACATGTCCAAACTAAAAGAGTGGGCTAAAGGAGTGCTAGAGAACCATGTATGAGTTTCCTATGTCGATAATAAAAAAACAGAGATTTTAACCTAAGTCGTTAACCTATTTATATATTAGTTAAGCTACATTCACTGTTACGCATTTTTAGAATACGTTTCTTTTAAATTATTCTAATAGATATGTGAAAAGCAACTTCACCTAATTTTAATAAATTGATTCAATAGGTTTGTTTATTTAATTAAATGCATTTATTCGACGAATTTGATTTGTGATGATAGACGATATTATCGATGCTATAAATTGACATTACATACGTTATTTAAATCAACAGTTTACCTTTACAACACATCATTAAAATTTGATCCTCTCCCAATTGTTTAAAGTAGAATATTTTTCTTTTTCTGTAAATAGAAGGTTGCATTTTTCCTATCATTTTCTCTCAATAATACAATTTTTTTTCTTTTCCTACTTAAAAATGTTATACAATTGCACCTTTTATAAAAAATATACTTAAATAAATCAATTGACACTCAAGGTAATAGTAGAGAAAATTTAATATCATACCATCTAACACTCCTCTCACTTATAAGATTGAGATATGAAGAAGTCTCGACAAATAAAAATCAATACTAATTAGAAAAAAAAAATAAAGACCTTCATGAACCTCGTACAATCTTAAATCGTCGAATGATCCAAAAGCTATTTTATTCTCCATTAATATTGATCAAAATCTATTTTCTTCTCTATTAATATTGATTTTCTTAAATTATATTTTTTTCAGAAAAAAAAAGAATATATATACACACACGCTGCTAAGAAACTAAAAAGAAGAGTACACAATAATTTGCAAAATTTGTATGACAGCCTAGCATGATATTTATAATTTTTATTTTTATTTACATTTATATAGATACAGTTCTACGGGACAGCCTAACTTAACTCCCCATCTCTAATTGCACTATAATAACCATAAGTATATATAAAAAGGAAGGAAAAATAATAATAATTAATTCGGAATTAACATGGGAGATTTGTCCTAAAAGCCACCACTAAACAACGAAAACGGATAAGGCGGTGGCGGACTTGACCCACCTCCGGCTACAAGTTCCGCCAGGTAACTATCTCGGCCGCCGCCTAGTCCGTACACCGACATATCACTCTCCGGCGGCGATAGCGCTATGTAATCGCTCAATCCGCCGCCAGAATCGGACGTCAACGGACTTGAAACGGCGGCGGCGGCGGCCCCGTTCCACCACAAGGTCGTCTCCGGCGACGACAGCGCGACGTTATCAACGAAGACACCGGTCTCCGGCGACGAATTCTCCTCCCCAGCGTTCTCGATTTTGACTGGACTGGGAGGCGGCGGCGGCATCACTACGCGCCGCCGCTTCCTAGGCAATTGCCGCCGTACGCGGCGGTTTTGGAGGATGATTCTGGGAAGAATCTCGGGATTGTCCATAATCTTGTAGAGAAACGCCATCATTTGTTGGGGGCGTTTTTCGGTGGCTTCGATTCGTTTGTTCATTGATTCAACTTCAATTTCTAAAGCTTTCTGTTCTTCTTTGAGCTTGGAAATTTCCATTGCTAATTCTGCATCATCGTCTTCGCATTTTGTTTGAAAATATGAATTTCTACTGTGTCTTCTTCTACAAATGTTCTTCAGTAAATGCTTCTGACCGCGAAGAAACCATTGGCTTGCAAATTCCCATTTATCTGGATCCACTTTCTTGAATCCCTGCCCCAAATAGATAAATAAATAAATAAATATATACTTTAATTACAAATTTCGTCCATTACATCTTATAATTTTAATTTAATCACTCCATTTCGTGAGCATAGCTAAGGCGCATCAAATTTATATTATGATCAATCACTCTATGTAAAAAAAAAATAAATAATGATGACGATAATAATAATTTAATTCAAAATAAAATTTAGAAACTCAATTGCTATAAAGTTCATAAAATCAGCATCTATAACCCATTATAGAAAATAATAATAATAATTATTATTATTATTTTAGTCTCTAAAAGTTTATTATACTCTAAACTTTAATCTATTTTAGTGCCTAACAATTTTAAAATATTTATTTTAATCATCATATTTTTAAAAAATAGTTATTTTGGGCTTTTTTTTTTTTTTTTTTTTTTAATGAAGTAATAATTTTTGTCGATCTATTTTCATTTTATTTAGAGACGTAAATGCCACTTTTCTAAAATTATTAACTAAAATTGAAAACATGTGGACAAAAAAGACGAAAGCCCAAAGTACAAGAAAAAAAAAAAGGGTAAAATCTCTCCTATCATAAATTATGTTATACCCACCACCTCAAAAGGCCATCTACCATAAAAATCAGATTAAAACTCTTGAACTTCATAATAATTCAAGCTACTTTGATAAGATTAAATTTACCTGTTTTTAAAAAAAACTCGTAAACTTTTGAAAATTAACTTTACAATATATTTGAATTCGACTCATAATGGAATAACAAAATAAATGTTTCAAAACTAACTATTTTCATTTTCGAAATAGGCTTCAGTTTCGAACCATTTTTAAAAAGTGAGCATAAAAGCAAGAAAGCTATGAAAGTGAATAAAGTGTTCTTTCACCAAATTTAAAAAACAGGATGAAGTTTTTTTAAAAAACATAGTTGGAAAGTATATAACAAAACGAAATTAATAAGTTTAATTTTAAAAACAAATAATTGTAACTTGATTTTAAAATAAAAACAAAAGCGGAACGATTCAATTAGGAAATATTGAAATTAATCGTTAAGAATTTGGACTTACGTAAGTGTTGAGTTGACGAACAAAACTGGAGAAATTGTTGTGTTTGAAGTAAGAAGGAAGAATTCGGCGAGAAAGTTCTAAAGGATCGGCAACGATGAAGCTGTTGTTGGCTTTGCTCCAGGCGATTAAATCGTCAGAAGTTGGATCGTTGACCATCTGGTAAGTCTTCATCACGAACGGCGCAACGGCGTCGTTTTGTTGGTTCGACTCCATCCCATATACAGAGAGGGCAAAAAAAAAAAAAGGAAAAGAAAAAGCTTATCTTTAATGGAGAATTGTGGGAAAATTGGGATTTGGTGCTAAGAAAGTTAAGGCAGCACTGTAATATATAGTGGGGAGTACCGTACAGTAACAGAGCTTCACGTGGCGAATATCTGGCCTTTCATTTTCTTGAATTTGGTTTGGGAGATTTTCAACTTAATGACTTGGATTTTGATTGTCGTTTTGTACACGTCATGGTTTTTGAGACCGGATAAGATATTTCAGTAGCTAAAACTTCCACGCGCTAGACGGAGCGTACATTTCAATTAGAATTATAGCACATAACTCTACTTTTAATTTGCAATTATTAAAAATGTTTCAATTTTATTTTATTTGATTGGGTTAGTTGTAAATATACCAATATAACATAGTGTAAATAATTTGTAAATATAGAAAAAAGTTTCATTATATGGTATATATTTTTTAAATGTTGATATAAACTTAATTATTATCCCTAAAAATGTAACCCAACACAATTATCCGTTTTTATTTTAATTAAAATAGTAGATGATTTTATAGTTCGAGAAAGTGAGAATCTACAAAACAGAAGAAATGGGCTTTGATGCCAAAATTAATATCAGGGTTAAGAAGTAGAGAATAGATCATAACTTTTAAGTTACATTTTTTTAATGTTTTCTTCCTTTGTATATAGACTCATTCGGGTTGATATTCTCATATCCCTATTCCTTTTGAAATAGGGATCCTTTCAACTTGCTTTCCTAAGGAAACTCTAGTTAAGACTGAGCATCGTGGTTGGGTTGAGCCCATACTACTCTTCCTTCTTTTCCTTCCTTTGACTCTCATCATTTCTCTTTTGACCTTAAATCTGGCATTTTGCATGTTGAATGTCCTTTTTGCCCTTTTCTCCAAATTAACCCACAATAACATCAAATCGACATATCGTCATTTTCAATTTTTACACATTGTCATGTCTATTTCGTTATTTTATAATATGCATACATATATATAACTAGTATATTTTTTATTTTTGAAAAATACTGAAAGTTCAACAGTTAAGATAAAAATTTTGGTTATTTCCAAATATAGAAAAATGAATCAAAATGTTTACAAATATAGCAAAATTTCACTGTCTATTTGCGATAAATAAATTGTGATGTTTTGCAATTATTTATAAATATTTTAAGCAATCTTGTCATTTAAAATGATTCATTGAAAAATTTCAAGTCTAAAAACATAAACGCAAGGTTAAATATACTATATTGATTTTTGTATTTTAGGTTTTAGTTCTATTTGGTCCTTAAACTTTCAAAATCATGTATTTTTAAAAAGTAACCAATTTTGTCCCTTAAGAATTATATAAAAATGAAATTGAATGGACCAAAATTAGCAATTTTCAAAAGTACAATAATTAAAACAAACTAAAGTTAAAAGTACGAGGACCAAAATAAACGTTTTGAAAATACATGAACTAAAATGAAGCACAGTGATCAAAATGAATCAAAATTGAAACTAGAGAAACTAAAACAGTATATGTTAAGGAGTGGTGGTTGAATAAATGTTTTCTAAAAAAGAGACTTAGGGACAATTAATTTTGTGAAATTGATTTTTATATACAATCACATTCGTTTTAAGATTTTTAATTATTGTGTTTGGTTCGCAGGATGATTACAAAATCATCAAATTGCTAAAGTTTGTATATTTTATTTCAGAATCTAATTAACTACATAGTTATGATAAATATGTATTTTTATTAATTTATTTTTTTGTTAAATTTGTTTATGCATAATCGATAGGTTACCTAAGAAAAATAGGTATAATATATTGAAAGAAAAATTCAAAATACATATCATCTAATCTAGGGCTCTTTTCAAATATAGTAAAATGAAGTAAAATATTTAAAAATATAGTAAAATTTCACTGTTTATTTGTGATAGACTGCGATAGATTGTATATTTTGTTATTAGTTGTAAATATTTTCAACAGTTTTACTATTTAAGATAATTTTCTTTTAATCTAATTATTGAGTACGAATTGGATGATAGGTAATGTCTATCGTCTTTTATCAATGAGTTAAATAAATATATATATATATATATAAAAACGATTTCACAAATCAGTAACCAACGGTAATTTAACAAAAGATGAGCTAGATAGTCATTTTTTTGACAATTGCCAGTGAATCACCACGATAAAAATTACGTATCAACTAGTTATTTCTGAATTAATTTAAAATGATTTAAAATTTTTCTAAAATCAATTTTATTTAATGTCAAACATCCTTGGTTTAAAGAGAAGTTATTTTGACAAGAACAAAAAAATGACAACAGCGGATTTAGAATTGCGCTACGAGCCCCCTCAACTCTATGCTATTTGTATAATTATATATATATATATATATATATATATATATATATATATATTAATATAGTAATAATAACTTTAGCAAGTCCAATGGTAAATGCGTGCGCTATCCCTCATTTGTCCCAAGTTCTAGTTACGATAGTGACTATTCAAATTCATTTTAATTATTCTTAGATTTACTTTTGTTTAATATTTTTATAAAACTTCAACTTCAATAATTTTTAGTTTTAAAATTTCTTTTTCAACTTCATCTCCTAGTTTGCGAGGTAAGTTTATTAATTTATTTTTTCTTTTTAAGTTTGTTATCTATTTATATACATTTGGTTTTCATGTTTCGATTGCTTTTAATTATCGAATTTTGATTACTTTTATACATTTAATTTATGTCATTCTTATTTTTTTTAGTTTCTTTATTTCATATTTATTTTATTAATTTTTCAAAGAATTTATAAGTCTTAAGTAAATATTTTAAACTCTGTTGGTTGAGCTATTTAAGTTATGATATTTTTTGATAATGTTATATTGTCAATTTCTTCTTATTTTATTGTTCCTTACAATGTTACAGTAAATTTATTGGGAATCTAAACAAATATATATATTTAAAAAAATCTACTGAGTCATCATCGGAGAAAAGTAACGATAGTTATGAGAGATATTTCACAAAAATAGTCAATTATAATTTATTTTTACAAAATTAAAAGTTGGTACCATACCAAAATCACTCTCAACCATGGCAGTAATACATGAATATAGGCAACAATATATTATTTTAAAGGCAAGAGTGAAATCACGCTCCATAAATCGCGTGGGGAGTGTAGAGACATTTTTTATAAATAAATAAATAGCATAAAAAAGAAGGGGAGAACAGTGTCTTAGATTTGGTCGCTCGTCAGCTGATTTTGCTCCCTACCTTTACTTTTCGAGCAAGCCTACGCCGCTCGCTGCCCGCAAAGCATATCCACGTGGTTCTTACCGAATTACGCCACGTTTGAACCCTTCCTTTTTTTGGAAATTCATTCATTTTTTTTATTTTATTCTTATTTTTTTAAATGAAAATAAATAGATTGGCAGGTAGTGTTTGGGATAAGGGAACAAAATTTGTGTGCTCCAAGTCCAAATCTATTATTGCCTTAGTTTAATAAATTATAGGCTTAAAAATTAATTTGGTCCGTATGATTTTGACTTTTGTTTATCTTGGTATCTATTCTTTTCATTTGGTTCGACTTAGTTTTATTTAAAAATATTCCGTTTGATCATTGTACTTTTAATCTTAGTTTAATTTGATCTTACTTTTAAAAATGATTATTTTGGTATTTTCATTTTAATTTGTAAGGGATCAAAATAACTACTCTTTGAAAGTACAAAGCTCAAAATGAACATTTTAAAAGTATAGATACCAAAATGAACCAAAGCTCAAAAGTATTGGACCAAAATGAACATTTTGAAATTACATGAACCAAAATAAACCAAAACAAAAAATACAGGGACCAAAGTAGTATTTAAACCTAAACTATATATTAAATTATGACTATTTCCAAATATAAGAAAATAAACAATAATATTTTTGACTTGTCATATTTTGCTATTATTTATATATATATATATATATATTTTTTTTTTTTAATTTTGTAGTTTAAAATAATTTTCCATTAAATTACGATTTTAATTTGTAAATTTAAATTTGACGTCGAAAAAATTTCTAGTACTACAAGAGTATGAGAAATTTTCCATACTACCTCTATTTCTCCATTTAGTGCTTGCCACATAAGTAGCTTTTAAAATTATATGGAGTCTAAGTAATAGACATTTAATAAATTAATAAATCATTTAATTACATATCAAATCATTTCTAGAAGTAGTAAAACTCGACACACAAAAAAAATTCCCATTTGTCATAAACTTCATCCTAGTAATTCTGTTAGTTGTTTCATATCATTACAAACATTGCCTAAAATTTGACAATGGAACTAATGGTTTTCGTTCGTGGAAATTTTTAGAAAATTTTAATTCGTGAGGTTAAAATATTCAATCTTTTAATTCCCTTATTTTAATGTATAAGTTTTAATCGAATGATGAAATGCATGTTTTAATTTTTCAAGTTCAGATTTCGATCTAATGTTTGAAGTGTTTAGGTCTTGAAATGGTGTTTGATCTTGACGAGTTTGAACACGTCACATTCCTGGAATTTTCTCATTAAATTAGATGAACCTTAAGAATGAATAATGATTCATTTACTTATAGAACTTGGATGGATGGCATGGCTTTGGGCCTAACCCATTAGGCTTCAGCTTTATTGATCTTGGATTGAACCCATTTGGAATTGGGCTACATTGCAAAATGATGAAAATCACGTGACAATTTTGACTCGTCAAAGTTTCAGTTTTCCAACAATATTTGACAATCTAAAAAATGTTTCATTTAATATAGAAGATGATACTTAACACATGAAGCCACGTGTCCATTGAATCTCTAATTAACGTGCATACATGTTTAACCATGTTATAACTACAATTATTTATTGACATATTAAGATAGAGGCAACAAACCATCACGAACATAACTCGCTGGTAATTGAATCATAATTATATTTACTGAGATTGAAGGTCAAATCTCCACATCCAGCATATATGTACTACTAAAAAAAGTTAGAGCTAATAACTTCCAACGCATCTTTACATACTATAATTGATATATCTTTTTAATACAACAAAACAATAATATACTTAAAATAAGTTTAATTCCTAAATTTTGAAGAGTGAGCCTATTTAGTTATTAAACAATTTAAAAGTGTATAATAGATCTTAAACTTTCAATATATTTTTAAAATTAACATATAGTGAAACCCTATTAAAATAAATAAATAAATAAATGCCATCAACAAAGATTTAAGGGAAGATATCAATTTAATAATACTACTAAACCTAACCTTACAGGTTGTATAAATTAAAATCAATTGAAATCTATAATTGTATCAATGAAACCCGTAGACTTACATAAATGAATTAATTTAGACTTTTAGTAAAAAAAAAAAATTCATGATAATAATTTATTTTGTAAAAGCAACATTTGAAAAAATCTACGTATGTGTTGA
This sequence comes from Citrullus mucosospermus, assembly GCA_030954485.1. Classification (NCBI taxonomy): domain Eukaryota; kingdom Viridiplantae; phylum Streptophyta; class Magnoliopsida; order Cucurbitales; family Cucurbitaceae; genus Citrullus; species Citrullus mucosospermus. Next base: position 2,516,970 of record CM062065.1, read on the forward strand.
AAACTAATGCATAAATGATTTTCAAGGATAGTCATAATGAAATGTCTAGATTAGTTGGTTTATAAAAATTTAGGAGTTTAATTTACTCAAATTATAAGTTTCACACAATATTGGTCGAACCACGTTTGAAATAATATAAGTTTATACATTTAAAATTTAGAGGCATAAAATTGATATTTGCCCTAATTTTAATTTCAAAAGTTTTAGGATAAAACAAACTAGATAAGTCAAATTTTAGAGGACTGAACATGTAAATTAGACTTTTAAATGCAATAATAATAACAATAAGAGGAAGGAGGTTAAAATACCATTTTGGTTCTTGTACTTTGTAATTTATTCAATTTTAGTTCTTATACTTTCAAATGTCTAATTTTAGTCACTGTACGACTGTATTTTTAATAAATTTTAAATTTAGTATATTGAAGTTAATTTTTATCAAAATTGATTACATAATTTGATAATCATACTAATTTTTATGAAAAAAAAAAAAAAACATAATATGTGAATATGGTTTTTAAAATTGACCGTGAAAATATTAATAAAGATTTTGATAATGGCTATTGGATACGGAATTCCCCTTTTCTCTCCGCTCATTGTTAGACTTTAAAACCTCAGTGTTACAGGATTCGAACCAGGCTCAAGACTCAGGTTTGACACCCATTTCATGGCGGCCGAGGAAGGAAAGTTCATTCGGACTCGTCGCAACCAGCTCGACTTCCCATCCCGCAACTGTACGTTCATTCTCTTATTCGGTTATCTTACTTTCTTTGGTTTTATCGTCGATTTTGGAGCTCAAATTTGAATGAAGTATGTAAAATTCGTTACTCTGCACGACTTAGATTTATTATTCGATCTGATTCTGTTATCTTAGGGTTTTGAATCGTTATTAGCTTCTGATACATCTCCTTGTAAGCAGGGATCGATGGAAATTTTACTAGAAAAATAAGTCATGGCATTGTGGGGTTAACAATAGCACATCTTCGTTGAAACACAACACATAAAACTTCAATTTAATTGAATCCAACTCAACTTAAAACATCAAAAGTTGGTTTTGGTTTTTGAAAATTATGTTTGTTTCTTGACAATTTATTTACTATAGTGTTCATCATTTCTGAGGTCTTAGCCCAATTCCAAAAACAAAACAAACTTAGCTTGGATTTTGAAAATATTCTAATAAGTGGAAAGCAGTGTTAACTTCAAAATCCTATAATCAACGTGGCTTGAATTTTTTGGGTCATCACGTTCTTTAAACACTCCTACCTTATCATGCACTGTGGTGTTAAATTTGGATGAAGTCTTGTCATCAACACGACACTTTTGGATAGTTTTTAGCTTATGATAGTTTTACTTATAAACCAGAATTATGGAAATTTTCTGGGGAAATGAACATCGACATTGTTTTACAGAGAAGGATGCCTTTTTTTTCTGATTACAAAGTGGAGAATGCTTCAAGATATCTCAATTGCTCTTTTGTTCTTATTTCTTTCCATTTTGCATGTTTTCCCGAGAATATATTTAGTAGAATGAATGTACTCAATTTTGTTGCCTTAAGTTTTTGGTAGGTCAGTAGGTGGCCGTGATATAATTTACTGCATGCCCAATCAATATATTAAGATCCATTGTACCATGTTTGACTTGGCTTTGTCATCAAGTCAGAGTCTTAGCTCACAGATGAGGAGACAGAAGAGGCTCATAAAAGATTAAATGCACTGAAACCCATTAAGTTAAGGTTTTTGTTATAGCGGCAATTTAACATGCCCGTGCAAGCAAATTAATTTCGATTCTTGCTTGCTTTAAGTCATTGTTTGGTAATAATTTGAAGATGTTGGAATTTGGTTCATGTATGTACTCGGTGACAATTTCTCGAAATATTCAATTGCGTATATTCCTTGAAAAGTCCAGTCATCTTAGACGTTTTAAGCATTTGGCACATGCTTGGAGGTAGGGGTGGCAAAAACCGAAAAAAACCAACGAACTGAACCAAACCGGACCGGTCCAATTTTTTTAAGAATAGAGAACCAACGGTTCACGAGAGAGCAAAACCGAATGGTTCAGTTCGGTCATTGGTTCATTATCCTAAAAAATTGCAAAAAACCAAACCGAACTGTAGTAAAAAAAAAAATCAGGTTGGTTCGGTTCAAGAATTGAAATCGATGTGAACCGGTTTTCAATGGTTCTTCTTTATTGTGAACTGATAAGGTTCATGGTTTGGCCCAAAATCGGACCGAACCGAACCGTGCACACTCCTAGAGGAATTATAGGAAGTAGCTTTCTTATTGTAGCCAACCCCTTGGTAGTGCACGGTCTAAAAAATTCTCTTGGTTCCAATCATGGGGGATTTGGACATCTGACTTCTAAGGATGTGAGTGATGTCCTGACCAATTGAAGCTATGGTCATGTTGGCATTCCTATGGGTTCTAATCATGGCATTTTTCCTCTTTTATTTTTTGATCTGTTTTTTGCTATGTTGGCAAGAGCATCACTCCTAACATGCATTATGTTCATGGAATATCCCTACCAATTCTTGGAGGCTTCCAAAACCAACTTTAGGAGATATCAAGTTCTTAAAGTTTGAACACGGAAAGCTTCGTCCTACGAGGCTAGGACCTTGGAAATATTTTCAAACATTTCAAACCCTTATCATTATAATTATGGCCTGGTATAATTATATAAGTTATTTTTTCTAGATATACTATTTTATAGGAGATCAGCAAAGTCTTTTTTTAAAAAAAAAAAATTAGAGAGAGAAAAAATAGAGATCATATTCAACAAGAGGAGGAAAAAAAAAAAAAACAAGAGGTTGAGTGGAGGGAACTTCAGTTTGGTCCCTTGTTAAACCTTACAAATTAGCCCTAAATTGTGTTTTACCCACTTGTTAAACCTACATATTTTCTTTTATTTTTTACGCAGCTCTAAACTCTAATTTAATAAACTAATACATATACCTGAATAGAAAGCGATCACATCAGAAAGAAGTTATCAATATGTTAACAACTAGGATGGTTTGTGATTTATCTAAACGACAAGGACCATGTTGAAAATTTAAAAATAATAAAGATTAAACCGAAACTAAACTCAACCTACAGGGACTAAATAGTCCAAGCTAGAGATACTAAGTTGAAACTTTTAAAACCATAATGACCTAATAGAAATTTTAGCCCTACCATAGAGACCAAATTTGTAATTTAACCTAAAACTAATGGTTAGCTGCATGATTTCTAAAACATATCGCTTAGTTTCCATTGTAGCATAACTGACAGGCACATCAAATTATTTCTTGTAAACAGGGCGTAGACCATAGTTTAGATGTATGAAATGCCATTATCACCACTCTTTGTCTTGGGATCCTTCTGAAAAGGATGAAGTAGAAGAAAGAGGAAGAAGAGGCTGGCAAGCTTGAGCAGTACTAATGTTGAATGCTGAGTTAAGTATCCTCTGTTAATGTATGCTTATATCCTGGCAAGTGAGAATGATAATATCTTGGTCGTTATTTTGGAGTACCACTTGAAATTGAATACCCTTTTCCTTGTAATTTGATTGTAGGCTGTTATTGTTTGTGTATTTATATACCAAAGAACTTAATCACTCATGAGCAACGAGTACTGAAGCACAGTATGCATTTTGGTGCCTATTGAACATCTGGGCAGCTCTAAGTAGATTGAGAGGTCGTTCTGCAGAGGTAGAAAATTTCTCCAATCGGTTTGCTGCAAATTGGTAAACTTCTGTTAACATTGCCTAATTGCACTAGTTTGCTCCATTCTTCTGCCTTATCAGCTCTTTAAATCCAAAAGCTTGAAAACGAAGACGAATTTAATTACACGGTTGTAATTATTTCTTGAGTTTTGAGATTATCAAATAGTATAAAGTTGAAACATATGATGAAATGAAACGGTTAAGCTGTTTCAGTGTTTTGTTTTTTCTTTACTTTTTATTTGAATTTAATAACTTCATGACTTTTTCCAAATCCCGATAACCGAAATGGAATATGTTATCATGTATGTAGGCCCATCCCTGTTCTCATGTATAATAAAGCTATAAAACAAAACAAGGGCATTCCTGATATTGAAGCATCATATGCTAATAGATAAACATTGAAGGATGATGAACCATCCTAGGCATCAAATTATTATTTATATTTTATTTAATAATTTTGATATAATTCTAGTATTTTTTTAATTTTATCCTTTTTATGACATATTAAGTAGGGACATTTTTGTCTTTTTATTATGATCTATAATGTGGCAATAGAGTTTTCATTAGGATTATCTAAAGTCTTGCCATTAGGTTGTTTCGGTAGATTACAATGAATCGAATTTTGACCTTTGTGTTTCTTTCAAGTTTAGTCTAGAGAGTTTCTTGAATTTTGCAATTTATGTAGAATTGCATGTCAAGCACATTCAAGTGGTATTGATCATCCTATCTTGCGGAGTGTTCCAATCATAGTCTAGGAAACTTGTTCTTTATCTCAAGATCTTTGATCTTTAGGCAATTCGTGTCTAACCTAATCCTTAGGGTTGAAATCGACTTGATTTTAGGGTTTTAGTGTTTGAGAATAAGTGGTTCACATATTCAAAGGATTCTTAATTTCAAGTCACTAGGGTTTTCCTATCAAATTTCTTTTAATCTCTCTGTCTCTCTCTAACACTGTATAAGGTAAAACAGGACTAACTTTTTAACTGAGGGAATCGGTATAATTTGATGGGGCCTCTTTTCTTAATTTTTGGAACTTTTCTAGCAGATTCATCCACTCCTGAGAATGACCCGCTTCAATTATTTATTGAGAGTATCTGATCCTCAATAATCAGTAGATATGAAAAGAAGAACCTTTTGATGTGGATAAGTTTAGTCACAGTTCCACAATTCAAAAGCAGCAAATAACTTTAGTTTTGATCTTCAGTAACTTACGTGTGCACTTTAGAACTTGTGCTTAATGGAAATTATATCTTTATTTCTCTCTTTTCTGATTTGTATTCAAATTGGGGAAGATATTGATATTATATCCTAGAATGATCATATCATCATTATTATTGATACTAAAGAAATATGAACTTAGCCAGATTCCTCTTTTTGACATAATGGATAGAGTGGGCTTTTTTGTATGGTTGCTTTCACTAAGGACAAATCAAGAAGAATCAAAATATCACCTCTTGAATTGAACTATAACTACTTCTAGCCTCACGCACTAGTTGAGGATAAATCTCTTAATTTTCATCATATTTATATTGTAATTAACAAGTCTTTTCCGCTTTTAAATCGTCAAGTTTCCATACTTCTTGCAGTCTCCAGGTATGGCCTCCGACGGCAGCCTTAGTGTTTCGGTTTCCACATCTCCTAAACATGGAAACAGAGATGCTGAGACGGTGACGTCGAGTTCGCCGAAAGGCCAGTGTTTGTGCTCGCCCACGGTGCATCAAGGCTCCTTTAGGTGTCGGCTTCATCGTTCGACATCATCGGCGTGGATGAAACGTTCAAAATCAATGCCTGCCAACAACCCTGTGGCTTCTCTTTCGCCCAAAGAATCACATGGATCTTCCTAAGGCCATGGGGCGTGTGCATGAAGCTGAATACATGTAACACACCTTAAACTTATATCCTCTTAATTCTCTAAAGTTGTGGAGAAGAAAAGCTTTGATTTTATATCTCAACTTTGTATGGCATGGAATATATATAATATGTTTGCCTTTGCGTGTTCGCGCACACAACGTTTATCTGTGTATGTGTGGGAAAAGTAAATTTGTTCGAAAATTCTTCATTCTTGGTGTGGATCAAGCATGTAGAGTTGCATAACTTGTATCATTCTTTCTTGAAATATAATAGACTAATCTTCTTCTTCCTTTTGTACTACTTTGGGAATGAGGGATCGAATCTTTGAACCTCTAGGGAGGAAGGTTATGTCAATTTACATTGCGTTGAGCTTACTTTGACTCCCTTTGATACTACTGTTAAGATGTTATGTAGCAACATACTTGATCTAGACCATTAACTTAATCAACAGTCGGAAATCATTTCGGCTTCAGCTCTGTAAATCCAAAAATAGTTTGTTTTTACAAAATTCTTGTTTGAGGAAGACATGGATTTTCAGCTAAACATTGATTGCATGTGGGGGGAGAGAGATCCTTTTTATGGGCATATTGAATTTGGATGAGATTATCTATGGATTGAGAAGAAAAGAAAGGGAAATAGTCATGACTCATGGCCTACCCTTAGAATATTATTAGTGGGAATGGGATTTGGTGGTTAGATTATCTCTGTCTCTGTTACTTGTCAACCTCATTATCTTCAATTATTGTAACTCCTTACATACTTTTGTTCAAACCCAAATTTGTGTCTATCAGTTTGTCTTGCTTTTTTTAATGTGATTTTATCATCCATCTTGATTTTGATTTTTATTTATTTTCCTTCAAATTTAGACCACAAAAATTACGTCTAGTGCCTAATCAAGAACGAAAATAAAAGAACAAGATAATTGTGTCTTCTTTTGTAATTGGTTTATCGTATCATACCAAATTAACCAGTGTTAATATTATTTTTACTTTGATGATTCCACGCCCCAAGAAAAGCATGGAGCTTATGTTTTTAGTATGTTATTTTGTTTGCCATCTCGTACAAAATCAAAAGTTTATAGGCATGAATCATGATCAAATAAATTTTAAAATGTTAGAGATGGTCAACTATATTTGTAATTTAGCCAGCATGAGGAATCTTCTCGACTCGTACCCTTGTGCTCTTGAGGTTTATTTTTTATTTATGAGGATATTTTTTAAAAAATCATTATTGTGTGTATGTGTGCTTTTGGAAAGGTAACTGATAATGTTGTTTATTCATTTGAGACGTTAGGGTCAAAGATTCGTTTTATAAGCCATCACTATTAGCCATAGTTAATGGAAGATTGATTTCTCATTTTCTTCAATATTTTTCATTTTTTTCATGTGTCAATCAAATAGCTCAAGTTATGAACCATATTAGAATATTCCATTTTTTTTTCTTTTTTTTTTTTTTGGCAAATGATCATCAGATAATTTCGAGTAAGATTCTTTTTTAGCAATAATGTCACCACAATATTGAAAAAAAATAGATTATTGTGATACTCTTTCTCTCATAATTTGACATGCTATTGAATAATATGTCATTTTATCTGGTGGGTCTTGTAAAATTTTTAAATATTTTTTTTTTATAACATTCAACCAATGGAGGTAGTATGAAAAATTACTCATATTGTTGTACTACTATAAATTTTTCCCTATAATATGACAACAGTTCTACATCGTTTTGATGTATGAGAGATCAATTGCCAAAGTACTTGAACATGCAAATTTTCAAATCTACATTCAACAATTAGTGAGTAACATTATGACAACCTTATTGAATAAATTTTATACAGTGACTAGAAACATCAATTTAATTCGATCCCCACGTTGGTATGATTGAGGTAATAGGTAGGAAAATGTGACTTGAGGTTAGTAACCAAAAGTATGTCACATCATTGTCGATACAAGGATAATTTTTTTCTTTTTTTCTTTTTTTTTTTTTAACACAAAAATTAGTCTAAGAACATGTAATACAGGTATTTTGACTTCTAACTTTTGGGCCGAATGTATAGCCTTGTTTAATTGAACTAAACTCGTGTTGGTATACAACTTGAGTGATTGGATATACTAATAATTGTATTATTTTCTTCATATTTGTAGTTTAAGGCTAAATTATACAAGTACCCCTACATTTGGGGTGGGTATTAAATGTGCTTATAAACCTCCAAAAGTTTTCATTTTAATCCTTAAAATTTTAAATTATTCCAAAAATTTATGGAGAGTTATTTGTTAAAATGACATATAAATCGACACGGTATAGTTATTGTGTAAATAAAATTGAAAAATATATGTGATTTCATTTACAACATTTTTAACCATATAAAAGTATAATTTACAATATCAATTGTTTTTTTTTGTTGAAGATTTAACATGTCATGTGTAGGATATAGAGATTTGAACCTTCAACTTCAAATAAACGAATATATGTCGATTTAAGCTATGCTGAATTATTTACAATGAAGTTAATTATTTAAGTATAACCTTCAATTTTCAGGGGTTAAAATGAAAATATTTAAAATATCTAGCCAATTTAATATTATAGTCATATTGATGTTTTCTTAACAGTATTGCCTGCATGATTTAAATAATAAATATAACTAAACTCTATAGACATGACTTAAATGTTTGAGATTCATTGACTAAATTGATTAGACAATATGGTTGACAAAATTTTTAAATTTATGAAATTATAGGCGACATTTTTTTTACGGAAAATTACATTCGACGTTGACTAAACATATACATGTACTATACATAGACTAAAAAACAATGTTACGTTGATCGCTTCAGTTATCTCGAGTGATTAGAAAAAAAAAAATTAATAAAATTTCAATTATTTTAGCTAACAAGGGTCAAATTGAGATTTCACATTACTAAAAGATTAGAGACTCGTCTAATAAACTACTCTATTATAAAAGAACAAAGTCACAACAAGAAGCAATAAAATTGACTATATAAGCAAAACCAATCATGGTTAAACTAATATGCAGTATGTGTTAGCAAAAACTAAAAGTATGTGATTTGAATCGTTGGGTTGTTTTTTAGTTATGCAAAGCCCCACAGTCAATTAGGTTTTAATCGTTTTAGTAAAAAAAAATATAGAAAATAAGTATTTTGTATAGTGACGTATTTTGACCTTTTGGAGGTTAATTTATGGTATGATGGAGCCAAAATTTTGAAAGCCCATTATTGACATGAAAGTCGTCAATCTAAACGGTAGAAATTTCTTTTAAAGCTCTCGACGGTCAGATTACAATAGGTATTTGGTTGACACTTCAAGTAAGATATTTCTAATGTATTATCTTCTATTGTTGTCATTTGTTGTCGAGATTTATGAATCTTGAGATATCTATTGTGTATGCCTCTAATTGTGGTCGGAGAGACTTCGATGTAACCCATTATTAATTATAGTGGAGATTTTTGCGTCAATTCGCTAGCCTCAATGAGATTTTTTGTGCTAAAATTGATTATGTTACATGTATGATTATTATTGTTGTTTCTAGTTGACTAGTTCTTCTATTAGATTCACAGAAAAATGGATAATTGATATTAATAACAGAAAGTTTATTCCAATACCGCAATAATGCAAATCTCCCCCCTATTATCCTAAAAATCGACTATATAAATACGTAGACTAGAGACTAAATTGGCACAACTTTAAGTGCAATCAATTTCATAATTTCCAATAATAATAATAAATAACAAATCATTCTAGTCGTTTTCCTTCTCCATTTCTAGAATCTTGATCGTTGAAAATTTTGCAATCACTTTGAGAAACAACAATGACTAAAAGCCATAAAATAAAATAAAATAAAATAAATAAAATAAAATTCAAAAACGGAACTTTAAGGCCACAACGCAGCTTCGCAATTGGGCGTTCAGTCGCTTTCGTGTGCGTGCCCGAGTCAACGAGCCGCCAACTCAGTCAAACTCGCGTTTTTTGACTCGTCCAAATTCCCCCCCTCAAGTTCCCAGAAAATTCAGATTCACCCCAATTCTTTTTTCCATATAAATACCCCAATCTTCAAATCCGCAATTCCAAATTTCAACTTCAATTTCACCTTCTCTGTAATCAACAGAAGAGAAACATTTTTTCAAAATTTCAGAAATTCTTCGAGTCGATTCGAAAAACATGAGTTCCATGAAGCTTACCGCCGCTCCGATCGTCGGATTCATGTTCTTGATTCTTCTTCAATTGGCTTACGGTCACTCCCACCATATTTCTCCGGCACCGGCGGGTCCTTCTAACGACGGTGAGTTTCCAGATTAATGTTCTTAAATTTGGCGTATGTAGGAATGATTCTAAGAGGTAAATTAAACATCCAATTATTTTTAAGGATAAAACGTGTCTTTCGATGCAATTTTAGTACATTGATTGACTCGAAATTAATACAAATCAAATGGATTTCTTTTATTTGGTTTAATTAAATATTAAAAAAAAATTAAATTTTCTATGTAGTCTCGCCCGACAATTTTTTTGGTAATTATTTGATGTTTTAAAATTAAGTTTTTTTTTTTTTTTTGACAAAGTTAAAATTAAGTATTCTGAATCTTACTTCTACGTTCTACTTATTTATATATATATATACTTTTTTTTTTTAATTATTCACTTTGTACTAATATTATAAAAACAAAGCACTTTTGATAACTTAAAAAATAATTTTCTTTAAAACTTTAACAACATAGTATGAAATTAAAAAAACAAAATCGTTTTCAAATAAGAAAGAAACCGACTAAATCAATACTTTTCAAATTATATGGATTAAATTGGAGCTTCACCTCTGGAATTAATGAAAATCATGGGATAGGATTGAAATTTTGCCCACATTTCAGGCACCGTTTTTTTTTTTTTTTTTTTTGGGGGGGGGGGGGGGGCTGAGTTAGATTGAAGAACACATGAACCCTAATTTTTGTGGTATTATTGTTGTTGTAGGAGCTGCAATTGACCAAGGGATTGCGTACGTTCTTCTTCTGGTTGCTCTTGCCGTTACTTACATCGTCCATTAATTATTTTTATGGAAGAGATTCAAATGATTTTGCCTTCGTTATGTAATTTACTATTTTTATTTTTTATTTTTTTATTTTTGTAGTTTTTTCTCCGCTTTATTGGTGAAGAAATTGCGTTGGAGATTTGAAATAATTCATTATTCTTTTTTTACTCGATTCAATAAAACTACCTCTTAGTTCGTTGATAAGCTAAATTTATACAGTACTATGAATTGAATTGAAATATAATGGATGTAATTATAAAAAAGGAGGTTAGTTTTAAAATTATCATTATTACTCTTTAGAAGAAAAAAAAAATCTCAAAATAGCAATTACATGAAAATTAAAATATTAATAACAAAAAAAAATTAAAAATATTTAGGGTTATTTTCAAATATAGCAAAATGAGCCAAAATATTTATAAATATAGCAAAATATCACTGTTTATAAGTGATTGTCGGCGATATATAATAGTAGTTTATCAGAGTTTATGCGGTCAGTGAAATTTTGTTATATTTGAATATTTTTTTAGTAGTCTTTTCATTTAAAATAATTGCTCAAAGTTTTACCACGTAACAAATTAGGATCGAATAATCGGGAGAGATACATAAAAATATGTGAAGTCTAAGACGTGTCAACTACTTTTTCTTTTTTTACTCACAACGCACCAAAAAGAAAAAAAAACTAATTTTCTTCTTGAAAATTCTAGAGTTATTCCTTTTAATTTGTAGATTTGGTATACAAATCATTGTTGTTGAAATAGATAATCAATGACCTAATTTTTGTGAGAGATTTTCAATTGCAAGTGGAATGAAAAGTTAGTGGATGTTATAATACAATCGTCGTTATAAACATAACTGATCGATTAATTAAAATATGCACTTTCAATCAAAATGTTCACAATGTAAAAACAGAATATCGTACAAATCGATCGTACATTGCAAAATAACTACTTTATGCTTATTGTTTCACACTAGTTACTCCCCACAATTGAAATAATATTATTAGTAGACGAGCGCTCAACAGAAAATGAGTTGAATCAATCAATTTTTCTTATCATAAAAATATAGTGATAAAAGAAGTAACTCACCTCATTTCAGTTTTAAAAAATAGAAAAAATCGACTAAAACTATTAAATAGAAAAGCAAAAATAAAATATTTTAAAAGTTTTAATACACTAAACGAAACAAAGGTAAGAGGTCAAATTTTTACAGGTCACTTAAACATTGTGTGTCATAAAATAATCACTTTATGCTCAAAGTCTCACACTAGCTAAAGTTAACATAACATTCTTAACATTCTTAATAGAAGAACACTTAGAGTTAGAATCTATAAAACTTTGCTCATTAAAATATAGTAACAAAAGAAGCAACTCACTCCATTTTAGTTTTAAAAAATGGAAAAATCCTTAAAAAGAGATTTTTTACCTTCCCTCTTTACCTTACTATTTTACCATCATAAATAACAAACATCTTAATTTGAGCTAAAAAATCATAAAATACTAATTTACTAATTTGTTTTTTTAATTTGTAATTTTTTATAATTTTTCTAAAAAAATTCATAAAAATCAATATTTTACCGATATTTAACATCCACATTTCAAACCTACTACCATAGTAATTTTGGTATAATATATTTATAAAATTAACTATAAATAATTACTAGCTTTTTTGTTATGTACAATTATTATTTTATAGTATCATACGTTTATAAAGATTATAAAATATAAATCAAACTTTTCTATTTTATTTTATTTTAAATTCAAATTTAAAGAATATTATTTTTAGTTCTCAGACGATATAAGCTTTAATATTTACTAAGGGTTAAGTGGGTTGTTACGTGTAAAACACTCAAATAAATAAATCACATAATTCACATTTAATACCGATCATGCTTTTTCAACCATTTCTTAAACCACGAAGATACACATTTCCTACAAATCAACGGCACCCATTTCTTACTCTCTTTCCTATATTCCCAAATGCCCACAATATTCACATCACAAAGAAATCAAATTACATCAAAACGCTAGTTCAGACAGCGGTTTCGAAGTCAAATCTCATTTCTTAAACCACGAAGATACCTTACACCTTTTACAAATCAACAGTCCTCATTTCCAAACACTAATTACATCAAAACGCGAGGTCGGAAAACGGTTTTGAATTCGAATCTCACTTCCCCGATCTGCCTCGAAGCTTCACGCCCAAAACCTTCTCCATCTTCGACAAAACCGCCTGATTCGGCACCGCCTTCCCATTTTCGTATTCTTGCACAACCTGAGTCCGCTCGTTTATCTGTTTCGCCAATTCCGCTTGGCTCATCTTCTTCTCCACTCGAGCCTTCTGAATCGTCAGTCTCACCTCCGCCGCCACGCGGTCCAGCGCCGCCGGTTCAGTCCCTTCGTCCAGCTTCCTCGCGTTCACTGGCGCCGCTGCGGCTTTCTTGTTCGAACCGGCGTCGAATTTCTTCACTGTCTGCACCGCTGCGCCGGACCGGATCGCTTGGTTCACTGCCTTCGGATCGCGAAGGGTCTGAGCCTTTGGCTTCGCCTTGTGGAGAACCACTGGCTCCCAATCTTGAGCTAGGGCTCCGGGGTATCGGCTCGGCATTGTTGTTGAAGAATTTTGAAAAATAAATTAGCGAAGAGAACGGAATTGGATGATTCGATTAGAACGCCGATTGGATTGGGTTCAGAATATGGGAAGATGGATTATATATAGAGAGAAAGAGGAGTGGTTCTCTGGAAAGTTCTTGCCCGCTTTGCACTGCCCGTTTGTTTCTCGAACGTTCTTGAGATATCTATTCCGAGACGATGACGTGGCACCTTCGTTCGTTTCTACTCGTTGAGATTTTTTTTTTTTTTTTTTTTTTTGGGTCAAAATGTGGAAATGAGATGCGTGCGTGGCAAGTATTTTTTTTAGGTGAAATTGCAAATTTTAGATTTTTTGTGACTTGGCAAGTTGATTTTGACTTTCACCCTAATCCTTCACTTTCGTAAAATTGAACTACAAGCCTATATATATATATATATATTTAATATTTGTTGCCATTTCTTTTTCTATATTCAATTTTTGCTAAAACTTTCAATGTGTGTTTATAGATATATAAATAATGTTTCTTTTTGTGGCAAATTACAAAAGATGTTCTCGAAGTACGGTAATAGTTGCAATTAAACCCTTAAATTTTCAATTTAAAATTAAACTCTCGTAATTATATAAATGTTAATATTATGTCAAATTAAACATTCAAACTTACATAATTGTATAAATTGTAATATTTGTATAAGTTTAAGAATTCAATTTTTATCGTTTGTGAGTCTAACCTTTTGCAAATATTATAAACTTGATGGTCCAATTTTAACACTTATAAAATTTTATGGGTGATTTTTGCAATTATGTAAAGTTTGAGAATCTAATTGCAACTACTTACTGAGTGACTTTTGCAATTTGCCTTATTTTTTTAATAATACATATCCTATATTGCATCAATTTTGTTGTCCAACCATCATTCATCTTGTGACAACTTTTATTTATTTATTTATTTATTTTTTTTCTGTGATGGGGTTGCAAAAATAAATAAATAAATAAGTACAGTCTATGACGCATGAAGTATTATGCTTTTCCTTCGTCTATCGTGTTCCTGTTTTGGCTTTGATCTGTTTTCTGACTCTTATTGGTTGAATTTATTCTTTTGGTCCAAATCATCTATAGCAAATGTAAACTTTGTGAAGTTGAAAATAAAGTAAATAATAATAATATAATCACTTGCCTATGTTGTGGTGGAGTTCGATCTTTTTCTTTTTATGGTTTTAGTGTACTTTCACTTTAGTTATTATGCTTTTGTTAGGTTTTACCATTCGTGTTTCCATTAAAAACACACGCTCGATTTCTTAAAATTTAGTTGTTTGTAGACCGCATCACTTAAATAATGATATTTTTAATTTGTAGAGATTGATCAATCATGAGTAAAATTTGAACTTTACAAATAGTAAAAATTTCACTTAATGTAACGCCACAATAAATAAAATAAAAACATCTAAAATCGCTTACTAAATTGAAACTATGGTGGACTTAAATTATATAGATTAAGTTTGTAGTGTAGTGTTGTTGGATGAGAACATTTGATTAATCACGAATTGTCAAATAATTGTACTAAAAAAATCTCATCGTTACTTAAATCAATGAAAAAAATGTGTGGATAAAAACTAAAATTAATTACAAAATTTTGCATGTCCTCGAGACGAACTAGCTAGTCTACCAGATTGACAAATTAAATAACGCCAATGGTTTATCATTAAATCCATCATATGGGACATCTGTTGTATCCCATCAAACTATGTCATGTTGTGGTTAAATTGGAAACATCTAATTTAGCAACAGCTCGAATTGTGTTAAATTTAAACCAAAGAAGCCAAAACTGGGTTAAGTCAAAATAAACCAAAGTCTAAAACTCCAAGTCAACCAAATCCCAAAATCGAAATTTTTGTTGGATTGATAAAATTTTAATACTATTAGATGAAAGTGACTTTTATAAACTCAATTAAAAAAAAAAAATAGTTTTCAAACACCTCCTAAAATTTTCAATCTAAGTAATAATAATAATAATAAAATATTAGAACGCATCACCCAAACCTATCACCTGTTTGTTTTGAAGCAAGCTTTGCGATTAGAGATGTTCATTTCCCCCATGAAGACGGGCCCCACAGGGACTCATCCCCTAACGGGACGAGATTCTCCATTTAAGCGAGGAATGGGGAGGAAAATTTTCGTGCATAAAGACGTTTTGCATCCCTGTCCTATTAGCCTCTTATATTTTTTTATTATAATTATTTAATGTTATGATACTGTTATTATAGGAATATTTATATCTAAATTCAAGTTTTATTATTTAATAGTTAAGTTATTGAATATGTTTGAATTTAACTCTTAAATTTATATATATATAGTTTGATTGGTAATTATTTATTTTTAATAGAAAATTGGAGTAAAATGTGTGAGAAATTTAACTATTGAACTAAAATTTGTCCATACTAGTAATTTTAAGTTAATTAATTAAAAAACACAAAAAAAAAAGAAAAAAAATGTGAAAATTCTCTTGCATGGAACATGATCCCTATGAATTGCTAGTGAGTAATCTCGCCTTGGTTCCCATGGAGAATTTCACGAGGATGAAGAATGAATGGGGAGCGGAGATAGAGACAGGGAAGCCATTCCCAGCTCTACTCCGCCCCGTGGACATATCTATTCGTGCTTGTTTCAAGTGAACCTATTATTTGAAAACTAAAAAAGAGAACTAGAAATTAAAAGTTAAAATGGAAAGGCTAAAAATGTAATTTAAATCACATTTCACTATATATACTAATTCGAGAAACATTCATCAAATGCCAAATTAGGGCACTCAAAAGGGCGCTAAAGTTTTGGCGCCAATTTCAACAATTGCAATTTTCTTTTATACTCCCCTCTCCAGTTCGAGCGAAGCTCCCACAATTCATCGCGAGAAATGCAGCGCCAGAAATCTTTGTTATCCTTCTTCCAGAAATCTCCGTCCGATAATCGGACTTCCGATGGCGGTGCCTCCTCCATCAGACAGCGGCTCACTCGCTTTCCGCCGAAACCAAGTGTTGCCGGTATGGAGCAGCCGGCTGTCCAGACCACTGCGGATCCCTCCCTGGAGATTAGAGGAACCGACACTCCGCCGGAGAAGGTGCCTCGCCAAATTTTTCCGGTAATTGAGAAGAACAGAGGTTCTTCTCTCTTCTCAAGCATCATGCACAAATTTGTGCGAGTCGATGATAAACGTAAGGCGGACGAGAGGTAATGTTTATACTAACAAAGCCAGTAGGTCTTTGGATTCTTAGTCGATGATAGACTGCATTTTGTGTTATCCACTCGTTTTGGCTTTCTTTACTGTTCTCGTAATACTTTCGCATCGTTGTCTTTTGTTATTAGAACAACTAAATGCGGTTCTGTTCTGACAATCCTTTTAAACTCGCGGCTTGTTCTATGATGGAGTTGCGTTTTAATATTTGTGAATGAATCCTGCAGGGACGAGGTTCAAAAAGATTTCTCTCAGAATGTGATTCGAAAAGATTCTTCTCAGTTACCTACCATTTCTGGTAAGGTTAATGATCCAAAAGAATTTCCGAAACCGGAGGTAGCTTCTAGAGATCATGGTAAACTCAACGCAAATTTAAATGGACATAGAGGATCTGTCTTGGATATTGAAAGCGATGATGACATTGCTGGACCAGAAACACCTGGCATGCGACCTTCTGTCTCTCGTTTGAAGAGATCTCAGGAGGTTTTGCTTGTGGATGGTAGTGGTGGTTCTTTGCAGGATAGTGCCAAAAGAATTAAACTCCTTCAGGACTCCACAAACTCGAACAAGATTCAAAATGAAGTCTCTGATGCAACTAGCAAATTTGAGTGGCTCAATCCTTCTCAAGTTAAAGATGCTAATGGTAGAAGGCCTGGCCACCCTCTCTATGATAAAAAAACATTATACATACCACCTGATGTGCTGAAGAAAATGTCAGCGTCACAAAAACAATACTGGAATGTGAAATGTCAATATATGGACGTTTTGCTCTTCTTCAAAGTGGTTAGTTTATATTCTTCATCAGCACCATTGCATGAATTAGCTCCTGAATTCAATATATGTCTTTATATCCTAAGAATAATTTTAAGTTTGTGTTACCTGTGCTGAATTAGGCATCTCCACAATTTGAAACTATATGAAATATTAGTATTGTGTTTACAAAGGTTACATTGGAAATGTAATAAAAATGAGTTGTATTGTTGTGAATTTTGTTTTTGAATTGTCCAAATGAGAATCAATTTAAATCAAATTTGGATCCATCATAGAAGTAGATGTGGAAAAAAAGAAATAGTTAAATGTTGAATTTGAATTTAGGAATCTTGAGTAGACTCTACTCTTTCAAGGGAAGATATTTCCTTCTAATTCAGAAACCATTTTTGTTGAGATTCATATTATCTGACCTATTCATGCAAGCACATGCACTAATAGACTAATAAGGTATTAAACTGATTATTTGCTATGCTTGTTTTTTCTCTATCTCAGTGAGAGGTTTTCCTTTTCTACACAGTTTACACTCCTCGTAGATTTTGCTTTCACGGGCGGATGCTTTCAATATGTAATTGTTGCATTACCTCATTTCATTAACATAAGATTATGAACTTTCCTTTGCACATTACAGGGGAAGTTCTATGAGCTATATGAACAAGATGCTGAAATTGGTCATAAGGAGCTTGACTGGAAAATGACATTAAGTGGTGTTGGGAAATGTAGGCAGGTTAAATAAAATTCATCCACTTGTTATTTCCAGTCTATCTATTTCTTCATCTTCCAGTTATCCATTTATTCATGTTATTGCCTATTCTACTTAGGTTGGTGTTCCTGAGAGTGGAATTGATGATGCCGTCCAAAAACTTGTTGCTTGTGGGTAAGGATAGAGAACTCTGTTGTTTTGTTCAAGACTTCTTATTTATGTTTTTCCAGTTTGCATTCTAGATGATGTGCATGCTTTTGTTCTCTCTTGATGGATCATCTGAAGTAGAGAGAGGGCGAAGGGACTAAACAGAAAATGTGTAAACTAGAGGCATTAGAGCTGATTAAAAACCTTAATGAAAATTTAGTTCAACATCTTGTTTGCGTGCTATTTATTTTGAGTATGTTAGGTGATACATTTATGTGACAATCTTTGTGAAGATATAAAGTTGGGAGAGTTGAGCAGTTGGAATCTGCGGATCAAACAAAAACCAGGGGTGCAAATTCTGTAAGTACATCACTTAAAATTTCACATGGACGTTGATTCTGATTTCTGCATTTTCATTGTGAAGTTCTGATCTCTGGCTTTTCAAAAGATCGTTATGCTTCTCTCTTCTTGTTCTATATATTTTGGCATCTGGATGTTATATTTGCAATTTAATTTCCGACTTGTTAATGGCAGGTGATACCTAGGAAATTGGTACAGGTAGTCACTCCATCAACCAAAGCTGATGGTGACATTGGGCCTGATGCCGTTCATTTGCTTGCCATCAAAGAGGTATTAGAAACTGATTCAGTTCTTGTATGTAATTGATATTTGGACTAGTTTAAAAAATGAAAATTGTGGTTCTAGATAATTCAAATTGTCCTTTTTCTTTCAGTTATGAATTTGAGGCATATATTTTTATTTTTATTCATTTATTTCAAACAAAAATTAAATAGTTCTTATCCATTGAAAAAGTTCACACTTAATCAACAGATGGATTTATTCCATGGTTTTACTGTTTGAAATCTCATTTTGGATTAGGAAATTACTGTTAGATGATGAAAATAAACATTACACGATAAAGTTACACTGACAGTATGCTTCATTGGGATTTTTTCTTTAGGAGAGCTGTGGGCTGGATAATAATTCAATTGCATATGGGTTTGCTTTTGTTGATTGTGCTGCTTTAAAATTTTGGGCTGGTTCTATCAAAGATGATGCTTCTTGCGCTGCTCTGGGCGCACTCTTGATGCAAGTAGGCAATTCAAAATTTTCATTTTTGCATTTCTGTCACTTGCTTTTGCAAATTTGATAGTAATATGTGCCTTTGTGATTTCTCTAGGTGTCTCCAAAGGAAATAATATTTGAAGCTAGAGGTGAAACGAAAATCTTTCCTCTGATCTTGGACTTAAGTTTTCAATTAATTGATCAATATCTTTAACTTTGGTGAAGTTTACCTCAAGGTCCACAATTTAATTTTGTGCAGGGCTATCTAAAGAGACTCATAAAGTTCTCAAGAAGTACTCGCCTACTGGTTAGTTCTTTTTGTGTCTTAGTAATAAGAAATTTCCTTTGATAAGTGCAAAGATTGGCTTTTTATTTAACATATGTCATATGTCTGAGTTTACACGTCTTTCCCCTTTTGCCACTGTCAAATTTTTAATAGCTACTATTTACTTGTCTAGCTACTAGTTCAATTATCTAGTTAATACAATATTATTTTACATTGTTCTCAAGTCACGACAACTGAAGTTATGAGATTTAAATTGGAGAGTGACTTCTGGGTGACATTTTATATGTGTTTTGATAGTATTGCTTTGGAAATGTTGTCCCATTAGTCCCCAAAATAATCGATGATCGATGTTTTTTGTTTTTTGTTTTTTTAACTCTGAAAATAATATATTCAAAACAATTGAGTAGGTGATCAGAATGATAAAAGATTGACCAAGGATCTCTGATGTTGTTAACAACCAAGGATCATCTGAAGTGTTTTGAAAAATTTGGATTTTTTATTCACAATGTTTGAGCTGTAATAATTATTCTCAAGGTTCTTATTCTACTGATCTTGCAGGCTCAACTGCTCTAGAATTCACATCAGGGTCACCGGTTACAAATTTTCTAGAAGCTTCAGAGGTTAAACTTTTGATCCAGTCTAAAGGATACTTTAAAGGCTCCTTGAATTTGTGGAATCATACAAGCGAAAGCACGGTCCATGATGACATTGCTCTAAGTGCGCTTGGAGGACTTATTAATCACATGTCAAGGCTGATGGTAAACATGGTTCTCTGGAGACACTGATAATGTCTTATCACATAACTGTTATGATTTATGATTTCCCATTTCCTACAGTTAGATGATGTCTTGCGGAATGGAGATTTACTGCCATACCAAGTATACAGAGGCTGCCTAAGAATGGATGGACAAACAATGGTTAATCTTGAAATTTTCAGAAACAATGATGATGGTGGTCCATCAGGTAGGTCTTTGTTTCAAATTCAAGGTCTGAAAGACTGGACTGGCGTCTTTTATTAATTTTGATACTTGTGTTGCAGGTACACTGTGCAAGTATCTCGATAACTGCGTGACATCATCAGGAAAGCGGCTTTTGAGGTTATGGATCTGTCATCCTCTTAAAGATGTTGAAGAGATAAACAATAGGCTTAATGTGGTTGAAGAACTGATGGCACAATCTGAAGTTATGGTACTTCTTGGTACCACCTATCTTCGCAAGCTTCCAGACTTGGAGAGGTTGCTTGGGCAGATTAAGGCTACTGTTCAGTCATCTGCTTCTCTTGTATTACCATTGATACGCAAAAAGTTACAGAAACGGCGGGTAAGTATAATATATGCATAATCAGCAAATCTAATGCCATTGCCCCACTCAATATGTTGAACGGGAAGTATAGGATTTTTATACTGAATGTATGCATTTGAATGTTTTTTTTACTGCCTCAAGAGATTTTAGTTGACTTTCTTTGTGATTTGGAGGCGTTAAATTTGTCACTCATGTGGTCATTGCTCAAGGTTATCACAAAACCATTCTTGCTTCTTTTCATTTCATCATGGGGATGTAATTGTAAATTTTTGTTATTGGCATATCATATTTTACGTCCGCTTCTTTTTGTATTTGAAATTACTCTTGTTTGAAGTTGCACAAAGTAAGCTCTCTCTTTTAAGTTTGTGTATTAGATTAGTTCTTAAATGAGATTGTCTCACACAATGGTTGACTGGTAATTTATCCACAAATTTTCTCTATGCATTGGTTTTACGAGAAGCAGCAATTTGCACGATGATTCATTCCTAAATTATATCAACACACTAAGTGAATACTGATAATATGCTGCAGGTGAAACTGTTCGGGTCTCTGGTGAAGGGCATGAGGACTGGATTGGATTTATTAATTCAAGTCCAGAAGGAAGGTTGCATTATTTCTCTTCCAAAAGTAGTTAAACTTCCACAGCTCAGCGGCAATGGTGGGCTTGATCAATTCCTCACTCAATTTGAAGCAGCTGTAGATAGCGAATTCCCAAATTATCAGGTTTGCCCTTGACTTTCTTTACATTCTGTAGTTGTTTATATGTATATAATATATATACATATATATTTTGCTATAGGAGTCTATTGGTGATAGAGTCTATCACCGATAGATTTTGTTATATTTGTAATTCTTTAAAAATGTTACTATACACTTAATTATTAACCCTAAAAGTGCTTCCCATTATAATTACCCTAAACGATTTAAAAAAAAAAAAGGAAAGCCCTTTTTTTTAACCAAAGATAAAAAAATACATAAACGTAAAAAATTAAAATTAGAAACCTAAATGTTTCATCTACTATAATTGTTAATTCACTTGACATTTTATATATATTTTTTAGTGGGGGCGCATTTAGGGGGTGTTTGGAGTAAGGAGTGGAATAGTGTGAGGTAAGGAGATATAACGTCTAGGGAGTTGTGAACTTTTAGGGCCCACAGTGTAAGGAGTTGATAAGATATAAAATTGATATATTTTAGTAGTGGAACCTACCAACTTCTTGGGACAAACTAGGAGTGGAGCTCACAAACCCCTACTTCCATACTCCTACTTTACTACTCTTTGGGCCAAACACACTCTTAGTGTTTTATGTTAAATTTATATATACCCTAAATAATAATAATAATAATAATAATAATAATAATAATAATAATAATAAGAGCGGATCTCCAACGTGTCAGTGTCTTTGTTCTTTTGCAAATGGCGTATAGTTGTGTTGTGTTGTGTCCGTATCCGTGCTTCTTAGAACTAGTGACATTTTTCCAAAGGACTCTAGGTTTACCTTTCAAGAACCAACCAGGGAGAGCTCATCCAGCCACAAACGGAGGGAACTCGGAAGGCCAAAAACATTTTATAGTTTTATTACCCTCAATACTGCTTACTGCATCTTATATCTTCTCTATTAATCTTTTCTTGGCTGGAGATCTCGTCTGAAAATGTTTATCCCTCACTCTTGTTTGTAATCTCTTCTCAGAACCACGACGTAACAGATTCCGATGCTGAAAGACTCTCTATACTGATTGAGTTATTTGTAGAAAAAGCTACTGAATGGTCTCAAGTAATTCATGCCCTCAATTGTATTGATGTGCTGAGATCATTTGCAGTTATTGCTCATTCGTCTCGAGGGTCCATGTCTAGGCCTCTTATTTTGCCTCAATCGAATAATTCAACGTTGTGTTCAGAAAAGCAGGGGCCAGTTCTTAAAATTATTGGGCTATGGCATCCATATGCCCTTGTGGAGAGTGGAGAAACACCAGTCCCTAATGATATGATCCTTGGTCCCGATCAAAATGGCTACCATCCCCGTACTCTCCTTCTAACTGGACCAAACATGGGCGGGAAATCGACACTTCTTCGATCCACTTGTCTAGCTGTTGTTCTTGCACAGGTATGTTGCATATTTCTTTATCGTAGCCACAAGTTCTTGTTGTAGCTGTTAATTACTAAGGTTTACCGTTTAGGTGTTGAATTGACAATTATTTTATTTTTTGTTCTTGGTTTTTCCAAAAATTAAGTCTATTTCTCTCAATTTCTTACAATGATTTGTATTTTTCTTAAGTATTAGAGTTAAATTCTTAGTCAAATTCCAAAAACAAAAACAAAATTTTAAGAACTACTTTTTAGTCTTTCAAAATTTGACTTGATTTTTAAAAATATTGGTGAAAAGTAGATAGCAAAGCATGAAATTTAGAAGTGCAAGGAGTGCTTATAACCTTAATTTTAAAAAACAAAAAACAGAAAACATGGTTATCAAATGGGGTCTTGGTTTTTGGTTTTCCAAAATTAAGCTTATAACACGCTTCTTTCGCCTATTGGGGTTTTTTTAAAAAATAATAATTTTTTAATTAAGTAATCAATTAATTAATTATTATTTTTAAAATTGTTTTGTTATCTACTTGTTTTAGTAGTGTTTTCAAAATAAAACCAAGTTTTGAAAACCATACCATAGTTTGAACCTTGTTTTTATTTTTAGAATTTGACTAAGCATTCATTGTTTACTTAGGCTTTGTTTTGTAATCATTTTGTTTTTTAAAACTAAGCTTATAGGTACTACTCTCACCTTTAAATTTATTTATTTGTTATCTACTTTTTTAAAAAACCAAGCTAAAATTTGAAAGCTAAAAAAAATAGGTTTTAAACACTTGCTTTTGTTTTTGGAATTTGATAAAGAGTTCAACTATTGTACTTAAAAGAGATGCAAATATGTAAGAAATAGGGAGAAAAAGTCTTAATTTTCAAAAATAAAAACAAAAAACGAAATGGTTACCAAATGGAGCTCGAGGAAAATTGAAAACCATGGTAAAGTGAATTGTGAGATAATAATTAACAATTTTCAAAATCAAAAGGTTATAAAATGAGCCTAAAATAGATAAGTGTTATTTCACCTCTCTTGTTGAATTGTAGTTGGGTTGCTATGTGCCTTGTGAGTCATGTACGCTCTCGGTCGTTGATACCATCTTTACGCGACTTGGTGCCACAGATCGTATCATGACAGGAGAAAGTAAGTTTATTTATTAATAAACACTTTTAATTATCTAAAACATGTGAAGTTAATTATACTTTTATAGTATTAGTTTTCTCAAAAAGACTTTATTCAAAAAGCATTTTTGTCACCTGTTATTCCAAACCTATGAGTTCCCAAAGGATAAGGCCTAGGTAGTGCATGGCAAATGCATATACATAAATTTCAGCAGTACCAAATACTTGTTGTGATTGTGAAACAAAATAACACAATCCATGTGGTGTGTGTATTATCAACTATGTAGGTACTTTCCTTGTTGAATGCTCAGAAACAGCTTCGGTTCTCCAACATGCTACTCAGGACTCTCTTGTTATTCTTGATGAACTCGGCCGAGGAACCAGCACATTTGATGGCTATGCCATTGCATACGCTGTGAGTTAGCGTTTTCATTTAATCCATCTCATTCACAATCATTCTCAACCTTAACTCTCCACTCTAATAAGCATCTGCATTCGAACGTCCACTATTGCATTATTCTGATTGAAAATTTTGAACATTCTACAATATATTTGGCCGTTGGTTTTGAAATAATTTAAATCATTTTTGTCACTTCCAAAATCACTCCAAAATATGCATGTGTATGTTTGGGAGTAATTTTTGAAATGATTTAAATAGATTTTGTTGCGTTCAAAATCACTCCGACACACCTTTAACCAACCACTTAAAACCAATTCAATGTTTAATTTTACTATGTTAAATGTAGTTTTCATTTTATTAAAATTGATTTGGAATGATTAAAAACATTTTCAGAGTGATTTTGAAAATGACAAAAGTGATATTAACTATTTCAATATCACTTTCAAACATGCCGTTAATCATTTAATATCAATTTGGTGTTTAATTTTAACATTTAGAAGCAATTTTCATCTCATCATAATTGATTTTGAATCATTGGAAAACATGTTTTGGAGTGGTTTTGAAAATGAAAAGTAATTTTAACAATTTCAAAATCACTCTCAAACATGTCGTAAGGGTATTGAGATGATATTACATAGGGTCCGTTTGAATTGACTTGAGAAAAAAATGTTTTTAAAAAAATTTATTTTTATTTAAATTCTTTTGGTTTAAAATATACTTCAAAAGTGGTTACCAAACACTCTAATGTTTTCCTAAAATGACATTTTTTAAATTAAACACTTGAAAATGTATTCTAGATACACACATAGTCAAACATGGGCATAATCCATGTAGTACGTATATTAAACATGAACTGTAGTTTATAGTTGCAGCTTGGTTTTCGCGTAAACTAGAAAAATCATATACTTGCACGATAATTCTCTATTGATCAAACGATATTAATGGCTACGATCCCTTCTTCAGGTGTTCCGCCATTTGATAGAAAAGGTGAACTGTAGACTTCTATTTGCTACTCACTACCACCCTCTGACAAAGGAGTTTGCCTCTCATCCTCACGTCATGCTTCAACACATGGCCTGCACATTCAACGACCACGAGCTGATTTTTCTATATCGTCTTCGCTCCGGAGCATGCCCCGAGAGCTATGGCTTGCAAGTAGCAACCATGGCTGGAGTCCCGGGACGAGTTGTTGAAGCAGCTTCAAGAGCAAGCCAAATGATGAAGCAAACCATAAGAGAAAACTTCAAATCAAGCGAGCAACGATCCGAGTTTTCTACTCTTCATGAACAGTGGTTGAAATCTCTAATCACAGTCTCGGAATTTACAGGTAATCATCTCGACGAAAACGATGCTTTTGATACATTATTTTGTTTATGGTATGAGCTTAAGAGGTCATATCATCGCTAGGTTAATAATATGCTATAATAGGAAAAAGCATGACGTAGGAAATTCCTTCTGAGGTTCAGATTAGAGAGTATTTTTGTATTTAAGAAATGAATGCATTTAGGGGTTCTACTTTATGTCCTTTAATCTTTGAGGGCTTATCTTTTGTACAGGAAAATACTCTATTCTGCTTTATTATGATTTTTTAATGAATTAATCTCACTATGCAGAAATAAAATAAAATTAAAAATAATAAAAAAGAATCTGACAGTTTTGTAGCAGTAGGGGTTAATTTAGATCCTGCATTTTAGTCTATTTCTATCTAAAATCTTAAATTTAGTCTAGTTTATGGTTAGTTTATGGTTGGTTTTTTCAATATTTTTTTGGGCTATTTATTAGTATTTTTCTTATGAACTTTGAAAATATATTTGCATTTTATTTTTTTGAATAAAATTATTATTCTATTTAGCTGATTTATTAGAAGTATGACTAAAATGATATTTTAACTATATTATATATAGATCAATACTAACATCGCATGATGTGTTTCTTTAGAGAGAATTTGTTGAGGTGAATGGAAATTATAAATGCAATTTAAGCGTTTTGTTAGAACATTGCTAACATGATATATTTTCATGAGGGTATTAGTTTCTTGTTATTAGAATTTAGAACATCTATTTTATTTTGCTTTCGTTTTGAATTTTTCGAAAGATTCGACCATTCATTTTATTTTTTAGTTTTTAGAATTATTAAAACATTTTTGAATAACCGAGATTTTAAACATAAAATATTGGCATGATTGATAATTCATTAGTTTTTAGATTTAAAAATTGCTAAAATGTTCTTGAAATTGCAAGGACTTATTTTGATAACCATTTTGACTTTCGATTTTTATTTTTTAAAATTAAGTTTAAAACTTTTTTTAATCAAAACTAAATGAACAAGATTATTAATATTATTATTATTTATTGGAGTTTTACCAAGAACTGTTTTTAAAAAAATGTGAAATATATAGTAAAGAAATGATAAAAAATTAATTATAACTTAAAAAAAGTACAATTATTATCAACTAGATCTAAATAAGTTGGTTTTGGAAAAGCGAGTTATAAATATACAACATTGACATGACTGTGGTAATTCATTTGTTTGTCTTATGATTTTTTAAAGCATTTTAAAATTGTAAGTTAATTTTTTTCTAAAAAATTAAGATTTTAAAAATACAATTCTTCAAAACTACATGGTTTTCAATTATTGAAAAGTATGTGATAATCCTTATAAAACCAAAGTTTTGAAACTATCTCATTAGATAACTATTTTATTTTTAAGTTCCAAATTTTTAATATAAATTTTGCAGGCACTGCATGTACCAAGTTTATAGAATTTGGTAAAAAATCTAAGTGTATACTTAGAAGATTGAAAACATTCTTAAAAAATTATGATACAAGTACAATTTTAAAATTAAATAATTATAAAAAAGATTACATTTTTTTAGTTTTTACCCATATGTTATTATTTTTTAATTTAAGCTAACAATTCAAATATTTCTCAAAGAAATATGAAAATGGTATACTAAAGAAAGGGTAAAAAAAGAAGCAAAGAAAAACACAAACAATTTGAAGTAAAAAAAATAAAAAAAAATTAAGAATTTGTGTTTGGTTTTTAAAAACAGTTTTAAAAAAGTACATAATAAAGAAAAAAAAATAGTAGACTCATAAGTTAATGTATAGAGCTAGTATTTATGAATGTAATTTTAAAAAATTAAGACTATGTTTGGTAACTATTTTTTTTTAAAAAAAATTAAGCCTATAATTATTAATTTCACTTTCAAATTTATTCCTTAATTGTTTAGTTTCTTACCCATGGTTTGAAAAACAAAGCCACATTTTGAAAATTTAAAAAAATAGCCTTTAAAAACTTGTTTTTTTTTTTTAAATTTGGTTAAAAATTCAATTATTATACTCGAGAAATATGTAAATCATTGTAAAAATTGTGGATGAAATAGACTTCATTTTTAAAAATAAAAAATATAAAATGAAATTATTACCAAATGAGACCTAATTGGTTAACTATTTACAAAAGTGTATTAAAAATGAATTCTTTGCATAAACAATCGTTAAATTAAAAACGTACATATTAAGGCCAGCTCCAAAATGCAAGATTTATCATTCAGAAGGTTTGATTATTTGCCTGAAGAAAAGTTAAAGCCTGGGTAAATCATTTGTGGTTGGTTTTTAGTTTTTAAAATTATGTTTATTTTCTCTCAATTTTTTACCATAATTTTTATTAAGGAGTTGAATTCTTAACTAAGTATAACAAACAATAGCAAACGTTTTAAACTATTTCCTTTTAGTTTTTAAAACTTAGCCTAGTTTTTTAAAATATTAGAAAAAAGTAAATAAAAAAAACAAGAAATTTAGTTGTGAAGAGGGTGTTTATATAGGCTTAATAATCAAAAAGTAAAAATGGAAATCAAATGGTTAAGTTATAGGGCCTAAATTTGCTAGGAAAGAGAGAACAAACCATTGGCTTTAATCAATTCAACCGTTTGTCGAAATGAAACTGAACGAACTGTGTATTTTTATTGGACCTATTTTTTATATGTAATTTATTTTTTATATGTAATTTAAATGTCAGTAAAGAATGGTGTATTTAGAAATATAGATAAAAAGTAATAACAAATCAAAGAAATCTAGACATGAAAAGAATATTTATAGGCAATTTTTAAAAACAAACAATCAAATAGTTATCAAACGAGACTTTAGTTTTTTATTTTTTTATTTTTGAAAACAATGTTTATTTACTCTCAATTTCTTTACCATATTTCTTAAGTGAACCTTTGAATTATAAGTGAAATTCTTTTTAAAAAAAACACTTTTAAAAAAGTTTTCTAAACTTAACTTTGGATTTAAAAAAAATACTAAAAATTAGATAAACAAAACCAAGAAAACATATGCTAATATTAAAAGCTTAATCTTCAAAAACCAAAAACTAAAAACTAAGGTCTCATTTGTACTCATTTTAATTTATCTTTTCATTTTTTTTGTTTTTTTTTCTTTAATATGTTTATTTTCACACCAAACATTCATAATGATTTTTATCATTCTTAAACAAACATGAAAATTCTTAATCAAATTTAAAAAATAAAATTGAATTTTTAAATTTTTTTTTCAATTATAGTTTTCAACTTTATAAAGAAACACTCGAACTTTTAATAATATTTTAAAAAATGAAACAAAAATTTAAAGACATTGTAGAAATATGGATGACAAAATATAAAAAGGTACTAATGAAAATACTATTAACAAGTCTAATTTTTTAAAAGGAAAAACTTCCAATTAAACGATGATATGTGTCACCATATTTAAAAAACTAATTAATTTGTTTTTAATTAAAAAGTAGGAAGCATTTGACATGGATGTACCTAAGAATTGCTGTTTTTAAAATTAAAAAAAAAAAAAAAAAAACCAAATGAAACGTTGGTTTTCTAAAGTATTTTAAAAATAATAGAGGATAAATAAAGCATGAAGATGGAAGTATGTAAGTAGACAAAATTTTGACAAAGAGGAGAAAAGAGAAGAAGAGAAAGAACCTGGGAAATTTAACAGGCCGAGAAAGCTTGTCCTTGACTGATTCAACCATCGTGGAACCACACGAATCAAAGGATAGAGAGAAATCCTCACTGTCGGGAGAACCAAAAGTACAACAAATCTGGAGATTTTGATGGTAGAATCATTCCAATCTTAAATTCCAGCCATTCGCATTCCCTCCATCACCTTAAATTCGTAATAACAGAAAATTCCCAATAATGTCCAAAAAACCTCCCATTTCCTTCCCTTCCAGATCCGCAACAACAATTCCCATTCCCATTCTCTCATGGACAAACGATCATCAGACGACGAAGAAGAAAAGGATTCCCCCAAATCCAAACGAAGAGAGCTCGGTCTTTCCTGTATGTTAAACACCGAAGTTGGCGCCGTCCTCGCCGTCATCCGCCGTCCACCTCCCGATTTAAACTCTCCCTACATTTCCACCATCGACGACACCTACGATTCCTCAATCCAACAATCCTTAAAATCCCTCCGAGCACTTATCTTCCAACCCCATCAAAAATGGAGAACCATCGACCCTTCAATCTACATCTCTCCCATCCTCGACGTCATACAGAGCGACGACATTCCCGCCGCCGCCACCGGCGTCGCTCTCTCCGCCTTGCTCAAAATAATCAAAGTAGAAATCTTCAACGAGAAGACACCGGGAGTTAAAGACGCAATCAATTTAATAGTACTGGGAATCACAAACTGTAAACTTGAAAAAACTGACCTGGTAACCGAAGACGCCGTGATGATGAAGATTCTTCAGGTTCTTGCTGGATTGATGAACCACAGAGCTTCTTATCTGTTGAACGATCAATCCGTGTGCACAATTGTGAACACATGCTTCAATGTGGTTCAGCAATCGGCGAGCAGAGGGGATTTGCTGCAGAGAACGGCGAGGTATACGATGAATGAGCTGATACAGATAATATTCTCGAGGTTGCCGGAGATAGAGGTGAGAGATGGGGAGGATTCGGAGTCGGATACGGAGGATGCAGATTTAGGGGGGAGTTTGGATTCGGGGTATGGGATAAGGTGTGTAATAGATGTGTTTCATTTTTTGTGTTCGTTGTTGAATGTGGTGGAGATGGTGGAGATGGGGGATGGGTTGGGATCGAGGACGGCGGATGAGGATGTTCAGTTGTTTGCTTTGGTGTTGATAAACTCGGCGGTGGAGTTGAGTGGGGATGCCATTGGGAAGCATCCCAAGTTGTTGAGGATGGTTCAGGATGATCTGTTTCATCATCTTATTCACTATGGAGCATCTTCCAATCCCTTGGTTTTGTCCATGATCTGCAGTACAGTTTTGAATATCTATCACTTCCTTCGAAGGTAAACACACACCATTTCCCACCTTTTAAAAATGCTAACTAATTTTTTCCCATTCTTTTTCTCTCTTCTTGTTGTCCCCACAAAGGTACAAATCTTATTTTCGAGTTTAATAATACGGGGCAGATTTGAACTTAACCTATAACTTATTCTTCCTAGCTTATTTCTCTCTCTCTCTCTCTAAATTGTTGCCAAATTTATTAAAGCTTAGAAACTAAATTTAAAAAAAAAAAAAAAATAGTTCCTAAACTTTAATAAATTTGGTAATAATTTATGAAAAAATAAAATTAAAAAAAAAAAACTTATGTATGTATATCAATAAGCTATAAGAGTAAGTTATTACAATGTTAATCTTAACCTAGTTTAGTTAGTGAATGCATATCATACTTCGAGTCCAAGAGGTTAAGTTCAAATCTCTCCTCCCATATTATTAAATTTAAAAATAAATGAACCTAGAATAATTTATTTCTTAAAAAAATACTTTATAACTAAATCTTCTACCTTGGGAAAAAAATTCTTACAAACTAGGAAAAATTATTACAATTGTAAGTAAACTAAATTGTTTCAATTTAAGTTTAGTAACTAAAACGTTTTTTTTTTACTACATTTATTAATGCAAAACTATTACAATAAATATATATATATAATATGGTGATAAGGTAGATGAATATCTATTTATAATAGAGTTTAAAACAAATAAAATGAGACTGAAAGAGACGTATAAGTCACGAGTTAGGCTTGTATAATTTTTAAAGTATGAAGGACTACATGATATAAAATAATATAATAGATTTGTCCCACATGTAGTATAAATAAATAAAAACATTATAGTATGAATACTTAATCAACCAAAATCACGTAGTTCTAAGTATCGAGTACTCAAGTTTTACCCTTATTTAGGTTATACAAATCTAAATAACTGTAACATAAAATTTGATTCGAGCACAAGCATCCGACACCAATACATATTCAAATTGACTAAAACAATATTTAACTTTTCTAGGCTTCCTCATACAATTTTCTAGGCTTTGAGAGAATTATAGTCATGTAGAAGTCAAATATATCTCAAAATCTTTCCCTAAAACGTGACCTCAATAGTTAAAACATTGGAAACTTTATTTCTTAGAAGGAATTTTCGGGGTTACATTCTAGAGAGAGAGAGAGAAATAGAGAAACCAAATAAGCAGAAGTGATATTTTTCTATTTCATGATTCTCTGAGCAGGTTTGTTCGACTTCAATTAGAAGCATTCTTCGTCTATGTGGCATTGAAATTAGCATCATTTGGAAACTCAACCCAAATCCAAGAAGTTGCACTTGAAGGAGTCATCAACTTCTGCAGGCAGTCCTCTTTCATTCTAGAATTCTATGTAAACTATGACTGTGATCCCCTTCGTTGGAATTTATTCGAGGAGATCGGGAAGTTGCTATGTAAGCTCTCATTTCCTACAGGAAGCCCCTTAACCACTTTAAATATCCAAGCCTTCGAGGGACTAGTAATTGTGATTCACAACATTGCAGAAAAACTTGATAAAGATAAAGAAGAAAGTCGTGGGGGCAACGGCAATTTAAGGGTATATCCAGCTCAAGTCAACGAGTATAAACCATTTTGGGAAGAAAAGTCCAAAGAAGATTTAGAGTTGGAGGATTGGCTGCAGCATGTAAGAGTAAGAAAGGCACAGAAGAAGAAGATATTGATCGCTGGTCACCATTTCAATCGAGATGAAAAGAAAGGCTTAGCATATTTGAAGCTATCTCAATTGGTTTCTGATCCTCCGGACCCAAAAGCTTATGCTTCCTTTTTCAGGTACACTCATGGATTGGACAAACAGTTCATTGGTGAATATCTTGGTGATCCTGATCAGTTTCATGTAAAAGTGTTGGCAGAGTTTACAGAGACCTTTGAATTTACAGGCATGATTCTAGACACTGCTCTTAGAACTTACCTTGAGACTTTTCGTTTGCCGGGAGAAGCGCAAAAGATTCATCGCATATTAGAGGCATTCTCAGAGAGATTTTATGAACTACAATCATCAAATACCTTTGCAAGTAAAGATACAGTATTTGTTCTTTGCTATTCTTTAATAATGCTGAATACTGATCAACATAATCCACAAGTGAAGAAAAAGATGACAGAAGATGAGTTCATCAGGAACAACAGAGAAATTAACGCAGGGAAGGATCTTCCTAGAGATTATTTATCTGAGCTTTTTCATTCGATCTCGAATAATGCAATCATTCTCTCACCACAGTCAGGTTTGCAACTTGATATGAATCCTAGCAAATGGGTTGAATTGATGAATAGATCCAAGATTATACAACCTTTCATGTTGTGTGATTTTGATCCTCGCTTGGGCAGAGACATGTTTGCCTGCATTGCTGGTCCTTCAGTTGCATCTGTTGCAGCTTTCTTTGAGCATGCAGATGAAGATGAGATGCTGAATGAATGCATTGAAGGATTGTTCTCCATTGCTAAGATAACACAGTATGGATTGGAGGACACACTCGATGAACTGCTAGCCCTGTTTTCTAAATTTACTACTCTATTGAACCCTTATGCATCTGCAGAAGAAACGCTTTTTGTATTTAGTCATGATTTGAAGCCAAAACTGGCTACACTAGCAGTTTTCACCATTGCAAACAACTTCGGAGACTCGATTCGAGGGGGTTGGAGGAGCATTGTGGATTGCCTACTAAAACTCAAAAGACTTAAACTACTTCCCCAATCAGTTATTGACTTTGAAGTAGCTGCCACCTCATCAAATGATGTTGCAAGGTCAGAATCAGGTGTGATTTTCCCTTCTCAAGATCCAAAATTTTCCACCCAGCAATCTTCTGGTATGGCCAGTCGATTTTCGCAATTTTTATCACTTGACAGTATGGAAGATTCCTTAACTCTCAACTTAAATGAATACGAACAAAATTTGAAGTTTGTCAAGCAATGCCGCATTGGAAACATCTTTGGCAACAGTTCAAACATACTTGATGAGGCTCTGCTCAATCTTGGGCGATCCTTAATATTTGCCGCTGCTGGAAAAGGACAAAAGTTTAGCACACCAGTTGAAGAAGAAGAAACTGTCGGATTTTGTTGGGATCTAATCATAACAATGACCATGGCTAACCTTTACCGGTTTCAGGTTTTTTGGCCTAGCTTCCACGAGTATCTACAAACAGTAGTTCAATTTCCTCTTTTCTCTGCCATCCCATTTGCAGAAAAGGCTGTTTTAGGACTTTTCAAGGTATGTCTTAGGCTCCTTTCGACTTACCAACCTGAGAAACTTCCTGAGGAACTCATCTTCAAGTCCATAAATTTGATGTGGATGCTTGATAAGGAGATTCTTGATACTTGCTTTGAGTCCATAACACAATCAATAAGCAAGATTATCATTGAGTACCCAGCAAATCTCCAAAGTCAAATTGGTTGGAAGTCACTTCTTCATTTGTTGTCAGCCACTGGTCGGCATCCTGAAACCTATGACCAAGGAGTCGAGACTTTGATCATGTTGATGTCTGATGGGACACATATAACACGAACAAACTATACCTTCTGTATAGATTGCGCCTTTAGTTATGTTGCACTGAAGAATAGCCCGTTAGACAAGAACTTGAAAATCTTAGATTTATTATCAGATTCTGTAAATTTCTTAGTCCAATGGTACAGGAATTACTGTGCAGAATCCGGGAACAGTTTTAGTGTAGCAAGCAATGCTAGTAGCTCCTCAATAGACGACAAAGGTTTAGGATCTAACTTTTCCTTGACTTTATTTCTCAAACTAGGCGAAGCACTCCGAAAAACAAGCTTAGCTAGAAGAGAAGAGATAAGAAACCATGCCATCGCATCTCTTAAGAAAAGCTTTGTGTTGGCAGAAGAATTGGATTTCCCCCCAACCAACTGTATTAATTGTTTTAACAATATAATTTTTGCAATGGTAGATGATTTGCATGAAAAGATGTTGGAGTACTCAAGAAGAGATAATGCAGAGAGAGAGGCAAGAAGCATGGAGGGTACTCTAAAGATTTCAATGGAGCTCTTGACAGATATTTACTTACTATACTTGAAACAGATATCAGAAAGCGCTGGGTTCCGAACATTTTGGCTTGGGGTATTGAGAAGAATGGATACTTGTATGAAGGCTGATCTAGGAAGTTATGGTGAATCAAGTTTGAAAGAGTTGGTCCCAGATTTATTGAGGAAAATAATCACAAACATGAGAGAAAAAGAGATATTGATGAAGAAAGAAGGCGAAGATCTGTGGGAAATAACTTACATCCAGATCCAGTGGATTGCTCCTGCCATTAAAGACGAGCTTTTCCCAGAAGAAAGCTTTTGAACATGTGAAATATTACTTGTAAAATAGTAGATTAACTTTAACCAACTGATAATTTACCATTCTTTTTGCTCTTAGAAGGTAATCGGAGGAATTTTTCTACCTTTTATAGGATTATTATAAAGGCAACAAATCAACTTGTGTCAACTGTTTTCCTATTATTGTTAATCTAACTTGGAATCAGAGTGTTCGGCTAGAAAATGTGATGTCAGTTAGCGAAATGATTTTACAGACACCAATCATCACGAAAGTAGCATCATATTAAAGGCAGACTCATGGACTCTAAACAAATTTCTAGGAATGATTGCCATTGGAGTTTCCTTAACAAATTTCTAGGAATGAACGTTATACTTATAAGTCATTTCTGGAGATGAATATTCCAAAAACAATTTACAAAAGGGAATGGAGAGTAATCTAAGTAAAGAAACCTACATTGCTTTTCATGTATAACTCTTCTATCATGACACTCGAATAAAAAAGCTCAAACTAACTAAGGAATTCTAACATGTAGGCAGTAAAATTTTTATCTAACACGTTCTTTTATATTTCAATCGGTATTTATGAATCAAAGGATACGAACGCAGATACAAAGAGTACTTCGAAAACAGCAACGAAACTTAAAATAATATCAAGATATATCATAAAATTCGATAATATATATATATATATAACTTATATGAATACACGTTATACTAAAAAGAACGATTTACAGATTAGTCAAGAAGTGTGTGATTCTTATTAATTAATTCAACTCAATTCAATTGAGAGGTAGAGATTTCATTCCATATCTACGTTTGATTTCTAGCTAAGCATACTTTTTCTTTTTCGAGTTACAGCATGCGACAGATCATTTTTTCATACTTATTTCAGAATCAGAATCAAGACTAAACAAAATCAACTTCACAAAGAGATCTACTACTAAAAACTCAGCGAGACAAGATAAGATGAGCTTCAGAAAGGATGAAAATGAAGGATTACGAAGGAAATCCTCGACAAGAAAGGTTATAACGATCTAAAGAGTTAGGTTTCAATGGATACCTTGCATGTTCTTCAACTTCGTCCATAGATGAACTCAATAGACCAGAAATCATAGCTTCTGATCATGTCTTCTTCCGTTCTTCCTCCGCAAAATCCCTAAATATGCTATTTCCGACAATTTCAGGTTCTTTTATTCAAATTCAGTTGAAATAGTAGAGTCTTCGAGTTGAAGAAACCCTAATTTCATGAACTTTGCCGTAAACCAAAGAATCATCTAAATCTGGAAGAGACAGAACCGAACAGAGACCCGAATGTAACAAAAGGCGGGGAAATTTGAATTCCTTTAGGTGACTATTTATACTACCTCTTTGTCGTTATTAAAAATGGGTTAAATTATAAATTTATTTCTGATCAACTATAATTTAGGTTAAAAAATATATTTTAATAATCAATAATTCATCTCTATACTTTGAAATTTTTAGACTTCGTTGGCTGACCATTTCATTTTTTATTTTTAGTTTTTGAAAATTAATCTTATTTCCTCTGCATTTCTTACGTTCATTGCATGTTTAAGTACAATGGTTGGTTTCTAAATTAACTTCTAAAAACAAAAACAACTTTCTAAAAGTACTTTTTTTAGTTTTCAAATTTTTGCTTAGTTTTTTAAACAATTTATAAAAACTAGACAACAAAATAAGAAAGTTGGAGATGAAAGTAGTACCTATAGGTTCAATTTTTTGAAAAAAAAATTAAAAACGAAATTGTTACGACCTAATAATTTAGATTATATAATGACAATTTACTTTGAAACTTTAAATGATTTAGTTCTTATCATTAAAAATCACATAAAAATTAAATGACAACATTTTATTATGTAATGATTTAATCCTTATAATTTATAAATAAATTTAATTTTTGATAAGTTTATTGATTTACAAATGTAAAAAATTTCATCAAATTTTAATTTTTTTTATAAGGTGGATTAAATTGTTACAAATTATAAAATACACTAACTAAATTACTTTAAATTTGAAATAACAATAAATAAATTGTTACTTTAATAAAAATTTAGAAAGAAAAGTGTTATTTGACCTATAATTTATAAAGTTTTATCTATGGGTTTATTTTACTTTTGAACTTTAAAAGATGTATAATATATGTTGCCCAGTTTCACATCCAGTACATTCAAATATTTTCAATTTTGTAATAAAAAAAATGAATCCATTAAACATGAAACTATATTATGCATTTATTGAGACTCTAAATTAGAACTTTTGTATTAAACTTATGCAAGTGTACCAAAATTGAAATTTTTATTCTTGATAACTAATATTTCAATTTCAATTTTTATTCTCGATAACTGATAAAGGAAAAAAAAAAAAATATATATATATATATATATATATATATATATATATATAAGGAAGAATTAATAAGAAAAAGTATTTTTTTTTTTATGCTTTTGATAAATTTTAAAAAATAACAAATAATAAATGCATGATATAAAATTCATAAAACTTCAAACAAAAAAGGACATTGGAGATTATAATTTATGTCCAACACAGTGTGCTAAGAGATCTTAATAAATTTTGGTATAATTCAAATATACTGTATGTTTTACCGTGTATTTTATTATATAACAAATCTCGCTATATTTCATATATTGATTAGAATATTTTTAAATACTTAATACAATGTTCTAACATATATTTAAATATTTAAGAGTAATTAAAGTCACTATCGTAAAAATAAAAACCTTTAGACATAAAAATGAAAATGAAAATAATATTAACTGCAAATAAGAAGAAAAATCACAACTAATTAATAATCTATAATAAATACATATACTTATTCCAATGCACTAATTAATATATATTTTGTCAAATTCTTTCTCCATCATTAAAAATGCTAGGAAATATGAAAAAAAAAATTTGTCTAATAAATAACAATAGATGCACGTTGGCTACTAATGAAAAAAAAGGTACTTCCATCCTATTTTTCAATTAAATCCTCAAAATTAAAATATCCAAAACTTGAAAATAAGTTTTGTAAAGAATCAATAGCTCTTTCAAATATAACAAAATGAATTAAAATATTTATAAATATAGCAAAATTTTATTGACTACTACATGTTCTATCGCAATAGTTTATTGCAGATAGACCGTGTATTTTGTTATTAATTTTAAATATTTTTAATAATTTTGTCATTTAAGATAATTT
Organism: Citrullus mucosospermus; assembly: GCA_030954485.1. Taxonomy (NCBI): domain Eukaryota; kingdom Viridiplantae; phylum Streptophyta; class Magnoliopsida; order Cucurbitales; family Cucurbitaceae; genus Citrullus; species Citrullus mucosospermus. Next base: position 2,555,057 of record CM062065.1, read on the forward strand.
TCTGAAAATCAACCTCAATAACTAACCCTAAAAAAAATTGGTAAAAAGAAAGAAAACCCTAAAAAAAAACAATTGATTATCAAGTTCTATGCCCACTAGTTAAAGAGGCTTCAGGCCCAACTTTCAACTTTATATGAGGCCGATGAGATTGAACATGTGTTTTGGATCAATTCGAATATTTGATTTTTTTTTCTTTTTTTCTTTTGTGAACAAATCGATTGAATTGTTATCATTATTATAATTTAAATTTGGGTTAAAAAAAGTATTAAACTAGTTTTAATTTTCAGTTAAACAGTAGCTGTTCTTTTTTTTTCTTTTCTTTTTTTCTCTCTCTTTTAGTCCAATGTCTTAATCCAAATATATGAATTGAACCTCTCTATATTATTTGTTGTTCTATATCAAATGGGACCTATGATAATACAATACCATGTTGAGAAATAAAGGTGTTGCTATGGCAATATTTACCAAAAAGAAAGATATGTATGCTTTTATAAAAACTATACTTAATCATTAAGAAACATGATTAAGAGGTCAAGAATTCAATTCATGATGGTCACTTCTAAGAATGAATTTTCTACGAGTTTCTTTGACACACAAATGTTGTAAGGTTAGGTGAGTTGTCCCGTAAAATTAGTCGAGATGTGCGTAAGCTGACCTAGACACTCACGGATAATTTTTTATTTATTTTTATTAAGAAACACAATTTTTTTACTCTTTTAGAATTAAATATGTAAGATTTGTAGTCAATCGAAACATAATTCAACTAAGTAAGACATTATATATTTAATATAAAAGTCAAAAGTTTAAATTTCTACCTCAATATGTCGTTGAATTTTCTTCATAGTTAAACAATTTGATCTGAGTTGTTGAGAAATTAAAGTATAATTGTGAAAAACTCATGAAAGTTTATAAATATAACTTTGGCAACTCTAGAGTGATTTGTTTGGTGACTAAATTATTGAAACTAGTATTCATTAATAGACATGATATTTATTTAATAGTTCATATTTTAATTTTTTAAAAAGTATTATTTGTGTATATATATACTTAACTTGTTAAATCAATTTTAACTAAAGTTTTAATTTGATTAAATTCAGACATAACTTGAAGGAGTAGTACGTATAATCTTTTCTATAACAAAATTGGAAAATTTCTTTTGAAGCAACCAATAAGTTTTACAAAATTGCAACTTGAGATATTATAATTAAAAAAAATACAAAATTCAATCAATATAATTTTATTTTATGATTTTTATTTTATCCAAAATTGAATTGTTGTGGGTACATTAGAGATGAGAATTCAAATTAGAGAAATTTTGATTCCTAACACACATCATATACCACCGGTTGAGTTATACTCGTTTTTCCCATTTTGAAAAATTTTGATTTATTGTGAGAAGATTACTTGCTTTGATTTTATAATTTATTTTGTGAATTTTATGGGAATTATTATAAATAATTTTGGTAGGGCTGAGATGGACCATGTCCCAATCAGAATAGCTGCCTCCAGCTGTCAAACATGAAAGTAGTTTAGCTCCTTAACACAATTCCCCATTTTTTTTTTATTTATTTTTAATATTTGTTCTTTAGTGCACTAACTTAGACCTATTCAATTTGAATTATTGAAAAGTTTAGCCATTGTTTTTGTTCCCAATTTGATCATATTTCACATTCAACTTTCTCATTTTATGTAATAAATTCATATTATCATAACTAAAAAATAAATTCAAAACTTTATCCATTTATAGTCAACATTGTAATGAGTTTACTATACTATTAAGCATGTTCAAAAATACTTTCGAACCATATTGAAAAGTATTTTTTTTATTATATTTTATCTTTTTTTAAAAAAATTATAATATCACATTACTTGTTTTAATTTGATCTAAACTTTGTAAAAATATATAGTTTGGCTTTCTAGATTAAGTATTTGTAGTTTTGTTTATTTGAAAGTCTTGTATGTCATGTCATCCACTTGTATTTCATTCATTGTATGTATTGATTTAAGCATAATTTTGTATTTATTAATTGTCCAAAAGAAATTATATTTATTATATAAAATATTCCATGATGAATATAAAAATAGATTTTAATGGTATGTTAAGGTTAAAAAATAGTTTATTTAAGTATCAGAATTAATATAAATATATGTTTAAAATGATTTTGTAAGTGATTTAGAAAATTTAAGTAAAAGATACACTTGAAATGTATTTGAAACAATATTTTTTATTGACATTTAAAAAAAAATTATGAGAGTAATTGTTTTAACAAAATTAATGTAAATATTTTTAAATATAAGATGTCACTGTCTAATGTTAGTAAGAAACTCTGATAGACTACTATCATCTATCAATGTCTATCATTTAATATTTTGCTATATTTGTAAATATTGTGACTTATTTTAGTATATTTGAAAACAATCGAACATTAAAAAAAAAAAAAAAGAAACATATTTGTCTACCTAACAGCATTTTGAAGGGGATAGTGAGAAAAAAACTGTGTTAAATCCATTTTTTGTTATGGTTTAATGAGAATTGGCTTTTGGTTTTTCTTGATAATTACAAAAAATTCAACAATTTATTTGAAAATTCAACTTCAAAATGGTAAATAAAAATAAAATTGATAAAACAAAATTGATTTGTTTGTTTGCTTTTTGTTTGTTATGAGTTTGGTGTCAAATAATGAGATACCAAAATGGCAGCTTTCACATTGAAATGAAATTAAATGAGTAAATTTCACCCAACCAAAGACTTTCTCAACACTTCCAACTAAAAGAGTATTACTCTTCCACATAAATTTTTGGAAGAAGACCTTACAATATTAGACTTTCATTAAAAGATAAATCCAATTTAGCTTATACTTTAACTTGTCCACAAAGACATTAGAATTATATATATATATATATATATATATGAACTGTATTTCTTGGATTTATTTTCAAAATATTTTTTTTTTTTTGAAAATCAAATATTAATTTCAAGATAATTTGATAATTCATAAAGGTTAATTAAGGTTATTTTACTTATTTAAGATTATTAAGGGCACATTTTCTCTGTAAAGAGTAGCTTCGATTATTCTTAATAGAGAAAATACCATTTATCAAACAGAAAAAGGATAAATATTATTTTAAGTAGAAAACTCCTTGATTTGAATTTAATTAATTGAAAAATGTCCTCCCAATAGCAATTTGGACCAATTTGGTCCATTTATGTTAATGAATAGAAATGATAGTTGTAAAAATTAGTAGGCATTTTTTTAATGTGCCAACAACTCCAATTCACCTAAAAAAAAAATCAACAATAACAACTCCAATGGTTAAATAATAATTTATTTAATTAAGTACTTGTTTTATTTTATATATATAATTTGTAGTTTGAAATGCATTATGTTATAAACTCTTGAGATAGTCAATAAGATAGGGTGGAATATTTCCAATGTCACCATTAGAAACTTTAACTTAACAATCATTATTATATTATACAATATGAAACAAAGTTGTTGAGATGTTAAAATCAACATTATCTTACACAACTATACAAAATAAATCCAGCAAAGCTTGGCTATAAAGATTTGAAAAGAAAAAGTTACTTGTAATTACTAACTATTTATATAAATACTACTTTTTAAAAGAAAATTTAATTTAATTTAATTTAATTTAATTTAAGGAGTCCGTTTTACCATTTTAAATAATAAAAAAAAATTTCATCGACAAATTCGTAAACTTTCTTGTAATTGACTCTCGAATCTTTCATATTAAACATTGCTTAAATCCAGTTGAATATTTGTACTAACTAATAAATGTCATATCAAATAAAAATATTTGGTGAGTCAAATAATGAAGGCATGGCCAAATAAATAAATTACTCACTATATATATAATGAAACTTTGTAGTACTTTGCAACAAAAAAAAAAAAAAAACAAAAAAAACAAAAAAATTCATTACTTCCCACTCACACCCAACAAAGATTTGGTTCCTATATTCTTCTTGATCTTTTGGGTGGGCTTTAATTTACACCTTTCAAGCTGTCAAAAGCTCAAACTAAGCCAATTCTCCAATCATTTTGAGTCTTACTTTTTTTTTTTTCCTTCCTCAAGTTGTCTTATGATTTCCTACCTCCAAAACAATTCTTTTCTAATTCTAAAATCACTCCCAAATTTAATATACATTAATTCTATACATTCTCAACTCTTTTCAATGTTTAAATTTTATTTAAAGTTAAAAATTTCGTGTTAATTTTACTTTAATTTTTAAATTTCCAAATAATATCATATTTTGACATTTTGTTCTACTAAATTTGCATAAATTTATTTTATTTTATTCTTTACCGTTAACTTTTTTTTATTACAATTTAAACAACATGTCATTAATTTATCATATATGTAACCTCAAAGTCAACCACTCATTCTTGTAGAGGCATATCTTAACAAAAAAAAAAAATGTCAAATGATAAGATTTTTTTTTTTAAAATAAACATTTAAGGACAAAAACTATTTAAAACCAAAGTTTAATCTTCTCAATAAATTTTGAAACACTTTGTTTCAGACGTAGAATCAAATATTTATACAGCGTGAAAGATGTTACAAAATATTAATGATTATTCTCTACAGATAGATTCTTCTCTTGAGTTCTTGGAGCTCGATTTAAATTTGACATTATTTATAAGTGGTTTAAAATATAATTTAGAGCAATCTTCTAGCATCCTTTCCCTTTCATATCCTTGCTGGTTTTGAAAATCAATATATTCTTTTTAAGGCATTTTGGTGAGCATGTTCCAATGATTGTCTAACTATATAATAATCTTCTTCACATTATCCATGGAAATGGAAAGGAAGCCATTAGCCAACCAAGTTCGACAAACCAGCTAGACAGAGATAGAGCATTGACACAAAAGATCGAGAAGGGAATAATAAATAATAATAATAATAATAAACCATGTCACAATAATTTTTTTTTTTATTTGAAAGAAAAAAAATTACAAGTTAAAATTTTGAACTTAGTCCTAGAGCTTTTAATTTGTGTTTAATATGTTTTTTGGTACAATAAAAATCGAGAGTATTTGAACTATAAACTTCTTAATCGACGTACGATGTGTTAGTTGAGCTATCTGCTAAATTCGCTTTGGTGAGTTTTAAAATCTTTTGTTTAACAATTGTTGTCATATTTGAAAATTTGGAAACTTTTTTAATGTAATAAGAGCCTATTTGGCTATTAAAAATGAAAGTAATTTAAAATCTTTTTATATAATAAGAATTTATTAAGTACAAAATTGATGTAAATTAATTTGCCTTCACTCACCAACTTAAGCATTTTTGGTCAATTGGCAATTTAATATTGTACCAGAGCACGTTGTTTCCTCTCTAATTAAATTTGATTTTTACTTGTTGGATCTTATTCATATTTCAAGCCCACAAGTAAGGGTAGTGGTAGATGATATGAATTAAATTTACCTTCACCTACTAATTTAAGCTTTTGGGTCAATTCAACAATTTAACATGGTATTAGAGACCGCGAGTAAAGGGAGTGTTAGATGATATAATTAAATTTGCAAATTTTCCTTCACCCATCAACTTAAGTTTTTGGGTCAATTGGTCAATTTAAGAGTCAACGACTAGACACGAGTGTAGTTCAATAGTAATTGACATGTAATTCTTATTTTAAGGTCAAAAGTTTAAATCTTCTCACTCCACACTTTTATATAAAAAAGATGGCACAAAATTAAAAGTTGACATGTTAGACCTTTTAAAATTCAAACCGCTATATTTGTAATTCAATAATAATAATTTAAATAATTAAATAATTAAATAAAATTTAAAAACTTCAATTTTTTTTAAAAAATTGATAAAAGAAAAAATGTGTATATATATTTGGAAGGGTTTCGTGTTGGGAATGGAAGATTGAGGAGGCTTTGCGGCGTACGCGTTTACAACGAATCCAAAGCTTTGTGTCGAGTGTTGGTTGTTTCTGGTCTGTGTATTGGTTTGGTTCTGAGTATTTGAAGGGTTTGTTTGGTAATCTAATCTAATAACGTTGGAAAACAACTTGGAAGGTTTTGATTTTGTTTTTTTGGCCTCATTTCAATGCAAACTAGTTTTTTTTTTTCTTTTTTTTTTTCCTTTTAAAGTGTGTATTAAATGTGGGCCCGACCTGAAAGCATGTTATGTACTACGAGAGCAATTGAACGTGACATGTAAATTTCTCAATATATATTTGTAAAAATTTCTAGTACACTACAATACTATCTCCAAAAAAAATAAAATATTTAAAAATTATGCATGACTAACCAAATAAATTAGTATTAATTTAATAAATCATTTAACGACGTGTTAAATAATGGGTGAGTTAGTATGTACTATGGTAGTACTAGAAACTCTTTTATATTTATTTATCGTGTTTAAAATTTAGGGTTTAAGATAAATGGTTGATTAATGATTGATATTCTTATAGTGAAAATTAAAATTAAAAGATAATAGAAAAACAAAGTAAAAACTAAAACGATGAATGGTTGAGCTTTAAAGTTATAGAAATTATTAAAAGGAGAAAAGGAGGAAAAAAAAAGTTAGAGAAACATGGATAATGACAACTTTAAAGTCGTTGGTAATTATATTAAAATAAATAATTTAGCAAAATACATCTTAAATAGACAAATAATAATAATAATAATTTTCATAGTAAAAAGTTCTATTTCATGACCTTTTCAAAATTTAATTTTCTTTTTTTAAGTTATATGTAAGTTATGTATAAAATATTTAGGTGTGTTTCTATTTGTTATAAAGTATTAAATGTAAGGTTGTTCTCCCCAACTATATAACTTGAATTAACACAAAGATTAAACAGAATTCAAGTTGACGTTAAATTTACTTCTATTGACATAGTTAGACTTAGTATTGAGTCTTTTATCAAATCAAATATTTCATTAATAAACAATGATCTATTTCCTTTTGTTTTTAATAACATAGGAGACGGAAATTCGAACTACATATCTTTTTGATGAGTGACACATATTATATATGTTAAGTTGAGATATGCTCGTGGTGATAAATCAATATCTTCCTAATCAAAACACAAATTACCATTTAACCTTGTTTTCTTGAAAAAAAAAGTATTGTTCTATATTTATAAGGAAAAAAAAAAAAAAGGATATATGAAAGTTAATATTAAGACAAATTGTGGCCATAAAGGCTAAAATAGTCTTCTTGGCGACTTATTCCACGCAGCTCCACAACTTGTTGTTTAGGTACAAACAACAATATTATAATTTATAAAATAAGAGATAGCTCTTCCCACCCACAATAATATGTAATTCTTTTTATTAATTTTGTTGAGAATATTATTTGTTCCCCTAAAATGAATTGCCTTACATGTTCTTTGAACATACGTGGCAAAAATGTTTGAAAACCCATGTGTTTTGTCCATTCATATGAATATTAAATGAAATATAACACCTCCATTTATAAGATCAACAATTGTCTCGTATTATTAATATAATAGACAAATAATGTGATGATGAACTTTGTCACACATTTATGATTAGTTATTAGGAAACTAGACAAAAAAAAAAAGTAATGTCAACAATGTTATTCAATGTGAATATGATCAAGAATATATTGAATTTGTGTGGGTATATAACAAATTGTATGTCAAGTTTGTTAGTTGTTGTAGTTGTTGCCAAAATCTTAAATTCACCATAAATGGTTTGTTTGTCTTTATTTTTTTATTTAATTTTTAATTCAACTTCAGTAGTACATTAGGTGATAATTCAAATATTTGGCTTGTTAATTTAATAAATAATGTCTTAATAAGTTAAATTAAATAAATTATTTTAAATGAAAAAATGTTGAAAATATTTACAACTAATAGCAAAATACAAAGTCTATCGCTACAATGAAATTTTGCTATATTTGTAAATATTTTGGTTCTTTTTGCTATATTTGAAAAGAGCCCGTTAAATTATACTCAAATTCACGGTTGATGTGTTTGAATTAGTAGTTAAGATAATTTAGTACGTTAATTATAGTCTATAAAATCATTTTATTTATTTGTTTACATATTATGAAATATAAACTAAATACAATGGTACAAAAATTTAGGTAATTTCTATAATTCGCTTTTTTCATGTAATTCAAATATCAACTTCATCAACTTCATGTAATTCAAATATCAACTTCATCAATATAAGTTCAAATATTCAAATATAAGGTCTTATCGTTTGGTTATTAGTCGGGATGGCATAATTAGCAAATCATAGCATAATTAGCAAATCATAGTATCTACTTTTTCTCTTGAACTTGGAAGTTTATATTATCATTCTCTTAATAAATAAATAAATAAATGAAACAAGACAATGGGCCACCACGTGGCAGCTGATTAGCCAGTTCTTTTGTAACAGTCGCGGGGGGGGGGGGGGAGGGGGGGGAGGAATGCTGCCCATCAATAATTAAAATTCGAGCTGAAAAGTTCATTAAATTGAATAAAATTTTTTTGAGAAATACAAAATCGCACATGGCGTAAGAAAGTGAGATCATTGTTTGGGAACTTTATTCTTTTATTTATTATTTTTTATAAAAAAAAATAAAAATAAATAAAAAAATCAAAATGGATGGTTTATTTAACTTTTTCTAGGGCCGAAAATTTCAACTTTCCATAGAAAATATTTTTTTAAAAAAAATATAATAGTTAAGTTTTAATTTTTGTTAAAAATTACTTGCGTATTTTAAAACATTAAATTTCAGAGAACATTGATATTTTTCTTGCTTTCTTCATTATTATAATTTTTAAAGTAATTGTTCATATTCAATTATGAAGATCGTTATCTGTTAAAGCTTAATAACTTCTCAAAAAAATATATACACACTTAATAACTCAACTTGATGATATAAACACTCATATACAAATGTAAAATCTAAAAATAATAATTAAATAAAACATACATTATAAAAAGAAAAATTATTCAGACAATTTTTTTTACATATATATATATACACTAGTGAGAATATTTTGTCCTAATTATATTTTAATCGTTTTATAAAATAAAAAAATTTACAATTTTACAAATATTTTTTTATAGTCTCATATTTTGAAATATAATTTATGTTTGGTCAACATTTGAATTATTCAAATTGCCGAAGAAAACGATTTTTTTTTCCTAAAATAAATAACCCACTTTTTTTCTCAAAAAAAAAAAAAATCTTAAAATAAGTTAAAATATTATTTTAGTCCTTGTAATTTGAAATTTGTTAATTTTAGTATCTATACTTTAAATTGTTCAGTTTTAGTCTTTATACTTTCAATAAATCTTAAATTTAGTCTCCAATTTTATTTATGGTTGATTTTTTATAATTTTTTTTATTTATTAGCATTTTTACTATAAAATTTGAAAATATATTCACATATTATATTTCTTTAAATGAAAAATTATTTTTATTATTTAACCGATTTCGGTAAAAAGAAAATGACTTTAAGGGATTAAATTTAAAATTTACTGAAAATATAAAAATTAAAATTAGATAATTAAAATTACAGTACTATAATTAAATAAACTTCGAAGTTATAGGGCCAAAAAGAATAGTTTAACTTGAAAATAAATCGATTATCAAATGAAATAGTTATTCTTTTTGTTCACAAATAATGAAAGAGCTATTCTAAATATACTCATTTGATTTTAATTCTAAATAACGTACGTATATTTTTAGAACAACTTTTGAATATATATGAATTGATTGCTTTTAATCCATGTAATCTTAACCATTTAAAATAACACCTAAAATGATCAGTTTCTTTGAACCCAAGTTTTTTTGTACAAATTTAGCCAATCTACCAAATATAATAAAATTAAACCAAAATTTCCTCATAGAGAAGGGTTACTTGTCCTCAAAAGGAAAAAGAAAGAAATAAAAACTAATTAGAGATTTATAAATAAATTAAATTAAATTAAAATTTTAAAAAAGGACGGCTTGGGAATTATTTTGTTTGACCCTTTTTTTTTTTTTTTTTTTTTTTTGGTGAATTCTCCAACAAACCTTGATATATTTATACTTAAATTAAGCTTCGGCTTACTTAATTTGGATTTACATTATTAACGATGACAGCAATCAGAACAATATTAATGAATATTGTTGTGTTTGATTTTTTATTATTATTATTACCAAATTGGGCATTATACTTTAGATTTTATATCATTTTAGTTATTACACTTTTGAAATGTTTTAGCTCAATAAATCTTAAAAATTCATTTTGAAGTTAATTTTTTTTTAATCAAAATTAGCTAAGTAATAATTTTAACTTCTGTTAAAAAAAAATACTATGGAAATATTTATTTTTGTTGAAGAACAAACTTATAGAGTTCTTCTTTTTTGTTTTTTCTTTTCTTAATTGTAACCGAGAAATTTGAGTATTTAAAAGTAAAGTATTTTAATTTTAAGAAATTTCAAAATAAAGTGTTGAAACAGATAAAATGAGGAAAATAAGGTATCTTCAGTAGAAAATTTAAAAACAAGAGAATAAAGAAAACAAAGTTGTATTTCATGTTTTCATATATTTGTTTGGTAGTGGAATCCAGAAATTAGATTCTAATTTAAACAATTGCAAACTAGTTGTAGTTAACCACTAAATATTAGTTGACAATAAATTATTATTAATTTAATTATGAACATGGTTTTATATTAAAAATTTTGTATTATTATTATTTTGTAATATTATATAATTTATAGGAAAAATTGAAATTTTTGTCCCTATTGTTTGGAAGAAGTTAAAATTTAGGTATTGGGGTTTGTAATTAGAATTTAAACTCCTATGGTTTGATAAAAGTTTCACAAATAATTCCTATGGCGAAAATTGTTTAAGAGGATTTAACAAATCATAAGAACAATATATGAACTTGTATCAAACTATAGGAACTAAAATCTAAATTTTAAAACCATATAAAATAACTAATTTGAAATTTAACTTAATTTATAATAATAACATAATGCATATTTTAATTATAAAAAAATTGAATTAAGTTTACAACACGACATATTATATTTTTAAATATTTTTATCTTTATTAAATATAATTTTGCATTTTAAATTTTAAATTCTAGATTTAATGAAAACATGAAAATATTGTTTTCAAAATTTAACTCCATTAAAACAGTTTTCAATAAACAGAATCCAAATTATCTGGTACATATACATATATATTGACTGAACTCATAAATTTAAGAAAAAAACAGAATTTGAATTATGATCCAAACAACCCTAATATTTCGACATGATTTTGTCTGAGTAATATACTTAATTAAGGAATTGCGGTGCGTAAGGACCAAACATGAATCCCACTCTGGAAGAATTTTTGTGGTCCAATTAAGGTTGTCCCCACAACATGGGTCGTGGGTCCCGCTTTAAGTGCTTCGCCATTTTTGCTTGTGATCGGCCACATATACTTTTGACTCTTTTCTTATTTACTCAATATTTGGAATTAATGTTGAAATTGTCAAAATTAATTTTGTCAATTTCAAAATCATTCTAAATTAAAAATAAATTTAATATTTAATTTAGCATATTTTTTATAACCTTAAAATTAATCAAATTATTAAATATATATTTTGGAATAATTTTTCTGAAAATGACACAAATAATTTTTCTTATTTTAAAATCATTTTCGAATATACTCTATTTAATTTCAACAATCATAGCTTCAGTAGATTTTTAGCTTAGTATTTTTAGGTTAATTTATGAAATTTGGTTAAATAATAATAATGAATTTTAAACAAGAAAGTAAAATATGTAAATATATTTACAAAATTTTTAGTGAAATACTAATAGACAATTTTTTTTTTTTTTTTGAAAAAATCAATAAGTTCCTACTCATAGTAAATACTACATTTAAAATTACAATCATTATAGTTAGATTTTTAAAAATATAAATACTAAAATTAAATAAATTTTAAAATAGAGAGATCAAAATTGTATTTTACTTTTTTTTTTCTCCTTTTTGTCATCTAAGCATAAAATAATGTAAAATACGAAAGAAAAAAGATAAAAAAGAAAAATTATTATAAATAGAAAAATACCACATTATTTAGAAATATAAAATTTTTTACTATCTATCGATGATAGACTACAATAAATTTCTATCGCTAATAGACCGTAAAATTTTTTAATATTTATAAATAATTTAACTCATTTTGTTATATTTAAAAATATTCAATAAAAAAATTATAGTAAATATTTTATCTAATAATTAATGTTATTTTCATTTACCGTGATAGTTTGGTGGGTTCATTAAATGAAATTGTAATTAATAAAAAAAGTATTTAATGAAATGGGCTCCACCCTACTTCAATGTGACAAATTGAAGTATGAACCTCCTAAATTGCATTAATAAATATGGTAATATTATTATTTACTTATTTTTACTATAATTAATGAAATCTTCGATTCTACTTTTTTGAACTAAAATTGACTATATAATATTAGAAAGTGTTTTTTTCTTGTATAATTCATAGTTGAAATTTTGTTACTATGCTTAATACAAAAATTGTGAAGGTAGATAAGAGGATTAAAAAAATCCATATTGACACTAAGTCCAAATCGCTCACAAAAATAACATGTTAGTGGATACTATGAATGTACATGGGTTGAGTTGGGGAAATTGTTTTAACCAACTCGAAAATTTCAAGTTGGTTGTCTGTATGAACGGGGTCTCCAACCCAATCCTTAAATTTTGAGTTGTGTTAGGTTGGGTTGTCTGGTTATTTTTTTTTTTTTTAATTTAAAATACTTAACTTTATCTGCAAGGCATGACTAATAACTAAAATCTCATAAATTCAAATGTTAAATATCAAATATCCATAATATCTTTTATAAGTTTTAAACAAAAACAAACATCATAACGATCCTAAAATAAAAACATTAAACAAAGACATATATATAGTTCGAGTTGGGTTGGATCTTCCTAGAAAAAACATATACATTCAATATGAGACCCGACCCAACCTGAAAAAAATAGAAAATTTTGATCCATCCCAATTCAAGTACAAAACTCTTACGGTTTGTGTTGAATAACCCAAGTCATTTGAGTTGTCAAATAATTTTTTAACACCACAAATATACTTTTTTTTTTTAGTTTATCATAGTTTACATAAATAAATCACAACAAGCATTTGTTATTCTAATCAAACCAACATAGTTTTTTAAAATAAATAAATTTATTTTTTGGCTTGTCTCTCTATACCATTGCTTTTTTTAAGCTTTAAATTCACAAATAAGTAGTGTTTACAAGTTTAATTTTCAAAAACTAAATGTACATCAAACAAAGCTTTAAATTTCAAAATTATCTCTTATACCATATTAGGTTTTATACTTAAAATGCATACCTACAAAACAACATTATCGACAATGCCAAAATATAACTTAATGATAATTGACATGTATTATCTATAACAAAGTTAGAAGTGTAAATCTTATCCCTTTATTTATTGTTTTTCTTTTTTTTTTTAAAAAAAAAAAATGTGGTCATGGCTTAAAAATCGTTACATAGAAAGGGATTAAAAAAAAAAAAGTGAGAATAGCTTTGAAAAAGTAAAAAATGCTCTAAGGTTATCTTGTAATTTCTATATAATTGTTTTGAAACATTGTTTTGTTTCAACAATGTCATTTTTAAAACTAATTTCAACAATAACATCGAATATGCTCGTCTTCTCTTTTTTGGCGGAACACATTGATTCTATTTATCACTCTTGATGTCTGAAAAATAGCAATTCCAATTAAGGTGTTTGATAATGTTATTATTAGTTTTTGTTTTTGAAATTTTTTTTCTCTAATATGAAAACTATAAAAAATAAACTAATATGAAAATATTTCAATTGACATAAATTTCTATTACCAATCTTGAAGTCTAAGGTTCGATCTCCCATCCTACATATTGCACAAAAATAAAACGAAAAAGAAATTAAAGAAAAAAGTTTAAAATTTTTGTTCTTGTTTTATTTTTTAAGTTTGGATAAGAATTGAAATGTTCTTTAACAAAAGATGAAAACCATTAAAAAATATATATATGAGAAGCCAAACATGATTTTAAAAAAGAAAAAAAAAAATTCGTTTGATAACCATTTGATTTTTCTCAAATAAAGTTTATTTTCTCTTAATTTCTTATGATGGTTTGCAGTTTAATTTATAACTGAATTTTAAAAATAAAAACTACTTTTTTTTTTTAATTTCAAAACTTATCTTGGATTTTGAGAACAATAAAAAATAGATAACAAAAGCAATAAATTAAGAAGTAGTAAGGGTGTTTATAAGCTTAATTTTAAAAAACAAAAAATTAGGTGGTTATCCAACCAACCTAAAATAAAGAAAATTTTATATTTTTATTTATATTTTTCGCTCCTAAAATGGTCATGTTAGTTATATCATTTTTCATCCTTAATTTTAAGTATCATTAAATTTGATCTTAAACTTAGTTAAATGTTGCAATTTTCACCCTCTATTAAATTTCCTCTCATTCACCTCCCCAAAAGAAAGATCAATCTCCGTAAATTCAGTAATTTCAATAATATTAAGTTGGGCACATATTTAAATTTTATTCAAATATAAAGTAACTATTAAAACTCTCAAATTTTAGCAAATGCTTCACTTTGATTTTGTTGTTCTTTAAAATAGTTTAAATTTCGTGTCTACGAAAGAGAATTTTTTTTGAGGTCCTGATACTCATTATACCTAACATTGAATATACTAGGTATTCACCTTATCAATATCTCAAATCAATAATGGATTTTTTCTAGTGCCTAAATGGGGCACTCGATTCGGACTGAACTTTTTGTCAGGCTACTGTCTCGAATTATGGGGACCTACACATATTAGTACAATACATCAAAGTCCCCGGCCATAACTACACGTGCAAGTTTTCCTGCATATGGCTAGTCCGTGATTTCTGAGGCATTGCCTGTGACTCAACATGGGAGAAGGGGGCAGAACTACACACTTTCATGTTCAAAGCATTGTCTGAGTGAATAGGCAACGCCTACCACGCAAAGCTTTCTTGAAGAGGCTCGTTTCAAGTTTGTTATCCTAACCATCTCCTCTGCTCCACAGGGAGTCTGACCTCTTCTTCAATCTTATCTATAGCTTTGCTCCTTAGCTCCCTGCAGCTCTAGCAACTTGCTGTAATAGCTAGCTTTTCGGGTGGCTTGCACTCCGAGTGATGCAGCTAAGCCAGAGTGGGCTCAACCATTAGGCTATGTTTCTAAGTGCACACTGAAAATCTTTTTATAACGAATTCTTAAATGAAAAACTTATCATGTAGTGTCAAATTTGCAACCATTTTGTTTAATTTAGTTTAACATTACGTGATTAACACTACAAATTTATTTGTATTAGGTGAAATTTAATGAAATTAAAAGTTTTAAGGGTAAAAATGAAAAGAAGTTTATACGAATAATTGTAATCATTAATTATTTTTCAAATCATATAAAATAAAATAAATAAAGGGAATTTAAGCTGACTACGCAAAGTTAGATTTAAAAACTAGGAGGGTGGTGATTTAAATTTCAAATTTTGGCTCCGTAATTAGCGTCCTTAGCTCATAGGACTTCCCACGCCTTTTCTTTTCTTTTTCTTTATCCTTTTCTTTTTTCCTACGCGTTTTTGCTTTTCTTGTTTTAGAATTTCTTTATTCTTTTCGTGTTCTACATAAAATTACTCAAATATTAAAAATAATTAAAGAGAGAAAGATTTCCAATTAACAGATTTGTTGTTATATTGGATCTTTATAAAAATATAGAACTACTTTTTTATGTTTTAATTTATATTATTTTTCTCTAACTTTTCGTCAATCCGACATTTTATACAATTCTATCAATATATAATTTCTATTAGCATCAACACAATCACATCAATTGATCATAGACAACTAATTGAACAAACCAAATTATTTTGCTTTTTAATGACAAAATGTGTAATATTTTGTGGGTAAATATAAAGGATTTTTTTAAAAAAAATTAATATTGTAATTTTTAAGCTTATTATGAAAATAGGGTTATTTTGAATCTTATTATTCAAATATTGTAGTTTCGTTGATCCCCGTCTTTTCAATAGTAGTGGCTATTCAAACTGCAAAAATTGAACCGTTTTTTTAAAATCGACCGAAAATTTAGTGGAATCGAATTATTCAATTCAGTTTGATTTCAATTTTGAAATCGAACCGAACCATTTTTAATTAATTCATATATTTACTTACTTATTTATTTATATATTTTAAAAAAGAACAAAATTGAATTTAAAACATTTTTAACTTAACGAGCAAAATTGAATTTAAAATCAAACCGAACCATTTTTAATATATATATATATAAGACACACACATATTTTTTTAAAAAATAGCAAAACTGAATTTATGCAGTTTTGTTTGGTTCGATTTGAACCGATAAATTGAGTCAATTCGGTTTCACATATAAGAATTTGAATACTTTCGGTTCGATACGGTTACCCCCTCTACTTTTATAGATAAAGATCAATAAAATATACAAAAATAATAATAATAAAGAGGCGATGAACTTACTATAAAGGACTATAAATTTCAAACAACCATATTTTTCTATTAAGTTTTTTTTTTTAAAGAACATAATTTTTAAAGAAAATCTAATTATAACAATATTTAACCATTTAATAGGTCAGTTGCAATATTCCAACGATAAGTTTCAAAACAACCATATTTAATCAATTAGTTTAAAAAATAAAGATATTAATTAAACAAATCCAATTGTATAAATCACACAACTGTAATATGATATAGTGCAGTTAGTGTAACAACTAACCAATACAATAATGTCATAATTTGTAAAACTGTAATATATTAAGAATATAATATGATAATTATAGAAGGAAATATTTGAAGCTAAGACCACGTCAGAAAACATTTTCAAAATATAGAAAAATAAAAATTCAAAAAATTGTAGAACTATATTAATGTAACTTAAAACTATTAATTATTTATTATTATCTCTTTAAATATTAATGTTTCAACCAACCTCTCGAATTCCTAATGAACCCCATGTGGGGGAGGTTGATTTTGAGTTGGGAAGTTTAGTAATCTATCAATTATATATATCCATGAATTATTCATATTAATTGGATAACTAAAAAATAATTATATATCTAGAATTGTTCAATTGATTGGACAATTATTTAACTCAATTTGACTAATTTGTTTGTATAATCATACTATCCTCCAAAAATATAGGGTTAGAAATGGAAACTATGGCAATTTTGGGTTTTCAAACCACATTTCCATTCTATTCTCCTTCTTTTGAGGTTAAAAACAATGTGAATGTCAATGAAATATCTTATAAAATATTTCAATTTGATGTAAAATATAAAATGTTTTAGACAATTTAACATCTGGGGAAACTATTAAACTTCAATCTTAATTATGTTATTCATGTCAATGAAAATCTATCTTAGTGGTGAAAACATTTTCTATTTCTTTTAGACCATTGTATTTTTTTTTTTTAACGTCGTAATAAAAAAATATATTATAAGATATTAACCTTTTACGAGAAAATCAATGTTGACTCCTAAAGTTATTAAGTGTATTGATTTAGATGCTAAGCTTTAATTTTCATCAAATTATAACCTACACTTAAAAATAAGTGTTTTGATTTTTACCCTAAGTTCAATTTTCTATAAAATCACCCACTAATTTTAAATATATATATATATGTAAAAGTCTAAATTGACTCATTGATTTAATAAAAATAAAGTTCTGAGAAAAAAAATAGATCTCACTAATAAATAGATTAATAATTGAATAATTTTGTTAAGATGCATAAATAAAAAAAGGAATTTATATCTTTTTTTTCTCTCTAAAATTTCATCAATTTCATGTCGTAATTGTGTTTTATAATTTAGTGAATGCATAAGAGAAAGCCTTAGTTTTAAGGATATTTGGTGTGATGACTTATTAGATGATTAAATTTGTAATACATCTTAAAGTTAAATTTTAAAATTGTAATATTTATTTAAATTTGAGGTGATATTAAAAATAAAAATAAAAATAATAAATGGAAAAGCAGTATTAGAAGCAAATGACGTGACTAAATTTACAACATTAATGCAGTATTCGTGCATTATTTAAAAATAATAATAATAAAATAAGAAGAAGAAAGTCAAACCTAACAATAAATGAAATGAGTAATGAAGAAAAATTTTATAGTAGTACCACAAAAGAAGCATGTATGCATTTTGTGGGATTCAAAAAATAAAACAATACATTATTAAATCACGGATCAATTAATCAATATAATCACTATTGAATCTTCGTAAAATTTGTCCTATCAATTTCAATATATGAGATTCGGTCTCTTACTTCACATATTATTAAAAGAAAAAAAGAAAAGAAAATTGACGTGTCAAATATTTAATGGATGAAGTTACTATAATTTTTGTGAAAATGAATTGAAAATTAAAAATCGTTTACGATATATAAGCGACACATAGGATTCTACCTCAGCATAGTTTGTCCTACTCACTTGGCTTTACTCTTCCACATGGCATATTGGCCCTAATCTCTCCTCGATGCTATCCATGTTGTCTTGGGACATTTTTTAGGACAATATGTGTAAAATTTTCTATTATTGGCCTCCAAACATATAATTTAACGAGTTAAATATATATTCTCAATTTATAACTTACATCCAGAAGCGTGTAGTTAAACATAGAATAAAGGATATCTTTTATTTTCTTTTTTGAAAAGTTCACAATATGGATATCTTCTTTTTAGACTAATGATATTTTTTTTTTTACACAATTAATTAGAAAATGTATCATACAAACTCAAAATAATAATTGTCTTAATCAAAATCCCAAACTTCCACACATGTATAATTTCAATTTATATTGCAATATAGTAACAAATTTTCATTACTGCGAGTGATTTTATTTTCCTAAAAAATTTGAGTTTTCCACGTTATTGATTTCAACATAAATGGTATAAATTAATAAGTTGGACAATAAGATGTAATTTTTTATTACTTCTATTGAATTATTCGTTAAATTTATTATAATCTATAAACTCAAGCTCGATGATAAACATTGTATTATCAAGAAACCTTCAATTCAAAATTTTGGAATATCATTTACTTTCTTATAAGACAGTTAATGTATGATTTAATTGTGTTTAAATTAAAAAAAATGCAATTTCTATACCATTTTTAATGTATATATATTTGTTAAAAATAATAAAATAAGCAAGTATTGGGAAAATTAAATTTTAAATTAACAATTTAAACCGAACTTTTTAATTTATTTATCTTGAGATACAAACTTGGTTACTAGTTTATTTATTTGGTTACTTGAAGTGTGAAATAGACTGTTTATTATTATTCAATTTGTTTGATTCTAAAGTGTTGACTTTGATATCTTAAAAAGATAGTAAAAATGAACATAGGAGAATAGTTGAAATTCGTTTCTTCATCTTATACAAAAATTGCTTGAAGAAGCCTTTTGAAAAATGGGTAAAAGAATATTGTCAAATAATAATAATAATAATAATAAATAATTAAATAAAAAGGGCAAAAGAATAGCTTGGCCAGTGCAAAGCACAACACAGCGTATACCACTTTCCCAATATTCATACTTGATTGTCGGCCACAGTGAATCATTTTCTTTTTCTTTTTCATCTTTTTTTTTTTCTTTCTTTTTTAAAATTTGACAAATTCAAAAACTTCTTCTAAAGTACATTGTTTGTTGCAATAAAATTCTTAGATTTTTAATTGTAAAATATTAAAATTAAACCTTCAAATTTATCATAGTTATAGAATTGGTAAAAATTGAACTCTCCAATTTGTACAATTGTTACAATTTTTATATTTATATTAGTTTGAGAGTCAAATTTTAACACTTGTATAAGTTTGAGAGCTCAATTTTAATAATTGAAAGTTTGACCGTATAATTGAAACTACCACCATATTTTAAGGTTGGTTTTTGTCATTACTTTTTTTTAATCAATATTTGCCCCCCTCCCCCTTCTAAAAAAAGAGAGAGAAAGCGTTCCAAGCTCCTAATAAAAATTAAAGTAAATTTGGGGGCAAATTATAAAACCCTAAAGTAGGGTGATAGTTGCAATTATACCCTAAAAATTAAGCCCTCAAACCTATATGAATGTTAAAATTTGGTCGAATTTAACATTCAAACTTAAATAATTGTATAACTTTCAACATTTGCATAAATTTGGAGATTCAATTTTTATCATTTATTGTACCAATTTCTATAATTATTGTAAGCTTGAGGATCTAATTTAAACAATTTTAGAAATTTAAGAGTCAAATTTTTACAATTATAAGTTTGAGAGGTGTAATTGCTACTACCACCATACTTCACGAGTAATTTTTATAATTTACCCTAAATTTTATTCAATTTTCTAAATTTTTCCGAACTGATTGTTATATGTGTATATTTACTTTAGTGATGGTTCATACATTGAATTTATATTTATTGTTTATTTTTAAAATAACAAATTTGATCTATTTTGATTTACATTTTAATGAATAAAAAAAAAATACCAATCAAGGTTTCACTTCCAATCATGCCTTTTATTTTCTTTTACTCCGGAACTTTAAAATTATTTCATCTTTTTTAAAGAATATTTTACAGATTGGATAATCTTATTTACAAGTATTCAAAAGATTAAATTTTTAGGTTATTTATTTAGATAGTCACAATTTTTACATATATACTTCATGATATTTTATTATAAACAGTGTCATATATATTTTATAATTTTTATACTTTAGTCATCCTGCCAAATTAAATTTATTTTTAGTGAAACAGTTCTCAAAAAAAGAAGAAGCAAAATTTTAAATTTAAGAATAAATCAAAGCTTTTTTTAAGGAGTATAATTAAAATTCATGTGGGTATTTCTTATAATTTAACGAACTTTTTATTTTATTATTATTATTTATTTATTTATTTTAACGAGAAAAAGATAGGTGAAGCTGGCGATTTGAATGACTTTTTGCAACATGAAATATGCGTTTTTGGATTACTTGCGGCTAAAACAGTGAAACCATTGTCTCTTGATGTGATGGATAAATGATTAAGAGGGTAGACTTCAATTTGTAATTCAATAAATGGAGGGGGGGAAGAAAAAAAAAAAAGACACAAACATTTTGGTTATTTTAAATTTCAATTATTTTATGTTTTAAATTCTATATTAAAACATTTCATTTGTAGTTAATTTTGGTTTAAACCTATACTTTTCATTTCTTTCTTAAAGGTTCGGATCTTTTTAATTTTACATACCATCTAATACTAAGCTTAGCTCAACGTGATTGGCATAACATTTTATCCTAGAGTTAGAAAATTCGAATCTCCTAATCTCCAATTGTTGTACTAAAAAAAAAAAAGAAAGATGTTGTTCATCCGTCTAGGAGATTACATGTATGAATCCTCCCTTCTAAATTGTTGCAAGTTTATACGAACATTCCAAATTATTAAAAATGAAAATATCTCCACTTTCTTTAATTTTAAAAAAAAAAATCACTATTTGAGTCTACATTCTATCAATGTTAATGGTAGAGATAATGAACGAACACAATATGAAATGGTCGAGATTGTGAATGAACAAAATTTAAAATTTAAAAACGTGATCAAAACTTCTTATATTGTTGCTAATAATGTATGTACCAAGTTGTAGCGTTTGGTTTAAATTTTCTAAAGTATAAAATAGAAAAATAGTGGTTAGTTTGATTAGTTTGGATGGACCTTTCAATTTTAGTTGGTACAATATCTATTTTGGTATGTTGGGTTTGTAGTAGAATGATATAGTTTTTGTTCGATTTCTTTTTTCACAATATTTTTCTTCTTAAATTAATGTGTCGGTTCTATCTTTATTTTGGCCAAAAATAAATCCAAACCAAACTTGCATTTTGGTATATATAATCAACTAACAATAAAATAAAGAAGACACTGAAATTCAAAGTTGTAGTTTCCTTCAAATATAGACGGGTAATTTGTGATGTTTCTATTCTTCACAATATCAATTTGGAAAACTAGAATCAATAATTAAAATTTAAAACAAAAATTGAAGAAACTTTATAGTATAATGATAGTATTCACTATTGTCATTCATAATTTGACACATTATCAAATGATGTATTAATTTATCATTCATTTATTTTGTAGATTCTACATAATTTTTTTCGACAATATGTAGAATGAAAGAATCGAACTACAAACACCAAGTCGAGCCACACTCATTTTACTACCGTATATAATGCTTAATTTATATTTTTGTGACAAATAATGAAGGGCTATGTACTATAATTTTCTCTAAAAATTCGGTCCTTGGTGTAAAAAGTCCCTCCATAGGCTGACGTGTCAACGAAGTTGTTGGGCAAAAAACGCGTCTATTCTTTTTTCACGGTATATTTTTATTATTCCTATAATTATTATTTTCTCTCTTTCATTTTTTATTATTTTTTTAAATACCAAAATTGGGCGCGTTGACAAGAATGTGGACGCGGTGCACCACACTAACATGGGCCCCTCATCAACGCCGACGATCCAGCCGAGGGGCCGCGTGGGACCCACTTCCAAACTGGCTATTGGTTGTCGCTTTCTTAGCGTGGGGTCGCTGATATTATCTGACCTGGCACAGGTTTCTCACCGTCGGATCATCGTTGATCAAGGAGTCTGTGATGTTGGATCAGCATCATCAGCGATGTGAACGCCCGCAGCAGATCGAAACAGCAGTGACGATGTTTTGACTTGGCAATAAATGTAGGGTTGTTTGGGGATTTATGAAAGTAACGCATGTCTTAATTCGGCGATTACGTTTACGTGTCCTTTCTGTCTGCTATAATTTTGTAGCACTTAATTACCATTTTCGATTTTTTTTTTTTAATTTTTAAATCATTATATAATTACTCTTTTTATTTAAATTTTCATCAACCTAATTTTTTTAAAAAAATTAAAAAACTAAAAAGGTAAATTTCTAAAATAAATATATACATAAATCAACGAATTAAATTATACTCAAGTTGACTGATTTTTCATCTTTTTAGTAGCGTTGGTACGCTCAACTAATCATTTTTATACTTCATGAGGCAGTTGTGCAGGTGCAACGTCATGTCAACATGTCCTTAAAGTGTTTCAATGCAACTCTATGTAATTGTCCAAGAATATTACATGCCTTATACTTGTTAAGATAACTCCCAAGTAAATTTGTATGGGTCAATCCACAATTAACATTGCCGACATTAGTATAACCCAAGAGTAATTGACGTGTATTAATATCTTTGAAATTAGAAATTCGATTTCTCATACCTCATGTTTGTTGTATTACAAATATATATACACGCATATTTAAACATCACCTTGATTGTCTTAAATTGCTTGCTAAAGTAAAAACTATTCATATCTACTAACCCAAGTTCTTTTAGTATATTTTTTCCTCAATTATCACTTGCTTTATTGGAAAACTCATAGGTAAGGTTACAAAACCTCGTGATTACTCTAAGTCAATCAAAACTTAAATTTGGAATTCCTCTTATTGAGTCATCAAAAAGAAAGATACAACTCTTCTTGTTGGTATGAGTAGTAAAATACACAAATTTTCAAAGCCTTTTCCCAACCACACTTTAATATTCGTAGGATTTCTCTCATTTAAATGTGATTTATGTTCGTTCACTTAATTATCATCTACTCGAGCGTTACATGGGCACCAATATCTGCCTTAGTCTGTCCTTAAACTACATCCTACTAAAAGACCTCTTTGATTCATCATAATAAACAGTCAGGTCATACTTTGGAATTCAAAAGTAAACATTTGATGGCTTGGACATTCCCTTACATCCCTTGCAACTCATGTGACGCGTCTCCTTGCAACTCACGTGAAGTCGTCTTACTTATATTTATATGGTGGCTAAAATGGAGACCATCTCTACGAACCAATGTGGGCTATTTCAACATGATATGTAATCACTCACATGCTTCCTATGAAAACATCCAGGATGTCATTAAGAGAAATGCAAATCAATGTAAGACATGGGGAGGAAATAAGCTTAGTTTTTAAAAACAAAAACAAAAAATGAAATGATTATCAAACGGGGCCTAACTATTTAAATATTTAAAAAAATAAAAATATTTCGGTCATTCTCTTTATCATGTTTATTAAATTAACTATCTTGAGTATATGTACTAACATGTTAATTCGAATACGGTTTCAATCCACATTAATTAGAGATAATCATTGGACAGATAGATGTTAGATGTAAACTAATATAACATTCACCAAATTAATTATTTTAAAAATAATTTAAAGACCTAAATAAACACTTTAAACCTTTAAATATTAAAGTCGAACAAATTTAAAAATTTAATGACCAAAATATAAATTTTGCATCCACTTATAAAGAAGGAATAAATTTGAAAGTTAAGCTAAAAAAAAAACGGATAAAGCCATATTTATTTATATGTATTTTGATAAGCTAGACTACTCTTAGTTGTCTACCTTCCATAATTTATAGTAATGATGAAAATATTGACCTTTTTGGCTTATTTTATATATATATATATTTTTAGGCTAACCTTTTAGGCTTTATATATATATATATATATATATTTGAATGAAGGGGTAAATTGGTAAATACAAAAACCATGGTAATTTTCTTTTAAAGTGGTAGAAAAGTTACATTTCAAAATTCAAAATAAAATAAAAATTAAGAAAAGGGGACATGAACGGCATGAAATCTTTAGAAAAACACACAGTAGCCTCCCGTGAGCATCGGTAGTCGAAAAAACAGTTTTGAATAATAATAATAATAATAATTATTATTATTATTATTTTTTAAAATTTTAAATTTTCAAATCAATTCCTTACCAACGTGACGCCCACCTCATTTACTTCCTGCCCCTCTCTTTCTCTCTCTATCTCTAATACATACCAACAAATTTCCTCCACTCTTTAATTTCTCACGAGAAATTGCACGAAATTCTCGTGATATTGCCGGCCTGCTGGGGGAAACTCGCCGGAATTTTATTTTGTTTTGTTTGTTTTTTTGTTTTTCCGGTCAACTCAGCGCCGGCAGAAGGCACCACCACCACCGACTCTGTTAATTAATATTTATGATAGGTTTTTTTTTCCAATATTTCATCATAATGCTATGCAACTACTACTTGAATTTTCAAAGATGATGTGGGCAATTTTGTAATTTGCTATATGGTTTATTCCATGCGTTGGCTTTGAGAGTTGAACCATAGAATAGGAATGAAAATAGAATACAACTATACCCTGTTGTATACCAATTCAAAATAATATAAGGCCTAAAATAATAATAATAATAATAATAATAAAGGAATCTTATTTTTCATATTTACTATATTTTCTTTCCTAACATTTTTTATTTTTTGGTTAAAAAAGCATTATTGGTTTTTTTAATATGAAAAAAGTATTAATGTTTTTGGTTTACATAGCACTAAATACTCATTGACGAAAATAATTATAATGATTAAGATTAGAGCTCTATTGTTAAGATATATATATATATATATATATATATATATATATATATATATATTATATCCAATAATTCATTAAACAATTGGAATGTAATGATTGAAGTGATTTTTTTTATATGAAAATGTAAAAAACAAAAAAACACTAAAAAATTAGCTAAACCACAAACTCTTAAATTTGTGTCTAAATAACCAATAAACTTTAAAAAAAATGTAAAATATGTTTTAAATATTTAATTTTGTATCTAATAGATAGACTTAAAAAAAAGTTAAACTTTCATTTTTTTGGGTTATAATGATGCCATAAATGGAAGATCTAACCTTGACCTTTAGGATGAAAGGTGATCGATGAAAGGTAATCAATTATCGTTAAGCTAAGTTTGTGTTTAATAAATTATTAATTTATTTTATTTTAAAAAAATCAATCTGCCTAATAGATATAGAATTGAAGTTGATGTCTTTTAACACAAATGTAAAATTAAAAGAAAAGAAAAAACAAGAAGTTTCAAGGAATTTAAACAAAAGGAAAACGAACAAAATAAAAATAAAGAGAATAAATTCTAAGAAAGGAAAAAAGGAATAATTTTGAAAATAAATAAATGAATAAAAGAGAAAAAAAAAGAAAAAAAAAAGAATCTGGTGGGCTTTGAGCTGTAATATAGCTGGCCCTTTTCTCACGTATTATTTCTTCCTCACACATCTCCAAAATCCCTAGAAAACAAACCCTCTTCTCAAATCCCTCTTTATCTCTCCGCTCCACTCTCTAAATCCCTATATCTCTCTCTCTCTCTTCACACCCACATTTTTGAAGCTCAGATCTCAAAGAAGGGATTTGAGCATTTTCCTGAAAAGAAAAAAGAAAAAAAGAAATCCCCATTCTCCAAAATCCCTCAGGTTTCAGAGAAGGAAGGAAGGAAGAAAGGTGAAAGAAAGTGGGAATTTGTGGAATCAGATGTCTCACATATGAGATGAAGAGCGATACCCATTTCAACATTCATCTTTTCTTACATTTTTTCCTCTTCTTTGGCACTTTTCTTTTGTGCCTTTCTTCTTCTTCTTCTTCTGTTTCTGAAGAGTTTCTTCAAGTTTCCAGCCATGGCGGCCGAGGCCTTACTGACGCCGAAGCTCATTACATCCGTCAACGTCAACTCCTTTACTACAGAGATGAATTTGGCGACCGTGGTGAAGAAGTCGTCGTCGATCCTAAGCTTGTTTTTGAAAATGACAGAATCAGAAATGCTTACATAGCATTACAAGCTTGGAAGCAAGCGATTCTGTCTGACCCTTCAAATCTCACTCGGAATTGGGTTGGATCTGATGTTTGTCATTACACAGGGGTTTTCTGTGCTCCGGCGCCGGATAATTCATCGATCCGTACAGTTGCCGGAATTGACCTCAACCACGGCGACATTGCCGGGTACTTGCCGGAGGAGCTTGGTCTTCTTGTGGATCTTGCATTGTTCCATATAAACTCTAATCGGTTCTGTGGGACTGTTCCTCACAAGTTCAAGAACCTGAAGAGGCTGTTCGAGTTGGATCTGAGTAACAATCGCTTCGCCGGAAAATTCCCTCGGGTGGTTCTTGAGTTGCCGGAGCTGAAGTTTTTGGATCTGAGGTTCAACGAGTTTGAAGGGACTGTACCTAAGGAGCTTTTCGATAAGGATTTGGACGCCATTTTCATCAACCATAACAGATTCCGGTTCGAGTTACCGGAAAATTTCGGGAACTCGCCGGTTTCGGTTATTGTTCTTGCTAATAACAAATTTCATGGGTGTGTGCCGGGAAGCATTGGGAATATGTCCAGATTGAATGAGATTATTCTGATGAATAATGGGTTTCGATCGTGTTTGCCGTCGGAGATTGGGTTTCTGAAGAATCTGACGGTGTTTGATGTGAGTTTTAATGAATTTTTTGGGAGTTTGCCGGAGACGATAGGTGGAATGGTGAGTTTGGAGCAGCTGAATGTGGCGCATAATTTCTTGTCTGGAAAGATTCCGGAGAGTATCTGTAAATTGCCGAATCTGCAGAACTTTACTTACTCTTATAATTTCTTTACGGGAGAGGCGCCGTCGTGCTTGGCGTTGCCGGATTTTGATGACCGGAGGAACTGTATACCGAAGCGGCCGGTGCAACGTTCTGAGAGGCAATGTAAGTCGTTCTTGTCTAAGCCTGTGGATTGCAGTTCTTTTGGATGTCCTTATGTTGCTCCGTCGCCACCTGTGGTGGTGCCTTCTCCGCCACCTGTTGTTGTCCCATCGCCATCGCCACCTGTTTTCTCTCCTCCGCCACCTGAATCCGCTTCACATCCCATTTACCGGCCACTCCCTCCGCCACCGCCATCCCCATCTCCTCCTCCCCCACCTGTTTACTCTCCTCCTCCGCCTCCACCATCCCCGCCACCCCCGTCTCCACCACCCCCACCACCGCCAGTTTACTCTCCACCCCCACCTCCCCCGTCTCCTCCTCCGCCTTCTCCACCACCACCTTCCCCACCCCCACCATCACCCCCACCGCCGCCCCCACCGGTTTACTCTCCACCTCCACCTCCACCATCACCACCCCCACCATCTCCACCGCCACCACCACCACCGGTTTACTCTCCGCCACCACCTCCACCATCTCCTCCTCCGCCGTCTCCTCCCCCACCATCGCCACCACCGGCGCCGGTGTATTGCGTCCGACCATCACCCCCACCTCCACCACCGAACTCTCCCCCACCTCCTCCTCCCTTGTTCTCTCCACCCCCACCTGTTTACTACTACAATTCACCGCCCCCGCCCAACTCTCCACCACCTCCGCCATTGTACTCTCCTCCACCACCGCCCAACTCGCCGCCTCCTCCGCCACATTCACCTCCACCACCAATCTATCCTTACTTATCTCCCCCACCTCCTCCACCTGTCTATTCTCCCCCTCCACCGGTCTATTCACCGCCCCCACCACCGCCGTGTATAGAGCCTCCCCCACCTCCACCGCCACCGTGTATAGAGTATCATGAACCCCCACCCCCACCATCACCCTCACCACCTCCGCCCATCCAATACCATCCTCCGCCGTCTCCTTCACCCCCACCCCCACCTGCACCGACCCCAGTTTACCATTCACCTCCTCCGCCGGTTTATCACTCTCCACCACCACCACCATCACCGTCGCCTCCTCCGCCACCTGCATCCCCACCACCATCACCTGTATACGAAGGCCCATTGCCACCAATCTATGGAGTTTCGTACGCCTCTCCTCCACCTCCACCCTTCTATTGATTCTTTTGAGAAATTTTCCTCCTCTAACCTTACCTCAACTCAACCCACAAAAGAAGGAGAAATTTACACCATGCCCTCTTTTATCTTCTTCAATGTACTAAAAATTTCCCAATCTCTCCATTATTTTTTCTCCTTGGGCAATGCTCATCGCTCTTTGAGGAAGAATAATCAAAGACTTTTAAGGATTATATTTATTTCTGCAAGTTAAAAGCAGCCTTGTCCATCATGTTCTTCTCTCTTACAAACCTCAATTACTTGTTTAAAGATTTGGAAAAGCAACAAAAAAAAAAAAAAAAAAAAGAAGGCATTTTATTAAGCATACACAGGGAGTGTAAGGTAAGAGGGAAAGTCTCTTCTTATTTGTTTGAATTGTTATGGATATTTGAATTTGTGAAATAAATGGCAGAGAAGAGTAGAAGAAGAAGTGCAGAGAATGTTTATGTTTCAGCAAAAAAAGAAAAAAAAAAATTGTATGTATAGGGATGAATTGAAGAACTATAATTCAGAGCAACAATGGGAAAGCAGCAGTTTCTGCTGCTGCTGCTTTCTGGTTTGTGGTCTTTTTATTTTTTGTTTTTCTTTTTCCTGTTATTTTTTTCTTCTTTATTATACTTTTGTTTTCCAATTTAATAGTATAATCATGAACAATTTACTTGTATCAGATTGTCTGAATTCAGATTATATTATCTTGAATGTTCTTGTCTGTTTTTTTTTTTCTTTTTTCATTCTTCGTCTTCATAGTACTTTGTTTCCATCAAACTCTTCACCTTATTGCATCTCCCATGCCAATGAATCTGTTTGGATAACCAGAAACTTGAAATTATCTTGCCCAGAAAATTTTCATCCTCTCACTATCAAGAAATATATATCCCTGTTTTCCAATTCAAACCAATTTTACATCATCATCAACCCTCAACTTTTTCCATTTAATCCCTATAATAATTCTTCCTGTCTTTATCAAAGTTACAGGTCAATCTGTCTGAAGAGTTAAATCAAAACTGTCGATTTTTGAGATGTATTGTTCGGATTGGTTTAATTAGTTGGAGATTATTCCATGGTTGAAAATGGTGTTTCTTGAATTGGGTTTCCATGTGCATTCCATTTTCTAGGATGAAAATTTTGAATTAGGCCGTTGTTTCTCCACTACATCAGGCTTTTGGGAGAAATTAGAATAGTTTTTTTTTTTTTTTTTTTTTTTTTTTTATAATTTTTATTTAATTATTTTAATTTTCTCTTTTGTCATCTTCCCAAGTTTTGAAAAAATTTGGTCCTATACACGAGTCGGCAGCCTAACTTTTTCACACTAAGCAACCAGCATTGCAAACTTTTTTCACCCCAAAATTCATCATATTTACTCCCCTTGATTGGTGCAATGTTTTGGCTGCTTTTTCAACTTCTTTCAGTCCTGCTATATTAAAACAATATTTAATATTTCTGTAAACGAATTTTGACACCAACTGAGTTTTGATTTCTTTTCCAATTCATTGATTGAATATTTAAGAACTGGATAGAGAGAGAAGTTACCTTACTTTTGTAGTGAGAGAGGAGAGTGACGTGTACGTCAAATCTTCATTTACCAAAAGCTTAATCTATAGACTTCATTCAATGCTGCCGGCGCCGGTACAGCTAAATTCACTCCGTAATTTCGTCGAGCAACTTCCAAGCACTAAGAATCTGTCAAATTCCGATCATCCCTGCCGGCGCCGGTGTCCGATCACTCATGACTATTGCGCAATCTGATATTCACACCGAAAAATCAACCGAATTTTGTCGGCAATTTCGTCGAAGACCTTCCGAACACAGCAAAAAAAAGGGGGAAAAAAAAGCCAGTTGACTGCAGAATGGTTTAGATTCTGAAACAGGCTATATAAAAACAAGCAATAATCGTTTTTCATGGTCCTACGATTTCTGCAACTTGAATTGAATTCATGAGAGGATCCGACAGATCTGATAAATTAATTGGCCCTAAGTCCCTCCTTTTGTTTATCTTGTCTTCGGTCTCGTCGTTTTCAATTGCCAGACTGAGAAATTCAATTTCTGCATCGTTTGGTATGCCAAAAGGCAAAAGCCTACAGTATTATAGATTCCTCTGAGGAATTGGTTTCTTTTTTCTCTTGTCATTTCCTTTGCCCTCCATTTTCGGACCTTATGTTTTTCTTCAAGCATAAAAGGACGATCCACTTTATGAGAAATTAGAGAACTTTCATCAATTTCCTTTTAATTTTTCCTGCTTTATGGGGCCCGACGGTGACCAATTACCCTTTACGCGGGCAACGGGTAGAGGGAGTGGAAAGATAATTTGATATGGATTTTATAAGTTTAATTATTACTTTAATCAATATACTTTTAAATATTTATTTTGGTTCATATGCTTTAAAATTTGTTTTGTTTTGTTTTAGTTTATATATGGTTAAAAACGTCTTTTCGGGTTTTTGTTTATCTAACTTTAGTTTATTTTACTTCTTATATATATAGAAAAAAATGACTATTTTAGGTCTTTCATTTTTATTTTTACTTAATTTATAGGAGATGAAAATGGTCATTTTTTAAAAGTTTGAGGACCAAGATGAACCAGTCTTGAAAGTACAGGGACCAAAATGAACATTTGAAAAGTAGAGTTACCAAAAAGAATCAAAGCCAGAAGTTCAAAGACCAAAATAATATTTAAACTTAGTTTATATTTGTACTATAGTACTTAAACCTATTGATATCAAATTCCAATTTTACGGATATGTTGATATTGGCTGATATTTTTGTAAATTAAAAGTATTTAAATTAATAATTAAGTTACCCATTTATCTATTATGTATTTCTTTATTTATATATATATATATATATATGTTTTATGTTTTAATTAAACGTATCAATGAGTATTTTAATCTTTGACTATAATGATAATTATTATTATATTGTTATCATTATCATTATTATTATTATCGTAAAAAAAATCATAACTCAACTAACATAAAACATAAACTATTAATTTTAAAGTTAGAAATTCGATTTCCAACTTGCTTGAGCGTCTCTAGAAAAATTAAATGGGATGGTTGTGATTAAACTATAATATTTCAATTTTATCATTTTTCTAATGATTTGGTACCATGAGTTTGAGAAGAGAATTTGAACTTCAAATTTCAAAGGGAAGGAATAGATTCATTAATCATTGAAATATCTTCAGGTTGACAACCCGATATAAAAGACATAATAAATAGTAGAAATTCATGTCATGTTTGATTGTTTTTAATTTTTTTTATTTACAATATGTAGGATGGGGAATCAAACTTCAGTAATAGAGATTGATAGTAAGTATAAGTTTTATGCCAATTGAGCTATTCTAATTTTGACTATGTTTAATTGGCTTGGCTCTACCTTATAGTAGTATTTTAGAAACATATTTATTAATTTTTTGTAAAAAAAATTAAAAAATACAGTATTTAAAAGTTTGACAGATTTTTAATAAGTATCATCTCTTGAATAGTAGTTTACATGTGTCTATATTTGAAAATAATTCCAACAATTTTGTCATTTAAAATAATAATCTATTTTATTATTAACTTTATTTATTTATTTTTTATAAACGGTAAACTTTACAAAGTTGTTTCCTAGTAGGTCTAAAAATAAATCTTGTTATTCTTAGCCAAGAGTATTTTTTTCTAATATTTGATACTAAAAATAATTGAAATCTTAGCTAACAAAATTTTAATAAAAATGTATTAAAAATTTATATGATATGTACCAGACAAACATAGAGTTTGTTTTAGGAGTTTTTATTTTTATTTCTAAAAACTATAAACAAGATTTAATACTTAGATGTCGAATATTTTAAGAGGAAGTAACATCAAAGGCTCAGAAATATAATTCATTAGGTAGAGTAAATTAAAAGAAAACATTTGTTAAACAACTAACTAACTAACTATATATTTTTTTTTTCATAAAAAAAATAGAAATCTATTTTTGATCTTAAAAAAATAGAAATATATTTTTGAAATTAATAATAAAATGGGTGTTTACAAATATATGAAAATGAACCAAAATATTTATAAATATAGCAAAATTTTATTATCTAGGTCACGGTATATCGTAGATAGACGGTGATATTTTAATATTATTTATAAATATTTTCAATAATTTTATTATTTAAAATAATGTTACGTAATAAAAATCGGTTTCTTTCAAAAACTAGAAAACAAAATAATAATGAGAATATCAAAAGAAATACAAGATAAATATCTACAAAAAAGTTGAAGAAATATTTTCACATTTTTCAAATAATCAGGTTAAATATATTGATTAAAAGAATCATTATCATACATTTGTTGCAAAATCACACACACATATATTGATGAAGTAGCAAAATTACATATTGATTACTCATGTGGGTCAAATGGCATAATAGGCATTAAGTGTTGCCATTATTAATGCTTGGCCACTACTCTATAGTATCATTCATTATTAAACTGTAAATATATGTTATTCACAAACATCATTATTATTGCTCTATACAAGTTCATTAAAACTTCTATTATTTCAAAATATAATTTGATAATATATTTTTTTAAAAAAAAGCACATTATGAGAGAGAGATGATTATTTACTTTATACTTTTGTTCATAAAAAAGAATTATTAACTTTACAATAATATTTGATAACTGAAAAAATGGCCATGAGAAAGAGAATTACAATGTCTATCATTGAAAATGCCAGAGATAAGTATGTACTGTCTTTATTAGTCTCCAAATCTTCAAATTCATGTTTAATATGTTGTTGAAGGTTGAACTTTTAAATTTCTAAAATATTATAAATTTTCAATATTATTTAAAATGTTATTTCAAAATTAAAAATTGTCTACTACATCTTCAATTTTCATTTTTTTTTTTAAGAATAGATGATTGATATTTTTAACATTTGTAAAATGTGTGGCTAAGAGACCTTACACATTCAATTTTTGTTTTTGTTTGACAAATCTGTCCATTTTTAAAAAAAGTTGAATAGATCAATAATTTATTTGATATAGAAGATGAGAGTTAGGCAATTTTAAAGTTTAAGAACTTATTATATACTATTTAAAGTTTGAAAATTATTAGACATAAAATAGAAAGTGTGTGAACTAAACTTGTAATTATGTTGTTGCTAGCAAATACCACTATTTTTTGTTTTGGATCTTTCAAATCATTCCCGGGGGAAGTCTGGACCCATTTTTTTTTCTGATCCTTCGATAAAAAGATTCATTCTCTTCATAAAAAATAGGAGGTAGAACCAATAAATATATTTTTCTTCGATTCATCCCTGGTGTTGAATACCTCATTCAAGAATTGTTTTTGATTCAAACTGTAGGAATCAATAGAAAAGGCAAATCCCTTATGATAAACCAGATCCGACTCGGTTATTGATAGAGTGAATAGATCTGTCCTTTCTTGAAATCTCTTTTCTTATTCAGAATCTAGCACTTGTTTAATATTTAAATTCTCAGCCAAATAAAAAAAAAACTATTTTCTTTAGTTTTCAAAACTTGATTTGAATTTTTGAAACATAGTTAAAAGGTAGATAATTGAAGAACTAATGAGTAGATATAGTCTTTATAAACTCAACTTTCAAAAATTATAAATAAAAAACTAAACTCTCGTTTGATAACCATTTGATATTTTAAAATTAAGCCTATTAAACACCACTACCATTGTTTTATATGTTTTGTTGTTTACGTTTAAGGAGTATTTTCAAAATCAAGGTCACATTTTTTTAAAACTAAAGGCTTTATTTGATAACGTTTTGGTTTTTAGTTTTTGAAAACCAAGCTTGTAAACACACATTACACCTCTAAATTTCTCGCTTTGTTATCTAGTTTTTATTAATGATTTAAAAAAACTATGTCAAATTTTAAAAACTAAAAACAAAAAATGAGGTTATTTTTTAAAATTGGCCAAAAATTCAACTCTTGTACTTTATAAAGATTACAAATCAATGTAAGAAATTGGGAGAAAATAAGCTTATTTTTCAAAAAAAAAAAAAAAAAGAAATAGTTGCCAAATCAGACAAAAGAAAGTAATTTTTATAATATTGTTTTTTATTTTAGAAATTAGTTAAGAATTCAAATGTTTAGTTAGAAAATATGAGTAACAAATAAGTAATAAATTGTGAGAAAACAAATACAATTTAAAAAAAACTAAAGCTAAAAACAAAATCGTTATTAAAATAAGTCTAAATTGTTATGAGATGAGAATTAAACTTTAAAATATTCATTATTAAAAAAAGAAAAGGAAAAAATAGGAAAAGAGATAGATCACATTATTTACTCTATGCATGCTTGTTCATTAAAATTTCCACTATTCTAGAAACTAATAGTTGAAGATTGAAGAGAGAGAGAGAGAGAGAGAGAGAGAGAGAGAGAGAGAGAGAGAGAGAGAGAGAGAGAGAGATGTCATTATTTACTCTACACTTGTTCATTGAAATTTCCATTATTCCCTAAAGATTGAGAGAGAGAAAACTAAATATTCATTGAAAATTTAAATTATTTTTAAACCCCCAAAATAAATAAATTAATTAATTAATTAATAATAAAAAAACAGAGTTGTCCCTGCAAGGTTAAGAATGGTAAGATTGCAAAAGCATTCCCCACCAAAAGAAAAAGGTTTCATTGTTTGTTTAAATGCAAATGGGACCTCCATGAATGAGTGCTTCACATGGGCTGTTACCTCTTTTAGCCTTCACTCACTTTGGAGTTTGGTGGTTGGTTGACTTCATTTTCCCCATTACACCATCCCTCATTCTTAATAACTTCCATTACTCACTCTTTTCCTTGACTCAATTTAATTCTTTAATTCTCTTTTTATTTTTATTTCTTTTAGAATACAAATACAAAATCTAGTATCAAATTGACTACTAGAAATCGACCGCTCCCAAAGTCAAGAAATTAATACACCAAAGAAACTATGCCTAGTCGAAGCATGCAAATTAGTCCTATTCCAAACCCTCTAAACAAAATGAAATGAGGCAGAAGAAAAAGAGGAGATCTATATTCCTAATTATTTTTTTTTAGTTATTATTCAAATAATTTAAGTATTGATAATATGGTTGAAATTTTTGTGGCCAACTTTTCAAAATTGATTTTAACTTTTATTTTTAAAAAAGTTACCATTTTGATCTTTGTTGGTAAAATTTGAGCACAAATTTTATTATATGCTATAAGAAACCTCTTAATACAACTATTTCACCATACTTAAGAAATTTAGTGAATAAAATATTGTGCTAGAATATTGATAGAAAAAATATGAGATAAAAATAAAATTAAACGGACAAAATGATCACTTTTTCAAAGTATAAAAATCAAATTAGATTTTTTAAAAATACAGAGAATAAATTGAACAAATGTTAAAAGTATAGATATCAAAATAAACGTTTTAAAAGTATTGGAGAGAAAAAACCAAAACAACTACCACGAACCAAATTTTTGTAGCGAAAATGGAAGAAAAACAAGGAAAAAGTCTCCCAAACAAATCCTGAAGAAAAGGGAAAAGAAAAGAAAATAAAATAAAAAAAAAGGTAAATCAAAATACAAATTTATATAATAAAATTTATAAGCTTCTTATTGTATTATGTCAAATACATTATGTTTAATTTTTGATTTTGTCATGCATTATTAATTGCATATTTTTTTTTATTGAAGATAATTTTTTTTGCTAAATACTCATGCTTCTAATGTATCATAATTATATTAATCTAACCATTGTTCAAATGATTAAGGTATTATACCTTCACAAAACATATGGTTGAACTCGAAATTACATATGTAAAAGAAATAATAATAAAATAAAATAAATAAATAATTATATATCATAATTGAGGATTGAATTAGCAGTGAGGATAGGTCCAATGAATAACATAGATGATAAAAACTCTACTAAATACTCTCGACAAGTTAAATTTGCGTAGATCATATTTATGAAGTATTGTATATTTTATAATTTAATTTGGGTCTATCCCTTGTGAGGGTAGACTAGTCATTTGATTATATTTGTTTAGTATATGTTTGGGAGTGACTTTAAAATCGTTAAGATCACTTCTTTCAGGTTCAAAATCACTTTGAAATACACTTTTAATCACTTGATGTTAATTTATTTTAATCTTATATTTTAAAATGTAATTTCATATCAGAAAATTTGGTTTTGAATGATTAAAAAGATGTTTCAAAAATGATTTTAGAAATGAAAAAAAAAGTGGCTTTAACCATCTTAAAATCAATCTCAAACATGTACTTAATATAAATACCCTAAATAAATGGGGTTGATTGGTTTGTTTTGCATCATTTGAAATCCATGGTTTGTTATTACAAGTAAAAGTAGGATTTTGAAATCTTAAGGCCCTGTTTGATAATCATTTTAATTTTTGTTTTTATTTAAATATTGTGACCATTGTCTTCTCACAATTTCTCTACTATGATTTTTATATTTCCAAGGTAGCATCAAACTCTTAGCCAAATTATAATATCTATACATATCCTACTTTTATAGTTTCAAAACTTAGATTTAATTTTGAAAATAATCCTAAAAAAGTAGATAAAAAAAGGTGTGAATAATGTTTATAAATTTAATTTTAAAATACCAAAAATAAAAAATAAATAGTTATTAAGTCTGATTTCAAATTTAATCCAAATGAGCTAACTTATTTACGAATATAGTAAAATTTCACTGTCTATCATTAATAGACAACGACATTTTGCTATATTTAAAAATATTTTCAATATTTTTGTCATTTAAAACAATTATTCTAATTATTAAGTGAAAGTTTGGTAAGATTAGAGGTGATATCAAAGTAATGATTTTACATTAAAAAATCTTATAACGAAACAATCTGATGTTGTAGAATTCCATAGGATTATAGGTAAATTACTTGTTTAATCTTGTCGTATTGAAATTTTCTATTAACAAACATTAAAATTGAAAACCTATATTGTAAATTTAAATTAAAATTATAAATACAATCCTTTTGAATCTTTCTCAAAATCATTTATTTGACTTTTTAAATCTGTTTTTCACGACAATGTAATTAAAGGCTATGGCTGTCGGTTGATATTATCTAGTTGATTGAATCAAATTATACGCATGAAGTTGTCTTTGATATATTATTTTAAATATATTCATATGCCTAAAGTTGTTAGAAAATACAATTGTCACACATAAATAATCCAACGAAGAAAGGAACCGTCTAATTAATACACAGGGTTGCATGGGATCTAAATAATTGAGCAGTTGTGAACTACTACTAATCTTTTGATGTACTTTATAAATATCCAAGTCGCAGTTGTTCCTTTTCAACATAATGTGAATGTTTTAAAGATATCAGACAACGTGGGTACTACCAACTTTGGCCAATGAATCTCTACTCCATGATCTAAATTTTGTTGCTCAAAATCACGATATCGACGAATACGGGACCGAACGGTTTAATGAACATATCAATAAAAATATTGTTATATAGATATTAAAAGAAGGTTTGGTGAGATTCAGGAGGGTATTTTATGTAATTATTGGTGTGGTCGTTCTTGTCGGGAGACACTTGCTTGAGCACGGTTGCACTAATGTTCTTTTTCGTCTAATATTTTACGAGTATTTTGATTTGATAATATTTGATAGTGTAAAATAATATGATATGTTTGATTTAAATTTTATGTAGGTGACTACTATGATATGATATACAATTTTCATTCACTTTTCTATTCGTGAAAGATTGAATATCTTCTATTTACATTTTTTTAAATTTATTTTCTATTTTATAAAAAATAGTAATAGAATTTGTTACATGTAGTATAAATTAATTAAAACAATAAAGCGATCACATGATAAGGAAGCAATTGCATTTTCTTCTTTTTTAATACCAGTAACTTTACCCCTTTCCAAATAAAAAAATATTTTCTTTATCATATTTAGTCAAGTTTCTCAAAAGAAATAATAATAATAACAATAATAAGGGCAAAATATATT
This sequence comes from Citrullus mucosospermus, assembly GCA_030954485.1. Classification (NCBI taxonomy): domain Eukaryota; kingdom Viridiplantae; phylum Streptophyta; class Magnoliopsida; order Cucurbitales; family Cucurbitaceae; genus Citrullus; species Citrullus mucosospermus. Next base: position 2,593,782 of record CM062065.1, read on the forward strand.
TTTATTCTCCAGATTTGAAAATAATGTCTAATTAATTCTCGAAGTTTCAAAGCTTTAAATAACTCCTAGAGAAGAAAACAATCATCTTCTAACTATAAAACTTGAATCATCTTTGAAGTTGAAGCCATTTGGTTTATGTGCAATTCATCTTCTTGATTGTGTAATAAATTGTGAGTCTTATAGAAAGTTTTTTATTTTTATTTATTTATTATTATTATTTAATATCCGTAAGTATTCGGACCAACTTACGCGCACCTCGACCAGTCTCATGAGACAACCCATCTTAACCCATCAACCCATCAAGTAGATAGGTAGCCACCATTGATTAAACCCATGACTCCTTAGCCTTTGACCATTTTTTGATGTTCCCACTATCACTAGACCAACCCATGATGATTCACTTTGGGTTAATTTTAGATCTTTGGTTTATTTTTATTCTTGTAGTTTAATGTAGGAAGGAGAGAATCCACGTATATATACAAGAACTAAAGTGTTTGTTTTGAAACCTTAGAGACCAAATAGTCACCAAGCTCAACCTTAACGACCAAAAGTGATTTTGTCCAAATGGTAAACTTCTAACTTCCAACAAAATTTTTTAATTTAAAGGTAGACTCAAAATTGATAAATTGTTATTAGACAAACTTATTAAAGGAAGCCAAAGAAGCCACAATACAAGCATTTGGGCTCTCTTCATAACAGTTGCAAAAATGGGGAGCTGCATTTGATATATAAAGTTATATCATTGATCTTCTTCCCAACTGCAAGGTGCATATCCCAAGCCTTTCTTACTATAGGAAAACAATGAGGATCTCTTGCTTTGAATTAGTTTGAATCATCATCACCCTACATATACAAAATCAAAATCAGGTTTACTTTTCAGGAAAATTTCTGGCCAATGTAAGAATTTAGGCATGAATTGAGAGCAAGAGTTTAGCCATCCTACTGAGGGAGTAGGCAAAATTACCTGATACAAAAACAATCTATGTTATATCACAACTAGCAGTCTTCAAGATATTCTGGTAGTTTTTTGCTTTCTGGTTTTTGATCTACCGTCGTTGTTCGAGATAAGTGTATTTGCATCTGGCACAATGCTAACGTCTCCCTCATTTTCTCTCATCTTCCTTTTGTTGCTACAAAATTAAGTGGGGAAAAGTCAGAATAAGAGATTTGGGGATTATAGCTCAAAACCTCATAGAATTTAGTTTCTCACCTATTAGTCACTGAACCTTCAACCAAATTCTTCTCCAACCAATGGATGCTCCCTGTGTGAGATGGAACTAGAGATCCAGAGATATGCAATATTTCCTCATCAAAACTGCAAGGTTGAATTAAGTCACTTGTTACATCATCAAGGTATTTAGATTAAGCAAGAACAAGAATCAGGAAATATTAATAAATATGGTAGACTATCCATAAGTTATCCTTCCAAATGGGATAAGATAATGCTTATGATTATTTAGTATTTTCTTTTATTTCATTTCAGAAATAATTCAAAAATAAGTAAGAAAATGTGTAATTACCCTTCGTAAAGACTGGTACCGTTCAATTCAACATTTTGTTCGTTTGGATTTGATTATGTCATAGCTCTATAATTCGTATTAGGTTTATTGTTGGATGATATTGACCCTAAAAAAGAAATGGTAGGTACAGCTAGTTTGTGAACCGCCAACCATCGCATGGTAGGTGTAGCTTGGTGTTCCGGCCCTCGATTATTTGGATGAAAACTTCAAGAATTAACTTTCCACTTAAATGTTACAGAATAAGGGTCATTAAAGGAAAAAGAAATCTAACCTCTTCACCAAAAATCGTATCATTGTCCCAACCTTTATTACATGGTGCTTGTGAGCTCTGCTGACAAACATTTCTTCTCCATGTTTCTATGTCAAAATCAATGCACAATACAATCAGGATAAGGACATAAAACTTCCTTCTTATATGTCCAACAAAAGAAAAGCAACGAATTCACAAGTACAATGCACAAAACATACTGTTCTATGCTTGAATTCGTCGCGAATGTCTTCATCGGTTATTACAGCAGAAGCAAAACCTAAGACAATAATATGGATTGATTCTTGCCTAAGCTTCACCAACTTTCCCTCTGAAGTGAGAACAAAACTATCAGCAAAGCATGAACAAGAGGAATAAAAAATTTGGCCTTCTATAAGTCAAATTAATATGTCTACCATCATAATGCAATGAAGTACCATAACAATGTCAAAATGCACGTAGGAATAACGGAGAGACCATATCAAAAATGAAACTCCTTCACATACAATGAGAATCATAAAAAACCAACCTAAAAGCATGTTTGGCTTTGGAGAGAAAAGTAATAGCTTTGCCTTTATTGTCACACCAAAATAGGGATGCACTCCAGACAGAATCTTCGCATTTTTATCGATAATTTTGGCCTCATAAGCCAGAAGAACGCCTTCAAATTTTTCATCAAATCTACACAAGGAACACAATACAAAAAAATGCAGTTAATGATCGAAGTTCATACATGTCTATCCCATCAATAAACTTGAATATGAATTAAATGGGAGCAAAAGAAGCAGCGATGACAATCACTACAAGTTTAAACTTTGCACCTTTGAGTTCAAAGAGAATGAAAAACATCTGATATTCCCCAATGAATGAATACCCTCCCCCCAAAAATTGTGAAAGTTACAGAAACTTACACTTAGACAGTTGTTTATTTCTTCCATACAGGATGGCAAGCGAGTAAAGAAGAAAAATCCACTTGATAACAATACGGAAAGAAACTAATAATCTAATTCTAAGCTAAAATTGAAGCTAAATTCAAAGTTAAAAGTATAGCTAAATTGAAGTTTGTACTAGTCTAACTTTGCCATTAACAGATAGTACCCCCAATCAAGATGTTTTTTTCAATATCCACGAATGTCTGGGCCAGCTTACGCGCACTTCGACTAATCTCACAGTACGACCCGCCTAACCCTACAAGATATGAGTGTCAAAGAAACTTGTAGGATATTAATTCCTAGGTAGGTGGCCACCCTGAATTGAACACATGACCTCTTAACCATTTATTGAGACCATGTCTCCTTTTTTACCACTAGGCCAACCCATGATAGTTACCCCAATCAAGATGTTCAACAGAACAATTCAAACAAAGCAACACCATCAATTATAGGAAAAGGTTGTGATTGCAAGAGACTGGACACTAGAATTGTTGAAAGCCTAAAAGAAGTTCGACTTACTTTAGAAGCATAGCACCAAGCTCTCGAAGCACCGCTTGCGAAACCTTCTTACTTTTAGATGGGTGAACGTAAACAACCATATTAGCCTCTGAAACCTTGAGCCCCTCCATTGAAATGGCAACCGAAACAAGGAGGAGAAGAATCCACAACAACCAGAGAAGAAAGAGAGCTCGAAGAAGGTAAAAACAGCGAACTTTTATTACCACGTGTGTTGCAAATGTTGGCTAAAATTTAAAGAGATGCATAATGAAACCTAAAATCAAACATATTCATAAGTGAAAAAATATATATATTTTTGCTTGAAAACAAACTAATTAAGTTCTACAAGATTCATAGGGTCAATGCTTTGAAATAGAGAACTAATGCACATACTATTAAAAGGGGTTGAGCATTATTAAAATACTTAGACCCCTAACGAGGCCCACCGTACACATTTGTGTCACACCGACGTCCAAATGTGTATGGCACTCACACAAGAAGTAAAACATAAGCTTAGGTTTTGAGACACCCGCATTATCCAGACCATCAGGATTCTCAACACTTTAGCAACAAACATGCCATAGGTTATAACACTCGGTCACAAAGACACATCATGTATATATCTCATAGCCCACACCACAAGGGTCGTGTCATGCACATTCGCGTCTCACAGACCATCAATGCATATGACACTATCACATCAATTATCAGCATACAACAGTATTGCACTAAATCATCCTATCGACACTAATATATTCTAAATCCATTATCAGGAAGCCACTTACCTGAAATAGAAACCAAGACTAGCGGGCTTAACTCTCTTTATATTGCATAACCCACACTTCAATTCCCTAATGAAACATAGAGATCCAAAATCAAGACTCAAACATCCATAAAGCACCAATTTCATGAACAAAGTTCAATTCCAACTAGAAAAATTCACCTTGGAACGTCCAAAACTCCTACCCCAAAAGTCACTTGATCCAGACCTCCAAAGTTCCAACGATCACAGCTTGAATCTAAGCAAACAACGTGGAATTAGAGGTTAATAACCGAAGTTCCAGCAATCACACAATATTTCAAGGCTCAAAACGTCACCCAAAAAAAAAAAAGAAAGAAAAAGAAAACTCAGGAAAAACCTTCATTTACCCACAGCACACTCACCGGACCCGATGAACTCCGACGAGGGTGGTGGAGGAGGAGAATCAGCAACGGCGTGAGCAGTCGGCGTAGGCACCCAGTACTGAGAGACGGATCGAGCAGAGAGATCATTAGAAGAGAGAAACGGAAAACATTCAGCGGAAACAAGAGATAGAAAGAAAGAGGCGGGAGGAATCTAATCTCACCGGCGAGCGGCAGACGTCGACTCGAACGGTGGTGGTGCAGCGGCCGGCTGTAGGCGGACGGATGTGGCTGCTACAAGCCTAGAGAGGGAGAGTTATCGAGAAAACAACGGGGGTGGGGTGTTTGTGTTTGCGGCTGACTCTAAATAAAATCAATTATCCCTTCCATTATTTCAAATTTGGCTCTAAGAAGCTCAAAATTAAAGAAACTAAAATAATTTAAGATAATTAATCATAATTTGTTGAAAACTTGAATGGTACAATCTCCCTATCTTAAAAACTTTGATCCTTTTCTTCTAAAAATAAAAGAGTTTCCTCGTCGAAATTTCCACAAAATACTTAGCTCCAATCGCATATATTCTCTCATATGATTGCCTTTTCAATTATCCAATCACACCATAATACTTCCACTAAGGGCTCGTTTGGATTAACTTAAAAAATAAATGTTTTTAAAAATTCATTCTTATTTGATACTTTTGATAAGAACTATTTAAAAAAAAAAAAATACTAATAACTTTCAAAATCCATTTTTAGTGGTTGTCAAATACTTATATTTCTTTCAAAATTACTTATTTATTAAATTAAAAACTTGAAAAGATATTCCAAACACACTCTAAATCATTTATTATATCTTTCAACATCTTGGCTCCTTAGCCAAAATACTAACTTCTCTCCTATCTCTCATTTCTAATTAAATACTCATGTAACTTCTTAGGCACGCTTCCTTAACAATGATGCACAAAACATGTCACGTGTTATAGACAAGCTTGTGAACTAGCCAATGAAGGATCCTATATTATTTCTCGTACTTATGGTCTCACTTAAGTGCAATTGTTCAAGATTAAGTCTCTTAGCGAATTCCGCTATGCATCTCCTCAACATGGGGATATGGAGCACATTATGCATTGCAAAAAGAAACAATGACAAAGCTACATGATACTATATAGTCAATTTGCATTAAAACTTCAATGACTCAACCAACTGTGGCTTAGCTCACCCTTCTCTTCAAACCTCCAAACGCCCTCATAGACACTACTCTCAAGAAACTTTAATCATTTGTACTCGAGATTACTATCTTTATGATATAACCACAAAGCAATTAGACACGCTAGCAACTGACAAGCTTTCATTATTTTAGGAATAAGATTTTCATGCTAAAACTAATTTTCAAAACCATCAACTTTTGGAAATATCTGTTTTTTATCTAACACATACCAAGGCCCAAAGTCACGAATGGTAACGAGAGTTCCTCTACCAAAATTCGACGACTTGCAAACACAAAGGTCAAATCTTACAAAATTAGATCATACTTTTATACTATTGGGAATGACTTGGGCTTAGGCCCATAGCAAAGTTAAAAAGAATGGGGAGAAAAGTCGTCCCACATTGGAAAAAGTTAAGCAATGCCTCAAAGGTATAAATACCAAGGCATGATAGAAGAAGTGATTCTAAAGTGTGGTGGAGGTGGAAAGTTAACCTTTTCACCACAATCGCGTATTATTGCTGCCTGGTCAGACGGATGAGTTTGGGTAATCGTGCTTGCACGAAAAAAGAAATAATTTTTTATTACTTATCCGTTTAATTTCTTTTTCAAACCGATTTTCTAAATATTAAATGAGATCCATCCCATTTAATTTTTTTTGCCCGTTTTTATTCCCGTTTTCTTCCCGTTCCAATCATAGCATCCATTTTGGTTTTCTTCTTCATATACACAGAACAAATGATGGTCTTGATATCGATTCTTCTTCGCTTCGTTTTTGTTCACTGATATTTTGTAATCTGTTATGAGCATTTTCTTTGATTCCAATCCATCCTCTAGTGAGTGCACACCTGAGATTGGAAGCTATGTTAACCTTGGGGAGCAACCGATAGTAGCGATTAGCACTGAGGTCGCGCCATAATTGCTTTCAGGACAGTGGTTTTTCCATGGTGCAGCAAATCTGTGGCATTTGGTTCTTACATATACTTGGAGTCTTGATATAATAATCTCACCTTGTCTTCCAAGTCAAAACTTTTCTTTTAACACGCTTCTTTTCCCACACACAAAGGTCACTAAGGTGACCATTTTACCTCTCAAGTGAGAATCCCAAAACACATAATTTGTCTCTTTTTATAATCATACCATAAGAACTTGCATTTCAAGGTTTCAAGTTCAAGCTTTAGTAGGATTTTCTTTACTTAGTGGCATTGCTTTTTAAAACCAAATTTCTCTTTCTGGTCCAGCTGATTAATCCAGACAACTCTCACCCCAAATAATGACATAGATAGAATCCACAATATTTCAAACACCTTGTAAGATAAATTTTCATTTCAAACCCACAAACACTTTTTTTTTTTTTTTTTAACTTTAAGTCTTTCGTCCTCTTTTCGACTATCTAGCTTTCCTACCTCATTAGGTCAACTAAGCTAGGTATTTTAAGGAGAGTTCTACAACCATGCAACATTATCCTTCTTTTGACATAGCATGCTCGTAAGGATATCCCTACATATCTTAGTTCATCAATCTTAAACTCCATAAGGCCACCCCCTTAAAAGCCTTACTCAAAGAGTGATTAGCTTCAATAACTAGTAACCTCCAAAAATTTGGACATTTATAAAAATAAATTTTGAAAAGAGATTGGAATCTCTAAATATCTCATATAGAAATGATGAATTTTAAACATACATGGCCTTCTTTGTCCGATAACGTTGGGCCGCTAATGGGATATGGGCTTGACCACATTAAACGATTTGGCTTTGGGCGAAAATGCACAATGGCCCAATTTCAAGCCCAATAAAATGCATATAGGGAAATTGTAATAAAACTAAATAGCTCGAAAAAATAGCCAAAATTAGGAGAACGAAAAATTTCCAATCGCAAGTTTTTTTTTTTTTTTTCTTGGTGGTGTTGTTGAAATAAATGCTCAACAACCTCCCACCACATTTAACTCTCTCTAAATGTATAAATTTTTAATTCATATGGTCATATTTATAAGAAAAATTATTTTAAATAGCAAAATCGCTGAAAATATTTACAACTAATAAAATACACCGCCTATCGCGGATAGAAAGTAAAATTTTGTTATATTTATAAATATTTTGATTATTTTGTGCTATATTTGAAAAGAGTCTTATTTATAATTTCTCCTATTTTTTTTTCTCTCTCTCGTTTGTTTTATTTTTTTACTTCAACATGTCTTCGGCCTTTGAACTCTTATTCAAAAGTATAAGTTTTTTTTTCCAAGTGGAGTTAATCTTTGATACTTTTGTTATCAATATCATCATAAAATCACATTGCATTAAAATCTAAAAGAGGAGAATGAAAATCGCTATATCCTCTAACAACTCATTCTTGAATCTAGAGAGAGTTATTCCCAAAAAAAAATCTAATCTAGAGATAGTTGTTCTTGATTAAAATTGGATTTTGATACATTCTGCATTCTACACATTGATTATATTTTAGACAACAACAAGAATTTTTGTTTAGAGTGATAAAAACGAGAAATTAACTCCACACGCATACCAAAAATTATCTTACTTCCATTCAAACTAACTTAATATACAACTTAATGGAATTTAATTTTATTTATAATATATATGTTGTTAACATCAACAATAATTTTTTTAATTGTTTACCATAAATTATTTGTGTAATATTGTAAACTTAGCCACCTTAGGGAAAAAAAAATTATGAATCCACTATCAGAATTTATATATTCTCTCGATATTAACAAATTTTCATTGTGCAACATTTGATTGAAAATAAGTAAGAAAGATTTGTCCCCCATTCAATTATTTCGAAGTCATTGAATTTTCCCTCTGATTTAAAAATCTTCTCCTTTTTTCTATTGTTTCCAAAAGAATGATCGATATCAATTTTCATCATTGATAGAAAGAGGAGGAAGGATAGTCAAATCTTAAGTAACTCAAAGGTAGAATGGTAAATAAGTTTTCACTTCATGATTATACAATAAAACTATAATATTGTATAAAACAATAAATGTCAAAATCTCTAAAGTAGATGACTTTTACAATAACATTAGTCAGAAAAACGTAGTTTGATCTATGATAATGGTCTTCTAAGGAATTTTGTTTCTTTCTTAGTTTTACTTTAGAACTTAATTAGATTTATTGATGATGAGAAAAAAACTATTTGATGAGGCAGAGAGAGAGCAACCAATCTGTATAGTTTTTATATAGACACATCTTATCAAAGTGTTTAATTAAAGAATTATCTTTTACTTGAAGTGAACTTTTATTTGATTAATCCAATAAAATAATTAGTTTGAAAAATAAAATAGTAGATAATGCAGATGAATAAATTACATATCTTAAATCTAACAAAAATAGGAAGATTAAGCAAATAACTTTGGGATTGAAATCGCAAATCGGCCAGCTTTTAATGTCGGGCACTCGGGACGACAATCAGATCGGAACAGTCCGACAATTGCATAAGAAAATGGGAAAAAAAGATCCGACAATTTGTACAAATATTTGATAATATGTTGTGTTCATGATTGATGTGTTTGTTACAAAGTTGAGTTGTCTCCCACTTTGTTTTCGTCTTCACATGTTTAATTTCTATCATCTTGTAAATCATACTTTTAATCTACATTTATTGGAGAGTGCAAATTTTGAAAGAACAAAAAATATTATATCTTTATTTTTTGAGAAAATAGGGATATAATTTATATGAAAATGACATGATTTTTATTAGACATTTTTGCAAAAATATAGATTGTTCAAAATTATTAAAAAAAAAATCATCATAAAGTTGAATCTCTAATATATACACATATATATTTTATGGAAATAACATTCGGATTATGATAATTTGGTAGCATTGGTTTTTTAGATATAGTCCAACCAAATAAACTTTAATAAATATTTCAAATTTTATTGTTGGTTTATATATTTGGAACATATATAATTCTTTACTTAATATTACTTAATTTAGATGTCATCAATTATTTTATATTTATATAAATGTTAAAACTATAAATGTAGTCTCTAATATTTTAAATTGTGTCAAATAAATCTCTAAAATTTTAATTTTTTGTCTAATAAATCACAATTGTTTAACATATCATGAACGTTTTAGACATTACAAAATTAAAGTTAATTATTTTATTGGACAAAAAAATTAATTTTGTATCGAGTCTTAAAATTTCAATTTAGCAAGTAATAGATATTACATTGATTTTTAAAAAAATGCACAATAAGATCTATTAGACATAAAGTTGAATTTATATATGATATATCAATTTTTTTTACACACATATGTAAGTGACCTATTGGATATAAACTTGAAACCATAGGAATCTATCAAACACACAATAAAAGATTTAGGGACATAATACATACTTTAAAGTTCAAGGACCATATATAGAAACAAATTTAGAAATAACTAGGCTAGACTTCTAATTTTATATGAAATTGTACACCTCTAACATGAAATTCTAGATCTGTCATTGCCCCACAATTAAAAAAAGTTAATTTTATGCTTTATTAACTACTTAATATTCTGTGCGCTTCAAGACTTCATAATTCTACAGACTCACAATTTAACTCCTTGCTCCAAACATCTCTTATTAAATAATGTTGGACAAATTGCAAAAACCACTTATGGAATATAGTGGTTGTTACAATTACACCCTTAAACTTTCAATTATAAAAATTGGACTCTTAAACTTCTACAAGTATTAAGACTTGACCTTCAAGCTTGCAATAATTGAGAAATTGGAGCCACAAATGATAAAAAATTGACCCTCAAACTTATATAAATGTTACAATTTATACAATTATGTAAGTTTTACAATTTGATCTAATATGCTTATATAAGTTTTAGACCTCAGTTTTTAAATTGAAAATTTAAGGGTATAATTGCAACTATTACTGTATTCTAGAGATGATTTTTGCAATTTATCCAATATTTTTTAAAGTAAAATAAAAAAGAGGAAATAAACAAACGAACCAAGATGTAATAGCATGAATTAAATAAAGAATAGTAACTTATACGTCGTTTAGGTTAGAATTATTTTTAACATTATTTAAAAAACCTCAACCACAATAGCAAACATTAAAGTTTAAAGGTAAATAGCAATTCCCTTGATTGGCGATCATGGGATCCCATTGCTCTTTCAACAAACAACATTAGTTGTTCAAAAAGAATAAAAGATATTCAAAATATTATTAAAATAGGGGCCAAATAGCAAGCACGTGCATGCACGTGCCCAATGAATTGTGGGGGTAACAGTTGAAAAATAAAAAGATGAAAGCAAAAAGCCCGAAAGGGTCATAGTCAAATAAAATAAATTAGTTAAGAAAAAAAGAGGAAAAAAGATTCCTTAGTTTTATTTTTCTTGTCTCTTTCTCTTCTTACTTTGACCACCGAATTACTATGGAAATGGAAAGCCACAATAATTTTAGCTTAATTAGTTCACAAACTTCTCATCCATATTCGTTTTTCTTTATATTGTTAATTTTATTTTTCCAAAGATAATCCAAATTCGCTTTAATTATTGAGTCCGTTGCAAACTTAGCAACTAGGTTAAAAATATTTATAAATATAACACAATCTAAAATAATTTTTATATATGGTAAAATTTAGATTATTCCTCGAAATCTATCAGTGATAGACCATATCGTTCGTAAGAGTCCATCAATGATAGATCATATAAATAGTAAGGTCTATCAATGATAGACTTTATCACCTATAGGTGTGATAGACCATATCACTGGTAGGAGCCTATCAGTGATAGACTTTGTTGCTTATCATGTCGTTAGTAAGAGTTTGTCAGCAATAGAGTCTATTGCTAATAAATTTTGCTATATTTATAGTTTTTTTTTAAAAAAATTTTTAACATAATTACCCTCAATATTTAATATTTATCCATACCTTTTTTTCAAGCTCAAATTATAAAAAGAAAAGGAGAAAAAATCAATGAAATATTTATTTATTTATGCACGCTAATTTTCGAGGTAGAAGTTAAAAAATTAGTGTCTTATTAATTATATTAATAAGAAGAAGTTCAGGATTTAAAAATATTTTTTTAGAAAAAGATAGCTAGATAGATCAAATTATTAATGTGTCAGGGAGCATATAGAGAATGTGGAATTTATTTATTTATTTTTAGTGAGCTTTAGATCTACTTTGTTGAAATGGATAATTAACTAAAATTGCACTTGATCATATTGAAGTGAAAAAGAAAAAGAATACTACTAATTTATGAATCCAAATAATAAATCCTTTGTTTGAGATTCTCATAAAATCTAAGCATTTTGGAGATAATTTTAAGAGTTTTAAATGTCAAAATAGGAATTTTTCAAGATTCTCTAGTTGAAAATATCTCCATTTTACCTTTTTTTTACTCTTTATTTAAATATATATATATATATATCACTCCACATTATTTATATTTTCTAATTAAAATAAATACCGTCAACCTTATATATCACTCTTTGTATAATATGGTGATTGTTTTTATTTGCTTTAGAAATGTAATCAAATTCAAATTCAAATTAGCATTTATTTTATTAAAAAAATCTTAAATTAACATGAATTATTTTGTGGGAAAAAATAAAAATGTAAAATAATGTAAATACTGATTTAAAATGAAATTAAGATTATAAAAAATAAATATGTTATACAATTAAAATTATTTTAAATTAATTATAAATTAATGATAGTTATAAGTGCAAATAAATTTAAGACATTTTGGGATTCAAATTCTAGCAAATACAATCATCCAAGTGTTTCTAGGATAACAAACGCATAACTTCATATTTGTTGAACGAATTCAAAAGAAAATTTGCGCAAAATAAAATGTCAAGTTAGTGAAAAAAAAAAAAATTGACGACTTCATCTTTCTTATAATTCAGATAAATGATACAAAATGTTTTTTTTTCTTTTTTACTTTTTTTCCTCTATGTTTTGTTCATTTTGGTAAATATAATATTAAATCAATACACTTGTCGAAGGACACAAGTCCACGTCATAGTGCATAGGAACTCTAGGGAAAATTTTCTATACTACAATAGTATGAAAAGTTTTCTATACTACCTTCATTTATTGTGTCACATCATGTTTTTATAAAAATGGTGAGATCTATTGACATCATTGTGGAGTCCATAAATATTAAAGAAGGGAAATTTATAGTGTGAACGCAAGAAGTATGGTACTACGGAAATATACTATGGTAGTATGAAAAATTCTTCATTCTACCTTCATTTATTGTGTGTCGCGTTAAGATGCTTTTATAAATATGATGGAATCTACTAATATTATTGTGGAGTCCATAAATTTGTAGTGTAAACGTAAGAAGTATGATACTACGGGAATACTAGAAAATTTCTCGATTTACAAATCCAATATAAAAATTATTAACGATTACACAAACACATTGAAATATAAATTATGTAAAATATATAATTTGAAAGCATAAATAAATTTAATAAATTTAACATTAATATAAACGTTCTTAAGCAAAATAAAATAATAAAAAAACATTAAACAATTAAAAAAAATGCATGAATAACGAAATGGAAAATTCACGTCATTCACATTTGAATGAAGAAGAGTTGTAGAAGCAAAGGATAGTTAAATCCAATAAGCTTTGCTTTGGTATGACCAAAAAGCATGGGGAAAAAAAGTAAATCCAATAGAATGAAGAGTATAAGGAAATACCTTTTCTTTTAGGAACTTAACACAGTCTTAATTCACATAAAGAAAAAGCATTTAGTTCAAATGCTTTATCTTTTGCTGACTGCCAAATGGTAGCAGTTTGAATATTGAGATTTCTTTTTTCAAATATTGAAAATAAATCAATCCATTTTTTTTCAATTAAAAATATCATTTTCTTATTTATTCAATTTTAGTTCATTGTTTTGTTTTGTTGTTTTTTACTTTCACTCAATTTTAAATTTAGTTTATACTATTATTTTTATTGTTATTTAAAAAAAAATTATATTAGTGATTTTAATATAAATTTTAAAAATATATTTATATATTGTTTTTCCTTATCTAAAAATAATAATTATTATTATTTAACCAATTTTGATTTAAAAACTTCAATAAACTAAATTTAAGACTTATGGAATGTACAAGGACTAAAATTAGACATTAACTACAATTAAATAAACTCCAAAATATAGGACGAAAATGGTATTTTAACCCACTTTTCTCAATTCCAATATTTAGATTCTTATTTTATTTCATTTTTTAGGTCTTCATAATAGTTTGAATTTTGAAGGATTTAATTTCTAGGAGAATTAAGGATTAGTTGGTCTTTTTTTAAAAAAAAAAAGAAAAAGAAAAAAAACAAGTTAAGCTATATGTGTTTATTGATAACACCGAAAATGTGTTATCTTGCTTCATTTAGTTTGAGATTGTTCTTGTATTTTACGTGTTTATTTGATTGTTTTGTAAGTTTCGAGCACCTGATGGGTAGAGCTGGGGCATTGGCGACGAAATAGAGCTAAAACGGACTAAAACCAAGCTTAGTTTCATCAACCGAGAAAGATAATGCCAAAATGATGAAATTGCCCCTATAGGCATAGTGTCGTGACACTATTTTTTTTTAGGACATATTTTCTGCAAAACACATATTTTTCATTGCGCTCCAAGGTTGAGACGCGCAAATTGTCGCGATAGCGCCACGACGTTGTGCTAACCATCGTGGCACTCCGACTTTATATAAAAAGACAATTTTCGATTTTAGGTTAAGAATTCGGCGGTCATTCCAATTCCAATCGATTTTGGGGTAGTTTCTCTCATCTCTCCCTCTGGTTTTAATCTTTTGATGTACCAAGACCCTTCCTATTGATCGTAATGTCGATAATGGGCTAAGGTATCTCTATCTAGCTTGGGTTTTAGGAATTTTCTTCTATTCTAATACACTTATGAGTTTTTGAATCGAACTTATTATGTTTGTTGGATTCAATTTTGTACTTTTTAGATTATAATCATACAATTGGATGCTTGTGGATTTAATGATTGAAGCTTTTGATTGATATTTAATCAGTGACATAGAATCATGTATCAATCACTAAGAAGCGATTGGTTAGGTTAGCTTGCGAATCGAACACGATAAGTATTGTTCTAATCAACCTAGGACTGAACCAAAAGAATATTTAATCTTGGTCTTTTTAGTTGAATATTCCGCCTAATTTTTCATGGAACTTAATGCAATTAGGATGAACTTGAATTTGCATGCCTTTCATCAATTCAATTTGTGCTAATTAGTCGTTTAGGACAATTTAATTACCGTTTCCAATTTAATTAATTAGGTGAAAGAAAACACTAAATTTGGTAATGAGAATTTGATGATTAAGCATATTGAACAAAAAAAAATTCGTAACAACCCAAGCTAGGTATTTTTCTCATTGTAATCACAATCTTTCTCTTTATTTTATGTTGTTTATTTTTCTTGCAACAAACAACCACAAAATCCCCCTCTAGTTACCTTGAACTGTTAGCTTCTTAACTGAGAAATTCTAGTATTCTCTGTGTTCGACCCGATCTTGTCACTACAACAATTTTGGTAGACCCGATCTTGTCACTACAACAATTTTGGTAGGTGCAATTAATTATTTGGCATGGAATTGGGTCGTGAAAAATTCCATCCACCATTTGTTTATTATGGTTTGAAGTTAGTTTCAATTTTCTTTTATAAAAAAGAACAAAATCAGTTTCAATTTATTTCTAATGATTTAAAAAATTTTAATTTAATTTTGATGGTTTTGGTTTATTTATATTTTATCTCATAAATTTCTGATGTTAGGATCAATATATTGAATATGATCACACATTTTCTACTCATACGAATTTTGAAGTTAAGCAAAATACCACCTTAAAACTTATAAAACTATGATATTCTCATATCAACATTTTTTTTAGAGAAATTATTATGAATAGAAAATATATCAAACTATTTATAAATATAGAAAAATTTTATAATCTATTAACGATAGACTGTGTTAGACTTCTACCGCAGTTTATTGTTCAAGTGATAGAAATCTATCGTGGTCTATCGCTGACAGACAATGAAATTTTTCTATATTTGTAAAGAGTTTGCCTCATTTTCTTATATTTCGATTTTTTTTTAATGAATACTCAATATCAAATTTGATACATATAATCTAAGACACAAGTTGACGTGGTATTGACATGGTTAAACTTATTACACAATTGAAATTTTATAATGATGAGTCAATTTTAATTTATAATATAACAATGTTGATTTTTGAAGAAAGTAGTTTAAAGTCTTAAATGCGGTAGATTCTAACATTTTTTCCTACACGGACTAATTACCAACATATACAAGAGCATTTATTAAAAATTATAGACAAAAATGCATAAGTACTGTTACACTACTGATTCTAATTTCACGAGGCGCCAAATTAGAATTAAATTATAACAAATTGATAAATAATTTTTTTTAATTTATTTTGAGTGATTGAAAAGAATTTATATCCTTGATGTTAGATAAGTTTTACGTTAATTTTTACCTCAACCTTATAATAAAAAGATTTGGTTCTTCCTCATAAGAAACTAATAAGGTAAAAGCATGTGAAGAAAAATGTTATCTATCTAAACTTTTTTTAAATATTCCCATTAGTCACTAGTGAAATGTGTTTATTAGTGATTCACTGATTCTAAACACAATTGGAAAACAAGGAATTTTATGATAGCGAAAGTATATATATATATATATATATTGCCACTTCTTTTGAATTTGTAATCAAATTTAAATTTTGATAAAAAAGAAAAAAATTGAAGACAATAAATTGAATAAGGATGATAATAACAATAATTAGCTAAGCTAAGTATTAAAAAAGAAAAGAAAAAAAAATGACAATTTGTCATTATTTAAAAAAACCAGTTGTTTATTTAGAAAAAGAAAAAAAAAAAAAAACCAGTTGTCACATAAATTAATCTAATTTCACGAGTCAATTAATAATAGATTTAATATAATTAAGTTTAAAAAAAGACCGCTAGTCTTCCGTAAGAAAATCAATCGTTATTCATAATATTAAATACATTAAAATATCATTTTTACTTCAAATTTATTTTATTATAATTTTTATATTTTTTAAATGTCTAATTTTAGTATTTATACTTTCTATTTTAAATTTAATCATTTCAAATTAATTTTTATTGTAATTAGTTAAATAATAATAATTATTATATCTAAGAAAATACAATATATAAATATTTTTTCAAATTTTATAAATAATTATTATTATTATCGGTAAGAAAATACAATATATAAAACATTTTTTAAAATTTTATAAATTATTATTATTATTATTATCTGATAAGAAAATACAATATATAAATATTTTTTTACATTTTGATAGTGAAAATATTCATAGATAATAAAGAAATTGAAAAACCAAACAACAACTACCAACTAAATTTAAATTTTCTTAAAATACGTGAATTAAAATTAAATAAATCCCAAATTACATAATCAAAATGGTCTTCCAACCTTTAAAATATCCAACTTCCAAAGGGGAAAATGGTCAAAAAAAGGTTTTGTATTCGTGGGTCCCACATCAAGTTGTTAACCTATTTTTCAGTCGCTTTATTTTTTATAAATGAAAAATATCGAAAAATGGCATATAGAAGATTTTGCGTCTATCAGTAAAGTGTTAGTAATTAGAAAATCTATAATTTTAAACAATGGCAAATATAACAATTAAGTTTAAAGTATTTGCAATATAACATAATACAAATTTTTTTATAAACTAACAAAATTTAGATTTTGCGTCTATCGATGATAGACCATATTAATAGCAAGGTCTATCAGTAATTTACTCTATCAATAATAGACTCCTATAAATGAGTCTATTAGTAATTAGTCTATTATTGATAGATTTTGTTATATTTACAATTTTTAAAAATATTATTATACACTTCTATTCTTTTTAAAATGTTACCCAATATAATAACACAAATTTTAATTCGAAAGAATATAGCATTTCAGGTTTAAAATGAGAAATAGATTCAAACGACAAAATATAAAGATTATATACCTTTTGAAATTCAATAAACATAAGTACTTCCAAGTCCTGGGCCTCTTTCGTTAAATTATGTTAGTGGGTCTCAACAATTTTCCTTTTTTTTTAAATTTACTTTTAAATTTTCTTTCTACTTTCTTTATTTATTACGTAAACTTCAACTTCCAATAAGAAATACAACAAAATTATTTTGGCTAAATCAATTAAACCAAAACTAACTTTAAACTTCGTATTTCAAAAATATTTTTATGCTTTCAAAAGTTACAGTAATATTCTTCGGTATTTGGAATGCGAACTATTTTAGTTTGAGTTATAATAGTTTGTGTTCGTGTTATTAATAACTATATGACCTAAAAACGATATATGTGACCACAATGAAAACTCATAGGATATTAAATCCTAGATATGTCGGACGTGTCCACTACTGAAAACATAAAGATGACATCCACTTTGTAATTCAACAAACATACGTACTTCTAGGTCAAGTTATAGTAACACTCTTCATATTTGGGAATCAAACTATTTTAGTATAGATTTGTCTAGGTATAATAACTATGTGGCAATGACCTAAAAATGATGTACGTGGCCACCATGGAAACATGTCGGATTTTAGATACGTGACTAATAAATATTCAACTCATGACCTCTTAGTCTTTTATCAAGATCATGTCCTCTAGTTACCATCAGGTCAATCCATAATGGTTGTAAACATAATAGTTTTAAACGAAGTCTATAATTTTTATTTTCATTTACTTTTATTTTTATTTAATTCTCATTAATAAATAAAAATCATGACCATGAAATATGACCTAACTCAAGTCTATATATATATAATTTTTTTCTTCAATTTGCCAAATAATGTTTTATATAAAAATAGGTTAAAATACCATGTTAGTGTTCATACTTTCAAATGTTTAATTTCAGTCCTTCTATTTTTAATAAATCTTAAATTTAGTCTTTCTACTATTTTTTTATTGTTACTTTTTCATTTTAAAAAATACTTTTTATTATCTATTAGGATGACTATAGATTTTGAAAAGATATCCACATGAGGTATTTTCTTGCATAAAAATAAATATTTTCGTTTAACTAATTTTGATAAAATTTTATTTTAAAGGATCAAACTTAAGATTGAATAAAAATACAAACTTAAAATTGGTCATTTAGAAATCACGTTCGAACTAAAATTAAACAAATCTCAAAATGCATGAACCAAAATAATATTTTAACCCAAAAGTTAAATATCTACCAATGGAAGCATGTAGAGAAGTGATCATCTCTCCTAGGTCATTTTAGATTTCAATAATTATATAAAAATGTTGAGATTTTATTATGGATAATTGTTTTAAATGTCAAAACCACTGAAAATATTTTTAAATATAATAAAATAGTGATAATAATAGTAGTCTATCACTATCTATCAATCACATTTTGCTATATCTATAAATATTTTAACTTATTTTGCTATATTTGAAAACAGTATATTTCTTTATTATTGTTATTTAGGTTGCACGGAACCATGTGTGCATATAACTCATAATTTTAGAAAGAAAAACTTGCGGACCTCATGAATTTTTTGGCTTCATTAACAAGAGAGAAGGTTTTAAAAAATCAATATAAAAAAAAAAACATATTTGAAAGTGGTTTGAAAATAGTTAAAATCATGTTTATCATATTTAAAGTCATTTCGAGATATTTTTAATTATTTAAAATTATTTTAATATATATTTTGTTTTAAAGGTTTAAATGTAATTTCATACCATCAAAATTCATTTGAAATAATTAGAAGAGTTTGAAGTAATATTGAAACGTGACAAAGTAATTTTAAGGTTTTTTATATCTTATTTTATTTTATTTGTTTTCCTCTCTTTTGGTTTCTTGGATTAGTAAGATCAATTATACATGAACATGATCCTGTGGCAAGAAAATTGCCTCATATATGCTAAATTATTAATTATTTTTTCTTTTGGCTTAAAAAAAATAAATGTTGATATTTTTAGATAGTAATATTTCAATTATGTATCATTATCATTAAAATTTTTTCTTTATTTATTGTCAACTTGAGGATAATTGGATTGGTTTAAGACACATACATTCTTAATCAAAAGATCAAAAAGTTTGAATCTTCATTTCCAGATATCAATGAACTCAAGAAAAAAAAAACCATCCCTTCAAATCTAGTCATAAATGAAATTATATATGAATAAACATTGGTAGTTGAGACCACATTATTACAAGTTGCACATAAGAAAAGAAGCTTCAACAAGAATATATAAATGTGATGATGCAGCAAAATTTAATGGACTTAAGAAAAAGAGGTATGGAAATTGAAATGAATGGTACTCTTAAAAGGACCTTCAAATTATGATAGAACTAAAGTATTAAAAAAGAAAAAGGAAAGGAAAAAAAAAAGCAACTTCTTTCTTTCTGTTTCATTGATTTCCTTGAGTTATTCTTTATGAAAAAGCCATTTTCTTTTCTATTGTTTATATGTATGTAAAGGCAAAATATATTGCATGCCAATTTCAAGCATTTATTGACCTTTTGTTTCTTCTTAATAATCTTTCACCTCTTTTGACAACAAGAACCACTGTTGTCCTTTTTTCAATCTTACTATTATTACATTGAAATGTTATTATTGTGTTTCAATTTTAATATATATATGCATCAAACTTAGCTTTGGGGTCAAACATTCATCCACTATACCTTTGCTTGTCAAAGTAAATTAGGATTTGGGTCTCATGTTCCTATCCCTATCGTAATTAAATAATTTCACCTATCATTCAAAATAGTTTTAATATTTAATTTGGACGAGTAAGGATAGGAATTTGTAAGAGGAATGGATTTACATCGGAAACCATTATCCTCAAACTAGCTATTTGGAACCTATTAAGCAACACCTAATCAACACAAGACTCATCAAGCTTTGATCAGATTACCACCATCCAATCGAAGGAATCTCTCAACACACGGCCCATGTTCATGTTACCCGTGATGAGCAAGAATGGTCCACATTGAGTTTAAGGTTGTATTTGGCAAGTACTCAAAATAGATTTTGAAGTGTATTTTAAATAAAAATAAATTTTTTTAAAAAACATTTTTTTCTCAAGTCAATCCAAACTGACTCTAAATAAATCTGTGACAGGGAGAGTTCACCAACATTTTCCAATTCCCGCCACCCTTTCTGCTACGAGCACCACGAGCGTACCCACAGTGTTTACCACGAACTTCTAGCTCTCTTCCATCTAATAAAGATATACTCCATAATATCTCAATCTTTACCACAATAAATACAACGAGGAGAGATTGAGATTTTTTTTCCTATTTAGATTGGGATTAGAAGGCAAAATATTGTGATGCATTTTACATATAAGCTATGTATTTTATTTGGAATTTTTAAGGACTAGAGGGACTTCCACCATCTATCCAAACTAACACAAGAAGAGCTAGACTCCAATGTGGAGGGAGAGGCTTATAAACACACTTTGTTTGTGAATTAGTTGTTAATCTTCATACTTAATGAAAAATGTGGTAGTAAAATTGAAAGCATATAACACTTTTTTTAAAAAAATCTAAATCATAAAAATTAATTAGTCAAGATTTTGAAAGTATATTTATTTTAGTCATTATAGCTAAACCACAGCAATTTATTATCTATTTTATTCTTTTTTTTAAATGTTAAATTACACAATTCAATCCCTCCTTATTAAGTACTTCTAAAATTTATTAATTTATTTGAGTTACAAGATTGAGTTACACATAAAATTAAAATTTAATCTTCAAATCAATACAGATCTCAAATTTAAGACCAATCAAACTTTTTGAAATTACAAATTTAGTCTTTAAACTCCAAAATTAATGATCAAATAGATTTCAAAACTAGTGTCTATTTAGTTTATAAACTTTTAGAATTACAATTTCAATATTTTTTTTTTAAATCATGAATTACTGCGGAAATTGAAAGTTCATAATTTCATTATATAACATTAAATTAAAATTTACATCTAATTAATATATCAAAATTTTGAGAGTAAATTTGTAATTTCACCTAACAAACATTTTTTTTTTTTTGGAGCAAAATCAGGATTCACTTAGCGTTACCTTTTCAGTTTAAAGCTGAAATTTAGTTCATAAGTTTGGACGTCACGAGGAGAAAGAGGGCTGAAGAGGAAACAAGAAGCTTACGGCGGGAAAAAGAAACAGAGCAAACCTTCCTGAAAGCAATCTTTCTCTCTCTCGATCATATTATATAATTCAACTCCCAAAAATCTTAAGCAAATTCCAGATTCTCTCTCTGCTTCCTTTCTTCCTTCCGGAGAGATTTTGTGCAGAATTTTTCCGGAGGAAGAAGGCGAAAATCCACCTTTTCTGGACTAACATTTTCAATCTCTTCAATCTTCTCTTCTTGAGTTCAGTAATTGGATCCGTTGCAGGTACGTCTCTTCTTCTTCTTCTTCTTGTTCTTCGGATAGTTAGTTTAACTGCTTAATCTTTGCTTTCTGCTGAGATGACTGCTGGTTGTTATATGATTTATAACTCTTTGCTCTGAAATGTGTATTCGGATTGAGCGCGAATGTGTTGTGGTAAAGGATCGTTTTAGTATTTGCGAGCGAAATTTTGATTTCTGAATTTAATCGGAAACTAATGTGTACAGAAACTGCATTTCTTCGTCAAGTGGTTTCCTCTGTGAGAAATTTAGTTATTCTTTTTTTATTTTTTCGTTTTTTCTTTTCTCTCCGTTGCCGGCCAATGAATAGTTTCTTCGGTTCCGGTAGATATTTCTTTCTGTTCTATGTAGTAGTTATTCTTCGTGTTCAATCTGAAGGAAGAGAAGGTTTTACGGCGATTGGATCTATGCTTATCACAATCAGATTACGGTATATAGTTACAGTTCGTCAGAAGTTATTGTCCTGAAAAATGTTTAAATCGTTTTTCTGGAGGCTAATTTGATCGAGATAATTATTTTAAGTAAAGCAAAATGCCATCCGTAGGGAAACTGATGAACGAAGAATCATTTTGCTTCAAATTTGGTCTTCTGCAGTTCCTGCTTTTTCCATGCCTGTACAGTACTGCTTAGCGAAACTTGGTCTAGGATCATAGAGCCGAGCCCACACAGATGCAATTACCATGCTGACAGTTAAAGTATCAATGGTTATTTTATTATAGTCCTAATTTAAATTCAATCCGGGGGTATAATCGTCATAGAAGGAGAGTTTGGTAGAAGTTATTCCCCTGCAGCGGACTTACATTTCAAGAAATAGTCTCTTTTGTGCCCATTGCCCAAACTTGATGATGATTGATGCCCGCACGTATCCCGACGAACCAGCTTTTCTGGAATATAGAGTTGAAATTTCGGGTTGTTTGCTGATCGCCGAAAGGCGCATGTGATGCCGTGCCGGGCGGAAGGGGTCCTGATTTTTATTTATTTATTAATTAATTTCTTTTTAGAGAGGGATATGGCAGCGGCACAGGATCTCTGATGAAACTTGAAATTAACTCAAACCGTCTGATGGCGTTGATTTGATCCATCATAAACTGCTCCATAGGTTTAAGACGACAGATCTCGAGAACGAAAGCAAAAGATATATCGCAGTAATAAGTTAATTTCATAACTTCCTATTTCAGCTCTCAAAACTGTAATTTTCAGTTTTAACCCACAGTTCACACATCTAATTTTGGACTTTTGTTTCTACGCTTAGTCATTGAGATTTCTTACCGCACCGCCTCCAACTCTTTTGTAATTGCTTCAGGGAAGAGAAGCAAGCAGTGGTGAAAACCCAGATTGATTTTATACTATACAACGAGTTATGGGATGAAATGTAGCCTGCTTTAAGTAGACATGGAGACTAGCGGCGGAGGAAGCTCCGATGAGGGTCGCCGCATATTTAAGGCCGATACATGGTGTAGCCAATTTCGCAATGGGTCCAATCCTTGGATGGCAAGATATATTTATGCTTTAATGTTTCTAATTGCTAATTTGTTGGCATGGGCTGTCCGGGATTATGGCCGTGGCGCATTGACGGAGATGGAAAGTAAGACTGCTTTCTTCCTATCCATTTTTTTACTACAAAATTCTGATACATGTTCATATCTTTCTGGCTGATACTGCAATTTTCCTGGTTTTCTATTCAGCCCAACCTTATGATCTCCTTTATATTGTTTAGTTGTAGCTTCATGTCCACTTATGACACATGTTTCTTTCAGATAACATTTAATGCAATTTAAAAGTAACTAGGGAGGGAAATGATCGTTTGTTTGATTGGCGTCCGAAGTAGTACTGATTTTACTTAATCTTTAGCCTGTGGATTAGAGTCGGCAATGCATTGCATTTCAATTTTTTATACATGGCATTATCTCAACAATCTTTTTCAGCCATTTTCTACAACTAATTGTTGGAATCTAACACGTGTTGGGAATGGGCATAGGATTAAAAGGATGTCACGGGGCGCGTGATTGTCTAGGTGCTGAAGGAGTTCTTCGTGTAAGCTTGGGTTGCTTTGTATCCTTCAGATAATTGAAGTCGCATCAGAAGAGTCATCTCTGTCTTTGAGTTATAGTTTGATTTCAAGTTAAGGTCAAAATCTAGTCCTTAACGTCTATTTTAGATATTTTATTTCACCATGTTTCTGTCTACAACTGGCACTTCAAAGATGCGAGGACGCAGAAGTACTTGGCATTCTGGATGGTGGTCTGCGAAGATTATCTTATGGATTGCCTTCATAATCATCCCCTTTGTGCTCCCTGCCACCGTTATTCGGCTATATGGTTAGTCCCTCCTCACCCCTTCCCCCCAAAAAGGAGTTTAAATTAACTAATAAAAAACTTCTGATGCATATTTTTGCAGGGGACGTTGCTCATTTTGGTGCCGGGTACTTCCTCTTCCGCCGATGTACATTACTTCAAAGTTTACCCAAACTTTCAAATTTTGTTTCAGAAGCTGGTGGAATATATTTTGAATTTAACAAGAAGATTCCGATTGCTGGAACATGACGTATAAAGTTTTTACCATTTTCAGGGTCTTTCTCCTGATTCAGCTTGTAAGTGTGATAAGCTTTATAACATGGTTGAATGATTGTTGTCAATCCGACAAGCCTGCAGACAGATGGTAAGCTACGTTACCTCGTTCATTGTATACCAAATCCTTTCTGGAAAAGAATTTTATGTACAGTTTTGATTTGGCTCTGAAATACTTTACAATTTGCAGTACTTTTGCAGGCGTGAATTTTAGTTACCGAAAAAAGTGAATACATTTATATATATATTAGAAGAAATAGATGAATCTTGAAAATGTAATTGAAGAAACGTTCTGACAGTTAAATTTAAATCTTGACATTTTAACTAACGTTTGGGGTGATACTTTTTTCCGCCCCTATCATTTGGCAAGTACAGCGATATCAGATTCTTTTCTTATAGCCTGAACTGATGTTTTGTGTTTGTATTACCCAGACTGCTCTATTGAAGATTCAATGTATATGAGAAATGATAAAGAAAGATGGCATTACATATGAGAAAGTAATAGGCTACGGTTTTGCACTAGCACTTTTCTAAATGTAAGCTATTTTTCTTGCAGTCAAATACACATCATGTTACTTGCAACAATGGCATATGTCATCTGTTTAGTGGGAATTATTTCGATGTACATATGGTATGTGCCACAGCCGACTTGTCTTCTCAATATTTTTTTCATTACGTGGACACTGGTACTACTCCAACTCATGACCAGTGTTTCTCTCCATCCAAAAGTAAGTTCCAACACAATTTAGATATCCGTTCGTAGACTTCCCTGTCACTGAATCATTTGGTGTATGACTGCTGTTCTTAACTAATTAAGACCATATCAGGTGAATGCTGGCATCTTGACTCCGGGTCTGATGGGGCTCTACATAGTATTTATCTGCTGGTGTGCCATTAGGAGGTATGATGATCTTCTTTTATCCCCATCTCTCATAGTCATCATGAGTGTCAGTTTAATCCTTACGTCTAGTTGATGATATATCTTCCAACAATGTGTAGGTAAAGGTAGAGATTAAAACGTCCGACCTTTAGGATAAATGTATATACTTCAGGTTGAATTAGAACTTATTGAGTTTGAGTTTGAAATAACCTTTGAACGTTGTGTTTTTAAGTAAGCAGTCTTTCTATAAGTATTTTTTTTTTCTTTAAAAAGAAAAAACTAGTTAAGTGCTTCTTTAGAACTCAAATATCTTTTTATTACTACAAAAGTCCTACCAATTCATAATTAATCTGCTCAAAACAAACTATTAGTTATTTACGTTATTCTCCTATGGAGTGTGGGTGGGTGGTGAGGAGCCTATTTTTTCTTCGGTCCAAGGGCACCCACACAATTCTTTTATATTCTAAGAAACGCAAGTGCAAGGCGACGTCATGCCTTCATCATCATTTTACGAAGCCAACTTCGGATTTCATTTTAGAAGAGAGATTGGTATTCTTAACAACGGTTCCTGTAGTTTGATATGTTACGAGATATATTTTTCCAGATTCACCTTCAAAGTTTACAACATTACTCTCATGTGTCAATATATGGTTATTAATTCTGTTAGGCTTTTAGGAATTTTGAAAATGCCGCTAATTTGGACAATTTTCTTGTAGTGAACCCGGAGGAGGAAAGTGTGTTAGAAATGCGGAGACTTCAACCAAAACCGACTGGCTTACCATTATAGTAAGTTTTTTTTTTTTTTCCTTTTCAATCCATTTCTGGATCTATTTTAGAGCATTATCAAACAATAGTAAACCTTGTTGGATAATCATTTGTTTCGGTTGTTTATTTTTAATAGTTAGGTTGTAAAAAGGATGACTTTCTTTGTTTTGTTAACTAATTTTTTTTCCGAAAGTTTTCAAAATTCAAGTCAAGTTTTGAAAACTAACAAAATATATAGGTGGTTTAAAGAATTTATTTTTGTTTTTGGAATTTGACTAAAAATTTTAACCTTTGTTTAAAAATGTGGAAACTAATCTAAAGAAAGTGTGAGGAAAACAAGTAAAAATTTCAACATCAGAAAATTTAAAACTCGTTTGATAGCGATATAATTTGTTCTTTGTTTTCTTACAATTTTTCAATTATGGTTTTCACATTTGTTCAATAAACATTTGAATTTCTAGTTAAATTATAAAACAAAAAACTATTTTTTAAAAACCAAATAATTAACAAACTTACGGTTAATAAAATCAAATCGATGTAATGTGGCTTTTGTTTTCCAAAGTTAAATTATATTCTTGATTTGTTAAAGAAGTTTTTACTCGGCACACTAATGCTTATCATCAATTTGATGTATCTTTTCTTTATTTACAAATGATTTCACGAGTTTGTTGGTAATGATTTTACAAGTGGTCCGAGTACTAATTTTAAAATTAAAAAGTCAAGGCAAAAATATTTTGGATGTAGTTCCCCATTTCTCTCCTTAAAAGTCCAAATAACATAAATATTCTATTTTTTCTATTTTTATGATATGTTTATATTTTTCCTCCACCTCTTTCTTACACAAGTTACAACAATCATAACGCGTGTGACAGAGCTTTATCGTTGCTGTACTCGCAATGGTTATAGCAACATTCTCCACCGGAATTGACTCTAAATGCTTCCAGGTGCGTTCTTCTGCACTCTCAAAAAGCTTTATTTTCATCATTATTATTCCCACCAAAAAAAAAAAAAAAAAGGTTAATTGATAAAAGCTGCAGTTCAGGAAAGATGACAAACAGGACGAAGAAGATGATGTCCCATATGGCTATGGTTTTTTCCACTTGGTTTTCGCCACCGGAGCAATGTACTTTGCAATGCTTTTGATTGGTTGGAATACAAATCATCCCATTCGAAAGTACGTTTCCCCCACTCCAACTTTTTTGTCCATCAATTCAAGGTTCTTTACTAAAAGAATAATATAATACATATCCGAGTTAAACTACCAAAAAAAGTGTCATTCGTTCAACTTTGTCTTTTGTTTAAAAAAATACTCATATTTTCAAAAGTTACAATAATATTCAATACGTTTCAAAAATGCTTCAAAACTATCATTATGTTGAATGAAAATTAGGACTTAGAATGGTTAGAATGGTGTGATAGTGTTAGTGGAATGAAATTTGAGACTCAATCACTGTCAAAGTAAGTTCTAAGTTTTACTCTAATGATAGTTTTGAAATATTTATGAGAGGTTTAAAGGTAATTTACAGCTTTTGAGGTGTTTTTTTTTCAAAACAAATGATAAAGCTCAGGGTTTTTTTTTTCCCTCTTTTTGGGTAATTTAGCCTACTTTTTAATAAACAAATGATTATTGAAAAACAAATACATCTAACTGAACAATACAAACTTACACAAAATCCACTAGCAAAAGTCACGTATGCATTTTTTAATGATTTCTTTTAATGACCATTGTCGACATTAAAACGCCAAGCAAATCTTGCTACTTTCACTTATGGAATCCCGACTTTAAGTTCCTTCTCTTTACCTTTGTTTCCGTCATTAAAAACCCAGCTTTAGTTGCCACTAAGTGTTGCCTCCTTTGACTCCTCATGACTTTTGAATCCACTAAACATTTCTTTAAATAGGCAATAAACGCCAACTCCAAGATTCCTATGAAACCCTTTTATAGGCGACTTTTGACATCGACTCAGATTCCAATTTCTAACTAACCCATTAATTAATGCCATAATTCTGGATTTTATTATGGGTTATGTTGAGGATTAAGGGATCAAAAGTCGGATTTGATTTCGTTTGATGGTTAATTTTTAACTCTGCAGGTGGACAATTGACGTCGGATGGACAAGCACTTGGGTTAGGATTGTCAATGAATGGCTCGCGGTCTGTGTTTACCGTAAGTTTCTTTTTCTGATATCATTTGAGGTTTTGCGTTTTGTTTTTAAAAATTCTCTTGAAATTTTTGTGACAAAATTTTGTGTCATTTGATATTCGTTGTCTTTTATTTTTGAAAAACATGTTTGTTTGTATCTATGAAATTGTTTTTCTAAAATGAAGGTTTATTTTTCTTAGAAAAAATTTGTTTAAAAAAAAATAAAAAAATAAAAACCCTAAACCCTAAACCCTCTCTGTCTTTGTTTCCTTTCATTTGTTTTACTGATGAAATTTATATTTTTAAGAAAATGATACTGCAAAAAAAATATCCTATATCAAGAAACCTATCGACCTCCCTTACTTGAAATATCTTCTCCATTTAAAAACTGAAAACCAATTCGAAATCTATATTTTCAACCGCCCACAAGGAGTAATGAATAAATTCTAATCGGGTCTCTCTCTCTCTCTCTCTCTATATATATATATCTATCTTGTAGTATGGATGCTGGTGGCTCCAGTGATATGGAAGAACAGGCAAATGGTGGTAGGAGCTGTATGAGAAAAACCAACCCTCATTCATTCAATGCGTGGCTCCATAATTCCTTGCCCATTAAATTGTATTGAATTTGGAGCGACTGCAAAATTCAAAACATGTAATTTCCAATAGCCTATTTTTATTTTGTTTTTTTGATAATTTAATTTATCTCACAAATAGAAAAGCCAAGAAAAAGTGTAATTCCCTACAACATTACCCCATTTGTAAATATATAGTAGCTTATTAAGCTTATTAACCGGCAAGCCCAACTTATTATGAAATCAGAATATTTTTTTAAAAAAAAAATTATAAATAAATAAATAAATAATCGATGAGCTTTTTTGACTGATTGATTAAATAACCAATCCATAGCAAATCAAATTAATCACTATGGTTTGGAGGAAGTTTAGTACAATCTCATAAATAATTTCTATGGCGTGATAAAATCTTCATAAACAATCCCCAACATAGCAACTATATATGAGTGTTTAATCAAATCATACGAACTAAATTCTAACTGATAATATTAAGGATTGGTCTAAAATCATTTATACAAAGAATTATGTAAAATGCTAGTAAAATTTATCATTAGAAACTAATAACATTTTGGCTAAATTATAAATTTCGTCCCTAATTTTAAGAGTTAAAGTTTAGTTCTAAATCATAGGAACCAAATTTCTAAATTTTGCAAATGTTTTGCTAAGGTAAAATAATACAAGAACTAATCAAATATGCCTAAAAGATCATACATGAACTTTCAACATCTTTTAGTGTATACAAACAGAGTTCACTGAAACCGACGCTACAAAGCTCGCAATTTGATCTGTTTGCTACAACTTTCTCCAAACAATATATCATCACTCACAACAATGAACAAATTATGTAATTAACAAAAAAAAAAAGAAAAAAAGAAAAGAAAAAGAAAAAAGAAAAAAGGAGTGAAGAAATAAAATACAAACAAACAAGAAAATTATACAACTTGAGAGGGAAAGGTAAAAATAAACGCACAAATAACCCGATGGAAACTCTTACTAACACCTAAAATCACCAACCGTAGCCTAGAGAAAATAATCTACGCCTCCATTTGAAATCTATATTTTCTGACTCACAGCTCTCTCTCTCTCTCTCTCTCTCTCTTAATTTTCCCCCTCTCGGGCGTCAAACAAAATGTACAGAGCCAATAGGATAATTTTGACTATTTTATCTCACTGATAAACAGAATATGATAAGAGCATTGCAATGGATACCAAAACTTTTTCACCCACGGACTTGATGGTGAACAATAAGACAAAGACAATGCCAGGGCTATTCCATTCTCTCACTAGCCAAATGGGTTACCTCCGGTGGACGAGAAAGGGTTTGGAGTAGCGGGTGCTGAGAATCTACCACCTGTCTGCTGTCCCATATCCGTGTACACATTAGCGGCACCCTCGTTACCGTAGTTGACAAGTCCAGGATGCCTGAAATGGATTTCAATGCCGCATAGAGTGAAACCCATAGTCCAAATCAAAATTGTTTGGACTCCATGTGATAAGTTAGATCAAGTTTGATAGTTATTTAAACTCCGTTTGGTTGCTATTTTGTTTTTTTTTAGTTTTTAAAAATCAAACTTATTCTTCTTAATTTCATAAGATGATTTATCTCTTTCTTAGGTACAATAGTTGAATTCTTAGCCAAATTCCAAAAACAACTATCTTTTTCTTTTTTCAAAATCTGGCTTGGTTTTTTAAGATATCAAATCAAGAAATTCTAAATTTAGAGATGGAATGAATGCTTATTGGCATAATTTTTAATAACCAAAGACAAAATGGTTACCAAACAAAAACTTTATTTTTGGATTTCTATTTTTTGAAAATTATGCTTGTTTCTCAAAAGTTTTTGGTACGCTTATCACCTTCAAATACATACGTTTGAATTTCAGATTTTCAAGAACAAAATCATGTCTTTTAAAAACTTCTAATTTGGCTTGGCTTTGTGAAACGGTTTTCTTTCACATGAATGCATAAATTATGGGGAAAACACACACAAACACAAATTACCTGTGAGGTTGTGCATTGCTGGCTACATGCTGTCCCATGTAAGGGGGCCCTGAGATAACATAGCAGAATTGTATATATTAAATGTGTGCCAAATGGTGAGATCTTTTGTATATGTTGAAGGATGGGATCATTTTACTTGAAGGCATTGTAGACGGATATGGTCCCTGGGGAGGCAACTGTGATAAGTTAGATGGTGCCTGGTGTGGAATCCATGTCGATGTGGGATTACCGTAGCTAGGAGTGCGTATTAAATTTGATGCAGGTTGCCCACTTGGTAAAGCATTTTGCAATGGTGCCATGGAAGGAAACTGCATAAAAGGTTCATGAAAACATGAGCAGAAAGTAGATATAACAAGACATAGAAACTTATGTATAGAAGTAGTGTTTATAAGCTTAATTTTCAAAAAACGAATGGTTATCAAATAGGGCTTGACTAATTAAAAGAGAAGTTTACAGAAGCGAGTGTGGAAGTTTAATAAAACAGTAGGCATGAATTTGAAGTACAAGAATTTAAAATTGTGAATATCACAAGGAGCAGATCAATATTCTAAACCAGTTGGGACAAGATTACACAACCAACTTTATATATTACAAAAGGCCAAATGTAAAAATTAACATCAATATACCTGAGATTGTTCACTGCTGAGATCAAATGGATTTGTAGATGTTGAAGATTGTGGAAAACTTGGCATGGACTGTAGAGTGAATGGAAGTTCAGAGACATCCAATATAATCTTCGTGAAAATACCAAAAATCAAACTTCAGAGTTTCAGGCAGAAAAAATACCATTGCAGAATTATATGGCATTGCATATACCATGGGGCGTGGGGGAACAGTATGCCACCCTGGAACTGGTGCAGGGTAGGATGAGTAATTAAGGGTAAAAAGGTCCTACATATGATTGGAAAATTGTCAGCTGTAATAATGCTGGGAGATCAACACAAGCCAAAGATAATTAAGTGTAATTGCAATGAGTAACAATTTTAAGAATAATAATGAAGTATATAGCAACATTTTCAAAGAATTACAAATATAGCAAAATCTATCAGTGATAGACTCCTAATAGCGATATGGTCTAATCATTGACCGACTTTGAGAGCTGGATTTAAATTTTGCTATATTTGTAAATTCTTTTGCATTGTGCTAGATCTAATAAAATTTTGTGGTTGATTGCTATATTTGCAACTGCCAAGAGAAGGGGGGAAAAGTAATTACAGCTGGCAATTCTTTTCTCCCGCTTGGCTTTACTTCGGGTGAAGAAGTTTGTGGTACGCCAGAAGCTATTGCCTGCACAGGAGCTGAAAAATCTTGAGGTGCCTGTGCTGCTGGATTGCTTAGAGGTCCTTGGGAATTATGTGAAGCATTCCATGGCTACCAGAAATGACCAGAAAAAATAAGAACAAAGTTAGTTATAAACAACATACATCGAAAATAGAAAGGCAAGCAAGTCTATAACAAACGAACCACATGATTGATGGTTCTGTCCATTGATGGTTGAAATTGTTGGCCCGCAGGCTGAGAATTACCGCCAGGAAATAAAGAATGTGTCTGCGACTGCATGTTAGACCATTGCCCTGAACCATAAAATATGAGAAGCATTTTTAGCAATATGGACGAATTACATAAGTATAAATTAGGAGCCAGATGCTGAAGCACCTGATGGTGGAAATGTTGACAAGCCAGCCCCTGGTGCAGCTGAAGGTGCCCCGCCAGAAAAGGGAGGAGGCATATGGGTGTTCCCTCCTGATCCAAAAGAAGGATCGAAACCAGTTGGTGACATTGTCATGTTGCCTACCGATGCAGTAGGTACAGCACCAGTAGCAGCATGTGATCCTGAAACACCAGGAACAGAACCTGAAACTGACAATTGGGAAAGTACAGACTCTAATGTGCCAACATTAGCAGGAGCAGGAGGTGCCTGGGGGGCAACATCAAACGAGGCCCAATTGTTGTCGCTTACAGATTGTGGAGCAGAACTTTGTGGTGGCTGTGGAACTGCAGAAGTAATAGGTTCAGGCTCTGCATCAAAATCAATTAAACTTCCAGAAGGTTCCAATTTAGTTTCCACGACATTCTCACTGATGGACCCCAAGCTACTCGAAGAAGCAGTTCTCTGAAATTTTAATAATACATGGTGTCAGTTCGAGTATGATGTACACTCCAAAACAATGGAAAAAAGGCAATAGTAATCTCAATGGAATATAATAGTTAATAACAATCACTCAAAGATGGAATGGCAGTCGATGTGTTAATACTGACAGGTTTGCAAGTAGCATGTTACAAAAGCTCGCAACAAGTGGCTCTATTATGAGGGGGTAGCAGAGAAGATAGAGTATTTCAAGACTGAGCTAGTGATAAGTATTGAAGCCCGCTGGTTAACAACAAAGAGGTGCAGAACAAGGCACAGATCACAATGTTGCGATTGAGAATGAGGATCAATAGTTGCTACATGTGGAGGTTTCTCACATGAAAACCCCACTGTGTGACGATATTTACAAATCAATCTCACAAGAGGAGCTAATTAAAACTATTTCCATGGGAATTGAATATTAAGCATAATTCTCCAAATCATTCCAACTACTCTTGTAATATAGCAAACTAAAAGCCCCCACATTTCATCATATTATAACCTGGTAATGTATGTTACAACCAAGTCCAATCATTTAGTTAGATAAACATATATACTTTGCTACCGCCATAGAGAAGTCTCTTGCTGAGATGATAACAAGAACAGACCAAATAAGATCAATTTTAAACAAAACAGCTCAAACAAATGGACAGATACCAATCCCCAGAAGGATGAAAGGTTATTGACAAGGGAATTGATGGAAAATATCAACCAGATAAAAATAGACAAAAAAATGGGAAGGGGTAATTGAACAAGGATATCAATGTGAAACATAGATCTGATATAATTGCAAGAAATATAAAAGAAAGAAAATGTCACCTGTTTGTGCACAGAGCTATCAGCAACCTTGCTAGTACCACTACTTTTTGGTGGTTCAATTACACGAAGTGGAGATACATTCTCTCCCAAGATATCCCTAACAGGTCGTACCATGGGGGGACTGGAAGCATCCAGATCATTTGGTTGTTCAGGTGACCTGCCTCCAATTTTTGAATCTCCATCAGATAATCTTCCATCTTCTACTCTTTTTCCATTTCCAAATCTATCTTCTCGACGCCAATCATTCACAACCTCAGAACGAGCAGGACTCTTCCTAAAATCACCAAACTGCCGATTTTCGTGATCAGATCCTGGACTTCTTCTCTCATCAAAGTTTCTTCCCCCAGGACTAGACCTTTCATTGTAGCGGCGGTCTTCATATGGTGGGCTTCTAGAACCTCCTTGATATGTATCTGTTCTCCTGGTTTCATAAAAGTCCTCTTTTTCACCCTGTATAGGATCACAGAAGAATTCTATTAAGATTTGATTGTGTCGAATCATAATAAATTAACATTACACAATTTAAGAGTACAATCAATTGATAAAAGTTACTGCCTTCAACTTCAGAAGCATATAAGCAAAATTAGCAAAGAAGGATTTGGGGCATCTCACCGATTTTACCCTCGGTGGCTTGTCAAAATTTTTATCACCACTATATCTCCTATCCACATAAACATGCTTGATAAAGTCTCTGAGCCTCATAACGTTACTGAAAAGGAAAGTTCATCTCAGAACAACACTCATTGATATAGATTTGATTGTGTCGAATCATAATAAACTAACATAACAGCATAGCACTAAAAATAGAAAAGTAAAATAAATGACCTGCTGTCAGGAAAAGAATGACGCTGTGGATCCAACTCTTTAAAGTAAATTTCCTTTGCCCGCTTTGAACATGAAGAGAGATGAAAGAAAAGGAAAATATAAGAAAATCATTATTCTTAACAATGTAAAGGTGTATCTCTGAGAAACAGAAGTAACATCCATGTGCAGCATATACCTGATTTCCTCCTTCTTGAAGGGCGCTGACTTCTTGAGAAGTAAATTTGGCCATTGATATAGATTTTACCCGGTGTGTGAACTCGCGGCTATTTGATTAGTAACATAAAATGAGTTTATATCAATTAAATGAACAAGATACACGAAAGTATTACTCCGTAAGACTAATGCAACTATATGACCATTGATTTGCGTGTCTTTGGAGAAATCGGAAATACAAGAACCAAAAACAAGAACGATGCGCACTTACTGTATTCCACTACAGGTTGTGCAAACAAACGTCCAGAAATTTGTGCAGACGTACTGTGGTCCCTGCATGTGTTTCAATAAAATTGATTGAATCTGACGTGAAAACTACAACAAAAGGTCTTGTAATGATCATTCTAACTTCTTTTCATGGAACTACGATTTGAAGAAGCCAAATCAAGAACGGGTGAAGAGGAACGACTGGAATTTCTTTATAGCAAAACGAATATTTAACTTCATTTAGTGCAGCTTTATGATACCTAGTTCGAGCAATTACAACGAAACGAAACATGACAATGAGAAAGGTAATAATAGCGTACCAGGCTGTTGCAGTTGATGCACCGGCGATTCTCCTGCAATTTCAGAAGACCGCGAATAATCCGTTCGTTCTTCTCATCCTCCTTCACTCGATTCGCCATATATCCCAACCTAATTCAATTGAGATCAATGTTATGCAAAAGAAACAGCAATAAACACCAAACAGACAAACTCAAATGGAATTTCCCCGCCAAAATCACTACCTATCCTATACGTTTCATGAAACAAGTAAATACAACGTTTTATCCAGTGTTCATCTCAACAGATGAACCAATTGCACCAACAGTACGTTGAAAACGAAACATAAGAAAATTCAAATACACAATTGGAGAAGTCAACAATCAACGATTTCAACTACACATTTCTTTTTCAGCAATCAAACAAAACATGAATTTAACAACCAAAAGTCCAAGAATCCAAACAGCGGATCTGAAAAAGTAAAACCTCACCTAAGTTGAACAACTGAAGTAGAATCAAAAACAATAACGTCTGTAGAACCCTAGACAAGCAGAAGATTGAAACGAAAACCGAAACGAACCAAAATCAGCATACAAACACGATTACTTCTTCTTGTTCAGCAGCCTTTCAAGCTGACGATAAAGCTCAATCGATCCACCAGCAACAGAGAAACAAAGAAAAGAACGAACACAAAGAGAGAGAGAGAGAGAGAGAGAGAGAGAGAGAAGAGAGCTGCAAATCCTTTTTCTTCAGTATCGGTAACTACGGGCTTCTTCGTATTGTACAGCTAAGAGCTTAACCAAAACTACTTTCTGCTTTTGCCTAAAGATTTTAAGAGAGAGAGAGAGAGAGATGGAAGAAGAAATGGAGGAGAGAGAAAGTGGATGGATCTGGGGTATTATACGGTGTTGTCGCTTGTAGAGTAATTATCGTGTTCCAACTTTTGTCGCACGCCCGAGTCCGATGGCGTTGGACTGTTAAGTCTTTATTTTTTTGTCGAAATTGCTGTGACAGTCAAATCGAATTGCCAACTGTCGTCTAACTATTTGCCCCTTCATTTCTCCTATAATTACGATTTTGGTCATTATTACTGCGCCGTTTTTGCCTCTCTAAGATTCTCAAATTAAACAACGTAACAAACGGAGTCGACGTGTCGGAAATGGAATGATGGAGATGGATATAGCATTAAGACGACAAGTCGGTATTAGGTCTGGTAAAACTGAAGCCCAGTAAGAAACTTTCAGGCCCAAAATTTTGAGACTTTAAGCCCATTAATTGTGGGCTATGGTTGGTCCAGTTGTGTTATTGGAAGTGGAATGATGGTAGAAGGGTGATTATTTCTTTTCTTTAGTTCAACCATTACAAGGTCGAAAATAGAACCATCGAAAATTAATTGAGTTCTTTTCGAATTTTTTATTTTTAAACTTGTTTGAAAGTTATTTTTATAATAATATATCTTTGTGGAAATTTTGATTTTTTAAAAATATTGCACTGTAGAAAAGGTATAAATATCTTATTTGTTATACATTCTTTAAGAATTTGGTTGTGGTCATAATTTTTGGTTGTGCATGATTCTAGCTTGGTTAATAATGTGTATGGTTGAATTTTTGGCAATGTTCGAAGTGAATTAATTTTTCTATAAATATTTTTGGATTTGAGACTTTTAAGATTTCATTTTCATCACATTTTGTGCTTAGTTTATGGTTTTAAACTATAGTTGAAGCACTTTATTAATTGCTTTTTTCCAAGGAGTACATATTTCTTTGCTTAAAAGTTATTCTACCAAACTCTTCACCGAAATAGGTCAGGCGAGGTAATAAAAGCATCATAAATTAAGAATTTTATGGTCAGTCTAGAATGATTTAGAAAAAAAAAATGTTATTTTAAAATTTCATGTTTCATTCAAACACTTTTATCAAATAAAAACAAATATGTGTTTGCCAACTTTTTTCAAAATTATTTTTATATACAACTTTATTTGGTTGGTTATATACTAAAATGGTTTTTATTAATGTCAAATTATTATAAAGAATGATTATGAAATACTATAAACTAATAATTTAAAATAATAGTGATTGAAGTTGGCCTCTAGTTATGATGGCCAAGGCTAGATGACTGCGATCGTTAGAGTTGTCGAAGTTAGTTAGCAATAGTTTTCAAGAGTGATGGTTGGAATATGTCGACAGCGATTGCAACGATTGTTGAAGGTAGAGTAGCGGTGTTTTGTCAGAGGTGGTGTGGTCGGAGGTTAACTTGCAACGGTTGTACGAAACTGGTAGCCAGAGTTGGTGGACAAAGGTCGCGAAAGGTTGTGGCCGAAGTTTGCCAGCAATGGTAGTTATAGTTGATAATGGTAGTTATAGTTGATAAGTGGTGGTTGTCTGAAAATGGTCATCAATGGTGGTCACCAAAAGTGGTTGGCAGAGGATGATATTAGCCACGACAACATAGTGGAAGCGAGGAATTATGGAGATATTAGTCATTCTTTATTATTCTAAAAATTGGTTTCAATTGTTTATCTCAAACCAACTTATTTTATATACTCATTTTTTTAAAATTTATTTTGAGTGGTTGCCAAACACTTGAATTTTTTTTCAAAATAACTTATTTTTTAAACTAAACACTTGAAAATGTATTCCAAACACATTGTCCGTTAGAGAGAAATGATGTTGTATTAATCCAAAAAAGTATATGAAGCACACTTTATGGTCAATAAGGTTTTTTTTTTTCTTTTTTTTTGTTTGGGGTGTTAAAATAATGCATCAAAAGTAGTGTCCTATCACTCATCACTAAGAAAATGGTATTTGTGCAAATATCCACAAAGAGGAGGGAGCCCATGTACATTTTACTTAAAGGGATTTGACCCTTTCCATATTCTTCATAAATGCCCCTCAAAACAATTAAGTTGCCTCATTCTCATTTATCACAATTTTAGATGCCCACATGCTCACATGCTCCATATAGGTCATTTTAATAATTATATTCCACTAGATTAATTACAAACGACTACCTACTTTGTTGTGTATCAAAAACTCTATAATCATATAAACAACACTTTTTGTTATTATTTATTTATTTAATTTATCAATGTAATGCTTGAGAACTAATGCAAAAACTACTAGAGAAAGATTATTTAATTAATTAAGACTTTTATTATTACTATGGTTAGCTAGAGCTAGATTCTAGGGAAACTTTCTT
Source organism: Citrullus mucosospermus (assembly GCA_030954485.1). Classification (NCBI taxonomy): domain Eukaryota; kingdom Viridiplantae; phylum Streptophyta; class Magnoliopsida; order Cucurbitales; family Cucurbitaceae; genus Citrullus; species Citrullus mucosospermus. Next base: position 2,632,368 of record CM062065.1, read on the forward strand.
GAATCTTTCGAACTTTTTAAGGAATTAAATTTTTTGAATCGATAAACATAGATTCGTACATACGCTATATATCTTCATGTTTAAATAATTATCAAAATCACTTGAAAATGAGATTTATGCATGTATAATCATGTTTATTAAGATGGATGTTGAGGATTTTTATTTTATTATTCTTCTTAATTTTAAGGTCTTCCTTTTATAAAGCTAGAAAGAAAAATAAATCATAAATGAATTACGTTTTGTGATTCTTTTTTGAGTTCAAACATGCGAGATGGGGATTCAGACCTAAAATTTATTGGGTCGAGGTATATATGTGCATGACCAATTAAATTATGCTTATATTAAATTTTTTTTTTTTTTTTTAACAATACATGAGTTGGAGAAACAAATAGTTGAAAAGCTTGGGATACAATAGTCATTTCCATCCCCTTATTCTTACAAAATATCATGTTTTTCCTCTCAATAGTATTCATGTCATCTTCTTTAAAAGCTTGTCAAGCTTGTTAAAATCAAGTTCAAGAATAAGACAGAGGTTTGTGAGATAAGTATAGGATAATTAACTGTAGCAAGTTGAACACGTAGGTTTCGTTGACTGTATTCTTGACTTTTCATTATTTTGCTGTCTTTCTCAACAGTTTAAGTATTTTATTATATATATATTAAAAAATTATTTTAAATCACAAAATTGCATAAAATTAAATTAATTAATAATTTTGATTTACCTCATATATTTATATTATTTTTATTTTGAAAAAATCTATATAATATTTAAATTTTAGTATACTTCAAACAATTAAGTTTTAAATTCATTTTTTCTCATATATATATATAGACACTAATATTTATTTGGATCATTCAAAAATTATTTTACAAAAATTGATTGAATGATTTTTTTTTAGGTATCTAGATGAATAATTATATAATAATTAATATATATATCACTGTATTTAAAATTACATTTATAAGAATTAAATTATAAGTTTAGTCCCTAAAATTTAAAATTTGGGACTTATATAAATCTCTAACTTTTCAATTTTGACTTTCGTCCTTTAAAAAATTCTAATATATTTGTAAATTAATTCAATTTTATATCTAATAGATTTCATAATATTAAAAATATTTAAAAAGTAACCATTTTATGGAACGACAAAAAATTTTGTGACTATCTAAATCTCAAATTTTAAAATTTGTAGTTAATTAATTGATACATTAATTTTAAAAATATAGTTAATCGTAGCTATTAAGCACAAAAATAAATCTAATGTATGATATCACATTATTTAATTGTTGATATCATATTTAATTCTCAACATTTTCAAATATTCAAGACATCTATTAGATGCAAAATTGATTTTTTAATAATCAATTAAACAAAGAAATCTAAAATTCAAAGACCCCATTAAACATTTTTTTTAAGTTGAAAAAACTATATATAAACACAAAGCTAGAGGTTTATGGGCTAACCTTCTAACCTAATATACATTTGTGTCCCCTCACTTAAAATTCTAGATATGCCACTATCTATTGGTAGATGATTTTTGGATGGTTCCAAAAGTAAAGCCATAAAAGTTTATGTTCAAAATGAACAATCATACTATTGTGAAGCTATGGAGGATTTGTTGTTCCTTACCATAAAAGATAAATCTTTACTCCTATCGCTGTCATCAACCACGTAAATCGACTAAATATATCAATTATAATAGTAAATTGTTCTAACTATCAGCCATGACAATCTAATGGAAAAGTTCTAGCCTTCCCGGAGCTTGCTAAAGCTTTGGCTCCCTATGAAGCCTTATGACTATTTCTTCTCGATATTCAAATGAGATTCAATTTTTTTATGGATTCTTTTCATGATTTACAACGTCAAACGACGTAAAACTCACTTTATTATTTCAAATTTAATAAATTCAGTGATGTATTGTGTATATATTACTTGAAGTCAGGATGATGTAATTTTTTTAATGCATATTTTGTACATAGTCCGTACAAAGCCAGTCAAAATACAATTTGTGTGCATTTGAGTGTACAAATTTTGTCCTACAAAAGTGCAAGATAATGGAAACTCCTCTAATAATTCAGCTCTTGATATTGCATTGCATGGCAATTATCCTCACGTGAGTAGCACGTGTACTAACATGGCGTGGCATATTGCACATGCTCTCTTTTTATTTATTTATTTATTTCAATTAGCCTTCTGAGCATCTTTATTAAAAATAAGAAGGAAAAAAATAAATAAAATAAATAAAACCTTTTCAGCATCTTTGAATAGTAAAGGCTTTGAATTATAATAGTATAAGCACGTGGACCAACCTGGCTGCTCTTTAAAAATGATAATATTATTATTTCTCAAAAAAAAAAAATTATTATTATTATTAGGAATTTTGAATATTCCAATCATGTTCTAGAAAGAGGCACCGGTGGGCCAGGATTTTGCGTTTGTTTTTGGGAACCAGAGAATTCTGGACCCCACTGCTCTATTACCGTTTTTATCCGTAAATTTTGAAGCCTTTTTCAGGGACAGAATTGTCAACTCAGCATAATAAAATTAAAGGCTTTTTTTTTTTTTTTTTTTTTTTTTTTTTTTTTTTTTTTTTTAATTTAGTTTATGCATTCAACATACAATATTACAAGTATTTTGGAAATCAAATCATTTATAAAAATCATGTAAATTTATTGTTAAAAATCCAGAAAAAAAAAATCAATTTATTTACTCCTAAATTTAAGAGATTGTATTTATTTAAATTATTGAGGTAAATTTACACTATCTATTACATTTGCTTGGAAAAACTTTGTGTTAGACGTATAATTGTAACAATTATACCTATAAATTTTTATAAATGAATCAATTTAGATATTTAGACATAATTTTCTTTGAAAATCATGGATGCATTTACTCTCATCATCCATTTTGTTAATTCAACATTGGAAGAAGTCTACATACATCTTGGAATTGGTGTATGGATGATTTTCAAAAGTAATAGTAATGAATGGTCTAAATTGATTGGTTTATCAAAATTTAAAATTTTAATTAACTCATATTATAAGTTTCACACGATATAGGTCAATCAAAATCTGGAGGATGGTGTAAATTGATATACTTACAGAAGTCTCAAGTTTAAATTGATACAATTATTACTTCAAAGTTTTAATTGATACAACCTCGTAGTTTAATGATAGCCCTAAATTCTTTTCTAACTATGAAAAAAAGGTAATCATCTTATTTTTGATATTTGTATTTATATTGGTGACTAACTAATGACACATTTTAGTTTAAATATTATGGATAGTTATACAATATTGTTGACGTAATTTATGGTTTGTTCCTAATTTGTGTTTTTCCTTTCTTGTATCTTCCTTTTCTGTTTTCTTAGTGTATTTATTCTTTCATTTATCGTTGTAAAGATTATTTTGATTATCTGGTGACACCTAGCCTATAAGACGTCATTTCAACCTAGCGTTACTCTGCCCTGCTCCATTCGTGTCGCGCCACTCCAGATCCACAATCACGTACCCAAATCTGAGTCACGCCTCCCATCTACACATAGACCCACATCGCACCACCTTGCTCTGTGGAGTTCCGACAGTCCAAATCTTACTTCACCCTTCCTCACGTGCATTTATTTATAAGATTAATTCCTATTTGTTTCAAATCTTAGCCAATTTGTCCTAGAAACCCAAGGCAAATTACCAAATTAGTGGAATTAACTAGATGAAACACATCCTACTTATCCTAACCAATCCCATTAAGTCTAAGGAATTCGTTTAAGTCAAACATTAAATTAGAACGTTGAGTTAGACATTCGAATTGATTCTTCCCTAAGTTGATAGATCAATGTTTGGTTTTACATAACAAATTACAAGCTTAACTAACCTATTGCTACCTTTTAAATTGAAATGCAATTACATGTCACCTATCACAACCCATCTTTAGCAAACAGTAACACAATTCCAATTAGTTTTTAAGATAATCGTGAAATCACGCAACCAAGAGTCATACAAAAGTATAGAATAATCAAAGAATAATAATAAGAATTATAATATTGGATCTAAAAATTTCACAAGTTCACAATTACACGAGGAAATTGCTCTACACCTAAGTTAGAATGAGTATCTTTAGCCCATAGTCTTCACAACAGACATCCAAGTAACGTTGGGATACAAGATCTCACTAAAAAACAAGAGAGAAGCAAGAGAAAAAGGTGGAATTTCAGATGGGATCCAAAAACTGCAAATACGCGTGCAACAAGACTTCGGAGCAATGCGACACTTACTGCATTTCGCCAGCAATTTTCTCTCCAAAAAAAGAGTAATTGTGTCGTGGCTTCAGGGGTATCTCTGTCATTTTGCTTCCCTATTTCACGATTGATGTAATTAAGCCCCGTTTTGGCTCCATTTCAACTCTAATGCTGGTTCTACCTCGCAAGTGCTCAATATCTGTTAAATAATAAAATATATATATATATATATAAAATCAAAGTACAATCCCAAATTAAGCGAAGCAAGATATGACATTTTCAGTACTATCACACATGGGTTGGGTTGGAGGAACCTTTTGGACCAACCCAATTGGCTACCTGAAAGACCCAAACAAGATCTCCAACCGAATCATTGAAATTCAAGTTGGATTGAGTTGGGTTGTTAGGTTATTACTTTTTCGTATTAATTTTAATTTAAAATGCTTAAATTATCTACAACATATATCTAACAAGTAAAATCTAACACCAAATATCCATAATATCTATTACAATCCTAAAAGAAAAACATCAGACAAAGACAATCCATAATACACACACAACTTGAGACTTACCCCAATCCGCCAAAAATAGAAAATTTACAACTCAACCTGATCCTTATAGTTTGGGTGGGATGAGTCGGATTGTTTTGGTTGTCGGATTAGTGATAACCCTTTCTTAATTAAAAAGAAATTCTTGTTCTTCAAATTTCGAATTGGATGTTACATTAACTTTTAATTTCAAACTTTAATTTAAGGCAAAACCCATGTTTTTTTTTTTTTTTTTTGTCATAATGATCTTCTTGTGTGTGTATATATATAATTTATACCAAAATATTGTTTTTTGCAAGGTAGAAAAAATGATATTTTATTTATGATGACAAAAACCTGATATTATACAATTATCAACTAAATTTAATGAATGGGTGTGTATTTACAACAAACTTGGTGAAAAACAAATATACAAAAACATGTAAAAAATAGTAGATTATTATAAACTCCTGACGTTGGGTAGGTTTTTACAAAAGTTGAAAATTAAAAGAAATAAATAAAACATATTTTAAAACAATAAAATATATTAAATAACTCTATAAAGTTACGAAACTGAAAAGTGAACAGAAAATTATCGAAAACTACCAATATTCTATCACTTTACCGACTTTTGAATTGTTTGAATTTTGAAAAATTTCTTGAACATTAAGAATAATGATCTTCTCTTTAACCTAATTGATAGCAACAATTGTTTTGATTAGAAGTTTAACAAACAACAACATCAAAAAAAAACATAAGGGACTTAGGTAAAAATTAATGGGAGAAAAAGACACATTAACAAAATATATATATATATATATAACACGAAAGATAAAATAAAAAAAAAGGAAGAAAGTTACCGTAAAAGTCAATTCGGTTTGATTTGAAAACTAAAATCAAATAATTATTTTTCAACTTCATTAAAAGAGACAATAGGAGAAATAAAAAAGTGCTCTACTAAGGTCGTATTAGATAGTATAGACATACATTTTTTAAAAAACAATATAGATATAGATTTATTAAACTTGAATAATTTGAAATTGAAATTGACTTGTATACATTGCGTAATTGTTGTGGTCGGCTAAAGATGTCAATATTCTATATATTTAGTTATTAACGTGTGTGTTTCTTAAAATGGTATCAATTACCATTATTATTATTTTTTAAAAAAACTTTTGAAATTATTCTAATTATGCAAATCAGATTTATAATAAGCTAGAGAGCCGACATTTATTGGATCAAGTGATGCATTAAATATATCATGCATATACAGTAAAGTCTTGAAAATTTTTAATATTTGTCTATCAACTCAAAACCATCATGTGATTTCATCAAATAATTCTGTAGCTTTTTTCAAATCGATTTAACTGGACATTATTAGTTCAAATTAAGTATCTTTATCATTAATCAGTATATTTTAAATAAATAATTAATATTATCAAACTATTTAAGCGTATTTATTTCATAAATTTTGTCATGAAATTTCAAACAGAGTTTTGTTTCACATCATTTTAGTATTCCATAAAACTTTAAAATCCTTGTACTTTAAATACCTTTTATACAAATAGAATTTTTATACTTTAAGATAACAATAAAATATATAGTTTAGATCTAATTAATCATTATTATTAATTTTAATTAATTATTAAATATAAATATATTATTTAGACTTAAAATATTTCATCTAAAACACGTTATTTTACTATTTAATTTGAAGTTATATTATTAATTATTAATATTCTAATTAATTTATATATTTAATTATTTTTAGTAGTTAATTAAATTTAAATAATATTTAATATAAAATATTCATTTTTTATTTTAAGTGATTAAATAATTTACTAAAATAATGATATATCATTTTAATTTATGCCTACATTAAATATTCTATTACATTTAGTTAAGTAATTATTTAAGTTAGGTTTCTATATACAAGATTGGGTAAGTCAAAGATATATATTTAACTTTTGGACATTAATTATCTAATTATGTCAAACATTTAAAATTCAGATAATTAATTATTAGATCTTTAATATCCATCTTCATGAAATAATATCTGCCACGACTCTTATAATCATACCAATCATTTTATACTATTTATTCTCAATTTGCATAGGTATTTTCATTTTTTTTTTTAACGAAATCAACTTAAAAATCACGTAAATAAATAATGTTTTCTATCCAAAAATTATACCAAAACGATGAGAATACCATCATGTAGTTCTTCATAAATAAGTGGAGAAAGATAGAAGAATAAGGAAACATGAAAAGTCAGTAATATTAACTACACCCTTGATTTTAGCATTTTCTCTAATATTATGTAGACAAAAAAATCAAACTACCATAATATAGGAAATTTTTTCTTTATAAGTTTAAGGTTTGGAAAAATTACTAGTAATTCCGTAGTATTATGCTCTTTACATTCACACTATAAATTTTCATTCTTTAATATTTATGGACCCTAGATAAATTTTCATTATTTAATATTTATGAACCCCACAATAATGTCAGTAGGTCTTACCATATTTATAAAAATGTGTTAAAGTGGTACATAATAAATGTAAGTAGTATGGAGAATTTTCCATACTACCATAGTATAAGAAGGTTTGGTTAAATTAAAAGTTTAGACTTGAAACTTCGGAATTTGTATCTATTTAGCCCTTAAATTTTGTATTAAGTGTTTAATAGGTCTTGAAACTCTTATGGTGTGTTTGGAATACATTAATTTAAAAAATAAGTCATTTTAGAAGAAATTGAAGTGTTTGGAAACCACTCAAAATATATTTTGAGGTGTATTTTAAACAATTTTTATTAAAATAGTTTAAATAAAAATGAGTTTTTTTAAAAACATTTTTTTCTCAAGTCAATCCAAACAGGGCCTTAATTTTATGTGTTAGGTTTTTTAACTTTAAAAGCGTCTAATAGATCACCCACTTTAAATTTTCTGTCTATTTGGTGCTTGACATATTCAAAATTTTACAAAATTAGTTGATCTATTGGATATAAATTTTAAATTTAAGTCTAATATAATCCTAAAATCTTAATTTCGTTTCGAGTAGGTCTGTGAATTTTATAATTTATAAAATAGGTAAACGATCTATTAGACTTATAATAAAAAATTTATATAACTATTGAGTACAAAATTGAGAGTTTTTAAAAATTTGTAAAATATTTGTGAAGGTTTTGAAAGCAACTTAGATACAAAATTTAAAATTTGAAAACTTAACTCATCATTTAACCCTAACATTTTATCTTTTACGGAAAAAACAAAAAAAAAAAAAACTTTAGAATTACACAAACTTATTATTGTTTTTAGAAATCATGTTGTTTTTACTGATGACACAATTATTTTTACATATATTTATTTTTATTTTCTTTTATTTCGTGATTTTTTTTTGTTAACTTTATTCTCCAACAACTTCTAAAATATTTTTTTTCACTTTGGAAAGATCTTTTTAAAAATAATATACACTGAAATTGAGTTATTAATCCTAATTAAATATACGAAAATAATGAAATAAATTTTTTACATTGTGATATTTGAAAAAATTATTATAAATAGAAAAAATATCAAACTATTTACAAATATAGCAAAATTTCACTTTCGATATGTTAGACCACGATAGATCTAGATATACATCAATCTGTGTCTATCTCATAAGGTGATAAATGTCTATGTGAGTTTATCGCGAACTATCACATATAGAAAGTTTTTGCTATATTTGTAATTATTTTCAATAATTTTTCTATTTTTTAAAACATTCTGATATTTTATTTATTTTTATAGCAAAAATTTTAATAAATGATCTGATTAACTTGAACCAATTCTAATGCAACCCAAATATTTCGTAGTTAAATTAGGTTGGATTCACTATTTAATAAGGGTTATTTGAATTGAAAATATTTATAACTCAAAGAGATAGTTGGATGTAAAATGAATTTTAATCTAACCCAACACAAATAGTGAAAATACCAATAAAACATAATAAACGATAAAAAGAAAATCTCTGGTAAACTAAAATGTAGGACTAAATTTGTTGGAAAAAAAAAAAAAAAAAAAAGGTGTCGTGATTTTGTGTGATTGAAAAGTATATAAATGTGTAGTCATTCAATTGTTTATAAGTCTGTGGAGTCAGAAGTGAGTTTGAGGAGAGAAGGGAGAGAGCGTTGGGAACGGGAAAACTGGTGATGGGCATTGGGAAAGTATTTTCGTGTTTCACAAATACAAGTGCTTCTACTTCCTGCTTCTGCTTGGAAATTGAAGACAAACACCCATTAATGGCGAAACAAACAGCTTCATCTCAGCTTCTCAGATTCAAAGATGTGATTCCTCATCAAAACCAAACCCTCGCTCTTCATTTGAACCCCAAGGTCAGATCACATCCCTAACAATTTTTTTTTTTTTAATTATTATTATATATATATATATATAAGTGTTTATTTTCTAAGAAAATCAATCAAAATATTTATAAATATAACAAAATTTTATTTGTCTATCTATGACTATTTGTATATGATAGATACATATAATAGTATATCGAGATATGATATTTTGCTATTGTTTATAAATATTTTCAACAGTTTTATCATTTAAAGTTATGAATACTTTGAGTGTTGTCAAATTGGAGTTCATGTTTGTTTTCAATAAATCTTTAAATTGGTCTGTTATTATTATTTAACCATAATGATTATTTTTTCCTTTTTTTTTCTTAAAAAATGGTAAATTATTCAAAAAAAAAAAAAAAAAAAAAAAAACTTATTGAAAATACTAGAACAAAGTTGAAATAAAATGGTTCAAAAGGCTTAGTTTGCATTTAAATTAGAGAAGCCTATCTAGAGAATGGAGAATGGAGAATGGAGGAAGGGTGGGGTTAAAACAATTTTGGTAAGCTAAACGAGATTCCTTGTCTCCTGTCCCCATTCCTATCCTGTTTTATCTTATGTTTTAAATATTTATTATTATTAATTATTATTGTAAGTTTGTTACTAGGTGTACACAATTCACTACATTTTAAGTTTTATAGATGAATGAGTTGGATTATTTTATATGTTTGAACCATAAAGTTGAACATTTGGAGATTTAATAAAAAATTTCTCTCTTCCTATGAAATTAATCTCTCTTTATCTTTTTTTAATGTTAAAGTTTATTTTGGTAACTATTTGATTTTTGATTTTTAGTTTTTGAAGACTAAATCTATAAATACCTGTTACACATTTAAATTTCTCGGTTTGTAATATACTTTTTACTAATATTTTACAAAACTAAGCTAAAATTTAAAAAATAATAAAAGTAGTTTTTGAAAACTTGTTTTTTTGTTTTTAAAGTTTCGCTAAGAATTGAACACTTGTAATTAAAAAATGTACAAACTCTTATAAAAACTTAAAGATAAAATATACTTAATTTTCAAAAACCAAAAAATAAAATGTTACCACATGAGTTTTCAAACGAGTAAGTATTTAATTAGAAAAATAAATAAATAAATAAATAAAGTTTAGTTTAATTGAATTTTGGGTGAAAAAACTAGAAGGGAATTAATTTTCTTTCCATGTGAATTTTCTACCATAAATTTATGCGTTAATTTCTATAAAAATAATCGAAAAATTTTGCGGAGATAGAATAAAACTGAGAGACCATCTCATTCCCACCTGCCATGAGCATCTAGTTTAATGTAAACTTGAAAAGTTATTTTCATTTTAGCTCACAATAGGATTTCAAATTGTATTGAATGCTAAGTACACATCTTGATAAAGTTCAAATAAAATTTGAAATAAATATGATAGTTTATGAATTAAAACAAAATGTCAACCAAGTATGACACCGTGACTCAATTTGGTCGAGTATTTTAGATAATAATAAAAAAAAAAAAACCATAAATTTGAATCTCTGCCACGTATTTGTTGAATTAAAAAATAAAAATAAACTTAAATCTTAAAAATTATAGTCGTACGAAACTAATAATTTATTATATTATTATTTTAAAAAACAAGCATGTGTAATTGTGCAAGTAACAGGCACTTCAGTTTTAAATAAAAATAAACTTATAGATAAAAAAAAATTTACTTTTTTTTTTTCGTACTAACATTTCAAAAATCATATCCAATATTCATTTTTTAAATTAAAATAAATTGAGAAGTACATTTACTTTTACTGTTGTGATTTTGTAAATACCCCAAAAATTTTCAGGTGGTGGTGCTAAGGGTGTCGATGCATTGCAATGGCTGTGCCAGAAGGGTTGAGAAGCACATCTCCAAGATAGATGGTAATTTTTTAATAATTATTAATAATTTTTTTTCTAGCACTTTAGTTAAATAACAAAAAAAATGAAATAAAAAATTACTTATTGAATTAAATTTAAATTATTATAGACTATGAAAGGAGTTCAATTTTCAAGGGAAGACACTAATTTAAGCACAATTTTGTAATCTTGGAGTTTGCTTCGGATTTAATTTTTCAAATTTCGTAACTTAGATTTGTTGTATTAAAATGTTAGAAAAAAATCAATTTTTATAAGTGAATTATTGAACATTGTCAAATGAAACATTCTTTGTAAGTATCAAAGATGAAGACCCAAAATAAATATATATCATAACAAATATATTAAATTTATATTATTGTTATATCTTTATATATATATATATATACCATCTTTATTATTGCTTACAAGAATTTAATTTTCAAGAATAGAAAAAAAACACTCATCATTCTTCCTTCCATAATTTAAATGCAATATTGAAAATTTGGAGTTTGAATATTCTTTTTTTTTTTTTTTTTTTTTTTAGTGAAACATTGCACATGGTCAAATGATACTTTTTGTGAATACAAAAAATAAGAGTTAAAATAAAAATATCATAACAAAAATATTATATTTCATAGTATGAACTAAAATTATTAGGAAAAAATTGTAACGCACCTACTCGTTTACTAGTATTTTATAAAAGATTGTGAGGTTCATCATTTTATTATTAAAAAAAAAAAAAAACATAATTTCAGGTGTGGACTCATATGAGGTAGATATGGAAAGGGAGATGGTGGTTGTTACTGGAGATGTTTTTCCTTTTGAAGTCATGCAATGCATATCTAAAGTGAAAAGTGTAGAGATTCTCGAGCATCGAGATTGAACACGAAGTATTTTGTTTATGGTTATGAATTTGCTAACATATAAACCTGTCTAATAATAATTTTGTTTTTAGTTTTCTAATTTTTAGATTTATATTTATTTTCTCTCCATTTTTCTAAAACGGTTTTCACAAATCTTAAAATAACACTTGAATTCCTAATCAATTTTCAAAATAAAAATAAGTTTTTGAAAACAATTTATTTTCCTTAGTTTTCAAATATTGACCGGATTTATTAAAAGCACCCGTGAAAACTAGATAGCAAGACATAAATTTATGGATAGAATTAGTGTTTACGATTTTAATTTTAAAAATTGAAAACTAAAAAAAAAAAATAGTTATTAGAGGAAGCTTGGTCTAACTATTATGGTTTTAAAAATTATGTTATTTCTTTTAATTTAAATTTTTCATATTCATTTAAAACACATTTGAATTTTACGTCAACTTTCAAAAAAAAAATTGATACCATGTATTTTTTTTAGTTTTTTAAAATAGATTATTTTCAAAAATAGTAAAATAAGTCAAACTATTTATAAATATAAAAAAATTACACTATTTATTAGTAGCCGCAATAGACTTGTATCGCTTGAGCGATAAATCACGATAGATGTCTATATTATTTAAGTTCGTTTTTATGATTAATTTGTTAAAATTATTACATATTAATGTATAGAATTATATTGTAAAAGAATGTATTTGATTTTTATTAATTATTTCATTAAAAATATATCCAATATTTTCCATTTATAAAAAGAAAGAAAAAAAAAAAAAGCGTAAATTTTTACCCCTAACGTTGTCAAGTTCAAGTTGTATAAATATGCATGCTCTAAATACAACTTCATCAAACTGTACCCAAACATTGATAAATATTACAATTTTATCAACCTTTAATTTATAAAAGTGTTGCAATATTATTGCAATAAGTTTTTGAAATTTTGTTTAAAAAAATATATATGTATTTAGTATGCTTTCAAATGAATTATAAAAGCATACAATAATTGGTAAGATTTTTCTTTCTTTTTTTTTTTAAAAAAAACAACATCAACAATAGAGTTGTATTTTGTAAAAAAAAAATGTGTAAAACTTTTGATTTTTTTCTAGAAATAAAATTTAGAATATTGATATTACTAAAACTTGTGAGTTGATTTTTTCGCTCTTTTTTTTTTTTGTTTTTTTTGTTATACTTAGTGAAATGTGCATTATCGGTAGAAATTGTAACATCTTACTAAATACAAGGTAACTAAAGCCAGCTTAGTTTAGCTATAATTGACACGATCTTCCATCTTAAAGGTAATTTGATCTCCCATTCCCACTTGTTGTACTAAAAAAACCTAAATTTAGGATATAATTTGATGAAGCCCAAAAGTTGAAAGTGAAATTTAATGCGTGAATTGCACCATCTTTTTTATTATTTATTTATTTATCTATTTTCCCAAAAGTATTGGGTTGCTAAAAAAAGGGAGACCTCACCGCCCGAAGTTATGGCACGAACAAAACACCACATGCACAAGAACAGAGAACGACAAATACATACCAAATACAAAGAAAAAACAGAAAACAAAACTCAATGGAAAATGCCCTATGGAGAAGAGGTTGTTGAGATCCTCACGAGAAGCTCCAAGTCACTTAGAACAACAAATAAGAATCTTTGATCCAACAACCAAACCAATCACTTGAGAAATATATTATGTGCCAAACATGATAAATAACAAACACACAAATTATAGAGGTGTTATTATCAATTCTTGATGAAGAGTTCATTTTTTTTTCTCTCTTTATTTGTTTGTTTTTAAATAATATATGGGTGAGGCAATCAGACTTTTACCATTGAAATAGTACAAAATTTATAGTAGTTAAACTATACTTGCATAAAATTTATATAAAAACAAAATAAAAAATTATTTGTTATTAACAAAATTAGCATTTTTCCCGCGTATAACCAAACATAATAATCTTAATTCTCAAATATATTATTTTCATTATATAGCTTATAAGAAACTTTAAACTAAACCAACAAAAAAAAAAATTATTAATGCATCTTTGTATTAATAGAACTAGACTTGTTTTTGACTAAAATTTATTCAAACAATATGAATTAAAATTAGATATTTAAAAAAAATTAATTTATAATATAATAAAATTAGTCAAATTATTTATAAATATAACAAAATATTTTATATTTTGTTATTGGGACTAACGGCAAAGTAAAGAGCGAAAAGTATGGACTTTTCAGGGGGCGCTGAAAGGTGGAGGTGTGAAGTGGATGATTGGGCAGCACGTTGCCTTTTCCATTGTACCCGATTGGACGTAAGCGTGCCACACAGAATCATATCCCACTCTTTTCTGTTTCTTTCCCTAATGCGAATTTTATTTACTTCTTTCTTTTTATTTTCTTTTTCTTTCCATACTTAAGTACTTTGGAATTGCTTTTAAATTAAAATGAGATGAAATAGTGTTGGATAAATTTCGACATAAACTTAAGAAAGTATATTGTAGCGTTTTGCTAAATAAATATAATAACTAGAATAAACTGTCAATTTTTTTAATTTAAAAAACTAAATAATTGCTTAGAAAGATAAATTTTGTTTGTTATAGATTAATTTTTAAATATTAAAAAAAATAGCTTTATTTTTTTAAAAAAATCAATATGGTATAAGTTTTTTAAAAAATTGATGCATTCTAACTATGAAAATAGAAAAGAGATTTGCTTAGATGAGAAGTAGACAAATATATAAAATAAATTCTATTTTTACAATCCCAAATTAAAAATTAGAAGCTAGTATGATTACTTTTAAATAGGCAAGAAATTAATGTGTTTTTAAAGTGATTTTAACATATTTAATTTAACTATATTTTACTAAATGCAAAAAAACTGTTAAGATTTGTCGCTTCTATCTCCTCCAAAAGCAATCCCTAATTCACGATTACTTTCCAGTGTTTTTCTTAAATAAATATAGGTATAATTCTAAACTAAGTACGTTTAATTTTGGAGTTTTTATGGTTGAGTGACTGAAAAATGAAGATGCACCATTTTGGTATATGCAGTAACTGTCAACTCTTTTAACATTTTTTAATCAAACTTTCATATTTTCATAATCATTATCTTTTGAATGTGATATTTACCAATTCATATACTTCTTAAGTATTACAATTTTGATACAATTATCAGTTTAAAGTATAAATCGATATAACCTCAAAAGTTTAGGAATAAATTGAAAATTTTTTCTAATAAATATAACACATGTGATTTAAATTTATGTCTAAGTAATGAAGCATGTTGATTTAACTAGTAAAATATGAATTCAAACAACATGACATTGTAAATTCATAATTAACAAGGTTAATGATATTCTTAAACTTTTGCCATGTGAGATGAAACATTTGAAACTCTAGTATAATACCTTAACTAGTTGGAACTCTCATTTAAGTAACCTATAAACTATATTAGTATTCAAGATGCAATTGTAAAGTAAAAAAAAAAAAATAAATAAAAAAAATCAATGAAAGGAAGAAAAGTACCGTGTCCATTATTCATCCATGTGATAACAGTGCCTTCTGTTATGCTATCATGTTGTATTTATTACAATTTTGAATTATTTCACTTAAATTTAATAAAATTTATTGCATACAAAAAATTGATAAATTAATTAGAAATCTAATATTTTACAAATACAAAATTTACATTATAAAATTATAAGAATTAACATCTAATTTTGATTTTGATTTATATATATGTATATATAGGGACTAAATTATTACAAATTTGAAAATATAAACACTAAATTGTTACATACTAGTTCATGGAGTAAATTGTTACAAGATTGAAAGTACAGTGATCCAGTTGTTACAAACCAAAGTTCAAAAACTAAATTGTTACTTTCATGAAAATTTAGATACCAAAAGTATTTTTATACTGATTGACTCACACAAATACACATATATGTTAGATTAAAATATAAAAAACACCTTTAAATTTTGCCATTTATTTTAAGAATACCCATTATACTTTAAAAATGGTAATATTACTTATGAACCATCACAAAAGTTGAAAAATAAAATAGAATACCCTTATTTTAGAATTTTGGATAGGTATTGATATACGAAATAGTTCGACAATAATCTAACTGCATCGTTTTTAGGTCATCTCTACACGGTTTTAAGTCATGATTTTGTTCAAAATTTCAAAAAATTTATATTCAACGGGTAGTTTTGGAACATTATAAAAGTTGAGGTATAATATTACAAATATTGAAACTATAGAAATATTTTTTTAAAATAAATGACAAAATTGACGGATATTTGTTGCAATTTAACCTATTTTTTAATAAATAAAAAAGAAAAGAAAAGGGGGGCTTCAAATATATACTTTTTTATCCCCCTTTTAGAGAAGCCTTTATTCAAAGTTGAAAAAAGAAAGTGACTATTTTCAAGGATAATGGAAGGAGCAGTTGATTTTCCAAGGCCACGTACCCATGGGTCATCGTCACGGCCATTTCCAACCAATGGGGCGGCAAGGACGGTCGGTGAATAATGAAAGTGCAATTTTACGTAAATGCACCACCTATAAAGTGCCACGTGTACATTGCAACAAAATAATAAAATTTGGGAAGTGCCACGTATGAATTGAAGGAAAAAAGTACTAGAAAAAAACAAATGCCACGTATGGCTGCGCAAAACGAGGAAATTTCAAAATTTTTCTGACTATAATTTTTCATTTCCATAAAGAATAATTTAATGTTAACATGATAATTAATTAACAAGAGTAATATTATAGTCTTTTTTTTTTTCTTTTCAAAACTTACGATCTTTTTTCTTTTTTCTTTTTTAATTAGGAAAAATAAGGACTAGTTGATTGTTGTATTTAATTTTGTTATTATTATTTTTTTAATTTTGTTGTTTTATTGACACTTGAGTTTCTACTTAGTTTAAGTTAATCTCTAAACTCTTTAGATTTATCAATATTGTAGTTTCAAAAGATCAAATTGCAAAAATCACTTATAAAGTATGGTGTTTGTTGTAATTATGCCCTTAAACTTTCAATTTTAAAAATTATACTCTCAAAGTTATTTGAATGTTAAAATTAGGTCAAATTGAACCTTCAAACTTACAAAATTATATAAATGGTAATATTTATTTAAGTTTAAAAATTCAAATTTTATCATTTGTAGATATAAATTTTACAATTATGGTAAATTTGAAGGTCCAATTTTAACACTTGTAGAAGTTTAGGGGTCAAATTTTTACAATGGAAAGGTTGATAATCTAATTTAAACTACCACCTTACTTTAGGTAGTTTTTGTAATTTTTCATTTTAAAAATTAATCATAAATCAAACCCACCTTAGTCTAAGAGATTTTAAAATTTAGACTTAATAATAATATTGTTTATTAAAATAATCAACAATTTTACAATTTTTTTTAAAAAAAT
The DNA here is from genome assembly GCA_030954485.1 of Citrullus mucosospermus. Taxonomy (NCBI): domain Eukaryota; kingdom Viridiplantae; phylum Streptophyta; class Magnoliopsida; order Cucurbitales; family Cucurbitaceae; genus Citrullus; species Citrullus mucosospermus. The sequence goes on from CM062065.1 coordinate 2,649,673, forward strand.
TGTTTCAATAAAAGTACTGCAATAATTTCGGAATTAAAGATTCACAAAAATTTGATCGGACGGTTTGGATTCGTACGTTATCTCATTAGATACTACGGCTCTGCGGGGACTGCGATTGCTTGATGGTCAATACCAATAGTTCTGAACTAAATTCGATAATTTATTTTTTATTTTTCCAAAAAGGTATACACTTCACGCTCTTACAAAGCGCGTGAATAAAACGGACCAATGACAATACAATTCTTGGTTCTCGGACATACTCTGCTCTTCTCTCAGGAGTCAGAACCAACTCCGCATCAAAGTAGGACAGTCCATATTCACGCGCGGATTCCGCGCGTGCTATACACTGTTCTTCCGTCGCTGAAACGCGGAGCAGCTCCGCGGAATCCTTTTTTCTCACAATATTAACTAACATCTACGAACGCCCCGCCTCTCTCTCTCTCCTTCTCTCTCTCCGGATTCGCGCGGGCGCCTTTCTCTGAAGAGCTTTGGATTTTGGTATCTCAAAAACCCTAGGTTCGTCGCCATTTTTCTATGTTTTTTTTTGCTTTTATGAGATGATTTTTCTTTGTTTCTGCTGCTTTTGTTAATTGTTTGTCTAGTTTTGGTTTGCTTTTGCCCTCAGATCCCGTTATCGCTTTTGTTTTCCAGCATTATCTTGTTCGTCACTCGCTGTCTTGTTTACTTACGTTTTTGATTGTTTGGAATTTCTGGAACTTGTGCTGTTTTCTCTCTGTTGAAAATTTCTGCACCCGAACTACTCTCTTGTTTTCATTGATGGTCTGTTGTTCTTTCGAGTTTCGGGTATATTTTTGTTTCCAGGTGAGGTTTTACTTTTCTGCGGAAGTATGATATTTTCTTTGTTAGCTTGGAGAAGCTACATTGTTGTTCTATTGTGTTTTCTTTAGTTTAAGGATACGATGTTGATAGATGGAAAGTAAATGAGGCAATTAAAGAGTTAAGCTAAGGATTGAGCTTTCATTCAAAATGGAAGAGGCAAATTCAACTGGTTAAGTCCATGGTTCTTGTTGATTTTGTGTGGGAAGAAGTCACGAGATAAATTAGTAGCCGTGTCCCCATCTGTATATTACTTCCTTGACCATCTCCCATCGTGACAAATGTTCTTCGCATTCAGTGACAATTCTAACATTCACATTCTTTTGTTGGTACAGGGCATATGTGACTCTTAATGGTGACATATGGATTTAGAAGAAAAATTCATGACCAGAGGTATGTCAAAATTTCTCGTTGCCTAGTTTCCTTTTAAGTTAGAATAATTGTGACTCTGTTTCTATCGTACAAGCGTCTCTTCTCATGGCATTTAATGTGAAAAGAGTTGGAAGTTTACTTGATCGGGTGATGTTTTTAGCCGTGATCGCATCCAACTATTATTAAAATTGCTCCCATAGGGGAAAAATGTCTAATTTGTTGAGTATATATATATATATATATATTTTTTTTTTCCAGATCATCGTGATGTAGTAAAATATAGTGCTTAAAGAGTTCGACACGTTCATGTTAATCAGGGACAAATGAGAAATACGTTTTGTAGTCTTAATCATTAGCAAAACTCAACATGCATGGATTGAATTCCAGTAATTTATACACATCTTCATTAGTTGTTTCTTCGAGCACTTTATGATTATATGGGCGATCTCTTTCACACGAGGTTTCAAGTTCTGAAAGATTGTTGTTGCTATGTACTTGAGCAATAGGAAGGCTAATCCTTCCCTCCGTTGCTGCAAATGAATAACTAAAGGCAAGCTTTTCATTTGTAACAATCTATCTTAGGCCTCAAACTTCAATAACTGGCTCAAAGTGCTAAAAAACACTTCTATTTGCTTGATGCAAATAAGATGCTGAAGCAGAAGCCTTTTGTAAAGCAAGAGAAAGCGAAAGCCAAAGGTTCCTTCAATTTGCTCAGCCAATAGAAGGCTCACTCTTCAATGTGCTTGCAAATTAAAGATTGAGGTACGCCCTTTTGCTTTCAAGTGGTTAATGTCTTTTCACCATTTGAAAACTTAAATCACTTCATGGTTTTTTGTTGGTTTTTCCCTTCTAATGCTAGTTTGGAGAGGAATTTTGAAGAAAATGATAGGGGTGTGGATAAGCCACGAAAAGTTATTTTTTGAGCCCTATTGGTGTGATTTCTGTAGGATGTCTTGCAATTATGATTCTTTGACGGTTAATACTAAGAGAAGTTGAGAACCTTCTTCCTTTTCGTGCTTGTTTGTTGTTGCAAGAAACTCGTGCACGTCCCACCTTACTGCGAAGGTTACTGAGAGATTCTTCAAGAACTTCTTTTAATATTTCACCTTGTCATTGTAACCTCTTTGCACATTGTTTCTCTCATTTTGTTTCCCACCCTGGATTTTGTATCATTGACTAGAACCGTAGGGCTTTTCTTTTAGACGATACTTCTTTGATCAAATTCAACTGTAGCTCAACCATAGGTATACAATCTTAACTTTTACTCCTACTCCAACAAACAGAGAGGATTCTAGTAATGAAGTAAATTATTTGAGGGTGAACACTGAATACTATTTGAAACTTGGAAGAGTTGAAGGGTAGCTGAAACTGACGTGTATTCACATACTTGTTGGACTACTGAAAATTCGTCTTAATGTGAAAAGGGTAAAAAGTATGAGAGGGTGTGCAGAAAAAGGGAACTTGATCACTGTGAAAACCATATAGATTGCTCTGATTGTCATACTTGTTCAAGAACTCCAAAAAGAAAGTCTTCTTCCCCATCAAATACTTGGATTTTCTTGGATTTTTTCTCTGTCTGTTTCTAACGTGTTATGTAAGCATGCTGTGTATTGGATTTTTTCTCTTGATCCCCCCACCCACCTTCCAATGCATTCAACTTCATTTGGTCCTATAACATTCATGGTTCTAATATCTTATTCTGTTCAGTTTCTGGTGTTCAAAGCCTTTCTTCAAGCGTTCAAAGCACTTCGGAAAAAAATGGTCATTCTGATGACGTTACTAAAAGTTCAGAGCTTCTCCAAGAATTCCTGAAATTCGGTCCAAAAAAGGAGCTTCTCCAAGAATTCCTGAAATTCGGTCCAAAAAAGGAGCTTCTCCGAACCCTTGCTGACAAGGAGAAGAAAATTTTGTTATCGGCAAGAAGCAAAATGACAGAACTTAGAAGAATAAACAATAAGACAATCAAGAAGCAAGACACAAAAAAGGTTGCCTCTAGCCTCAACAATCAATCTTCATCTAGAAAGCAACTCAGAAAGGCAGAAAATCCTTCTCGTCTACCTTTAGTTACCGATCAGTCTTCAGATTTTGGGCATTCTAATTCTTGGATTTGTAAAAATTCGGCCTGTAAAGCTGTTCTTTCAATTGATGACACTTTCTGTAAGAGATGCTCTTGCTGTATTTGTCACCTGTATGATGACAATAAGGACCCTAGTCTTTGGCTAGTATGCACTACCGAATCTGGTGAAGGAGACTCATGTGGGTTATCTTGTCACATTGAGTGTGCTATTCAACGTGAAAAGGTTGGGGTTGTTGATCATGGGCAATTGATGCAACTTGATGGCAGCTATTGTTGTGCTTCTTGCGGTAAAGTCACCGGGATACTTGGGTACGTAATGTTCCCACATTTTGCCTTCCAATCCACATTTATCAATTTTGTTACTTCAGAAATTAATTCTCACATCAGATCTTGCCTCAGAAAGCTACTTTAGATGAACTTGATGCCAGTTGGCACGATGGGGGAACGATTAAGGTTTCCATTTTGTAGTTGTTTTTTTAACTTTTGGTATTAACGTTTGTTTTTATCCTCATTCATCATAGCTTGTATATAACAACTGCTCTGTGGTTTATGCTTACATGTAGTGATCAAACCTATAGGTTGTTGGTTAGTAAGAGTTCAAGTTATGTGTCACGTGTGAGTTTTACATTTCTTCCTAGAACTCATGGATTTATTGCAAATGCATGAATGGCAACAGATGTTGGAAGAAGCAGCTGATTATAGCAAGGGATGCCCGTCGGGTTGATGCACTTTGCTATAGGATCTACATGAGTTATAGGCTCTTAGATGGGACTTCGAGGTTTAAAGAAATGCATGAAATTATAAAGGATGCAAAGGTCAAATTAGAAGCTGAAGTCGGTCCGTTGAATGGAATATCAGCCAAGATGGCACGCGGTATAGTCAGTAGACTCTCCGTGGCAAGTGATGTGCAGACACTCTGCTCCTTGGGCATTGAAAAGGCAGATAAATGGCTGGCCACTGCTTCTAATGCGAATCCAAATAACAGAGGTTCTTATTTGTATATTTTTTGTTTTCTTCTAATTTGTTGTCGGCATCTACTTATTGTTTCTTTTGCGTTCGTTTTGGCAGAGGATTCTCTTCCAGCTGCTTGTAAGTTTTTGTTTGAAGAGATAACACCTTCATCTGTTGTCATGATTCTTGTTGAGCTGTCTAATGCATCATCAAACGGTGTTAAAGGATACAAACTCTGGTATGAAAAAAGTAGAGAAGAGATGCACATGAAAGATCCCATTTGTGTATTTCCAAGATCTCAAAGGCGAATTATGATATCCAACCTGAAACCATGCACGGAATACACCTTTAGAATTATTTCATTTACTGATAATGGCGACTTGGGTCACTCGGAAACAAGGTGTTTTACTAAGAGCGTGGAGTTAATTTCCAAAAATTCAAAACTGGCAGCCAGTTCAAATTGCCAAAGAGAGCACACTCACATTGAAGGAAGTTCTTGTAGTAAGATGGGGCCTGACAATACTAAAGTTGTTGGGTCGGCTTCTCAGTTCAAGGTTCGAGATCTCGAAAAGATTCTGCATCTTCCTTGTGATCAAGAGCAGGGCTGTAATGAAGGGTTTTGCAGTGCTGATGCTGAAAAATGCTGTGGAGTTGGCAAGGTGGTCAAACCCGAGACCCCGGAAGAACCGTTGCCTCCTATTTCCCGTGATCTTGACTTGAATGTGGTCTCGGTGCCTGACTTGAATGAAGAAGTAACTCCTCTGTTCGAGTCCTCAAGGGATGAGGATGATGGATGCACTTTGCAGCAGGTTGTTGAGGCAGATGATGATGCTGCTTCTCATGACAAGGAGAAGAATGGTCTGGTGAGATCTCACGGTAGCGGCGACTCTCAAACATGGACGGGTGGGAGGAGAGGGGATGCGTCTGCTGTTGATTCTGGGGTGGCATTATGCAGGAAAAGAGGTACCAGCTCAAATGAAGAGATTCATGATTGTGATAGCACTCTGATAAATGGATCCCCATTCCGTAATTCCAATGGTTCTTGCTGTTTGGATGAGAATTTTGAATATTGTGTAAAGATAATCAGATGGCTAGAATGTGAAGGATATATAAAGCAGGAATTCAGATTGAAATTGCTAACATGGTATAGCTTGAGATCAACCGAACGCGAACGACGGGTAGTTAACTCCTTTATTCAAACCCTCATTGATGATCCTAGCAGCTTGGCAGGGCAGTTGGTTGATTCATTTTCTGATATCATTTCCTGCAAGAGGCTGCGAAGCTGATTATGCCAAGAAGTTCTAGCGACGGAATAAGGGCGGCATCGCTTTCTAACGTAGAAGATTGCTGTTGGCCATATTGTAAAAGTTTCTCAATTTATATTGACCTCCTATTGTTTACCATTCTTATGCAGGTATTTTTATCCCTGGTCACTGTCTAAGTGATGATAGCCTATGCCATGGTAAAATTCTTCGATTGCATCGATTGGCAATCGTTGAAGTGATTTGCGATTGGAGGTAATGCTTGGAGGCACATTTGTTATCTCTCAAAGACTCCAATTGCATTTTAATCATAACATTATAATTTAATCACGGAGGATATATGTTATTTAGAATCTCTTTGATCATTGCTTTTGGTTCAAGGGAGGAGTACATAATAGTCAGCTTGATTCTACTTGATAGCTCTTGTTTTCTGTTTCTTTCTCAATTCATTATCTACAGCTCTCGCTGTTTCTTTCTCAATTCAATTGTCAATCTCTCTCTCTCAAGAGTCCATTTATTGCTCTACCTTTCTTGATATGATTTTTGTTTAATCAAAGTGAATAGAATGATGTTCTCTCTTCAAAAGTCCGTTTGTTGATTAAAATGGATAAAAAGAGTCGATTTGTTGTTCTACAACACAGTATGAATTTTGCTAAACAATTGGATAAAATGACGAGTCTTCTTGTTTTCAGTTCAACTTGAAGCTTGGATGAAATTATGTTTTATTGTTCTACAACACGAGATGAATTTTGCTAAAATGACAACTTTTCTTTAAGAGTATTTTTAGTGTAACTTCAAGCTTAGGTGAGATTATGTTTTGTTGTTCTACAACACAGTATAAATTTCGCTAAACAAATATATAAATGATAGAATCTTCTCTTTAAGAATTTCTAGTTTAACGTGAAGCTTGAGTGAGATTATGTGTTTAAACACTTGACACCAAATTTTGTATGTCAAGCGGGTTGTTCTCTAAGATTCCTCTAGGTGTAAATATATTTAAACAATTGAGCTACGTTTAGGTTGATGGCTTATCCTAATAGAGATGATATTTTTTTCTTTTAATTAATGATTAATTATGTAGAAATATTTCCGGACAATCCACCATAAATTTGAGCTTATTTGGCAAGTATTTCATTTTTTTCAAATAATTTAGTTATTGATTTTCATGGTGGTTGCAGTGAATTTTACTAGAAAGCATCAACAAAGAAGTGACTCAGAATTTTAAATATCCAATGATGCGAACTGAAAAAAAGTCAGAAATGAACATCAGCTTAATTCGATTTTTCTTTTTCCTCCTTTGTTGGGAATGGTTGGTTTTGTTCATTGAACGAGAAAGATCAATCAAAATATTAGGTTCTTACAAATACTTCTAGGTTATTTTATTTTATTTTATTTTATTTTTATAATTTGGATGTTGCATAAATTTTATATATATCTCATATCGAAGGCTCTAAAATTAGTAACTATCAACTTCAAGTAATAGGAGAAAGTTTCTTATACCATGTTTGCAACTCATAACAAACCAATCAAAATAATATGAACCAATTCACGAGTAGTCCTACTCCATTTTCGGCACACAAAACGGAAAGAAGTAAGACAATTTAAAATAATACAATAGAATATATAACTATATAAGCCAAAGTAAGCATAAAATTGACATGTACCTCTTTTGAGATTGATGCTCAAATCTCAATATTCTATTTGTTGAATGAAAAAAAGGATTACACAACCAGTTTTCATTTATAATGTAAAATTCAATTGCAATCAAGTAATTAAAAAAACAACTAAAATAATGGTAATTAAGTAACATTAAGTAGGTTAATTAAGGAAATTAACTGCCATTTGAATTCAAATTAATCAAAAACGTAATTTCATTACTTTGACTCAACTTCAAATTAAAATAAACTTCAAATAGAAAATTAAACCCATTAGAAAAAAAAAAACTATATTTTTCTGATTGAATTTTGTTCTGCCCCAACAATTCATATTGCCCATCCCATTTTCGATTAATATAATTATTTCCAAACAGAAAACGCCGTCGTTTTTAATGGTCATCGAGAACGTATGCTTGCTTTTCCGTTCTCCACTATACTGGTCTCTTCCGCCCGCCCGCCCACCAAAGGATAAAAAAGAGCACAAAAATATGCAAAATTTGCTTGGATTTAGAGCTTCTCAGTTCTTATTCAAATCCTCTACGCTTCCTCTCTCTCGGACTCTTCCCTCACTCAGTCTCTTCCACAACAATTCCAATTCCGTCTACGGGCGAACCTTGGCGGCCATGGCCGGCGCGGATGAGTTTGTCAAGGGCAGCGTTCATCCTAATGGCCTCGCGGTTATTACTCTCGATCGCCCCAAAGCTCTCAACGCCATGAATTTAGGTCCATTTCTTTCATAATTTTATTCTATTGCTTTGCATCTTAATGCTTGTCAATTCAGTTGTTTAATTAAGGAATGTTATCAGTGGATTTTTAGTTTACTGTAGTGTTAAATTTGGGAGTTGAGCTCCATAATGTCGATTCCTTTTTGATAATTTATGTTGATTCAAGTGAAAATTGTGCTCCCAATACTTTGAGAGCCATCAGAGCTTTTTGACTTTGGTACCGCCGGATTTTTCCATATCAAATAGTTGATTCATTTGCTTATAGCTTATGGCTCTCGTCCCTGACGAGCCCGTGCAGTTCTTCGATGAGTGTTTGTGAGAACTATCTCCTTGCTCTTGCTCAGTCAAAACGATAGGGTTTTTGAGTGAATTTTTCTACCTACATTTTGCTTTCTATTTATGTAGTAATACAACGTATTACAGCAGAATAAATAATTTAGAGGAAATGATGAAACAGCAATCAGCAACTACTATTACCCGTGTTTTCCTGCAGAGAAAAATAGTCTACAATATACAATTATTGGCAATGATTTCAGATTTTCGAGCCATCACAGCTAAGCAAAATCTATTGTCATTTTGTTATAAAAACATTTGGACAGCCTGTTGAGTTGAAAGACATGTTCAGGCGTAAAACGTTAGGAGCAATGATACCGTTTAAACTTTTTAAGTTCCCCCCCCCCCCCCCCCCCCCCCCCCCCCAAAAAAAAAAAAAAAAAAGGAAAAAGAAAAAAGTTTGGTGTTTTCTAAAGTTTCTAGGAAATATGGCCATTCATCAAGGCTTTTCAATCTTAATATAACTTTATGGAATGGAGTTTTTTTAGTAGTTGATAGCAGTCCAATTTCAGGACAACCGCATGATTTAAATATTGGTCTATGTTGGTTAAATATTTGTTATTTTTTTAATGCTCTTGTAATCTAATATAATAAAAGGTGGTTCTTTGGTTGGACTTTGATCTCTATGTTGGTTTGGTTTGATTATGATTTGCTTTCTGTATTAAAGTTTATTGATGATGCAGATATGGATATACAATACAAAAAGTATCTTGATGAATGGGAGGAGGATCCAAGGGTCAAATGTGTCCTTGTCGAGGGCAGCTCATCTCGTGCCTTTTGTGCAGGTAAGAGGGTGTAAAAAGGTCATCTAAATTAATGAGGCATCTTTTCCAATTTTTTTTTCCCGCATTCATTATTACTCAGATCAACCAACCAATGTTTAGAAAAGGGTAAACATTAGCCCAATACTTTTTTATTTTTATTTTATTTTTTTCTATCATTAGAGTTGAGAGGCAAAACCTTTGAGGTGGTGTGGGGCATAAGCCTTGATTTGAATAAAAACATTGATAAGAAACAAAAGAGTATGATGAGGTATTGTTAAACATGATGATTATGTAAGTACAAGAATTAATGAAAGTAACTTTTACTAAATGTTGATTTCTTAGATAAAGATTTTAAAACATTGTTTACATTTTTATCTTAATTTTTTTTTTCAAGTCTTTGGCGTTGCATGTAGTAATGGGTTACATAGCCTCCATTTCATGATGCACTAACATGGCATGCATGAACTTCCATATTTTTGAAGAGTGGTGCAGCAAATTAATGTTATTATTCTTCCAACCTTTTCATGAGGCGGAAAGACCCAAAGAGGTCCAAGCCTTAGTAATGTGTTGCATATCCTTAGTGCGTTTCATGGAGGTTCAAGCCTCTTATGAGTCAATGACCCATAGCCTTGACCCAAGGCAAAGCCTTCTAAAACATTTCTGCCGGGTTAATTTCAAATGGATATTCTACATTTTTTGGGTTTCTTTTTTAATTTCGGGGTACTTGGTAAGGTTTTGAGGGTGACCATTTATCACTAATGCAGGAATGGATATTAAAGGGGTTGTTGCTGAAATTCAAAAGGACAAAAACACTTCTCTTGTGCAGAAGGTTTACTATTATTATTTACATTATTCCTTCTATGGTTCTTGTTTTGTAAAGATTTTGTTGCTCATTTGATATGCAGTGATGTATTGTTCATCTTTGTAATTACTGAATTCGGCAATGACATTTGGTTAAACTATCTGGTCCTGGTTTCTTTGTGAGATTAGTTAGTTGAAATATTGGTTCTTAACGACTCAAAAGTATTAGTCTATTCACAGGTGGTGATGTGAAGCAGATCACGACCAAAAACCGATTACCAGATGTGATTGAGGTCTTCTTTGTGCTTCATCTCTCTGCTTTCTCAAGAACCAAAAAGAGGAGAAAATGTTTTTAGAATATGTTGTAATATTTTTTAAAAAATAAGCCACCATATTATTCTTATTGCCATGATGTTTTCACTTATCTTTTCCCCTTTTTGAATAAAACCATCATCTTGGATTAAAGAAAAAAAAAAGGCATTTCTCCAAAGTTATCTTTCTAAAATAAGATACTCTTTAGTAAGGCTACGAATGTGGTATTAGTTAAACTTAAATATGAAGCTGTTTGTTTTCAATGATTGCTTTCTTCAAACTCTTTGTTCTGTTTTGTGGTTTTTTTATCCCCTCTGCACCTGCATGTTTTGCATGTCTAACTTCATGTTCTTGATTTTTGTGCTGCTGAAGGTATATAATTATTTATGATTTTGCTATTAGACCTCCTGTAGTAAATGTTTATTCTAAAAGGGCAAAAAGGCACTGAGGAATTAGTTAGAAGAGGAGGCGTATATATTATTAGGAAAAACGTGCACAAGAGGTCGGTTTTTTGGTAACGGTTGAGAATGGAGAGTAGCTAGCATTCTCAAATTGGCTATAGGGTGCCAGCACCTCTTCTGCTCCCTATTAATAAATAATGGTCTGAGTACCTAACATTGCTAATTGCCAATGCCAAATGTTGAAGGATTAAGACAGTTTTACTTTGAGATTAGCTGAGATGCACATAAGCTATTTAGACATCCACATTATCCAAAAAAGAAAAAGGGACAAAAGTAAAGGGAAATTTAGGGTGCTGAGTTGGTTAGTATAGTAAGTGGTTATTATAGTATGAGAGTTATAGTAGTCTGGAAATTATAATAGTTTGTGTTTGGGCCTTGAGGTACAGACTATATTCGGGGTGTAGACTATTTTAGTTTGGGTAGAAAATAGTAAACAATGTAACAAAAAGGGAGAAAGTGGATGAATAGGAAATAGTAAACATTATAACAAAGAGGGATTTAAATAGTATTATTGTAGTTAATTGTGAGTTATAATAGTTGGAAACACTAACTATTATAATTGAAGTCCCAAACACTGAGTGGGCTATAAACCTCTCTACCCAATTGAAGTTGGGGGCATAAACGCCCCCTAAAAGTAAAAGATTGATTGCTCCAATCTCTCTGCCATATTTTGTTAGTCCTATACTTTATCAACTGCATTTACATGTTTTATCTTTTGGACTTCATCTTGCTCTGCATGATGATTCTTTGCTGAAAGTAGGATTGAGGAGGGGCAGGTTTGAACTAGAATATATGGTAGAATTATGGATCTTCTAAGTGAACCTTGTTGCCAATTTTATGCCTTCCAATTCGATAGTTTGATGTTTTTTCAAGTCAGAAACTTCTTTTGAATGCAAATGAAATGTAAATTTTTCAAACACTATGTTGCATTTGAAATTATTATGATGTTTGTCTGTCAGGTATTTACAGCAGAGTATTCTTTAATATGCAAAATTTCTAATTACAAGAAGCCTTACTTGTCCTTCATGGATGGCATAACAATGGGATTTGGGATTGGCCTATCAGGTCACGGTCGTTACAGGATCATCACAGAGGTACATAAATCTTCCCTGTTGTGCTGAACACGTCTTTTGTTTTTATATTAGTCCAAGACTGTCTTTCGTGTCCCTAACTGTACATGCTCATCTATATTTGTTTTAATTCAGAGGACCCTCCTTGCCATGCCAGAAAATGGAATTGGTTTGTTCCCAGATGTTGGGTTTTCATACATAGCAGCACAAGGTCCAGGAGAAGGATCAGTTGGTATGTGGTCTTTCTCTTAAGCTGTTTTACCAACCCCTATAATCATATCTTACAGTAATAAAACGTAACTTTTTTTTTTTTTTTTTTTTTTGGTTCAAATCCTATTTTTTCCCCTTCAACTTTCAAACATTTTGTTAATAAACCTTTCATTAAAAAAAAAGAAAAAAAACCCCTCAAAATTTGGCAAAATAAACTATGCCTTAATAAACCATTTTAATTTTGCCATTATTATTTCTATTGTTAGTAATTAGTATTTATGAATTATCTAATTGAAAATTGAGGTAGGCATGGCTTTTGTTTCTTACCTTTTGAGTAGATCTAGTTGGTCCAATGTTGAATTTTGAAACAAGTTTAGATTTTTAAAAATGATCAATGGGAAGACTAATATAAATTTCTTATGTCAATTTTAGAGGCTAAAATAGAACTGTTGTAAGTTTAGGGACCAAAGCATATTAATATAAAAGTTCAAGGACTACAACAAGATTTGGTTAACCAAATAACTTTTACCATCTAATGTATATGATCAGATGGTAGTTTCCTAATTTAGAACCTAATATGGAGAATTTGGGGATCCTCTCGTTATGAGACAGAGTGCAATGGTTTCTAACTGGATTGGGGAGTATATTTATTCATCTTTATTGTGCTTTGTTTTGTGATCATTGTTCATCACTTTGTAGGTGCATACCTTGGACTGACTGGTAAAAGAATTTCATCGCCATCTGATGCACTATATGTTGGTCTTGGAACGCATTACGTTCCATCTGGGAACTTAGGCTCACTGAAAGAAGGACTCTTGACTGCTGAATTGTAAATTTCCAAACATCTTTCTATTGACATTTTCCCATGAATACGGCCATACTCATTTAACTTTTTCATGGTTTAACCCCAGAATCCCTTTTTTCTTCTTAAACTATGGTGTTCATTCTGTTATTCATTATTTTTGAAGTTGGAGAAATATGGTCTTCTGAAGTTACGATCCGTGAGAGTTGATGATTATTTCTTTTGCAGTTCTGAGGATCCTCATCAGGATATAAATACACTCCTAGCAAAATACAGTAGTGACCACCCTGAGTCTCCACCATCATTGAAGTCACTCTTATCTCAGATAACATCATCCTTTGGCACTGACAAGTCTGTTAAGGAGACGGTTGAAGAACTCAAGAAACACCAACTTGATTCAAATTCTTCAGGTATGTTTAATTATATGATGTCTTAAAGAAATTTACTGAAATCATTGCATTCTTCGCGAAACTGGAAACTTGGCCTTTGTACTAAATTAGGCAGCATCCCGGGTTATGATTCTCTTCAGAGCCGGAAATTTTCATTAGTGGCAAAATTTTACGTTCAAACTTTGTAAATATTTAATTCTTTATTTCTAAAAGTTGAAGATTAGTAACATGCAAGCTTTAAACATTAAACTTTTATACATGTACTTTTTAATCGAAGATAAACTATGAGGCGATTGCCCTTCTTGCTCACTGATGGGTTATGTTTTCCATATGCAGTGGTGGAGTGGGCCAAAGAATCTCTTCAAGGAATAGGAAAAGGCGCTCCCTTTTCACTTGCATTAACACAAAAGTATTTCTCCAAAGTTGCAGCTGCACGTGGAAAGAGTAACGACGAATTATCCACTGTGAGTTTAGCAGATAATTTTTCATTCGCGCCTTCCGTATTCTTGTTTTAAATTTGCTCGAATATCTTGACAGAGTTTTCGTTATAACGTGCTTCCTCTTTATATGGGTGTTGTACAGCTGAATGGTGTTATGAGAACTGAATATCGTATTGCCTTAAGATCTTCCCTGCGCAATGATTTTGCTGAAGGAGTTCGAGCAGTTTTGGTGGACAAAGATCAGGTTAGGTTCTCTTCAATCTCCTCGCAAATCTACTCTTTCTTTTTCCATGTGGATAAGTGTGGAAGTGTGCTAAAACTGGATAGGTTATTAGGATCTCGATGTTCGACACTGTATCGCAATCTTGTGATTTCTGACATTTTTTTTGTATATTGCACTCTTGTTAGGTGGGGCTTGTCTAAAAATCTGTTTCAGAAACACCCTTGCTTTTGAAAATTGTTGTGAAAAGACTTACAAAAATACATGTTATTATGCATGTTTATTTTGAAAGGTTAAAAAACATTTTTTTTGTCCCTAAACTTTCATAAAAGCAACAATTTAGTTTCTGAATTTTAGTTGATAACCAATTTAGCCCCTATACTTTCAGATTTGTAATAATTTAGTCCTTTAACTTTAATAGGAAACAATTTAGGCAATGTTTGTAACCATTTTATTTTTTGTTTTTGTTTTTGTTTCTGAAAATTAAGCTCATTTCCTCCACATTTCTTACAATGATTTGCATCTTTTTTAAATACAATGGTTGAATTCGTAGCCAAATTCCAAAAACAAAAACAAATTTTCAAAAGCTATTTTTTTTAGTTTTCAAAATTTTGCTTGGTTTTTTAAATCATTGGTAAAACCTAGACAACAAAAGAAGAAATTTGGAGGTGGAAGTAGTATTTATAGGCTTCATTTTTAAAAACAAAAACAAAAAGCGAAATGGTTACCCAAAGGGGCCTTAGTATTTGTACTTTACAATTAGTAATGATTTAGTCCTTATTATTTAGTCCTTATTGTAAAAATTATTATTAAGATTTAATGAATTTTTTACACATATAGATCGATAAATTGATTGAGAATCAATTTTTTCCATAAACTGTAAAGAGTAAACTGTTACATAATAAAAGTTAAAACTTAAGTTTGAAAAAAAAGTTCATGATAGGGACTAAATTATTACAAAGTTCAAAGTATAGAGACTAAATTCTTACTTATTAAAGTTTAGGGACTAAGTTTTTCCAAGTTTGAAAATATAGGGACAAATTGTTACTTTTGTGAAAGTTTATGGACCAAAAACAAGAACAAATAACTTCGCCCCATTTGATAATCATTTAGTTTTTAGTTTAGAAAATTAAGCTTATAAAAGCAACTTTCACCTATTGATTTCTTTATTTATAAAAACTGTATATATTTTTCAATTTAGTTAACAATTCAAAGGTTCAATTTGAAAAGATGAAAACCATGGTATTGTGTTATGAACTAAGGTAGTACGGGCTACCTTTGTCCCTTAGAATGTTATGACCAATGTGGTACTTAAGTGGCTTGGCTCAATAGTTAGCTTTTGGAGTGTGGTTCTCCAAGGTGCTTAAGTACCTAACATAAAAAAGTTAAGAGATAATTGATTGATTATTAACGAATAATTTCATTCCATGTTTTTAGAGTTTAAATTTATAATTACAATCTGTTTGATCTTCTGAACTGGCAGAATCCAAAATGGAACCCTTCAGCCTTGGAGGATGTTGACGACAAAGAAGTAGACTCCCTCTTCGAACCTTTAGTTAGTCCAGTGGCTGAATTGGAAGTATAAATTTCAGAAAATATAAACCGATTTCAATCAATAATTGCCAACCTTTGATTCCATGTGCTTAATTTACTATTGTCCACGAAAATGACTGGAGAATTTGTAAACTTTCATAAATATTCGAATAAGTTCCCAAGACTACCCTTTTTTACCTCTTTTATAGAATCAAATTTAGTTGGAATTATATTCTTGAAGCTGTTGATAATATATACTCCAAGCATCAATCAAGCCACAGCAAACAGTGGATTACGGTGAGATATCTATGGATTTTTCTTCCTTTTTAACTGTTTTTTGTTTAAAAGAGTGCTTTTAATGTAGTTTTAAAAAGGAAAATAATGATATATTACCCTTTACTGTTTGATTCGTGAGTAAAATATTATCTTGTAATTTATATTAGTTTTTAAATTAGGCCCTTCAGTAATCATTTAAGTTTTGAATATAAGCTTAATTCCTCTTAATTTATTACCATTCTTAATCAAAGTTCAAAACACATAGCCTAAGCATTTTTTTTTTTTTTAAATTTTTAAAGTTGGTTTTGTTGGTGAAAACATTGGTAAATGGCTACCAAGAGGAGTCTTAATTATTCATAAAAGTGTGGTTTTTTTAGTGCTAGCGAAAGATTTGATGGGACAATAATTTAAGGTGTGCGTGTCTTTTCATGCATTCACTGGTATTTTGTATATTTTTACGATAATTGTAGGATGAGGACCCTTTAATTTTTGGTATAGTAATTGGTAACTTATTTATTAACCAACATTTGAATTGTCTCTTATTATTATTATTATTATTATTATTATTATTATTATTATTATTATTATTATTTGGGTTCTTTTCAAATATAACAAAAAGAATAAAAATATTTATAAATATATTAAAATTTTACTATATATTGCGATTTATTGCAGATAAATTATGTATTTTGCTATCAATTGTAAATATTTTCAACAGTTTTGTCATTTAAAATAATTCTCTTATTATTTTATGTTATTATTATTCTTTTTGTTAGTATCAACGGAAAGATTTTTGTGTGTAAATGTACAGTTTGCTAACGTCCAAGGGTTTCACCATTTTAGAAAACAATTTTAGAAAATAACATAGGGATGATTTTGTTAGGGCAACAAATTCAGCTCTCACTTTTGCCATTAAATCATGTAATGAAAATTTAATAACAAGAGTACCGACAAAAAAAAAAAAAAAAAAAAAAAAAAAAAGAAAAATCTAATTATGAAGAGGCATAAAAGTGAAGATAAGTTATAAGTTACAATGAAGATAGATCCAAAATATAGGAAATAAAAAGAATAAGTGAAGGTCACTTCATTCTCTTTTCATGTTACACCAAATAAGTTCGTGTCTATCTAATGATATGCCATATGAGCATTTTCTTTACCAATTAATATCAAATATTCAGTATACACAGATTCCAAATTTCAACAATTTTCCAAAACTAGATTTATACTTAAATATAAGTCAGTTTCTAACAAAATAAATATTTCTAACCAAATAAAAGGAAAAAAATTATTTTAACATTCTTAATAAACACAATACGAAAAGACTTTATTGGGAGGTTAATTCAAGCATAGTGAGGTAAATAATCACTAGTAATAATTATAATTATAATTATTATTTTAAAGCTTGAATTCTCACCCTAAAATAATTAAATGTTTGAAATCATATATTGGTCCCTAAACTTTGAATCTTGTTTTATTTTAGTTCCTAAACTTTTAAAAAGTGTGCAGTTTGGTCCCTACGGTTAAGATTTTGTTAACTAACATAAATGTAAGATGACTTGTATTTTTAGATGAATAGATCATACGGCTTGACTAGGATGTCAAATAAACTAGTCAAACTTTAGGCTAAAAATTCTAGGGTTTTAATTTATTGTCAATCGGTGGCTGATTTCTACTATACAATCCAAAATTTTTTTGATACAATATCGGAACTTTGATGAGCATGTTCGAATACAACATCCCATGGTAATGTAAAATAAACTTTAAAAAAAATATTAAGAAATGTAACCCACAAAAAATAAACTCAATAAATGTTACCTACACATAATAAGAAGGATCAGGATGAGGAGAAAAAAAAAATACCTCACTAAATCACAAAAATATTCCAAATTTGAGGGGAAAAGCATTTAAAACATATTTAAAAATGAAATCATATTTAACAATTTTAGCAAGATAAGGGTAAAGTAAAATGTCAACTACCAATACGTCAAAATAGTGAACGACCAAAATATTGAACTCAAAATGACTTTTGAGTTTTCCTATAGAAAATCACTTTACTACAATACTCAAATTGAAGCTCTAAATTTTTTAGGATGACTAATTTATTTGACATCCTACTCTTCTACAAGCCACCTCACTTAATTAACATAACTTCAATGATAATGATAAAAATAAATACTTTATAAAAATTTAAGGACTAAAATAAACCAACTAAAAATAAGAAAACATTCAAAATTTAGGAACCAAAAAATTTAAACCATAATTAAAAAAAAAAAAATTGTTTTTATGTAAGTGAGAGTGGCTATCATTCCGTTGAATATGTCCCATATTATTTAAAAATTTTAAATTTGCTGATCACACGAACTAATAAAGTTCCCTCCTCATCTGCTCCATTTCCTTATAAAAGGCGACGATCTGCCAAATTTCCTTTCGTCCCGCCTCTTCTTTCTTCTCCATCGTTCTCCAATTCACCAATCTTCTCGCCGGATCATCTCTACAATAATGGCTTCCTCCTTTCAGTCCCTTTTTCCGGCCATCAGAACCGTCACCATATCGTATTCAGAGCTCCAAGTAAGTCAATCTCAACAACTGTTTGGTTATCGAGAAAATTAAACTGAATCACTGAACTCCATTTCTTGAATCATTTCGATTTCTTCTCCCTCTTTTCTTGCCATAATATTGTTAGAGTTTGCTGTTTGAGTTGTTTGTTTGTAATGGCGATCCTGCATGACACATACAAATTTGTGATTAGTAATTTTCAAATGGTTTCTGTTTTGGTGGAATTTAATGAACTCAGGATCGGAGTGTTGATTTGTCGATGAAGATTGAAGAAGGATTTGGACCTAAGGGGCTGGGGATTCTATCAGTTACTGATGTATGTTATACGTACGCAGTCATATATTGTTTATTTCTGTAATATTTTCTCGTCGTTGACCTTCTTCTTCTTCTTCTATTTGATACTGATGGCGTAGACTATATCCAGATAGTTGAATTTCAACTTTCTTTGACCTATCATTTTACTCATTCTTTTGTTTAACCCTATATTCCTCGATGTCATGGTTTCTTGTTCTTATTTCTTGGATGCTTCCGGAATCTTACTTCGGATGGTTTTGAAATCGCAGGTCCCTGGATTTCCTTCGTTGCGGCAGGATCTTCTACGTCTTTCATCGAGGTATAAGTTGGTAAATGGAACTGCTAGCTATCTCTGGTCGCTTTAAGAGAAATTTGGCTAATACTTTTTGCAATTTCTGGTGAAATTTCTACTTTCTAAGATTAGCGAAGCTACCAGAAGATGTGAAGAAGGAGCTTGAAGACCCTCATAGTAGGTAGTTTTTATGATGCTTCTGAAGCCACTCATCTCTGAAAATATTCAGTCGTTTGTTGCTTATCAATCACTTTGATGCGCTTTGAAGTTTAATCCACTTAATGGCATGTATACGATTATTAGAAAATTTTCTCATCCTGCCAAATCCTTAAATGTCAATTTTAGCGAATTTAGTGAATCCCTGAATGAATATATAAAATTGTTCGTAACCTTTGTCACATTTTAGGTGGCACTGGATTATTATATTTTTATTGTTTAGGAATCTAGAATATTTGTCTTATATCTCCAAAACTCAATGCATTAGTTTTGGGCCCTTCATCTATAAAACTTATGCAGGTAGTATTTATATTTATTTATTTATTCTGCTGGGGGTTCTATCTTGTTCTCGTTCCATCGAATGTTACTAAAATTAAATTTGTGGGGACACAAACCCAAGGTTGGGTTATAGTGGCTTTCTCAAACTCTGCGAGTCATCATGACTGATAAGATCAAGCCATCAAGGCTCTATGAATCTTTTGACTCTCAAATTTTGTAAGCTCAAGGGGTTGTCCGTAACTTTTAACCTGATGAACATTGATATGTAAGAGATATGGTGTATGAAAATTTTGAGTATGTATTGTCACTCAATTTATTTTAATTTGCAGTAACCTTCTGTTTCTCTTCATGTTTGGCTAGGTATAATTTTGGATGGAGTCATGGGAAAGAGAAACTTGAATCTGGGAAGCCTGGTATATGAGTTTTATTGTATATGTACACTGTTTAAACTATAATTGTGGTTCTGGAAAGCTTTTAATATGAGAGCTACATTGCTTATGCTGTTTCATCCACATGGCATCTCAATCATGCAATGAAGATGTTCGTAACCGAAGGAGAACATTGGCGAGATTGTATTTTGTGGTTATTGGTGGTTTCTTTGCAGACTCAAAGAAATCTGTCTTTTAATATGTGTATCAAATTTGCAGATTTGTTGAAGGGCTCATTCTATGCCAATCCAATATTGGATACCCCAACAACAGACACATCTTTAATTCAAAGGTATAGAAGTAGATTACTGGTTCAGTTTATTTGTGTACATCGCTTTCTTGCCTTGAATGAATCCTGTTCCTTCATTTTAGTTTTATTTTTCTTTTTCATTTTTCTTTCTTTCCTGAGTAAAAACGAGTCATCTAGATACAGATATGATTATATAATTGTTGTGATATCATCATTCACCATCTATGTTTTCAGGTATCCATCATATTGTGGTTCAAATATTTGGCCTTCTAGAGAACTGCCAGAACTTGAATTAGGTATACACTAGATGTTGTTGTGTAATATGAATCCATTTAATTTGTTGCTTGACCTTTCCTCTAAGCTATTCTCTTGGATTTATAATCTGGAACTTCTGCAGAGTTTATATAATTTGCACTATTTGAGAATAGATCATCATTTTTTGGTTTCTGAGTTCTTGTACGCTCTTATCTATAATAATACAACTCATGATCTTTCAGTCGCCATGGCCATATGTTAGGAGATAAAAGATGATTTTCAGATATGCTCTTGGTTTTATGCAGCGTGAATACTTCTTTCTAACTTTTTATTTATCTGAATTTGTTCTCTTCTGTTGCATCTCTACGAACCTTTGAGTAGCGCCTCCATTTTTTTCTCTCTTTTTCCTGGAAATTTTTGCTTTATCCACTTGTTTGTAGATTTATGTTTCGACTGAAAAAGGCATGTTTGAGAATCTGAAATTCATATCCAGACATCATCGGGAACATACTAGGAAAGCTCATGAATTTTTAATCATTGTTTCATTCTATCATCTCTCTCTCTTCATTTTCTGCTTTTTCTTTTCTATTTTAACATACGGGTAGAAACTTTTGATTGTTATAAAATTTTGTCATCTTGACTAGTTGAATATTTTATGATGAGATGTAATGGACTCTTTTTATTATTATTATTATTTTTATTATTATTTTTTTTTTTTATAATTACTGAGGTTTGATAATTGAATTGCAGCCTTTAAAGCTCTGGGAAAGCTGATTCTTGATGTTGGTTTGATGTTAGCATATCATTGCGACCAGTATGGTAAAATTTCTCATCTTAAAAATTTAGCTCTAATGAAGGAAGGAACTATTCCATTGAATGCGGTTGTTTTTTAAAGCAAAATTTTCTCCCATAAAAGTTGATTGCATTATTCTTTTGCTATTATAAATTATTGGTCTCAAAAAAGATATTCTCCATTATATTTATAATACTTTTCTTGTAGTAAATTATCAATGCCTTAAGTGATCAGAAGTTTTGGAATTTATCGGCTTGTTTACTATATTGACTGAAGTATAAGGTTTCATCTAAGAGTTACTTTTAAGTATTCCCTAGCCATGTGGCTCAAGGTCTTAGGTTCATACCACCCTTCACAAACTTTATTTCCTCTTTCTATTATTGAAATCACCGCAGAAGATTACTATTTGTATTTAGTTATGATATAAGATATTTGCAGTTACACTAGTTTCTGATGTGTTGTTGGATAGCTGCTAAAATGATGAAAGTGCATGAGGATGACGGCCTTGAAAAGATACTTCTTAATTCCCGGTGTCATAAGGGGCGCTTGCTTTATTATTTTCCAGCACAGCAGAGGTTATATACTATCAATGTTATTTCCGTGTTGCAAGTTACTCATTACTAATTATTTCAGCTGTTTTCTGATCCATCATTGTCTCCGAAGATGTGAATCTAAAAATTTGCTTGGTAACTGACTAAGTTCATACATTGGTATTTGAATAACCCAATAATACTGCATACAAATATTGGGAACATGGTGGTAACCATGGGTTTTGAACAGAGTAAAATTTATTGGAAATTCCTTACTTTATGACTTATCTTTTAAAGTATGAATTGTAGCACTTGTTCTGAAGATAGCGACAATCTTTCCTCTTGGTGTGGATGGCATACAGATCATGGTTCACTAACAGGTAGAATTGGTTTTTGTTGCTTATCTCACCTTTTGAAAAGATTTTCAGGTTTTACTTTTTGTGCATAATATGTTATACATCATATGTATGTCATAAAAATGAAAAATAAAAAACATCATGGAAGAAAAAGAAATCGTCAATAAGTTGTAAAACCACATATTGGGAGGGATAAGAGAGACGACGGTGGTTCGATCTTCAAGTTTGTGTTGCAATTTTTGTGTGTCTAATTTCCGCTTCAATAATTTGCAGGTTTGACATGTGCAATGTTTACAAGAGATGGTGTGGAGATACCTAGCCCTGACAATGCTGCTGGCCTCTATATTAGGACAAGGGCTGAGGAAATTGTTAAAGTAGAATATCGTTCTCTATCATTGATGGCATGTCATTACTAATATGAATAGGAATTTTGACTCACATAATTTATCAGTCAACGGAAATGCCTATTTTCCTTGGACCTAATCTAATCTTTTAACTCATATTGCTTAGATTGATGCACATTGCTAGGCAATGAAAATATTTAGAACGAAACTAGAAGTTGCATATTTAGATAGAAATAAAACTGTATATTTCAAGTCTTTGGAAAACCATCTGAAATTTCACTTATTTTAATAATTTTATAATGTTTTTCTCATTATTGTTTGTAGGTTTATTATGGAGAAAATGAAATAGCATATCAAATTGGTGAAACTACAGAGATTCTGTCCAGAGGCTATCTGTGTGCAACACCACATTGTGTTCGGGTATTTTCTTCCTGGCCATTTATTCTTTAGGAGTATGGGTGAGCTTTTGCATCATATAATACTTGTTTATTTATTTATTATTTTATATATATTTTGATTATTCCTTTTTCAACTTTTGCAAGGGAGAAAGGTTCTTGTGTTTAATCGTTTTGGTTCTTTCTTCTTTGTTTTAAACAATGTTCCGTGTGGGGCATATATTCTTTCAGCATCCTTTTTCTTTCTTTCTTTCTTTCTTTCTTAATAATTATGTTTTTATTTATTTTATTTTATTTTATTTGTTTGGACAAAATTCTTTCAGCGTCTAAGCTTTTTACTAATATGCATAGATTTTGATAATTTATTGTTCGATTTTCTTTTAGGCACCTAATGGGAAGGAAGCTTTTAATCTTGAACGCTCCACATTTGCACTGTTCATGCAACCCGATTGGTATGTGTTCTTAGTCAGAGTCAAAGATGGAATTTATCCATGTTCAAATTTCCAAATTTTCTATTGCAAAAGTTGTCGATGGATTGATTTCTATGAGCCATAATTATCAATGTTATTTATTTTCTTTGTTTTTCAGGGATCAGAAACTCAATTTTCCCGAGGAAGTTCATATTCACAAAGAGGTATTTACTTCGAACCTAATCTCAATTATTCAATTGTTTCGGGATCAAAAGAGTGTTGAAAGCTACTTGATGGAAAATTTTCTAGTACTTAGATTCATCATATTTGGCAAAAAGATAGCTCAATATAGTCCTCTATGTGACATTGTGGGGCTGGCTGTAGACCCCATTAATGATTCCACATTATTCAAGATAACAAAAGCTAATATAGCACGTTTTATGTATTGAGGTATGAGATATGTTTGAATTGATTTTTTTTATTACAACAATTGGATTTAAACCTCTAACCTTTAGGGACGGAGCACATGTCAAAACCACTGAGTCAAGCTCACTTTTGTGGCGGTGGTTTGAGGATTATTTTAAATATAGTTAAGAGTGTTTTAAAATTGTTATTAGGTAGGACTGCTTTCAAATATATCAAAAAGAACCAAACTTTTTATAAATATTGCAGTCTATCGCGGATATACAAGTGACAGTTTAATAGTTTGATATTTTTTTCTATTTATAATAATTTCCTTATAAAGTATTTATATTTCACATAAGTTATTAATAATTTAAAATATATATATATTTAGGAAAGTACAAAATACTTGGAAGGCTGAATTATAATTTTAGTTGATGAAGTTTCAAATTTATGTCCATAGGGCTTTGAACTCTCAATTTAATGTTTAATAGTTACAACTTATTTTATATATTATAAAGTTAATAGATATATTGTGTACAAAATCAAAACTCTGTGAATTTATTACACTCTCTAAAGTTGAAAGGCTTATTGAGCACAAACACCAAAGTTGAGGGACTAAACATGTAGATTAATCAAGGCTTTATCACTAGGTTTTTTATTTTTTAACACTGATTTTCACTTTTATTTCATATATATATTTTTGACTTATTTGTTATTTCTATCTTGATGTGTATTCTCTAGCTAGTTGCTTTAAATTCAGTTACCCTTCATCAGCCTTAGAAGTAATCTCTAATTTATGACTCCTTACATTGTCTCTCTCAATTTTAAGTTCAACAATTGCACGAGTAGAGATTGAATTATTAACCTTTCTCTCGGGTCTCTATATACACATTTTCTTTCATTGTACACATTTTTTCTTAGTATGTAATTCACACTTTCTTTGACTAACCTCCATCGTCTTACTAGTCTCTCTCATCGCCTACATTTTAATCCTTAAAGCTTCTTTTCAGTATCTATCTTGTATTTCACTACGGCCGTATTTATTACTCTGTAATTAAATTATTATAATCGAAAGAGATTTTCTTAGTATTGTTAAATGGTTCTTTGTAAACATATTTAAATGAGTCCTACTTTTCATATTACATTTGATTTGATTGATTACGCTCGTTAATTTTAATCACCTTCAAACAAGTTAAACAATATATGTATTTTAATTTTAGCTGTCTATTCGAACAAAGATTAGTTAAACTCGCGTGCTTAACTTTTTATTTCATTTTATATGTCTCTTTCTTGCAGATAATTCCCACAAATTGCGCCCTAACATTCGGAGAGTACTCCGAGAAACTGCTCGACAAATATTACCACCTGAAATCATAGGGTGCTTCAGAAGCTTGTGTCTACTCTTTCATTCAACAACTATTTTGTGAAACTGAAGGTACCCCACATATATTTAATTTCCCTTTAATATTAAAACCCATGTATAGAAAAAAAATGTATTACAGCACGTTTTTTCTTTTTTAATTTAAGGAAAAAAAAAAAACAATAATAATGACGGAAACTCCCTTAATTTCAAGATTTGTGGGCTGATAACTGACACCATAAAGAATATAAATCTCTTTGCTGAGAAGAAAAAGGCAAATCATATTATTCTCCGAAGTCCAGCCTAATCTATTAGCCGCCATGCTTATAACGGACAAAATCCTTTTATTTGGTGTTTAAAATACAAAGACTTTCGGTTTCTTCTGGAATGCTCAACCACAGGTTTCTATTTTATTTTGTTTATATTATTATTTTGGTTTTGTACTTTTAAGACTTTTTTTTTTTTTAATTTTAATTTGAAGCTAAATCTTAAATTTAGGGAATTTTTTATCCATTCATAATTTCATTCTACCTTTTCTTGCATGATTGTTATTATTTAACCAATTTCAATAAAAATTAACTCCAAGAGATTAAATTTGATATGTATCCATATGGCTTACAAGAGGTACACAATTTTACCTTCTAAATTTTTTTTAGGGTTGTTTTCAAATATATCAAAATGAGCTAACTTAACTATAAATATAACAAAATTTTATTATTAGTGATAAATAGTGATAAACATTGATATCTCTATTAGTGTATTGCTAATAAATAGAGACATTTTGCTATATTTAAAAATATTTTCAACAGTTTTATCATTTAAATAATTATACTTTTTTATAATTATGATATATGATATTTTAGAACTTAAATTTTAAATTTTGATACATGGCATTTTAAGTATTTACATAAATTATTATAGTATAAGTATGATTTTGAAAGGTAGTCAGGTAGCCAGAAGTTCTTGTAAGCTCGCATAATCTTCAATTCATATTTTAATGTAAATTTAAATGCAATCCCATGTATCTATATTCGTAAAAGTAGAATACAAATTGATTTTATGGTATAGTGATTTCTCTTAATTTTTTTTAATCTAAGATTTATTATAGGAGAATTGCCCCCCACCCCCCGCCCCGGCCTTTTTTTTTTTTTTTTTTTTTTTTTTTTAATAAAACAAGATTTTCTTGTTATAGTTGTTGAAATCTTGGAATGTCTCGAATAATTAAAACGGGATACCATCACATTGGAGAAATCATCTCTAATTTCTCGAAACCATCATCTTATCAATTGTATTACAGTTATCTAAAGTGATAATTCTTCCTTGGGTGGGCCCAACAAAAATTAGATTTTTTTTTTTTTTTTTGGGAGTTCAAGATTTGTTGATGTTGATGGTGGATGGTAGTTTGGAAATGTAGGTGAATAATTTTGAGTAGCCAGTCACATCATCCTCCAGCCTTTGTAGCCTTGAGGTTGGAGAGAATTTCCTCCATCCCATTGGAATTTTGTGGGGGCAACCAACCTAAGTTCTTTTAATCTGCTTCACAAATGGAATCCCAAAGTTGTCCAAATTGTTTCAACTTACATTTTCTTTTTCTCTTCTCTTTTTTGGGAATATATATATACACACTTCAAGGCAGTTCTCATACTATTTTCTTTATATTTTTAAATCTCAAAATCTTGGCTCATACTAGCTTTTGTTGATCTTGTTGATGTGACAATGATTTATTAGTTTCTTAACAAATTTGAACATAGTTTAGTAGATAAAATATTAATTTGTATTTTAAAAATTAAGAGTTGATCTCACCCCACAACTCCGAAAAAGAAAATTTATTAGTTTTATGGTTTTTTATGTGATATGGAATTTGTAGATATAGCACAATACAAATGAATTTGTAGATATAACACAATATAAATAGTAATTAGGCTTAAAGTATTAATAGATATAGCACAATACAAAAGAATTTGTAGATATAGCAATTCTCGAAATCTATTAGGGATAATATATCACTAATAAGGGTCTATCACTATTAAATTTTGCTATTTTTGTAATTCGTTGCTATAAACTTAATTATTAATCTTAAAAATCTTTCTTTAAAAATTATGAAAAATTTATAAGAAAAATCAAAATATAAATTTAAAAATAAATAAATAAATAAATAAACTTACTTCATAATAACTTAGGATTGTAAGAAAAGAGTGTTTTGACAACTCTTGCTTTACGACCCCATGCTGATTCGACCCCATGACGAGGGGATAAGGGTCGTTTTTTACCGACGACAGATATATTATTATATATATTAATTGTAGAGAAGGCGGCAGTCACAAGCCGACAGTGGACGAAAATCCACGTGGATTTAATAAAGTCAAGTGCCACGTCGGATGATAGTGAAAACCTTCTGAGATCGGTCCCACCCTACCTTCCTGCATGCTTCCTCTCTTTGACCACACTTTTTCTTTTTCATTTTCTCCAAAATACCCCTCTTTTTTCTATTTCCCCACATTGATTATTATATATATATAATAATCTTAAGTCATTTGGTCCGCAAATCTTAAAAAAAAGATGGTACTAGGCTAGTGTAGGTGAAAATTTCTCTAGTATTACGAGAGTACTATACTTTTTTTGTTTTCAGTATAAATTAACTTCATAAATATTTGTGGACTCCAAATTAATGTCAGTGAGTTCCACATATTGTACATGTTTGTAGAATTTTTATAGTACTACTTGAGTACCACACTTGCCTTGTTCACACTATAAATTTGATTCCATAAATATTTGTAGACCCCACATTAATATTAGTAGATCTCACCATATTTTTAAAAGTGTGTTGATGTAGTATGGAGAATTGCCCATAATAAAGGAAATTTTCTTTATTATAGGAGTATAGATAATTTTCCAACACCTCCCCTTCCGAAGCAACAAGATGCCAAAAAGAAGCTTATACCTATTTTTCAGTCTTGCTAGCCAGCAGGAAGACGGAATACGGAAAGGAGCTTCCCACACTACTCAAACTTCAGGCTCAAGCTAAGCATTCGCTACCTCGCGCAGCTTCCGCCTGCCCAGCAACCTTACTCTATAGCGCGCCCCTTTCAACCTAGGTTAGGCAAGCTTGATACGTCTTAAATCGTCAATTGACCTAAAAGGTTAAGTTGATGGGAGAAGACAAATTCAATTTAATATCACCAACACTCCCCCCCACTTGTGGACTTGAAATATAAAGCAAACCCAACAAGTGAAAATCAATTTTAATTGGGGAGAAAATAACATTGCATGTTTGAACACATGATATCCTGAACCAACATGTTTTGATACCATGTTAAATCGGCAATTAGTCCAAGCATCCATCTTTATGCATCCACCCTATTACTCATGATAAAAAAAAAATTAAAATATTTTAGAAAATAAATAAAAATAATTTGCTACTATGTCAAATTATGATTGGAGAATTTGATGGATGCACAAATATAGGTAATACTCGGGATGTATCTAAGGTTTTTCTTCTCGCGTGTGAGCTTTGAAATTAGTATGAAGTCTAATATGTGAATATTAATGTTTAATGAATAATTAGTGACAATTATAAGAATTGTAACACAAGGTCCCTTACTTTGATGTCAATGTCATGTTCGATCCGAACGTTTGGAAAGGCTATAATGAAGAGGAAAAAACAATTGACAGGTTATAAGTATATATATTTTTCTTCTGTAACAAGGTAATTGAATCTGATTAATACAAAAGTATTTGAAAATTTGTTGAGTTTGAGAAAAATAATAAATATTTCATAGTACTTGTTTACTCTTAAATAATAATATCGAAATAGTGTAATAGTGTTGAAAAATAATTATCTTTAAAGTTATATATATGGAGAAGAATCTGTAATTATTGTGTATAGCAGAAGAATTTTTAAGTATTAATTTACACTGTACACATTACTACCATGTAAACGATAACCATTCCAACTATTTTTTTTTTTTAAGAGTTACCATAATACTCTTTACATTTTATAATTGTTTTGAAATTATTATTTAAAATAAAAATCTATTAGAAATTGAAAGGAAATTAAAAAATAGAATGAATTGACGTGGCTATAAATGGTGTGACAGTGTTCTAGTTCCAAATGTTTGTTCTAAGTTAAAACTATATTGTTTCATATATCAATTTTCATGTAAGATTCCAATATATTTTGACTTTAATGAATATTGCAATTTTTTTAAAAATGCTTAAAATATTATTTTGGTCATCATACTTTGAAACTTGTCTAATTTTAGTTTTTTAACTTTCAAATGTCCAATTTTAGTTAATGTAATTTCAGTTATATCTTAGATTCAGTCCCTTAAATTTAATTTTCTATTAAAATTGATTAAATAATCATAATAATTTTCATGAAAATAAAAACTATATAAATATGTTTTCAAAATTATAGTGAAAATGCCAATAAAAAAATTAAAAGTAATAAAAAAATAATAATAAACTAAAGACTAAATTTAAAATTTATTAAAAATATAATGATTAAATTAAATATTTGAAAGTATCAAAATTTAAATTAAACAAACTCAAAAGTAGAAAGACAACAAATATTTTAACATTAAAACAAGGAAAATACTTGGTTGTTCCATGGCTGCATATGAAGATGCCCAATAATAAACCACCAATTTTATTTGTATTTTTCTTTTTTTTATAAAAATGGTTCTTTTAATCTTTTATGTATAAAAATGGGAAGCTTGAGATTAAATGCAACTTTAAGTTAGTACGGAATAATTGTTGTTAAAAGAATATATAGATACTTCGAAAATAAGAAAAGAGGGGAAAAAATTGCTTTTATAAAAAATCCAAATGGAAGGGTAATAACGTCAATTAGCGAATAATCTTTTTTATCCACAAGCTGACATCACAATCTGAGGACTATTTTAAGTAAAAGAAAAAAGGCATTAAATTGAATACGAGTGGCGACAGCGTAAACTTCAGGCCCATATGCCTTCTCTATAAATACGTCATTTCTTCATTCTCCATTTCCCCAACTCCGTTCATATTCACAAGTCCTTTTCCTCTCTTTTTCTCTCTTCTCAAATCTCTCCGGCCACTGCTTTCCACCGTAATGTCCGCCACATACTCCGCCGCACACTCTTCACAGTCAGGGCAAATCCGCCTCAGAAACCGCCGGAAAACCACTTTTCGAAAGCGATGCTTGCGGATGATCAAGCAACAGAAAACCAGATTCTATATCCTTGGCCGTTGCGTTTCCATGCTTCTTTGTTGGCACGATCACGATATTCCTGATTAAATCGCCTAATTCCACCGTTGATTGTTGTTTTTTCCCTCCGAACACGACGATCAACGTCCTGTTTGGTCAGCGAGAGCCTCCGATCGAAACTAATCTCCGATTCTGGACGAATTGGAATGGATCGGAATGTTGTTTAGGAATACAGTTTAATTTCTCACCGGCCGTTAAAACGCAGCGCCGTGATTCGTCCGCTTGAAGTAGATTTCTCCTGATCGGCAGGGAAGAGACAAATTGAAGGCAAGCAAAAGCGAGTTTAATTTCTCTTAAACTTTTTTTTTTCTTCTAATTTTACTTTGATATTGAACCGTTGATGAACTTCATTCGACGGATACATGTATATAAACTGATTAGAAAATTAGGTTTTCTTTTGTTTTGAAATCGAACTCTGTTTTCGAGAACGATGAATTGAATCTGTATTTATGAATTTTGTTGAGATATCAACCATGAGATTAGTTCTTGTCTTAATGAATTCGTTTGCAAATTAATCTAGAGGAAGTCAACTTCTATTTTTCTCTCTGTTCAGTGTTCATAATTTTAATTTTAATTGGATGATTGTGCGATAAAGAAGTGGGCAAAAGAAAATTTCCAATTGTGGAAATATGAACAGAAAATTACAATTTATTTTTGGTTAAAATACTATTTTTGCTCACTTATAAATCAGCAGTAAAAATAAGAGCTAGAAAATAGAGACTAAATTTAAAGAAGTGGGCTAAAGAAAATGTCCAATTGTGGAATTATGAAAAAAAAATTACAATTTTATTTTTGATTAAAATATTATTTTTCGTCCACTTATAAAATCAACATTAAGTCTATAAGAAAATAGACTAAATTTAAAATTTATTGATATTAAAAAATTGTCGTTAAACTTTAATTCTTTTTTCTCCTTTTATGGCATTTAATTAAACTTTTGGTAAACATAAAAATTTTAAATACTTTCGTTTTAAATTTTTTTAATAAATTAATATCAATTATTTATACTTTATAAAATTTAACTAATACATTTATTTTAACTATTCAATATGATTATTATTTATGAATTATTAATATTCGATTTTTTAATAATTTAATTATGAATCATATAAAAATACTATTTTATTTTATTGTGATTGATTAAACGATTAATTGATATAAAAATATATTAAACAATGCCAATTTAATTGATAAATCAAATACAAATATTTAACTCAAACTAATATATTAATTATCCCAAACATTTCGAATCCCAAATATTTAATATCTATACCTCTCCAATCCAAGCGGCCCCATAAATAATATCGTTTGGACTCTAGTTTGAAGCGGGTAGGGTGGCCTATTATGATACACTCCATATTTAGGCTCCGAATATAATATAATAATGATGTTACAACTGTATAGTTTTTACTATTTTTACCCATTCTATGTCTCTCTGAGTTATAGCAAACTAACTTAAAAAACAAATATAATAACCAAACGAACTTAAAAAATAAATATAATAACCAACTTATTTTGTGCCTAAAATGCCTCTAGAACATTTCTCAAGTATCTCAAATTTGTAACTTATTTACTCTGGGAAGGGCCTGAGTGGGTGTATGTTGGAAAAAAAAAAGGATTTTTTTTTTTTTTTAATGTTTTGTGAAAGTAATAATTTAGTTTATGAATATAACGATTTTGTTCTTATACTTTTAATATTGTAACGATCTAATTTTGTGATAATTTAGTCCTTACCCCTTTAAAGTGAAGAATTATACTTTTTTTTTTTGTGATCAAATTTATCTTCTAAAATTATTAAGAATTTTTAACAAAATTAAGTGGGGGGAAATGCTTAGCTGCCCATTTTAATATGTTTATGGTAAATTATTTATTATTTTATTATTGTTTACAACAAACAAATTTTATCGATAAATATTTTCATGAAAGCTAAATTATCATTTGGTTTATGTAAACACTTTTTGATTTTAGTCTTTAAATTTTTAAATGTTTAATTTTAGTACAAAGAGTTTCAATCAATTTTAAATTTAGTTCATACTACTAATTTATCATTAATATATTTTTTATAAAACGTTTATTATCTATGAATTTTTAGCACATATATCTATTTGTTTTCTCACGAAAAATCTTGAAACCAAATCGCATAAACATATAATACATTTTTTAAAAAGTATTCAGATAATATATTTTATTTTATTATGATTATTTATCAATTTTGATAAAAATTTTGATAAAAATTAACTTTTGAATTATTTTTTTATGATTTATGAAGAATATGTGAATTAAAATGGATTAAATTTTAATGTAAATAGGAAAAAAAAAAAACATAAAATTCAGATATTACCTGTGACGAGCGCAGTCCCACTTAAGCCTATGGCGGCGCGGCCCAGCCCAATATTATATTAATTTAAACCGGGAACGGTTGGTTACTAATTCAAAATACTCCCAAAACGTTGTCGTATTCCCTTATAGGGGGACTTCTAGTTTTAGCTTAAACCCTACTCCTGCCGCCGCCGGTCTTCACGCAGTCTCCGGCGACAGTTCGTGTTGTTAGTTTTATTCCCAGTGGAAAATCTCCGATTCCAGTCCTCTATTTCCGATCTGTTATTGCTTGGAGGACGATAATTAATCCATTCTGATTTGAATTTGTTCGCATTGAGTGCGGAGTATTGAGGAAAATCGAACTTGTGAATCGATCAATGTTGGACGAAAGCAAATTCGATGTGCATCTGAATCTCTGGGCCCTAAGAATTCCGAGGGAACTCTGTAAGGCCGCCATTAAAATACTGAACGGGTGCGTGATGTTTTGTGTTCTTTTGTTTCTTTATTATACGTTGCTAATTATTCGATTTCAATGAATCATTTGGGTATTGGCATTTAGTATTAGTGTTACTCATACATTGTACTTGTTCAACTGTTCATCTTTCTCATCTGAGTTCAACATTTTCTATTTTTATTGAAAACTTATCAGAATTTTCCTGATAGTTTTTAGTATTTTCTTTGAAAATTCATCTTGATATTGACTTTTGTTTTAAAGTAGACTGTTCTTTGGTCCTCAGTTCGTTTCTGTTGAAAAATTTTCAGGTACTTAATTGACAGGCCACGGATTAAACCTGTGACTGAAGATCCAACTTGTGATAAGAATCGTTATGTTATATTATCTGAAAAGGTTCAAACTCCGGGTAAAGATCTCCGTCCTTGCTTTTTTTCACTTGGTTTTTTCTGTTGACTATATGTTTGGATGGCAATTCCATGTTCTTTATGGAAACTCTTCAATAGAACATTCTGCCCGCTGAAGTTCCTATCCTTGTTCATTGATTCTTTTATGTTACCTTAGTGTCTTGTGGGCTCTGTTCACGCACTCAAGTTCTAAAATAGTTGTTATAAAAAATTGAGCGAGTCATTGTTAATCTTAAAATTTTAATTTCTCTAGGTATAACCATGAACTTGAATGCATGTTAAGTTAGAAAATTGTCCAAAAACAGCATATATATCTCATGAAATCCAGCTAAAAAAGAATCTAAGCATCCACAGAAGCAACCCGATTAACCTTGAGTAACTGGGTAATCATCATAAAAATAGTCTTGTTTTCTTTTGGAAATCTTAATCACGTTTCTTCATTCTTCTTTTGCCCTTATTTTCTGGATGGAATTTTTCTCAATCATGTCTTTAGATGACACCATTTTTCTATCTTGTGATTCTTTGGATGGGTCAGAATTATCAGAAATTCCAGAAATGAAGCTTGAAGAATTGAAAGGTTTATGCACGATTGAACGAGTTCCTTATTCTCTAACCCTTGGTTATTCATATTGGGGAGCAGGTATTTTCAATAATCTTACCTTTTATCACAAATTGTGCAAATTTTACTTTCACCTTAGTATTGCTTGTTGAATTCTAGACATTTATGCTTGCCTTTAATTTTCTTATTACAAGTGCGAAATGTTATTGAAGGCATATCTAGGACCATTTTTAATGATCCCATTACTCAAGTATGCACCGAGTATTGAAGTATGTGGAAGCTAAATGTTGTACTGTGTTTGCATGAGAAGGATGAGAGTCTAATACATTAGTTATTGATCATAAATGTACAGTCCCTGCATGTTTGTGCTTGAATTCTATAGTACATTTTCCATTTTATAATTTGTCTATATTAATGGGATTTATGTTCCAAACGTTGTCTGCATTGTGACTGTACATGTGCTGATGGACTGGTTGTCCTTGACTCTCATTTGATATTATGACAACTATATGTGATGTGACCGTGTCTACTTCAAGTGATTGCAGTAATAAGAATGACGATCAATTTCTGAAAGATCGTTTAAACTATTTTAAAGGTGGTTTTACCTGTCGTTTGATATGTTCATATTGTACATGTCCGACTAATTTCTGTCTGGTTCCTCTGTAGACCATATCCTCAAGCAGATTCTGCCTCCCGAAGTGGAAGTGCCTTCTTCTTTTGAGACAATAGTTAAGTACTCTAGCCACTGCCATGTTTCACCCACTTTTTTCCTTTCTGCCTTGCATTTCCATATGCTCTATATACCTTTTATGTGCGTTCTTTTGTTGCTCTGTATAGAATTTTGGTACCACTTGTTTCTCTAGCATTGCTCTTAACCTTGTTTTCTCTTGTACAACTATTGACAGTGAGATAATTTTGTACTGTGATTTACAGGTCATGTTGCTCACCTGAATATACACGACGAATTGCTTCCATATAAGGATGTCATTGCGAAAGTCATTTATGATGTAAGTGATCGATATCTACTTACTCATTTTTCTAATTAATTTGAAACGTAAATTGCGATTTATTGATCACTATACTTTAGCTGTTCATTTTCTTTATTCTTAATTCTATCTTGCTCTCCCCTTCTTTTCCTCCACGCGCGTGTGTGTGGGGGGGGGGGGGGGGGTACCTTTCCCAGGAATTCAACTGTTCAGAATCAGATATTTTAACCTCCCCCCAACAATCTGCATGCACACACACACATTTTCCTTATTGAAACTTTTTTGTAACTATTTCTTTTCGGAATCTAATTACAGAAAAATTATCCGAGAATTAAAACAGTTGTAAATAAAGTGGGGTCTATAACAAATGAGTTTCGGGTTCCAAAGTTTGAAATACTGAAGGGAGAGAATGACATGGTAACAGAAGTGAAGCAATATGGAGCAACTTTCAAGCTTGACTACAGTTTGGTCTACTGGAACTCAAGACTGGAACATGAACACATAAGGCTGGTTTCACTATTCCAACCAGGAGAGATAATTTGTGACATGTTTGCTGGTATTGGTCCGTTTGCTATTCCAGCTGCCCAGAAAGAATGTATTGTATATGCCAATGACTTGAATCCAGACAGTGTTCGATATCTGAAGGTTAATGCAGAAATCAATAAAGTTAGTGGTCGTGTTCATGTATATAATTTGGATGCTAGGAAGTTCATTTCTCAATTGATGACAGTTCCCAGTAATGAAAGTACTTCAGAATCTGTCACGTCAATGTTAAAAACTTGTGAGAAAGGCATCGGAGAGACCAATCAAGAATCACCATCTGCAAATGGTATGCAGACTAGTATTATTATCATTTAAAGAAATTTTCATATCTTCTTCAGGAGATTGAGTGTGGATGATCTTAGTTTTCTTTCTTGCTTCAGTTCAGGTAGAAGAAGTCCAAGAGAATATTAAAATTAGCGATGAATGTGGGAGTGGCGATACATCTGTTGCTGCTCTTAAAAGATCCTCAGAAAGTTGTGAGAATGAGAAAGGTAACATATCATCACAGTCACAGCCAAGCAGGAGGCTGCACATTACCATATCTTGTGATTGAACAGTCAAAGACCATTTCTTCCTGTAATTTTCTTTGCAGACATTTTTTTTAAAATGAAAATTTGCTTTGCAGACAATGGTATTGCTGATGATGCTTCCATCTGTGTAGCCGGTAGGAGAAATGGAAATGCTAACAAGAGGATGAAGGGGTCCAATATATCCCATGCTAGGACCTGGGAGCATGTTGATCATGTGGTTATGAACCTCCCTGCTTCTGCTTTACATTTTCTTGGTACGAATGGACTTTTTCTTTTAAATTTCATTACCCTTATTGCAGTTGTTTTAGCATATTTCTCAACATTTGTATGTCCGAATGAAGAGTTGAAAATTAGTGAAATAACTAGGTTTGGTCACCTCTGCCAGCATGAGATTTGAGAACGGTGGAAAGGGAAGCAATAACTTTTTAATGCTCAAATATGAAGGGCAACCATAGATTTTATTTATTTTTTTCTCGTACAAGCACCATGACAGAGATATTTTGGATGTCATATTTCCTACCTTTCATCCAAGTTTTGTAGTCACTCTCTTTTTTTGATAGATACCAAGTGTATGAGTTACTTCAATCTCCTTTAGCTCTTGGGTGAGGGGGAATATCTTATCTTCTCTACTCAATTATCTTAACTCTTTTTCTGTATCTGTAACTATATTTTGTTTAGTTTAACTTTAACCAGTGAAGTATATTTTGGTATTTTCTTGCCAGATGCATTTAGGGGCACAATTAAGAGGAAGTACTGGAAGGGCTCCCTTCCTTGGATTCATTGTTATTGCTTCATGCGAGCAAATGAAAATCAAGAGTTTATCATTTCGGTATGTTCATACTACAGCTAACATCATAGCTTCATCATCTTTCAATTGTACCTGTATTCATTTGATATGTGTGCCACATGTAAGTGCATGCTTATTTCTTTGTCTTCTTTTTGATAATTGTATTTCTTCCTCACTCTTCTATTTTGGATATTTGTCTTCGAAAATGACATCTTTCTTCTCATGCGATCCTTTTTTTAACTTTTCACTCCAGGAGGCTGAGTCTGCCTTGAATGCTAATATTCAAGACCCCATTTTTCATAGGGTCAGAGATGTTGCACCAAACAAGGTATTGCTCTGTGTGTGTGTGCGTGTACACTTGGAAATTATTTGTTTTAACTTGTATTTTTGTTTTTATCAGGCAATGTACTGTTTGAGCTTTAGGCTTCCGGAACAATGCGTCAATGAAGACACGATTGGCTGAATCAAGTAAAACCTTAACTTTCCTATCTCTTGTTCTTATTGAGAAAAACTTCATTTTTCCAATTTGTTCGTGCAGAGTTTTCATAGCTCTCACATAGTTGTAATTCACAATCGTTTCTCATTTCTGAGATGTACAAGCTAGAAGTATGATATGGTAGGCTGGTGCTTAGGTGTTTCAGTTCTAAAGTTGAGATCAGGGCTAAGGTACAAAATGGGTTTGGAAAATTTCCCAGATTAACTCGGTGCAATTCCATTTCTATTCACTTGATTTTGTATTAAACGCAATATATCTCATGTCTTAAGTTATAACAATACCCCTTAACACGTAGCATGTGCTATGATGAAGAGAATCCAAGTTTTATTCTACAAATAGTGCCTTTCCATGCTTTAACATCAAAATATTTGTCCAACTTTTTTGCTGGTCAATAATATTTTTGAGGGCAAACGTCAATATTTGCTAATCGTTTTGTTTTGATACTTTGTCGACTCTACTGCTATCCTTTCCAAATTAGGCCTGTATTTAACATCTTTGAATCTTATAGCAAAGAGAAGCTTCATTTTTAGTTAGATAACAATTCTTGATACTTTGTCATGTTTTTAGCTTCATAGTTTTATTTGTTTTATTTAGATTTTAGATATTTGTGAATAGGGTTGTGCATCGGCCGGTTGGAGTTGGTTTTCTGACTAAACCGCTACCCAACCGACTATGGTCAGTTTAGTAAATATTCAAACCGATCTCGACTGTCAAAGAGTGCAAACCGGCCTCCGGTTGATCATTTTTATTCTTAAATTTTATTTTTTATTTTTTTATTTTATTTTATTTTTTAAGTCTGGATTTTTCTCAAACTGACGCTGACTGAGACCCTCCTCTTCTTCAATCGACCATTGGCAATTGGCTCGATTTTTCATTCTAACATGCTCGCCTCTATTGGTGAATATATCAATTATCTCCCAACATTATCTAATCAAACTGAAAAAAAGGGGGGATGATATGATATATTATGATTGGATGGTGTTTCCTTCGAAGACTGGTTGAATTTCTAACATAATCATGTCCATTATTATTGTCTTAAGAGTCTGTCTTTCTTGTTAAGCATGCGTTTCTTAGTGGAATATAGTCATGATTCAATACACTATATTTACTTTTTTTTTTTTTAAAAAAATTATTTTAATTTATTTGTTTTTTATGATTACGAATGTTTATAATTGATTGGAATAGTGAAAAATAGGAATATTTTGGAATTCAAGGAAATGATTTATCATGATTTTAATGATTTTTCAAGAAATGATTTGGGATTTCTTTATGGATTCGTAAGTATTATATTTTTTGTTTATCGTAGACTTCATAGCTCAATACAAAAAATATTTGTTACTTTCAAGTATGGTAATTTTTTTTTGAAATGGTTTAAAACATCATTTTTGAGAGATGCTAGAATAACTTTTGAAAAAAATATGTACTTTTATATAAAGAAAATCAATTTTTGAGGAAGAAATTTGGAAAAATTAATAATTTAAATTGTATTTAATCTAGCTTCTTAAATGATTTTATATGATCAGAAGTATATATTTTTTAACTGAAAAAAAAAACCTCAGAAATATAAAACACTTTGATTAATTTTTAAGTCTTTTTTTCTAAAAAATATTTTTTTTCTCAAGAGTTTCTAAAAAAAACAACTTTTAAATTAATCCAAGTCATCTAAAGTGTTTATATTTACTAAGAATTTAAAGAAAACACTGTTCATCATCTAAATCATTTTGCCACACTTCAAGGTTTAAATACTATTTTGATTTTTATACTTTTGGCTTTGGTTCATATCCTTTCAAAATATCAATTATCGTCCCTATACCTTAACCTTTTGGTTAATTTGGTCTCTATATTTTCAAAATGTTAATTTTTGTCTCTATACTTTAAAAAAGTATCCATTTTGGTCTTTTTTTTTTTTTTTTTTTTTTTAAATTCAATTTTAAAGAAATTGTCACTTTTAAAAAACATGGTTCAAAAATGAACCAAGCTAACTCATAAATACAAATATTAAAGTAGTATTTAAACCAAACATTAAGTTGGTTTAAAAATTATTTTTGTTTTCACCAAGTTATTCCAAACTTTGTTAACTTTTTATCTTTTCTTATTTGGGGCGTCAACTTTGGTCAACCACCTCTTTTACGATAGACTTTCAACTTTGATCAGAACAACATTTTCCTAATAAGCAATATTGAATAAAATTTAGCAAAATTGCTCATTAACTTTTTTAGAAGATATCAATCTCTTTTGGCTTTTGATATAACCATTGTTTTTCTTTTCCCCCTTTATATTCAGATTGCACTATTGTTTTTCTGCCTTCTTTTGTAAAATGATAAAGGGATGAACTTTGGGAAAGAGACCAACAGAAAGAAAGCAAAGAGAGATTAGATGAAAACATTACACGTAGACTTTGGCTGGAAAGTTGCCAATTTGGAGCATTCTTTTTCAATTCTTCTTCAAAAAGAAGTCATTAAGATTATTTCATAGAATTTTTATTTAAAAAAAATGACTTCTTTTTCAAAATTTTATCATCACAATTTGCATTTATCACCACACATTTCAAAAAATATTTCAACCCAACTTGAGAATGAATTATAATATATGAATGTTGAAAATCACTTTAAAGTGCATGCTTCAATATTCCAATATAAAATTGGAAACCATGTTACTAGATAATCATCAAATATATGCTTTTTCAAGTTCCATCTTTAATAGAGGAAAAAAAAAAAAAAGTTTAGGGATACTTTCAAATGTTATATACTAATTTTTTTTTCCTTTTACTGACTTCAAATATTTTTTATATAGAAAAAAGTTGATAATTAACGAAAAAGGTGGCTATATATTGTCTAGTTTATTTATTCATTTATATTTTTGATTTTAAGAACAATAAGTGAGGTATGAAGATTTTAACCTTCAATCTCAAAGGAATGAATACATGTCAATTACTATTGAGCTATATACTCATCTTAAGGCCTAGTTTATTTATACTATGCAAAACAACGAATATTTACCAAATACATATGGTAGTTAGCGATTAATATAATTCGTTTTTGTAAGACAACTCTATTAAAGTTTAGAAATTAAAATTTTTAAACATTTATTATATATTACATAATAAGCAAGCAAAAAGTGTGTGATTTATAATTGGTCCTCGAACGAGCATTAGTGGTATTATAATAAATTTAGAACAAATTTCTTAATTCATAATTTAATTCAAAAGTTCATGAGATGGAAATTAAATGTCATAAATATTCCAAATATTTTCCACCAACTTATGTAATGAAAAATGAATATATTTCTAGCATCAGCCAAAAAACTACACCCTTATTTCCACGTTGTAAAGAGCTTTTTTGGAGACCCTTTCTGTCAATTACAATATTTATTTTTTATTTTTTATTTCATATTAAATCAAAGCTATCTCAACTAAATAAGATACTCTAAAGAACCAGATATTAAAAGTTCAAGCCATTTTTTTTTTTTTTTTTGAAAAAAAAGTAGTTTTTAAAAGCTTCCTTTCGTTTTTAAAATTTAGTTGGAATACAAATGCATATAAAGTAATAGAAAAAAAAATAAGCATAATTTTAAAAAATCAAATGGTATCTCACATGACTATGGCTTTTAAGATTTTAAAATTTTAATATTTGAAGAGAAAAAAATATATATAAATTTAAGGAAATCTTTAAAAGTAAACTTAAATTTATGAAATAGAAAACTTAAATGAAATTATCTTAAGGAAAGAATTAGGACTCCTTTTATAATTGATTTTTAGTTTTTATTTTAAAAATTTTAGTTTATAAGCACAAATTTTACTCAAATTTTTTTTGTTTTGTTACATACTTTCTTGTTACCTTTTCAAAAATAAAAATTCAAAACTTAAAGTCATGTTTGTTAACTATTTTGTTTTTGATTTTTGACTTTTTTTTTTAAAATTTTAAATTAAGCCCATTTTCCACAAATTTTTACCATGATTTAAATTTTTCTTAAGTACAAGAGTTGAATTTTTAAGTAAG
Source organism: Citrullus mucosospermus (assembly GCA_030954485.1). Lineage (NCBI taxonomy): Eukaryota > Viridiplantae > Streptophyta > Magnoliopsida > Cucurbitales > Cucurbitaceae > Citrullus > Citrullus mucosospermus. The sequence goes on from CM062065.1 coordinate 2,690,647, forward strand.
TTTCAAAAACAAAACCAAAACCAAATTCTTAAATTTTTTTTTCTTCAAATTTTGGCTAATTTTAAGGTGTGAGTAGTATCTATAGGGTTAATTTTCATAAACAAAAACAAAAAAAAGGAATGGTTACAAAATGGGCCTAAGTTTTTTAGTTTTCAAATTTCAATGCTAAAAGATAGATAAGCAAGTAAAAATTTAGAGTTTGAATGAGTATTTATAAACTTAATTTTAAAAAACAAAAAACAAAAACTAAATACTTACCGATAGGAGCCTAAATAAAATAGATCTTTTTAGAATTTGACTATTCCAAGACAAATATATATATATATATATATATATATATATAGGAAAAAAAAAGCATATTATTCAAAAAAAATAAAAACTAAAATCATTATCAAACCATGCCCGCAAGTCAAAATTAATTTGAACACAATTTTTTGTTTCAATTTTTGTACGTATATAATTTCTTTATAGGGAGCAGCTAACTAACTAAATAAATAAATAAATAAAAATAAATAAATAAAAATAAATAAAAATAAATAAATAAATAAATAAATAAAAACGTGCCATTGCAGCTGTGTGCACCACCATAACTGAATAACTGAATTAAGTAACGAATCTTTTTTTTTTTTTTTTTTTTTTTTGCTCTATGAAACTCCATTTTCCCCCTTTCTCATGAAGCTCCTCTAAATCCAATATTCCATTTCCATACAGACACCTCTTCTTTCTTACTCATCCTTTCTCGATTCTATCTTTATTAAAAGATTCCCATTCAAAGATTGAGACTCATAAAAATGTCAAAATCTGGATTACAATTCCACAGAAATTGTATATTCAGAATCAGAACATTAGTTTTGTTGTTGTTGATGATTTTTCCAAATGGGTTAAGTGTTGGAGTGAACTGGGGAACAATGGCCACTCACCAACTCCCACCAGAGAAAGTTGTTAAAATGCTTCAAGAAAATGGGTTTCATAAATTGAAGCTTTTTGAAGCTGAGGATAGGATTTTGGAAGCCCTTATTGGGACTGATATTGAGGTTATGTTGGCTATTCCTAATTCAATGTTGCAGCTTATGAGTCAAAATCCTCAGGCTGCTGCTTCTTGGGTTGATTCTAATGTTACTGCTTACACTTATCATGGTGGTGTCAAAATCAAGTTGAGTATTCAAGATTCTTGTTCTTGCTCTTCATTTCTTTTTTTGTGCTCTTTAGGTGTATGATGAATTTCCACTTCAGTGTTTCTCTGCTTTGAATATGTTCTTTTCATTCTCCTGCTGTTGCTGCTGATGATGCTTCCATACCAGTTAATCTGTTCTTTCTTCTATTTTCTTTGTTTGTTGTGGAGTTTTGATTATGTAGCTAAGAGTGTGTTTTAGAGTAATTTTGAAAGGGTTAAAATCACTGTTTAAAGTCACTCCGATATGCATCTTAAATGATTTAGAATCAATTCATTCCATCCAAATTGATTTTAGATGATTCAATGTTCCAAAGTGATTTTGAACATACGTTTCAAAATTTATCCTAAACATCGCTTTTAATTAGTTAAACGGACTTTTCACTCGTCTAAAAGCTGTGTCGGTTAATCTTAGTGTCACTATCACTAAACATGATATTTTTAGTAAGTGCTTTAATTAGCAAAGATAAGTTTTGTTGAAGTCAGTTTGATTGATCATTTCATGAAGAAGGATCATTTGATCATTTGGTCGTTGATCTTTTATGGATGGTAGTTACTAGTTTAGATGCAAGTATATCTCTTTTGTTTTGACAATGAGATTACGAAACTATGGAAATGTAACCAAATGTCACTCTTAAATTATGGACATTCCTTAAACCATTCTTTTGGCTGAAAAAACTGAGATTTATGAATGTCAAATTAGCTAAAATAGCATATTGGTTTTATCTTTCCCATAAAATTCCATTGGAAACTGATTTTGCAGGTATGTTGCTGTAGGCAATGAGCCCTTTCTTAAGGCTTACAATGGCACCTATCTTCAGTTAACATTGCCTGCCCTGAGGAATATCCAGCAAGCCTTAAATGATGCAGGCCTTGGTTCAAAGGTCAAAGCTACTATTCCTTTCAATGCTGATATTTACAACTCTCCGGACTCAAACCCGGTTCCATCTGCAGGCGATTTTCGTCCCGACGTCCGAGATTTAACGATCGAGATTCTACACTTCCTATCCATAAACAATGCACCTTTCACAGTCAATATCTACCCCTTCCTTTCCCTATATGGAAATGACTACTTTCCAATGGACTTTGCATTTTTTGATGGAACAAACAAGCCAATCAAAGATGGAGATCTAACGTACACCAATGTCTTCGATGCAAATTTCGACACACTCGTTTCGGCTCTAACGAAAGCAGGATACCCTGACATGAAGATCATAGTAGGAGAAGTTGGTTGGCCGACCGACGGCGACAAACACGCCAATATCCAAAACGCAAAACGGTTCAACCAAGGATTGTTAAGACATGCTCTAAGTGGAGAGGGAACTCCAGCAAGGGTAGGCATAATTGACATCTATCTCTTCAGTCTGATTGATGAAAATGCTAAAAGTATAGAACCAGGAAGCTTCGAGAGGCATTGGGGAATATTTGAATTTGATGGTAAGCCAAAATATGAACTAGATTTGTCCGGAACAGAAGAAGAAAAAGGGTTAATACCAGTAGAAGGAGTGAGATATATGGTAAAGAGATGGTGTGTTTTGAACCCAAATGTGAACGATTGGGAAGGTTTGGCTGATAGTGTTGATTATGCCTGTAGTTTATCAGATTGTACTGCATTGGAATATGGATCTTCTTGCAATCAATTAACTGCTCAAGGAAATGCTTCTTATGCATTTAATATGTACTATCAAGTGAACAGCCAAAAGAGTTGGAACTGTGATTTTGCTGGTTTGGCTGTAGTGACTCAACAAGATCCTTCTTATGGAAATTGCCAGTTCCCAATTATGATTGATTATACTTCTTCATCTTCTTCTTCATTTCTGCTTGATGAAAGAATTTTAGATCTTCTGGTTGCAGTTTTTATGGGATTTATGGTGTTTTTGATTCTGGAATATGATTGGTGATGGGATTTGAGAATGATTTTTGTGACTTTGGGAAAGAGGAGGAATTAGTTAAGATTTGAAAGTTGTTGATCAAAGTTTTCTCTGTTTTTGTGTACATTACAATATGGATAGTACCCTCTTGGATTATCACAGAATTCTTCTTTTGCCAAATTGCTGGTTATGTATAATAGATTAAAATCTTTATACCTTACAGCCTTCAATAAATAATTCTATTTTGGGTCCTTGTGGAAAAGTTTACACATGGGCCTTAGTTTCTAATCTCTACATGGATGTGATTTTTTTTAATTTAAATTTATATAATTTTGTTTTTAGTTTAGAAAAATACTTAGTGCATTCCGGGCATCATCCATCTTTACGCATTCTACTAAATTGTCCAATCACGATTTATCATGTAGCAAATTCTCTTTTTTTTTTTTTTGACATATTTTAATTGTCCTTTTGCATGAATTGATGAGAATGAGATATATAAAAATAATTGCATTTAGAGACGTACCCAAGTATTATTACTCTTTAGCTTATACTTAGAAAGTCTTGTAAATTAATGGAGACGTTCTTACTTGTACCTATAAACTGACGACGCTATAACCTCTAACTTAGGTAGTAAAATATGTATGTATATATTTCACCATCTTCCCTTTTAACGAAGATCATTAGGAGTGAGAGTCATTCATGGTGAAGGTACTCTTATCTAATTCACTAGTTGACTTTAGAAGCACACTTGCTTGTCCAATAATGCTCAATTATGTAAATCACATTGGGATAATGATTTTGATAGAGCAGTGATTAGGTATAGCTAAGGTCCTAATCTCATACTCTCTTTACACACGAAGAATTTTTTTTTTTTTAAATCATTATACAAAAGAAAAAAGAAAAGTGACACGTGACACATTTATTTTGTGCTAGAATGCCTCCAAAATATTAGGTTTATGCGTGCAAAATATTACTTGTTTCAATAGAAAATATTTTGGATGACTGTACAAATGAAAATAGAGTTTTTTACACATATAATCTAAATAAATAGGCTTAATTACACAATTATCTAAATTTCGTTGTTTTTTACCTAAATAGCCTAATGAACTATTATTTTACACAAACATAATTTACTTTTTCAACTCTCCTTACCATTCAATTTTCTTTAAAAAATTATATAATAACATTAATACTAAAAGACGCATATAAGTGAAGTTTCTTAAGATTTTAAACTTCTCAAAACGATATTCTTTTCAAAATCTACATAAATAAGGAAAGTTTATCCAAAAATTCAAAAATTATTTCCCTCATAAATGAAAGCAAGAATCGGTAAGAAACTTCGAAGGAGAATATATTCGATATGTATATTTTAATTTTTTATAGATAAACTAGGGTATATTTGATAAGTGCATGAAGAAGACAATTTGTACAATATATCGTGGCTTACATACCTGATACCAAACAATATATTTGATGTATATTTATATTTTTCAGTATATTTGTAAACACGCCAAAACACAAACCATGGTATATGTTATGTATATTTACATTTTCTAGTATATTAACAGTATATTTGACATAGAATTGAGATCTCAATAGAGAGGTGATCAATTTTCAGCTATGAATATGAAAGAAAATAAACGAAATCTCCTTAAATGAAGGAAACATTAATTTGAAACATCATGCATTAAATGAATATCAACCCAAAATTTATAAATAACAAAAACAAAAAAAAAATGCTAATAAGGAAAGAATTATATATTCTGAAAATTTTGAAATAAATGTGAAAATGTTAAATTGATCCAACATTAAAGCTAAAAGCTCTTAATGAAATAATGCAAAATCTAAGACATTTATGAAATATATGGTGTAGAAAAGATTTTCCATGTAAAAATCTAAAAAAAAAGAAAATTATAATTGTCCATTTTTAAACCAAGGTATATGTTGTTGCATTTAAGGGTTGTCAGTGTCCCAAGAGTGAGTTATCCATGTTTGAGGTTCCAAATATAACACTAGTATTTACAACTATTTATAATCTATTACTAACTACATTTATACGATATGAAATCTTTTTTTGTTACAATGTTTACTATTTTCTACATATTTACTTTTTTTTTTTCTTTTTGTTACAATGTTTACCATTTCCTACCCAGATTAAAATAATTTACACCACAAATCCAAATTATTATAACACACAAATTATTAAAAAAGAAAATTTAGCACCCCAAACACCATTTTAGTTTCTATTTAGAAGGCTCCTATATTGATGAATATATTCTTATTTGTAATTATTAATCATCTTCCCAACTTCTAATTATTAATGTGAGGCTATGTCCTTGACCTTATCCATAAAAATATGTGGCTTAGAACATCAACTCATGTGATACCATGTCATTTTCCTTAAAATGCAACACCCAATGAAGAGCAAAATGAATATTTTAATATAGAGTTGAAAGAAAAAATAATCTAAAAAGGACAAAAAAGGCCAAAAGAATAAATTCATGTGTATATATATATATTTGTTTCTAGTTTTTAAGAAATATAAGCATTTGGTAATTGTTGTTGTTTTTTCCTCACTTTTTACAAATGTTTCCAAAATTGTATATAAAATTTGTTGGGGGGGGGGGGGGGGGGGGGGGATAATTGTAAATATTTATTTAAAAATTATATTTCATATAAATTTTTCTTTTTAATTTAAATACGTTTCATTTTGTTTCCATAGTGAAAAGAACAAAGCACAATATGTATTTACCAAAATAGTATTTATAAATAAATAAAAAAAAAAAAAGAAAGAAAGAAATGTGATCATGGCCAGACCAAACCCTTTGCATTTCTTTCCTATCACTTTTTTTTTATTTCTTTTTTTACAAATACAAATACAAACAAGGTTGTAGTATAAAATGTTGATGTTGTCTAAAATGTAAAATATTGATATTTTTAAAGAAATGTCGATAGACATGTTAATATAATGTCAAAGTCAATAGATATTTTTGAAAAAATTATAAAAATAAAAAGTTGAAAAAAAATATATAAATTAATAAGTAAAAACTTTACACTTTTTCGTTTGATGAATTTTTCCACAATATAATGAAAATGTCGATTCACGCTTTACCTCCATGTCCAATTTATGACAATATAAAAATATCGATTAAAATTGTTGACACGTTAATGATAATTTAAGACCTTTCACACAAGTCAAAATAGTTACAATAAGTAATTAATTAAATGAAGATTCTTTTCATCGACCATTTTAAGAAATAATGGCCAAACAAATGCATTTTTGAATAAGTAAAATCCCAAAATAAGAAAGAAATGAAAATGAAAATTCTATTTCATAGACGTGTTATTATTATTATTACTATTATTATTATTATATAAATTCATAAAGATCAACCGTCATAGCTGTTAGTGTTGGTTTGCCTTGAATGCACAAAAAATAAAAGGTTCATTATGAAACATGTCACCTCCTCCTTTTAAGTACATGTCACCTCCAAATTCATATATAATATATGGTCTCAAACTTAGATATATGACCAATAATATTTATGGTGCCGAACTGTTAGATTTACGAAATATGACACATCTAATGCTACACTCACCTCATTGCCAACACAACATAACATAAACAATCAATATGTAGCTTTCTTATAGATCCAATATTAAGATCTTTCACATTAATATGTATGTCAAATTTCTTTTATATTTGGGATGTTACATTTTTTTAATAATAAACTTTTATGGGTTTTAGCTGAGCAGTATTTTTTAAAATAAATTCTTTTTAGGACAATAAGAGTGGATAGCGAGAATTAAACCTCCATGTGTTAATTTTTGTAATATTATACCCTTAGGCTTATCTTAATTAACAACAAATATCTCTTACCTAAAAAAACCAACAAATATCTCTTGCTACAATATTTATTCTTGGTTAATTTTCAAGGATTAAAATGTTAATTAAAAGAAAGAAAGAAAAAAAAAACAAACATAGCTCACTAACTTAGTACTCGTATTATCAACTTCGAAGTCAAAGATTCGATTTTTTCATCTTAAAAAAAATGTTAATTAATAGAACTCAAACTTCAACCTCCCTTTGTCAACAACTTATTGCTTGAAAGAATATTATTGTTATTATTTTGGTAATGTTTTAAAGGCTCAACAAAACCTAACCTCAAAGGTCTCAAAAGAGAGATTATTAATGAATCTGCCATCTCTCTTAGTTTGCCTTATATTCTTGTTCTTACAAATTAAAGAACATAACCAAAGCTAGTTGTAGCTGGTTATAGTTGGAATCATTATTTTCTTCTTACATTTGTATCATGGATTAAAAAAGGAAAAAAGAAAAAAAGAAAAAAAAACTCTTCTGCCAACCAACTTCAAGTATATAGTTAAAAGAAAAAAAATTTAGGTACAGTCGGATTGCACCCATCTCTTGTGCAATTCAACTAGTATTTAGTGAAATTGGAGTATAGAATAGGTCCAACTTAGGCTGCACCTAATCATTCCCTCGTAGTTAATAACTCAACTGGTTAAAGAGTATGAATTTGAATCATTCAATCCCACATGTTGGTTGATCAAAGAAATGGTGTCTTCCAATTAATCATAGAATAATTTGTTGTTTGATTTGCCCAAATAATTTGTCTACAACTTTATAGTAAAAAGATTTCATTTTTTTGTTTTAAAAAAATCAATGTGTTAATGACAAAATTAAAGAAACTCACTTGACCTTCATACCACTAAATACTACAGATAGTGAATTTGTACTTTGAAGAAGAGGTCACCAACAACACAATAAGAATAACACATTGGGGTGATGCTTACAACAAACTTTCTAATGCTTAAGTTAGATTTCAACACAAAGATGAGAACTAGCTTTTTAGATAAAGATGAACTTACCTAATATGGAGCTATCGTGTTTTATATATAATGAGGCTAAACTTAGAGTTTCCTCCATCCTTGAACTTGGGAAGCCTTGATTGAGCTTGAGTAGGAAGAACCAACTGGGGTAGGCAGGCTCTTTGGGCTAACTACCCCAATTTGCCTCCAACTGTAGGCATTCAAAAGGTGGACTCCAAAAATGGTCTAGTTGGTTAGTTGGTTGGTTTTGGTCTCGACTTCCGAGGAATGAGACAACTTTTCTCATTTTACACGCATACTTTGCCTTTTTCTCCTAGTTTTTTTTGCATAGGTTCAAAATTACCTTCAACACAATATATGGTTCAATAAATTAACGGGTTTGCATTTTTTTAAAAAAGAAAAAAAGATTAATATATTTACAACACACCAAATTATTTAGCTTAACCAGTCCTGACTCTCCTTTTGGTTTTTAATGAGTCCAAAGAAAAAAAATTTGATAGCTAAACCTAAAATAATTATGCCAGCCTTCTTAAATGTAATTTATGAAATCTAGATTACATGTATGTTGTTTCTTTATTAGGATTCCATTATTGTTATCTTCTTGTGTTTTTCTTTGGTGATAGGGTATGGCTTTTTAACCTTTCATTGTTTGAGAAAAAAAAAGTTACAAAATTATCCAAGACTTCGTTTAAAGATGTTCTTTCTGGTAGGGGTGTTTAAGAAAATCTAACCAACTCAAATATTTTATGGTTGGATTGAGTTAGGGTCATTATTTAATAAATATTATTTGGGTTGAAAAAATTACAACCTGAAAAATTGATTTGCATCTAAAAAGTGTTTCAATCCAACTCAACCCAACCTACGAACACTCCTAGTTTTAGTTTTCGAATTTTTTTTTTTAAAAAAACGATCAACTTTTTAATTTGAGTGAATATGTACCTAAAGTTAATTAGGGTGTGTTTGAAAATTTAATTTAAAAATATGTCATTTTGAAAGAAATTAAGAGCCCGTTTGAAAACATTTCCGTTTCCTGTTTCTTGTTTCTGTTTCTCATGTTTTAAGAAATTGACTTGTTTGATAATTGTTCTCGTTTATTATCTCTAAATTTTAAGAAACATTTCTAAAACATGGCCAAAATTGAGAAACAACAAAAAGTAGTTATTCTTGTTTCTATTTATATTTCTACTTTATCGTTCCCACAAGCAATCATTCTTAGCTTTTGGTGTATTGATATTACGTGCCCTGAGTTTGAATCCCACCTAAAACAACTTTTTTTTTTTTGACATTTTCAATATTTACTTTTTGAAGAAGTTGTTTTTGAATTTGTTTTTTCATTACATTTTTTTTATTGTTTTCTTTATTGATTTTGTTATTTACAAAAATAATTCTCCCATATTTATATTTTATTTTTATTTTGAATTTTAAAATTCTCTAATATTTAGATTTATATATGATTTTAATTTTTAATATATATATATATATATATATATATATATATATATATTTCGAATTTCAACTCTTAAGTGTTTGGCAACTATTCAAAATGGATTCTTGAAGCCATTAATGTTTTCATTTTAAAACAATTCCTATCAAACGGGTCCTTAATAGATTTAATTTAGATTCTGTTAGATAATGAACGTTATTTTGTGTTGTGTGTGAATGTTTTTTTTTTTCAATGATTGTTTCCATATTTCATGAATTTTACTGTTCTTAAACAAACACTAGAAGTTTTAATCACGTTAAAAGGAATTATTTTATTTTTATAATTTTAAAATTTGACATGAATTTTGAAAATAATAAGTAAATAGATAAGCTTTGATAGAAGTAGTATTTTAAGTTTATCTTTGAAAATAAAAAAAACAAAAATAATTATCCAACAAGTTTTTAATTATTTGAATTTCAAATAATACTTCAATTGGTAATGTATTCCATCGATAATGACTTTAATTGTAATGAATATTGCAACTTATGTCAATAATTACTTGTATTTTACAAAAAAAGAAAAAAAAAAAAAAGAAAAAAAAAATCTAAAATAGGTGTAAAAACTTTTTAAATATAAGAGGGATGAGAGTTTAGAACTACGGACCCATTAGTTGCTAACATATACCACATGTTGATTGAACTATGTTTGTTTTGGTGTAGGCGTGAAAATTTAGAAAATGTAGAAACAACAATTATCTAAATATACGTTTTTTTAATGCATTAAAATTTTACTATAGGTTAGGATATGGTTACTTTTTAAGAGAGTAGCTCAAGGTTAATATGCTACATTTAATAAGGTTGAATGGAAATTTATTAGTTTGAGAAATATAAAGTAAAGAACTTTGAAAATTTATCAAAATCATAAATATAATCAGATTTTAATTCGCAAACTTAAACGTAATTTTAGTTAAGATATATATTGTTATTTAAAAAATCAATAAGGTTTGAATACTTCTATGTATAAAATAAAAAAAATTAATAAATATTTTTACAATTTAAAATTTTATTAATTTAGAATTATTTTATTTTTTCAGATCAATAATATGTGTGGTGAGGATTTGAACCTTCTACCCTATTTATACTTTAGCCCATTCCCTTCTCTTTCTCTCGGCGTTATCTTGCCTTAGTTTCGGTCGTTTGGTCAGTTACATCACATTTTTTTTTTTTTTACTTTTATACTCTTAGTCCAAAATTGTCCATTACATTCAAGATAATAATTGATATCTTATCTAATGAGTTAGGCTCGAATACCAGAGTAATAAAAATATATTTTAGTATAAAAAATTTAAGGAAAAGAATAATATTTAATTTGTTTTGTTTGTATTGTGTTAATTATAGCCTTGAGTTATAGGAGTCCATTTCAAGATGGTTGAAGAATGATGGTGCACAAATTATGAGTTATGGATAAAATGTAAATGCATGTAATATCAATCACCTTATTTTAACATATGGGCAACCCTTTTAAACCATATCCAAACATTTACTTTTATTTTATTTTTTTGAATTCCGCCTTATTGTCATATCAACTCCTATTGTCACTTAACTCTAAATTAATATATCAATTTAAATTTATATATAGCGTAACAAATTAAGATATATATTTCGAGATAAAAAGTACTTTATTATAAACGATAATTTTGCTCGATAAATTTTTTAAATTTAATTTTAAACTTGTTGCTCCAAAAACCATTTTCAATGTATTTCAATGGCAATAATATAAAAGGATTGGTGAATGGTGGCTACTTATAGTAATTACTTATAAGTTAAATAATAAATCAATAAATTATGTGGAGAGAAATTGTTATAAATGAAAAAAAATATCAAACTATTTATAAATATAAAAAAATTTCACTATCTATCACGGTTTATCGCTAATAGACAGTAAAATTTTTTCATATTTATAAATATTTTGGCTCATTTTACTATATTTAAACATAAACTTTTATCTACTAGTTTTAAAAAGTTGTTGATAAAAAAAGTTAAATAAATTAAACGATTGTTTTCAAAAATAGAAAAACAGTTAGAAAATAATTATAATGTGTGATAGACTGCGATAGACTCAAATAGACATCTATTACTTTACCAAATAGATATGGATATAATGTCTATTTAGGTCTATCGTGGTCTATTACTAAAATTTTGCTATATTCGTAAATAGTTTGACACTTTTTACTATTTATAATAATTTTTCTAAATTGAAAAGTTGTGAATACATATTTCAACTTTGAATTATAATCCATATTTAATTCTTATTATGAAAACCATTAATAGAATGTTGACATGTTTACAAGGACGGTTATATTAACTGTTCTAGAAAAAGGTATTACACACATACACATACACATATTATATTATATTATGTGTATATATATAATTACGAATGTTGGAGGAAATTTTTTTTTGGACACTTTTATCCTTATATAATTTTATAATACTTTAATTAACTTATGAGGGGTGGAGATTTTTTTTTTTTTTTTTTCACACTTTTACCATTGAATAATTTGATAATACCTCATTTAAAGTCACACAAATGCTTTATTGTTGTATGATTCCTTGATAACTATCAATTACGATATTGCTAATTACAACAATTGTCATCAAAGTATAACGAATGAAAAACTGTTCATCGTACTTTTTTTTTTTTTTTTTAATTATTGGTTTATAATTTTTCTCTTTGTATAATCTATTTTAAAATTTTAATTAAAATATATTATGTATCCTTATATTTGTTTTTTTTAAAAAAAAAAAAAAAACTATATAAATGAATTTAGCATGTGTAAGTCTTTTCTTCATTTTTATATAAAGGGTTCATGCATATTTTAGACAAATATTGAAATCATGGTTAAATTAACACTAAATTTGAAACGAGTTCAAAGCTTTTATATATGTTATATAATTAATAAAATTACCAATATTGATAAATAATTTTTATATACTAAATCCAAAGAACTAAAATACCCCTTCACAATTTGAAATATTAATAAAAGAACTAAATTTCATTGCAAGTTCAAATAATACAAATAAAATGCTTAAAATTTTTTGGATAAAAATAAAATGATAAAATATAATAATTTAATCATGAAAATAAGAAAAATATATATAGTACAAGAAATTAAACTCATTTAATTAGACACTCACACTAAATCCTAAATTTTTGCTAAATACAATAAATTTAAAGGGACACTAAGAAAATATATATGTATAAGAAGGATTAAATTAAAATTATATTAAAATATGGAAAAATTGAAACATAAATTAATGAATATTATATTTTGAACTCTACTTTTCCCTTATTTCCACAACTCTCTCCTATTTTACATTTGTGTCTCTCTCTATTCAATTTTTTTCTCTTTTCCATCTAAATTTTTTTATCTCATACTAACTTTTGATTACCTTTTCTCAACTAAAGTCCTCTAAAAAAAAAAATATTAAAGTTTCTTTTGGTAACTATTTGATTTTTGATTTTTGAATTTCGAAAATTAAGTCTATTTCCTTCACATTTCTTATAATGATTTGCATCTTTTTTAATGGTTGAATTCTAAGTCAACTTTCATAAGCAAAAGTAAATTTTAAAAGCTATTTTTTTTAGTTTTTAAAATTTAGTTTGATTTTTTAAACAATGAGTAAAAACTAGACAACAAATAAAAAAAATTTGAAAGTAAGAATAGTGTCTATAGACTTAATTTTAAAAAACAAAAACAAAAAAACGAATTGGTTACCAAACGAACTAATAATTTCAAAATTTAATTCTAAAAGGTTTTGTCAATTTATTTCTAAATTTCTTATTAGATACTCATATGATCACATCCACTTTTATTATCATATTCAAAGTTACAAGGTATTAAATTGGTTGAGCAACTAAACGAACTTTTACTATTAATAAATGTTGAATATAAAAGGGGTTAAAAACTAATTCTAAAATTTATGAATTTATCTTAAATTATAACTAAAAATGAAATGTCAAAATTTAAGAACCTTGCTAGTTTCGTATCATTTCTTACACTTTATAACTACTTTATTTGTTATAAGGATAAAATAACTTATATCTTCTCTTAATTTGTATTTTTTCTTTTTTTTTCTAACTTCATTATTCTCAAAGTTTATAGATTATAGTGTATTTCTTCTCCATTATTCTCTTAATTGATAGGCAACAAAAACAAAAACTAAAGCTAATTTGTGAGCTAAATTTATACGTAATTTTGTTTTTATCTTTCTAAATTCGTGAGTTGCACCTTGCAGTTATTGATTACTATTTTTGATGTTTGTGTGTCTTTATAAGAAATAAAAAATAAAGTACAACCTCTTCCTATCTTTTCGAAATGTTCTTTCCTATATTTGTGATAGATGTCTATCGTGATCTATCAGTGATAGACTATGAAATTTTACTATATTTGTAAATAGTTTAATTCATTTTGCTATATTTGAAAACATTCATAATAATAATCGATGTATTAAAACTTATCTTAAATCTTTTTTAAACTTTTGATTTTAGCTTCCTCAACCTTTCACCCATACGACATTCATCATTCTCTTTGCCTTGTATTTGTATTGACCCTATGTATTTCTTTTTATTTTCTTGTTTTTTTCCTTCCTTCTATTTTGAGCTTTTAGATCAACATGTCTTTAGATTGTTATAAAAATCATGGTAATTAGAAGATGCAACATGGAGAAACACATACTAATTAAAAATGTCAACACCTCGGGGTTTGGGCCGACTAGCCAAAATATATAAATTTTGTAAATTTTTGCTTTTTCATTTACCCCTATTTTTTCATTAATGCATATTAGTTGGTCAATACGTTCCTTCTTAATATTCATTTGTTCTATATTAAAAAATCATAAGATTTCTTTAATTGTCAAATTTGTATAAATATTAAAGGACTTATTTCTCCGATCATCTTTATATATTTGGCTAATTTTGGGTGCTAGAAAATATGTGGGACACAACAAACTTTAATTTTCAAATTGAAGATAGAAATATTATTATGCATGGCCATATGAGATCATAGAATGGTATTAAAATGGAAGACACGTGAGATGGAAGAAACAACCAATAATGGGAAGGTACATAAAATATATTGCAAAATTGATGAGTAATTCATTTTTGATTAAAAGAAGTACCTAAAATAGCTACGAAGGAGCTGCTCGATCTTGCGAGAAACAAATGATCATGGCAAGAAAAAAGAATCTTTGAAATTTAATTACAGATAAATTTAATTATAAAACATAATTTTATAAATAAATTCAAAAAAATATGATCCAAAATTTGAATTTACTATAAAAAAAAAAAAAAAAAATAGTATAACTCAATTGACATAAAGAATGTATTATCAATTTCGACATGAAGTTGAATCTCTTCCCCTATTGTTAAAAAAAAAAAATTTACAAATTACATAGTGAAAATAAAGAAAATACATATTACATTTTAGCTTTCTATAACTCATTAATTTTCAATCAATATTTTCAAATCAGAAATGAAAGACACCTACTTTTTTCTTTAATTTTCAATAATATAATATAATTTCAAAATTATACTATGCCTTCATAATAATATGTTAAAAAAATAATATCATGGTATAATTATTAGCTAAATATTATTAAAACTTGTAATATTAAATTTTTTTATTTTAAAATGCAATAATCACGTGCAACACAGTAAATATGAAATGGATATAAAGCTTAAACTATCGATTTGAAGTTGATGAATTTAAAAAATTAACTTAAAGGTTCTTGGTTCACTTATCGTACATGTTGATTCACATAAACTAATTAGAGACGAAAGGTTCAATGGTATCTATAAACTACAAAGATTTATTGCTAATAAAAAAAAAAATTGACAATTTTGATGGTATTGTTAAAAGAATGATTAAATTATTACAAACTTAAAAATACAAGATTTAATTATTATGGATTGTTTAGGACTAGATTATTTTAAATTCAAAAAGAACATAGACTAAATAATTACAAACCAATGTTGAATGGTTAAATTATTACTTTCATGAAACTCAATGAGCAAAAGTTTTCTTTTTATAGTCAGTTATTTTGGGTATTTCACCTAATATGAGTATCAATATGCTCATGTACACATATAGTAATATCAATAGAAGTATTGACTTAAAATTTAGGTTTTCAAGGGTAACTATTTCGTTTTTATTTTTGAAATTTATGCTTGTTTTATCCCATTTTTTAATTATGGATTTCATCTTTGTTACAAAACATTTGAATTCTTATTTAATTTTTTTTAAAAAAAAAATAAGTCAGAAAAACTATTTTTTTTCAATTAGTAGAAACTAGAAAGTACGTAACAAATATAGAAATTTATGTACAGAAGTGACATTTATAAACTTAATTTAAAAAAGTAATAAATAAAAATGAAATAGTTATCAAAGGAGTCTTAGACTTAGTTTGAAGTTGAGTTGTAACTTTCAAAATAATTGTTGCAAACCTTGTTTCTAGAAAAAAAAATAGTTGCAAAAGAGAGTTAATTAGTGTTAGATAAATTTCAACTTTAAACAAGATAAGTTATAGTGTTTGATAAATAATAAATGATTGTGACTAACAATAATGACTAGATAGACACATCAAAATTTGTGTGTATATATATATTTTTAAATATTTGTTTTAAATTTCATATTATATATATGGTTTCAATTTAAATTAATATTTTGTTTGCTTTTTCTTAGTATAGATTATTTGTTAAATAGACGAGGAATAAGTGCAATTTTTTTTAAAAAAATTATGATATTATTTTAAAAGAAAAATTAGTGGCATTGAATTAATTGATTTGAAAATTTAGGATTTAAAAAGAGTTGGTTTTAAGTATAGAAAAATGAACTAAAATATTTACAAATATAACAAAATTTCACTGTTTGTTTGCGATAGATTACTATCTATGTCTATCGTAGTCTATTGCAAATAGACTACTAAATATCAAAATTTCATAATAGACATAGATAGTAGTCTATCATGACTGTAATATTTTGTTATTATTTATAAATATTTTCAATATTTTTATCATTTAAAATAATTTATAAAAATTGGTTTTCATGAGAAAACTATTAAATATACCAAATCAATTTTAATTTATAAAGAATAAATTTGAAAATTGGAGATTTGTTAAGAGTAACTACTTAAGTTCGGTCTCATGCAAACTCATTGCATAGGATGCCCCCACTCACATGTCTCTAACGATTTAGGATCACATCGTTTGTATCAAATACAAAGTAGGCCGCATTCATAGTGTACTCAAAATAAGGTACCCAACATTTATCCCTTTCTACTATAGATCGTTTTGGCTATTGCCTAAACTTGATCCACTTTTAAAGTCTAAGTATTCAACTTATAGCGAGAGGTTTTTAGTTTATTGGATTTAATAAATGCAATTCATATATTCAATAACAATCAATAACAACTTTACTGAATAAATCTCGATAACAATTTCATTGAGAATAAATTTCATAATTTACAAACTACGAGTTTTGAGATATAAAACCCAACAATTTAGATTCTCTTTATATCAGACATAACTTAATTATTTTTTTCAAATGTATACTTTAAAATTAGTATTTATTTTCATATATCTATTTATTTCTCACCTAATCAAATCAATTTTCTAATTTTTATAAATCTATTTTCTCTTAATATTTAAAAAATAATCTAGAACAAACAAAACATATCATTCTAAACTATTATTTAAAATTATAAATTATAAAAAAAAAATCAATATTACATTTATTTTAGTTATTATATGATATATTTACCAAACTCTACTACTTTTTTTTTTTTTAAGATTTCAAGTTCAAATTTACCCGACCCTAATTTACTTCATTTTAAGCTATAATAATCCAAAACTAATTAAGATTTTTATGCAATTAGTTACCAGAGAAACTAAGTAGAATACGAAACACCCAATTGAAAAAATGGTCGTTGCCCTCTCAAACCCTCGTTTACTTCAATTATGTGTGGGTATATCTCCTCACAAATTTAGTATATCTCCTCCGAATTAGATTTTGTTGGGATTTGATTACTAATTATTTGTTTTTAAATATTAGAGACGATTTAAAAATAAAATAAAAAAATAATGAGAACTTCTTTAATAAATTCCTGGTTTGACTTACACCAATAGCCTCTATGCCGCCATGCCATCAACACATTTCACATCCAAATTTCTTACTAATTCCACACAATAGACTAAATGCTCCAACTCATCTTCATCTTCTTTTCTGTTGTGTAATATCATGCCAAATTTTATTTGCAACATCTATCAAAAGGAAAACACTAGTGGCTATCGATATAGGACAATGTCCAATGGGGAAGTTTATGTGGGTAATTGTAGTCGATGTTCAAGAAAACAACACTAGTGGTTGTGATGGACCGCGGTAATCATACTGTTTTGCCGAGAGCATCGAGTAGGATGAGATTATTAATGGACAAATTGAGGGGTTATTGAACAAATTTAAGGGCCCGGAAGCTCTCTTAATCTGAATATATATAGACACCCTTGAAACCCTAGCCAAAAGAACTAATGATCGAAGAAAAGTGTTGTTTTTCTCTAGAAAAAAAATGTCTTTTTGATAGAAGATTTTCATCTAGGTATTTTCTTGATAGATATTTTCATCCGAACTTTGTAAATACCAGGTATTTGCATGTTTTCCCAAATTTATTAAACTCTTCTTTACACTGTTCTCTTGCTTTTTTGTTATTCTAACTCAAATTTTGATGAGTAGCAAATATCATATAATTGCATGCACTAATTTTTTTTTTAGATCTTAAGGGATTTTTAAATGTGCAAATACAAGGTATTTACATGTTTTTTTAAATCTATTAAAGTATTCTTTGAGATTTTCAATGTTTACAAAATTTTAGTTGTTACAAAGTATTTGTGTTGCCTAATTTAAACAAGTTGCTTTAATCATGGACACCAAAATGTCATAAATATATTTTTCTTTTCAAAAACATCATGTTTCAGTTTGTTATCTTAAATTTAAAAATTTTAGGAGATTTTTTGTTGGTTAGTTAAAATTATTAGATATTTTATTTTTAATTTATTAAATTTGTTTAGAACACACCATAATTGTAGGGATTGGATAACAAAGTATATTTGTCCATTTTTAGATTTTAAAAAGTAGAAAATTTAGTTGTTTGACCATTTTTCTAAATTGAAACCCTTTCGGCCATTTTTTTAAAAAATACCAGTTATTTTGACCATTTGTCCAAACGACCCTAATTACTATCAATTGTTAAAAAAAAAATTAATTACTCGCAAATGCAACTCCAAAAAAGCCTTAGGGGGTGTTTGGGGAATGAAACCCGCGTTTGGGCAACCAGTTTTGGGTCTGGTTTGTAATCTATACCAAATTCCCTTCCCAACCTCTTTGGTCCGATTTATAATCTATACCAAATTCCCTTCCCAATCCCCTTCCCACCCCACTCACACCTCATGATGCGCACACTCCTCTTTAGATCTATCTTTTCAACCAATGCTCGAATCAGAACCATCAATATTCCTCTTTTCTCTAAAACCTAATCAATGCTTTTTCTCTAAAACCTAATCAATGCTCGAATCAGAATTATCAATTTTCCTTCAACCCTTCGTCTTCCTCCCAGATCACCTTTCATCTTGTCTAAAAACCCTATGATTATTGCAAGGTCGTTGTTTGCAGATCCAATGTTGTTAAGCCACTTCGTGGACTTATGATTATTGTATGGGGTGATCGCAGAATGAAACACCATACATTTGTATGTATTGAACCTTGAATTTAGTTGATAGCTTCTTCCTTCAATTTGAAGGAATTGTTTGTATGAACCTTATTTTTTCCTTCATTTGTATGAATCTTATCTTTTATTCCATACGTTTGTACAAATTGTTTTGAAAAACTACTGCTTTTTTATATAGTATATCACAAGCATACAGTATCAAAAGCTTAGGTAATATGGTGTAAAAAATGGGTATAGGAAAAAAAAAGTCAAAATAATAGTAATAAAAAAAAACAGTCAAACCAATCTCTACAATCAAACACTGCCACAAAACCTATACTGATTACAATTCAGCTCTCCAAACAACTCTTTAATATTTATTTTACAATGTAAAGAGAAAAATAAATTCCAACGATAAATGAGAGCAATAATAAAGGATGGTGGTGGATACGAGGGAGAAGGTTGAAAGAAAAGGACGAAAAGGGCAAAATTGCAATTAAAAGAAGAAATGTGACTGAATCTGGAAATTTGAAAGAAAAGGCGGGACCGGGACAGGTGGTTGCTATATATCTCGTTGAGGGACCTGGTATCTCTCATTTCGCATACACAGCCCTTCTCTATCTCTTTCTCTTCCTTTCTTTCTCTCTCGTTTCGTTTTTTCATTTTTTTTCTTTTTTTAATTTCTGCTTTTCAAACCGATATCGGGCCTCCTTATAAGAGTGAAAAAATAAAAGATCGCAAACCCTAAAAATCGACGACGAACAAGGGTTTGTTGATCCCTAATGAATTACTAGCCATTTTGCTGCATTTTTCTGTTGCCGTGAATTTGGATTCTCCCGCCAACATTACCAATCCTGTTGCTTTCACCATTTTCTTGCCTTCTTCAAGGTATGCATTCAATTTTCTTTCGTGTTGTTCTCTCTTTTTTTATGTTGCTGAGAATGTGAGCGATGTAGTGTTCATTTGGTTTCGAGAATTGGAACTTGATGTATTCTGGAAATTAGATGATGTCGCGATATTTTTGGATTTTTATAGTTGAACTTATTCCATTTCTTTCTTTATTCTTAGTTGTATCTTTTCATTCGTCGTTCTGGAAACTGTTTATTTGTTCTCGACGCCTAGTTTCCAATTTCTAGGTTATAGTTAGACTCATAAGTCACTCTACGATTCTCGTATGGTTCTGATTTATATATATTTTTAATTTCATATGTTTGTTCTTTCTAGTAGTTTTTGTACTATTCTTTGACTTCCGAATGAATTTTTTTTTCCCTTCTACTTTCCTCTGCGTTCTCGGTCAATTAGTGGGGTGGGACAGAGTAGATATACAAATTGAAGTTACTGTTCTTTTAGGTAGCTGCTTGCTGTTGGCCATTTTTTGGAGTCTTCAATCATATATAAGGACCTTTAATTATTCGGTTTAGGATTTTGCTACGGTTCAATCGTTAATTTTTTTATTTTCCATTGTCTTCAATTCATTTATGATTTTGATAGATGAAGCATCTGCAATTTGGTTCTCGTTGTTTTTAATCTTTCATTTATTAGCAGCAAAGCTTGCGTTTAAGCCACTGATTGATATACTGAAGTGTTTGATTTTGTTGTTTGAAGTTCATCATGGTAGCAACTGCTGCTACATCCGCGTTTTATCCTGTTCCTTCTTCATCTTCTGACTCTGGAGCGAAGAACACCAAAATTGGAGGTGGATCTGGGAATTTGGGGGGGATCAAGTCTAAATCTGTGTCTTCTGGAAGTCTTCAGGTGAAGACTAATGCCCAAGCCCCTTCCAAAGTAAATGGAAGCTCAACTGGTTTATCAACATCTGCAGGTGGCGTCAAGGCTGGGGATGACTTCTCATCATCTCACCCACGAACTTTTATTAATCAGCTGCCTGACTGGAGCATGCTTCTTGCTGCTATTACCACTATCTTTTTAGCAGCTGAGAAGCAATGGATGATGCTTGACTGGAAACCTAGGCGGCCTGACATGCTCATAGATCCATTTGGTTTGGGAAGGATTGTTCAGGACGGTCTTGTGTTTACCCAGAATTTCTCTATTAGATCCTATGAAATAGGTGCTGATCGAACAGCTTCTATAGAGACTTTAATGAATCATTTGCAGGTACAATTAGGTTGATGGATTCTTGTGTTTTTGCTAGTATCTATTAATTGTAATTTTATATATGCCTTATCAAATGGAGATAACTTATTCCAGTCTATGAATTTTTTTGCAGGAAACTGCCCTTAATCATGTTAAGACTGCCGGGCTACTTGGTGATGGATTTGGTTCTACCCCGGAAATGTGCAAAAAGAACCTGATATGGGTAGTTACCAAGATGCAGATTATGGTAGACCGTTACCCTACTTGGTAAATCTAAGTTCTTCCATGAAGTATACGCTTCTAAAGATGGATTCATTATAGACACTTGTGATTTTACTTGGGTGGGTGAGAACAGAACTGAATTTAATTCAATAGTTTACCTTGTTTGTCTTATCCCCTTAAGTTACTCATCTAGTATTGCCCTGTTCCTTGCAACTATTTAACCTATTCACCTTGCTTTCACCTTCCAAAACTAATTGATATAGGAAACATTGGACCTTTTTCACAGACTAAGTAAGAAGTCACTGAAGTGGCCTTTGATTTGACATTTTTCTTTATGAGGTGGAAGTTTTTAGAGCATGGCTGTGTGTCTTCTGCTTTAGCTGACTTCTGTTTCCATCTTTCATTGACTATATGTGTGAGAAATTGGAGGTTGTTGTGCTTGCAGGGGTGATACTGTTCAAGTAGACACTTGGGTCAGCGCTTCTGGAAAGAACGGCATGCGCCGTGATTGGCTCGTGTATGATTGTAAAACTGGGGACACGTTGACAAGAGCTTCCAGGTTGGTTTCTTCCCCCCTTTCTGGTGAAAGTATGGTATCATTTTTCTTCATACCTGTTGTAATTTTTTTCTCAACCCATGAATTATAAAGTTAACCAGCTGTGATTGAGCCCATGATTGAATAATTCTGGTTATAGGTGATGTAGGTTCTTGTATAACTTGTGAATTTCTTGTGTGTGTTTCATAAAGAACAGAAACAAATTTTGTGAACTACATTCACTTTTTTTCAATCTTAATTCTGATTGATCTTTGCTTGGAGACTGGATTGTGATTGCATTCTTTTTTCTACTATCAAGCCATGACGTATGTAGTGACCATAGTTTACTGATATAGTTCTATTTTTTGCAATGTGAAGTATCTGGGTTATGATGAATAAACAGACAAGAAAGTTGTCAAAGATTCCTGAGGAAGTGAGGAGAGAAATAGAGCCATATTTTATGAATACTGCTCCTGTTATTGAAGATGATGGCAGGAGACTTCCAAAAATTGATGATGATACAGCTGATTATGTTCGAGCGGGTTTGACTGTAAGTTGTTTCATTTAGCTTGAAAATGTTGCTTGAGAAAAGAAAGTTGGCCCTGGGTGTTTTTGTGTGTTTCATTGGGATGTTTGGAATTTGGTTCAATAATAACTTTTCATGATGCTTTTCTACTTAGAAGTTGCATCTCATAGCACTTTCATATACTGCAGCCTAAATGGAGTGATTTAGATGTCAACCAGCATGTGAATAATGTGAAGTACATTGGCTGGATTCTCGAGGTAGATAAATCTAACTTTTCTTATCATTGGCGTCTGATACAGTGCAACAATGGCGTTATCTTCTCTAGTACTTTTCTTCAAAATTATAGTCTAAAGCTTGGTTTCCTCTCTTTGATCGGTAAATTATGCTGGTGGTCAAAAGAGTGCCCCGCCACCAATATTAGAGAGTCATGAACTTTCTTCCATCACTTTGGAGTACCGGAGGGAATGTGGGAGGGACAGTGTGCTGCAGTCCCTCACTGCCGTCACTGGCACGGATGTTGGGACTTTAGCAACTGCTGGCAATGTTGACTGCAATCACCTACTTCGGTTCGAGAATGGGGCTGAGATTGTGAGAGGAAGAACAGAGTGGAGACCCAAATATGGCAACAATTTTAGGATCCTGGACCATATTTCAGCTAATCATGGAATTTAAGCTGCCAGGCCTAGACCCCTCGGAGGAGGGTTCCTGCTGCATCCATGGTTTGCGCCAATTTCTGCTTTTAATCCTCAGATATATATATATATATATATGTCTATAAATATGTTTCTTCTCATTCCTTCTCTACTATAAACAAAAATGAAAAAGAAAAGGTTTAATTTTCATTGTAATTAGCCGTTATGTATTATTTTTCCCTCTTGTCCCCTGAAGGCTACTATATAATGTTTATCTTGCTCAGCCTGGTCGGTTGCTATGCAATCAATATGCACCCACCGCTGGCTGATTGTCTCACAGCAGGTTCGAAAATATTTTTGTTTGAAAATTCATTTGAAATTTTTTTACTTCGAAGGATATGATTTGTGTATATTTTCTTGCACTTTCTTTAACTCTTGTTTGGAAGCTGGAAAAAAGAAAGAAAATTTTCCATTTTTTGGACCTCGAATCGTCACTGTCAATTTGAATGTGCACTCACTTTGCCTTGAGCAGATTGGAAAATATTTAACTTGTTTTTAAATTGGTTGAAAAAAAAAAAAAAAAAATCCTCCGGGGGGTGAAACATGTATGTTTCTTGCTGTTTCATTGACTTCTGTTTGGGAGTTGAGAAAAAGGAAAAAGAAAAATTTCCCTTTTATTTTTTAATCTATCTTGAATTGTGCAATTTTTTATATGTTGAAGAAGTTGGGGTGATGTGGACCTTCTTCCCAGAATATTTACTTTTGTGGTTGTGGAATTGGGTAAATACTAAAAAGTTGCATTATTAGTTTTAATGGCTCCTTTATAATGCAAGGCTGGGTCACAGTAATTATTAGTTTGATCTGATGGCATTGCTAGCTCAATTATATACACAAAATTTATTCTCATCTTTTAGTAGATTTAGCTGGAAGAGTGAAATAGGGTTTTATTATTATTTTGAAATTGATATTGCAATTTTGTTGCCATTATAAAAGAATTCTTCGACGTGGCAAAACAAATCATGGATCTTAATTAATTGAATCATAGATTCAATGACTGGACATTATGATTCTTGGTCATTGAGTTGGAGTCTATTGATTGTGTTCTTTAATTTTATAAAGTCATGTTTGAAAATCATTTTTTTATTTCTTTATAATTGTTCTTTTAATTGTCTAGTTATTGGGGTGGGGTAGGGATTCCATTGGCAAACTATTTAAAAATAAATAAAAGTTAAGTTTACAAACACTGATTCGATCTATTGGTTTCTTTATTTTATTGTATACTTTTCAAGAGACTTTAAAATTCAAGACAAGTTTTGAAAATTAAGAAGAAAATAGTGTTTAAAAATGTGTGTTGTTTTTATATAAAAATTATGGCAAGAAAGTTGTGGAACCTAAATGGTAAGGAACCGGTTAGTGACATAATAACTACAAGTTGAGTTTGCTTAATGACATAATAACCTCTCTATAGTCCCATTGATTTTCTTCAATTTTCAAACCAAGAAAATGATTGGGAGGGAGCAACTCTTTTGCTCTTCTTAATTTGTTTTGAACCTAGATTCTTCCTGCATTTATCCCACCTTCTATCTTTAGAAATCATAGTTTTTTTAACTTACTATTTTTCTTCCTGAAATTTTGTAACTCAATATTATATTGAGGCCCAACTAAATATGCACTATATAACAATAAAGAAAGCTAATTGGAAATATTATTTATAATATAAAACATAGCGTAATTAAGGGCCCAATAATGTAGAAACATCAAAAGTGTATCTCCATGTGCGAAAAGGCAAGAAATGAAGCTGCCCATATGTTGGTCAGTGTGAACAAGGAAGATATTGGTCAGAGAGGATGAGTTTGGATACATTAACTTCATTTTGTTCAAAACCTTTTTTTTTCCCTTTCTATTTTCATTTGTTACTTGAGAATTTATTTCATAAAAATATACAGAAAGTTCATACATTCATAAAATTAGTGAATTTGAACTAGGGGTGATAGCCAATTCAATTTTCTCAATTTTGGAGACAATCGAGAACTAAATCGATGCCCGGCAAAAGATAAAACAGACAAAATCAATTGTTTGGATTTTAATTTGATTGGTTCCACGTTGTTTTGGTTTTCGGTTTTGGGCCCAATTAATCCTTTTCCTCATTTTCTTTTTCCAAATTTTCAATTTTATTTAGATTTTTGTTTCCCTCAAATTAAAATTTGGTCTATTTTTGTTTAGATTATATTGAGTAGTAATAATAATTTAAATTGAGTAATAATAAATAATAATAATAAGAGTAATTGTTTTAAATGACAAAACTGTTGTAAAAGAACAATTATTAGTGATAGTGACAGTTTGTTATATTTGTAAATATTTTAGCTTATTTTGCTATATTTGAATGCAATCCTACTAATAATAATAATAATTTTTGTTTTTCTCAAATTTAAATTTAGTCTATTTCTTTTCTTGTAGATAATAATAATAATCGGATATTTTCTAAATAGTAAACATACATGCATATACTAGTAAAAGTAATAATATAGTAAATTGTTTATCCAATAAAATAAAATACTGATAATGTATTGTCCATCACAATTTAAATGAATATATGTACCATCAACTTGGTTCGATTTTGATTATTTTTTCAATTAAAAAAAAATCAAATTGGATCAATAATTTTTTTGGTTTCCTCAAATACAAACTAAGATGTCCAATTTTACACTAAAAAACTAAACCAAACTAATAGATCAGTTTGATTTCGATTCAATTTATCAATTTTTTGGTTTTTTCGTTACTCCTAATATGAACATAACTCCGTTGTAATTGGCATGTAATCTAAAAAGTTCAAATTCTTATAACACATTTCTAAAATATTTCATATTAAAGTAGTTGTAAGTACCAGACAAACAAAAATGCATTTAATTAATTATTTACTCTTTTTTTTTTTTTTTTTTGGAGTTCAAAATAATGATTTGCCTCAGGTTGTTTAAGTCAACCACCAGTTTTGTAAATGAATGCACATTAATGAATTGTTCCTTTGTTTTGATTTAGTAGATCAATTATCAATATGTAAAATAATTTTCAAAAGGAGTGGATGAATATCCTCAAATCAACCCACAAGTTCAAGTATTTTTAGAAACAAAACATATTTATAATTATTTTTTCAAATATATATGTGTGTGTGTGTTTGTTTTTAGTGTCTACCCAATTAAAATTAAAATATGATTAAATATGTGTATAAATGAAATTATGATTTGAAGAGAGAAAATGAGATCTAAATGGCCCATCGCATGGTGATTTTGGAAGTACTTTTACAAAATTAAAATATAAAGTGCGAAATGGGAAAAGTAGAGTTGTCTTTGTTAATTTAGCTGTATGACCCAATAAAATTAAATCCTCTTTTGATTTACTGTTGATGATGAAATGTCAATCCAACCCTTTTTGACCTTGAATAATTTGGGAATGGAAAATGTATAAGTCCTTATCAATTAAAAGGAAGGGAAAAAAAAAAAAAAAAAAAAAAAAAAAAAAAAAAAAAAAAAAAAAAGCAACATTGCAATAAAAACGTCTAATTTTAAGAAGGAAAAAAAAAGGTTGATTTGCGTAAAATCCAAAACAACTTTGTAAAAGCAATGTGGTCAAATTAAGACTGTACATTGCATTAAAATTTGGCTTAAATTCAATGGAATCCTAAGCTTCATTGTACTTGAATTTGTTTCTTTTTTTTCTCTCCTTTTAAATAACTTTTAGGCATATAAATATATATATGTATGTATGTTTGTGTTAGGTTTCATTTTTACTCTTAAAAAAATACATTTGAAGAGTTTTTTTGGTCACAAAAAAATGGAAATCGATGGGAAGGAATGACTAATATATAAAAATTGGAAGGTACATGTGACATCGTTTACAACATCATTCACATAAATTAACAATAAACTTGATGTATTGTTAATTTATGTAAATAATTTTAACAATCTTTTATATAGTTGTAAATAAATCATGAGATTTCTAATTTTTACACATAAACTCATACTTTTATTTTAATAAAAAGATATTTTTGAAACGATTCCACTCTCTAAAGGTTTAAAAACAAAAATAAAACTCAGGGGTAAAAATGAAACTTCTCAGAGTCTAAAGACATAATCTAAATCTACCCAAACTTCATGAATATTTGGTTATTTATGGGATTTTTGAAAAGTGTACTTGTTTTCTCCTAATTTATTAATCATGTCTCTTCACCTTTTCTATGTTAACATTTAAATTTTTAGACAAATTCTAAAATATGAAAATAATTTTTTATTTTTTATTTTTTTTAATTTTTAAAATTTGGCTTGAATTTTGAACTCACTCATAAAATGTAGACAACAAAACACAAAAATTAGTATTTATAGATTTAATTTTCTAAAACTAAAAACTAAAAATGATTGGTCCCGTTTAGTAACCATTTAGTTTTTTGTTTTTAGTTTTTGAAAATTAAGCTTATTCACTCCCTATCTCTTATAATAATTTGTATCTTTCTTAACTTCAATGATTTAATTCTTAGCTAAATTTTAACAACAAAAACAAAATTTTAAAAGCTATTTTTTTTTTAGTTTTCAAATTTTTGCTTCATTTTTTAAACCATTGATAAAAAGTAAATAACAAAGGAAAAAATTTAGAGGTGGAAGTAGTTTTTATAGACTTAATTTTAAAAAACTAAGGCCCTGTTTGGTAACAATTTCATTTTTTGTTTTTGGTTTTTGAAAATTAAGTCTATTTCCCCCACATTTCTTACAATGATATGAACTTTCTTTAATGGGGCACAAATGACTATCAAATGGGGTGTTAGCCTTTTAATAAAGGGTTATTTTCAAATATAGAAAAATTAACCAAAATATTTATAAATATAGCAAAATTTTATAACGGTCTATCGTAGTCTATTATAGATAGACGGTAATATTTTCCTATTATTTGTGTGTGTATATATATATATAAAGCATTATTCGAAGAAAATTGTGTTGCCGCCCGTATTTGATTAGTCCCCAAAAAATTGTACGTTAGAAATATTTGAAAAACCGTGTGCTACTGAGGTTTTGGCAGTGAACTCAGTTGGGAGCCATATGATGTTGTCCCTTTTTATTTTGCTTTCCGAGCTATTCAACATTCCACCAATAACAACTTGCCACGTTTACACCCTCCACGTGTCCCTTTCCGGACTTCTCTCTATCCTCTCACCTCACTTTTGTGCTATTTCTTTTTTTTTTTTTTGGAAAAATATTGTTTTATTAAAATTATATCAATTTCTACTCTCAATTATATTTCTTTTATAAAATTTTCATGTGTATTAAATAAATTTCTAAATTCTTTTTAAATGAAACAATTTAGATTTTTAGACAAACTTTTCTTTTTTTAAATTGTCCATGCATTTACTCTAATCTACATCCATTTTGTAAAACCAACATTTGTAGAAGACGTTTGAGAATTAATGCATAAATGACTTTTAGATGTAATAAATGATGTAATTAAAGTAATTGGTTTATGAAAGTTTTGGAGTTTAATTGAGTTATATTATAAGTTTTACACTATATTAGTCGAGTGAAATTTAGAGGAGTTGTAAATCAATACACTTATGAAAGTTCAGGATTTACATTAGTTTGGAGTTTTAGTTGATACGACCCCGAAGTTTAAGCGTATGATTAAATTGATTTTTTTCAATTAAAATATTATTTTAGTCTCTATACTTTGAGTTTGATTTCATTTGTTTTTTTTATATACTTTAAATTGTCTAATTTTAGTTGTAAGAAAAGACACTATATGTAAATATATATTTTCACTATTTATAAATGTTGAAATTTTAATATCCTAACTAATAGCCAAAATAAGCACTCAATTGGCATAGTTTTTGTATTATCAATCTTGAAGCTATATGTTATATTCCTCCATCCCACATATTGTCAATATATATGTATATATACACTAGGAAATAAATTAATTAATTTAAATGTTGCTGAATATGATATGAACTTGTTAAATACAAAAATTGAAGTTTCATAAAATATTTTTGAAATCCAAAAAACTAGTTAGATTCAAAATTGAAAGTTGATGTGTGCCTATTAAATATTGTTTTAAAAGTATTCAAGCACTTATTTCACATAAATATATAAGGCGTATTAGATATTTTTTAAAATTTAGGGTTTGATTTACATAAATATTAGAAGATTAAATTTGTAATTAAATTAGTTTTGGTTATTTTTCCCACATTGAACTTTTGTGAATATAGCGTAATCAAATATAAAATGTGGGCTTCAACCTTCGATTATAAAATATATTACTCATATTTTAATTAGTTGTATTATATATTGAGTTAGTTAGTCAAAGTTTACGTATGAGATACATGAAGTGGTTGTTAAATGAATTATATAAATTAGAAGATAGGGCCAAAAATAGATTTTCCTATAAGTATGTGAATCTTTCATGAACTGAAACAAAACCTGTAATAAAGTATTGGTTTAAGATAAAAAAACGTTAAAAGTTTGAGACTAAAGTAAAATATGATCATGTTTATAATCGAGGGTTGTTTTTAAATATAGGAAAATGAACCAAAATATTTATAAATATAGCAAAGTTTTACTGTTTATATGTGATAAATCGCGATAGACTACTATATGTGTTTACCATGACACTATTTGTGTCTATCTATGTTATAATAGACATAGACAATAAACTATCTTGGTCTATTGTAGATATACTGTTTGCGACTATTTGTAAATATTTTTAACAATTTTGTCATTTAAAATAGTTTTTTTATAATTAACAACGATTTGTATCTATTTTGATGTAGTCTATGCCAATTACAAAATGAAAAAGACAATAAAATATTTATAAAATAAAGAAAAGAAAAAGGGGGAAAAGAAGAATTTATCATGTAAAAAATTGTGGTTGGATGACTAAATAGAATTTTTTTTCTTTTTTATTTTTAATTAATAAGCTGAAATTTAGATCAAAATTATAGAGATGTTAAAAGAATGTAAAATGTACATCTACAAAATTTAAGTTTTTAGAAAAAGCTTATTAGAATATGTCTAGCTAAAATTTTAAATTGTCTTTGTTTCTTCGGGTAAGTATGTGGAAATTAAAATTGAGAAATAGAAAAAAATTCAAAGTTGAGTCGCCTTATAATTGTTAGTGGTTGAGTCGCCTTGTAATAACTCAAATATTATTATTATTATTACTATTTTGTCGTTTGAGAGTTTACATGCATTCAAAGTTGTTTCATTTATTTTTGCAAAAAAAGAGAAAAAAAAATTTCATTTATAATTGTAATTGCATGATTATTACATATGTAATGTACATTTATTAATTTAAAAAAATATATTGACATATAAAATATTTAGAAAAGGGTTTCAAACACTTAACGTTTTCCTATATTTTGAAAATAGATTACTTCAAATACTTGAATATAT
This sequence comes from Citrullus mucosospermus, assembly GCA_030954485.1. NCBI lineage: Eukaryota > Viridiplantae > Streptophyta > Magnoliopsida > Cucurbitales > Cucurbitaceae > Citrullus > Citrullus mucosospermus. Next base: position 2,721,154 of record CM062065.1, read on the forward strand.
AATTTGAGGGGAAAAAAATGAAGGTATTGCATTTTGGTTAAGATTTTGTCATTAATTGATAGAAGGGCAAACTATATATATATATATTACTAAAATCATTTTTAAATATACAAAAAAATATTATCATTTACCATAGTATGCATAAATTAGATAAATATAATTATTGATCGCTAAGAAATTAAAGAGGGAAGAATTTCACTCATTAACTACCATGATAAATAATTAATTGGATCCAACTTCCAGATTGAGTGCCCTAAGAGGAAATATCATCACATTTTTCAAATACAAAATTTTGTTCTTTAAACTATCCTTTTCATGTTATGTTGGGTTTCGATATAGAAATTTAGGGCGGTATTGGTTTATTCCATTGCCATTTTGATGGGTAGGTGTTTGAAAAGAAAACAAAAATGGTGGACCCAAATGAAAAGAAAGGGAAAATGTGGGGGGCACTATGTCAAGAAAACAAAGCGGATATGGTCATTCACTCTTGTTTGTTTGGGTATGTTCCTTAGAAGTTTCCCTTTGTCACTTCACACAATGTTTCTTTACCTTTCTTACCCTTTCATTTTCACCCCTTTTTAGTCACATGGTATTTATCATTCAAAGATATGTTGATTAGATCTCTCTTTTGTTAAACAACCATTTAGGATAATGGTTACGAAATCGACAAATAAAGAATATAAAAAATGTAAAATGTAGAGAAACAACACATAAACTTACATGGTTCGCTAACAATATGTTAGTTACATCTATGGGGCAAAGGGAAAACAATTTTATTAGAGATAATGTTACAGAATATACAATAGTGACACCTCTAAGGTTAGAAAATTTATACAGTGCACTTCTCTAAACCTGAGGGTCATAATTGTAAATAACTATAAATAATTAAATATGTCAAATACGAATTCAACTTAGATTTAGGAGACGTTGCCCCCAAACCCCCACTAGTGTGTGCCACCCATGAACCTCGTATTTGGTTGTTTGAAGTGCCAGATAACAAATTCAAGGCATTCCAAAAATAAAATAATCTTAAAGGTAAGGACGAAGTTCAAACAATCGAGAAAATGTCCATACAGTTAGAGATATATATAATCACATCCATAAATTTAAAAAAATAAAATAAAATAACAAGTTATATAGAATACTTCTAGGCGAACATATAAATAGACATGGATCTAAAGACTTCCAGGAAGAGGCTAACCTTTCAAATTTTTGTTGAGCCCATACGTAGCCAAGAAATGACATGGTAGACTAAAAGATCTTAGCAACTACAAACTAGTGAAATTAGAGAGAGGCCCTATTAGAATTACTCTCATTTTTTAATCATGACATATATTGAAATAATTGACATATCAGTTCATTCATATATAAGCTAACCTCCGAACAACTCAAACTCTCGATTTGTATAGATCGATATTTTAATTAATCCAAAAAAAATGCATTTATTATTATCATCATTATTATTATTATTATTTTGACAGTGAGAAAAGTTATTGACTTTAATTTAATTATGTAGCATGTTGCCTTTTGTCTTAGTTAGGCGCTACCAACCTTTGTTTGAGACTCTTCACCTAGAGGATCATATAGTTTTCTATTATATCTCTCTATCTATGATAATTAATGAGACCTAAAATCCAACCATTATATATTAATAATGAGATATTTTGGGTGGAACTTTAAGCCTATAAAAGTAAAATAGTAATTAATTAAGCTCTATGTACCTTTTTAATATATACTTAAGAGCATATATTATTATATAGTTGGCTCAAATAATTTCTATTATTATAAATATACATGTGTGTTTGCAGAGTTTGTTAACTTTTATATATTTTTAGACCTTAATGTTAATGATATGCTCCTTGGGAATGCAAAGAAGCTAGTTTAGAGATTACTCGATGTTGTGATTTTTCGTGAATTTCTATGTATATGGGATTTCAAAAAAAAAAAAAAAATCTATTTACTTATAATATGAGATATTGATAAAGTTATGGATAAATCATAGGCTTAGTATCCAAATTTTGAAAGTTTGTATTAATTTGGTTTATCAACCCTAAAAATTGTTAATAAGTTTTTAAATTTTTAATTTTATGGGTCTAATATTTTTTAAATTTTAAAAATATTTAATCTTCAATTTTGTGTAATATTAGATTCTTTGATATAAGATTAATTGATTGAGTTTTTATGTCTAATAGAAGTCTAAATTTTTAAATTTGTGTTTAGTATTTTAGAGATTTTTAAAAAGTTGAATAAATGATTTACAAAACACAAAATTTGAAAATTAAAGACTTGTTCAATATAAAATTGAAAGTTTAAGGACCTTGTTTTGACACTTTGTAAAGTTTAAATGCCTATTGGATATAAAAATTTAATTTCAAGATTTATTAGATAAATTTTAAAATTTAAGGACTAACCTAATTTAAAAAAACGTTATAATAAAGTTTACTTACTAAAATTATATGTGTTATATTTGTCTGTACTATTTTAAAAATAATATGTAATATGTTGAATTTTACTTTTCAAATATGTTTGTGTCAATTCATGCCTATACTTTTTCTAAACAAATTAATTAGTTTTATCCATGTACTTTAATTAATTAATCTATATAGTATTATTGATTAGTTATTCATGTGAAATGTTGGAAATATGGAGCCAACAAAATTTGACACTATTTAAAAAAAAAGCTTTTAATGGCGGTAAAAAATTAATATTTTGACTATTTAAAAAAAAACTTTTATTAACGGTCAAAAATTGATATTTAAGAAAATGACGTTAGACACGTCTACCATTATTTTAATTAGTGTTATAAATTAATGGTTTGAATACTATTTTTGTTCTTAAACTTTTGGCTTTAGTTCATTTTGATTCTTTTATTTTTAAAGTATTCGTTTTGGTCTCTATATTTTCAACCTTGATTCATTTTTGTCCTTATACTTTCAAAATATTCATTTTAGTTCTGGTACGAATTTTGGTTCATTTTGGTTTTTGAACTTTAAAAAAATGGCTATTTTGATCCCCTTAAAAATGAGAATAAAAGGATCAAAATAGTCACTTTTTAAAAGTATAAGTACCAAATTAAACCAAAATGAAAAATACACGGACGAAATTGAACCTTTTGTAAGTATAAGGACCAAAATAAACAAAAGTTGAAAGTACATGAACTAAAATGAACCAAAGTCAAAAGTGTAGAAATCAAAATATTATTTAGACCTAAATTAATATATTTCTATCAATTAAAATGAATTTGCTTAAAAAAAAATTAATTGCAAATTTAGTTCTTATGATTTAAAATTAGAATTTAATAAAACTTCCATAAATAGTTTTTAAAGTAGGGACTAAATTTTAATTTTTTTTAATTAAAAAGAAAAAATTAATATAAAAGTTAAAAACAACATTGAAAATTTTAGAAGTACACCAATGAAATTAGACAAATATAAAGGTAAATCAATGAAAGGTATAATTTAACCTTTCTAGCAATAAATTACCCAAATAACTTTCCACACTTTTTCCTTCAAAGTTACTACTTTTATGATCTTAAAGCAAAGCTAGAGAAATAAAACAAAAATCAAACATCCCTCTCTCTAGTTGAAAACATCACTTCCAATTTTCAAATCAAACTTCACAAAAAAATAAAAATAAATAAATAAATAAAAATTCACTTCAAAGCAAAAATTAGGCAAAAAAGGACAACAAGAACAAAGCTACTTTTGAATTAAGATTGACTTTCAAATCACCTTTGTTGGGTTTTAACCATGCTTGTAATTATAACTAAGCATTATTAATCCCATTATCATTGAATTGGTAACACTTGTTTCTTTTTCTTCTTCTTTGGGTGAGGAAAAAAAGATTAGATTTAAAGTTTTCATTTAAATTACTAATTTAGTATATGCTTAATTAATTAAAAATTTCCCACTAACCTTTTTCTATTTACTAAATCTCCACTACTTTATAGGATGCTTTTGAATTGATTAAGCTATTGCAAATGTGTGTGAGGCTTTTTTGAACAAAAAATTATGGTGTTGTGTGTATGATTGTGTTCATTCAAGGGATGATGACATTTTGTGGATGATATATATATATATTTCCCATGAGTATTGGTAAAATTGTCCCTACAAGAAATGTAAATTATCTATTTATTTATTTTTATTATTCTTGGACTATAAAGCACAAATACACTATTTAGAGAATCAAAAGAAAATGGAATGGTAAACAAAAGTAATGGATGATTTTTTGTATTAACTATAGATCTTAAATTACATTCAATCTTCTTTATATAGATATAGCATATCAAGAGCTAACTAGATTTGAGATGAAATTTCTTTAATTTTTTCTTTTTTGTATAATCAAATTATATTTTTTGTTTTATATTAAGATTTTTTTATCAATTTGACCCTATATATATATATTTTATATATAATGACTTAATCTTTATCTAAGAGGGTTAAAATAAGTGAAAATTAGAAATAGTTTTAATTATGATTAATTGTTTTAAATGACAAAGCTACTATAAATAAAAATATTAACAAAATGTCACTGTCTATCAGTAATAGTTAGTGATAGACATTTATCAGTAATAGTACTCTGAGTTAAACTATTATCACCATCTATTATTGATAGACAACGACATTTTACTATATTTGTAAATAAATTGACTAATTTTGTTATATTTAAAAACAACTCAAATCAAAATGGCTATTTTTTAATGATTGTTAAATGTTTTCTTAAAATGCGATAAAAGGACTTTATTGAAATTTAATTATACAACTCGTACGCGAAGTCAACATATGTTTACTATTACTTTGACTTTGGTGTTTATAGTCGGGGCAAATTTTATACGGTGGCAAGTAGTAATTTTAATTTTTTTTTTCCTTATTTATTTTCAACTTTTTCTTTTTATTTCTTACGCATATATTTCCATTTTGTTGACACCCTCTCAAAATGTCTATTTTCTTATATTTATTTTTACAAAATTGACTAGTCGTGGTTTCTAAAATTTTAACAAAATTATATATACAATTTTTTAGGGGTAATTTTAGACTAAATGGTATGACATCCAATGCAAATAGAAACAACAAAATCAAGAAGATAACATGATACAAGCCAAAAGGGGCAACTCGAGACCAAATTGGGCCAAAGGTAAGGCTGACTTGCGCTTTGGGCCAAGCTATTGTGTTTGGCCTCGGCCGTGACAAACACCTAATGGGGCATGCTTCATTCATGCCTCCACCCAAGAGATCCTTTTAGGCCTAAAATATGGTCCAAGGGAGATGCTCAACTTCGCTTGAGGCTGAGACCAACCCTTGCCAAACACCTAATGGGGCGCTTTACGCATGATATATGACTTAATGGAGAGTTGAGGCCAACCCTAGCCAAACATGAAACTGGGTATGCCCCTTGGCTCGGTGGGTTATCTATTTATCTGAAAGCAACTCAAAAACTCTATGGAATGCCCTAGGTCAACTTTCTCTATAAATACATCATAATGGCTTCATATTATATGAGATAACATGAGTCCTATTTTCAAACTCTAACTTTCACATTCTTTCACTCTCTGACTTAAGTATCAGAGTGTGTGTGGCAAGCATCGTCACACTGGTGTACAAGTTTTCTTTTTTGCGGACCATGTTCTTCTCCCCTTCAAACAAATTCATTGTTGGTGTCACGTAAAGATAGGGTATATTCACTCCTATCCAAAATTTGACATCAACACAGTTACTAAAAGTTATAACACGGCTTAAATTTTTTTAAAGATTGGGCGTAGTATTGTTCAAATTGAAGAATATCAAATCAGTCACATTTATCATAATAAATACAAGAAATAAAATGAAAATTTCAAAAATAATGTTTTGGTTGGTAGATAATGTGATTTTTGTTTTATCTTTTCAAATCCATTAAGTCCCATGGATATGTGTTTTGGTTGATGTGTTTTTAAAATCAATTTTTCAAATTTATGATTTAGATAGATACATTTTGATGTCTTCAAATTTGTATTTCAAATTACAAAATTGTATTTAAAAAAAAAAAAAAAGAAGATAAAATTTTGAAAATTTTGTTAAACTAAAATATTTATAATTTTGAAATCTATTTTGGGTTGATTGCTCGAGATTCAGAGCTCCCAATAGTGGAGACCGTAATTTCATTGAGATTCACAAACCTGTCACCATCATAAAGAAACCTAAAAGTTGTGAGGCGTACCTCTTCGAGAAGTAATCCATCATTAGTGACTAAATCTTATTCTTTGGTGCTGTTAATCTGTTGAATTTGAAATATTTGAAAAGAGTTTGATCTTACGAATGTTGTTCCCTTCGTAGATGTTTATAGTTTCTCCACGAGAGGAAAACAAAACAACTCATTCCATTGTTGTTTTGGCATCTCTTTTGGTGATTTTTTTATTTGAAAAGAGAGCTTTCAAAATTGTATTCCTCCCACATCAACAAGGAGGCTTCTTTGTAATTGGTGGGGATTTTGCCCAATTTATCTAAAAAGAAAAAAACTATATAATATAAATCAGAATTCCATTTTTAAATCTAGTCAAAAACACAATTTTGTTTTGGATGAATTTTTATCTCAAATTTTTGTTTTGAAATTACTACATATTAAAATAATTATAACGAACCAAATTTGAAAGTAGAAAGATCGAAAAAAATGGCTAAAAAAGGTTGACCACAAAAAAAAAATAATAAAAATAAAAAAGAAAATTTTTGGTTCTCGATTTGGAACTCCAAAGTTTCAATTCCAAAGAAAAAAAAAAAGGACAGTGAGAATTTTGAAAATGAAACCGAAAGAATGGCATTGGGATACTGATAAAATGATGAGAATCCAATTCGAATTCCTATTTTTGGAGGATTGTGAGAATTGAGATTAGGTAATTTGGGTAATAAAATGAATTTTCTATCACCACTTTCTTGGTAACCAAACAGCCAAAATATAATAATTCCAAATATTCTGCTAGTAATAGATACCCAAAAACTACCTCAAATCTAACTATTTTTTTTTTTAATTTTTTATTTAAAAAAATAATTGCACTTCTCTTTATTTATATCAATGGAGGAAAATTCCAATTTAGATCTAAATTAATCCAACTCAACTAACATAGTCGGAGAATATTCTGACTTCAATTTTTCACAAACAGGGACCCATTTAGTCTCTTTTCTTTTCTCTCTCTCTCTCTTTTTTAATTTTTTTAAAAAATTATTTTATATTTATTTCTTTTTAGCTAAATTTTAAAATACCATTTATAGATTCTTAAAAGTTGTAATATTATATTTGTTATCCTTCTTCAAGTAGAAACACGATTATGAAGTAAGGTGAAAAGTCTAGATGTACGAAGTTCAAGTGTGCTAGTTACCATCATGTAGATTTTTAGTTTAATATTATAAAGGATTTCTACTTCACAACTTAGTTTGATGTTTGTTTATTTTCTTTTTTCAAATGATTGTTATAGTACGTGTGATCCATTTGATAGGAAAAACTGGCTACTGGATTCGTGCCTAGTGCACCTTACCATATATAGTCTTGGGAAGCTTCAGTTCTCTAGTTGGATTCTTATTCTTTCTTGTTTCTTTTATTACAACTTGGATACAACTTTGGAGGCGCCCAGTTGATTGATCTTTGGAGACTTCGTTTTTGTTCGAGTAGGCTCAAGATCAATATACTTAATAAAATTTGTTGATGAATCTTTTTAGGTTGGTTCCTTGTGCTCGAGTGCTTTCTAGCCGACTAACTTGTGCAAAATATCTTTACTAACACTTCGATGCCCAAAATCAACAAAAGTTGAGTGTTTCATAGAACTAAAGCACACCAACTAACCGCTTAACTCTATTATGATTGGAATTTAACTATTTATATAGTTTTCTGACAATCAATTATTCGCTTGAGCCTCATATTGATCTGTCTAAATAGTCAAGTAGCAATAATAGTTGGCGTAACTAAGTGACGTTTCAAACTTGATACCTCAAACTAGTCTTTAAGGATCTTCCTTAATTAGACTTAAGGGAGATCCTCCATTCCACGACAACGTTAAAATGTTTATAAAATATGAAGAGTAATATTGAGATTGAAAACAAGAAAAGGGATATCTAAAAATTAAATTTATAATTGAGTTGTTTTTATTATTATTATTATTATTTTTCTCTCTGTTTTATTTATTTATTTATTTATATTTATTTTCTCTAAGTTCTGTAGTGATGACTGGGGAACTGGTACCTTGAATTTTTATTTTTAATTTTGTTGGGTGGGGAAAGGGCAGAAAATGCCATACAAGTTATTCTCTTGATTCGAGGAGAGCTGTGTTCTTGCGACCATTTTCATGGAGCTTCATTTTCGACTTGAAAAGGGAGAGAGAGATCAGATTCAGATCGAAACTTATCAACACAAATTTCTTCTGGATTCACATCCATGTCTCACTCTCATCTTCTCTTCAACTTCTCACTTTCTCACTCAATATCACGCCTCTTCTTTTTCTTCTTTCTAGGTTTTTGACACTTCAACCTTCAATTTCTTTCTCTTCTTCCTCGCATTCTCATCTTCAGGAGCTCACTTCATTTTCCAGGTCTCTTTCTCTTTCAATTCTGTTTTTTGTTTCATTGCTGAACTTCGTTGGTTTTTTTTTTTTCTTTTTTTCTTTTGGAAATTGTAATTGAAAGCTTGTTCTTTACTTGTTTATGAAGATGATCGGAGATATTAATTGTTCACTATGCTTGTAATGTGCATTGATTTTGTCCCTCAGCTTCTAGTTTTGCTATGTTTGGTAGTTTTCTTCCACCAGATCTATGTTTCAGTCCGCCGTTTTGATTGATGTTTCTGGCTTTGGGCTTGTTTTGTGCCTTTAAATCTGGATTTTGCATTGCCATATGCTTGAACTTGAGATGAAAATAGGCCTTTATTGTTGTTGTTCTTCTTCTTGGAGGTTCACGGGTGGCGTTTTGGGGCAAATGCCTCTCGATCTTAACTTGGAAAATGGCTTCTGTTGTCTCTGGAAGTCTTGTTTGTTTGTCTTTTTGTGAAGTCTAACAGAAGTTTCTTTGTTAGTTCATGAATCTGCCTTTCCCAGAAGCTTCAGAGTACTTATTTTGCTTTCATACTTACACAAGTCTGCTAGACTGAGCTTCAGCTCATAAGGAATTTGCTTTAAGAGATATACTTCTACACCCCAAGGATTTTCGATGGAAGTTTTTGTATAGAATGCCGTTGGAGCATGAAACTATTCCTTTCCCTCTCTTTCTCTCTTTTTTTTTTTTCTTTTTTTTTTCCTTTTCAACTCATTCTTTTTTCTTCATCTTCTTTCTCTTTTTCACATTTCCTTTCATCGACTTCGTCCGTTATAGCCTTTTCTGATGTTTCAAATCGGAACCTCATTTTTGTAGCTAAGATTTCAAAGTTATATGAGTCCTCTTAACTTATTTTAATTCTGGTGTATTTCACGATTTTAAGCTTCTCATAATTTTGGTCTAAAGAGTTATATCTGAATTTCTTGAATGCTACATGCTGAATAGTCGTTTCTAAAGAATGAAGTTGTGAATGCAGATACACCAGAAAGTTTGCTGAAGAGGAGTTTCCGATGTCTTGTTGAAGCTAGAAAAGATTTATAGGCAGAAAAGAGCTCTTTCACATACCATGTTCTGAATTTGTATAGCCATCTTGATTTAGAGTGCTCATCTTCCAGATCGTAAAGCATCTCACCATGCTTAAGCAAATACTGAGCAAACTTCCTCGGAAGTTGCAGAAGTCAGAGACGGTGGATTCTGCAACAAATGATTCTGGCAACAATACTTCTCGTCTGGGACATGTATTCCAGTGTACAAATGTAGGGAGTGCCTTCTCGAGTAAATTAAATGTCGTGAAACGTGTTTCTTCAGCAGTTTTCCCTGCAAGCATTGCAGCAGAAGCAGTAGATCCCCACCTGTCATTCAAAGATGTTCCAAATCCACAGAAGCAGAACTTGTTTGTCAGTAAATTGAACTATTGCTGTGAGGTTTTTGATTTGAACGATATGGAGAAGCAGGATCTTAAACGTCAAATGTTGATAGACGTTGTTGATTTTGTTACATCTGGATCTGCAAAGTTCACCGAGACAGCAATTTCATCAGTATGTAAGTTGTGTGCTGCTAATCTTTTTCGCGTGTTCCCACCCAAATCTCGTTCAACTTCAACTGGTGGAGAAGCAGAGGATGAAGAACCAATATTTGACCCGGCTTGGTCACATTTGCAAAATGTATATGATCTACTGCTTCATTTTGTCAGTAGCAATTCTCTAGATGCAAAAGTGGCCAAAAAATTTCTTGATCATTCTTTTATTCTGAGATTGCTTGACCTCTTTGATTCTGATGACCCAAGAGAAAGAGATTGCTTGAAAACAATCCTTCACCGTGTCTATGGAAAGTTCATGATACACAGGCCTTTCATCAGGAAGGCTATTAGCAATGTCATGTATCGTTTTGTTTTCGAGACAGAGCGGCATAATGGAATTGCAGAACTGTTGGAGATTTTTGGTAGCGTGATTACCGGGTTTGCATTGCCATTGAAGGAGGAACACAAGACATTTTTATGGAGGGTGCTAATTCCTCTTCACAAACCAAAATCGGTTGGAATTTATCATCAACAATTAACATATTGTATTGTACAGTTTATAGATAAGGATCCCAAATTGGCCAGCACAGTTATAAAGGGACTTTTAAGATATTGGCCTTTAACAAATAGCCAGAAAGAGCTGATGTTTTTAAGTGAAACAGAAGAGATTTTAGAAATGATCAGCATGGTTGAGTTCCAGAAGATCATGGTCCCTCTCTTTCGGCGGATCGGAAATTGCTTGAATAGCTCTCATTACCAGGTATATTTGCTACTTCAAGCTATTTATGATTACTTGCTTCCTGGTTTCCAGGGGTCTGATTTAGATTGCTGTTTTCTTCTTTTTCACTGCATTTCACTAGATTTTGGCTTTTCTTATGTTATTGTATATGCATATTTTACAAGCATGGAAGGGCTTCAAATGGATTAGTTCCTTGATAAATGTGAAGAATTAGGAATATTTCCAAGTCCCAGCATTCTAGACCTAGTCTATGTTGATTCGATTTGACTCCGTATGTTTTCGAGCTTTTAGTTGAGTTTGGTTGGTTGGTACATTTGTTTATTTTCCCAATTCTTTTAGGTGGCAGAGAAAGCTCACTTGCTTTGGAACAACGAACACATCATCAATCTTATCGCTCACAACCGGCAAGCGATCATTCCAATTATCATCCCAGCACTCGAACGAAATACACAAAAGCATTGGAACAACGCTGTACTAAATCTAACTTTAAATGTGAAGAAGTTGGTTCATGAGATGGACGAGGAACTTGTGCTTGCTTGCCAGCTTGACTTGAAGGAGGAACAGTCGAGGTTGATTGCAGCGGCAGAGAAGAGGAGATTGACATGGGAGCGGCTCGAGAATGCTGCAACTCCACAGCCTATATCTCCTAACATTTCGTTTCTGGTAGAACCAGCAACATGTGCAGTTGCTGGCTAGCCAACTTAGAATTGGAAGATCAAGACAACAAAACAACGGTAGCATTACTTGCAGTACACCGGGATCATCTAGTTCTTCGATTCAACTGCAAAAAATGTCTCGCCGAGATGCGACGGACGAACAAGTTACGGATGATGATCTGATGAGGTCCTGCTGAAAACTTTCTGTACAGGTGTGTGGGTAAAAGCAGCCTCTTTGGTTGCCCATTGATTTGACGAAATCTGTATCCTTTATCAAACAGTGTGTTTCTTCACTGTTTTTCCATATCTTCTCATTCATGATGGGATTTTGTGCTTTTGAGAAGCTTTCAGCTTTGAGCTTGTTTGTTCTGAAAATCCAATCTCTTCTCTTCTCTTCTCTTCTCTTCTCTTCTCTTCTAAGTTTAATTTGCACAAACTGAGAGTTCAAATTCCTTTCTAAATTCATTCCAAACAGGGTGGTGAATCCCCATTTCTTTGAGATGGGGACGGAGACGAGGAATGCTTTTCTTGTCCTTGCCTCTAACCCAGTTTTCGATCTCGAAAATTATATAATAAAATGTAAATTTTCTTTCTCTATATGTATGAGTTTGTTCAATAATGGTAGGGTGGAGGATGGAGGATGGAATCTGGAAATGTAAGTGATATTTCTTTTGGGTAAAATATCATTTTTAAATCTTTGGTTTTGAGTTTAGTTTCTATTTGGTACCTATGTTTTTAAATGTTACACATTTAGTCCTTAAGTTTTGAATTTAGTTTTAATTTCGTCCGTTTCAAAATGTTACAATTTAAATTTTGAAATTTGAGTTTTGTTTCAATTTAGTCTCTAAACTTGAATATATGCATTTTTAATCAAACTTTCCTCTTTTATCTTAATGTCAATTAATTTAAATAAGTAAAGGAATTATACATATTTAAGTTTTGCTGTTTTTCATCATTATTAAAATTTAATTTAAAATTTAATGTATATTTATTTTAATCATTAATAGACATTGATATCAAAAAATAAAAAATTAAGGTTAAAATCATAAAATCTTACAACCTAGAAATCAAATTAAAATAAGATTCAAATCTTAAAGTAATCGTAAATTTTTGAAATTTAGAGACTAAATTAAAATGAAATTAAAAATTTAAGAGCTAAATGTATAACATTTTAAACCTTAAGTACGAAATGAAAAGTAGTTTTGAGGCCAAATGGGGAAATTTGGGTTTCTTTTTGTATATGTTATTACGTGCACTTAAAAACTTGAAGGCATATTAGTGAAAAGGGGTAATAACTAGGAGGGTCATGAGATGAATGGATGTATGATGTTTAAGATGAAATGAATGGCTGTGATTGTGAGAGCAAGGGAATTAAGGTAGGGTGTGGAACAGAGGATAACTGAAGGGTAAAGAAAAGCAGGCTATTTCTGACCGTAACTTTGGCTCTTTTTCCAAAGGACGATAGATTGTACAATAATTGCGTTCTTCTCGCTACCATTTCGCCGACAATATTATTTTCCTTCCTCACACTTCCCCCCTCTTTCTTCCTCTTAAATTTCTAACTATTTAATTTTTAGTTTAAAATTAGAATTTAGTTATTATAATTTTATAAAATATCTATAAATACTTCTTAAAGTATGGATTAAGGCCATGTTTACTTCTCAATAAACGTAATCCATCCTTTTTAATATGAAAAGCGAGGTCATTTTGTGAATTATGACTAAGTTCTATTTTCTTTTCTAAACCATAGGATTGAATTCTAACTTTTAAAACTATAGGGACTAAATTATAACTTTTTTAAATTATAGTGACCAAATTCGTAATTTAAACTTATTTTTATTTTTTTTTGAACAATAACGTTTATTTTCTCTTAATTTTTTTACAATGGTTTGCATCTTTCTTTGATAAAAGAGTTGAATTCTTAGCCATATTTCCAAAATAAAAACAATTTATTTTTTTAGTTTTCAAAACTTTGCTTGGTTTTTAAAAATATTAGTAAAAAGTAGTTAATAAAACAAGAAATTTAGAAGTGTAAAGAGTGTTTATAGGCTAAATTTTTAAAAACTAAAAATAAAAAACCAAATGGTCAACAAATGAGACCTTAACTATTGGATTTTCAAGGTTGAATTACAAGAATGCTCTTAGACTTTGTCATTTGTTTCAAAAATATTTCTATACTTTACTTGTGAATTTTTATAGACGTTTCAAAAATACATTTAGAGTAGATATGTTTTAGGATTTTAAACAGAAATTGAGATATGAAATTGTATGATAGTGACCCATAATGAAAATTTGGATCATCATGTTATTTTATGTCATTGTTACACAATTTTAGATCTCGCTTTCAATTTGAAATTCTAAAGGATTTTTACTCCATAGGTAGTTTTGAAACATTTATAAAAGTATTGGATATTTTTTTAATAGATAAAAGTTTAAGAGTTGTTATTATTTGGCCAAATTTCGATTTTAGTGTGATCATTTGGTAATATTTTCGTTTCTAATTTTTTCTTTTTTCTTTTTTTTTTCTCCATTTTTTCGTGATTTCAATATGTGAATTATTGATTTCACTTGAGAGAGTATTACAAGGACTCTCTCATTGGAACTAAGTGGCATTGGATTGAAATTTTATTTTTGTTGTTGAATTTTTGAGGTTATTCTTGTTTCATATTTGGAACTTTGTGTCTATTTTAATCTTTCAACTTTTAAAAAATAATTGATTTGACATTTGTCTAGACCCTAAAAATAACTAATTTAATCCGTTCAACTTTAAAAGAATGGACCATTTTGGTCTATTGTTATCGCCTAATATTTGCAAACTCAATATTCATCTCAACCAACTTTATAATCTATACATACCCACTTAATTCATTTGTTCAAAGAAAAAAACGAGTAAGAGATAAAGTGATTATTTTTAATGTTCAAGGACTAAAAAAAATATTTTGAAACTTTTTAAATGCTAAAATAGAATAAACTTAAAGGTCAAGGGCTAATATAGACACATTGGAAACTTATAGACGAAAATAGAATAATCTCGAAATTATATATATAAATATAGCCAACATGAACATGGGAATTAACTTGTATAATTAACTTCAAGGTTTGAGATTCGATCACTCTACACTTATATTATTAATAAAAAAAAAAAAAAAAAAAAAAAAAAACACATTTGCTTTACCATGCTTTTCTAAAATTGAAAATATAATCGAAATGAGGGCAATAAAAGCCAAATAGAGAAAATATGACTAAATGTAAATTTTAAAAACAAGTATAATTAAACCCTTTTATTTTATTTTTAATATTGATCCATTTTGGAGAAAAAAAAATTTGTAGTACAATAAATTACACATGTAAATTACTGTTGAACTATGATTATTTGGATGAATCCTTTTGGTTTAGACTATAGAGTAGGTTTGTTTTTTACCTGTGTTAAAAAGTAAGGACAAAAATTTCAAAAAAAAAAATAAATAAAAAAATAAAGCCTAAGCCCTAAGTAACAAAGTTTTTACAAAGGAGGAAAAAATCTTTACATATATACCTTAACTTCTTTTCAAGTTCAATCAATTTATTCCATGGCAAAGATGGGATCATCAACTTTTTGTAAAAGAGATTCTTTCAATGAAAGTAATGGTTACATTTTTGCCACCCAAGAAGATCATAGAATCAAAAAGATGGAAAGTGGATAAAACTTTTCAATTATTTAAACTAATTAAGGAAAAGGATAAATTGCAAATTTAGTCTATGAAATTTGAAGTTTTTGTATATTTGATATTTGAATTTCCAAATTTTCAAATTTAGCCTTCGAACTTTCTAATTTTTTAAAAATTCATGGATCTACTAAACATAAAATCAAAATTTGAATTTTTCATGGACCTATTAGACATAATTGAAAGTACAAAGACTTATTAGACATAAAAATGAAAATTTTAAGTACGTAATTGACACTTTTGAAAGCTTAAGAACTAAACAGACATACACGTCAAATTTTGAGGATAAAACTTGTAATTTGACCTAAAAATAATTAGAAAAAAATTCAAATTAAAATGATTGACCATTGACAAGCTATATCAATTTGCGACATACACTTTTAATTTCGTCCAATTGAACCCTAAACTAAAGCATGTGTTGCAATGCTTATTCTATATTCAATTTTCACTAAATTCACCAACTAATTTTTGGGAGAAAAGAAAAAGTAAAGTAAAAGTCTCATAAAACTCCTTAATTTCAACTAAAATCAAGGCTTGTACTATTGTAAGCTTGATTAAGGGTGGATGATTGAACAAAATTTTCAAAACACATAAATTCCATGGAAAGATCCAACACTAATGCTGTTTTTAGTTGAAACTTCACTCATTTCATATGAGATATATGTTTTATATATTGATCAAAATATAGATGGAGAATATTTTTTATTGACAATTCTTTCAAATGAAAATCTATTAGAGGTTAAACTTTATAACTATCATTCAAGATTAAGTTAAAGATTGTCACATTCATCCAAGTTTAAGGAGCAATTTCATTGAATGAAAAAGTTTAGGATAAAAGTAGATACAAAAATTTAGGATTAAAAAAAAAAAAAAAAGAAACAAATTATCAAATTTTTACATTAAGAATTGGCATTTTTCCTTATGATAACTATAATCTATCCATCAATGAATATTTATCTCTTTCTAAAACTTTAAGCACTACTTTTAGAGTCGTTTGGGGAGCTGAATTGTGATAGAATTACTGAGAATTAAAGTAGTATTGAAATGCATGAGGACTCGAAGAAGAAACGAAAATAAGACTGTGAAGCATGAAAATGATGGGAAATAGGATTGCGTTGAAAACTGTGGAAACGAAATGACTTTTGTATTACAAATTGAGCTCAAAACGCTCAATCCAAACATTGATTTTGGATTATATTACATTACAATCTCATCCCATTACGGTCCTCCAAACACCCGCTTAGCGTTGCAGCACTACGGTGGAGGGAAATCCATGATCATTTTCACCTTCAATTATTTAGTTGAGTAATAGGATCAATAAACCTATTAGACTCAAATTTGAAAGTTTAAAAGCTTATTTAAGTCCAAAATTTAAAATGTAGGGACTTTAGACACCTTTAAAATTTTTGGAACTTGTTAAAAATAAAATGGTTAAAATATCATTTTGGCTTTTATACTTAAAAATTTGTTTAATTTTAGTCCTGATTATACTTAGAAATTTGTTTTATTTCAGTCATGATACTTTCAATTATCCAATAAATCTTAAATTTAGTCTGTTAGAGTTAATTTTTTTCGAAATTGTTTAAGTAATGATAATAATAATTTTCATTCAAGGAAATGCAATATATTAGGATGTTTTCAAAATTCACAATAAAAATACTAATCATAATAATTTATTTATTTATTTTTTAAATTAAAAAATCAACAATAAACTAGCAATGATTACTACAATTAAGTTTTATTGAAAGTGTATGAACTAAAATTAAACAAACTTAATACCATAGTGGTATTTTAACCAAATAAAATTGAAACTTCATAAACCTATTAGAAAATGTTGATTCATAGACTTATTAAAAACAAACGCTGAAATTTAAGGACTAAACTTATAATATAATTTTATTGACATTATATTCATATCAATGACATTTTGTTAGTTTCTAAGATTTTCGTACAATGTTGAACCTTAATAAACACAAGAAAATCTGTATAGCAATGTCCAACACGTCGACGATATTTTGTTTTAAAGTACAATACGTGAGATAAAAAACTTTGAACTTATGAACATAACAACAACGTAGTATATGTTAATTACTGTCGAACTGTAATAATAACCAAATTACGGGAAGACTCGCAAGTAAATTTCAAATCCTTAGCGAAGAAGCAATCACGTGGTTACTTGGAGAGAGAGAGGGGAAATCAGAGTTAGGTATAGCTTTCTTCTTCGTTCAGTGTAATTGCGGAACGACCTCCATTAATTGCTTCACACAGTCTACAATTTTCCATCGGCAGAGGAAAGCAGAGATCGAGAAATCGGAAGAAAACATGTATTTTCCTCCGCAAGAACACCAGATCTCTTACATTACATACGTCGACCACGTCAAGAGACGCCATCTAGATAAAGGCTGTCTCTACGCTTTGTAAGAATCTATTTCTTTCGATTTTCTCTCTTTTTTTTTTTTTCTCGATTGATTTGTGAATCGATTCGAGTTCAGTTTATTCGCTTTGTGTTGCTGTTTCTGCTGCTTCGAAACTTGCGAGTGTTGCCTGGAGTGTGTTTGTTGTTGCTGCGATTGAAGATTTTGAGTGTTGGATTCCAATAGAAAGGAGATCGATCGAAAGAAGAGAATTAGGTAATTGGAGAGATGGATGTAATTCGTTCTGATTTGAGTGATTGATCTTATTTTTCTTCGATTTGAATTGTTTGCAATTGACTGAAGTGATGCAATTTTCTTTGATTCCATAGAGGTTAAAAAACACTTTTCATCCCAACTTTTAGAATTTTTTTTTTAAATAATATTTTTTTAAAAATAATTCCAAAAATAAGGTGTGGGGGAAGAAATACCAAAATTAGGGTTGTGAAATCGTGTACCAGGTACACGATTACCCTGCGTCCACCATACCGTCAGCCTGCATGCCTGCATGCATTGACCGAACTCGTGGACGGGGTCCACGATTTCCCTCCTCTTTAAACCCCGCCAGCAGCTTCTTCTTCTTCACTTCTTTTTCTTCACTTCTCTCCTTTCACTCTTCATTTCTCCTCATATCTCTCCGTTCACTCTTCATTTCTTTACTCATTTCTCTCCTTTCTCTTATTTCACTTTTTGCTTGTCATTGTCGCTGTCATTTCTCTTCTTCTTCTCAAATCATTTCCTTTTCGTTTAGCCGCCGCCTCCGCCACTGCCATCGTTTAGCCGCCGCCGCCCTACTGCCCCTGCCCCCGCTGCCGCCATCGCCATATACGTATGCATATACATTTTCCTTTCTAATTATCTTATAAATATGCAATAGTTATGTACGTTTTGTTTTGCATGAATGAATAAATTTGTATATGTAGACGTTTTGCATGCATGAATAAATTTAAAAAATTTAGGTTTGAGTGTTGAATGTTATTCAGCGTTTATTGTTGTAGGAATAATTATTGGTAAATAATGTGGTGGGAAATTAGTTATATTGGGTAGTAAACTCATGGACCGGGTCCACGAGTTTATAATTTTGGGTAGATTTGGACTAATTTTTCTTTTTAACCTTTACAGTTGTAAACGAATTTCGTCCAGAAGATTTAGTTATTATTGAAGCTGGAAATTGTGCGGATAGTGACATTGATGTAGAAATTGATGAATTGTTTGGAGAAGAAGGAAATATAGAAAATGAAAATGAGTTGGTTCAGTCGGAGATATTTACACAGATAGAATGGGAAATTACTGATTCAGTTTGTGAACAAGGATCAACCTTGGAGGAAATGGGAAAAAGTCTAGATAACTCTAGTATAATACAAAAAAGAATGGTATTTGATATGAAAGAAGACCTACAAATGGCAGTAAAAAAATGTTGCGTGCTTGACGACGAAAAATCCATGGGATGTTTGAAATTACTAAACTTGGAGAGAACCATACTTGTTTATACACAGAAGTGGCCCAAGATAATTCACAACTTGATTCTAATTTCATGAGCATTGAAATTCAAAATTTAGTTAGAGCTGATTCAAAATTTTGTTGCCTGATTACTGTCATGATGGAGAAGCCATTTGGTTGACGGTCAGCCCACTTATATGCTTTCATATCGTAGAGTGGCATCAACCAGATCGAGTGTTGAGACAATTCGGTATGCGGCAAACAGTACCGACATTTGTGTAATACACTCCCTCAACTACATCAAATCGATTTAAGAGGTAAACACGACCAAAACTGGCGTCAAATTCATGCAGAGTATATATCATTTTGGCGTGCACGTCATGGCCGCTGTGCACAAGGAAAAATAATAAACGAGTTGGATGTGTCTAATGATTATTTGTCCTGGTACGACTCTATCACAAGAAGATTTATCACACCTGACGGTGCCTACTATTACTGCATGGTAAGCATCTTATTATGTAGTGTTTTTCAATTACATGCTAAGAATATTATTTTATACTTATATTTTTTTTTATCGTGCAGAATAATTTTGTCCACGATGTGCACAGTTACTCCTTAGAACACAATTTACCAGAGTTGAGTTCAATGTGTGAGCAAAACATGGTAAATGTTGAAGAAATCATTCAACATACAAGGAGGCTTAATGTTGCTGACACTGATCGAAAACGTATTCGTCGTAGACGACAGAGACAACGTGACGAAGGTGTTCCAGAGCAACCCGATGACCAGGAACCACACATATTACAACTAGACATTGCATCCGGTTCTGGCCATCAACAGGAATATTATGCACACGATGAATTTCCATCTGGCGTCACCCAACAGGATATCGACGATGTAATCCACCAGCAACAACAAATTGAAGTGCCTGTGCCTCGTCGTGGACAACGTGCGCGAAGAAGACCACCATGTGGCACTTGATTTGTATTTTAAATTTCCTAATTTGTAATAACTTTTTATCTTTAACTAAATGAATTAATAATTTTCCATTATATTTACAAAAATTAAGAATCAATGAAACTAATACAATAATTGATGAACACAAATAAGAAGCAAATTTTCATTTAACTGGGTAATTAACTAATTAACTTATTTAACATGTGAAAAAAACCGGACGATTTTGGATGTATCATGGGAAAAGAACGGGGTAAGAAGTCTTTTTGATCAAAACTCGAACCATAAATACTATCCGAAATAACTGCTCGTTCCTCCTTCCCCGCGATTATAGCATGATGAGTCCAACTTTGTGTGGAAAGGCAAACTTGTGGACCCGGTCCACGAGTTTGGTCGAAATCGTGGACCCGGTCCACGAGTTTGGTCAACACTCGTGGACCGGGTCCACGACTTACTTACGCCAAAGACCGCCACGTAGCAATTTGACTGAAATCGTGTACCGGGTACACGATTTCACCACCCCAATTTTCAAATTATTTTCCAAACCACCCTATTTTTGTCATTAGTTTCTAAACCACCCTATTTTTCGATTTTTTTTTTAAAATAACATTATTCTTTAAAATAGTCCCAACTTTTACCACTCACAATTTAATTTCACAATTTTGGTTTGCAATGATTTAATATATAAACTTTATAACAAGAAAAATTCATTAAAATTAGACGTAGACCTTATAAAATTATTGAGTCTCTAATTTTTTTTTATTGATTTATTTGTGCAAAAATCTTATTAAATCTTAACACTAATTTTCACTATAGGAACTAAATTGTTATACATTTTAAAGTACTAAGACTAAATTGTTACCCTAAAGTTTAGCGACTAAATTATTACAAACTTGAAAGTACGAGAACTAAGTCGTTAAATTGTTACTTTTATGAAAGTTTAGAGACTAAGAGTGATTTTTATCCATAAGAGAGTAGTTGTATATTCGTATTACATATTTGAATTTATTTCACACCCCTAAATTTGCATTCTATTAAGCTTTCTAAATCTATATTCCAAATACAAACATTTTAAATCATGGACTTCCTAAATCTGTACTCTAACCACATTTTAATATTAGCTATCTAAGTTTGAGCTTAAACTCTCTAGCTTAACATTCCAATTTTTTTTTTTTTTTGATTTGTTGTATTTGATTTTATTATTAGTTTTTTTTAATCAAAGTTTAGTGCGCAAGGTTTAAAATATTGATAGAAATGTCGATGTCTCAATTTTAGAGAAATGTAAAGATTAATAGATATGTTTGGAAAAATTATAAAATTATAAAATCTATTTAACATAATAAATTAACTAAGTTAAATTTTTTTATTATTTATACTATATTCGGTATAAAAATTTGTTGCTTATTTTTTATGTTTCTTAAATTTTTATGTGATATATAATGAAAATGTTGATTCACTATTCATGAAAATATGAAAATGTCAAATACGTAAATTTAATATCATGGTATAAACTTAACTTTTAATTTTGTTTTAAAGGTATCTTATATCTTCGGGTTGTCTAATAAATCACGTATTTTCAAATTTATGTTTAATTATATGATATATTAAAATAATAATAATAATAAAATAATTTAATATATTACCTATAAAATTGAATTACATGGAGTGGTCCATAATTTTAAAGAAGTTAAAAGACTGTTGTCATTTGATAAAATGTATAAATTTAGTAATTTCTTCCCATTATGATTTTTCTAATATAACTTTTGTCATCTAATTAAGTCTAATTTAACTCTAAATTTGACTACACATCTTACTTTCTACTCTATACTTTTAATTTCTTTACATTGCACATTAAAATCTGATAAGATTTGTCATCTTTACTTTAAACTTTAATAAGTTATTTGCAATTTGAACAAAATAAATAAAATAAAACACTTCTTTAATTAGAAGTTTATAGATTTATTTATTATTATTATTATTTTTGTCTTTTAGAAAAAACTCTCGTCATCTTGTGAACCATCAATATAAAATTAAAATATGTGTAAATTAAATTTTAAGCCAAGATTCAAAAACTAAATTCAATTCCTTCCTAAAAAAAAGAAAAAAAAAAAGCTAGCATGAATTTTTTTTTAAAACAATTTTCTGGAACGAGGATGAAACTTCTAACCTCGAAAAAGTTAAACTTGGTTTTTTCAATTGAAAATCGATCCAAACTCATAATTTTTTGCTTTCTTCGAATACTAGTCAAATTTTATATTGTCGAAGTGAGATTAGAAAAATTGGCATGACCTTCCATTTTAGAAGTGGGAGATTCGATCCCCCATTCTCACAATTGTTGTACTAAAAAAAAGTCTAATTTTATACTAAAATATCAAACAAAACTAGAGAATCGCCGTGGTTTAGATTGAATTTTCAATTTTGTTTTTTTGTTACACTCTAGTGTATATATCTAAACGTAGTTCAAAGGGATACCCAAATTTGAATGTGACTGACTTTCGATTTCGATTTTTTTTTTTCTTCTTTTTGAATGAGATCATTTTCCATTGTTTTGTCTTGGTTGCATTGACTTAATTTCTCTCCATGATAAAATAATAGATTTTATCCTTATATTTTAATCTGTCTAATTTAAAACCGGTCCCAATTTAATTTAGTTCCTAAATTGTATAACAATTCTAGCCGACACTCTTAATTTGTAATAAGTTACCCTTATCATTAAAAATCTTGTCAACTACTCTCCCATCCAGTTTAACGGTGATGCGACTTGAAACAATAATACCATTTTTAGAGGATTAGGTTGGGTGCTTCTTGATTATTTGGGTCATGTGCACTTAGCTGGCTTGGAGTTTATTTTTAGATGCTAAAAGGTGAAGGTCCTTGAAGCTATGGTCATTTGCTTTAGGTTTGAGACTTTGTTATTTATCAGTGTTTTGAATATTTTGGTGGAGTCAGATTGCTTGGAAGTCATCAATCTGCTGAATGATGTTGTTGTTGACTATTTAGAAGTCTTCTCTTTTGTTAAGGATGCTTTGGATAGAGGCGAGGTTCTGGGAGTTGTCTCCTTTTCCCATGTTCATCATTGTCAAAACGTGCTAGCGTATTGTCTTACGCAAAAAACTTTGAAAGATCGGAAGTTCTCTATTCTTGCCTCTCTTTATTTGAGTAGTTTTCTCTGCTTATATCTCGTGACATTTTAGTGTAATTGTTTGATTTGGGTGGCTTTTGTTTTTGTCCTAAAAAAAAATCTTGTCAACCACATGAAATTTTGATTAGTTTTTGGTATGTAATCATTTAGCATATGTAGATTAAAAATGCATTCAGGAACCAAGTTTTTGTTATAATTTAGCTATTATTGTAAAAATTCTAAAATATGTTGATTGTGGTCGTTTTTGTATCAATAAAAAAATTTTTAAAAAAAATCCAAAGATGAGTTTGGAATCTTCAAATCTAAATGTTGTTTTGTATTATCTTGATCTATTAACTTTCAGTATTTATTGAGAGTTGTTGAAAGCAAATTTCAAAGTCTATTAGCGAATCCAAATCCAAGAAAAGCAAGAAGTGACATGGAAAAATCTGCGTCCTAAAAGAGAAAAGTTAGAGTTTTGGATGGTAAATATATACCAATTGAAAAATATTTGAGGTGCGCTCAGTATGGCGCCCTATAGACTCGAGCACCGTAGACGCTCAACCTGGCGCCTTGTAGCCTTGAGCACAGTAAATATATACCAATAAAAATATATATGTAACTACAAGCAGCTGTTCGAGAAAGGACATTATAAAAAGCCTCATTCGATAACCATAAGGGAAAAGAGCAAGTAATCTCAAAATATGGTAGCTCGGCACCCACCGTGCAAGGATCTTTCACATAGATGGCTATAAAAAAAAAAAGCGACCAAACCAAGAGGAGTGGGCCGAAGGTCAAGCCCACAACAACGACAAACGGATGCAAAATTCACACGCCAACCATATCTAATTTTTTTTAGGTACCTGAATACACATCTAATTCAACTACTCTATAAAGTTTCTTTCACCAAATTTTTGATGCCAAATAAAGAAGATGTAGATATTATAAACAAAAATACATGTAGCCAATTGCATTTTAATGAAGGTAGATGAAAACCATTAACAGAATAAATATGTCATATATGACCCATTTCAACTTTTTGTAGATTAAAATTGCAATTAAAATTAGTAATTAATATTAGGCAGGTCAATTATAGCCCAACCAATTACAGAGATTGTCCTTTTCAGTATATGGAGATTGTTCAAATGTGTCTCCTTAAAACACAAACCTTTTTCTATTGTATTTGACAAATGACAATGAATGTTCATTTAATTTTTTTTTCTTCTTAATATAAGGATCCAAATAACTTCTATTTTTTAGACATTAAGATTATGAGGGTAGAGATAATTTTAACTATTTCTAGTGTTTGGTAAATCTAATTATAATTTAATTTAAAGAGAAATATTGATAATTATTTTAAAAACTACCACCAATCTCAAACTAAGCTCTAAAAAATTATCAAATCCATTTTTAATTGGATAGATGACTCAAACTAAAATTTAAGTTATAGATTTATAACTTAATATTACTCCAAGTTTAGTTGGTATAAATACATTGTGACCATTAAAATTGAAGAACACATTTTTTTAAACAATTTTGTTTGCTAAATAATTTTTTTTCTTCTTTTTCTATAATATGTGGGTTGGAGGAATCAAACTTCTGATTTTGAGATTGATAGTATAAGCACTATGCCAATTAAAAATACTACTTTGAATCTCATTCTATTATGGTCCATGTATACTTTCAAATATCCAAATAATGTTGTCTTTGGACTTTTAATAAATCTTAAAATTAGTCCCTATCGTTAGTTTATTATGAATATTCTTAGTAACAATTTAGTCTCTAATATTCCTTCCATCTTTAAATTGTGGAAACATATTCATATTATATTTTCTTACCCGAAATGTATTATTATTATTTAACTAATTTAAAAAGAGATTGATTTAAAACTAACAAAATGTAGTAATCTAATTTTTTTTAATAAGTTATTAATTTTGGACATTTAAAAATACAAGAATTAAAGTAAGATAGCGCATATATACTTTCATTTTTTTAATATTAAAATTAACATTAAAAAATTTAGATCTCAACCAACCTTTAAATCTAGGGCATCATCGTGAAGTGTCCAAAAAATAGTTGGGTGCCACATTTTTGGACCTTTTGTTGTTCTTTATGAAAGATTGAAATTTTAGGAACAATTTGAGAAAGCAATCAATTGGGACATAAAAGACTTTTTGCAAAATGAAATTAATTTATGGTTTTTTTTTTAATTATTATTTCTCTTTCTTTTCCTTTTTAATTTTGTTATTTTTTCTCTTAAAGTCACACTACCATTTATTGTGCCACTAATATTCTCACCTACAAACCAAACATGGTTTGGAAAGAAACAATACAAAGAGAGATTGTAGATTTTTGGGCATTATATACTACAAAACATCCCCATCTCAAAAGCCACCAATATAAACTTCCTCAACCACTTTACTTTTTCTTTTCCCTCCCAAATCTTCAACATATTAAATAATTTGATAGCACCCCTTTTTTTTTCTTTCTTTCCTCCAATATTACCTTAAAATTAGAAAAATTATCATAAATGACAAAATTGCTAAAAATATTTATAATTAATAGCAAAATACATAGTTTATCACAAATAGACAGTAAAATTTTGTTATATTTGTAAATATTTTGGTTTCTTTTACTTTATTTGAAAATAACCCTTAAGATTACTTTATTTTATCTCATCTATTTTGTATTATGAAAAATAAAATATTATATCTATTTTAATCATCAAATGATCTTGATTAATTGTACTATTATGACATGTCATCACATAAAATTTTATCAAAATTATTCTAATGAGCATGGCAAGTCAACATTTTTGTTTATGATGTTACCTATAAACACCAAATAAAATTATACTCTAAAGTTTAGAAATGGTTATAACAACTTTTTAAAGTTTAATAATGAGTAGATCTAAGTGTATATAGTACTTTTCTATATCTCAACAATGCAAACGATATTTTTGTATACTTTCCTAACAATAATAATATTTGCTAATATGAGGTGTGTTGCAATTTTTGTACATACCAAGTTCATTGTTCAAAGGCTCGTTGAAACATCTATACGAAATATATATGCACTCAATGGATATATAATAAAACATATATACAATACAAAATATATGCCAAGATATGATTTCAAAGAAAAGTGGCATTAGAGCTCGATGTTTATTAAATTTTAGGGTTTTGGAAATATTATTTGATGACTAATTTCTACGTTAATCAGTTACATTAAAATTGATACATAAGAAAAAAAAAATATATATATATATATAGTTTAGTTGGTATGGTTTGATAAAACTCTAATTCTAACTATTTTCAAATTATAGGGACTAAATTCTAATTTTCTCCAAACCATAGGGACTAAATTCTAACTTTTAAAATCATAGGACTAAATTATTCTAACTTTTTTTTAATTATATGGGCCAAATTTGTAATTTAACTAAATTTTTGCATAAATGAATGAATTAGGTGAAAAGTGAAGAATGAATAAAAGTTATAACATTTATTTATCCAATTTGATGAAATTGATAATTCAGAGAGAAAATTGATATACAAGTTTACAACTTCATAGACTTGGATAAAAAAAATTATAATTTTCTAAAAAGAAAAGAAAAAAGAAGAAAGAAAACTCAAAACCTGGGAATGACCCCATTTATGAAACATGGTCAAAATTTATAAATGTTTTTTTAAATGTATTTTTAAATATAGCAAAATGAGTCAAACTATTTACAAATATAGAAAAACTTCACTGTCTATTAGCGATAGAGTGCTATAGACTTCTATCGTTTGAGTGATAGAGCGCGATAGACTTTTATCACGTGATAGAAGTTTATCACAGATAGATAATAAAATTTTTCTATATTTACAAATAGTTTGTTATATTTTCAATTTATAATGATTTTTTTTTATTGCAAAATTGATTCAAATAAAAGAAAAAGAAAAAAGAAAAATTGAATAGATGTAGCAAAAGGGAGTGAATGCCATGTGGGTTTGATCCTACTCATTAAATGATGGGCATGAATTATGTTCCCTACTCAATTTTACCTCTTATTCACTATTAGCTGTAAGTTGACTCATTATACTTATAATTTAGTACTCAAAAAAGAAAATATATATATATTTATTTATACTTTAAAGATTTTGTCACACTTCATAAACCTATC
Organism: Citrullus mucosospermus; assembly: GCA_030954485.1. Classification (NCBI taxonomy): domain Eukaryota; kingdom Viridiplantae; phylum Streptophyta; class Magnoliopsida; order Cucurbitales; family Cucurbitaceae; genus Citrullus; species Citrullus mucosospermus. The sequence continues at coordinate 2,748,406 of CM062065.1, forward strand.
ATGTAACATTTATTATGCCAACCATTATTCTAATTTAACGACCATTTATTATTATTATTAATCTCAACTAACTCAGACAATTCGTATTCATTTTCTTAATCTAGGAGTTTAATTAATCTTCTCTCTTTATCTGTGCTGGTATGAAAACCAAAATTAATTATTTAACTATACAAAAAAAAAAAAAAAAACCTTTTATTAATATACATTAGTTTTTCTAAATTTGAATTTAGAATAAATTAAATCTAATTTAACCAATTTAATTATATGCATTGTACTAAATTTTCATCGATATGTCAATATTTCTATCCATATTTCCATGTTTCCATGGGTTCAATATCGATATGAGGGGTAAATTGATATTTTCATTACATAGTAGAAAAATTCACGAAACAGAAAAGATAAGCATCAAAATGCCACTAATATAAATATAATATAAACAATAGACACTTTCTCTTATTTAGAAATAATAAAATTTTTATTTACTAATTTAATTTTTTTTATAATAAAAATTTTCAAAAATATCCATCAAAATCAATATTTTATCGATATTTTCATCATATTAACATTTTCATCGACATCGATATATTTAAACTTTTATTACATGACTCTACAATTATAAAATATTTAAGTTGGTAAGGGAAGCCACTTTGTCATTCTTGAATAATGTGTAACTTGATAAATATAAAAGAACTAAGAGAACTTGAAAACTATAAAACCAAAATTTAATTCCAACCATACGTGTTTTGATATATACCTATCGAAAAATTAGTGGTTTGATACTATAATGCATAATGATATCACCATAATAGTAATAGTTCAATGGTTAATATACCACACCACTTCTAATTTCAAGAGTAAATCATTACCTCTTTGTTTAACTTATAATAATAATAACATTAGTAACTAAATCATCAATTAGTGTTTAAAACTTTCCTACCTAGCCTAAAATAAAGTAGATTTGAATGCCTTATTGTAGTAAAGAGAGAGAAAAAAAATAATAAAAAATAAACAAACAAACAAAATTTTAAAATATGCATTTCAATAATATAAACTATATATATAAGTAAAGTTTTTTTTTTTTTTTGCCAATTTTTTATAACTCATCTACTTGCAAATTAAGGTAAAATACTCGAATTTTTATGAATATTTATCAAACCATAAAAATTAAATTCTAACTTTTTAAATTATAAAGACTAAATTTTAATTTTTTCTAAATCATAAAGATTAAATTTATAATTTAACTCTAAAATTTGTATGTAAGCCAAATGTAACCATAGAATTATGAGATAGAGGTTTGAATCTTAGCCTCTTTAAAGTATTACTAATATTCTTAAGCATTGGGCATTTGGCTAAAATAGACATTTTTTTTTTTCATTTCCTTGTATGCCTACAATGCACAATTGTTTGAAACCAAATGTCAAGTTTCAAGATATATTTAAAATTTGTTGGATAATTAATAATAAAATCAATGAAAATAATTAAAATAGTTCTAATACAATATTTAGAGACTAAATTAAATCAAATATTTTAAATTTTGAGATATTAAAATAAAATATATACAATTTTAAGAACTAAAATGGAATAATAACCAAGACTTTAACTCTTAAAATAGAATTTAAAATCATCTTCAATGCATTTGATTTGAAACTTTGGACCACCCTTATTCTATGATATGGGAAAATGGAGAAGGACATGACTAGAATTTCCATTAATTAATTAAAACTAACATTTACTATGTATGTAATGGTAACTAGCATTGATCTCTTTTGGAAATTATTATTTTAATTACAAAAAAATATGTTATTGTACACATGCAAATAATTTTGTTTAGTATGATAAATATGAGGTATAAGGATTCGAATTTCTAATATTAAAGAAAAATAATATATGTCAATTTCAAATTGTAAGTAATAAAAGAATAGAAAAATAGATTAGAAAACAATAATTTAATTAAAAAAAAAAAATTTATGAGGCTCACGAAATAAGAAATGAAAAAATGGGTGGTGAGTAGCATCAAATTGATTTCTTTCTTCCATTTTACCATCGTTAAGAAGTAAATGAGAATAAATTGATTTTGATCAAATAAAGATATGTTTCAGAGTAAATAATTTAACTATTTCACAATTTTACTTGGAGAAAAAAAAAAAAAGCTTTCTAACAATAGATCTCTTATGGAACAAAATACCACGATGAAAGACCTCTTTGAAATTGACTTAAACAAAATGTTTTTCAAAAACTCATTTTCATTTAAATATTTTTTATAAAAACTCCTTAAAACAAAAACACACACGTGTTTAATAACTCTCTCCAAAAAGTACTTTTATATACAAATTTGTTTGGTTTGTTATATACTAAAAGTGTTTTGCTGAAGTAAATTTACTATAAACTAGTTTGTCAGTGGCGATCGCTAGAGATGGTGACCAGAGGTTGGCTAGCGGTGATCACACAAGGTGGTGGCCAGATAATTGGCTAGCATGGTCGTCAGAGGTTGGTCAGCTAAGGGTGGGCGGAAAATTGGTCAGAGGTTGTTGTCGAAGAATTGGCTAGAAGTAGTTGTTAGAAGTAGTAGTCGGAAATGGTCGCCAAAAGGAATGGCCAGAGTTGGCTGATGGCAATCACTGGAGTTTCTCATACAAATTAGAGACATATTAACTATTAAACCCTCAAAATTCATTTTTCTAAAAGTTGGTTTCAAGTGTTTTTCTAAACCAACTTATTTTATAAAATTCATTTTTTTTTTCAAAATTTATCTTCTTAAAACACTTATTATTATTTTTTTTAAATGATTCATTATTTAAATTAATCACTTGAAAATGTACTTCAAATATACATAAAATAATCATTTACGTGTTTATTCACCACTGCATTGAGAACTTGATCGATGAATCCACATATCTTCTTAAAAACGTGACGGCTAGTTTCACATTTTGTTTGTTGGATGTGAGAATACAAAACATATTTTAAACTTGTATATTAAATAGTTACTAAGAGCAAAAACTAAACAATTTGAAGGGCAAATTGGCATGAAACATAATTTTACATATTTTTTGGGATGTAAACATAGTTTTACATTTAATTGATATGAAATATATTTAAGCGAAACTAAAAACATAAGCCTAAATTACAAAAATTACACCCTCAAATTTTCAATGGCAAAAGTTGAATCTCAACCTTAAATAAGTGTTAAAATTAGATTTTCAAATGAAAAAAATTTGGACCCCCAAATCTCAAACTTACAATAATTGTAAAAATTAGATCTCTGTATGAAAAAAATTAGACACTCACACGTATACAATTGTCACAATTATGTAAATTTGAAGGTTCAATTTTAACAGTTATATAAATTTGATGGTTCAATTTTTACAATAGAAAGTTTGAGGGTATAGTTACAACTACCACATGGTATGATATTTTAGGGATTAAAAAAAACAATACAGTAGAATTCTAAGAATACGGGGAGTCATTGTGGTAACATGTGATATTAAAAGTACCAAAAATTACGGTGCTATTACTATTACAAAGTAGATTATAAAAAAAATGGTGGGTTACCAATGGATGAAACGTGGTTGGTTAAAAGCCAAACCCACCTTTCCCTTTTCGAAAATTCCAATTTTCCATTTTTCCACTAAGCTACAGAAATAGGACATTTTACCCGCCCTTTTAAAAACAACCTTTCTTTCAGGGGTATAACTGTAACTTCACCAATTCCCAACCGTTTTAATCAAAATATTTGCCCCGACGTTCCAGTCCCACGCGCCCCATTCCAGTGCTTAAATAACAACCGCTTAAAAGGTCCCTAACGTCATTTCACATTCATTCTTCAAATAACAGAAATATTATATCCCATCTAAGTTTTTTCTTTTTCTTTTAACTTTAATAAATAATGAATCTAGAAATATTTTGATTGAGTTGATTTGTGTTAATCGGGTCATTTATTAATTCTTTTTTACTATTTTTATATATTAAATTAAGATTAACAAATCAATTTTAATTTATATTATAAAGTGTTTTTTTAAAGTGCTAAAATATTATTTTAATGTATTGTTGAAGAATAAATTATCCCAAAAGATCATAAAATTATATATATATATATTATTTAAGGGTTTTTTTTTTCAAATATAGCAAAATGAGGCTGAAATATTTACAAATATAATAAAATTTTCATAAACAATGCTAGACCTTGATAGACAAAAGTGATAGATATTGATAGGTGTCTATCATGATTCACTATATAAAGTAAAATTTTGCTATATTTATTAAATATTTTCAACAGTTTTGTTATTTAAAACAAATTTCCTATATTTAATTATTTCATAAGTAAAAAAAAACATACTTTTTAAAATTAATAATAAATTGAGGCTAGTTTGGATTATATTGGGTGAAACCATGAACCAACTTTACCCATAAATTTTTCATTTGTTTGAATATAACCCAACTCAAACGAGTTGATAATCCAACCCAAACGATATGAATTGGGTTGAGTTGATCAAGTTTTTCAAGCCATGGATTTTTTTGACACCTCTAGAAAATATGATTCAATGAGATCAATACAAATATATCTGGAAATTTCTCACTCTTGCATGTGAAGCTTAAAATTTACATGCTCCTTAATAACTACTAAATATTAATTATGATCTCACTTCGGTTCAAGAAATAAGGACATCACCAAAAATAAAACAAGTGTCAAAGATAGGCCGACATAATCTACAAACCATGAGAAATTTTCAACTACTACCACACTAACTATTGTCATTCATAATTTAATACATCATTAAATAATGTATTAATTTAAATATTATTATCATGACAAATAATAAATAAAAATAATATAAAAAATTCTCTAACTGTGATAATACTGAATTTTTCCACACAAACTAGCTAAGGAAAATAAAACAATGCAAGTTACAAAAGGTTAAGTAAATAAGTTTAATGGAGGAGCCCGAGAGAAGACTACATATGGATTACGAGGTGAGAATCCTAACTTTTTATCAAATTGGTAAATGATATATATAAATATTTTAAAACATAGCAAAATGGGTCAAACTATTTACAAATATAGAAAAATTTTACTATCGATCGTTGTTAGACATTAAAATTTTGTATATTTTTAAATAGTTTGGTATTTTATTTATTTATAATAATTTTCTATATATAATTTAATTAGTTGAGTTATGTTAAAAAAAATTTTAAAAAAAATAATTTATTTCCAGCGAGTGGCTCCCACTACCGTTAATATATCCACGAGGCGAGTAGACTATTTTGGTACGCGCGAGAGTGGGATTGGTAATGGCATTTCAACCATCTCCCTCTCTCTCTTTTTTTCCTTCCCGCGGCCATTAAATGATCCTACTCACAAACAGTGCTCTTCTTCTCTGCTTTACTTTACGAAGCTTTGAGGTAGAGAGAGAGTTCAACAAACGACGACTTTAAACACACAAAGAGGGAGAGAGAGAGAGAGAGAGAGGGATGAAGAAGCCATTAATGCAGAGCTCAACTACCCATTTCTAGGGCAATATTTGTTTCACTCACACATACCACAAAAGAGATAAACCACTTCCTAGATTCACCAATGTGACAGTCTTCTCTTCAACCATTTTCCATTGTTTCTCTCTTTTTGTGGTTGATTGAATCTCTGTTTCTTTCCTTTCTCTACTTGAGCTTATAGATCTTCCTCCACCATGTGGAACACGGCGGAGAATGTGTTTGTTCGAACCTCGTCGTTTAGAGAAGAGGGAGAAGACGAGGAGGCGTTACGCTGGGCGGCGCTCGAGAAGCTACCGACGTATTCGCGTGTTCGTAGAGGAATTTTCAGGAATATTGTTGGAGATACTAAAGAGATTGATGTTAGTGAGCTTGAGGTCCAAGAGCAAAAGCTTCTTATTGACCGATTAGTCAGTTCAGTTGATGATGATCCGGAGATGTTCTTTCAACGAGTGCGACGGCGTTTCGATGCGTAAATCTAATTTAGCTTTACTGTTAATTTCTGGTTGTTGATTGTGTTTATTACTGCTCTTGTGTCTTGGGAGAAAGTTTAGGAAAAATGAAAGGATAATGGCTAAATTCTTTTTGATTATTCCTCTGTTTTGCTTCTTATTAACTAATAAATGAAATGTGCTGTGATCATTGGGTCCAATGTCGTTTTCTTGCTTCATGGAGCTGCTTTCTCACTAATTACTATCGTCCCGAAGTATGTGATCCTGTCAATTTCAGAGCCGTCAATCCTACAGTTACTAATAATGCTTGCTAATTCTTCTTCCTGCTGAATTTTGCTTTGTAATTGGCTTGTGAATTTGTAATTTTCATGATTAAGGTACTACTGCGACGGTTAAATTGATTTATATTCTTTGACTTTTTTGGTCGCAGAGTTGATTTAGAGTTCCCGAAGATTGAGGTTAGGTTTCAACAGTTGACTGTAGAATCGTTTGTTCACATTGGAACCAGAGCTCTGCCGACTATTCCCAACTTCATGTGCAATATGATGGAGGTAGGGTAGTATTTACTCTGTATCTCTAACAGGAGTACGCCATTTTCTTTTTCTTTTTTGTTAATTGACTACGGAAAAAGGCCTTCTTCATCTGTTCTTCTGATGGTTACTTGATGTTTGTATACATTGTGCCAGACACTTCTTAGGACACTGAAAATATACAGCAGTCAGAGAAGCAAGTTGACAATTTTAGACAATGTCAGTGGAATTGTAAGACCTTCCAGGTAAACTTCCTAGACCAAAATTAGAGGCTGAATCTTTGATTATGTTTCTATTTTTAAATGTTACACAATCCTGAGCTCTTTTGCAGATTGACTTTGTTATTGGGACCCCCAAGCTCTGGAAAGACAACTCTTCTTCTAGCCCTTGCTGGTCGCCTTGAAAGTGATTTGCAGGTAATGAATAATCGAAACTTTTCACGTCACTGCAAAAACGTTGTTGATATTAACAATGGATTCTAACTGGAAAGGAATCGTGTTAGATTACTAATTATGTGAGCTTTCATTGTTGCATTATGATGTTTAGCAACGGCCCCCACTAGTCTTCTTTCCTGAATTTACTCCACAAACCTAACAATAAATCTAAAAAAATCTCTTGCACTGTCTTCTAACAATCTGCTCCCATGTTTGCCTGGTAATGACATAGAGAGTGTTGCTAACTTTGCACCATAGACCTCCAGATCACAACTAACTGTAGAGATTGAATGAATCCTCTATCCTTGTGTAGTCTGCTGAAGTAACATCTAATGCTTACTTCATCATTATTTCTTAAACAGTTTGTTCTTAATTCTTTGGTCAGAAATCAGGGAGAATAACATATAATGGGCATGGCTTCAATGAGTTTGTTCCGCAGAGGACAGCAGCTTATGTTAGTCAACAGGACCGACATATTGCAGAAATAACTGTTAGAGAAACTCTCGATTTTGCAGGCCGTTGTCAAGGCGTTGGGTTCAAATATGGTAAGTTATGAAGACGCTTACACTTTTACAGCTAATACTTCTCTTAATACTTATTTGAACTGTGAAGATATGCTCATGGAACTAGCAAGAAGGGAAAAGATTGCAGGGATAAAACCTGATGAAGATCTTGATATATTTATGAAGGTATGTGATACTTCATGTACATTTTTTTTCTTTAATCTTATGTTGTTACCAACTGTTTGTTGAATGCCATAAATATATTAAATGATATGAATTTGACTGGTTGTAAATTACTGTTATTTTCTCTCTAGTCATTGGCTCTCGGGGGTCAAGAGACAAGCCTTGTGGTGGAGTACATTATGAAGGTACATTCACGTTGCTTTCCACACTGATATGTATTAAACTACTAATAGAAGTTGCAACCTTGGTCCTGTTAGATTTCACATATATTTATGTGTTATTTGTCAACATGTAAGATATGATTACTGAACTTCCATTGTGCTTAATAAGTTGCTTTTCTCTCCATTATTCTTGTGCTTGGCATAGAAAGATTCAATCAACAGTTTGGTTCAGTCCAGAATTTTCAAATATGAAAGTTCTATTGGCTGAAAAGCTGGTGACTCTGTTTAGTGTTTGACAAGACATTTCCACTAACTAATTATATTACAGAACCTTAATTATTGAAAAATTTTAAAAAGCTACAGGTTTTCTAAAAATTATACTATTGTTCGTTCTTTCTATGCAATATTTTGACGTCATTGCTCCACCACCTGAAGTATTGATATCTGCGAAGATTTTAGGGTTGGACGTGTGTGCTGACACATTGGTAGGAGATGAAATGCTTAAAGGGATTTCTGGAGGACAAAAAAAGCGTCTTACGACTGGTTTGTTAACATCCATCTCTTTTAGACTGACGGATATATTAATACGAGTATTGATGATGCCAACACGTTACTTCAGGTGAATTGCTAATTGGTCCTGCAAGAGTTTTATTCATGGACGAGATATCAACTGGGCTTGATAGTTCAACTACCTATCAAATTATCAAATATCTTAGGCATTCTACCTGTGCACTTGACTCAACCACCGTGGTTTCTCTGCTGCAGCCTGCTCCTGAGACCTATGAGTTATTTGATGATGTTATACTTCTCTGTGAAGGCCAAATTGTATATCAGGGACCTAGAGAAGCTGTTCTTAATTTCTTTGCATCTATGGGATTCACCTGTCCCGAGAGAAAGAATGTTGCAGACTTCTTGCAAGAAGTAAGCAAGCAGTGTAGAGATTGAACTGAAAATTCCCGCAACTTTTTTGCTAATATGTTTGTTTACCCAATAATGACTATAGGTTATATCAAAGAAGGATCAGGAGCAGTACTGGTCGGTTCCTGATCGTCCTTACCGATTTATCCCTCCAGCAAAGTTTGCCAAAGCTTTTCGTTTGTATCACATCGGGAAGAATTTGTCTGAAGAATTGGAAGTTCCTTTTGACAGACGTTATAACCATCCAGCTTCATTGTCATCTTCTCAATATGGAGTGAAGAGGCGCGAACTTCTTAAGACTAACTTTTCATTGCTAAGGCTGTTAATGAAACGAAACTCATTTATCTACATTTTTAAATTTGTTCAGGTAGTAAAGCAGTTGCTCTCTATCATTTTTTGTTTTCCCTTTATATGTTTTACGTAATCTTAGGAGATTGAAATAAATCCACTTGTTAATGCTGTGTCTGTCATAGGAACAACATATGGGACCATTATAGAACCAACAATTGAAGGATGACATATTTTTCTCTAATGTTGTCCTCATTGTTTCTATTGTGCAGTTACTACTGGTTGCAATGATTACAATGAGTGTCTTTTTCCGGACAACAATGAATCATGACACAATTGATGACGGAGGACTTTATCTTGGGGCACTCTACTTTTCTACTGTTATCATCCTTTTTAATGGATTTACAGAGGTGTCAATGCTGGTAGCCAAACTTCCTGTAATTTACAAGCACAGGGACTTGCACTTTTATCCAAGCTGGATTTATACTCTACCTTCTTGGATCTTAAGCATTCCAATTTCACTCTTGGAATCTGGTATCTGGGTTGTAGTCACGTATTATGTGATTGGATATGATCCTGCTATCACTAGGTAAGTGTTAAAAATTGTGTATTCCTTTTGAATTTGGTGAGATAAGGATAACTATGTTGACATGGGTGGACTTGATTATGGTTTCTTAATATGCAGATTCTTGCGGCAACTTTTGTTATTCTTTTCTCTGCATCAAATGTCTATAGCACTCTTTCGCCTCATGGGATCCTTGGGACGTAATATGATTGTTGCCAACACCTTTGGATCCTTTACTATGTTGGTTGTTATGGCTCTTGGAGGATATATTATTTCAAGAGGTTGATATTGCATGCTTGCTATGTCAATGTATTAACCCATGAAGTGTGCAAGTCTCACATCTGTTCCTTCATTGTAACAGATCGTATACCAAAATGGTGGATATGGGGTTTCTGGTGGTCTCCTTTGATGTACGCCCAAAATGCTGCATCTGTTAATGAGTTTCTTGGGCATTCTTGGGACAAGGTAATATTCTCGCTTCTACAACTATTAAATATTCCAGAATCCAGATGCATCTGTTTTTAATGATGTGAACGCTTTTCTTTCTCTCTTCACTGTATAGAGCGTTGGGAAGAATACAAGCATGTCACTAGGAGAATCTTTACTGAAAGCACGCAGCCTTTTTACAGAGAGCTATTGGTATTGGATTGGTGTTGGTGCTTTGCTTGGGTATACAGTGATTTTCAATACGCTATTCACATTCTTCCTGGCATACCTTAAACGTAAGCAATCAGTGATAAATTGATTATGTTATTTTACTTCTGCTACTATGTTAGCACCGGAAGACTCTGCAGGATGTTTTTTGAAAAATGTAAATTGGTTTTAAAATTATTTTTTCACTGATTTTTTGCTTCCCATTCACAGCTTTGGGCAAAAGCCAAGCTGTAGTCTCCAAGGAAGAACTGCAAGAGAGAGAGAAAAGAAGGAAAGGAGAAACTACTGTTATTGAGTTGAGACATTATTTGCAGTATTCGGGGTCATTGAATGGTCTGATTCTGATTAAGCTATTTGAAAAACTTAGTATAGTTTTCCTTAGCCATTCTTCAAGTCTGCCCGTGCCAAACTAATTTTATAATTTCATCATCTCTTCTATTTGGCAGGAAAGTACTTTAAACAGAGAGGGATGGTACTTCCCTTCCAACAACTTTCTATGTCTTTCAGCAATATTAATTACTATGTTGATGTTCCCATGGTGAGATTTGAATCCAGTTCTTTATTCATTATTTTGGGGACTTCTTGGTTGTTTATTGTCTGATTTAGAGTATTACTTTAGGAGCTGAAGCAACAAGGGGTAACAGAAGACAGATTACAATTGTTGGTTAATGTTAGTGGATCTTTCAGACCAGGTGTGCTTACAGCCCTACTAGGAGTCAGTGGAGCTGGGAAAACCACACTCATGGATGTATTGGCTGGTAGAAAAACTGGTGGGGTCATTGAAGGAAGCATACATATATCTGGTCATCCCAAAAGGCAGGATACATTTGCTAGAGTTTCTGGTTACTGTGAACAGACAGATATTCACTCCCCATGTTTGACTATTGTGGAATCACTTCTCTTCTCTGCTTGGCTGCGATTACCTTCGGATGTTGACTTGGAGACACAAAGGGTAAAACCCGATTGATGATTTCTTTTAAAATTATTATGGTGTGTAATTAACATAAATTGGTACATGATAGTTTATCTTTGTGCAGGCTTTTGTGGATGAGGTGATGGAACTTGTTGAGCTTACTCCACTCAGTGGAGCTTTAGTTGGTCTACCGGGTGTTGATGGTTTATCAACTGAACAAAGGAAAAGATTAACAATTGCTGTTGAACTTGTAGCGAACCCATCCATAGTGTTCATGGACGAACCTACGTCAGGGCTGGATGCAAGGTCTGCTGCCATTGTCATGCGGACAGTGAGGAATATTGTCAATACAGGGCGTACAATAGTCTGCACAATCCATCAGCCTAGCATAGATATTTTTGAATCTTTTGACGAGGTAATTTCCATTTTATTTTCCAGAACTTGCTTAACTTTTGAGTTACGAAGTGCCAGAAATTGTGTTCTCTTTATCACTCAGATCAATTTTAATTGCATGTGCATCTTCCTGTCTCTCTTCTCCGCTATTGTCATATTTTATGCACTCTACAATACCTACAACACTAAAATCTACAATATGCACAATTACTTCCATTCATGTATCTTCTATTTTTCGCAACTTGAAAAGAACGGCTTTCATTCTTCTTCCCACTTATCTTTGTATTACTTTATTATATGTAGAAGAGTAAGGGTAATTAAGCCATCATTGTATTAAGATTTCTTATGCTTCTTCCATCTCACCACTTAGAAAGTCAATCCAAACATGCCCGAAGACTTCTTTTCCCTCCATCGATTATTTAATGAAGTTCCTTCTAATGATGCCATTCAATGCTGCAGCTTTTATTAATGAAGCGTGGAGGAGAACTCATCTATGCTGGTCCATTAGGACCCAAGTCTCGTGAACTTATCAAGTATTTTGAGGTAAAATTATTTATAAACGCATCATTTTAGTAACAATCAATTGCTAAATATTTGTAGATACACAAATCCTCAGACGTTTAGTATTATGTTATATAGGCAGTTGAAGGAGTGCCAAAGATCAAATCGGGCTATAATCCTGCCGCATGGATGCTTGAGGTTACTTCTGCAGTGGAAGAAAGTCGTCTTGGAGTGGATTTTGCTGAAGTTTACAGGAGATCAACTCTATTCCAGTATGGATCTATTCATTCTTTTATTTTCATGCAGATACCTTCTGTTTATCTAACTAGGTTCACTTCTTTTTGTTTCAGACGCAATCTAGACTTGGTTGAAACCTTGAGCAGGCCAATTAGTAATTCAAAAGAGCTGAGCTTCCCTACAAAGTATTCTCAGTCATCTTTCAATCAGTTTTTAGCTTGCCTGTGGAAACAGAATTTGTCTTACTGGCGGAACCCACAGTATACTGCAGTGAAATTCTTTTACACTGTTATTATCTCATCGATGCTTGGAACAATATGTTGGAGATTTGGTGCCAAAAGGTTTTCTACTATAACTTTTATCTGTATATTATTTGTTTGCCTTCTACATTCCAAAATTTTCTCACTTTTATTTCCGTGCCATCTCAACAAAATAGTCATTATGTTACGATTGTTTTTACTCTCTACATGGTTATCATCATTATTGTTTTCTCCCTTCACAGAGAAACCCAACAAGACTTATTTAATGCTATGGGATCCCTTTATGCTGCTGTTCTTTTCATTGGAATCACCAATGCCACTGCCGTTCAACCAGTTGTTTCAATTGAGCGATTTGTCTCATATCGAGAAAGAGCTGCTGGATTGTATTCTGCTTTACCATTTGCATTTGCTCAGGTACTCCTCTTGATGTTGTTTGTGTACCCTATTTTGTAATTAACTTCCTGAAAGTTGCCTAATGCATTCTTTCATATGCATAGGTCGCAATCGAGTTCCCTTATGTTTTTGCACAGACAGTTATTTATTGCTCCATTTTCTACTCCATGGCTGCATTTGACTGGACGGCTTTGAAGTTTATTTGGTATATTTTCTTTATGTATTTTACCTTGCTATACTTCACTTTCTACGGAATGATGACAACAGCTATCACACCAAATCATAATGTGGGTGCCATTATTGCGGCTCCCTTCTACATGCTTTGGAACCTCTTCAGTGGCTTCATGATTCCTCACAAGGTAATACTTTCCATCTCTTGCATATTTTTTGCTGTTTAGCATCACATACAAATAAGCTAGTAGTGATGGAAACCAGATCTGAGTCAGTTATCTACTATTACAACTTTTCTAATCTTTGCTCACGTTTTACTTCCCTTGTTCTTCGCTTGAAGAAAAAGAAGAAAAGAAAAAGAAAAACACAAATTATTGTCTCGTTTCTAACTTTCTTACTGATGTTCCTTGTTGAAATATAGATATAACTAAATTTACCCTAACTTAAAAAGCTTTTGGGTTGATTGACGATTTAATATTTTTTTTTTTTTTTTGCCTCTCGTCACATAAGTGCGAACTAGTGGAGGCCCTACCATAACAGCATTACTTATCCGACTGCCCTCAAATGGCAATAGAAGCATGTTTTCTGCTTCTGCTTTATATTTATTTTGACCTGACCTAAAGTTGTTGCTCTACTATTTATTTCAGAGAATCCCAATATGGTGGAGATGGTATTACTGGGCTAACCCTGTGGCCTGGAGTTTATATGGACTCCAAGTATCACAATATGGCGATGACAATAAGCTGGTAAAGCTATCGGATGGAATTAATTCGGTAGCGATACATGATGTTCTCAAGCACGTTTTCGGCTTTAGACATGATTTCCTAGGTGTAGCTGCCATCATGGTATTCGGTTTCTGCTTGTTTTTTGCCACCATCTTTGCTTTTGCAATAAAATCCTTCAACTTCCAAAGGAGATGAGAGGTTTGATTTTGCTTAAACAAATTCTTAAAAGTTATAAACAATGTCAGAGGTTATAGATTCTGTATAGTAGTATGTATCTTTCAGATCACTCATTGTATACTTCTAGCTGGAATTGTTTATACAGAAAGTAATAATAGATTCTACTTTCATAAAAAAAAATATTGATGAGTATTATTTGAAGGTTGAAGGTATTGAATTTTGGTTGGATGGTTTTATCACACTCTTTTTCCTTGTAACCAACTTTCTCTCCTTTCATCTACTTTAATGACACCAATCATTAGTTCTTCTTTCTTCCCTTTTGTTGTCTTCAGTTTTTTTGCAGCCTACAAAGATCATTCAAAGCAGCTCAAAACCATTCCAATTTCAACAAAAAGAAGAGAGAGATGAAGAAAGATTGTACAATATCAATGGGGCTTTTCATCAATGGCTGCCAACAGGTGCCTCCCTTGTTCTGAATTGTATATTCTAAGCGCTTCTTCATATGGTTCGTCGTCAAGTAGTTTCTGTTTCATAGCAATTCATCATTTCGTAAAGAAGCTAAAAAAGAAAAGGAAAAAAAACTATTGAAAACAAGTGGGTTTTTTACGTAGTAGGAGTTGCTCTGGGTTGAAATAAAGGGAGTCTTGGTTATCATTATCATGGATGGGGCAGGGGCTTCTCCTTTCTTCTTCGTTGTCATCAATGATTAGGAGTGGTACTTTCGAGCTCTGAAATTCCTTTAAGTTTGGAGTTGAGTGCTTTAATGGCGTCTTGAATGGATTATTCTCCTCGCCCTGTAGTTTCTGTTTCTGTTTCAGAAGAGCGCATTAAGCTTTTGGGTTTGTTGGAGACCGCCCCACCAAACCGGTTGGACTAAGATTCGAGAAATTCGATTTTCGATTTAAGAAAACAGATCTGGTCGGTTTTGGCGTCGGTTTTCTTTGAAAATCGGTCCCACCCGATTGATGCTAACCCTACTTTTGGATAAATGTGCAAAATAAGAAAGAAGAAAAGATGAATTTTTTGATAGATGTACAAAATTCAATAATAAACATCAACTCTTAAAGTTGGTGAGCCAAACACCCTAAAAAACATGATCAAATACATAAAATTTATGATTGTTATTATCATTTATTTGAATTCAAAGATATCATTCACATCATTTTCAAAATCAAATTTTATATATCAATTGTCATATTGTTAATATAGAATGAATGATGTTGTAAATGATATCATATATATCTTACTGAACCTCATTTCAAACTATTTCAAACCTTTCAAATGTCAACTTGATCTAAAATGTGGAGTAAATTTGATATATTTAAACAAGTTTTCATGACACTAAAAAAACTTTCATAAACACATTTTTTTTTTTTTACTTATTTTTGAGTTTTTGAATCCATTGTCAAGAAAATACATCAATGACACATCTAAAATTTGTCACTATATTGATTGTTTTATGACTTTTCAATGTCATCCATAAAATGATCGTAAACCACCACCTCACTATTGAATAATTTTTCCTACTTAAGGTCTCCCATCTTTCAATAATTGATTAAATGGATTTTTTTTTTTTTTTTAAGTATAACCATCGTGGGAATGAGGGATCGCACCTTCTATCTCTAAGATAGAAAATTATGTCAATTACCTCTAAGCTATGCTTAGTTTGACGATTAAATGGTTTGTAAAGTTTAAAATTATTCTAACTTATATACTTAAAAGAACACATGTTGGTGTCACTCCTAGATTATACTAAATTAATAAGTAAAGAGTTTGAGAAGCCAACCTGATTTAATAGAGAATAATTCGGTAGTGGTTGGCTTAGCTTATTAAGATGCCTTCAAAAATAGATGTCCCAAAAAATAAACCACCACCTCCGAAGATAACCAGTAGGCTCACCAATTAATGCTGCAAAAAGGAAAAAATAATAATAATAATAATAATAATAATAATAATAATAATAAATATAATTGTTTGATTTTTCTTTTTCACTTTTCTTATGGCCATGTTTGAAGGACAAAATTTTTCGGATTGTGCAGATGGCCATAGGAAAAAGGAAGGAATGCATATAAATTATTGTTGAGTTTGAATTCACTTTAGTTATTGACGTTTTTGTTTCATGATGAACCTTTTTTATTATACCTTTTTAGTTTATATGTGTTTTTATTATACCTTTTTTTAGTTTATATGTCAATTTGTGGTTGTCCTCTCGCCTTTACATAATCGTGGAGTTGTATAATGCATTCCTTTAAGAAGGTATTTGTATATGTAGGTATCCAACCTTTCCTCCATTTCCAAAAATCGAAAAAAAAAGGTTAAATTATAAATTTAACAAAGTTAAAAAAAAAAAATGTCATATTTCTTAACTATGAGAATTAAAGAATAAAAATAATCAACTAGAAACAAGAAACAAGAGAAATAAAAAAAAAATGTTATCAAAACGATCTTAAATACATATTAATTTTTTCAAAAACATTTAGAAACACATCTCGAATTCTAAGAAAACCACTTTAACGAAGAAAAAAAAAAGTATTGTAGTAGTAATAATTTATATATATATATATATATATATATATATATATATATATATATATATATATATATATATTATTTCTCATAAAGAAATATTTAAGAATTACATAGATCACAAAATAAAATAATATGTGTCATATAGTTTGAAGAACATATTTTCAAAGAAGGGAAATTAAAGAAGATTTTGCTTACAAACTTTGGAGATGAGGGTAGATCATCACATTACCATCTCTGCTAATGGATCTTGGTTTTGGAGAAGCCTTCCTTTTTGTTTTCATTATTATACACTTAAAACTAAAACTTTGGGAAATTCTTGAAGAATATAATGATGTATCAATGAATCTGAACAAGAAGATAATCTATAATGTATGAATGATAGAAGAATCTCTCAAAAAAAAAAAAACTTGAAAGAATTGGAAAAACAAGAAGCCAAGTTCCATATTTATAGGTTTTTTTTTTTGTTTTTTTAAAGATTATATTATTAAGTTTATATATTTTTAAAGGTTAAATTTAATTAGTTGTTAAAATAGATGAAAGTTTCGTGGTAATTGACACGTACTAATTCGATCAAAGGTATAAATCTCACATGCCCATATTTATTGTATAAAAAAATGTTAAAATCAGTTTATGATAGTCAATATAAAAATAAAGAGATAAATATATGTTTTTGGTTTAGGAGGTTTGAATTTGGTTGCATTTTGATTTTGAATTTTCAAACCTGACATCTTATCACTGAAAAGATGGTTTATTTGGTTATTGTTGTCGATTTTTCTCTTTCCATTAAAAACAAAGGATAAAAGAATAGAGAAAATAAATAAACAAATGATATTAGAAATACTAATTTTTTAAAAACATTAGAAATGAATTTTTCTCATAATGAAGTTTAAAATGTTAAATTTGAAAACTATAAAGATCTAAACATCAAGAATCAAAAAGTGTATTTTCTTTATCTAAAAGTAATTTGCAATAATATGTCTTTA
Source organism: Citrullus mucosospermus (assembly GCA_030954485.1). Taxonomy (NCBI): domain Eukaryota; kingdom Viridiplantae; phylum Streptophyta; class Magnoliopsida; order Cucurbitales; family Cucurbitaceae; genus Citrullus; species Citrullus mucosospermus. Next base: position 2,765,857 of record CM062065.1, read on the forward strand.
TCTACATTGGTCAATATATATTAATTTACTGAATATTATTATAACGTAAGAAATTGAAATGAATTCAACACTAATTTAAAACATATTACAACTAATTTTTTTAAAAATACAAATTTCGTTTTGAGTCGAATAAAGTTTAACAACATTTGAAGTCATATATATATTAAGAAGAGAATTAGTTAATAAAAAGTTTATCTACTTTTTATATGATTAATATTTAAACACGACTTAAAAGTTGATGACTTATGTCAATATATCACAACATAAAACTTTTCAAATCACAAAATTTTGATAAATTTATCTATTATTTTTATTGTCAATAATTAATGTTTTTTAGTATTTAAATCATAGGAAGTGAAAGGGATTTGTAGGGAGAGTAATAGAGTTGTTATATTGTCTGCCTTTTGAAAGAGGAAGCAAATCAAATTGGGTAATTCCATAAAATAACATTTCACACCAAATTAACTAAAACCTTCAAAGTGTTGTGATGATGGGAAAGTTTGTGGACCTTTGGTTGCCTATGTGTTTGAGTGAGGAAAAACCCCCCTTTTTTATTATTTAAAAATAATAATAATAATAATAATAATAATAATAATAATATAATAAATAAATAAATAAATAAATAAATACTGTTCCAATGTGACTAACCGAAAGAGAATGGATAATGTGATGTTTAAATGGATAAAGTTGAATCTCTCTCACTTTCAGCTCTTGTAGTCAAACATTTTTTTTCCCTCTTTGTTATCACTATTTTCATATAAGTTCTTGTTGGCTTATGATGTCTTGTCTAATTGAATCAGCTTGAATTCAATGCTTGAGCGTTCATTATCAATGACCAAGAGGGATGATGTCGTTGAATAATTTTGACAAAATATTAAAACTACAGTTATCCTACGTTTACAAAAGATCTTATGCTGACGTTTTTTTGTATAGATAGAAAATCGCCAGCAGAGCTTTTGCCCACGCATTTTAATGTTTGCGTCAGCAAAAATGCTCACGCAATGAAATGCGTAGGTAAAAAAAACGTATTTCTGGCCATACAACAAACGTCGACAGAAATCGATTTTTGCCCACGCAACAACATTCGGATTTATGCCCACGTGTAATTTGCCGACGCTATGACTCCCGTCGACAAAACTTAATTTCTGCCCACACATGATCCGTCGGCAGAAATGGGAATCTACCCACAAAAAAGCCTTTGTGGGCTTTTTGCCCACGCATGATACGTAAGCAGATAATGTTTTTTGCTGACACGTAGGTGAACATGACCAAAAGTTTCATTTTTGCCTATGCACAAAACGTCTCATAGCTCTATAATTGCCAACACATTTATTATATTATATTATATGTTTTGTGATCAATATTTAAAATAAAAATAATTTTAATTTCCTGTAACAAAATATGTTCAACATTATAACAACATCTTTAGACAATGTATTTGACCCTTAATTTTTTCACCAAAATATAACATCCAAAAAAACTATTTTTAGTGTTTGTTTCATGAGCTATTAGCTTTCATTTTGGCTATACAAAATGAACAAAAAAATATTGAATATACAAAACATGCTTCGCTTGGTCAGTTGGTATTCACAAATAAAATGACATTTTTAGCCTCTTCAAAATATACAAACCTGAAAAGGAATATTAAAGTCAATAAGCACAACATGCTCATAATTAATAAAACAAATTCATTTGCATGACTTTCAAGTCACATATGCTATATAGAAAGTGTCTAAGTAGTTCATATGAGTCAACTTGATTCTCAAAACAACAAAAAAAAATGCTTAGGTGCAACTTTCACTCTCCAACCAAACCTAACAACTACATAAAAAGTGTCTAAGTAACACTTTCACTATCAAACCAACATAAGAAGTACAAAAAATGTTTATAAAATACAATTTGGCTCCCAAAACAACTAAAATAGTTCATAGGAGTTAATTTGATTCTCAAGACAACATATAAATGCTTAAGTGCAACTTTTACTATTCAACCAAACCTAACAACTACATAAAAAGTGTCTAAGTAACACTTCAGACCAACATAAAAAGTACAAAAATTGTTTACAAAAGACAATTTAACTCCCAAAACAATCAAAATAGTTCATAACGGCAGGATAGCCGCAACATAATTTTGAACTTTAATTTTAAAAAAAATACCTAAGTATTTGAAGGTTCATCCCCTCCATGTCCTTGCTCCAACAATTTTTGAACATTGGACCATCTATCTTCCCACTTTTAAAATTTACTAATTAACTTCTCATTTTGTTTTGTCGTCTTTGCATATTTTTCCTTTACATCAGTTCATCTATCATCTTTGTCCTCTCTTCTTTATCATGTTCAAAAGGCAATTATTAGTTGGTGACGCTATAGATTTTGGGTCCTAAACCAGGGCTGATCAACTACCCAATACCTTTTTGCACACTTCTGCACTTGAGATTTTTTTAACACCATCTTAAGTTGATGCTTCTAGAATTCATAGCATTTGCAACTATATGAAAGGCCTAGTTAGATTGAATGTATTAAATAACACATGAATTCACCAAGCTATGATAATAAAACTTACATATGCATCTCTTGCCTTATCATTGATCCATCCTCCTTTTTCACGAAAATGACTTTCGTGGAACAACTCCACCTCGTCAACGTGGCTGCCCTTTTTCTTTTTATATAAAAAGAATACAATTAAGATTAGTCATAAAAATATGAGATGATGGTACAAAAGAATAATTACATTGCACTTTACCAATTTATGTTGAACTTGGATGAATGACTTTGCCTCAATTATGTGGTTGAAATGGACATCGGAGCGACTTCTTTTGTTCATCTCTTATTTTCTCTAATACAAGGAGTGACGGGAATTAGTACACCAAATTCTTATAAAACTATAAGTTAATCTGAGAAAAACATGCTTTCCATGCATATGACTCTAATCTATCACACAAGATATATTCCAATCTTCTGGTTTCTTTAGCTTTATCAGTGGATTGGCACGAGCTTCAACAGGTCCTCAAATTTACAATATTCTTTGGGCAAGTCTGCTCTATATTCCCGAAAGTTGACTACATCTGTTGTTCCAAGTACTTCTTTACAACCATTTTTGTTGAGTCAAACTCAAAATATGTCTGCATATTCAATAATACAAGTATAAGTCTACTCTTACATATTGAACAACTTAAAAATGCCTAAGTGTGACTTTCAAACTCAAACCAACCTAAAAAGCACCTAAAAAGTGTCTAAGTGACAGTTTCACCCTCAAAACAACTTAAAAAGGTCCTAAAAAGTGTCTTTAAAATAAGCCATAAAAAAACACACACACCAAACCTTATTTTGGTTCTTAACTTTAAAATAAGCCATAAAAAACACACATGCCAAACTAATATAGATCTCTAGCCTAATCATGAAAATTCATGTATCTTGTATTTTAGTTTAAAATTGATAATTTACTATAATAATAAACAAAAGTAAAAAAGTAAAAAGCCCAAAAACAAATTAGAGAAAAGCAAAGGAAAGCAAGCAAACAATTAATTAGATGCAATCCAGCTGATAAACACACACATAAAAGCAAACAAAAGATATCCAAGTTTACTTATAACAAACATTTCGTCGAACACCTAATGGGCTTCCAACGATGTAGACAAATTGAAAGAAAGAAGAAAAAAAAAGGAACAACAATGTTGGCGGGGGTCATGATTAATTGGAAAAAAAACATAACAGCAGTTCGAGGCGTGTGGATTGAAACAAAGAAGAAAAAAAGAAGGAACAACACTTACCTTCATGGCAAGAAGATGATGGCCTACAACGGTGAGAAGCTGATGGTGTGTAGCAGCGAGTGTGGGAAAAAAAAGGGGGGGAAAGAAAATGTGGGGAAAAATGAAAGAGTGATAGGGTTTTAAGAAAGTGTGGAAAAAAAAAAAAAGAAGGATTTAAAAAATTTTTGGTCACACACATTGCATGGGGAGAAACTAAAAATTTATGTCTACGCTCCTTTGCGTAGGAGAAATTAGAATAAGCGTCAACAAAAATCCAATTTAATGATTTTTATTAAGACCATACAACTTTTTGCCTACACATATATTTTTGTCGGGAGAAATGATGTTATGCCCACGCATTGAAAATTTGTTGGCAGAAATTAGCTTTGCCGACTTTTTTGTTGTGTTGATAGAAAAAAGTGTGGGCAAAGGCAAAACTTTTTGTAGTGTATTTAAATATATGGACAGGTCACTTTAATGCTACTTGATACATGAAATTTAATGTGAACTCAATATATATAACCACTTATTCATATATGGTAATAATTTTTTTAAAAAGGATTGTGGTTAAAATTTAATATCTAAAAGGAAACCCTAAAAATTAGGAACTATTTGATATATATTCAACCAATAATTTTGAATATGTATCTCCAAAATAATAAGGAGACTGTTCTTTTTTTTTTTTTTTTTTTCACATTTACATTTATGGTAATGATATGATTTTTCACTTTGACTCAACTTTAATATGGTTTATTTAAGAACAATTAACAATATGAGATAGCACACACATGACCTAGAAATATATTCTTGTATGCTAAGACAATCATATATGGCCAAAATTGCAATCCTTTTCATCATGTGTGGTCTTAAACAAGTAGATAATAATTTTAAGTGTCTTTTTCAAAGATATTTAATATTTAATAAACTAATAATTAACTTTTAGAAGAATTTTTATTTAAATTCACATAAAATAAAATGTTAATCTATTTAGTATTAAAATAAACCAAATACACCTTAACTTTAATTTAATATAATGTCTTATGAACTTTCATGATTCATGATTGATATATATATCGATCTATATCGATATAGCATATTCTTATAACTTAATTATTCAAATAATAATTTACTTCAAACTTTTCTCATAATTACCTATAGTTAAGAAAAATATATATCTCGAAAATTCTATCTCTTTTATTTATTTATTTTTTAAACAAATTAATAATATGAAATAATTTAAGGCAAAATTAGGGTCTTATCTTGTCTCAATGTGTGGTTAGTTATAGACAACAATAATAATGAACCCGACCTGTCACATTAATAGATTTAATCAAGCTTAAGTGGGTCCATTTGGGTAAAAATAAAAGAGGGTGTTTATTTATTTATTTTTTTAATTTAAAAATTGAAAAATGGAATAACTAGTAATGTTATTTTTAAAAAAAGAAAATAGCAAAACAGTATCATTAGTGCCATAGGGCTAAATCATGGCCAGAAGGGCAAACCTTGATTTATTATCATTGGATGGAATGTGGTTATAATATGCTGTCTGCCCTTCAAATTCCCAAAGTATATGTTTTTCTAAATCTTTTTTTTTTTTAAAAATAATAAAAAAAAAAGAGAAATAAAATAATAATAAAAATTAAATTCAACTTTCCATTCTTAGAAGAATACAAGTGGAGAGTGAGAGAATGCGAACTTGACATTAAAATTTATCAAAGTTGAGCTATCACGAGTAAGTTGCATTATATATATATTTGAATTTATCTTTTAAGAAAAATACAAATGGAGTGAGAGATCAATGCATAGATTAAAATTTATTGAAGTGAAGCTATAATAAGTGAGTTGCAATATATATATATAAAATGAAATGAATCTTTTATACTAACTAATATAATTCATCTTTAAATTGGTTGTTGTACGTGTCTTGATTTAGTTTTTCTTTTTTTTTTTTTTTTTTTCCTTAATGAAGAACGTTAGAGATTTTGCGTTGGCTTTATTTTTAAAACTTGTTGTGGCAACTGTCCTTCGGGATGTTCCAATGAATATTGTTCCCAACAGAATGATGTTAGTTCAATTGTTGATCCTGGAGAATATACTTTCCTTCTCTGGAAAATTTTGAGTGCTTTATTTTCACGATTTTCTTTTCTTTTCTGGACTGTGCATAATATGTTTTAGGGTTGTTCCTCTTTTTTGTTGTGCATATTTTAAGAGAATATTATTCTCTTTCTAGGGTTTCACTTTGAAGATTATTTTGAGTTGTTATCTTGTATTTGTGCTGAAAACACAAGTGTGTACTATGTGATTGTGAATCGTTTGTTATTGTAGATCTTGAGTATTTCTCTAGATTTTGTTGAATCGTTCTACTACAACTTAAGAGAGATTCTCACACTTAGGGGAGCCTAAGTGATTATTCACTAATATTCTCACACTTAGGGCTAAGTTTCATTGAGGCAAAGTCTCACATTTAAGGAGAGCGTAAGTGATCATCCACGAAATTAAGCTATTTGTGTGTCACAATAATAGTAATTTATTTACAAATAAGTACAACGTTATAATTGCTTGAACTTATATATTAGTGAAATTATCTTTTCTAGGCACACTGGCCTCTCAGACATAAGTGGTATTGTGTCGAACAGGGTTACCAAACTCTATGTTTTATTTGTATTTTATTTTTTCTATATTTATCTTTGATGTTCTTGAAATTGATGTAATATCACGTGTAACAAGTTTTTTTATATGTTAGATGGTCTTTATTTAAAAAAAGACTGATGTTTTACCCTAATTGATTTACTATTATTTTGTCTTAAACATTTAATTTCAACATAATCAAGTCATAAACATGGTATAAGAGGTAAATTTTATACCTTCATAAAATCTAAATTCAGAGAAACTATTATCCTTCAACAAAATTTATAAGTTACACCCAAAAAAAGAATTCAATTTTGCTTATCTACATAAAAAATAATATATGGGGGGAAAATTAGGGCAAGTATTCTTTTTCTAAGATTAAATTTCAAAGATGGAAATGGAAAATATATATTTCTCTCTGTGAATGCCAACAAGATATGGCTCATAAATTGGGCTAATTTAATTGAATGCCTTTCTCCTTGCACTTTGGTGTAAGATATAATTTTTCTTTAAAGAAAATCATAACTTCTAATCACCCTTTGGACCAAAAACAATGAAGAAGCTTCTTTTTCAATTTTTTTTTTTAAAAATTATATAATATAAATTTATATACTATAAGCAATGTTTAAAATAATGTCAATGTCTACGAAAATGTAGAGGACTAAAAATATTGATATCAATATAAATTTTTAGAAAAATTACAAAAACAAAAAATTCAAAAATATTTTTCACTTTTTAAAACCAGTTAAAATGGCAGCTGGTATATTTATGAATTTTTTTAACAATATAATGTTGATTCACTCCTTTAAGTGGATTCTTAACCTATACATATATGAATGGATTAAATTTAATACCATAACTTATAAGTCATAAATTAAAGTTGGTGGGAGCAATCTCATAGTCATAGTTAATGAAGAGAGAGAGAGAGAGAGAAAAAAAAAAATAGAATCTCACCCAAACAATAAATAAAATAAAAATGAGAATACAAACAAATACAAAAGTGGAAATAAAAAAAAGAAGTTGAATATTAGAGAGAGAGAGAGAGAGAGAGAGAGAGAGAGTAATTGGAGTCCATTTGTTGGTATTTGCAAACATTGTAATAAGACAGAAATATATGCCTCATTATTCCATTTGGGATAATTTCCTTCATGAGAATTTGTATAAAAATAAATAAATATATATTTATATATATCATAGATTTATTTAATATATACTTTCTAAGTATTGCTATACAGGTAACACACAGCATTACCAATCTAAAACTTCACATGTTACATTTTGATACTTAATGATAACATTAGAAAAAAAGAAAAAAAAAATTATAGTGGTAGTTATAGCCAAACTTGAACTTTTTTTTTTTAAAAAAAATAATTATATCGTATATGATGGGGAAGAAAATTGGTTTTCTTTAACCCTTATATTTAATTCAGCAAGTCAAATATTTAACGTTCATTTTGACACACATTCACAAGTAATTAATCACTTGTTAGTTGTCACGTTTAATAAGCCATCAAAGAAAGTTAAACATGATTTGATGACAATTTTTTGTTTTTTTTTTTGTTTATTTCTTTGCCATTTCTTTATTATGTTTTTTTTCTTGCTTTAATTTGAAAAAAAATGAAATGAAACAAGTTTTTACAAAATTGTTTATTTTTTATTTTAAAAAATTGGTCTACTTAGATTTTAAAAACAATTTTAGAAATTAGATAATAAAACAAAATAACTCATATGTAAAAGTAAAACTAATAAGTTTAATTTTTAAAAATAAAAAATAAAAAGTAAAATGGCAACTAAACTAAGTTAAATAATTCAAATTTTTTCCTAGTTTCTGTCCAACTAACCATTAATTTAAGCCAAAAGAATGACTAAAACTTCTTTCTTCCTACAAATCAAATAGTGGAGTTTGAACTCGACATACTTGACTAAAGATCATTGTTCATCTACTAAAAACTAAGTTAACAATAACGACCATATATAAGAGCTAATTAAAAACTATACAAGAAAATTGAATAATTAGTTTGAACTTTAGAAAAATGTAAAATGTAGTTTTTTTCGTTTATTTTTACTTTAATAAATGGGATAGATAAATTTTGGACGAGAGTACATGTTTAACTAATTGAACTATATTTTAGAGATAATCTATTAAAATTTAATACCACGTTTTAAACCATTTGAAAATTTTCAGAAAATTCTAAAGATACTTAATGTAGAGTAAACACTTAATTAATGTTTCTTGAAAATTTGTTTAATTTATAAAAAAAAAAAAAAAAAAAAGCAATTTATTTAGTAGTAATGGTGTTGAAAGTTGAAAATCATCTTGAACTTGGATGCCATTGGCCGGCCAGACGGAATTTCGGCCAAAAGTCAAAGCTGCCGTTAATTTTCCGTTTACTGATAATCAAAGTGTGGATCCAACGGTTGGTGTAATTGGATTATTAACTCAAATTAATACGTAAAAACTGGTTGGTAATCAGATTTATAGAAAAGAAACATATGATGGGACAATCAGGACCGTCAGATCTTGCTGGGCCCACACTGCCCTAACGTGTATGATATGCAACCCGTTTTTCCCTCCCAGAGTTTTCACCCCTTCTTTTTATATCCTAATCTCCCACCCCGGCGCGTGCATTACACTGTCTTTATAATCTTAAACCTACAAGAAGAAAAAAAACAGTAAATTAGAGCATCTAAAACTACAATTTGATAGATTGACCTATCTAGAGTTTTTTCAAGACAAGGTTTTATTTTAATATTTCATTTCCCTTCCTTTATTGTTCCATTTCTGTCTATAAAACTCTCTCCTATGTCTTCTTCCTTTAGATCTCTTCTTTATATTTTGTCTCTGATAACTACAACGACAACATACTATTTTTTATATTTAGCTTATAACAACAATAATAATAAGCAAAATTGTTTCTTCTTCCAGTAATAAGCAAGAGCTAGCGAAAATGAAGATAAGAGAACAAAGTGAGCTAAACCAAAACAAGAGCGGTAGAAGAGGAGAAAAACATACTACAAAAGAAGACTTGGTATTGGTGACTGAAGTGCACGAGTGGAAGAGCGCGTGGGGAAGGAAAATAAAAGGCGATTTATTTCATCTTCATCTTCTTCCTTTGATTTCACTGCAACAGTTTATAAAAATTAAAAAAGAAAAACGCTTCCAAATGGTTTTCTCTGCCACTCTCCACTATTACTACTCCTCTGTTTTTTCTCTTCTTCCTTTTCCTTTTTAACTTTCGTGGGCCATTCATCTTCTTCCTCGTCCCTCTTTCTCTCTCTACAAAACCTCCCTCTTCCTCTTTCTCTCACTACACCCATTTCTCTCTCTTTCTCTCTCTCTCTCTCACTCTCTCATGGCTTCTCGCCGGCAAACCATTTCTGGTTTTGCCAAATACCACCATAACATACCACTATTCATCTCTCTTCTCTAGTTCCTCTTCCCCCTTCTGTTTTCTCTCTCTAAATCGACAATGGCTGCTGCAATTTCTCTTTGCTCTGTTTTTCTTCTTCTTCTTCTGACTCGGTGGGTCGACTCGGAGCCGACTCAGGATCGACAAGCCCTTCTCGATTTCTTCTCTAAAACTCCTCACGCCAATCGGGTTCAATGGAATACTTCTAATTCTGTCTGTAATTGGGTTGGCGTTGAGTGCGATTCGAATCAGTCGTTTGTTTACTCTCTTCGTTTGCCTGGTGTTGGCCTTGTCGGACCGATTCCGGCCAATACAATCGGGAAATTGACTCAGCTCCGAGTTCTCAGTCTCCGTTCCAACCGTCTCTCCGGCGAGATCCCATCGGATTTTTCCAATTTAGTAATGCTGCGGAATCTGTATCTTCAGGATAATGCTTTCGCCGGCGAGTTTCCGTCGAGTTTGACTCGTTTGACTCGGCTTACTCGGCTGGATTTGTCGTCGAACGAATTCTCCGGTCCGATTCCGCCGTCTGTTGACAATCTGACTCACTTGAGTGGGATTTTCTTGCAGAACAATGGGTTCTCCGGTTCACTCCCGAGTATCTCAGCCGTTAATTTAACAAACTTCAATGTCTCTAACAACAAACTCAACGGTTCGATTCCGAAATCATTGGCTAAATTCCCCACCTCCTCCTTCGCCGGGAACTTAGATCTCTGCGGCGGACCATTTCCACCCTGCAACCCATTCCCTCCCTCTCCATCTCCGTCACAAAACCCTTCACCAGCCCACAAAAAATCGAAGAAACTCTCCACAGCGGCGATAATCGGAATCATAATCGGCGCCGTTTTCGCAGCTTTTCTTCTCCTCCTCGTCCTCATCCTCTGCATTCGGCGGCGGTCCCGCGGACAACAGACGAAGTCAGCGAAGCCACCATCGGCGGTGGGAACGGCGGCTCGATCAATTCCAGTAGCAGAGGCCGGAACGTCGTCGTCGAAAGACGACATTACCGGAGGATCAGTGGAGGCGACGGAGAGGAACAAGCTGGTGTTCTTCGAAGGAGGGATTTACAACTTCGATTTGGAGGATTTGTTGAGAGCTTCGGCGGAGGTATTGGGGAAAGGAAGCGTGGGAACGTCGTACAAGGCGGTACTAGAAGAAGGGACGACGGTGGTGGTGAAGCGGCTGAAGGATGTGGTGGTGACGAAGAAAGAATTCGAAACTCAAATGGAAATTTTAGGGAAAATTAAACATGAAAATGTGGTTCCTCTCAGAGCATTTTACTTCTCCAAAGATGAAAAACTGCTTGTTTATGATTACATCTCCACCGGAAGTTTGTCGGCCAGCCTTCACGGTCAGTACCTTCTTCTTCCTCCTCCTCCTCTGCTTTTTTTTTTAATGATAAAATATCACTTTGGTCCTTTTATTTTTCTAAATCCAATTTTAATCCCTTGACTTTTAATATTTCTTAAAATTAGTTATTTTGTTGATTTTTTATTACTTTTTAAACGTCTTTATTAGCATTCTATTTAGCCCATTTCTATTATAAATTAAATATTTTTGGAACTACATGAAGTAAAATTAGAACATATGGACTAACAATGAAATCTAAAATATATTTTAATTTGGTGTAATAAATATTTATTATTATTATTATTATTTTATTCCAGCGCTTGCATTGTTCTTTGGGAAAGTAGAAACTATTTGACTACATTGAAGCTTGGGAAGTGACCCCATTTGGGATTTAAGTCATTAAAAAAAAGATAATGTTTTTTTAGGAGAAAAAGAAAAGGCTTAAATTCATCCTTTCATTATAAATATAGTTTTAATATTTCTAGCTAAAAGAGAGTTGGATTAGAGTGGGGATTCAAATATGGAATGGAGTGACTGGATATTTTTATTTTTCTTTCTTAGTATAATAAATGAACTTTAAATACTCTTAAATTATGTCTATATTAATATTAACGTAATTTAGGATTATTTTCAAATATATTCAAATATAGTAAAATAAGCTAAAATATTTACAAATATAATAAAATATTACGGTTTATTAACAATTACACTTTGCTATCTAAAATAATTACTCGTGTCTTAACTTCATTCTATAATAATTTACTAATATGGTTATACTATGTTTTATAAGAGTTTAATGTTAAAAATTACAAATTTTTGCCCAAAAAAAAAAATGTCTTGCCGTATTTGAGTAATGTTTTTATCTCCTAAATTAACTACATTCTTTAGATATGGTTTAATAAAAATTTAGGAGTAAAATGAAAATTGATTTAATCTATATTATTTACTATAATGTTTGAAATTTTTAGTAAAAATTCAAAAGTAAAAGTATTTTAAATATGTTTTTATTTTTGAAGGGAGTTACTTATACATGTTTTTGAAATGTTAGAAACTTTAATTTTATTTGGAAAAAGGAAAAAACAAACTTTAATTTAAATAAAGAAATGATAATTTGAGAGAAGAATTGGAAAAATGGGTGACAGCGCATGGGTGGCTTTTTGTTCAAGAATTCACATTATGAGCATGTAGTGATGGAGAAAAAGTAATAACAAAATTCACTTTATTAAAATTTGCATATTAATTAAATATCAAGGAGTAGGTTTTTTATGCATTTATTTCGAATAATTAATATTTCTTTAGAAAAAAAATTGTTTTATTTATTTATTTATTTATTTTTATATAAATTAAGTATAAATTTAATGCCGACCAGCTCAAAAGTGCACTTGCTTTAATTCCACACTTTCGAGAGACATTCTTAGTTTTTCCTCAGACATTCAGCATTCTTTCAGGTTTCATTAATTTCTCTTAATTTTGAACTCTACCCTCTTTCACCAACCCCAATTACCGTTTTAACCCTTATAAATTATGTCAATTTTATTACTAAATTACCAAATTACCCTTAAATTTTGCCCTAAAGTTGCAAACCTTTCTTAGATGTTTTAAAACTCTCCTTGGATAAAAATTGATGTAATGTAGTAGTAGTAATGACCTCATACGATGCGATAGTGTTTAAGTTCTTATTTTCGTTTCAAGTCAGTGTTGTCACACTATTCTAACCGATCTTTACTCTAAGAGTAATTTAGAAATATTTTTAATAAGGATAGAAAGTAATAATACTGTAACTTTTGTTCTAAGTTTTTTTTTTTTTTTTTTTTCTTTTGATTTAGAATATTTTCTTTTAAGTCATAACTCTTCATCTTTAAACATTGGGGTTGGTTTTTTCTATGATGACCTAACAATCAGAGGGATAAGTTAGAAAGAGAAAAGAAAAAAAAAGAAAAAAAAGATGGCTTGTGAATAAAGAAAGCTATCACTCACTGAAGTGTTTATTTTTTGTAGTTTAAAGTTGGTGACATATATATATATATATATATATTTATTTATTTATTTATTTACTTTTCTTTTTTTCTTTTGGGGGTTGCTTTAAACTTATAATTGAAGCCTTGGTTTTAGGCTTTTAACACAGGGCCTCACTTTGCGTCTGCCACTTCTGAAATAATGATAATTGCCCAAAAACCCTTTTTCCAGTACCATTTAGGCAGTCCCGTTGTCTTTCCCTTTTAGCACAAAAGTCCCCACTCCTCTTTTCCTATCAAATTCTTAGGGAAATAAAATAATTCATTGATTTCATTTTTTTTTTTTTTTTATTGATATGGGTTTCTGTACCTATCTTAATTGAGGAGAGAACGATATTGAAAAAAAAAATGTTTCGAGCGAAATATTTGGCTTTCAATTGAGATGTTAAACCCATATTTCAAATCCCGACTTCATTCGACCAAGCTATAGGTTTCAACATTGCCCCAAATCAACTCCTTTAAACTTATGTGTTACACATTTTTCTTTTCTAAATTCTTCTGTTAATCTTACTTTTCAAAACCTAGCTTCATATTTTAAAATATTAATAAGAAGTATATAACTAAACAGGAAATTTACATTTTCAAAAATTAAAAGTAAAAAATCAAAATAAGACTTTAATTCTTTTTTGTTTTAAAATTAAATTTTTTGAGTTTACTAGGTTGATGAGAAAACAAACATAAATTTGAAGGTAAGGAATAGAGTAGTTATGAAAAGGGTAAGAGTGATTAATTATACTTAAATCTTTTTTAATTGACTCTTAACTCTTAACTAATTGTGTTTATATTGATTTTGAATGTCACAGGAAGCAGAGGCTCCGGCAGGACGCCGTTGGACTGGGATTCAAGAATGAGAATAGCTCTAAGCGCCGGCAGGGGATTAGCGCATCTCCACCTCGCCGGCAAGGTGGTTCACGGCAACATTAAATCCTCCAACATCCTTCTCCGCCCGGATCACGACGCCTGCATCTCCGATTTCGGCCTAAACCCACTCTTCGGCACCGCCACGCCGCCGAATCGCGTCGCCGGCTACCGGGCGCCGGAGGTCGTCGAAACCCGAAAAGTCACATTCAAATCCGACGTTTACAGCTACGGCGTTCTCCTCCTTGAGCTCCTGACCGGGAAAGCCCCGAACCAGCAATCCCTCGGCGAGGAGGGAATCGACCTTCCCCGGTGGGTCCAGTCCGTCGTCCGGGAGGAATGGACGGCGGAGGTTTTCGACGCGGAGCTGATGCGGTTCCATAACATTGAAGAAGAGATGGTTCAATTACTGCAGATCGCAATGTCCTGCGTTTCGACGGTTCCCGATCAGCGGCCGGCCATGCCGGAAGTTGTACGGATGATCGAAGATATGAACAGTCATAGAAGTGAGACCGATGACGGGTTGCGCCAGTCTTCCGATGACCCTTCGAAAGGATCGGATGTGAACACGCCGCCGGCGGAATCTAGAACTCCGCCGAGAGTGACGCCGTAGAAAGGGCAAAAAGGGAAAAAGAAAAGAATTGTTAATTTTCTCGGGAAACAAACAAGGTGGGGCCTCCTTCAAATTTGTGCATAAAAAAGGGATTAAAAGTGGTTGGTTTGATTGAAGGGGAAACGGTCCAATTCTTCCATTTGTATTTTCTTCAAGTTATTTTTAATTTTATTTTCTTCATTTTTATTTTTATTTTTAGTTTGTAATGATTTTACAAGAATGGGAAAATTGGAGTGATCTGGGTGGTGTGGGGGAAGTTTTCATGTGCATGAAAATGGTGGTCGGAGAAAACTTGGGAATTGACCTTCTGGTCAATACAGCTTTTTTTTAATTATTTTTATTTTTATTTTTATTTTTATTTTTATTTTTTTTTTCACTTTTAACTCATAATAAATGAATTTGAGCTTTTATTATTCAAAACATATAAGATTAAACAATAATCAAATTAACTAAAATTAATCGAAATAAGAGTAATACTTCAGTGCAACTTAGACCACACTCATTTTAATGCATCCTCACTCTTTTATTGCATATTAATAAAAGTTTGTCATATGATACTTAGGTGGGTTGCACTACAATGGGTGCATCCTGATATCTACCTAAATATTTTTTTCAACCTATCTCATTACCGATGAGTTATTTAGGTGAACTAGTTTGATAGCCTAAATTTATACATGGTTTCTTCATAATTTATACTGAAGTGGCAAAAGTGACAGTAAACCTAAATTCATTATTTATGTTCATCTGATTAATGAATTAATAGTGTTATATGAAATGATAACAACATGCATGGATTGTTTGAATCTTTGTTAGTATTAAAAAGTAGTTTTGGGAAGAAAAGCACTATAAATTATGTAAAACAACTTCCTATTTTGGTGATGTTTCTGTCTTTCTATAAGTCCTGTAGTTTTCACTATGAAGATGGAAATTTAAAAAAGCATTAAGTAACAAAAAAAAAAAAAAAAAAAAAAAAACTCTCACAACGTACGATTGTGTCTCTTATCCTTCAATCACACTCAAAAGAAGACTAGACAAATGAATAATTATTTAAAAAGTGTCCATACTCCCAATTTTAATATCAATAAAAGATGCTTAAATACATAGATAGATAAAAGACAAATGTTTAAACTTGAAACATTTGCTTCATGCATCCTATCCTCTCTGTTATATATAACTTTTATTTTTTTTTAATTAAGACTCTAAACTTTTAATTTTAATTATAATATAAATCTTTATTGTTATTAAAAAAAAGAGGGCAAGGGAATGGGTAAATTACATTAACAATCCCTTATTTCGAAGTATTCCCACTGTTAAACTTACTATTAACATGTCACATCAATGTTTAACTATATTATTACATAACTAAACTCATTAAAATTAAAATTGAAAATTCATGAAAATTTAATCATGTAACCAAAATATCTAGTAGGAAGTGCATAGTACACTAAAAACTTGATAATTTAGACCTATAGATTCTATCTATGGAAACTTAAATTCACAATATACACTATCGTACTTAATATCATCTCATCTTAGTGAACAAACAAGAAAGTGTTACCTACCCAAAATACCCTTTTCCACTTTTTTGAGACTTTTTTTTCTTTTTTTTTTTGGTTTTACTTTTTCTCTTATTGTAAGTGAGAAGAAGCAGTACTTTATCTTTCTTACATACTCAAGCTGGCAATGAGACCAAATAGCAAATCAGGGCATTATTCGTACCCAAAAATTTGCCTTGGGAAAGATAAAATGTTTACTTTAAAAAAAAAATAAAATAAAATCAAGTGGCACATGGGCATGTAACCTAGCTTCTTTGTATAGCCCCTTTTTCCTCTCTAATTCTTGTTCAATCAATTCAACCAAATTATTTAAATTTGACCGCTTTACTTTACGTTTTATACATGAACTTACTAGTTATGCAGCTTTAGAGAGAAAGTTAGAACATTCAATTCATTATTTATCAAGATTTTATTAAACTATAAGGACTATTTATGAGGTTTTATCAAACCATACGAATTAAATTCTAGCTTTTAAAACTATAACTGTTAAATTCTAACTTTCTCCAAAGTATAAGAACCAAATTTATAATTTAATATTTATATATTTATATATTTATTGATTAATTGATATTTAACCTAAAAAAATTATTTTAAATAGAAATAATATCAAATTATTTACAAATATATATAACAAAATTGATAGACCTAGGTAGACATTTATTCATATTTATATAGTAAAGTGATAGACATCTATTGGAGTCTATCACAGATAGAAATTAATATATTTGTAATTATTTTTAATGGTTTTTATATTTTTGAAAATATCATTTTAACCTAAAGTTGAATAATAATCACGTGGAGGTAGTAGTTGTCTGTTTGTAATGTTCCTTTTAGTACATCAAAAAGAATAAAATTCAAACATTATCCCTAGTATAGTATATACATCCTAATAAGTGTACAAACAATTGGATAGAAAAATATTAAGTCAAATCAATGAATGGCATGCAATTATACAACAACTAATAAACATAAGTTTTCTTTTTTCTACAAGAAGAAAATGTGGATACTCAATTATATAAAAATGAAAAGCCATTAGAAAAGTATTGATATAATAAAACAAGAGGTAAACAATAAAAGCTGTGAGGGGTGGTTTTTTCTTTATTTTTGGAGTTAAATCATAAAAGAAAAAAAAAAAAAAGTTTGAACTTTTAGTAAAGATTTATTGAGCTTTGAAATTTGTTCCAAAAATATATTTGAAATACTTTTTCATTAAAATAATATCAGTCACATGAACCAATTTTGTAACTGATGTGTAAATTGATCAGGTAAATGATTTTGACAATATATATCGAGATGAAATAAATGATAATAACAATTTTAGTTAGTCTTCTTAGTTCACGTCTTCTGTTGATTAGACATCAATTTTCACCATTTATTTTAGTAGAAAAGATGTTCTAAAAATTATTTTAAATTTTACGGTTTTTTTTTTTTTGGAAAAATTACTTTTTTTTAGTCCCCAAATTTATAAGAATAAGTCCATTTAGTCTATATGTTTTCAAATTATAACTTTTTTGTCCCTAAATTTTTTACAAATAGGTTTAAGAGGTCTCTCAAATAATTTATTGTTATTATTTTAGATAATTATATGATATTTTACTTTAGAAGAATAATTTTTGAATACCATCTCCTCCTAAGAACTATTTTCTTCTAATTTTAAATATAATATAATTGTTCTAAAGAAAATCAAAGAAAAAACATTTAAAGGAAACTTTCTATTTTTAAAACTTCAGGAACTCAAAATGAATATTTTGAAAATATAGGAACTAAATTGATCTATTCTTATAAATTTGGAAACTAAACAGTTACATTTTAAAATTCAATAACCGAACACACATATTATTCCAAATTTAAAACTAAAAATGTAAATTTTCATTTTTCTTATAACAAAATTCAAGTTTGAAGGAGTCTA
This sequence comes from Citrullus mucosospermus, assembly GCA_030954485.1. Classification (NCBI taxonomy): domain Eukaryota; kingdom Viridiplantae; phylum Streptophyta; class Magnoliopsida; order Cucurbitales; family Cucurbitaceae; genus Citrullus; species Citrullus mucosospermus. The sequence goes on from CM062065.1 coordinate 2,783,944, forward strand.
CCTACCTATTTTTTATAATATAACTTTCTAAACTAAAATAAAATTATTGTAAGTATTTGTTTTTTTTCCCCCCTGTAATTAAAGGATATGAAAAGTAAATTTTCCATTATTGGAGAAACTGAGTGAAAAGAAAAAAAAAAAAAAAAAGGCAATGAGAGATTGCCACGTGGTGTGAAAATCATTTCCATGATTGGGGGCAGTGGACCGGACGACAGGCTGGGTCTGGTTGGCTAACTTTTTCTCAGCCCAATAGTTGTGTGTCAGCCTTTGGCTCCGGCCACCGTGGACCACCCCATGCCTCCTCGTCCCTCCGCTGCCTCTGCTGTTCATCTAACCTATTAGATCGGCTCGTAAACTCGTTATGTTGAAGTCGAAACATTGCAGATATTAGAGTCCACTAAACAATAATTCATAGAACTCAAATTTAGATTGATTCATTATGGAGTAATTTGATGGACAATTTAGCCATTAACTTCAAATGGATAGAGTGAATTATTATAATAGCTCACTTCATGTTTCGGACTCCAATTATAATAGTTGATATTTTAACTATTATGATCTACAATTAAAAATAATATTACTAATTTTTAAAATTTTTCTTGGTTACTTATTCTCTTTTTCTCTATTTGTTACAATGTTTATTATTTTCTATGCATGATTATTTGTCTCCACCCACAATACAAACTATAATAATCAACTAAGTGACACTCTTAGAACACCTGTTTGATTGTACATTCTCTTTAAAGTTGAGGAGAAAAAAAGAAAAAAAAAAAAAAACTGCCCAGCTCATAAATTCCATATAAAGTGGGTGCAGAAAAATTAAAAGAATTTTGTTTCACTCTATTTTTTATTTTTGAAATATAGTTATAACTTTTCGTAATATATATAAATACTACTTTGATTCTTATAATTTCAACTTTGGTTCAATTTGATCTTTTTATTTTTAAAATATTTATGTTTGGTTCATGTATTTTTAATTTTGGTCTTTACACTTTCAAAAGGTTTATTTTGCTTCTTGTATTTGTAAGAAGTGATTATTTTGGTCGTTTTAAAATGAAAATGAATAGACAAAAATGGTCAATTTTTAATAGTATAGAGACTAGACATTTAAAACTATAGGAACTAAAATGATTCAAAAATTGAAAAAAAGAAGACAAAAATATATATTTTTAAAATATAGAGATCAAAATAAACTAAAGTAGTATAAGCATTCAAAATGGATATTTAAAAAAAAAAAAGGATAAATATCATTTTTGTTTAGAAGAGGACAAATATCAATTTATATCTTTATATTTTGAGTGTTGTATCAATTAAAATCCTATAACTAATAATTATATTAATTTAAACCTTAAATTTTTGGAAATGCATTAATTTACATGCTTCCAAATTTCATTCGACCAATATTGTGTGAAATTTATAATTTAAGTCAATTAGATCTCCTAAATTTTCATACGTCAATCAATTTAGACTCTTCGTTACGATTACCTTTGAAAATCATTAACGAATTAATTCTCAAACATGGGTAAAATTTTTCAAATGTTAGTTTTACAAAATGGACTACTAGAGTAAATGCATGCCTCATAGACATAGTTTTCAAAGAAACTTTTGTCTAAGAATCTAAATTAATTCATTTATAAAAGTTCATGTGTTTAACTAATACAATTATAAGCTTCACACAAGGTTTTTTCAAACAAAATACAATAAAAGATGTAAATTAATACATACAAAAATTTAAGATTTAAATTGATGCAACTCTTAAAATTTACAAATATAAACTGATATACATTATTCTCTCAAAAAAAAAAAAAAGTATACATCGAAAATAATTTAATATATTTTAACTTGTATATTTTTTTTTAAATTCAATGATATATAGAGTGAAAAATACAAACCACTAATTTTTTGAGTAAGAACGTATATTTTAACTAATTGAAATACGCTCACATTGATTAATTAGGTTTTGAATATAATTAACCAATATTATATTGAAGTTTTTCTTGTCCTTGTATTTAGATGGTTAGATCGAAAATTGGCAATTAATGAAATTTAGGAAACATGATTTTTTTTATTCTTCACTATTATTTATTTTTTCCTTTTTTTTTTTTCTTTTTCGAATTTTCTAAAATAATTTACATTAACTTTTCTATTATTTTATAATATCATGAATTATAATTGTTTCCCTTTCAAATATATCCACATGTTGTAAAGAAACGGAATAAAAGTGGTTGACAATTAGGGTTAGCCCCACAATATATATATATATATATATATATATATATATATATATATATATATATATCCCAATGAATGGAATCAATGAACTTGTATTCATGAATGATAATCAATTCAAACCTTTATAAATAAAGTTTTGAGATGTTACCAATGCTTCCTTACATAAAGATTTTTTCTTTTAAAATATAATTTACTTATTGTTTTATAATCTTGGTAAAAAGCATTTTTAAAATTTTAATTTTATTCAAATATCAAATGCTTTGGGGTATGATTATTTTCAAATTCTTAGTATTTATTTTGGAGACTTGGGCTTTTAAGAAGTATAATTTCACCCAAATGGTTAGTATAACTCATTAATTAAAGTAGGTTGGAGTTTGGAATTCTTTACCCGTCCTACACATTTGTTATTGTAAAAGAAAGAAACATTTTTAAATAATGAAGAATTTAAACAAGTTTAACATTTTTTCTATTTAAAGTATGTATTAAAATAAAAATGAATATTAAAAGAGAAGAACCTAGGCATAGTCTAGACTATACTTATCATTGTATAGCCTAGACAGTTGTCTAATAAAAAATTGTCATGTGGCAGATAGTTACAAAAAACAATTTTTTTATAATTATTATTTTTTTGTGTGTTTAGAGAAGAGAAACATGGAATTATGTGCAACCGCTTAATCATTGTTCGTTATGAATGGAGCGTACATATTTTTAAAATTGATTAAAAAAAAGTACTTCCAAAATGATTAGGATGATTGTGACCACGAAAATCACAACAATCTCAAACCGGACCCAAAACAAAGAGGAAGCAAATTGTTTATATACACCTAATTACTTGTCCAATTTATATTTAAACTATGTCCTCTCACTATTATTTTTAATTGAAAATTATAGGTATCACTTCATAAACATTTAGGTGTTTGAGTAACAAGTTGGTTTTTGAAAATTAAGGTTGTATAAACACAAGTTTCATTTCTAAGTTTTGTACTTTGTTATCTACTTTCTACCAATATTTTTAAGAAAAACAATCAAAGTTTTGAAAAAGGAAATAATATTTAAAAACCTATTTTTGTTTATGAAATTTTGCTAAGAATTCAACTCTTCTACTTTAAAATGATGAAAACCAATGTACAAAATTGAGAAGAAATATAATAGATATAATTTTCAAAAACCAAAAACCAAACCTTGAAGTCTTGTTTGGTAATCATTTGACTTTTTTACTTTTAGTTTTTGAAATTTAAGTCTATACACACTCATTGCACCTTCAAAATTTCTTGTTTTATTATTATTATTATTATTTTTTACCAATGTCTTAAAAAATCAAGCCAAGTTTTGAAAACTAAAAAACAAAAATTAATAATAATAATTTTTAAAACTTGTCTTTATTTTTGAAATTTGACTACTAAGAATTCAACCCTTTTGCTTACGAAAGATGCAAGACCATGGTATATGAAATTGAGAGAAAATAAACTTATTCAAAAAAATCAAAACTAGAAAACCAAATGGGTACCAAACATGTGATAACCCAATAGGTTTTAGTTCCTTTGTTTTGTTGTTAGATTCTAGAGTGTTTTTAAAATTCTAAGTTAAGTTTTGCAAATTAAGAAAATAGATTTTTTTTTTCTTTTTCTTAAATATTGTACCCAATAGCTTTTAGTTCAATAAAACATTATGTACTATTATTTTCTTAGTTGTTATTATTATTATTATTATTATTATTATTATTATTATTATTATTATAACATGTAGAAGGAGATATTCAAACTTCTTACCTTGATGATAATACTAAAAATAATAAGTTAAAAAGACAGTATGTAAATCTATTGCATAGCGCACTAAATTGATAAGAATAGTTATCTTTTGAAGTAATTATAACCATCTTAAAATTGTTAGTAGTTATTCTCAATTATAATCATCTTAATTTCATTTCGTTCAATCTAAGAATAATATTACGAATACCATAAATAAAATTCCACTCATTTAAGCCTACGAATTTTTTGAGCACACATGGGAGGAAGGAATAGAGAAATATATCGTTTTATTTTTTAGAAAACTTTTGTGCTTTGAAACTAATTAAAAGACTATTTATAAAATTTCTGTTTGTTTTCTTTTAAAAAAAAAAACGTATTGTTAGAGACATCTTAAATTTACTAGTGAAAACACAAAGATTGTCTCTTTGAAAAATTTAAAGACTAAAGTGACATAAAAAACATTAGATTGAATTGAAACAACTTCAATTATTCTACGACGATGATCTATTTTTTAAGCAATCTATGTCCTACAATATAGTACTATTTAGTTTGTAGCCAATACAGTTTATAGATCCTAGTGAACCTTATTGTAAAAGTTCCTTCTCAAGTAGCTGCCTTTGGTCACGAAAATTTATACCCTAACACCTTTCTCTAGAACCCACCCTTAAAAGCTTATGGTGCAACTTTTAGAACTCTCCATGTTGCACGTAACATCTTTTCTTTCATGAATTTTGTTCTGTTTAAGCTAATTAAGGCAATATGTCACTTGAGTTAGAGGTTAGACGTTCGATTATTTCATTTTCACTTCTTGATCTTTCAACGTTTTACAATATCTTGACATAACATATATAAATTTATACTATATCTCACTTTTTTCTTTCGAAATCAAACTAACTTGACATGATCTATATGTTATTGGGGGATTTCGTTTTTTAGAATACTTATTGAAGTATAACTCAATTGGTTAAATTAAGACATTGTAATCTTGATCAAAGGGTCAAAAGGTTATTATTAACCTTACATATTGCTCAACCCTTAAGAGAATGTTTTTTTTGGTTAAATTACAAGTTAGTCCCTCAATTTTCAATGTTGTGTCAAATAGGTCCTTAGACTTCAAAAAGTGTTTAATCCATCCCCAAACTTTTAATTTTGTGTCTATAGGTTCTAGAACTTTTTTAAAAAAATTATAACATATAAGCCCCTCGGTTTTCAATTTGGTGACGGTTAAGTTCTTGAGTTTTGAATTTTGTATTTAATATATTATTGACCTATTTGATATTTTTAACTTAAAATTTACAAATTTATTTGAGACAAAATTGAAATTAAAGTTAACTTTCTATTAGATAGAATTCGATTTTATTCTAATAAATTTGTTACTTTTTAAGAAGGTAGAATATGTTACGGTGCTATTAAACATAAAATCAAAATTTTAAGACTTTAGCTTGTTTGACATTTTTAAAGTTCGAGAACTTATTAGATATAAAGTTTCAAGTAATTTAACCTCTTGTTTTTTAAAATTAAATTTGATTAAGAATTCAAATGGAGGGTTAAAAGAAGTGGTAAACAAAATAATATTAGTCTTTCAAACCATAAAATTAAAAATGATCAAACAAATCAATGAGGTCTAAATTCGATTAGCTTTCTTGGGTAACATACTCAATTACAATCATATTGTACATATTATTGAAGTAGAAACTTATTATTAGATATCTACAATGTCACCATGAATTATTGAAACCCTAATGATATCCTAAAGGAACCATTTTTCTTAGCCAATCAATGGAATGAAGCCATGTGGAAAAAGTTAGTTTCTTTCCTTGGAAGTAAATTTCAATAATTGAAAAAAAAAAAAAAAAAGAAGCTTTGAAATTAGGAACTTTGGTCCTTCCCAATTTACCAAATCACCACCAAGAATCAATATGGGTTTATTTAGTTAGATTATTAATTTTGGTTGAACCAAACAAGATCTTAGGAAAAACCTACATTACAAGTTACTTATGTTCGGTGGTTAGGAACCTTAGAAACATTGTCCTAGTACTAGTACAAATCAAAATCCACATTTCAATCCAAAAGTGGGCTCCCATGGTCGGCCCAGGCCCATATGTCTCATCTCTTTCATATGGCCCAGCCCATTTGAGGGCTTCTGAGCAGCAGCCTATATGAAGAGGTGAAAAATAAGAAATATATCACCTTCTTTTATCACCTTTTTTTTTTCTTTTCTTTTTTGAGTTATTCATCGCCTAACTGCATGGACCAACAATTTTCTTTTTTCCAAATTCAATTTTGGCCCTATTCAATTCGATATTTTGTTTGGAATAACTAAAAAACCAATTAAATCCTATTCAAATTTTATTTGAATTAATTCTAGAGGATCAAAATTTGTTTTTAAAGAAACACTTGAGAGATAGATTATGAAAATATATATTTGGAGTAGGGTGTATGATGATGGTACTATGAATATGCCAACTTAATTGAGATATTTCGATATACCTATTGACCCCACTGTCTATTATATATATATATATATATTTTAAAAATGGTTTTTATGTAATTAGCTAAAAAACTTCAAAATGTGTAGTAAGAAAAACAGAAAAAAATTTAGAATTTAATAGAAACACTTTGGAATATAATAAAACTAACAAAAGTTTATTATTTGAAGTATATTTTAAAAAAATGTAAGATAATTGTTTTTGGATGAATTTTTATGAAATTACAAATTTAGTCATTGAACTTTCATGTTTGTGTTTGATAGGAGGTATCTAAAATTTTAAAAAATACAGATTAGGTCTATTGAACTTTCAAATTTGTGTATAATTATCATTTTCGACATTTTTTTTTAAAAAAATAACTTTTTAAAGTTCAATTACCTATTAGACATGAATTTGAAAGTTAAATCTATTAGAAAGTTTTTACAATTTATGAATCAAATTGACAACAAACCTCAACGTTGATAGACGATTAAACTTGTAATAATTTAGCCTTTCAAAATTATAAAGTAATATATCAATCTTTGACATGTAAGCAAAAACTACAACCTAGGGTTTTTATTCTACCATATAGTACAAAATTTGATGCATTATCATATTGAATGAAGATAATGTGAACTTATTTGATTTGACAAAATAAAGAAATATCCACATCTTCACCAGAGAGAACAAAATAAAAATAAAAATAAAAATAAAAGTGACATTGTTAGGTAAATTATTGCATAAAGTTTGACATCAGAATTTGACACATTTTAAGATGGTTAATTCACATTTGAATTGATTCTACAAGCAATTAATAAGGTGATGACCAAAGTTGTAGGAATCAGTTTTAGTGTTTGTTTAAAGAGAAAAGAAAATTCCTCTCTTCATTTTAACACTTTGAAAATGCACTTTTTTACTATTATTTTTTTTAATTTCATTCATTTATTTATTTATTTTTATTATTATTGTTATTATTATTATTATATCTGCAATTAAGATGAGTTAGAGGCCGACCAAAGTGATTCTAATTCCAATTCTCCACTTCCCCCCTTAGCTAATTGTTCTTTAGTTTTGATGCTCATTTTTTCACAAACATCTTTTGGTCAACTTTCTTAAGGTAATAGGAACCTATTCAATGGTTGCTAAAAGCATCCAACTTTTTTTTTTTTTTTTTTTTTTTTTTTTTTTTTTTTTAAATTATGATAACGAGAAACAAAACAGTGTTAACTTCGTGTTGAGGAATTACAAGTAACAGAGAAAGTTGTAGTAACTATATTTCAGAAACAAACAGGTAAGCAATCATGTTAAATCACAAGTATCTTGCTCTCTTAAAGAGATTCAACTATGGTGTAGCAAATATTCTATGTTATATCTCTCCTAAGATATAACAATTCAATTGAAAAGTTAGATTATGCACTAAAAGGTCGAGTTCAAAGCTCCACAACAAAGATTTTTTTTATTTTTTTTTTATTATTATTTTTAATTGATCTTAAGAGAACAAATGAGAGAACTATGAGAAAGAAAGTAGAAAGAAGAGAAAGATTGAAGATGTGTGTTGAGAGTATTTTGTAATAGAGTTATTTATAGGAGAATTTTAGATCTAGAAATTTAATATATAATTGATATGATTTTTTAAATTATTCTTTAAATAAAGAAACAAATAAGTTTTCCCTTTGGAATAATAACAAAAAACAAAAAAATGATTGTTTTCAAATATAGCAGAATGAGTTCAATTATTTATAAATATAGAACAATTTTACTGTCCATCGGTTCTATCGAGATTTATCACTAATAGACAGTAAAATTTTTCTATATTTACTATTTATAATAATTTTTCAAAAAAAACTTCTTTTAAAAGTTAAAAACTCAAAAAACAATAAAAATGTAACAATACTCTTCGAAATAAAAGGTCTTCAATTAGTAAAGTTGTTGGTAGGTTTGTCTGACTCCATGTTTAATTAAGATCAATGGTTGCTAAAAGATTTAAAACGGATGTTTAAATTTCCACACACACACACACACACACACACATATATATATATATATCGAAATTAAATTTATCTTACTTCGTATTTGATGAGTTCATGTCTTTTTGAGTTTTAAAGTAATAATTACCCATCTATGTTAATGTATTATTTGACATTGTGTGACAATAAAATGTAGGTTTTTCTTCATTAACACTGAAAATTTTGTATTGAAAAGGTTAGAGTTAATTAAAATACTATTTTCGTCATTGTACTTTAAAGTCAATATTGTCTAATTTAGTCCACGTACTTTAAATAAATCTTAAATTTAGTCTCCAATATTAGTTCATTGTTGATTTTAATTTTTTTTTATCTATTAACATATTTACAATAAATTTTGAAAATATATTCACATAAAAATTATTATTATTATTATTATTTAATCAATTTTGATTAAAAATTAACTTTGAGTGACTAATTTTAAGATTTATTGAAATCGAAGAAACTTTAAAGTATAGAGACTAAAATAGTAGTATAATTATGAATATATATTTAAAATATTAATTATTAAGTACACTAAAATTAAATCCATACAAACTTTAGTCTAAAATAGAGAAAACTGGATGTCATAACATATAACATTAAATTTGAGATGCAAAGAAATAAAGAATCTGTAATTAACCCCAAAAAAACAAAGGATTTAGAGAATATTTTACTTTTTTGCATAACACAATTGGGTTTTTAACATCAACTATATAGCCCACAAGTATAGCTATCGCTGCCTTTTGTCAAAGCTTAAAGAATATTTCTCATAAATGCAACATAAAGTTTTGGTTCTGTTCTTAATTTTTAAATTTTTTTTTTTTTTTTTTTTAATTTTTTCATATTTTACTTTAGACCAATCCATTGAATATGGCTTTGAAATTCTGATATTAATGTTTATCAAATTGCAATAAGGTATTAATTTTGGTATAAAAAAGAAAAATTAGGTTTAGAATAATAGAATCTCACTTTTCTCTCATCCGTATATCTTTTTTAACTTTAATGATAAGTATCTACCACTAATTAAGCATATATTTATTTTTCTTTTATTTATTTACATTGAAGTATATATAAAGTATAAAGTATTTTTTCCCCCGTTACTTTATCTTAAATTATAATACATAATGTGATTGGTGTTCTATTAGAATCTCTAGGTTTTCAACTTTACAACCAAAGCTTAGCTTAAAAGCCTTCAATTGGCAAATGGAATCAATTTTGTATACCAATGTGTTGTTATTTTCTACCCAATTTTCAATTAGTGTTGAAGAGTTTGATGTCAATATGTTTCAAGAAAAAAAAAAAAAAAAAACAAATTATTAAAGAATTTGAGTATTTATTTAAGAAAAATAAACATGTCTCCCACCCTAATCAATTCTTGATTTAAATACTACTTTCATCCTTTTGTATAATTTTAAATGTTGGATTACTTTGATCCTTTCTCTCAAAAAGTTCATTTTGGTCATCTTTGTATTTTCACTTTGGTTCTCCTATTTTTAAAAGATAATCATTTATTTGATCCCTTAACAATGAAATTAAATAAACTTGAAACTGAATGGACCAACAAAATGGTCACATTTTAGAAATACTTGAAAGTATATTTACGTTCAATATACTTAAAATTCTTAAAATGTCATCGTAACAAAAAGTACAAAAAAATATTTTATTTAATAAACAAATATATTTACGTTTCTTAAACAGGTTAAAAGATTTATTATTTATATTATACTTATATTTGTGTCATTTTATTGCTTACTTGGATTTTTCACGATACAATAGAAATATTAATTCATCCACTTAGATCGATCGATGTCAAATTCATGTAAATTAAAAGTGTTAATGAAAATACTGACATGTCATATTATTTAAAAAAAGAAATTAAAATATAATAATTCTAACATAAATATATCTCTATAAAAATATTATGGGGATAAAAGAAAAATGAGAGGGTGAAAACTACCAGAGATATGTCAATGAGAAAAATATTAGTATGAAAAAGAGAAGTATTTACTTTTATGTCTAACTTTTTTCCCTCTTTATCTTTAACTATTATTCTCTAATCTATCTTTTCTCTAACTATTCTCTATCTAAATATTTTCCTCTATTTTCAATAAATAAATAAATAAATATTTATATAAAAAATTATTTTAAATGACAAAACTGTTGAAAATATTTACAACTAATCGTAAAATACATAGTCTATCTGTGATAGACCGTGATAAATCGCGATAGACTACTATCTGTGTCGACATTTGGACCATGATTATATGAAACTTTTGATACAAGAAAAATAGATTTTTGTTTTGTTTCACACAATTACTTGCTCATAATATTTTCTTTTCCTCAGCTCTTTCTTCCAAAGAAGCAACTGAGATGATAAAAGTGAAGTGAAGTTCATAGAAATAAAAGGGAAAAATGTTGCATATAAAGAATCAACAAATTTGAAAACAAAATAAAAGAAAAGTTAAAATACTATTTTGGTCTCTAACTTTAAAATTTGTTCAATTATTGTTCCACTTATTTTAAAATATCTGATTTTAGTCCATATAGTTTCAATAAATCTTAAATTTAGTCATTTAAAGTTTCTTTTTTTTTTTTGATGAAATTGGTTAAATAATAATTATAATTTTCATGCCCCGCAAAAATATATATATATATGAATATGTTTCCAAAATTTATAATTAGAAGGCTAATGAGGTGTTTAAGCCACCAACTTCAATTGGGTGAAATAGCCTACTCCATGTTCAGGGGTCCAAGTAAGAGTATTCAAATGATCCAACAACCTAAATAACCCAGACTATCCAACTCAAAATGTAAGAGTTGGGTTGGGTCGAGCCATGGCTTGGCTAAAAATTTAGGTTGACTCAACTCAACTCGAATTACACACACAAATAAATAAATAACTATATATATATATATATATATATAAAGTTTGATTGCTTTGGATTAATGATTTTGTGAATTTTTAATATATTTCTTTTAGAATTGTTGTGATGTTTATTTTTATTTAAAGTTTGTAATAAATATCGTAGACATTTGGTATTTAACATTTGAATATTATAAGATTTTAGTTATTAGTCATAGGTGTTATAGGTAGATTTACATTTTAAATTGAAAAAAAAAGGTTATAACTTGACAACCGAACCCAAATTTTAAGGGTTGGGTTTAGTTGGGTTAGAGACTTTGCTCATGTTTTTTGGTTGCTAACTCCAATTATAATAATGAGTGTTTCTAACTATTAGAACCTATAACTAAATACAGTATTACTATTTCAAATTCTTCTTTGTTACCGTTTTTACGATTTCTTACGTGGCAAAAATATTTTGCACCCCAAACATATATTATATTTAAGACTAAAATAGTCTTTATCCCAATATATACTGTTATAACTTATCGACTATTATAATCCATAGACAATATTAACCAATTCAACACCCCCAAACACGCATAATTGATTATAAAACACTTTTGGGAAAGTAAAAATAACAAGAAAAAATAAGTAGAGACTAAATTTAAGGTACATGGGAAAATACAGTAGTAACTAAAGTTTTAACCTTTAAAAGTATATGAACAAAAAGAAAATTAAACAAAATAAAGAGACGAAAATGATATATTTTAAGGAAAAAGGAATTAAAGGTGTGTAATAAGGGTAAAATAGAGGGGTTTGTTTGGATAATAAACAAAGTTAATTAAAAAGATATAAGGAAAAAAAAAGGGAAAATATGGGGACTGAGTGGAAGAATATTCGTTTACTGCATAATATATTTCATCCAGACAGAAAGGATATTCAAAAGGACGATTATGAGAGAATAATTCGACACGTGTCATCAGAAGAAAGAATCTCTCTCTTTTTTAAATTTCTCTCCCACAAACCCGAAGACCGAGGGAGAGAGAGAGAGAGAGAGAGAGAATCTGCATAAAAGTTGAGAGTTGGAAGCTTATAACAGAAGAGTTGGTTGAGAAAGTGACCAAAATCATCATTTCATTTTGGGGTTTCCTTTTTCACTACTCCATTAGAATTTTATGCAATCTCTCTCTCCATATTCAACGACTATTTCGTTTGATGATTATTTTGTTTTCGAAAAACAATACTTGCTTCTAGCATATTCATTTTGTTATGCTTCTGTTGTTCTTTTAGTTAAGTTTGTGAAATTATAACAGGTTGATTATACTATATAGAAAAAATGACCTCATTCTTGATCAGTTGATATGATTAAGTTGCACAAACTTGAATTGAGCACAACAATAGAGTCTTCCAAAATGTCCAAAAAATCGTGTAGCTCTTTACAGTATGAGATTGTATTGTTGGAAGCTTTATAGAGTATAAATCAAAACTTTTTTTTTTTTTTTTTTAATTATGATATATTTGTTATTGCTTTAAATTGGAATACTTTTCTTTAGCCTCTCCTTTGTTGTACTTTTGATATAGACTCTCATATGCCTTTCTTTTATGGCAAATGTATCGCTTTTGATTATGAGACATTTCGGTACACCTCTTGATCTTTCACCATTTGTCTATTATTAAAAAAAAAAAAATTGCACAAACCTGATGCATTTTTTTGGGGATAATTTTCTAGAGGATAACTAAATATATATAATAATTTGATAAAGGTTAAATATTGGCATAGCAACATAATTCATTCTCATATTAATCTTTAGTTTAATTGTTACTTTACAATGGTTAGATATATGAAAAGAGAAATTGAAAAAATAAAATTATGGAATGGGTATATATATGTACAATTTGTAAGGCAAAAGAGAATAAAAAAAAAATATGTCATTCCATATGGGCTTTGGCCAAACAACATAAAAAAAAAAAAAAAAAAAAAAAAGAGGATAGAGGATAGGTTGTGCTCTTCACAAATCTTCTTTGAACTAAGAACTTTAGAAAGAGATTATAAAAAAGGAAAAGGAAAAGAAGTAATTAACAATAGTGCTATTGAAAATGCATCTCCACTTGCTTTTCTACCTCTTCATTTCAATCTTTTAGGATACAAAGATTTTCAAAACCATAATATATTTGGAACTCATCAATGAAGCTTCTTGAAGCATAATTGCCTCTTTTATCAACAAAAAGAGAAGGTTTTTTTTTTTTTAATTTTTATTATTATTATTTTTTTTATGGAGACTTCACGTTTGGTTTACTCTATGTTTGTATTTTGTTTAATAAATAAGTGAATCCTAATATAAAATTTTAACTTTTGAGATTTTGTATTCATTTAGTTTCAAAACTTTAAAAAATGTTTATCAACTTCCTACACTTAAAAATTTAATATTCTTAAAAATGAATTGATCTATTAGATATAGATTTGAATTTCATCTCTAAGGAAACTCTAAACTTTTAAGGATTGAATTTGTACTATTTTTTTAAAATAGGCAACATATCTCAAACTTTAAAGATGTAATTTGTAATTTTTATAAAAAAAAAAAAAAGAAAATATGGTATGAGGTGAGTGAGAATCTTGTTACCTTCCTACTCCCACTTTCCTAAAAAGAAAGTTGTAGCAAACTTGGAGAAGATTCCCCCTCTCTTATATAGCTATTTCTCAATAGTCTATTTATTATTTATTTATTTTAAAAATTTTTGTGTTTCTTGAAAGCTTTTTGAATTGAGTTGTATTTCCCTTAATTTAGAGTCGTAGAATTGGAATTAAGATATTCTTTTCTTAGAGACAAGAAATTTTATTATATTTTTAATTTGGTTGAATGTTTAGGTAAAGATATGAGATATTCTCCCTCTCTCATTAGAGAACAACTAAAGTATCACATAAGTTAAATTTGAGGACATAATCCATCTATGAGTAAAGATAATATCTTTTACGGCTTTGTTTTGGGATATTGTTGTATATAATTTTTTAAAATAATTGTTGGTAGCTTGTCGAATGAAATAAAATAGTGTTTAGTATATTTTAATTTTAAACTAAAAAGAATTAGTTATAGAATTTGATAGATTAATCCCAATTGATAAATGTCAGATACATTATCCATCCTTATATCTAAATTTCAATTTTTTTTTTTTTTTTGGAAAAAGGATATGTTGGGTCAGGGGTGCACTCGAACATCTCTACTAGGTGGACACCTTCTTAGCACCCTCATCATCTCCTATTCATTAATATTAAATAAGAACCAAGAGATTACAAAAACGAGTACAAAGAGAGGGTTAGAGATAAGTCCATGCATATCTAATTGGTACAAAGAACATTGAAATTAAATAGCTATGGTTGATGGACTATAATCATTAAAAATGTGTGCCCTGTATGACCATAAGCCGGTGAGAGTGCAGATGTCTTCCCATAAGTTAGTATTACTTCTGGCGATATTTGAAGAAATTCAGCTATTCCTTTCATATATCTAAATCTCAATTGGTTTGTCTTATGTAAAAACCATGGTGAAAAGAGTGAACACTTATCGGACTTTCTAAAATACCAACAAATCTCCACATCGTCTCTAAAAAAATATCATTTTCCTCACTACATCTTGGTGCTCTAAATCTAATGATCTATTTTGTAATTATAATGTATTCTACTATATCCCTCAACTAGAAGGCTCTTCTCTACCCTCCTCATGTTTTGCTCTTTTGTTTTCTCGATCGGCACTTTAGCTCTCACCTGTACACTCTTTCTCTATCAATAAAATTTTTGTCCGAAGTATGATGATAGTGTTGAAAATGTATTAACCTACTTAAGATATTTCAGTGTATTTATTGACCTTTCAATTTAAATTGGTGTGAAAAGAAAAAAATACATAAATAATAAAGGATGAATTTGTCGTTCAGAGAATGTGATAGATTTTTAGGAAAGTTAAAAGTAAAAGATGGTATAACACATTAAGGTAAATTGAAAAGTGATTATTAATCAATTACATTGATAGTTAGATTCATTCGTAATTATGCAAACACCTCCCAATTGGGGTCATAATCTAAAACGCAAAAACTCACACTAACTTAAGTTTGAGGTAAATGAATTAACTAAACAGTAGTATACAAATATAGAGACATCAAACAATATTCTAAACCTTTGTGTAATTTAATATAATACACAAAATTTTAGAAGAATGATGCAGCTTTTTGAAACCTAAAAGAAAGTTGCATGCTTGGGTTGGGATCATATATATATATATATATATATATATATATATATATATATATATAATGAAGGCTAATATATTGGTATAAAGCCTAATTTGGGGTTGTAGATCTCTCCCTCTCTCTCTTCTCTTCACTCAAATTATAAACTTTGGGTTAAAAAAAATGAGGAATTGTAATGGGTAGCACTTTTAGGACTAATAATTAAGTATATATAGCAACGTTTCTGAAGAATTGCAAATATAGAGACTCCTATTTGTGATATAGTCTATCATCGATAACTAGAGTACTCCAAGAGCTTAATCTAAATTTGCTATAACTGTAAATTCTTTTGGATTGTGTTGTATTTGCTAATACTTTGAACTTGATTTGCTATATTTGTAATTTTTTCTTTAAAAAAAATTGAAGATTTGTAGATATACATTAGAAAAATGCCAACTTGAAACTTTGGGTGAAAAAGTGGGGAAAAAAAAGTAGAAGAGAGAGAGAGAATATTGAATAAATTTACATAATTTTATCATATTGAAGAGAGACAATACCTTTGGTTAAAAATAAAAAAGGTAGGACAGAAGAATTGAAACTAAGTTAAGGGCTGTTAAAGAGAGTTAAAGAATAGGATAAAAAAGAAAAGGAGAGGAAGAAAAAAGAGGCACAAATTGTAAGAAAGAAGAAGAATCATACTTTTTCTTTTTAAATGGTGCAACACGAGGACTTTCTAGTCATCCAATATAGTATTACTTTCGTCCAAACATACTTAATTACAAAGTTCTAATGGGATAATCCGATGCATCAGTGTTGGTATGGTCGAACCTAAGAAGAAGAATCCTACTTTATATAAGTGATTTTGAATTCTCTTCTCTCTCACACACAAACAAAGAGAAAGAGATATATATCAAAGGTTCCAAAACCATACCCTAAGCACATGATCCCTCTCTAAATGTCAGACTCTCTTGATTCCTTCTATCAAATTAAAAGCATATTAATTTTTTTTTTCCTTCTTCTCTCTTTTAGCTTTTCTTCTTTAGTTATTTGCCTTTGTTCTTTGCAAGAAGTTACTCTTCTTCTTTATCCCCTTTGCTTTTTTTTTTTTCTTCTTCTTCTCTCTCTCTTTCACCCTTTATTCCCCCTCTTGATCCTTTGTTATGTGTTCATAAACAATATTTTTCTTTCACTTCTTTGCTCAAAACCTTTCCTTTACAAACAACAACAAACCCTAGCTGTCGTCTCTTTGGTTTGTCTTTGATTGTGTTATCACATGAAATTTTAAAGTTAGAAGGGGGAAAAAATGCCATCTCCACCAGAATTAAGCCTTGACTGTAAGCCTCATAGCTATTCTATGTTGTTGAAATCTTTTGTTTCAGATAATCAAGTGGCAGCTCCAACAACAACAACTACTACTTCTACTAATACTCAAGATCATCAACAACAACATTCTTCACAAAACCAACTTGAAGATTTGCTTTCTCGTCTTGAAGCTGAAAGACTCAAAATTGATGCTTTCAAACGTGAACTTCCTCTTTGCATGCAACTTTTAACCAATGGTAACTTTCAATTTTTGCATCTATTGAATCAATATAACATACAAATATTGTTGATTAGGGTTTTTTTTTTTAGGTGAAATGTTATCTTCCTTCCCTCTTTATCTCCCCTTCTTTTGTTATTTTTCTAGCTTTTTATCTCTCCATTAGAATAGAGCTGGAAATTTTTATAGTGAGAGGCGAACTTCAATATCGATTTAATATATATAAAATCATTTGAATTCATTCTTGCCTTTGCTCTCTATTATTTTTTTTCCATTCATTTTTCAACTTCTATAGTAGTGGAGCCATATTGAATTTTATTTTAATAGTATAATCTAACCATTTTAAGTTGCCAACTAGAAATAAAATTCAAAATTTCTTTTATCTTTTTTTAGATGGTTTATTTATTTATTTTAAAGATGGGTAGATGTAGGATATATGATTTCTTTTCTTCCTCAACCTCTATTATCTTGTTAAAAAGAACCGATTTTTTTGATATTTTCTTCTTTCTTTTGCTATGGTCTTTATTATTCATTATTAAACAACATTTCTCACCATTTTGATGTGAAAGTTCAATTGGGGTATAGAAAGTTCTGATTGAATTTTTGTTTTTGTTTTTCTCTTTGGTTTTATAGCTTTGGAGACTTCAAGACAACAACTACAAGGGTGTAGAGTAAATAGCAATATTCATGATCAAGAAAATGGTCAAAAACCAATTCTTGAAGAGTTCATTCCACTCAAACAAACAACCTCAGAAGGCTCAGAAACCTTATCAAACATTTCTGATAAGGCAAATTGGATGACGTCAGCTCAACTTTGGAGTCAAACAACAAATAATATATCAAATGATGAAACAAAGCCAAATCTTTCCTCTTCCAAAGAACAACAACAACAACCCATTGATCATCATCAAATTGGATTAATCCCAAAGCTCCAAAGAAACAACAACAACAACCACAATCATAATAATGGTGGAGCTTTTCTTCCATTTTCAAAAGATAGAATTTTGCAAAATTCTACTTCTTCTTCTTCTCATCTTCCCGACTTAGCCCTCGCTGCTGCCACCGCCGCCACCAATTTTGGTGATAATGATGGAAATAAGTGTGGAAATTCCAATCATCACCAGCCGGAAAATGGTAATTTGGTCACCGGAAAAGTGAATTTAGGCGGGGAGGGACAAATTATTACAAATAGTAGTAATAATAATAATAATTCTACGGTGGTGGCTAATAATAATAATACTACCAACTCTACCAATCAGACTCACCGGAAAGCCAGACGTTGTTGGTCGCCGGATTTGCACCGGCGGTTTGTCAATGCTCTTCAAATGCTTGGTGGTTCACAAGGTGAGTTAAAAAAGTTTAAAATTGTACTTTAAGTTGGGTTGTTTGTAGGGAGATTCTTATTTGAGCTTTAATTTTTTGTTGTTTGAATTTTCATGTGAGATCTCTTCTTTTTAGATTGGAGAGATTTTATTTAATTTTGACCAAAAGATAGAAATTAAAGTTGGATGGTGTTGTGTGTCTTGTTCGCTAGGGTGACATTTCTCTCTTTTAAAATCGGAGCTTTAATTAACTCTCAATTTTCATAACTTTATTATACTAAAAAGTATCTCTTGTATGAATGAAGTGCAAGTTTGTGTTTTTTGAGAAAATTAATGAGGTGAATTTTGATTTTGATTGATTGTGGAAGGAAATGAAAAGGTTGTTTTGTTGGTTTTGTTTGTTGTTCTTTTTTTTTTTTTTTTTTTTTTTTTTTTTTTTTTTTTTTAAATTTATAAGATATAATTGATTACTAATTTTTACAGATTTAATTGGTGATATTTTATTTAATTATATGTTATTTGTTTGGAAAAAAATATAGTTGCCACCCCAAAGCAAATCAGGGAGCTGATGAAGGTTGACGGTTTGACCAATGATGAGGTTAAAAGCCATCTGCAGGTTCGCTCTCTCTATATTGTGTGTAATGTTTTCATATGTTTGAAACATAATAATAATAATAATAATAATAATAATAATAATAATAATAATAATAAAAGTAAATTTGGTTATTCTAAAAGTTAAGAATTTAATCTCTATAATTTAAAAGTAATTTAATCACTATAATTTGATAAAAGTCTTTTAACAAAATATAAGAATGAAATTCTAACTTTTAAAACCACATAGATTAAATTTTAATTTTCTTCAAACTATAGATATATCAAATTCATAATTTATGAGAATCTTGACGATTCTGTGTATAATATATTTTTCTTAGCTTTTTCGGGATGAGATGGGAAGAGGATGCTACAAATGTGTCAACCTTTTAGTTGAAATATCCTGGTGCACCTCCCGATTCCTCAACCATTAATATTTTGTTAAAAAAAAAAATCTTAGTTCAATTTGATGATTTTTTTTTTTTTTAATTTTTTGTGCTTGTTTGTGATCACAATTTCTATACCGTTGTTTTCATTTTTTCTAAATAAAATATTTGAATCTTAGTCAAATTTCAAAAATTAAAAACATGTTTTTACTAGTTTCAAAACTTAGTTTGAATTTTGAGATCATCTCTAGTAGTAAAAAGTAGATAACAAAATAAAGACATCAATAAGTTGAAATTGTTGTTTACAAACTTTAAAAACTAAAAACTAAAAATCAAATATTTATTAAAGGAAGCCTTAACGAATAAGATATTAATAACTTTTCTATTAATTAGTCATCCAATCTCTCACTCCTATCATATTTGAACTCAAAGAAGAAGAAAGAAAAACCCTATTAATTAATTTTACCCTAATAAGTAATGAACCACTTTAATTTAACTTACTCAAAATTTTAAAATCAACATGCATCATCATATTTTTAGGTCTATCTGAAACTCTGAAAACTATAGACTTTTGTTTAAATATAAAATTAAATAGACGTGATTTGTAATAGTTTAAAAAGATCGAATTCGTTTTATTAAATATGTTCGACTAGAAAGTAATTAGAAGTTTAAATCTCGAGAAAAATAAAACCAACGAATTTTGTATGTATAATTGATTATTCTTTTTGTTTTAAAAAATTGATTATTCCTTTTTTTTTTTTTTTTGTGTGTGTATATTAGAAATATAGGCTGCACACAAGACGACCAAGTCCAAGTCCACAAGCGGCCGGAGCTCCGGCGCCGCAGCTGGTGGTCTTAGGAGGCATCTGGGTTCCACCGGAGTATGCCACGGCGGCCGCCGCCGCCGCACATGGTGGAGCACAGGCTCTCTACGGACCACACCCAACAACCTACTGTGCACCGCCGCCGGTGCACCAAGATTTTTATCCGCCGCCGCCGCTGCCGCACCACCAGCTCCACCACCAACACGCGCTACACCAGCAGCTACACATGTACAAGGCTGCCGCCACTGCTCAGGCCCAAAGCTCACCGGAATCAGATGGCCGAGGAAACGGCGACCGATCGGAGAGCATCGAGGATGGTGGGAAGTCGGAGAGCGGCAGCTGGAAGGTGGAGAGTGGCGGAGAGAATAACGGCGGTGGCGGAGAGAGAAAAGGAAACTTGGCCGCGCTGAGGCAAGAGGCCGGAGATGAGAGCAACGGGAGTGAAATTACACTCAAGTTCTGAGGCTAATTAAGTAATTAAATATGATGTGATTAGGGGTTTAGACTAATTAATTTTAAGAGTTAGATTATATATTATATATATATTAGAGAGAGAGAGAGAGAGAGTCTTTTTTTTTTTTTTTTTTCTTTTTAATTGTTCTAATTAATTCTTATTAACTTTTGAACCAAAAATATTTGATGATGGTGAAGAAAGTGTAAAAGGAGGGCATATAATATATAAAAATAAAAAAGTGCCCAAGTGTTTGTTTCTTTTTTTTTTTTTTCTTTTTTTTTCTTTTTCCTCATAAATCTTTGTGTGTGGTTTTCTTTTTCATTTATATTTATGAACATTTGTATTAAATCCTCATTTTGCATTGAAATTGATAATAATTTCACTTATCTTGATCCATGGGCTTTTTTTCCCTAAACAATGTTGTATGTATTTTCATTAACTTAACCTAAAATAGGAAATCATTGATAGAAAGAAAAAGAAAAAAGAAAAAAGAAAAAAGTGGATGTTTGTTTTCTTTTTCCCTTTGTATGGTATAAATAAATTTTATTCCAATTTACAAGAGAGTGGAAACTAGATTTTGATGCAATCTAGTGTTTTGTCCTTTCTTTTCTTCATATGCTTCTATCTTTTATCAAGTTGGACAGATTTGCCCTTGTGGATAAAGCTGTTGACTATTGAGTTTTAGAAGAACAAAAAGCAGAATGGAGACAAACAGACTTTCTATAGTAAAGAGAGAGATGCTGTTTGGATCTAGATAAGAAATTAAGTTTTCAATTTCAAACAAAAATGGCTTTTAATGGATAGGATTATTTTGAATTTGATGCAATAATTTATTTCTCTAGATTCAAGGTTCAATTTTTTACCTCTACCTCTAATATTGCAATAAAGAAATGACTAGTTTGTATTGTAGTTCAAAAATTTGTATCGACGGAGGACATTTTCTCCCCTTTGTTGATTCATTCATTAAAATTTCACGTACTAATTCTTGAATATCAAGAATGGTAGAATATTCATGTTTGTTTGTTTTAAGATTTTGCACTTGTGAATTATGTTCCTTTTTTATGCCAAAGAAATGTCTTCACCATTTCCCAACAACCTTTCTTCACAATTCTGCTTAACCAGTAGATCCTCCCCATCCGTTTATTTTAGCAATCTATTCTAAAGTCTCCTCACTAGGAGCTCTGTGTCTTCATGAATTTTCATAAAAGTAACAATTTAGCCTAACTATCGTTTGTAGTGATTTAGTCCATGTATTTTTAATTTCGTAGCAAATAACAATTCACTTTATGAACAAATATGTAACCATCAATTCCTTGTACTTTAAAAGCTTTATCGGTTGAATTTCTATCATGAAAATGAATGTTAAGATTTAATGAGATTTTTTGCATAAATAGATCAACAAATTAATTAGGGACTAAATTAGGTTAAAAAATTGCAATGACCAAATTGTTAAATTAAAAAAAAAAAAAAAATACAAGGAGTAAGTTATTAAAATTACAAAATAAAAAATGCAACTATTAAATTGTTAAAAACCAAAGCTTAGAAATTGAATTGTTAGTTTGAGGAAAGTCTAGAGACCAAGTATGTTTGTTTAATCAACTAACTTATTATCAGTGTATCGTTTCATGTTCGTTGACTCTTAAAAAATGAATTTAATAACATTTTTAGTTGAATTTATCTATAGGTTGTACACATGTCATGAAAACATTAAAATTAGGAATGTGAAACATACTATAATGTCTATAACCTTGTGGGTTTCCTTATCCAAAAGATTGAACAGGTTCGGCGAGTACTTTGTCACCTCATCCATGTAGTCTCATAAAATCATCAAAGGCATCTATTCAAAGATAATTTTAAAGAGTAGGTTGTTTTGTAGGAATGTAGTCAAAATCATCAAATGTCTAAAATTGTAGATACTAAAAAATATAGATATCTAACATATTTAGATGACCATATTTATATTTTAGGAAAATTTGTAAGGATGTTCGAAAATATATAAATAGCCACAATTATTTTGCAAGATTTTTTTTAATGTAAATGTCTTGAAATGATGTATTATTCCAAGAATATTTTTTTTATTTTCATATAAGTTAATGCATTAAATTTATATAATATGTTAGTGTCCTTGATAATTTAATATTTTATTGTTGTGAATTTTATTTATATTAATTTTACATGTTTTGTTTTTGTAAAACAAGTTAATTTATATTGTTTTGAAATTTTTATAAAAAGATATGAAATTAAATATTAACTTTTATTTAGATTTGAAATACTTACTTTATTTTAAAATACAATTATATGGTTGGTAGCATTCATTTTAGTGCTTTATACTTATACATGATTAAAATAGAGAATATTTGAGGAAAATGATATCATTTTGTATTTTTTAAAAAAAGTAATATTGGATGATCACTTTCGAAAAAGTAAAATAAATAAACAATTTCACTTTAGATTTCCATTAAAAATAAGTTGAGCTATATATTACACAATTAAAATAGAGTATACTGGAAAACATAAATATAGTTAATTGCATAGTACTAAATAAATATATTAAATAATTTAAATTTAAAATAAAGAAGAGTGGTATTAAAAGAAAATGTAAAGAAAAGATAAAAGGAATATGCTGAAAGCATACGAGCGTTTGAAAATCTATGTTTTAAGAGAGTACTGCAAAATAAATGAAGTAATCCAAATGCCTATACATTTATTAAGTTTATAAATAAACATAACATTTCTATTAGTATTATGAATGCTTTTGTAAGAACAAGCATGTTAACATCTAGATTGTACAATCTTTTAAAAGGTATAAATTATTAATTTGGTCTCTAATCTTTAAGATTTATGCCTATTTAATCATATACTTTCAAAAGCATCTAATGAGCTCTTAAACTTTCAATTTTGTGTCTAATGAATCCAACTTTTAATTTTAGCCCTACTAGATTGTTGGTAAATTTTAAATTTTAAGAAATTAATTGATCAACTTATTAGATATAGAATTGAGATTTATATCTAATGTAACCCTAAGCTTTCAATTTTGTGTCTAATAGATTTGTATATTATATCATTTTTGAAAATTCAACTACTAAATTTGTAACTATAAAAGTTTTTGACTAAATAGACACACTTCAAAATAGAAATATTTATTTAACCCACGGTGTAAATATTTAATATATATTAAATTTTTTAGTACAATATAAATATCAAGTCGGGATTAGAACATGATGTAAAATAAAATTAAAGTTTTAAAATTTTAAAATTAAACGTTTTTATAGTTATGATTAAGTCAATCAATTTTTTAAAAAATAATAATAAAAAAAAAAAAAAAAAAGAAAAAACGAGAAACATTTCTTGTGACAGGAAATCAGATCCTAGCAAATTCTCCTGCCCTAATCCTTGTGCCTTAGTGGAGAATTTTGTAGGGTTGGAGAATGAAATGAGTGATGGGAAAGGGGAAGCCATCTCCAATCCTACCTACCTGCTCCTTGAACACATCTCCGCGTAAAAATTTAGAGATTAAATTTGTAATTTAATACTTTTTAAATAAGAATTAATCCATAGAAACAAATTTTTATGAATATCAGGAGAAGAAGCTGTCTCCAAGGAGAAATAATTGGAATCAAGAGAAAAGGAAAAGAGGAAATGGGATAGGCTGGCTGACGCTTTGCCTCATTTGTTTAAGCAAATCTGAAGATTTTCAAGGCACCGAAAGTTCTCTGCCTGAAAAACTTTCCACCTTAATTTCCTCTTTACTTTCACAAACTTTACTATGTAACCACGCTACCACCTTATTTTCTCGCTCACTTTTCTCTCTTTAAATTTTGCTATCGACGAGAAAGGCCTATTTGGACCATTCCCATCTCAACATTCTCTACTACTTTACTTCATTTATTTATCTCATCTTCTGTCAGGCTTGAAAGATATAAAGAGACAAATAAGATTCTATCAACAAATCTTAACATAAATGTTTCAGTATATAATTCTAAAATGTCTTTTCAGGCGTACCTTTTTATGCATTTCTGGACACTTTTTCTTCCATATTCTCTTCCTCTTCAGTCTCTTTCATTGAACCCGAACTTGGCATCCTGTTATGTTTTCTTCGTCCAGAATTCACTTTCGAAACCAACTTTATTGAGATGAGCTAAATTGTAAGTAAAAGATAAGTGGGGATGATATTTAATGATATCGAAATGTTCTTGGAAAAGGATTACAACCTAAGCTTTCAAATTACATTTCATGGGAAGGAACTTCAGGCAAGCTGGAAAAAACTACTTGGATGTTAGAATCAATTTTCAATATATCTTTGCCTATCTAACTTGACAAAAGTGAGATGAACCTCTGCAGAAGCTAAAAGCAAGTAAAAACATGTGCATAGTTGATTGTGAACGTACCATTAAATAAATAGACAGCTTAATCTTTCTTGGGAAAAATTAGGTTACAGACGAATTCTACAACTTGTCATCAGTATGAACAGAAAGACAATGAATACCCACGACGAAGAGTTTCATGCCAATAAAATTGCACGATGCAGCCTCTTCGGCTTATGACATGAATTGCAATTGGCTGGAACTTCATACTTCATCCAACATCACTCTCTATTGTGGTTGATTCAACCAGAGCCTGTAAAGTAAGAAATGGTAAAATTGTTTTATTCATTAATGTGCAATGTCAAAAGGATGAATTACAAGTATACATCTTTGGAGAAGAGTAATCGGACATAGAGATGGGAGATTTAAGTAATGTTTACACATACTTACTTGCATTCATATAATATATGAAAATTTTCTGATAACTCATATAGATAAAAATATTCTTGTCTTTTCATATTATGATAATAGCAAATGTATGTCATATGTAAGATTCCCTACGAAATATTGATACATAGCACAATTGTTCCAACAAGATCCTGTCTAATGTTGAAACACAAACCTGAAGTTCTTGTTCACTGGCTTTAAGTCTCTCAGAATAATCCTTCACTAGCAGAAAGCTTTTATGGAGCTGCAGGTATTTGCATAACAAAAATTATCATTGCCAATTAAGTTTCTAAACAACGTAAAATATTAAACAGGTAGTTACCTTGGTCAACTGCATCTGACGGAATGAAGAGCGCTTCTTTGCACTGATCAATGCATCTTCCAGTTTCTGGATCCAAGTCAGTTGGACATGAACTCAATATTAGTTATAAACCTCAAGGGATGGGGTAACAATGAGAACACAACAAAAGTATTATGGTTGCAAGTTATAAAATTATTTTTTTACCTTGGCTTTCTTTTGCAACTCAATTACAAGTTTTCCTTTCTCTCCTGACCTCTCCTCCATTTGAGAAATCTGAACAGGAAAACCTCTAAGGCCTTAAATTCAAGTGCAATCATGATATCTTAAAGAATGATGCAAAACAAGTTGCAGAACATTGCACAAAACTACAGTTAGATTCAAATGCAAATATGAACTGCAGCATGGGTCTCATATTTGTTTGGGACCTATATGTATATATATTTGAAGCAAGTTTCAGACTGATAGTATTAAATTATGCTAATCCACATTCAAGTTTTTCTGAAAATTTTGCCAGCCATTTCCAAATGACCAACTCTCTCTTCGGCAAGGAAAAAAGAATCATCAAGCCACTCCTTAGTCAATGTCAACTATATATAGAAACAGACCTCTTTTCTAAGTTCTTCCAATCTTTCTGTTGACATCCCCAGTTGTTCCCTTAACTACAACGCAAACAATAAGAGCAAAAGTTGCATGAGATGCTTATTAGTCAGTTGTAACCTTTTAATGGAGAAAATCTAAAAGTTGAAAAATGGTAAGCATACTTCATGGATATAATCATCACTGGAATCAGATGAAAGATCCCGAGCAGTTCGACCTTCAATTGTAAGACTGAAAACAGAAGCCATAATAGTAATCACATAATCATGGCCAAAAGGTTATTCCACTTTCTCCATCTTTTTTATGAAACAGGAGGGAAATAATGGCAAGATCTGGATCAATTGTAAGACTGAAAAGAGAAGCCATAATAGCAATCATATAACCATAACCAAAAAGTGACTCCCTCATCCTTTCTACGAAACAGGAGGGAAGAACATATGCAATTTTTCCTCTTCCTTTACAATTTATTTATTATTATTATTTTGGATAGGAAAAAATTTCATTGTTTGAATGAAATGATACAAAAGATAACCCATCTAATGGGATTTACAAAAGATTCCTCCAATTTGCAAAAAAAAAAAAAAAAAAAAAAAAAAAAAAAAAAAAGAGTTGTAGTAGTTAAAGGGAACCATTTCCTTTACAATAGAGGATTACACCATACAGATACGTAAGTAATGGAGACAGGTGTGTACATTTGGAGAAAAGAAAAACTAAAGATGGTTTTAAAATTTGACAAGACTATACAAGCACTAAAATGAGCTAAGAATTATGTGGAAGCATTTTCGAAGTGGTGCCTACAGAAAAATTTATAATTTAATTCATCTCTCTGAACGTTGTAACAGCAGATCCATTGTTTTGAACATGCCTGTACTGTACAGCCATCTAGTTGTGAAATTTGCTAGTAGGAATTTCTTTCCCATCTGTCCAGTGCCCTTAATATAAACCCAATGAAAGTGCTTTCAAGATCTCTAAAAAATTTCTGGAATCACTAACTGCCCAGATCAAAACTATCAAAAACCTAGAAATAATCAGACATCCCAATCACAATAATTGTCGACAACCTTAAAATTTCAACACCATGCTGCAGATATGCAAATTAGTCATATGACTAACCAAAGATAAACAGAATATTTATATTAAAACAACTTAACATTGATTTCAATAAGTTTGAAGACAGACTCACCCGTTATCTCTCCTTGAGAGTTGATCTCTATCAGTTTCAAGGCTTTTATCATAATCATCAATGTTATCAATGCCTCCACCTCCACTCCAATCTTCACCATGGTCTTTTTCCCAATCTTGATCGTGGTTCAACTTCGAGTCATGTACCTTCTCATTATCCTTAGACGTTTTTTCCAACTCCGGATCCCTATCCAACAATTTATCCTTTGGCAGATCACGATCTTGTGAATGCCCATATCCTCTTTCCTTGTCCAGATCATGTTCTCGAGACCGATCACGGTCTCTAGACCAGTCATTATTTCTACCTCTGTGACGATGTCTGTCATGATCATAATCCCTCCCTCGATCTCTATCCCTCTCCCAACTCACATCCCTCTCTACGTCGAACCGGTTACTTTCTCTACCAAACCTTCCACCACCTCTAGACTTCACTCCATTAACTCTGACGACCCGACCTTCAATAGTCTAATTCAAAGCCAACTCAAGACTCAAAATCAAAATGAAAAATATATGACCAAGCAACACTTGAAGATTTGTATTCCAGCTATAAATTAACATACCCTTCCATCCATGTCTTTGATGGCATCAATAGCGGATCGGGGGTTTGTAAAGGTAACAAAGCCATAGCACTTTCCCCTAGTAGTACGATCATTGATAATCTGATGACCAAATCGAAGTGTTCAACTAGAATTACATTAGGAAACCACATGTAACAAAGCCATTCGAACGCATAAAAAGATCAACATGCCTAATTGAAGCATTTTAACAAATACATGACACATACATGTCATGGAAGCATTTCAGTGAAACAAAAGTAAACTAAGGACTCAAATTCTCCAAATCTCCAAAATAGCAAAGAATCTTCACCACAAATCCAGTAACTCAAACCACGTCTAAACTCCTAAAGAAACATCATAAACTAAACAATTGAGTTTGAATTAATCTCTGAACTTCAAGTAGCCTTGAACAAAATAAGAAGAAAAGAAAACTAATCACAAACTTATATCCAAACAATCAAAATTTCCACCAGAAAAACCTAAAGGGCTGCATAATTCTTAAGTATACACGAAGTGACACTATTATCTACAGTCACATAAGAAGATGGAAGGAGCGAACCCGGTTGGTGGAGGAATTGACCTTAACAGCGACGACGGCGCCGTACAAATCGAAGATTCTGCGCAAACTATCCTCCGTTGCATCGTAAGGAAGACCGCCGACGTATATCGAGCTATCGTCGTCCACCGTCATGGCCACCGTGAAAATCCAATCTCGGAGGAGAATGAAAAAAGTCGAGAAGAACACTACTGGACTCCCTTTCCCAATGTTAAACTCGACATCGCTTTTGCTAATTTGTAGGAACCGTTAATCGACATGTCGGAAGTAAGGGCCAAATCTAACGACATATCGTAAAGAGGGGAGGGAAAAGAACATGCCCACCACCCACCTGTAAATTACCAATCACAAAATTTGAGAGATTTGTGTTTATTTTTAGTCTATAAAATTTTAAAAGAACATAAATGAACCACAAATTTTAATTTTAATAGTTATCAAAACTAGTTGACCAAGTTGAATATTGAATCTTTTGACTTGAATCATATCTAATACGTCCTAAACTTACATTTTTTTTTTATTTTGTAATTTTAAAGTCTTTAAGAAATCAAACTTTGAATGAACGCACAATTGAATGTTTAGCCTATATATTTATTATATACAAGGGTCCAATCCAGTTTATCCAATAATAAACCTAATTCAAATGAGAGAGTTATAATATTATCAAACCATCACGAACAAAATGCATAATTGGTTTGTACACACCTATACTAGAAATTACTATTGATTTAATTTACTTGTTATTTTATATTTTTCATTTTTTTTCTCCTCCAATTAAGAGAAGAAATAATAATAATAATAATAATAATAATAATAGAGTTGAAATTCTCCATCATTGACCTGGATTTCAATGTTCGCTCTTCTCCACTCACTACTTGAAATGTTGGCTTACGCATCAATTAAAGTTTAGGAAATAAATTTATTATTTAATATTATTTTAAAAGAATTTGCTGCACATCATAAGTTCTTATTGTTTATATTCGTGTAATCAAGATGTTTTAGTCCATATTTTTCCACGATTTTTGTTTTGATGTCATTTATATAATTACTATCATTAATTTTTATAATCTATGTAACAAAATTTGGTATCTAATCAATCATGTTTGCACAATGACTAAAGTGGTTTTTAACAAAAACAAATAAATAAATAAGAATTAAGAACTAAAATATTGATATTTGAAAGTAGATAGAACTAAGACATTCCTTTCACTTTGTATCTTCTCATGCCAACTGCAAGATAGAATCAAAAGCATCAATGCAATAACACTTAAAAGTTTAGAGATGAAAAATGAAATAAA
This sequence comes from Citrullus mucosospermus, assembly GCA_030954485.1. Taxonomy (NCBI): domain Eukaryota; kingdom Viridiplantae; phylum Streptophyta; class Magnoliopsida; order Cucurbitales; family Cucurbitaceae; genus Citrullus; species Citrullus mucosospermus. The sequence continues at coordinate 2,813,817 of CM062065.1, forward strand.
TACTAAAGTTTTACACTGTAAAATGAGTCTCCATACATATACTAGTAAGAATAATTTCATGGAACTTCAAATGAGACCAAATTAATATTTTAAAATAACGAATAATGTCTCATTTGATAAGTATTTAGTTTAGCACAATAGTTTTATATATGAATTTATTTGTTTTGATATCACTTAAGTGTTGAGTTTGATAATGAATTCGAATATATCTTTAAGAAAGATGAGAACTATTTGTAAAGGATAATAAGAAAAAAAAAGCAAACTCTTTTTCTAAATAAACCAAATAGTTATAAAAAAAAAGGAAAATAATTATAAATAGAAAAAACATCAAACTATTTATAAATATAGCAAAATTTTACTTTATATCTATAATAGACCACGATATATCCAAATAGAATCTATTCTTGCCTATCTAATAAAGTGATAGATGTCTATCTGGATCTATCACAATTTAGAACAAATAGAAAGAAAAATTTTGTTATATTTGTAATTATTTTCAACAATTTTCCTATTTATGAAAACATCTATAAGAGAAGCCAAAATGGTAACATCAATCTTAATCTTCTTTGTATTTGTAAACAGAAGAATGGAGATCTTTTAATTGTCACATATCAACTATCACATCAATTGACATACTTTGTTTCATCGAAAACAATTTCATAGTTCAATGGTACTTTTTGTAACAATGTTCAAGGTTAGAGACATAATTAAAATCTAACCCAAAGGTTACAAATATTTTGCATAATTTAACCTCACATACATTTCAATTTAAATTACAAGTTTAGTCTTTAAATTTTGAAATTTATGTCTATTTGATCCCTAAACTTTCAAAAGTGTTTGATAGGTCTCTTAACTTTTAATTTTGCATCCAACAAGTCTTAAAACAAAAGTCTTAATAATTCTTTATATCTAATAGATTTTTGAAATTTTAATTTTGTGTCCAATAACGAGGATAAGTTTTAAAAATTTACAAATCTCCGATTCATAAAATTTAAAGTTTGATTTCTACCTGACATAAAATTTAGATTTATATCCAATTGGCCAATTGACCTATTAAATTTTTTTCAAAATTTAGAAAGCTATTAACAAAATTAAAAGTCAAGTGGGAGAAGTGCAAGTTCAAACGGAAATTAACGACCGAGAAGAAAAGGCAGCCATGGCGGTTCCTCCATCGCTCCAACACATCAGCCCAACCTTATCCACAAAAAACCTCATAGCGACGGCCACCGCGAAAACCAGCGCAACCACCTCATCTCCACAGCACCCATGTCTAGCATTGCTCGACACTTGCTCATCCATATCGGAACTCAAGCAAATTCATGCCCAACTCTTGAGAACTGGCCCTTTCTTCGACCCATTTACCGCCAGCAAAATTGTGGCCTTCTCTTGATCGCACTGGGAGTGGGAGCCTCCATTACGCTTGCACAGTATTCTCCCAAATCTCCAATCCCACAACCTTCACTTACAATTCCATTATTCCCGGTTTTTCCATCAAGAATTTACCACATGATGCCGTTCTTTTCTGTCGACAAATGCTTGTCGACGGGCTTCTCCCTGACAGGTTTACTTTCCCATCTCTGTTCAAGGCCACTGAAGACTTATCCCTAGGAAAACAGTTGCATTGTCACTCGATGAAGTTCGGGTTCGCTTCAGATGCTTACGTTCAAAACACTTTGATGTATATGTACTCCATTTGTGGGTGTTTGATTTCAGCTCAAAAGGTGTTTGACAAAATGCTAAACAGAAATATGTGGTTTCTTGGGCTACCATGGTTGGTGCTCATGCACAGTGGGATCAACCAGAGAAAGGCATTGAACTTTTTGAGATGATGTGGAGGTTGAAAACTTGAACGCCAATCAGGTTGCTTTGATTAACGTTTTTCACTGCTTGTGCCATGGCAAGGGATTTGGAAACAGTGAGGCGGGTGCATGAGTACATCGATGACAATGGACATGGGTACCACAATGTATTGATGACAATACTATTGGATGCTTACTGTAAGTGTGGCTCGGTTTCCTTTGCTAGAGAATTGTTCGACAAGATGCCTCAAAAGAACTTGTTCTGTTGGAACATCGTAATTAATGGACATGTACAGGATAGCAACTACAAAGAGGCATTCCTGCTCTTTCGTGAAATGCAACTTAATAAGGGGGTGAAAGCCGATAAGGTGACAATGGTTAGTTTGTTGATTGCTTGTAGCCATTTGGGTGCACTTGAGATCGGATGCTGGCTGCATACCTATATTGAGAGAGAGAAAACTAAAATGGATGTGGCATTAGGCATGGCACTCGTTGACATGTATGCTAAATGTGGGAGCATAGAGAGTGCAAAGAAGGTTTTCCAAGAATTTCCTAAGAAAGATGTTATGACTTGGACGGCAATGATCCTCGGCTTCGCAATGTCTGGACAAGGAGAGAAGGCTTTGAAGTATTTCAATGAGATGCAGAAGAGTGGGATAAAACCCGATGCAATTACGTTTGTCGGTGTCTTGACCGCTTGTAGTCATGCTGTTGGTGAGTGAAGGAATTATGCACTTCAATGCTATGTCTAAAGTGTATGGAATTCAACCTAGCATTGAACACTATGGTTGTATGGTCGTTATTGGGCAGAGTAGGTTGCATAACCGAAGCAGAGGAGCTGATTCAGAATATGCCAATAGCAGCAGATCACTCTGTTTTGGGAGGGCTACTTGGTGCCTGCAGAGTTCAACGCAACCTTGAGGTTGCTGAGAAAGCAGCCCAGCAGCTTCTGGAACTTGATCCTAACGATGCTGGAACATATGTTCTACTATCAAACATATATAGCTCAATGAGAAAGTGGGAAGAATATAAAAAGGATCAGAGAACTCATGGCAGAAAGAAAGTTAAATAAGTCCCCTAGTTGCAGCTTGATTGAGATTAGTGCAATAGTCCATGAATTTTTGAAGGGGATTCCTCTCATCCTCAGTCAAAAGAAATATATACAATGCTTGATGTCATGATTAATAAGTTGAAGGAAGCAGGCTACATTCCTGAGAAATCAGAAGTCCTCTTTGAGATGGATGAAGAAGAAAAGGAGACTGCTCTTAGCCTTCACAGTGAGAAACTAGCCATTGCATTTGGACTTATTAGCACAAAACCTGAGACACCAATCTGGATAGTGAAAAATCTTCGCGTTTGCACTGATTGCCACACTGCTACTAAGATCATCTCAAAGGTTTACAAAAGAAAAATAATTGTACGAGACTGCAATAGATTTCACTATTTCAAGGATGGAAGTTGTTCTTGAGGAGATTTCTGGTGATCATTCATAAATATCAACAGAAGTTCAAGATTTCTGTGCAGTTTGACTCATAATCCTCTTTCTTATTCTTAATTTGATAGATTTATTTGGAAAGTAAAGAGAGGATCATTGGGTTATGCTGAGGGGAAAATGGACGACCCTCCTTCCCACCAAGAGAGGAGGAAATAGAGAGATGACTAATCTTGATATGAACTCCCTCAAATATTGGAATTAGAGTACATAAACCCTTAAATTACAAACACCAGAACGCTCCCTTAGTTTGAGATATAAACCTTAAGGTTCAAGTTAGAAACAGACTGCTTAAGATCAAAGTCTTTGCTCTTAGCTCAAAATCCAAAAAATCCAAAAATAGGATGATGAATCCTACCTGAATAGTCTTGGAAAGTAACTCAATACTAGAATTGGAAAGGTCTTGAATTGACTTGGCTCAACTTGAAAGAAAAGGAAAAATGGCTCTTAACTCATTAACCATAGCAAATTTGAAGAAACAACTTAAAGGCAAAGCTTTGTATAGCCTTCCAAGAGACTCCTTTATGGACTAGTATTAGCTAGGATTTTGTAATCAATGTAAGATTTCTCTAAGTGGTCGGTCATACGACTCCTTTATGGACTAGAATCACTTAAATAAGACTAGGGCTCACATCAGGCCCAACATAACATCAGCTAGAAGCCTAATTATGGTGGAAATGAGAGTAAATAAGTAAAATAGCTGGTATACGATGATTGTGTCTTCAATGGATTCTCCAATAGATATGACTGGGTGGCAAGGAGAGTTGATTAGGCACAGATCTCTTAGTTTCCTTAGTAATGAAACAAGAATTTCATTTGGTGGAGGTTTCCTCCTCTTTTGAAGACCTCGGTCATTTTTACTTCTTTTCTTCATTTTTAGGTTCTTGAAGCTCTCCTGGGCCGTTTCTTGCTTGAACCTCCATCTGGCGCCACTGGTAAAGCAATGCTTCATCTTCCTGCTCCTGCTGTTGATCGTTCTTGTGTGATTGTGGATGGAGGTTTGAGACTTGAAGCTTGATTGAGTTCTCTTCGTTCATATCAAATCCTTAATCAAGCAGTAAGATAATAGATAGATAAGTTTACTGTTGAGTATTTGAAACTAAACTAGAGGCCCAAGAAACCCTGCATTCAACCCCTCAAAGATGCCACTACTTGTTAGCAATCCTCCCCAAATTGAACTATTCCAGTGATAATTTGATGAGAAAAACAGAAAACTACAACACAACAGTGAAATCCCACAACTTGTGAGTTCTGAAGCCTCTGTTGGGGGGAAAAATTAGTACAATAAAGGCATAGCAGATTACTGTCAACCAGGAAAGGGTGCATAAGATAATATCAAATATCTAGTCCATGCCTTAGAGATTCTCAGTTTCAAAGATAAAAAAAAAAAAATAACAATAATAATGAGCTACAGATGTTGAAAGTCCTTGTCAAAATGTGATGTCAAAAGGCTGATCACAATTTACTGCTAAGATGTTTATGTGATTATGTCAAATGAATCCCTGAGCTAAATACATAAACCCTTCCATTACAAATTAGAATTCGTAGAAAAGTGGTATATATATAAAATCCTTGAAACTAGCGTGTATGAATGACAGCCCATGACAATACTTCATCAATAATAAGATTCCAAAATATCCAGTACCTAAGTTCATATAGGTTTCAAATATCCTACTTTTTTTCAAGAGTAGCCAAAAAATCTAAGTTTCAAGAAAAACCTCATACGGAGGAAAGTTTACCAGGCTTGCCATGATTTCCCTCAGGATCATCATCATTTCCTGTGGGCTTATCCACCGATGATGGGGCATTGCCAGCTCCAGTAACCGACTGCTGATAGAGAACACCTCCTGAAATTGTAAAAAGGAGGCAGACCAAACCAAATGGATTTGCATGCTTATCCCAAATCACCACATTGATAGCAACTGTTAGGAACTTATTAACCACACCAGTAACTGTGAAGGCAGTAGCAGAAATTGCCTTTCTTGCCGCAAAACCAAAGAAGCTTATGAGGAAACCAAACACACACGATAAGGTTACAGCATAAAACGCATCATATTGAAACCAATCTCCTTCACTTGTACCTAAGGCTGAGAAAACATCGACATACTCTCCAGTGATGAACCAGAACACAGGAGCCAAGATCAAGGAAATTAGATTATTGTACAGAACAAAACCCCATGTGTTCAACCCAAGATTTGTAACCATATGTTTGATGTAAACCATCTCAGTGGTAATTGTCACCAAATAAGCAAATGCCCATGAATATGCAGTCAAAGTAAATGCAGAATCTGTAGCCACATACCCAACTGCTCCACCTAAAATGATCAGCAGCGACCCAAACGTAAGCTTAGACGGACACGGTTGGTTTCTAAACGTGGTATCTGCAATGGCAACTAAAAGAGGGGTGCAGGATCTGAACACTATGAAAGTATCCACATTAGCATGACGAAGAAGATTTGTGTTGGTAAAGATTGCTAGATAGAACACAAACGCAGCAGGTAAAAACTTCTTAGCAGTTGCATATGTAAAGGGGTCATGATGCAAAAACCCAAGTTTCCCCAAAACCCAAACTCCTACAGCAGAAGTTAGATACTGCAGAGCCGTCAAAAGACCAGGATAGTTAAATTTGGTAATGGCAAACTTGTTTATCACAGCAAGCAAGCTCGAACAAAGAGCATAACCAATCACAAGACCACTAGTTGTGAAGTATTGCTTCGTATCCACTCGAATGGAAGACATTGTTCTAATCTATAGTCAACGAAAATCAATACCCAGAATTCGCTTGCTCAGTAACAATGAAAAATTCAAGGTGGCATACGAATCAAGATCAAAAGAGAAGGTACCCAGTAGAGGAAATCAAGAATGTAATGCGAGTATCGAAGCTACTTATCCAGATCCTTGAATACAGAAAAAAAACCCAGATAAAGCAAGGGGAATTCTCCAAGAATAACCAATTGGGAAGGACTCAAATTCGAAGAGAAGAGGAAGGTCTCATTACCGACAAAATTGGGAAGCGTGGATCTGGAGCAACAATGGAGGGAAAATTGTAATTGTACAGATGCACCAATAATCTAACACAGAATCAGAAAAACCCAAAGACCCACTGCAGAGCGCAGAGAGAGAAAGCAAATGCGTGTGGAGCCGAGTGTCATAGGATTGAGAGAGAGGGAACTTTAATGAAGGAAAACAGAGGAAATGGGAAAATGAAATTGAATTGCTAGCAGAGGAGAAATCAATGGGGTTCTGATTTGTTGGAAGAGATGGGATGGATGGAGGTGACAGAAGAAGGCCCATTTAAAGCCCATTACTCTCAAGGTAACGACGCCGTATGGGAGTCTACTTCTTGCTTATTTTATCATATATTATTATTATTAATTAATTTATAGAATTTATCATTTCGACTAATAAAATATTAACTTTATGTAGCTTATTACGCACTATAATTTGTTGTTCTAACGTTATTCATAAGTTTTCATATTTCCAAATGGGGTTAATTTTAAATGATTGACCAATTTTGTTGACTTTATAGTTTATACATATATAGCTTATTTCTTTTATTAAGAATATTTATCATATTTGGTAAACATGAGCGTAACTCATTAATAATTACAATATTCTTCCTATAAAGTTGAAGATTCAAATTTTCATATCCTAATATTAATTATACTAAAAAAAAAAAAAAAAGAAGGAAAGGAAACAAATCACATATATAGCTATAGAAGTGTAGTTCAATTAGTGGTTAAAATTAAGGGTGATTAGTCGTTGCTTTAATAATAAGTAAAGGTATGATTATGAGCACAAAAGTTCAAACTTAATTGGTCAAAGTCAAACTTGAAAACAACTGGTGATTAGTTAAATGCAATCCATTTGTTCTTTGGGCTGTTGCTTGTCCTATGGGAGCCATATATATATATATGCCTTGTGGTTTTAATTTAAAGTAAAAGTGATTAAGAAATAAATAAGGGCAAATTGCAAAAACCACTCCTGAAGTATGGTAGTAGTTGCAATTAGATCCTCAAATTTTTAATTGTAAAAATTGGGCTCCTAAACTTCTTAAGTGTTAAAATTGGACCCTCAAGCTTATATTAATTGTAGAAATTAGATTCACAAATGATAAAATTTGAATTCTTAAACTTATACAAATGTTACTATTTTTTTCAATTATTTTAATATATTCAAAATTATTATTATTTCATTTTCGATTTTGACTTTATAGTTGTAAATATCCATTTTGGTTTTAATGCATTTAATATAGGATTAATGAAGATTTAATTGTAGGGGGTGTTATTTGTGTTCGTCACCCATTTTTTACCGAATCCTTCACCTTCGTTTTGAATATGAGGTTATCGTTTCGTCCAGTTTTAATCGAATTATTCATCTCTGTTTTGGTTGGTCTTTGACCTTGTTTTGTCTTAAAATTCAAAATCCAATTTGGATGAATTACCTTGAAGGCAAAATTATAGTTATAAATCTTCATTTTTATATGCGCTTATTATTATTATTTTTTTTATGTGTATATATAAGGTTTATATCAAATATATATAATGTTATTTCAAATGTATATAAAGTTTATTTGAAATGTATTTCAAAACAAGTACATATATGTAAGGTTAGTTATATAATACATATCTCATATTTTAATTTTAATCTCATTTTCTATCGATATGTATATGTCACATATTTTGTCATATATACACTTTTTTTTTTTCAAATATATACCTCATATTGTATCGTTTCCATCTTTATTAATTTATAAAAATAATTAGGATAACACGTGATAAACTAATATATATTTGAAAATTGAAAACAAAATTTAGAAATAAACCTCATACATATACTATGGCAATAATGTGTACTTAAATATACTAATTTGAGGATATCAAAGCGTAGAGGATATTTGAGTGATTGCTTGAATCGTGCCCTTTTGAGTACAATATGGAAGTCTTTTATAGACTCCGGAATTGAAACGGACATTGAATTAGAAAAACTAAAAGATAAGATCGAATCAGACAAGGCAAGACCCCTGATAAGATTCGTCTTTTTTAAAGTAAAAATAACAACAATATAAAGTTGAATTATTAGGATATGACTCCTAATAATTTATTTACATTATTAAAACATAAAAATAAGAAAGTAAAAAGTAGAGGATAAGAAAAGAAAGATATAAGATAAGATTCTGTTGGCCAATTGAATCAGGAATGAATAATTAAGCAGTTTTTCTGTTATCTTTTGTTAAAGATACTTTAAGTCTTCTTCTTGTTGGCTAAATTATTAATTTATACAAGTACTCGTTTGCTCTAGGCTAATTACATGTCAAAATTTCATCTTACAACATTATCAAATTGCGGATATAACCAAACTAGTAGCGGATGAACGAGCAGACGCAAGGATAAAAATAATTTTTGTCTTCAAGCTTCAGACTTCTTCGTTCTTGCTTCTACCGCTTTAACTATTCTTCTTATGATTATTTTGACCACCAGAACTGTATTTACAGTGTAAACCACAAAACTTACAAGGTCTACACAAATAGTAAACTAAAGATGAGAATTTAAAAAAAAAAAATTATTGGAATTACTTCTTTTCAAAGCATCCTTATAAACACCTTTTGTCTCTATTCGAAATAGGTACCCTTATTGATTCGGAGCTCACATAGGTTGTGAGTGGAGAAATGGATCGTCAAGATCGTACTCGGGCCCCTCTTCAGCTTCTTCTGATGGAGGAGGAGATGCACTCAACGATGAGTTTGAAGCCGCAAGGGCTAAAATCTTCTGAAAGTCGGCTTTGGATGTTGTATGCACCAAAACTGCTAACAGTTTGGATTTTTCATTGAGAAACTCAACATTTCTCTTGATGTCGATGTCTTGAAGATAGTCGTTCTCGGAGAACGACTCTTTTATCTTAGTGATGGTGGCATGTTGGAAATTGAATTTATCCCACCATTTAATCTTTAAGGGTTTTGTAATCATCTTGTACTAACGCTATGAGCTAGTTGAGAAATTTCAGCAAAATATCTATGGAATTTGAAAATAGAGGCATAGCCTCATTGAATTATGAAAAGAAGTTTTTTTAATGTTCCTTGCAAAATAAAAATATGATTCTTACATAGGAGTCAAAAACATATCATCTGTTAAGCCAAATGTATTCAACCATTAAATAAACCAAATGGAAAAATTTATTTTGTAAGCATTTTGACAAAAAGATATGAACCAAGAATGACTATAATTTGAATACCACATAACATTATACCAGGCTTTTATCTAATCCCGATATGATTATGTTGTGGAACAAAGGGTTTGGAAAAAGATTTTTTCTGTAGATACCTTGATTCCAATGTATTGGATTCAAGGCTTTGAAAATCTTAAGTTTTGAATAAGCGATTATGGAGAGATCCTTTTTGTCTGGGACATGAGTTATCTCTACAGACTTTGTGTCTACAAGGATGAACTCATAGAAAATTTGTGTTTTCTTAAGGTCTTCTAGAATAAAATTGAAGTATTCAGGATACATTTTAGAAATAGTCTCAATAGTCTCTTCTAGGTTGAGACCTTGGAATTCTGGTTCAATGATTGGTTCATTGATAACCAACTGCTTTGGAAAATATGTTTAGATTTCAGGTCGGGATACAAATCTTTTCTCTAGTCTAACCGCCTGAGAGGAAGTTGAAGGAGAAAGGATGGAAGATCCTTGATTCGATTAAGGAGGGGGCAATAGGCCTCAATTGAGTAACGACCCCAGTAGGAGGTCTGACAAGAAAGGTCGAAGGCCCTAGCGGTGGAGTTGATGACTCCATTGGAAGTATTGGCCGTGTGCCGGTGTTTCTAGATCTGGAACAAGTTGTCGGAGTAAACCCTAGATCCATGGCGTATTGATCTGCACTCATTGGAGTGGGTGCAGAGGAAGAAGAGGATGAGCTTTTGCCCTATGAAGAAGAGGAGGTGTTCCTTCCTCTATTGCTACTTCTATAACCACTCATTCTAAGAGAGAAATACGGTTTTAGTTTTTTAAGTGAGAAACTCTCTTCAGAAGTAGTCAGCTAGGGGGTTTTGTTCTCCTTTTATAAGCAAAAGTTCAAAGTCGAGGCAAGACAGTATGACTTGCCATCTAGCAAAAATTTGTTTAGAAACAAGATCTTTTACATCTTTTTTAGGACAAAGTTTGAGACTCTTGAATATGTTTGATAATAAATTTTTTATTGATTAGATCTCCTTTGAATTTTTTAACACAAAGAATTATTGCAAGCAACTCCTTTTTTACGATGGAGTAATTTTTTTGGGTGTTATTGTTCCCAATTCCTGAGTGGAATCAGACACTGTTTGAGAATTCCTCCATATCCAATATCGGAGGCATCTGTTTCAACAATAAGATTTGCTTTTGGATTGATAAGGCTTAACAGGGTATTGATTTGATTAAAGTTTTAATCTTTTGAACAATTTAGGTATGTACATCGAACCAAGGTTTTGGATTTTTCTTAAGCCTTTGATAAAGTGGTTTGCCAATGGGCTTAAGATTTTGAATAAAATCGGACATGTACTTGAGGTAGCCCAAAAGCCTTTGAAGTTGAGTTTGTTTGGAATTTGATCTGGAAAATTTGATGCAAACTCAATGAACCTTTGAATAGACTTGATCATTCCTAAATGGATTTCAAAGTATAAGAACTTGATTTTTGTTTCAAATAGTTTGACTTTTGGTAGAGAGACTACCAAACCATTTCTTCTAATAATATCTATGAAAATATTGAGATGTTTAAAATAGTTTTCGATATTTGAAGAAAAAACTAAAACATCATCTATATAGACAATTGTAAAATCTTAAAAATCATTGAAAATATCACTCATGATTTTTGAAATTCTGAAGGGGCATTTTTTAGTCCAAATGGCATGGCATTCCATTCGTATTGTCTGAATGGTACGTTAAAAGCAATTTTGTATTTATCTTTTTTGGAAATTTGAATTTGCAAAAAACTTGACTTTATTTCAAATTTTGAAAATAACTTGGCATTTGAAATACTTTTAAGTAAATCTTGTTTATTTGGAATTGGATACCAGATCCATTCCAATGCTTTGTTTAACGGTTTGTAGTTGATAACTAACCTGGGAACTCCACGCTCTTTTTCAGCTACATTGTTCATGTAGAAAGCGAAACATGACCATTGACTCTATCTCTTTCCTACAATGTGTTAGCAGTTCGGAATACATTTAAATTGGTCTAGTCTTCGTGAGGATATCTGATTCTTTGAATTCTTTGATATAGGGAAGATTAACTATATGTTTTTTCCTTTCTCAAAATGCATTTGGTAAATTTGATCAAATTTCTTTCTCAATTCTAAATTGAATTTCTTTTATTTTGTTTTGAATTGAAGGATCTTTCAAATTTTTGTCAATTCTTTTAAAATTGATTTCTTCTTTTAGAAAACGGATTTCGTTTTGTTTGAATTTGACTTTCAAATGCAAGAAACTATGTGATCTGCAATTTCTTGCATTTGAAAGTCAGATTCATCACTCTTTGAAAAAGTTGAGTCTGAAGGGTATTATTTATTATCAACCTCGTTGATGTTTTTGCTATTAGGACACCTAGTGCCCTTCTTATCTACATTTGTAACAGTGAACTTTTTCTTCTTTGTTGTCTTCTTTTTTTCTTTGAACTCAGTTGATTTATAAGGAGGGTTTTTGTGGTACCTCTTGGATTTATATGGAATATATTCCTGTTGAGGTTTTCTATAGTACAGTCTAGTACTCTTTGAAATTCTTTTCTTGGAAGAGCCTAGTTATTCCAATTTTTCAAAACTGTATTGAGAACAAAAGGTTTTCATTTCTCTTTTATGGAGATTTGTAGCCTTTTTCACTTTACTTTGAATTTTAATTTCATTACATATATCTAACCCACGCTCGATAACCTTGGTGGTCAAGTGGGTATAAATAAGGTTATCCCACAGGGATGTATTTACTATACATTTTATTGAGAGAGTTATACACTCTTTTGGCTATAAAACTTGGAAGGTCATCAATGAATTTTTCTTTCCAATGCCTTTCATTGTAGCCTTTCAGAAAATATATTCTTCTTGAAAACATATTTTTCTACCCTTTAAATTTTCCCATAGAACATTTTAAATTTTTAAAAATTCTTCTCTGGATTTTTGGTCCTATTTCATTTTAGACAGTGAAAATATTTGATAGATTAGATGTGCAACCGCATCTTCAATCTCGACTTCTTCTTCAATTTTTCATGAAGTAGAAGCTCTATCGATAGGTCTACCATCAACGATTGTGACTACATTTTCAACTTTAATTTCTCTTTTCTTTTAATTTTTGACTTATGACTTTTTATTGCATTTTTTTGTCCTTCACTAAGGCAATTTTCCCACCGTTGTTTTAAGATTCCAGAGAAACCATTGATGTGAATTCTTATAGATCGCTCATTCCGTTTTGACTCATAAGCACTTGCTGCCATGAGCATTTCTTGTAAAACTTCTAAAATTAAGTTTTCAGGCATTCCAACTATATTCCAAACGTACAAGGAATCACCACTAAATTCTGTGTTTCTAATATACTTATGTCTTTGTTCATACCCCATATCTGGCATAGAGGGCCAGTGGTACCAGTTGAACTTGTCGTTTTTATTTTCTTGAAAGCTTATTTTATGTATTTGTTCATTATTTTCTTCTTTCTTTAATTTTTCTAACTCTTTTATAAGTGACTCTGCATCACTTTCATTTAAGGCAAAAATTTACCATTTTGACATATATATAGAAAATTTTGGTTGTGTTTTTACTATCTAATGAAAGAGGACTTCATGGGATAAGTCTTAAAAACCATTGCCATTTAAAAAAGGACAATATTTGGGTGCAAAGGGAAGGTGATAGCCTATGCTTCTAGACAATTGAGACCTCATGAGAGTAACTATCCTACCCATGATTTGAAGTTAGTTGTGGTAGTTTTAGCATTAAAGATATGACAACATTACCTCTTTGGAGAAAAGTGTCATATTTATACCAATCACAAGAGTCTGAAGTATATCTTTGATCAGAAGGAACTTAACATGAGCTATTCATGCCATAGGAGGAGAAACCTTATGGATGAATTGTTGTTTTACACGTCAAATGAGTGTGAAAGAATGACTACTTTGCAAGAATTGGTACTCTTTGATAGAGAGTTGTACTGTGAGTTTGAGAAAAGCATTTAGGTGTTCACAGGTTTCAGTGAAGAAAGCACAGATTTACCTAGAAGAATGTCTTCAAAGGTAGAGTTTTCTCCAACTTAATTCCAAGGTCTTGAACTTTCTCCTTTTAGACTTAAAGTTTTGAGTTTGTTATCAATTTCTTCTAGAATTTTATCCTTTTATGTTTTGAGTTTCACCTTCTTAGGAGGATGAAATAAAGTTGGGATGTTTTCAAGTTTTAGGTTGAATTATGTCTCCAATCCTATAGATTTGTTTAGCTATATAAGATAATATTCTACTTGAATAATTATTCTGGAGTTGAATGCTCTTTATTTCTTTGTTCATAGGAGTCTTATGTTCTTTAGAGTCTTATTAATTGAAAAGGTTTTGCACCTACAGTTTTGTTATAAAAACTTTTAAACTCGACATCTTCCATAGGAGAGTAGTCGGCTTTGATTTCACCTCTTTGAAGTATTTTCTAGGCTTTTTTTCACGAATTGTACAAAGATGATCAAAATCTTTCTTTTGACTAAACCATCTAAAGAAAGATATGTATTTTTGAAAGTATTTCAAGAGTTTTGAAATACTCTTCTTTGAACCTTTTCTTCTCTTCTTCGTAATAGTTTTTAAAGAAGGTTATTCTATCCTTTTTATTTTCTTTTGACATAAACTCTTTCTGAAGGGCTTCTTTATTTAGTTTGAACTTGAATATTATGACATTCAGTTTCTTTTAAAGGTCGAACCTACATCTATATCCGTATGAGTAGGAGAAACTAAGCGTTCTTCCTCATATTGGATATTTGGTATACCATGAACCAAGTTCACCGATTTAACTCTAAGTGAGTTAGATCTAGTGAGATTATGATTTACCTCGGTGCGAATACTAAATGTACTCGGTCTTGAACTCATAAATTCTTTTGAACTTATATTTTTTTTAGGATTGGAAATCTAGGAGATTCATTTTCAAATTTGCTCTCAACTTTCCCATAGGAAATTCAATTACATGAGAAAACACATTTTCTTGTCTTGGAGGAACAAAAGCATTTTCCAAACCCATTGAGGATTTTTTGTAACTTGATCCCATGAAAGCGTCTGGAATACTTACATAGTTTGTTTAAATTTGATTCAATAAGCATAATCTTACCCTTCGGGGATTCAACTAGTGCTTTAGGCTCTATGGTAGTAGTCAAAAGTTTGTAAGTTATTATGTAAACAAGTCATAGTTTTTTTAACACCATCTTCTAAATTTAATCCTTGGCTAGTGAAATCTAAGCTCAAAGGTTTTGAGGATATGAGGGTCGTCTAAAGCAATCGTATAATTTGGAAAACAATTGAAATAGACTGGACCATTGGCCAAATTTGACTCTATTATTCCTAATAGAGAGTTTGAAAAATCTTTGTGGCGTTTGTCATGCAAAATTGCAAGAATTGGGGTGTCCAAACTAGATCCGAACATTGGAAGTAAAGCAACTTGAATGGCTCCTATGTGGAGAAAAGTGAATTCTTCCTTGTGTTTTTCAATATTTTTTCTAGGAAATAATTGAATCGACTCAACTTTTCCGTATATCGGGATTCTCCTTTCTACTATTTTGATACAAAGATTTTCTTTGAAATTAAAAATGTTTTGAAAATAAATTGTCTTTGAATCTAACTTGGGTAAACCCTATTTTTGGAAATTATTTTCAATCCTTGCTATACGCAAAGACTCATTTGTAATATTGAAATCGTTTGAAGAAGCAGTGTGTTGTTCCTCAATTTCTTTTTGAGTCAGCTCCTTAGTTGGAGCCTTTTTAGACAATTCTTTTCAAGTGTTTGGACATTAGAACAGATTTCAGAAAATCATTGTATAAAATATTTTGTTTTTCAAAATGAATTATTAAATTCGATAGATTAAAATTTCTTGGATCAATGTTTAGAGTTCTATACCTGTGCTAGGTTGATTACCATTGACCAATAGGCTCATTGCGCTTCACTTTATTTAATCGTGTCTTACGGCCGGGACCATGAGAACTAGTCACAAACTTACAGTTGAACTTTGAACAAGGATCTTCAAAGGATCAATCAGTCGGAAGTAATAATTATTTTGAATAAACAACAAATTTATAAGATGAAATTCTAAAGATTGAAATCAATAACTAAAGATTGAAAGGGGATCACTTGAGAGTAGAATTGAAATCAATGGGTGCTCATTGTAAATTCATATATGAATAATTGGATAATTTAACAAGAACTGTCATTTTGTTTTCATTCGAAAGTATAAAAATGTTCCCTTTAAATGAGTATTGTTAATTATGTGGACGAATTCAATTTTTTTAAACTAAAGAAAATGTAATTAATTGAAGTGGAGAAATTCATTTATTTGATTTTTTAAAAAAGAAAAATCAAAATTGTAAAGATGTTTTGTCCTTAAGAGGAAATAATTTTCTATGGAGAATCCCATCTAATTTTCTTTTTCTAAAAAAATAACTTGGGAAGTTAAAAGCTATCCCAAAATATCAAATATATATGCATGATTTATATGTGGAAAATCTATATTCAAATGACAAAACATCCAGATATTTATTTTAAAAAAGAGTTTAGTATATATAATTTTCAGATAGGCTAATAAAAATTTCCTCAAAAGTTTAAGCATTAAAGACAAAAGAACATTCATGCATGGCTAGGGATAAGCAAAAGATCATAATAGAGATATATTCATTGTTGTTGAAGTGGTGAACACATATTCACACACATATTCACCTCTAAAAAAAACTAGGCATATGAAAGCTCAACATAAAATCATTTGACAAAGATCATGAGAGAGACTCTTGAAAATATGGAAGAGTAAATTACAAATATGTTGTAAATTACCTCAAATTAAACTCTACTTTTTTTACATATCTTCCTATTCCCTTTAAGAAAAGAAAACAAGAAAACTATGTGTATATTAAACTAATGATCATGTCGATGTTCATAAACTCAGTAGTCATCACAATTCATGCAGCTGGAGCATAATCGTAACCTCCATCATCGTCATCGTCATCTCCTTCTCTTTTTATAACACTTGTTGCTAGATTAGTAGTGAATCGTCTGCTACATTTGACATGTTCACATGCATTGTTCTTGATCATTGTTGAAGCAATCAACTCGAACATAGAAACCATGTTGAGAATGAGAGAGAAGGAAAGAAGAGATCTCTAAAGATGTGGTTGGGTTTTAGATTGCAGTAGTTATGAGTAGAGAATGCACAAGAGAAAGGGTTTAAATAGAGGGAAAGAGTGAAATGGTAAGCTTTTAGGGCACAAGGAATACACAAGAAAGATTGTGGATAATGAGCAACAAAGAGTGTCCAACACCAACTCTCATGTGGATGTGTCACTTTTCAAATTGACAAGTCATCAAAGTAGTGTGTTTAACACATTCCCAATGTTTGTTCACTAAGTGTTGGAATCACAAATAGAGATAGAGAAAGAGGGTCCTAGCATTTTTGTGAATGGACCCACAAAAAGAATAGAGGGCATATTTAATTTAATAATAAAGAAAAGAAAAAAAAAAAGAAAAAAGAAAGAAAGAAGTTGATTTGGATGCCTTTTGTCAATTTTTTGGAAAAAAATAATGGTTTTTCCGTTATTAATTATAACCAAATGAGAAAAGATTATATTTAAATTCTCTCAAAATATAAAACCAATTAAATTTTTTTAAAATATGGTTATTATCTTTAAATTTGTCCATGTGGAACGTGACACTACTTTTTCTAATGGTCGTGCCGTAAAGAATGCTTATACAACTTGATTGCATAAGAGTTATATACTATGAAGGAAGAGACCCAAAAATATGTGTTGCAAGAAGTACAAATAACCAATAAAATTGGAGTAAATATTGAAAACTAACATATAAATAATTAAGTAGAGTTATGAGTAATTTGCTCTCTTCCAGAAGATTCAACCACTATATGGTTTTTTTTTTTCTTTCTTCTTTTTCTTTTTTTAATATATATTAAGTATTGATACATTAGATATTCTTACCTATCTCCTCCAAAATACAACAATTAAATTAAAACGTTGTGTAAATGTCAAATTTTGGTAGGAAAAATGCACCTAACTTTCATGTGACACCAGTAATGAATTTATTTAAAAGGGAGAAAAACGTAACGTGCAAAAGAGAAAATCTGCACGTTGATGTGGTGCTTGCCACACATACTCTGATGCTAAGTCAAAGAGTGAAATAGTGTAGAAACCAGAAAGTTTAGAAGAGGACTCCAGTTACCTCCTATGAAGTTATGATAATGGAGAAGGTTGACCTAGGTTGTTCCCTGAGGTTTTGGAGCCACCCCAGGATAATTAGATGACCTATCGGGGCAAAAGGCGTGTCTGTTTTCATGTTTGGTTAGGGTCGACCTCAGCCTTGGTCGAGACCAAACATCTTCCTCAAGCCATATTTAGGGCCTAAAATAATCTCTTGGGGTCAACACATGCCTCGTTAGGCACTTGGTGAGGCTCAGTCGAGGTCAAGCACATAACTAAACAACCTTTTACCCAAGCTTATTTTCTTCCTAAGTTGCCACTTTCAACCTATGCTCTCTTTTTTACTTTTTCGTTCTTACTTTCGTTAGATGTCAATTATATCGTTCAGTCTAAATTCACCCATAACACGTTGTGTAGCTCAAATTATTTTACAATAAAAGATTGAGTTCAAACAGCCACACTATAGAACACTCTCCTGTTGGTATATATATGTGTGTATATATATAAAAGAAGAAGAAGAAAAAAAAAAGGTTGAAAATGTTGTGTATTGAGAATGTTTGTAAGAGAGGTACTTGTAAAAGAATTATAAATTTAATAGATTAATATAAAATAAAGTAATAAATTTTTCACTTCTCATCTTCCATTAAACAAACATGTTCTTAATTTGATTAAAAACCACTAAGTTTGTTCGCTCATTTAAAAAGTTAGACTCCTCTAGATAATAAATATGAAAATGGCCCCAGCCCACATTGCAAAATAATAATAATAATAAATAAATAAATAAAATAATAGTAGTAGTAATAATAATAATAATATTATTATTATATTATTATGTTACAACATAATGACTACCACACCCTATAGTATATATGTTTTTTTTCCCCCTCAACTTAGGCCTAAATCATTTGAGTTTGCATTTTGATTTCACATTGAAAACCTTATAATTAGAGAAACATATGCAAACTTGAACTCATCTTTCTTCTTTCCATTAATTAACTAATAGTCTAGAAATTCTTTTTGGTTAAAAATGACCTAAACTGACAGATTTTCCAAATTTAATGATTGTAATCGAAATTTACTTTCAAACTTAGGAAAAAAAAGAATTAAACCCTATTTTTCTAACTTTTAAAAAATAAGAGGCTAAGTTGAGTATTATAAGATAAAGACCCTAAAGATGCACGTGCTTGTATGAAGAAAGAGTTGCTTTCAATTGTCAAAGATGACATCAACATCCAACTATATAACCGCCCACACACACGATACTATACATTATTTTATTACATTTTTTCTGAAATACTTAATTTTGATATTTTATAGAACGTTAAATTGAGAGTTTTAATCTCTAAATTTAAATATAATTGAGTCTAATAAGTGTTATTTGTCGTTTAATTTCACATCTCAATTGTTGTATTGCGAAAACCCTTGAAAGCAAGATCGACTTTGGTGAAGAAGAAGAAAGAGGGAAAATATCGTTTTAGATCTAAGTTTAATTCAATAATTAATTTAGCTTCACTAGTAAAAGTTAATTATTTTTCGTGCAAGTGGAGAAAGTTTCTACTTTCATCACAACTATAATTTGGAAGCTCCCTTACTTGCCATGATATATCAACCTCTTTGTCAAATTTAAATCTTCCAACGTAGGATAAGTTAGTACCTTTCTTTTTTTCCACTTTGCTTTTTGCTATAGGTCGAGGCCTAAAGTCATTTTCAATAATAAATTCTATTCCTTTAAAAAGAAAAATATATATATATTTTTTATTTTATATCTAATAAGTCTTTGATGTACTAGACTTTTTTTTTTTTGTTTATTTTTTTAAATTTAAATTTGGTAGACATAAAATAAAAAAAATTAAAAAAAAAAGCTCAAAATCTTATTGCAATAAGATTTATGAACCACATAGGAATAAGACGGTCTTAAAAGATAACAATTTTAAATTTTATTAGGACATCTCTTTTATTGGAGATATTTGATCTTCAGTCCTCAAAGAAATAATTATATGTCAAGTTATCACTAAGCTATCTCTCGACTTATTAAATAATATTTTTAATTTGGTGTTTATAAGATACCAAAATTTTCAAGATAGTCCATAAACTACACGTGAGGATAGCAATTTTACTAACCTTAAATATATTATTTCCATTAGGAAAAAAGAAAACATAAACCTCTCTATCTCTCATACTCTCACAACAAATCATAGCAAAAGATGAGAAAAAAATTGTCTCGCACAATTTATATCTATATATATTAGTATAGTACAATAATACTCAAATAACACATCTTACAATGGGGTTTAGGGTACAACACTAGTTAATGGTGATCAGTCATATGCTTTAATAACAAGTAAAGGCCTACTTTCTAGATAATTGTGTACATCACAGTGCATGAAATTCAAATCTAGTTTGTTCTCTAGTAGGTTGACTTTTATTTATTTAGAGTTTAGCAATATTTGGAATGGTAATTCAAATTTTTGACTCCTTGATGGAAGGTGTTTAAGAAATTATTTTAAATTACAAAATTGTTGAAAATATTTACAAATAATAGCAAAATGTCACAGACTATCTGCGATAGATCACGATAGACTATTATCCATATCTATCATAATATAGATAGACACAGATAGTAGTCTGTCACTTTCTATTGCAAATAGATAATATAAATTTGTTAAATATTTTGGTTGATTTTTATATATTTGAAAACAACTCAAAGTGTATATATACTTTATAAAAGTTGAGTTATCCTCATATTTAGTTGACTTTTAACCTTGAAGACTTATATGATTTTAAATGATCTCATAATCAAAATTAACGAAGGAAAGAATGAGTTAGATAATCAAATTGAAACTCTAGCCCACAATAGTTCATTATTGAATAAATCTAAAGGAAAAAAAAATGTGTATAGAAGTTACTAACTTTTTAAAAATATATATACACACCAGGAATATTCATGGGCGGATTTATATGTTAAAAAATTAGTATAAGCAAAACATCTAAATAATTTAATTTTAAGCATTTGCAAAAAAAAAAAAAAAAGAAAAGAAAAGAAAAAAAAAGAATAAAAGAATTTAGTAAAAATTTTCTCAAAAGAACTAGGAATATTCAAATGATTTGCGAAGGAAAGGAATAGGAGAGATATATATTCTTGTTGCAGAAGTGGTGAACGCATATATTCAACTCTAAATACATTGGAAAAGCTCATCATGAAATATTTGACAGGGATAATATGAGACTCTTGAGCACATGAAAAGGCACATAAACAACATTTATGTATGTATACGAATGGACATACACTACCAATCAATTATCTCAATTTTTATAGAGATATCTCTCCAGAAAAAAACTATGAAAAATACTTAAAATATCTTGCTAAATAATATTCATAAGGTCATTTATATGCAGTTCTAGGGTTGTTGTAGGTTTCCATCATCGTTTGTCATATCCTTCTCGTCCTACAATAGATGTTGATCGAGTAGTGAATAATTGTCTATAGTGTTTGATAGCTTCAAATGCATTGTTTTTCATTATTGTAGCGAGATGTGTGTTGTGATCGGTTTGAATTGAGTTATGAGTAGAGAATGAGAGAAGAAGTTTAAAATAGAGGGAAAAGACAGTGAAAATTGGTAATAGCTAGCTTTTTGAACACGAGGAAGATGGTGGATAATGTACAACAAAGAGTGTGTGACACCAACTCTCACGTGGATTTGGCACTTTTCAAATTGACAAGTCATCAAAAAGGGTGTGTTTAACACATTCCCAACGTTTGTTCATCAAGTGGGTTCATAAAAAGATAGAAGAAAAAGGTTCTTTGCCATCTTTAATTTGAAGGGACCTTACAAAAAGAAAAGGGCATCTAATTTAGTGATAAAAAAGAGGTTAGTTGATGCCTTTTTTTTGCCAAATTGGTGTAATCTCACTACTTCGATCTTTAGTTTCCCAATAGTCAATTGTGACCAAATATATATAATATAGCTCTTTAGTTTCTTTATTGTCACTATATGTATATTAGTGGATTAAAAGAGATACCTTAACTATTTTTTATATGAATATTTAAGAGATGTTAACCACTTTCATATAATGATCTATCTCTTTAAAAAATTGTGTTTATTTTATAACAAATATTTGTATTACATTTAATAAAGATCCAACAAGTTACATCATTGAGGAAGTAAACTTGTGATCTAACTCTAGTTTAAATTATCCACTCTAGTATCATTACTCTTTCATCTATCTCAAAACAAACCCTAGCAAAGGGATAAGATACAAATACTTGATAACTTATATGTATAAATTAAATGCTTAAGTTTCTAGATATATAGTTGTGTGCAATTGATCAAACTTGAAAATAATTAGTAATAATCACAATTTTGTCCCATGGTTTTACTCTAACCAAATGGTTATCAAATGAGACTGAAATGTTTTAAAATACTATGATTTCAATCATGGTCAGTATGGTTCACTCTTGAGATGTTTCTTCTTTGGGTTCATCCATTCTTGAGTCGGATTATTTTTTTGGACAGAAGGCTTGTTTGAACTTCATAGATTATAATATCATATTAGATAAACATGAAATTCTATCTTGAAATCAACGGACAATAACAAAATTAACCAATGTTTATATAAGATTATTGTGAGATATATCAATTTCTCCTATTGCAAAGTAGTAATTTTGAGATAAAACCTTGTATTTCTCTAATATATGGTATCAGAATCACGAACTCCAAATAGATATACTCAGCCCGAAAAATATTTGGATTAGACCTAGGAATATTGAATCAAAAGATGGGGAGATCTTACAATCTAATCTTTATAAGATACATGGGTTGCTCCTGAATTGTTTTTTTTTCTTTTTTCCTCCTTCCTTTGAGGAACATCATCAACTGGTTTGAAGATGAAACTCAATATTCATCTCCGTTGAGTGGGAGAGAGAACGCGAAAGACAGATATTTTGTCAAAATTAAGATGCA
Source organism: Citrullus mucosospermus (assembly GCA_030954485.1). Lineage (NCBI taxonomy): Eukaryota > Viridiplantae > Streptophyta > Magnoliopsida > Cucurbitales > Cucurbitaceae > Citrullus > Citrullus mucosospermus. The sequence continues at coordinate 2,836,447 of CM062065.1, forward strand.
AGAAATAATGTTCATCCATGGCTAGGAAAAGAACCAAAGAGAGATATTCATTGATGTTGAAAAAGCACACATTCACCTCTAATAACTTTGAACTTAAAACGAACATAAAAGCATTTGACAATGAGAATGAGACTCTTGAGAACATGTATATAAGGACAAATTACATATATACATGCACAAACCACATGTATACAAAACGGGCATATACCTTTTAGTTACCTAAAATTTGGCTCTATATCTTCATCTCTAGCATCTCATATTAGCAAACAAGAAAAATAACCTATGTAAAACTCTTTAACATATATGTCTACTAATTCATGTCAATATTATTCTTTAAACTCGACAGGTAAGACTCATGCAGCTGGGGCATAGTCGTAATCTCCATCGTCGTCGTCGTCATTTCCTTCTTGTCCAATAATAAATGTTGGAGCAACAAAATATATACGTTGGACATCTCTACATCCATTGTTCTTCATCGTTGAAGCAGTGGACTTGGAAATGGGAACCATGTTGTTGAGAGAGATAAGGAGAAACAAATGTGTTTCTGAGTTTAATATTTGAGTTATAATTAAGTAGAGAATGAAAAAAATTGATTTAAATAGAGGAAAAAAGTGAAATGGTAAGTTGTCATGGCACATTGAATACATGTGAGAGATTGTGGATAGTGAACAACAAAGAGTGTCCAACACTCACTCTCATGTGGATGTAACACTTTTCACATACACAACTCATGACCAAACTTTGTGTGTTTAACACATTGTCAATATTTGTTCACAAAAGTGGGCTCTCATTAAAGAGAGAAGAGAGAGAGAAAGTGGTTCCTAGCATCTTTGAAGGGACCTGCAAAAAGGGAAGAAGAAGATGGCATACATTAATAACAAAAAAACTAAGTTTTGATTGGAACCACTTTTGTCAAATTGTGTGTGTGATGAGTAGAAAAAATACTTTTTTGGTCTTTGAATTTTTACTTATAAGTTACTTTGGTTTCTAAATTTTTAAAACATACATTTTTAGTCCTTGAATTTTGTGAAATAAGTTTAAATGGTCCTTCCATTAACAGTACTATTAAATTTGTGCAGGTGACATGGCAAAATGACAAGGGAAAATATATACTTTTTAATATTTCTCTCTCCTCTCTTTTGATACCGCAAGCAACTTTAGAGATGTACGCTACATAAACTTTTTAACCTTAAAAGCATATTTGATCTGTAATCTAAATCATTCTCTTTAATTGTAAACTATTTTCCATTTGTTTGTGAACTTAGCTAACACATTTTTAATGAACTACATAACTCCGTATGTCTATTATCTATTGCTTTACATCTTCATCTTTGATTGTTGATTTCCTAAAGAATAAATCTTAATCCTCTTAGCTCATTGCTTTGTATCAAAGTGCTCCATTGTGTCATTAGGGGGTGGTTTTTTGGTTGGTTTGTTTTGTTTAATTTGTATGGTTTGCTTTCTCTTTGTATCTTCAAAAAGAAACTTTAAGAAGAAAAAAAAGTGCACAAGGCTAAATTTTAATATAATGATAAATGAATACTAGTGTCATTGATTTAATTTGGATTGTGCTTTAAGTTCAGCCAATTGTCACAAATACAATATCGTTTAATTTTTTTAGAAAAAAATTAAAAGAAAAATAAAGCTAATAATGAGAAAATTTGTAGAGGAAATTAAAGTCTTTAGGGAATTGATATCACATCAACTAAAATTTGTGAAACAATAATTAAATAATTAATCAAAACTAGCTGTTAGGTATAAAATTCTATAGACTATCAACTCTCAACCTATCCTATTTCGAGTACAAGTTAATCCTCTTTTTTAAGAAATTAATTGTTGGACGAAATTTCCAGAGAAATTTAATTCATGGAATTTGAATTTTGTATTTGTATTAATTATTTCAGTGTTGTGAGTACAATCTCTAATATTTAATCCTTTGATTCTTTCTCTGGACAAAATAAACTATAATACTTAGGTTTGTTGATTTTTTTGGACGATCAGCATTTAGGCTTGATGATCTTCTTGGGTGATCGGTTTGTAGGCTTGTTGATCTTTTTGGGTAATCGGCCTTTGGACTTAATGATCTTCTTTGGTGATCAACCTTTAGGCTTGTTAATCTTCTTGGATGATTGGCCTTTAGGCTTGTTAATCTTCTTGGATGATCGGCCTTTGGGCTTGTTAATTGACCTTTGGAGTTCCTGACTTTAAGAGCTTCAGAGAAAGTCTTCTGATTTTCTGAATGTTCTTTAAGCTTTTGTCTTTAAATCTTCGAGAGAGTTATACTCTTCAGAGCTTTAGTCTTTTGATCTTTAAAGCTTCAAGAGTTTTACACTCTTCAACGCTTGTATTATTCAGATCTTTTGAGTTGAGGGGGTTGTGTTCTTTAGAGCTTTAGTCTTTTGATCTTTAAAGCTTCAAGAGTTTTGCATTCTTCAACGCTTGTATTCTTCAGATCTTTTGAGTTGAGGGGTTGTGTTTTTCAGATATTTAGAGCTTCAATTTTTTAATCTTCGAATCCTCTGAGCTTCAATCTTCAGAGTTTGATTAGAATTTCAAGAGGTCTTGGGATTTTCAAGATTTTGTCTTCAGAGCATTAGCCCTCTATTGTCGATGCTTCCCCCACAAATGAAGAGATAAAGCCTCTATTTATAGAGTTTCTATGGGCCTTCATGGGCTTGGGCCCAAAAATTGGGATTGGGCTTGAGTTCAATATCTTCTTTGGCAAAAAAAAAAAAAAAAAATTCACAATGGACTCGAATTGGGTTAGACTTTTGACCCGAGCGACTTGAATTACTCGGCCCAATCTAATTTATAAATTCCACAATGCATTTGGACTTTTTTATGATGACGTGGCGAATTTGGTTGGCCAAAATTTCTCATTCAACACTAATATTTTTAATGATTTCTAAAAAAATTCTAAAGAAGTTACCACATCATACAATTCTTACTTTACATCACATCTCTCAAATTTAATATAAAATTTTAGATTGAAGATCATAAACACCTAGAGCGGATAGATTAGAAGCATTAAGAATAAAGAACATATATAAACCATTCAAACTCATTTGAAAGAAAATAAGAAAATAAATCCCTAAAGTAATTTAGGGCAACATATCAACTCCTAAGAAGAAGAAATCTAGCTACCGATCATAATCAAAATCATAAATCATAAAAACTCATTTATGCTAAAATTCCACTAAGAAAAAACGTAAAAAAGGTTGAAATGGGAAAAGGGAAGAATTAAATTCCATCATTAACCCTCCAAATAATTGGCCAAAATCAAAATACAAGGAAGCTTTGGATTTTCAATGACGGTCTCAACGTTGTCCCCTCGAATTTTCTCACTTAAGTGCATCTACCGACCTTGAAATACTCTTGTAACGTTATGAATTGAAAAACAAATGTCACTACTCAGATGCAAGAGTTATGTGGAAAAAACAAAAGATATAAACAAAGTTAAAATAAATAGCCCCGTTTGTGTAGGTTAGATAAGTTTGCGTTAGGGACATGTATGTAATTTTGAGAGTAATTTTTAAATTGTTAGTATCATTTTTGTCATATTAAAAATCATCTAAGACATATATTATTAGTTAATTATTTAAAATCAACTTTGATCGAATAAAATTGTGTTGAAAAGTATAGAAAATCTAATATTAAACTGGTTTCAAACGATTTAAAAGTGTCTCTTAGAAGTGATTTTGAAGATGACAAACATGATTTTCACTGTTTTAAAATCACTTTCCAAATTTGCTCTCAATACATAATTGGTTATTCAACCTTTCTATTTTCAAATAAATCAAATATCAATTAAAAAAAACGTGTATGTTGAAATATACTTTTCCCAAAACTTCTCTCATGATAAAAGAAATTTTAGATATATAGAGTGAATATGCATGAATTTTTTTTTATTTTTTAGAATAAAAAACTATTTTTTAAGAAATTAGTCATCTTTTAGATAAACCAATACAAATTCCCTCAAAATTAAGTTTCATATATCCCAAAGACTTATGAACATTCAATTGCATTACCAAAGGAAAAGAAATATCTATTAATGATGGTAATACCTTTGAAAGCTAATATTAAAAAGAAAGAATAAAAAAAAAAAAAAAAAAAAAAACAGTTGACAAAGGGTTAACTTTTGAGAGCATGAAGCTGAAATTAAATATACACAATTTGTGTACAACCCAAATGTATATATACAAATGGGGATACATTTTTTTAGTTGCCTTGTGACTTTCAAAATAAGTATAGCTTAATTGGCATAGTTCTCTTACTACTAATCTCAAAGTCAGAGGTTCGATGTCCCACTCCTCTTATTGTCAAATATTCAATTAAAGAAAACTATGTAATCTCCATCGTTATCGTTGTCATCTCCTTCTTGTCCTATGATAAATGCTGGAGAAATAGAATCATATTGTCTTCGTTGAAAATCTCTATGCACACGATTAATCTCCTCGTAAAAACAACAAATTTTGAAATGAGAACCATGTTTGGAAGAATTTGGATTAAGTTGTGAATAAAGAATGCATAAGAGAAGAGGTTTAAATTAATAGAGGGAAAGAATGAAATAGTAAGGTTATAGGGCACAAGGAGTACACAAGAAAAATTGTGGATAATGAACAACAAAGAATGTCCAACACCAACTCTCATGTGGATGTGTCACTTTTCAAAGCACACATTGCCAACATTTGTTCACCAAGTGCCCTCATAAAGAGATAGAGAAAGAGAAGGGGTTGGTAGCATAATTTTTTTTTAAGGGACCTACAAAACACAAAAGAAAAAAAAAAGTATATAAAGGGTATATTTAATATTGATCAAAACAAGTTGATTGGATGCCTTGTTTTTGCCAAATTTGTGTGATGGAAACTGTTTCCATCTTTGTCTTCACAATAGTCAATTGTGCATGTTGTTCTTTGAAAAGCAAAATATATATATATATATATATATGCTCTTTTTTCATCACTTGAGACCAAATACACCATACTTGAAACACATTTATCTATCTTTAATAACTATAAATCTGTTTGGATTGACTTGGAAATAAATGTTTTTAAAAAAATTCATTTTTATTTAAACTATTTTAATAAAAATTGTTTAAAATACATTTTAAAATATATTTTGAATGTTCGTCAAATACTCCAATTTGTTCTTAAATGACAATTCTTTTAAATTAAACACTTGAAAATATATTCAAAACACATCATATGTCAATTTTTTTTAGAATAAAGATACGTTAGATAGTCCCCTAAATAATTTAGAATCTAAACTTATAAATGAAGATAAAGTAAATTAATTTGATTGTCTTACATGGACATATTTGTTGAGATTTTCGGTTTTTTTTTCTCATTTCATTAAATTTTAATTTCCCTAAATGTTTTATATTATTTATTATATGAATTTTATTGAAATGTTTGTTTAAGTTTTAAATGACAAGGTTTACAAACCATTTTTCTCTCGATATGCTTCTCATATATATACTCACAAAAAATGAGTCTACATGAATATTGTCTATTATTTTAATGCTTTTAACTCCACATGAATTTGATTTTTAGTTTCTCCTTAAAAACCTAATATTATGGAGATGTGGTCTTTTTTTTTTTTTTTATTGACAAGAAAAAAACTTGAGTACAATAAAGTTGCACTCGTCTTGTGCAACATTTGCTGCATCTAATAAAAATTTATCAAAATGGCAACATGTTTTTTTAAAATAGATTAAAAAAAAAAAGTATGAAATTAGGTGCAACTTAAACTGATGTATCTAATATAATATAATTTTGGATAATCACTCAATAATTGTTAAATTACAACACTATATAGACAAAGTTAAAGTGGGAAAATGAAATCAAATATATATACTTACAAAATTGATAGTACTTGTTCTAAAGATTTATTAATTTGGCTTTGGCAATGATTCCTAACGCCATGAGTTACTTTCACTCTCTCTTTATTTGTTGAGAATATAATGATCTACACAATGGTGACATTCTAACACACCATATATACACATCTCATTTTTGTACTTTCTTCAAAGGAAAAAATCAAATGCAAAATACCTTTGAACCAAATTATGACACAAAGTATAAAGTATTACTTTTATCTCTAATATTTTCAATTTTGGTTCATTTTAATGATGTAATTTTAAATTTTGGTTCAAATTTTGTTCTGATAAGAATGATTATTGTAGTCCCTTCTTTTTTTCATTTTTATTTTGATTTCATTTTTTGGGATATCATTTTTAATAATATAAATGCCAATTGCAAAAGAAAAATTATTTTAAATGACAAAATTTTTAAAATATTTACAAATAATTACAAAATATCACAGTCTATTTGCGATAGACATCAATAGATTTCGATAGACTACTATCTGTGTCTATCATGAAACAAAAGGGTTGTTTCATGCGTTAAGTTGAGTTCACATATCTGGAGTTCATATATCTGTGGAGTTTATATGACTGTGGAGATCATATATGTCTGTGTTTTGGTGTTTGGAGTGCTAAGTTCATATGTCAAGGGTGTCTGGTGCCTTTTTTTTTTTTACATAAATAATCTGATTTTATGATGATTATTTTTGTTTGAAAAAATTTTTATTCAATAATTTTACATATATATATATATAATAAACTATAGACTGCACTTTATTTTATTGTTTTTTATGCACACATATATTGTTGGGAGTTTAGGCAAATGGAGTTTAGGATTTTTGGATCATCTATTTCAATTTTTTTTTTTAATTTAAGCAATCATTTTACAAATTTGTGCACGTGACGTTTCTAGTTGAGTTATTTTTATGGGATGTTTTCAAAAATAGAAAAATTGCTGAAAATAATTACAAATATAGCAAAATTTTACTTTCTATCTATGATAAACCGCGATAGACTCAGATAAACATTTATTACTTTATCAAATAGACATGAATAGATATCTATCTGGGTCTATCATGGTCTATTACAAAATATAAAGTAAAATTTTGCTATATTTGTGAACATTTATCACTTATTGATGTTTTATGTGTATGTTTAAATTAATAGTTATTTTTAAGCTTTAAATTAAGGTTTTATTGACGGTTTTATGTCACAAGCATCAACAAAACAAAAAACTCATGTGTTAACATAGACCAAATTTGTAATAGTCAGAATTTAAAAGAATGGTTGTCGAAGTTGGTTGAGTGGCCATTATCAGAGGTTGTCAGAGTTATCCATCAATAGTGGTGGTTAAATGTTGGTGGAGTTGGCTATAGGCGGTGGTTGCCAAAGTTGGACGTCGGAGGTGGTTGTCGAATTTGGCCATTGGAGGTGGTTGGCAGAAGTTGGTCGTCGAAGAGGGTCGTCAAAGTCAGCCGTCAAAAGTGGTTGCCAGATTTGGCCGTTGGAGGTAGTCATCGGAGTTGGTCGTCGGAGGTGGTCGTCGGAGTTGGTCATCGAAGGTGGTCACCGAAGTTGGTCACCGGAGGTGGTCGCTGAAGTTGAGCAACGAGGCATCGGTGATGATGAGGGCTAACTGCACTGTTGGTGGACATTACATAAAATGTCAATGACATATGAAGTTGACCTCCCAAACAATGAGTTGAGTTTATATGTCAACTCATCTCATCTCAAACAACTCATTGCATAGTAGACATTATATATTTTAAAAGTATATGAACATAATAAACCAAAATTAAAAAGCATATGACTCATACAATTTCCTTTTTTTTATCCCTTTTTATTCCTTTTTGCATATGTTTATTATCTATAAGAATGATAAATACTAATATTTATTATAGGTGTTATTTCTTTACACTACAAGAAAATTAGCCTTTAGCGACGTATTATTTGTAACTAAAAATATTTTTTCGTCACAAAAAATACTTATTTTCGTTTCGTCACAACAATAGCGATGAAAGTACAAAAGCTTTGCTAAACGTGCGACTAATTTAGAATAGTCGCTAATAATTCGTTGCTAAAAACCTAATTTCTTGTAGTGTCATATTATGCATACAGTTAGGTAAAAAACTTAGATGATGTATCACACTTAATTTTTTAGTTATGATTTCAATTGTATTTTGGGATTGAATTTAAATTTTATTTTCATTTTACTTTTTATATTTTGACCCAAATACTTTATTGGGGTCTAATGACAAATTAAAATATTAAACTTAGATATTGTTGATTTCAAAATCTAGATGTAAAAAATGTACCTGACTTTCACGTGATACCAGTGGTAAATGTGTTTAATTACGTGACCTACAAAAGAAAAAACTTGCATCCAGTGTGGTGCTTGCTACATACACCTAGATACTTACTTAACTAATCTAAGAATCAAAAGAAAAAATAATTTTTTTAAAAATTAAATGATTATTAAACAAGACTAAAATAAAATTAGAAAAACATTAACAGGTCACCTTGTTATTTTGTAAAAAGTTAAAATACAAGATGCATAAAACACAAGCAATACGAGTGACATCTTACAAAATTATTATACTACAACATGATGGCATGGTTGAATGAAGATCCAACAACAAATAGAAAGTGATCTTTCCTCAAAAAATAATATATGACATTATTTTATGACAGATTCTGAAATACTTTTTGATATTTTATTGAAGGCTAGTTATATACACATTTAATCCTTGAATTCCCATGGTTTGGGTCGTATTAGTGATTGAATTTTTTAAAATAAATTTATAATAGATCTCTAAAAATCTGAATACAACTTAAATTTTTTTTTTATTAAAAAAAAAAAAAAGTTTTATAGTTTTTTTTAATAAAAAATACTTACTTTGAGGTCCAAAAATACATGGATTGTTAAAAAGTAACTATTTTATTTTTCATACTCTTTTATAATTATTTTGTCATCAAAATATCAGTTCCACCAAAATGCTAGGTCAACCAACTTATCCAACTTCAATGTGTGGTGTGTCTATTTCACTAGGGCGAAATAAAATAAATATGGAAATTAAAAAAAAAAAAAAAAAAAGACCAAAATGAAATTTAGTTAATAATCAAAACTCTTTTAACAAAATATTTTCCTTCAAAGGTATTACAATTCAAGGGGATGGGTTAGTACATAAGTAACCCTAATCCTAATTTTCTTTTGCCAATCTTTTCCTACCACCCAATCATATATACCTCTATTGTCTCTTCAAATCCCCACATCTTTCAACAAATTTAAACCAACAACTCCCTTCCTTCCACTTCCTACTAACCGTCACGGTTGCAACTTTAGATCTCGAATTAAAACTCAAGCAGCCGGAGCATAGTCGTAGCCGTCGTCATCGTCGTCACCATCCCCTTCTACCGTTGAAACGAGAGCAATATAATCGCAATAACCATGTTCCCCACCTTCAAGGTTCTTCAACCACAAAGCAAAAGATGATTTAGAAATGGGAACCATGTTGATATTTTGATGTCTAGATCAAGAAAATAAAGAGGAGAGGAATTATTGTTGATCAGATTTTGGTTATTTGGTGTGGTCTTTGGTACTTTATATATAGGCAAGATGAAAAGGTGAGAAGGGATTGATTTATGAGTGGGCTCGTTTGTGGCGCAAGGTGGGCACGAGCCAGAGTGAGGGGCTCCTCATGGTGCACTCCAACCACGAATGGGATTTCAATGTAGCTGTAGCCACGTTGGATTTAGGTTGACATGTCATCAAACACGTGGAAGACAAGTTTTTTCAACCAAACAAATTCCAAAATGAAGGAATCTTGAGAGATATATGAAGATAAGAAGAGAATATATATCTATTTCTATTTAGGGTTTTTTTTTTTTTTCTTTTTCCTTTTGCATTTACACTATTCTCAACTTGGGATTACTTTTTTTTCTTCTTCACTTTTTTTATAGTGTATTTATAACTCTCATAATTATATTACATTATAAAGTAATTAAAATGCAATAGTAAATGGACTACTTTTGATTATGTTTACGAACTTACAGAAACAAGGGGCTCAACTATAACAAAACTGCTTTTAGTTGTATTTACTAACTTGTGTAATTGTTAATAATTAAATAAATAAGTGTGTGTTTTACCACAATACCCTCAAAATTTTTAAAAATTTAATACCCAAACTAAGGATTTAAAAAGAAATAGTAATTATTTTAAGGGAAATTGGATAAGATAGCAACAAATGAGAATTCGTTTGGATATATAGCAAATTGTGTGCAAGCTAAGGCACGTGGGTGACATTTTGATAATACCTTATTTGCCCTTAGTTGGTTTGTATGTCCGGAATAATATGAAATACAGTGTAAGTGGAGAGTCTGATTAATAACTAAGATATAAATACAGTGTAAGTGGAGGAGAGCTTCATTAATAACCATGACAAAAATCCGGTGTAATTGGAGAGCTTGATTAATCAAATTAGAATCTAACAAATTCGATTTCATAATGAAAATGAGCGTCATCATGTAATTTATGCCCTCTTTTAAGAATCAAATTTATTTTTAATATTCAAATTAGATTTTGATAACTACTTTACGAATGGATTCAAAATGAACCAACCTCTTCCTCATAATTTTTCTCCCCCTATTTTTAATTTGATTTTGTCTTACCTAATCAACAATTATTTAAATTTTTTTTGTTAGCACAGTTAATTGTATCTCAATCATTTTCATTATTTTATACATATTTTCATCAAAATGAATTGTATATTTTTTTCATATTTCATTTTCACATTTTAAGTGATTGATATATATGTTTTTAAAGTTTCATTGATGAGTATGTTATGTTTGAAAAAGAGACACATTGTGTTAGAGAGAGATGTGGGTTTTGTAAACAGAGCAGAGTGGTGTATCAGTGTCATCTGCCTTATGAAATCTCTCTCAATACTCTCTAAAATCTCAACCAATCCTTTGAGTACTCCATCATTTGAGAAGTGTTTTTAAATCAATTGAGCTTCTATGGCATAATAATGCACGTGGATTTGGTTCTGGCATTCTCTACTATACAGGACATAGCTTTCATTGTAATCAAATTGACACATCAGGTAGAGCAATCAAATTGCACGAATGGGGGTAATGTACTTAAAAAAGTGGCGGCCAACTCTAGTCACATCTGACCACCACCATCAACAACCAACTCTAGCGACCTCCAATAGTTACCACCTCCACCAACTCTGATGACCATTGTTTTAAATTATCACTACTTCAAATTTGAGTTTTGTTGACGCTCGTGACATAAAACCATCCATAAAATTTTAATTTAAAGCTTAAAAATAATCATTAATTTAAAAAATACATATATCGATTATTATAAAATGTCAATAAATGGTTTAGTATATACACAAACAGTTTAAAACAAGTTTTCATTCAATTTTTTTTTATTAGTTTCATAATCTTTTATATTCAAGTCATTATTTATAGTAATTAGACATTAATAAAAACATTTTTAGCATATACACAAATTAAATACTTTTTGTTATATATTTTTTGTGGCAACCATGTAACATGACCATTAATATAAATTCAAATTTGTTTTGTATACTATAATATAATATAGGGTAATTACAATATAATTACATTTTGGAGGATATTTCACTTGCAATATAAATTTAAATTTGTTTTGTACCAATGAATCCTATATAATTTTGTCCAACTTAATTAGAAATGTCACAGGCACAAATTTGTAAAATGATTGTTTATATTTTTTTTAAAAAAAAAAAAATGAACGTGAACCAAAAGTAAACCCTAAACCCCATTTTTCAAAACTCTCAACAATACATTTGTATTTAAAAAAACAAAACAAAACAAAGTGATTCCATAGTTTATTAAAAAAATATGTAGGTTTATTGAATAAAAAGGTTTCCAAAAACAAAAATAATCACCATAAAAATAGATTATTCATCTCATAAAAAACTGCACCAAATATTCTTAATATATGAACTTTACTCTGTACTCTGAACTAGCACACTTTAGAAAGAGTTCATATGAACTCGACTCAGCATCCAAAACTAACGCACTTTAGAAATAGACATATGAACTTTATAAATATATGAAGTCAACTCCGCATGCTAAACAATAAAGTTGAAAGCTAATGAAAATTTTTAATTAAGTTAAAGTCAAACATTATTTGATGATCATACATACGGGATGGTTGTTCGCTTATAATTTATAGGGCAAAATACACTTTTTTGTACCCCAAAATTTGAGGGTTTAGTGTCAATTTGGTCCCTAAGGTTTTAAAATGGTCACTTTAGTCTTTGAGTTTGATAAATAGTTTTAAATGTACTTTTCGTTAATTGACTAACGGAAAATGACGTGGAGGGTTAGGTTGTTGATTGAGCATTGATGACGAGACAAATATATTAATATAATTAGTAAGGTGTTCTCTCTCCTTCTATCTTTTCCTTTTTGCCCTTATTCTCCCTCACCTATGACAAACATCACCATTGTTGTCCACCGTGCAAGATGATGATCTGGTGTGTATCAGCATTCTGAAAACAAAATAATTTCTCTGTTTATGCAAGTACTTTCATGTTGAACAAACCGACAAATTCAACCCAGAAATCCATTGCAAATTTTTTGCTTCATCTTCCTTGATCCGACAAACATTGTGAACAAACTGACTCAAATCATTAATTAACGGAATACATTTTCAATTAACTTCTAAATTTGTTGCTTTCAAAACTTCATTTCCCCCACTACAATTTTTACTAGCTATAACAAGCAGCAAAGAACCCAAGTCGGGTTCTCCAATTTTGATGTCCACAATCTCAAAAGTCGTCGCTTTCTTCATGCCCATTATTTGCCTTCTCTCACCATCTACAAAAATTATTAACTATTCAACATGCTTCAAACTCTATTCTATTTTACCCAAACACCTAGCCGTTGTCATGGAGATGATCAACAAGAAGAGGAAGAGATGCAAAAGGTTGAAGGCCAAACTAGCTACCAGACGATTTGGTGTATGTATGGAATTACTGGCTTCCATTATTCTAGTTTATATGGATGAAATTTAGTGTTTTTTTTTTTTTAAATACCGAACAAAGAAAAAGGAAGATTCAAAGCAGATTTTAGCCGAAATTTGTTTGGACATGAAAAAATTTACAAGATAATTTTCCTTGTACTTTACAGAGGTGGCCTTTGAATTTTCATGTTGGATGATGAGTGTGAGAATATTGCTAAGGAGGGGTGGTCGGCGGATGGTTGTGGCAAAGCGTATTCGAACGTGTGAGAATATAAGAAGATGGGAAGGAAAAGAGTAAAGGAGAGAACAAGTCACCTCACTAACAAAATTAATATTACATTCATATATTTGTCCCCTCGTAAACCCACAATCAACAATCTAACTCTCCACATCATTTCTCGTTAGTCAACTAACTGTCTAAGGACCATTTATAACTATTTATCAAGCCTCAGTGACTAAAGTGTCTATTTTATAATTTCAAGGACCAAAGTGACACTAAACTCAAACTTCATAAACCAAAAGTGTATTTTGCCCTAATTTCTATTATAACAAATCAACATATTCCAAATTTAATTATAAAAGGTACTATTTAATTTTATAAATTAAAATTTGGAGAAAATCAATCTTGTTGGGTTTTATGTATTAAAATTCGTAGTTTGTAAACATTGAACATATTCTCAATAAAGTTGTTATAAATATTATTTAATTCAATAAATATGTTATTGAATATGTGTGAATTGTTTTTATCATAACTCTAAGTCCAATAAACTAAGGACCCATGCCTATGTTATGAATACTTAGACTTTAAGAATATTGATTAATCTAATTAAAGCATTTAATTGATTAATTGCATATCATTGGAGCTTCTAATTATAGGTCCATGAGGTCCCCTTGCTTGCTCATTAATGATTAGTATGAGAATTAAACATTTTGGTTTAATTTAAAATGTTCAAATTAATAAGGGAATTAATTGTATGTGATATAATTTACATAATGTATATAAATACATTATAATATAAAGTTTATTTTGAATGAGATTCAAAATTTATACTTTATATTATGAGAGATATAAATATCTAAATGAGATTTAAATATTAATTATACGAATGAGGCTCATATAAAAACTATAGTTAAAAATTAATATGAATGAGATTCATATCAAAACTATAGGTTATGTTTTTTATAGTTAAGAATTAATATGAATCAAATTCATATCAAAACTATAGGTTATGTGAGAGAATGTTGTTTGAATATGATTCAAATGAATATTTAATTTATTGATTAATTAATTAATTTATTTAATTATATATTAAATATGATTTAATTATATAATTAAATTAATTATAATAATATTATTATTATTTTTATTTTTATTATTAAAGAAATAACTTCCCATCTTTTTTAAGAAGTTATTTCTCATCTCTCACGCTAAAAAGAAGAGGGAAAGGGGAGAGTAAGTTATAGCATACCTTAACACAAAAAAGTTTTGTGAGATCTTTCCTTCTCCAATTCCCTATTCTCTCCCAAAAAGAATTTCCTTAACAAAAGAAATAGAGAGTTCACACAACTTCTCTGTTAGATTCTTCCTTGAGAATTGTAAGGTAACATTGTGGTGGTGATCCAAACAAAAAGAGTTCTTGTTGTTTCCATTGGAGAATTTTTTCGGTTCGTGACTTAAAAAAGAAAAATTCCACTAAAGACAATCTGAAGACAGTCTTGAAAGGTAGGAAATCTTTTATCCTTTATTTCTTCTAAAAATCATGCTAATGCTAATATTTTGTTGTTTATCCTTATTAAATTTTAGTTTTTCAAAAACAAATTTAATGGTACAAGACAATCAATCCTTCGCTTCCGCAGGAAATTCGGTTCCTTCAAGATGTACCAATTTTACATTTTTATTTAATTTCTACTAATTCACCATCCACTAATTATAACAAAGGTATAATTAGTGATCCATAAAAATAAACATGTCATACTTTTGCTTATCAAGGATAATAAATTGTTATCCTAAAAAAAAAAATGTTTGAAATACTAAATATTTATATATAATTAATTATGTTTCTTTGCTAAATATGCTTTGGTCGGTAGTAATTGACATAACCTTTGTTATTAGAAGTTAGAGGTTCAATTCCCATTCTCACAATGGTTATTCTAAAAAAAAAAATTGTAATCTATATTTCTTTAAATAAATATATGTGATTGACCTAAAAATATTGTGAAAAAATATGATGGAAGAACAATAATGGAGAACATATTATGTTTCATTTACGAAAATAAATCAACAATGAATTGTCTCCTTTTTCAAATATTATTTCACGTTAATGTAGAATATAATTCTTTTTCTTTTTCTTACACATAGCTTACCAAAAGAAATAATTTATTAAAAGACTAGACTTCTCTTTTATGGATATTAAAATTAAAAACAAATAGATCATTAAAATGTAAAATAATGTTATATGACTCAACTCTCACGTAGTAATCATATGTATGCATCAAATTACGCAGCTGGAGCATAATCATAAATTGGGTCTTCATCATCGTCATCACCTTCGAAGCATGGCATTAGATAATTATATGCATCCATACTGTTGTGATCTCCTTCAATGTTCATCGAAGTAGTATCAACAATGCTGAAATCACTAACATCAACGCCTCTTTTGTGCAAGTGCTTTACATTCCAACAATCAACAATCTTCAAAACGATAGACATTTTTTAAGAAAAATTAAGAGAGAAAATAATCTCGATTTCAAGACTTGAAAGAAATGAGAAGATTCAAGAAATTGTATGAGGTATTTATACATTGAAAAGTGAGAGGAGGAGAAGAAAGGTTGACTTTTTATATTTATTTCAACCACCAATTATTTTAAATTCGTAGTTTTATTTTGGAAAAAAAAAAAGGAGAAAAATTTAGAAGTCAACCATTAATTTAATTTTTAGAAGTCAATTAATTTAAGAATGTTGTTTGGTACATGCTACATTAAATAATAAGCCAATAAATGTGGATTAAGGTCATGGATTAATGCTTTTATTTTGAAAAGGGAATCAATGAGTTTGATTCATGCGTTCTCTTGAATGAGATTTAGTTTAAGGTATTTTTATTTTAAACAAAAGTGCATGTGGGTGCTAGGGTTGTAATTGGATTAAAAAATTGATCCGACTTGAAATTATCGGTTCTAAATGGAAGAAAACTATTGGAGTCAAGTTTAGCTCGAGTTAAAAAAAAAAAAAAAAAAAGTCAAACCAACTTTGTTTTCATTTTTTTTTATAAAGAAAAACCAAACAGAACCTCTCCTAAATAAACTTGAAACAATTTTCATATCAATTGCTAGATCTTTAAAACATTTCTTCCATTTAAGAAGAGACAATAAAGAGAAAAAGGAAGACTAACACCAAAATTTCATCAAGAAATTACAAAATGTCTATTCTAAATCTTTTCCTGTTCTACTCAACATCAACAAGCAAATAAATTGCATATATAATTCATGTATATATTCCAAAATGGCCAGCAACAAACAAATTCAAAACTCCACATGCACTTGTAAATCAGAAAAGCACAAAAATTGATCAACAACACAAATTGAAAGAGAAGAAATACAAGTTTTGTAAAATGAAAGTAGAGTGTGAAAAAGGAAATTCTATCAACATTTCATACCATTCTTCCCAAAACCCTTCATCAAGTACTTGACCTTCATCTTCTAGTGGAAGTAAATTATCTTCTTTTGCAGATCTATCACAAACTTGCACAACTCTAATTTCATAGTTATACTTCAAGACTCTATTAAAATTAAAAAAAAAAAAAAAACTAGTATACTCTTATTTTGTTCATGCACTTATAAATATACCTTGACTTATTTATAAAAAATTTAAATATATATCAAATATACTGTGTTGTATAGGATTTATTGTCAATTTGTGCTTTAGTTTATGAGGAGAACAATTTTTTTAGTTGCGTAGGTTTTGAAAAGAATAACCATTTTGGAAAGTTCATGTCAGCAAGAAACTTCTCTTTATATGCAAGGAATTAGTAAGGAGGGCTGAAAAATAAATTAAATTTAGACAATGATGTAATTGAATTTTATTTGGGCCATACAGAGATTACATGGGCTAATCATTGTGTATATGGGCTAATCATTGTGTATATGGGCTATACAGATATTACATGGGCTAATCATTGTGTATATGGGCTATAAGTAGGCCCGTTAGCTTGTAAGCAGGCCCATTGTGGCCCATCTATAAATACCTCTCCGGCTCTCTCAAATTTCTCCGACTCGAATCACCGAAAGAGAAACAGAACAATTCAGGAAGAAGCACATTCAATTTTCGATGGCGACGATGGAGTTAGACTCCAAGCTACCGGAGGCCACAATTGAAGAGACGTGCTCCGCCAAGCCGGCGACGAAGCACGGCGAAGGTCTTAGGCACTATTATCTTCAACACATTCAGGAACTCCAGCTTCAACTCCGCCTGAAAACTCACAATCTCAATCGTCTCGAAGCTCAGCGAAACGAGCTCAACTCTAGAGGTAACAGTCATTACTAATCCTATCTCCTTTTCTCCAATTCTAGGGTTTGGAATTGTAATAGCTGGTAGTTTTATAGATTTTTGACGGAGAGTTGTTTTGATCAGCTTAGCCTTGTCACATCAACGACGACTTGAATTTTCGTGTGGTGAAATTTTGTTTTCTTGGCAGGCTGGAATGTTTTTCTGTGATTGTTTTCAATGTTTCGATGAAACTTCAGGCCCCTGAATTAAGAAACTGACTCCAATTCAAAACTAGGGTTCTTGATTCTTTTAAAGCAGGATATGGATACTTCTTTCTTTTTTATGCGACTTAGAAATGTGGAATTGTTGGCTGAATCTACCAGGCAACATAAGTTTTGTGTTAGATATCTGTTCGTTTTGGGAGATCATTTTATTAGTTCGCTTTGGGAAATCATTTTTTGCATTCTTTGCTATGATCGTTAACGGTTTAGGATTATATTTTGTTGATGCTTTAGCACTTGACTTACATTTGATAGAAGTAGTTGTGCTGGTTGAAATTTTGTAGTGAGGTTGCTTCGTGAAGAACTTCAGCTGCTTCAGGAACCTGGATCTTATGTTGGCGAAGTGGTCAAAGTCATGGGAAAGAATAAGGTTTTAGTGAAGGTGAGTGATCGTATGAAAGTAATATATGTTTTTCCTGAAGATATAACCACCAGTTACATCCACTTTCCGTATTTTTTCTGTGCCAAGCAATCTATATTAGTTACAAAATGGATATACAGGTGGAGATTTTTATTGTAAGAACTAAGAAGTATCATTAGGAAGGGTTTTCCTTTTCAACAAAAGTGACTGGAAGAATTTATAATGTTATTTGAGTAGTTGACAACTTCCATTTCAACTTTTAGTGAGTAGTGACGTATAAAAATGATCTCACATATTTAGAACCATGTCTGTTTTCCATAAAAAAAATATTAGGTTGTTTAGAACATACTTTTAGTTTTAATCCTCCAAATTCATTGCATCCTTTGGGAAGGGGCAATTTAGTTTCACATTTGGCTTCTAATTTTTTTCAATAACCACTGTATACTGTTTTCCCCCGTGCTGAGGATTGTGCTTCAAATTAAGCTTGCATAGTGTTTTCTGTGTCTAGAATTTATGGCTCAAAGGATATATTGGTTTTGAACTAGGATGCATAATGTGAAGCTACATGTCACGGATGCATATTACATTTATTTTTCAACTTCTCCCATTTTCTTTACAGGTGCATCCAGAAGGGAAATATGTTGTAGATATAGATAAAAGCATTGATATCACAAAAATCACCCCATCAACTAGGGTCGCTCTTCGAAATGACAGTTATGTTCTTCATTTAGTTCTGCCAAGCAAAGTAGATCCATTAGTGAATCTTATGAAAGTTGAAAAGGTCCCTGATTCTACTTATGACATGATTGGTGGTCTTGATCAGCAAATTAAGGAGATAAAAGAGGTATCTTTCATCAGTTTTCATTCCCTGATTTACCTTCATTGCTTGTAGGATGTTGATCATTTCTATTGTGAACTTATATTTGAAACTTGAAATCGGTATTTCACATTTTTCTTATTGAATTCTTCTTTAGGTTATTGAGCTTCCAATCAAGCATCCAGAATTATTTGAAAGTCTTGGAATAGCTCAACCAAAGGTAATATCTAGTGTGTCTTGAACTTGTTAGGAACCAAGGTTGTATGGGCTACTTTGTCCCACATTGGTTAGAATGGGATGACCAATGTGGTACTTAAGTGGCTTGGCTCTCCTACCACAATAGCTAGCTTTTGGGGTGTGGTTCTCCAAAGTGCTTAAGTACCTAACAATGGTATCAGAGCCGGTTGTTGATGTTCCGGAGTGGAACCGGTGGAGGGTTTTGACCGGCTGTGGCCGAGTGAAGTACTGTCGGAATAGCCACCAGGACATCGGCTTTCTAGGATGGGGTATTGTTAGGAACTAAGGTAGTATGGGCTACCTTTGTCTCACATTGGTTAGAATGGGATGACCAATGTGGTACTTAAGTGGCTTGGCTCTCCTACCACAATAGCTAGCTTTTGGGGTTTGGTTCTCCAAGGTGCTTAAGTACCTAATAGAACTACTTCTGATTGCTGATATATTTTTCCTCTAATCTCTCTTATTTTCTTCTTAAATCATGCATAGGGTGTCTTGCTATATGGGCCTCCTGGTACTGGGAAAACACTATTGGCTCGGGCAGTAGCACATCATACCGATTGTACTTTCATTAGGGTTTCTGGTTCTGAGTTGGTGCAGAAATATATTGGAGAAGGTTCTAGAATGGTTAGAGAACTTTTTGTGATGGCCAGGTCTGTTTCAAATTTTTTTTAGTTTTTGTTTTCAATAATTGAACATTTGGATATAGTTTAAGGTTTTCCTATAATATTGTTTTCCTTTATGCTCTATGCTTGAATTGCTTGATGAGATATCCTTCAACCACCTAAAGAAATAAGTAAATAAATGAAGAAGCGTATAATTTGATTGTTATCCATGCTCTCAATGGAACCCTTATATTCACTAAAATTAATTGTATGGAAAATTGTAATTTCTTGACTTCTACAATGTTGTTACTTCGTGCTTTCTCAGAATCGCATATATTTTTGTACTGTCAACTTATGAATGAAATGCATTTTTTAATACCTTTCTGCAGGGAACATGCTCCATCTATCATTTTCATGGATGAAATTGACAGTATTGGGTCAGCTCGTATGGAATCTGGGACTGGTAATAGTGATAGTGAGGTGCAGAGAACTATGCTGGAACTTCTTAACCAACTGGATGGATTTGAAGCATCAAACAAGATCAAGGTCTGTGTAGCTGAGTTTTGCACAATATTTTACAAGAAGAATAATTAGAAATATGTTATGCTTGTTGATTTGATTTTCTAACTACCAGCATATTGACAGGTTCTGATGGCCACAAATCGGATTGATATTCTTGATCAGGCTCTTCTGAGACCCGGACGAATTGATAGAAAAATTGAGTTCCCAAATCCTAATGAGGAGGTACATGACATTGTTAAACATCCCGGGTCAACAGTTTCCTTTCCGATTTCTGAATGCTTTCCTTGTGTTTCATGTCAGTGATATAACCAATTTCTGAGAACTTCTACTTTATTAGCAACATGCAATGTGTTGTTTGTTCATTAACAATATTAAGGGTAATAGCTGAGGGTGCTTCCATTTAGATCCTTCGGCCCATTTTATTCTTTATAAGGTCCATTGGGGAGTTTCCAGGACAGTGACAAGAAGTTCATCCACATCTAAACATGAGTAGTTCTAGAGGTGTCAAAATGGACAAAAAAACAACCTGAGTGAGGCAAACCTACTCGCTAACTTGCAAAAGAATCTCAGCCTGCCCTTATAAATATGGTGTGACTGCAGCTGAAAGTCCGTGGATCTTATACATATACATGCGAAGCCAAAGTGAGCTTGGTTCAGTGGTATTGGCATGTGCTCCATTTCTAGAGGTCGAAGATTCAATACCCTATCCCGTAGTAAAAAAAAAAAAGAAAAAACATGCAAACCATATATTTTAAAATTATAGTATATATTTCTTTAGATCCTTCAAAGTTATATTTCTATTTAATTCTCAGAACTCAAAACTTCTAGAACAAAATTGAAATATAGGTTCTTATTTATGAAAAAAATGTTAAATTACAAGTTTAGTCCATGAACTTTGTTTGTGTCAAATAGGCCTTCAAACTTTAAAATATGTTTAATGAGTCTTTTTAACTTTTAATTTTGTATCTAATAGGTCATTAAACATTAAAAAGTGTTCATTAAATCTTTGAAATTTCGATTTTGTGTGATTGTTTAATATTTAAGTCTCTTTTAGTATGATGACCTTGAGATATTTTTTCTGCATGCAGTCTCGTTTTGATATCTTGAAAATACATTCAAGAAAAATGAATTTAATGCGGGGGATCGATTTAAAAAAGATCGCTGA
Organism: Citrullus mucosospermus; assembly: GCA_030954485.1. NCBI lineage: Eukaryota > Viridiplantae > Streptophyta > Magnoliopsida > Cucurbitales > Cucurbitaceae > Citrullus > Citrullus mucosospermus. The sequence continues at coordinate 2,857,799 of CM062065.1, forward strand.
AAAGATGAATGGTGCATCTGGTGCCGAACTTAAGGTCAGTTAGATTTGTACACAAGACGCTCCTGTTTTTCTGCCAATGTTGATGTCTCGTCTGTCATTTCAGGCTGTTTGCACTGAAGCTGGAATGTTCGCTCTAAGGGAAAGAAGGGTTCATGTGACACAGGAAGATTTCGAGATGGCAGTTGCAAAGGTAATGAAGAAGGATACAGATAAGAACATGTCGCTGCGGAAGCTCTGGAAGTAGAGTAGATTGAAGTAGTTTACCGTTTAGTCGGCTACACATTTTTCCACAACCTATCCCTGTTGGGAATTTTAAATGACGCAGTTGGCTGTGAGACCAATTCAAAAGACTCTTCCCTCCAATGTAAGCTTCTCTAAGCCCTTACACTTCAAAACGCGTCTGCCTAATTCCCACTTTGAAAAGTAAATATTCTGGAGGACCCTCATCAGCTGTCTTTTATACGTCAAATCGTGGGACTGTTTGTTCTGAAGGGCATTCGTGCTTTCTTGTCGATATTACTTTATTTTCCAGGTCTTCGGGTGAAAAAAATAGTAATATCTCTTTTATTTTTTTTCCTACTCTTTTCTCGGGTGAGTAATTTCCACGTGATACAAGACTAAATTAACATGTTAGGTTTGTGTTTTATAGGTTCTGGAACTATTAATTTTGTGTTTAATAGTTTTGGTTAAATTCAAAATTTTAAAAACTAATTAATATTTGGGTATAATTTAAATTTTTGTGTCTAAGTAATTTGAATGTTTAAGAACTAAGTTTGTAATTACAATTGTTCAAGGTCAAAATAGAGATACATTTCGTAGTTTAGGACTAACATTTTTTACATTTCACGTGTATAAAACTTTTTTTTTTTTTTTTTCTCACGATCTACTTTCTTTTCAAAAATAGTAGTTAGTCAAAATTGTTTTGAGAATGACTTTTCTTTGACGTGGTCAAATTATGCACACAAGATAGGGGTGGTATTTTTGAGAATTATGTTATTATATGGAAATTGCTTGTACGTTTGAGAAAAACTGGTTTACACATGGATTTTGTCAATCTTATTAGGCAACTTTAATGTTAATCGTCTTTTTAAGGATAAAATAAAATAATACGTTTTGATTTTATAGAATCCAAGTAATAGAGAAAAATGAGAAATTATTATAAGTGAAAAAAATATCAAACTATTTACAAATATAGAAAAATTTTATTGTCTATTGTGGTATGTTGTTGATAGACATCGTAACTTTTTCATATTTGTAAATATTCTGGCATACTTTGCTATATTTGAAAAAAGTTAGTATATTTTCTATGACGAAATGTGAAGATATTTAAAAGTAGATTATTTTGAACCATAACTGTTGAAAATATTTATAAATATTAGTAAAATATGTCATAATAGATTATGATATTTTGTTATTGTTGTGTAAATTTTTTGATTTATTTTTCTATATTTAGAACTTTATTTAAGTTTTATTTTCTATCTCTATTTTTGGTTTCTAATCTTAAAATTTCGTTTTAATTTGATTTTTTTTTCTTTTTGTGGAGAAAAATATAATAGAATAGATGGTTTAAATTGATTTGATGGTTTTTTCTTTTGTTTATTTGTTTAGCCATTCCTTTAATAAAGAAAAAAAATAGTGTAGGAATATGTTGGACTATTTTTTATAAATTATTTATAAATTGAGAAAATGCAAATAAAAAGTTGGACTTTTTCTTTGAAATTTCAAATAAAACATTTGATTTTTTTTTTTTTTTTTTTGTTATTATTATTATCATAGTTATGTGTTAGTTGCAGATCTCACAAGGTGAGTCCATTCAAAAGTATTTTAGTTTATGTTTTGGGAAAATTTTGAAAAGGGGACAAGAAATCGAACTGAACTTTTTAAAATTTGTACACAAATCTTGGAAATGTACTTAAAATGAGAAATAAGAAATAATAACAAAGTGTTCACGTTTCCCATAAACCGGTGATTGTAATGTTTTAAAAAACCACTCATTAATTTTTTATTACAATATTTATTTTTAACTACAAACATGAATGAGTAAGAAGCGTGTTTTAAAATGAGAAGAAAACCCACAACTGTTTTATGTTTCTCAAAAAATAAGCAGTAATGTTACAAAAATTGACTCACAATATTTATTTTAATTTAGAACTAAAATATGTATTAGAGAATGAATTTCATATCAACTTTATTTATTTATTTATTTATTTATTTTTATTTTTATAGTATTTCCTCTCTTTATTATCCACCCACTTCTAAGACGGTAGGTCATGCTATTTACCACTCAACTAAGCTTGCTTTTGATATCAAAACTGATACTTTAGAACTATTATATACATACATATATATGTATTGACATGCATTTAATCATACATATATACACACATATATATGTATGTATACATATATATATACAACCAATTAAAGTAAGATCATAGTATTAAATTTTCATCAAAATGTCGATATTTTCATATTTTTATGGGTTTGATACATGAGGGGTGAATTAAAATTTTCATTATATGGTAGAAAAATCTATGAAACATAAAAAGTAATTAACAAAACATTATTAATGTAAATATAATATGAATTATATACGTGATGTCATATTTTCATTAAATTATATTGACATGTGGCATTTTAAACCTTGGTAAGGTATATAGTTTTGGAACTTGGAAACTGCAAGTGGGATGAGTGGAAAATAAAATGAATTTTGAACTAGTTATTTATTTATTTAATGGGATTTTCACTCTATCATTGGTTTTTGATAGATAAATGATTGGTCAAAAAGCTAAAAGAATAATAAATTATGATAGGGAATTCCTTCACGATGCATCCCATCCCAATCCGACTGCATGAAAATGATTGAATTTATATCCCTTTGACTTTTCGGTTCCCCTAAATACTTTATTATCAAACTATTCAATTTTATTAAATAAACAAACAAAATTATTGTTGTATTTGTATTAGGTCTTTCTTTAATCCGCTTTAGGTATTTCTTTCTTTCAATGTTTTTATATTTATTGATATTTGTTTATGCTATTGAGTTTAACGTCAACTTGAAAGACGAATTCATTATATCATGGAAAAATAGTTAAAGTATAACAAACGTATTTATGGAAGAAAAAGCCACCCATCAATGTAAGAAACTTTGACTTATTTGTTAACGTAACTGTGACTCAGTTGCCATAAAAATATGAACTATAGACCTAAAAGTTAGAGGTTTTCTTTTACATTTATAATTTTTCTAGAAATATCCATCAATATCAATATTCCTTCGATTTTTAGATTTCAATAATATGGAAGATAGAGTATTATTTAAACATGATCAAGAATATATATTATTTTATGTTAGGAAGTGACATCAACGTTTAAAACCTTGGTTAAAGCAAGATTTATGTTCCAAAAAATTTGAGTTTCAATAATTGATATGAAATTGTCTAAAAACTCGAGTTTTTTTTTATTTTTTTATTTTTTTGATAACATAAGGAGGGATGGGACTGAACCTCTAAGCTTGAGACTCATAGTTTGATATATATAAGAGAATAACTTAAAATAAACTATCAAATAAACATATTTTAATTGACATAAAATTTGTACAATCGATTTCAAAGTCCAGCATTGGAGCACTTAAATATTACGAAAGAAAAGAGAGCATACAATCAAACTCCAAAACCACAAACATGTGATGTTATTCTTTCTCAATAGCCCAAATGATGAAATTGAAGAAAGAAAGAAGATTTTAATTTTCTTCCCAAAAAAAAAATAATAATAATAAATAAAAGAAGATTTTAATAAGAAAAAAAAAATGTCCCCACTTGATTTTTGATGGAAGAACCTTCCAAAAATTTGCAATAAAAAATAATATGAAAATTCAAATCTCAAGAACAGAGAAACCCAATCCAGATCTCAAAAAACCCCTATTCTCAAATAATTCTCACCATTTTTGACTTTCAAATCCCTAATTTTGCTGCCAAAAAAGATGTTGATAAGAAATCATCTACAATGGCGGCAGCTCTGTTTCGTCATCCTCTTCCTCTTCATCTCTCACCTTCTCCATTCTTCCCATGGCGACGTCGGCACGGCAGCCAGATACCCTCCGCCATATTCCCGTAAGGATTTTCGAATACCTAATTAATTAGTTAGGTAATTTGGGGATTTTTAATGATTTTTGATATTGGTTGATGCAGCGACGGCGTGTTTCGGAGGGGATTTGAGTCAGTTTCCGACGAACAATATGTTCGCAGCGGCGGCGGATGGAATTTGGGAGAACGGAGCGGCGTGTGGGAGACAGTATTTTGTAAGATGTTTCAGTGCGTCGGAGGCGGAGGCGTGTGTGGCGGAGCAGACGGTGCAGATTACGATTGTGGATTATATTGGATCGATTGTTTCAACTCCGACGGCGGTGGGAACTACGATGACTCTGTCCACGACGGCGTATAATGCTATTGTTAATTCCTCCGCTACTGTTGCTTTCGTCACCGTTGAATTTCTCCAGTAATTTTCTCTCTCTTCTCCCACTTTTTTTTTTTTTTTTTTTTTTTTTGGAAATTGTTAATATTTTATTTTTTAAAATATCATTGAATTTTTTAAAGTATAAAAAAATACTTTAAACTTAAAAAGAAAACTTCAAAACTACTCTTAAACACTTTTTTTTTTTTTATTTATAATTTTTAATTGTTTAGTTTAAGTATAATTTTTAACCTTTTTTTTCAAGGTTATTTTTGAAATAAAACACTCAACTAGGAATCGGTTGTAATTATATATTTGAACTTTAACAAAACAACTTTGGTAAAAATGTTAGAATTCATTTAACATCTAGAAAGTCTTTAAAAATTGTTTTGAAAAGGGAAAAAAATCAAATTATTTACAAATATAGAAAAATTTCACTGTCTATCAGTAATAGATCGAAGATCGTTCATGGTAATTTTTTTTGTAATATATATTTATAAATAGTTTGACTTATTTTGCATTTGAAAACAATCCCTTATATTCTTCTGGAAATTAATAATGTACAAATTATGTTGACTTAGCTTTATTAAAAAAAAGTGGACTGATAATTATAATTTCTTGAAAATATTTTGAAAAATAAATATAGGCAAATATTTCCAAAACAGTCTTCTTTTTTTTTTCCCCCCCGAAAAGCTATTTAGTCTAACTTCAAATTTTATATATGTAAAAATTATAGAGGTTTTTGTTTTGATATTTTAGTAGTTTAACATATACATTTTTCAACATCGTAACAATTGTTTATTTGTTAAAAAAAAATTAAAAAAAAATGAAAACTACTTTTATATATCTTTTTTCTTTTTTTGGAAGCAATTTATCTAAATTTTTGGTGCACATATTTATTCAATTAACTACCTACCAAATAATTAGATTGCAAATCTTTAAATATAAAATTAATAGCAAATAAGTTTTTTTTTTTAATGGATGGAAAGATTTTTATAAATGACTCTTTAAGTGTTTAAACTATTTTATTATCATTATTTTTTACGCTTTAAACATTTAAAAAGATATTTCAAATTGGTATTTACTAACAATGAGAATGTTGGAATTGCAGGGTATGATGTGTATATGTTTGAAGAAATGGATTTTCCTTACTAAATTGTGAGTGAAATTATTGCAAATAATTCTTGTGTTTTAAATTGCAATAATACATATTAATATAGTCAATCCCAACAACAACAATAACATCATTCTTTTTTTGGGACTGATCTTATGCAACATACTCTCATGTGTTATGTAGAGTGTAAATCAAATCGTACCGAATTGAATTCGACCAGTCTAGTTCATTTTTTTCATGCTATATTTGGTTCAATTTAGAATAGACGGGATAAAATTAGACCTAATAAACTCAAAATTTAGAAATCCAAATAAAAACGGTCGCTTAGGTTATAGATTTGTATTTGATTTGCATATAATAAACTAATCGCATCGTTTGTTGCAAGTTGTATAGCTCAATATCTTCAACTAAAAAGTCGGAGGTTAAATTCCCCACCCACATTTTATTGAGCTGAAAAAAATTGTAGTTTAAACATCATATTTAGTAGTACTAAAAAATATCCTTCTTTGTTTATTTTTTGTGTTGCAGTTCCTTAGGTTTGAATTAGATTGATCAATTTGATTTTTTTAGGTTAAATTACTAGTTTTGTCTTTATTTAGTTTCTAAAATTTGAAAAATATATAGTAAATCTCTAAAATTTCAATTTTATGTCTAATAAGTTAACTCTAAAGTTTGTCCCTAATATATTATACTTTTTTTAAAAATTAATTAACATATCACTCATAAAATTGAATTTTATGTCTAATATAATACTAAACTTTCATTCTTATTGAGTAGATTTATGAGTTTAAAAAAAAGGTTAAGTAAATCAACAACTCATTCAGCACAAAATTGAAAATTTAGGTACATAATCTGAAGTTTAAGAACCTATCAGATTTTTTTTTTAATAGAAAAAATAGACCTATGTAACAAAAAATTTGAAAGTTTAAAGAAATATTGGATAATTTTAAAGTTAAAAGAGTAAATTAGTAATTTAATTTAATTTTTCAATTATTTGTAAACAAAATTGGTTAAAACACCATACTAGTACTATACTACAAAAATTGTTCAATTTTTGTCGATGTACTTTCAAATGATCAATAAACCTTAAATTTAGTTGTTTAAAGTAAACGTTTTTCTTTCTTTTCTAAATTGGTTAAATAATAATAATTGTCATGATAAAAAGTTTATATTTAGAGTGGAAAGGTTCATAAATAATACAAAACTTTTAGAAAATTAATAACAAACTAGCATTAAGGATTAAATTTAAGATTTACCTATCATTAGTTAACAATAGACTGCAATGGAAATGGACTATTATTATGATTTCTTTTTCGGGGAACAAATTATAATTAGAAATTTAAGACCAACAAACTATTTATTCCTTTTCCAATTCGTCCTTCCCCTCCTTCCCCTCCTCCCCCTTCCCAAAAAAATGACTACCAATCTACTCATCTTTCGCCCCATCAGAATCCGACCATCTGCCGCCTCTGGCTCCAACTTCGATCACCGAAAACCTAAACCCCACCTCCACGTGAGGCCTCAATGGAGACCTGGACTGCTGGACTACATCAATGGCAACACGGAGCCAGATTTGGATTCGATAGAGAAGGTGGCAGAATCCAGATTCTCTATCGGTTGCTTCACGGAGGAAAAGGCAAGGCAACTCCGGATTATGACGACAAAGGGTAATTCATTTCGGGAGGGAATGTACCATTCAGCCATCGCATCTCGCTTGGCTTCTGATTTCTCAAACGCTAACAATTATCCCTCCACTTCCATATACAATTCATCTGAAATCGAATACATTCTGGATTTTGAATCTCTTACCTTGTTTCCTGATTGATGAATGTTTGGATTGAATTTGTATCTGTAAATGAAGTGTGGAATTAGGGGGAGGGGATTTTTCATCTCTGTTGTACAAATGAGTCAAAATCTGTCAATTTGGGGTGAAAGATTATCCACTTTTGACTCGGATTCTGGGGATTTGATTCGATCACAATATGTACAATGTAAATGACAAACAAATCAGTTTCATTCAGCCTCAGTATGTTTGTATTATTATGTAAACTTTAAAAATTGACGCTTAGAAATTTGTGTAAGGTGCTCAAGAATACGATATGACAGGTGTTTCCGAAAGTAACAGTAAAGAAAATGTAGTCTAAATTAACAACTTGTAATGCGACACCAAAACTGTGTGGTTCAAGAAGATTAGAAATTGCTCATCATTCATGCACACAATTTTCATAATATCCAACACGACTCTAAACTCTTACCAGCAGTCAAAAATCCCCATGTAAAAATATATAATTCATTGTTCCAGTAATAAAAATATGAAAAAAAAATGATAAGAATTATTGGGTAAAAAAGGGGGTAAAAATAATCCCTCTGCAAACATCAGGTGAAGGTGGGAAATTGAGCTCACTTGCTCTCAGCATCGTAGATATCAGTTCTGATTATACCCATCAAGGAACACAGCTCAAATACATATATATGAATCAATATATATTCTGAAAAAAAAAAAAAAAAAAAGAAAAAAAAAAAAAACCATTCATAGTTGTACCCCTAAGTTTTGGAAGTTTTATCAATTAAAATCCCAATAATTGTATAAATTTAAACTCTAAACTTTCTAAAGTAGATCAATTTGGATTCTTCCCATTTCCACTTGATTTCATTTAAAATAAACTCAAACCATCTAAATAAAATAAAGGTCATTAAGCCTAAATGCAGATGAGTTTGGCTTTGCCACCTCAGGTTTGTGCAAAGTTATGCAGTTATAAAGTGGAGATGGGACTAATCCTAATTGATCAAGTAGTACAACCATGTTTGGGAAAACGGGATCCTCCTCCTAAAACCTCCTTTTACAAGCTCAAACATGAATAGAGTGGAAGAGGAATTCAGTCAAGCAATAGCAATGAAGACATCAATCACACAATACATACTACATTATGTCATTGAGAAAAGTTTCACAGCAAGCAAGGACAAATGCTTGAAAATTTACAAGCATTCCCACAGAACTTGTTGGCCAATGAGTTTGTAAGAACCAAATGCACAAGGCTCCAAATAATCCTTTTCTAGAGCTCAAGTATGAGGAATTTCTTAGTTGCAGGCAGAAATCGCTCGTGAAATACGAAGCTGGACAAGTTTTGGCAAAGAACATAACTCAATTTTCTTTGGTAGAGAGAACTTCTAACTTGAGCACGGGATGTTACTCTTTGACAATCAGCAACGACCACAGAAATCGCTAGCTTATCTTTAACACCAGCAGACTAACCTCCAAGAGCCATCACTTAAGTCTAAGTCTTGATCCGCTGGTCACTTGCTCAACAACATACAGAAACTCAACAGATTGACAAGGCAACCTATGAATATATCACTCATGAAGTAGCAAAAAATTCCCCGTAATTAAACTCTAACCTCCTTTCTTTATATATGAGAGAGTCCAAACTAGCTTGCACGTACTTTGACCTATTCTTACGAGACAATTGCTTAACCCTACTACATTTGGTTGCTAAGGTAACTCATAGGAAATAAAATCGTAGGTAGGTGACTAACATGACTTGAACTCATTCCCTCTAAGCTCCATATTATTTATATGGCTCTTTCTAACTACTAGGCCAAGTCGCAATGGTTTCATCCCTCCTCCTAACCCTGCGTGTCTAATTTATTCAGATTTGCACTTGTATGACTACTTGGCCTAGATGCTAATCCAGTAGTAATTCACATCTGTGCCTTTGACAACGGCCCATAATACTTGCATACTCTAAGAACAATGAGAAAACACATTTCTCAGATCAATCAAAATTAACGATTCTGTAATACTTTTGTAGTTAGACTCAGATCAATCAAAATCAAATCAACAGGTATGAAAACTTTTGAACTTAGATTAAGTTAGTTTCCAATCCCACATTAATCTAAAACCCCACCAAAATGTAGCTAGATCCCCTTTTCCTTTAGATAACTTCGGTTCTACAATGATGCATTAACCTAGCAATGAAAATGCTATTCTAGAGAACATATATGGTGGGGTGAACATAACAACTCTTAGATATGAAGATAAATTTAAAGAACAACGGATGCAGATCATCAACAAATGAACAGAGAAACATGGAAATTGCAAGATTCAAGAATGTGAATTCAATATGATATGAGCAATGATAAAAGCAAATATAAGGGTTAAGAGGATACACGAGGTAAAAGCCATGGGCAAAAGCACCAGCCAAAACCGCCGTGAACAGCCGATCCCTCACAACAGGGTTTTTCCGCAGCGCAATTCTGACTGGAAAAAAAAAAAATCAATCCCACAAATTTAGAATCTCGTTCGAACAAAACCCAGATGGAAAATAATCACTAAGGGCTCGGAAAAAAAGAGAACCCCAGTAAATTAAACTTACTGAGAGGAAGAGCAGGGGCATAAACGAGAGGAACCAAGAACTTGAATGGGGCTGATTGCTTCTTGGGAACAGCCTCCCTTTTCAGCACCAAAAAATGAGAGAATTTCACATAAAGAGAATCAGAAAATGGAGATTAACGGGAATGAAAATGAATCGAGCACATGTATGAAGAAAGAGAGAAGAGTAATTCAAAGACTGACCGAGAACTGGGATCGACGTGTGCGGCCATGGCGGCGTTGGAACCGGCGGCTGTCGATGTGATGGCAGGCGGCGGCTTTTGGAAAAACAACTTCAGCTTCAGCCCACAGGAATGGGAAATGGTAATTAGCTTCCTTTCATCCACGATCCCTCTCGGTTTCGAAGAGATTCAATGAAATCAATTCTTTTTTGTTTTCGCATAGCAATGAAAACAAATTAATGTTTAGCAGTGGATATTGAAATTAAATTCAAATTTGCACCGTTTGAATTACAAAATCTAGAAACATTTTTCATAAACAAAATCTAGATTATCTGTTACATATTTATTGAATTCAGTAAATTTAAAAATATAAAATAGAATTCATTGCCCACCAAACAATTTAGCATTTTTTGTCCTACACAATCGAGACAAAGAATGGAAATACTTAGTCTTGAAATTGTTTTAAATGGAGCCATAGTGTAACCATAAAATTGATGTTAATAAGTGTCTACAGTTGGGTTTAAAATTTCATCGATATTCTTAAGTTTCAAAATGATATATTTTTACTCGAGGTTTGAGTTATGTTTTCGGTTCATAATTTTAACATTTACACTTTTACTCTCGATTTTTTTCACTAAATACTAACTTTTGATCCTTAGTAATTAAATTAGTCTTCACTAATTTTCTGTCACGATTAAAATTAATTATAAAAAAAATTCACATCATAATTATTTTAAATTAATTAAATGAATGTTAACATCAAAAAATGCTCGAGATAAGAGAGTAAAATATTGAAACTAAAACTGAATACAAAACTTAAAAATAAAAAAATGCAATAGCTTGAAATGTAACCGACCAATTAAAAATTAATTTCAAAACAAAATTGAATGGGGCAAAAGAATATTATTCCTTTGGCAAAAGTTTCCCTTTAATCTTAAAACTTGAAAATCCTCTATTATAAAGTATATTTTAGCAAACCAATTTTATGAATTAAGATATTTATTATTAGTCCAAAGTTGATGTGTTGATGTTCTAACTAGTGTACACTCTTTTCTAAAAATTATAATTAGTTTGTAAATAGCTATTTCAAGTGCACTGCAATTTTTCTAAAGTTGAATCCAAAACTATATTTCTATGAAATGAATTGTATATAACAAAACAACAAAGTGAGAGGATATACAGAATAAATTTATTCTTAAACTGTAATTATGTGATTTCTTCTAGTATTTCAAGGTGGACTCTCTTAGTTATCATCTAACAAATCTAATTAGAGAACAATAAATCAATATAATTGTAATGGTGTTAATTACCATATAATTTTAGAGTTATTTTTATTATAGAAAAATGAATCAAAATATTTACAAATATAGTAAAATTTTACTGTCTATCTACGATAGATTGCAATAGACAACTATCTGTATCATGATAGACATAGATAGTAGTAGTCTATATATTTTACTATTATTTGTAAATATTTTCAACAGTTTTATAATTTAAAATAATTTTCTATAATTTAATGCATTTTGTTTAAATAATATCTCAAATATGATGCCTTAGCTTATTTATTTATTTATTTTTAAGCTAGGTCAAATTTCTGTCCATACCAAAAAGCTGGTCCATTGGCCCAAATTTTGTAGTGATCCAAAAGGGAAGCAGCATTTTGGTCCAATAATTCTTAAAAAAATATAGTTAGAATATATATATATTTTTTTTTAGTTTCAATAATTAAAAGAGTAAGAGATCAAACCACCAGCTTTTGGAATGATACTTAATGCTTGTATTCACATAAGACGTATTCAAATACTAAGCATATATAAATGTATTCAGTTTGGCCGTGAAATTTTTCAATTTGTTTGGTTTTCTTGGACGTGTTTTTTGATGCATTACTATAAAATTAGTATTTAGCAAAAGTTATCATTAAAAGTGAATTTTCTTTTAATAAATGTGAGTTATAAGGATTTGAACATTCAACTTCAAAAGAAGAAGTATATATTAATTATCATTGAACTATATAGTCGTGTTAGCTAAACTTGACATTAATGTGATAGGAGATAAATTAAAGAAATTAAAGGCAACTACATATCATAACCAATAAAACCTAGCCCTTGAGCCTCTCATGTGAAATCCACGTGGTTTTCAATATATAAGAGGATTTTAAAAACTTTGGTACATACAAAGGGCATTTCTTCTCCTCCACTTGTTTTTTTTGGTCTCACTTATGACTTTACCCACCAAATCCCTCAACCAATGCCTCTCCCTACCCCTTCATTTTCATCTTCTTTAGCCCTTCAAAAGCCCCATCCTTTCTCTTTTCTTTGCATTTATAGGACTTGTCTTTGTTGGTGTCTGCTTCAAGCAATATTTAAAATGTCAATATCGACGAAAATGTCGAAATCTCAATTTTACGAAAATGTCGATGGATGGATATTTTTGAAAAATTTATAAAAAAAATTCAAAACAAACTAAAATGTTTATTACGTATATGATATATATTCACATTAGCGATATTTTGTTGCTTTATTTTTCTATGTTTCGTCGATTTTTTTACGATATAGAAGAAATGTTGATTCATCCCTCATATTGACGTCAGCCCATGAAAATATTGACATGCTGATGAAAATTTAATACCACGGCTTCAACCCACATACCAAAACATTTTTTTTTTGTTATGCCCACTAAATCGTTGCATAATTTTTGGTTTAACCTAAAATTATCCAACCTTTCCCTCCTCCTTCATGGGAAAATAATAAAATCCTCGCAATTGGTTTTGAGTGGCTAGTGTCTTTAAAAATATTTTTGTAATTAAGTCTCTAAACTTTCAATTATGTGTCTAATAGATCTTCTTTTAATGTTTAGTAAGAGATGTTAATTGTATTCTTTTAAGGATTCATGACAGTAGGGCAGGATATTCGTAGGGTTAGATTACTTAGAAGTGAAAAACTCTCACCTAACATACACGGTTAATAATGTGAATCATTTGACACAAAATTGAATGTTCAAATAATGCCTATTAAAATTGGTTGAACAAGACCTAAGTAGGGTTGGAGTTGGGTGATAAAAGTGTTTAGCCAACACAACTAACAATATCGATCTATCAGACACAAAGTTAAATTAAAATTTAACGAAGTTTTAAAATAAATCTAACATTCCAATGGGTAGGTAAGACTAAGTAAATATTTTCCTCCTTGGTGGGTTAAAAATAAAGATACTGTATTCCTTTAGGGGTCTACATCATTCCCATTGAATAGATTTGGGAGCCGTCATGTGATTGAATTTGATGATGTAGGGTATCACTCAAACATGAAATGGGTCTACTGGAGAGTCTTTTCCCTTTCATTTGTGGGGTGAAGACCAATTGGATTCAATATAATTACATTAAGAGATATCTTCCAAGAATTAAGCTCCAATGAATTAGGTTAATTTTAGGTAAGAAGTTTGATGTATTTTAAGAAGTACTTGAGCACAAATGAAGTAAGATTAGGTTTAATTATAATTGAGTGGATTCTTGAGTTTGGTTTTTTAGAATAAGACACGATATCATTAAGCATGTATGGTGAGAATAGAAACATTCGACAAGATAGATTATAAGATTGCTAGAATTTTTAATTTCTTTTTTTTTGAAAGAGAATATTTTATTGGAAAGACATATGTGAGGAAAAATATATATATAACCAAAGCAACGTCAAACAGATAATACAAAGACAAAAAAGGACAAGTTATGAAAAAAGAAAAACACGTTAATATAATTGAGAGCAATGGTCACAACATCATAACTATTGAAGAATGATAATTTTAATTTGTTGACCATAAAGCAATCCAAAGACAATCGTATTTTTCCAAACATGTGTGGATGAATTGATGTGATTGTTGAAAGTTCGTCCATATTTCATTTCATCTAAAGATGAACTTTTACAGTGATCGATACCGAAGAGAAGAGAAGTGTTGCACACCGACGACAAAGAGTCTATGTCTTCCAGCAAATTTAAAAGATCAAAAAAATTTAAAAACTTTACCAACATGTTTACAATATGTGGGTTGGATCCAAAAAAGATAGGAAAAAGGACAGAGTCCAAAAACCTAGAGAGAGTTAAATGAAATGGAAGCTTTTCAAGGGCAAAATGAGTGGTTTTCAATGTCGGTTGGTGGTGGCTGCAGGCAATGGAGTGTCATTGTTGGGGTATGCCCTAAAATTGATGTCCCAAACTCCTTCAAATGGGTCTCTTCCTCTTATGTTTTTTTCTTATCATGGTTCCTCTGTTGCCTTGTTTATTATTATCATCAATGGCCCATAATTGTTTTGCTTTTATTGGGTACCCTACTTTAATTTTCCCAATATCTTGTCGGTATATAAAAGTGAGGATATTGACAAAAAAAAAAAAAAAAAAAAAAAAAAAAAAAAAAACATGGTAACTATTTGAAGGACTTTGGGACAAAGAGCTACAAAACAATAACTAGAAAGTTCAATTATAAGTTAAGTTTTTGTATACAAGACATGTCTAAAAGACATTAAAAAGTGTTTAGTAGGTTAGAAATTCTTTTAAATGTCAAAAAGTTCAAAAGTTTGAAAGTTTGAAAGTTTATTAGACATTTTTTTTTTTTTAAGTTTAAGAATTAAACATACATAAACTTAAAATTTCATAGACATTACAAATATTTTAAAGTTTAGAGACTAAATAGATATTTAAGAACTAGACTTGCAATTGACTTAGCACTCTCATTTGATGACCATTTAGTTTTTGGTTTTTGACTTTTGAGAATTGAGCTTATATACATTCTTTGTTTTGTTACTGACTTTTTAGGAGCGTTTTTTAAAACGTTTTGAAAACCAAAAAAAGTAAGTAGGTCCCATCTTTTGTAACTTTTTTTTTTTTTTTTTTTTGAAAATTTAGCTCCTATAAACACCACTTTCATCTATTAATTTTGAGGTTTTTTGTTGTCTACATTTTTTGAGTGGTTTTAAAATGAAGTCAAATTTTGAAAACTAAAAAAAATATATTTCAAAAACTTATTCTTGTTTTTTTGGAAATTGTCTCATAATTCAAATGTTATATAAATGAAATATGAAAACTATAACTAAGAAATGATGAGAAAACAAAGAAAAATTTCAAAAATAAAAAACTATATGCTAAATAGTTACTTAATGTTAGTGTAGCTTTTAAAAATTTATTTTTGTTTTTAGAATTTGGCTAGAAATTCAAGTATGTTGGTACGAACATGATGAAATTACGGTAAAAAAGTTATAAGAAAACAAACATAATGAAATTTAGACAAATCACAACTAGTATAACAAATGTGTAAAGATGTTACTAACAGGAGTACCAACAAGAGGGACAAAGAATAAATAAGAGATATAACACACATAATTGGCGACCCAATTCAGCGTAATCACACCTATGTCTGTGAGGCTTTGAGCCTGAATGAAAATAGTTCCACTAGTAATAATTTATGTTTACAACTTCTTATTACAAACTAATCTCAAACAAGAAGTCTAACACATAACCACTAGCAAGGAATTTAGGCTCCCCCTAAAAGGCACAAACGATCTAGATATAAGTAATTTGTGAAAGGAAAGAATCAAAGACCATTATGGCAAGATATCAAGACCAAATAAAAGTCAAGCAAAAACTTCGAGCAACCATAAAAGGAAAACATAATTCAGAGATATGTCATGCACAAAGATAAAGACAAATCCAACAACAAACTAGATAAAAGAAAATATTATCGACCAACAATGCTATAACACATCATTTCTAAAAATTAAATAGTTATAAAAAAGTTCTTAAATAATAACATTATATTTAAATATGGAAAAGCTTCCCTATTCAAAGTTACCCCCACATAGAATTGAAAGCTTGTTTGGATCCATTTATTATAGCATTGTCCTTTGGTTTATTGTTTGTATTTTCATATAGCCCATATATATATATGCCTTTCAAAAGACAACACCTGCCAAGTTGAGCCCTTTTTCCTTTCCAAAGCAATAAAACATAATGGGACTTGATCCAACTGAGAGGATATTTATTGAGTTTGTTTTTTCTTCTTCTTTTTTTCTTCTTATATATGTTTTTCTTTCTTTGGAGGTTAGCCTCGCATGTTAGACAACGACCAAAATCTCACATTGATTAAATATAAGAAAAGATTTATGATATTATTTAAGTGATTGGAGACAATTAAATCTAATGAAATGAAGTATTTTGGGTAAAATAAAAGATAAAACCATGAAAATTTGTTGGAATATCTTTAATCTATTATCTAACACTTCAAATGACCTAATTTATATTCGTTTATGCATTATTTATGTTTTGAACCAATGGTTTAGAAAGGTGACAAATATAAATTTTCTAACCCAATTGGCGCATTTTGTATTACCTGATATTTCTCTTTAATAATAAATTGATCTCTCTCTCTATTTATGGACGTAGCTAACACATTGTTAGTAATATCTGTGTTGATTTCTTTACTATTTACGTTTTCCCACTTTCATAATAGAGTTGTTTATATTCCAAATGGACAATATCATACCATGGTAAAGATATTTAAAAAGTTAGTTATCCCTAACATCACATATACTTCAAATATTTTTTTAAAAAATGTAAAGTTTATTGTAGAAAAATGTGAAAAAAGAAAAAGAAAAGGATGGTGGGGAATGGGTACTAATTGTGAAGATTGGGACTTATCAAGGAAAACAGACCATCATGTGTATTTGCATACAAAATCCACATAATTTGATGAGGGAAAAAATGAAAAAATAAAAAATAAATAAAGAAAATAGAGAGAGAAATTAATGGTAGGGTAAGGGAAAACATGATGATGATGAGAGAAAAAAAACAATTGAATGAAGGTTGTAATATTTGTTGTAAACTAGAAGCAAGACATGTTCTGCAAAGAGAGCATGTGCCAAGGCATAAACAAGAAGAAGCATAAATTAGAGGATATCAAGCACTTGTCACTCTCCATACCTTATTTAACTATTGCTAATGCTTCTCTCAAAAATAAATAAATAAATAAATAAATAAATAAATAAATAAAAATGCTAATGCTAACTCTAGGATATAAAGAGACACCCCCAACTTTCCCTCTCTCAATCTCAATCTCAATCTCAATCTCATCTTATTTATTTATTTATTTTTCAATCATATATATATGTGTGTGTGTGTGTGTATAATTTACCGAATTACACGTAGTAAAGAGTTTAGAAAATTTGAGTTAAGTTTTTTTTTTTTTTTATATGGGATGTTAGTTTTTGTATGGAGAATTGGATAAGTTGTTCCATACTGTGTGACCTCTCTCGATTGAGGTTGGAGATGGGAGAGAAATGTCTTAAATAGAGATGGGGATGACAGAAAATACGGCCCCCTCTCTAAACCTACCTAATATGTTCTTGCCTTCTTCTGCTATGTTTATTATTTTCGAATTTATTTGTATGGATTAATTGAGAATTGAGCATTTTAGTTTATTTACACACATTTTTATATAGATATTTTAATTAAGATGAATTATTGTGCTTGTTTTTATTAGGAAGTTTAAAAAATTATTAATCCTCCAAAAATGAGACTTTAACCATTTAAATGAAGATTCTCCCTCGCTAATTTTACCACTTAATTGAGTTTTTTTTTTTTTTTTTTTTTTTTTAAATATTATTTATTTGAAAACTTTCTTAAAAGAAAAAAAAGAAAAAAAAACGAGAAATAATTTTCGATAATGGAAAATTTTGCAAGAAAAGGTGAAGGAAAAATGGGTTGTTGGAGAAGGAGATGGGAAGCCATATCTTGGCCCTGCCCCGCTTGAAAATATTTCTGTTCATAATATGTGTTTGAATTGCATAGAATAATTAATAATGGTAAGAAAAATTAAGAGTTAACTTAATTGAGTTTTTTTTTTTTTTTTAAAAAGAAAAAAGTCATTTAATTGAAAACTTTCTTAAAAAAAAAAAAAGTGAAGAAGAAATACTTTTCTATAAGTGGTAGCTCGGTTCGATTTTTTAAGAAATCTTTGTCATGATTCTCAACGAAATCTAGTGAAAGTTTGTGTAGAGACACACAAGAAATGAAATAGGTGTTGGAGACGGAGATGAAAAAGTTACCTTATCCCTACCCCGTCCCAACAACTATAACATGTGTTTGAATTGGATAGGAATAATAACATAAGAAAAAAATTACAATTATTTCACTTAATTGAGTTTGTTTTAGTTGTTTAATTGAAAAAAAAAGAACTTTCATAAAAGAAATAAAGAAGTAACCAAAAAACGAATTTTCACCAGTGATTCGGTTTGTTCTTTGAGGAAATTTTTGTCACGATCCCCACAAAATGTAGTGAAAATTTTTGGAAAGATAGAAGAAATGAAATAGGTGATGGAGACGGAGATAAGAAAGCGATCTTGAAGTGTCCCGCTCTAACAATATATATAACATGTGGGGATAGATGAATAATAATGGTAAAAAAACACTAAGATTTCAATTATAAGTGTGTAAGTTTGTATAATTTGGGAAAATCATATATACAAAAGTATATTTCTAAACGCCAAATACATCGATCTCATCATATGAAATTGGTTCAAAGAAAGATGAATCAAAATATAGCTTCTCACCTTTTAGGTTATATACAAATAATTATTGCTCCATGAACCCAAAATACTCCAACCAATTATAAATTATAATTCTCACATAAATATTTCTACTTTTTATTATTATTGTTATTATTATTTAAGTAAGATGAGGAGGTGAACATGGAAAATTAAACTTCTAAACTCATATAAATATTGTATACATACAAATTACTACTAAGTTATGCTCACATTGACAAGATATATCAGTGTTATATAAAATTAACAAATAAAGAAAACATACAACCTAAAGAGTAGAGAAATCAACATAATTGATTTACATGGCTCACTAATAGTGTATTAGTTATGTCCGGGAACAAAGGGAGAGACCAGTTTATTATTAGAGAGAAAATATCATATTACATATTCAGAGGCGCCAGCTAAGAGTTAGAGAGATTATATGGTGCACTCCTCTAGCCTTAGGGCCAAAATCGTAAATAACATAGACACGAATACAACTTAAGTTGTTCGGAGTACCAAATAACAAATTCAAAGCACACTTCAACAATAAGTTTCTTAAACATTGATGTTCTATATTTATTTGATCTTTGAACTCTAAAAAATGTCTAATTAGTACTTGAATTAATTTCAATTTGATCTACTAGATTGAAAAATTGTAAGTTTAGAGAATTCCAATATGTTAGAGATCTATTAAACACAAAATTGAAAAGTTAGCAATAAGTACTACTTAAAACACAAAAGTTTAGGGATTCAATAGAGAAAGCAATTAAAAACTTATAATTTAACCCAATAATATGAATATAAATGTTTAGTTTACCAACTACAAATGATATGTCAATTTTTCTTATATTTGATGAAGATTTTCCCATAAGTTGAGGGAAAAGATATTCATAAGTTGTAAGATTTTGTGTCACCTAATGTTTTTCCACTTAGAGAGAGAGAAATGGAAAAGAGAGAGAGTCTCCTTTTTGTCTGCTTAGGGCAAACATTAGAGAAGATAATGTTTGAAGGGGAAGTGTTTGAGTTTTTGAGTGTCCCTCCAATGATTTGGTTGGTCACTGCCAATGGATATCTCATTTTTTTTTCTCTCTCTCTTTTCATAACCTAAAAAATTCTACCAAATATGTATGTCTCTTTGCATTTTTTTTTTTAAAAAAAAAAAAAAAAAATTGTGATGTCTGTCAAAATGTCATATGTGGAGTGGAACATATATTTTTGTCTGTTTTTTTTTTTTTTAATTTAATTTAATTTATTGTTTATTGATTAATTTTGGGGTTGGGTCTAAAATAGAGAATTCTAGAATTTTAAGTTATTGGATGTTGCTTAATGGTGGCCACACGGTTTGAAGTGAGAGCTAGCTTGAATTCATTAACATATTCATCTCTTTTCTTTCACACCTTTTCTTTCAATTAGTATTTTGAATGTAATGAGAGACAGGAAAATAAAGCAACTCAGTGGAGTAGTTAGGAATAAAATAAAATATGTATTACGTACCCTATCCTAGTCTATGGATAAGATATCAATTATCATTTAAAAAATATCAAAGAGAGGCCGATCTTAAACAAATTGAACCAGAAGTTAAAAGTGCATATATTATTTGTTATGACATAAATGGAATCGATAAGTAAAAAAAGACGTAAATAATAAAAAACAATACATAGATTTACATAGTTTATTAACAATGTATATTAATTACCTTCACAGACAGAAGAAGAGAGTAATTTATTATTTGAGTAGAATATCAAAAAAATACAGATATAGAGTAGAGACGCTAATGGGATCATAGGGTTTATATATGGCACCTCTCTAAACCTTAGGCCTAAAATTGTAGATTACATGTAAAGTGTATACAATTTAAATTTTTGGGGCATTAGATAACGAATTCACGACATTCTAATATTATTGTTGTTAGATGAATTCAATTTTAGCCCTTTTGTCAAACTTCCTTGCTATTTGTAATGAGTAAAAAGTTGTCGCAGATTGCTCTTTCTCCAAGATTAAAAATGAAGTAAATGAGATAATGAGTTTGCTCTTAAACTATAGGCCATTATCCAAGCCATAGTGTCACCAAAATTGAGGTAATGAGCAAGATTTTGCTTTGGTTGGTTCATTAATACATACTTTTGTTAAACTTTGATTTGTCCAAGGCTACATTACAAATTTAATTATTTCTCTAACTTTCAGCTTTATATCTATTTAGTCTAAAAAAACACTATTAAAATATCTAATAGATCTATCTTTGACCTTTCAATTTTGTGTCTAATCGATTCTCTTAACTTTAAAAAGAGTATCTTATAAATCCTTAAACTTTCAATTTTGTATCGTCCAAGAAAATATTTAAATTTGTGTCTTGATATTATAAGCCTTTGACCTATTTAACATTTTTTTTTAAAGTTTATGGATCTATTAGGTTTTTATTAAAGTTCATGAACTTATTAAACTTACCGTAAAAAAAAAAAAAAACAAACTTAAAACTCATAAACACTAAACTTATAATTTAACATAGATTTAATATTGATCGATGAATTGTTACAAAAACATATATAATATGAAAATAGATCGTAATGAATTAGAACTAGAATTCCTTTGAATATGTGAATCTATAATTCACAAACTCCAAAACGGCTTGAATTTGCCTAATTTATGTTTGAAGATGTGTGAAAAATATATCTAAATTTCGACTTTGAATATTTCCTATTTCATGGATTATCTAAATCCAGGTTTCTAAAATCTACCTTTCATAAACTAACATACTTTTTCATTACAAACTCATAAACCAACACACAAGGAATATTAAAGTCCAAAGTTTCCTTTTAATTTTAAAATGGTTTTTTTGAATGCTTTAAAATCTAAATTATTTTCATATTTGTCATATTTATATTTTTCACTCTACCGCTTAGAGAATTGTGCTATATGAACTCTGTAATCCTATAAGCACATTTGCGTTGTATTATGATCTATTATCTCTAATAGTAAAATGTTCTTTCTTTGCTCATAAATGTAGCTAACACACTGTTAGTGAACTACGTAAATCTCTTTATTGATTTTCTAATGTTTTTACACTTTTTGTTCATCTTTATTTGTTGATTTCATAACAGCTATACAAAGGGAGACACGCACTTTACTAATTGGGAGAAGAAACTTAGTGGATATTTTCTTATCTTTTAAATTAGAGGGGTAACTTTTAGAGAAAATTAAAAAAATAGAGAGAGCTTTACCAACCCTAAACATGAACATTTGGAAGAGATGGCACTTGGGAAAGAACACAAAAAGGGACAAGAATGGTTTAAAAGGGACAAAACATAGCCTTGAATTGTAGTACCTTGTGCTTGGTTTCCTCCAATACTTTGACACAATCGATATCAAATTCAAACCAATAAACAAATATTTTACCCTTTACTTGATTATAATTAGTTTGTAAAGGTTTCTATTTTTTATTTTTTTAAAAAAAACTATTTTTAATTATCTTCATCCCTTAACCATTTATTTAAATATTATTCCACTTTAGATCATCTCAATTTTCAAACAATCTATTGTAAATCCTTATACTTTGTATATTAAAAAAAAAAAAAAAATAACTATTTCAGTCTTTCCAACTATTTTCAATTAATCAATAATTTATCGTAACCCAATTTTATTCAGAAATCTATATTTACTTAACTTGTTGCCATTTGATTAAATAGTTGTGTATATAATATATAGTCATCTATGATCAAATGAAACAACAAAATATAGGCTTATATTACGTTTTCATTAAAAATTTAGAGATTGAAATATATATTAATACTTATGAAAATTTTAGGCAAATTTTAAAACCAAAACCATTTTTCAAGAAACCCAACTTCTAGGCCTATGTTTGGTAATCATTTCATTTTTTTAAAAAAAATTAAGCTTATAAAAATCAATTTCATCTATTGGTTTATATGTTCTGTTATCTAGATTTTAGAAGTATTTTTAAAATCAAAGCTAAGTTTTGAAAATTCTAAAAAAAAATAGTTTTCAAAATTTTATTTCTATTTCTGGAAATTGACTCAAAATTCAAATGTGTATATAAGAAATTAAATGTGAAACTTATATGGAAAAAATGTGATAAAACAAGCACAATTTTCAAAAATAAAAAACTCTAATTAAAATCAAATGGTTACCAAATGGGGTCTTAATTAGTTTTTTGTTTTTGGTTTTTAAAAATTAAACCTATTTAATATCAATTTCTTATAATAGTTTCCATATTTCTTATAAAAAAAAGTGTTGAATTCTTAGCCAAATTTTAAAAACAAAAAAAAGTTAGGTAACCAAGCAAGAAATTTAGAGGTAAAATGAGTGTTTATAGGCTTCATTTTCAAAAAGGATTGTTTTTATATATAGCAAAATGAGCAAAACCAAAAGGTCTCATTTGGTTTTCATTTGATTTCATAGTTAAGGGTTGTGGATATGATAATTTGATAGCCATTTCATCTTATATTTCATTTATAAAAATTAAGCTTTATGAACACTACTTTAACCTTCAAGTTTTTCTATACTTTTGTAATTATCTACTTTCTAACTATGTTTCAAAATTCATACTAGGTTTTGAAAACTTAAATATATATATATATAAACCTACCTCTTTGTTTTTAGTGTTTAGTTAAGAACGGTGAGAAAATCAACACAATTTTTTAAAACTAATAACTAAAGTCTCATTTGATAACCATTTGATTTTTGGTTTTTTTTAAAAAAAAAAAAACTTATAAACACTACTTCCACCTATAAATTCCTATGATATGCTATCAACTTTTCACCAATATTTTCAAAAATCAAGTCAAAATTTAAAAACTTAAAAAGAAAAAAAAAAGAAGAAGAAGAAGCAATTCTATCAAAACATTAAATTGTTTATGTTTTGATAATTTGTTTAAGAACTTCAGTATTCTTTTTCAATAAGGATGAAACCAATAATATAAAAGTATGAGAAAGCAAATATAAAATTTCGAAAACTAAAAAGTAAAATTAAAATTGTTACCAACTAGAGCATAAAGTTATTCAATACGATTTTGAGGTTTAAGTCTTTACTATAACTTTAAAACAAAAAAAAAAATGAAAAGAATATGTTAATTTTTTTTAATATATATATATTTTTTAACAGAGATATATATAATCAAATGCAAACTAAACTACACCTAATACATTAAACCCTAAATAGTAGATAACAAAATACAATGGTTATAAAATGATAGTATTAACAACTTATGTGCATGTCCTTGCCCATAACTTTCAACCAATTTTGTTAATTAATTAAAATATCCGTAAAAGGAATTTGACAAAAATCTCTTGGAGGGATAAAAAATAAAAATAAATAAATAAATAAATAAAGTGAAATTAGGCATGATGGGTGGCAGTGAAACCTCATTTGAAAAGATGGGTTTTAACTGAAAAAGTGAAATAGCCACTGACTGACTATCTCTTCACATTCACAAGAGAATGTGAAAAGAAATTAAAAAAAAAAAAAAAAAAAAAAAAAAAAAAAGAAAAGTACACATTTTTCCTTTTCCTCATCACATTCTCTCTTTATATTTATTTATATAACTTTTCTGCCAAAATCTCAGAGGTTGTTATCTCTGTACTCAAAAACCTCACCTGATTCCTTGTCCTTTTTATATTCCTTCCTCTTTTTTCAAACATATAAATATTAAATATTATTTCTCTCTTTTCCATAGATAGATTACTTATTTCATTGGTCAAATACTTTTGAAATAAAACTATCATGTTATTGAATACGGTATTATAACACGTAAAGCCCTCAAAGAGATATTCGATTAAAAAAAAAAATCGAATCCTTAAGAACATGTTAAGAATCTCACATTGAAAAAATCAAGAAACTTCATAATATTTATAAGATAGATGAGTTAATTTTCTCATTATCAATTGAATTTGAGATGAAATCTCACGTTATCTAATAGTCATCTTTGACAACAAAAATTTTAAAATAGAAGGTGACAAAAATGTTGAGGCCTCACTTTTTATAAATAAATATATAAGGCTAAAAATAACTTTTAGTCTCTAATCTTTCACAAAAGTAACAATTTAGTCCTGAACTTTGGTTTATAATGACTTAGTCTTTACTTTCAATTTTGTAACAATTTAGTCTCTAAACTTTACTATGTAGCAATTTAGTCATTGTACTCTAAAATCTGTAACAATTTACTCCCTATCATACAAATTAGTGTTAAGATTTAATTTGTTTTGCATAAATAAACCGATAAACAAATTAGAAACTCAATATTTTTATATGATATAGAAGTTTACATCATAAAATAATAAAAATTGATGTTTGATTTTGATAATTTTTTTACATTATGGACTAAATTGTTACAAATTTGAAAGTAAAACTACCAAATTGTTACATATTAAAGTTCAGTGACTAAAAATCGTTACAAACCAAAGTTCAAGAACTAAATTGTTACTTTCATGACAGTTTGGGGACCAAAAAGTATTTTTTAACAAAAAAAAAATATGACGCCAGTAAATATTTAAATTTTGTTGTTACCAATTCACCTCTCATACTAACATCGAAATGCTAGAACATATGAAAATGTAATACTTTAGTTTTCACCCTTGAACTTTTAGTGATTTATCCTCTCGATATAAAGCTTACATTGTGTGCGACAATTCTCTCTTTGATCAAAATTTTCATCATGGACACTCAGGATCTTTGTCATATATTCCTATGCCCTCTTTTACCTTCCTTAAAAAGGTTGAATATGCATATCTATTACCTTTTGTGCAAAGCACTAGCTCTTGTATGAGGCTCTAGGAAAAAGAAAAACAAATTATATATATACATATATAAATTGGTTAGATACTACTATAATTTTAGACTTTATCGACACATGTATTTTTTGTTTAGTTGATGCTTGTATCTAAAACTACGTCAATAGATGTTTCTATTTAAGTTGACTCATGTTTCCTAAGTTTTTGTATCTTTTTTTTTTCAATCCCCATTTTTTATATAGTAGATAGTTAAAAATTGCCAACTAACACAACTTTTCATGACAGACATCATCTTTCACCTATGAAATTTATGTTAAAGGAAAAATCGGTCAGTCATTGATGGATACACTGGTTGATGTGTTTTGTTTACGTACTTAGTTGATTTTAGAAGTTTTCATTAACAGGTAAAACTTGTCATCAAAAGTTTGTTTTCTTGACAAACATTTTAAAAAATAATTATAAAAAAAGATTTGTTCTAATAATATGTTTAGCTTATTTATTTTATATCGTAAATTAGTCATATAAAAAAAAATTAATGTTTAGCTTATTATAAGTTGGTTGAGTTGGCACAATTTTTTTTTTTGGGACATATATGTGAGTTTATTTAGATTTCCTAGACTCCTTTATATATAAAACTAACTCAATCAACTTGTTCTAACTTCTTAAATTATATGTTCAAAGTTTTATAACTCCAAATTGTGCATTAACTAAACTTCCCACATGGGTGAATGAAATCACCTAACCTTCTTGTGGTAACTTGGTAAAGGGCTTTTTTTTATTTTTTTATTTTTATTTTTATTATCATTATTATTTAAAAATTTGGTAAAGGGACTTATGATGTTAGCCTAATCTAATCCTTTAATAGATGATATGGAAAGGTGAGGCTCCTTGATGTAGACAAAGTTCAAATGACTTGATGACAAATGGATGGTCAAGATTTGTTGGTGGGTTTTTTTTATCTTTGACCCAAAGATTTGACAATTGGCTGCACACATTAAAAAAAAGACAGTGTTTGCAGCTGTGAAGTACTTGTCACAGCTATGGGGAAAAAATTCCAAAAAAAAAAAAAAAAAAAAAAAAAAGAAGAGAAAGAAAAGAAAATTAAAAAGGTTTATGATGTCTATTTTATTCTTTTGTATTATTTTGTTGTGTACAAAACAAAATTATTCCATTGGGAAATTCTCAATGTTATGTTGTGTGATTGATGTAACTACACAATGAGAAAAGAGGATGGATTTTCTGCCAAAATGAGTGAAAGTGGAGTTCAATTAGCTACCCTAGCTAGCTAGAAGATCATATGTTTCTATCAAAGTTGTTAAAACTAATTTTCAAATCTAATGCCCCAAGATTTTATGGTAATTTTTATTTTTTATTTTTTTTAAAAAAATTCCATTGTTTAGGCTTCTTTATCAAAATCCTAAAATAATATTATCTTTCTTAAGTAGGAAATAATCTTGGAGTTCTTAAGTCTTGAAACTCTTGTCCTTTTTACTAACCAACACCATTTTAGATTCATTGTTTGTCAAAAGTTTGTTTGAAGATGTTTATAAATGGTTATCTTATCTTCTAAAAATAAAAAAATTATTCAAGGAAAAATATAGTTTCCTCCATTTTCAAATATAGTATTTTCTTTCCTTTTTTCTAAACACTAATTATATAGTATCATATTCTTTTTTTTTTTTTTTTAAAAATGATGAATTTGTAAATAGCTATTTTAAATGTACTATATTATGTTTATAAAAACATATTTATATATTATCATTACTATAGTTCTTACCATTCCTTGATAATTAATTTATGGGCAAAATCTTTAATGATCATATTTGTTGGCAAAAAATATTATAAAAAAAAAAAAAAAAAAAACTTTTTCAATAAATATCTAACTTCTACCCGTAAACTTTTCTATCATTATATCTGATTTTCTTTTTAGTGAATAAGAGAATGAAAGGGGAAGATGGGATCACATCATTTTCCAATCAAAGTTTTCCAAAAAAAAAAAAATTGAGTCCCTTCTCCCTTCCGTAGCTAATAATCCATGGGAGAAGAAACTATTTTGACCTAATTAATTGCGCATGCCTTTGGGAGTTAAATCAAGCTTTTAATGCTTTTACTAATTGACAAATTAAAGTGTGTTCCATGTACTTGACCATTGTACTCATCACACTCTTACCATAATTACAATTCTAAGATATTGCAATAAACTAAGGAGAGGTTTGGAGTTGGGGAGCCAACTCAATCTATTACTACAAAAACCCTAATCTAGACTAGGTTTGACTCAATATACCCTAATAAATTCACTAAACAGATAATTTCAAAGTTGATTTGGTTGGTTGAATC
The DNA here is from genome assembly GCA_030954485.1 of Citrullus mucosospermus. Taxonomy (NCBI): domain Eukaryota; kingdom Viridiplantae; phylum Streptophyta; class Magnoliopsida; order Cucurbitales; family Cucurbitaceae; genus Citrullus; species Citrullus mucosospermus. Next base: position 2,885,557 of record CM062065.1, read on the forward strand.
TATATCTTTCATCAAATATTATAATATAATAGAGATGACATTACTATTTTACTAACTTGTTACGAAATTTAAAGAACCGACTGTTGAATCACTTGAGAGATTTCAATAAGTACGAAAAGGTGATGATTTTGAAAAGACCGGTAGAAGATTTTATTAAGAATAGGGCATGTGGACAATTTACGATGTATTCATCGTTGACGTTTGTCACATAAATGAATTCTGACAATGCAATATGTCGTCAATATGAATAAATCATCCTTTTCATGGACATAAATTAACGAGATAGTGCGAGCTTATCCATGCAAGTTAATAGAATTTCATTTTCTTTTTACAGATTCTAGCTTTAATTTGGTACTTTGATGCATCGTCACATTAGATAAATACCATGAAGAAATATGATTTACTCTCAAGATGTTTTGTATGAGTGAAAATAATAGATATGTTAGACTCAAAATCTCATGCTATCGAGCTCAACTTCATTCGAATTCTCAAAACATTAAAAAACAATTGGTTCAAAAACATCTTTGGAAATATTCTTATGAAAGATTATTTATTTTTGTTTTAAAAATCATGATCTCTTGTTCTTATGCCCAATTCATGTCCTTGTGATTTTGTTTCACACACTCATATATAACAAATAGATTCTTTATTACGTCATAAAGTAAACTGGTCTTGGTTTTGTGTTTTTTTTTTTTTTTTTAATTAGATGTGGGGCATCATTCATTAATGAAAATTAAAAAAAAAAATTTTATAAAAGGAAAAAAAAACAGTGAATTGGAAAAAGAATAGGGAAATATAGGTTTAAGAAAGTGACAAATACTAAGCATAAGGGAAGGTCTCCCATTCCAAGTTAATGAAAAATGGTCGGCAGCTGCTTTTATTGAATTATTTTTATTTCCTAATCATGAGGTGGAAAAATAGATTTCTTTCTCTTTTTTTCTAAAATAAAAATAATGATGGAAATATAAATATAAATATATATGGGAACTTGCAATACAATAAAGTAATATTCGAGCAAATAAATAAATGCCTTTTATCGTCATTATCCAAGCTACATTTTCATTTTTTAATCTTTTTTTGGATTTTTGTTCTTTAAACCTGGCGTGATGAAGTGAACATGAAATATCCTATTTGTTTCTTTGAATTTTTGTTTCTATATTTCAAATATGAATATTGATTTTTTAGACTATATTGCATTTTTGTTTTCCATGTTTCTTTTCTCGAATAATTGAGTAATTTCCAATTTAAATTCTGTGATTGAAATCTATTCATAATATTGAATTTTGTGGGTTTCATATGTTTATAAACTTTCATTTGAATTTTTTTAGTTCTTCAAAATTAATTTTAATGAGGTTGGTTGAATAATAATGTTTATTTTTATATAAGAAAAGACATTATATAATTGTATTTCTAAAATTTATAATTAAAATATTGATAGACATTTTTTAAAAAAAAATTAATAATAAACCAACAATATGGACCAATATTAAAATTTTATTCACTAAGAACTGATTGGACATTTAAGTTATGTACTAAAAGAATGAAACACGAAGTATAGGAATCAAATGATATATATTGTTTTTTAAAAAGGATAAATAGTTCAACGTCCTAGTACACATGAAATTATATGCCCGAAGACATAAAATATATCAAATTGAAGGTTTAGAGACATACTAGATATTAATTAAAATTTAAAAGACTTTTTAAACACAACTAGAAGTTTAAGACCTACCACGCAATTTTTAAAATTTATTGACCAATTTAAAAATTCAATGACACTAAACTTGTAATTTAACCAATTTAAAAATATTTGGTTCAAAATTTCTATTAAATTGAATATAAAAAAGTGTATATGTAAACTAAAAGGCTATTTTTAAATATAGCAACATGAGTCAACTTATTTACAAATATAACAAAATATCACTGTCTATCCATGATAAACGATACTAATAGTAGACAGTAATAGATGATAGATGATATATATCTATCAGTGTTTATCAGTAATAAGCAGTGACATTTTGTTATATTGAAAATATTTTTTAATATTTTTATCATTTAAAACAATTATTCTAGACTAAAAATAAATATTTAAAGTTACAAAAATTGAAATTGGAAAATTTAAAGCTTAAACGGAGATGGAGTTATGAAAATTTGTACTTTAAATGATAGTTTCTAGAAGTAAACTAAATGTCATTTTTAGAAAATGTTTTTTTTTTTTTTTTTTTTTTTGAAAAGATGAGTATTTTTGACAACTATAAAATAAAAGGCTTGTGAGAATGGAAATAACTTAAACAAATTATGGTATAATAAATGCTCAAAATTAGGATAATCCTTATATATATTTACATATATCTTATCACCAAATTGTTGCATATAGCACTGAAAAATAATTGGCCCTATAGTTGAACCCTATAAGTATATATATATATACCCCTACCCACATGCACTTGTTTTTTTTTTTTTTTTTCTTACAAATTATGTACCTTTGTAATTTGTTTGTGCCTCCACATTTTTAGGGTTTGTGTTTTTCTTGAGTATTACATGTATTTTTTAGACCAAACAAATTGGTGGGTCTCAACCCATTAAATTTCACAATTTATTTTCCCACTTTTTCCATCTTTTAAATTAACTAAAAAAAATTCTCTACAAATTTTAAAATCAAGGTAGGGTATACATTTACTATAAACCTTATCTCATCTATATTTCCAAATTTGATCTTAAAAATCATTATCCTATTAACAAAAGTTTACTATTTTCTTTTTTTTAAAATTCAACGAGTTCGCACATTTCCATACTTCGTGTTAATATCATTGGTGCGACGACTCTATTATTCATAGGAATTTTGAAAGAATTCGTCCAAAAATCTTCAACTTCTTTGGGAGGGTATTATAACCATAAAAATTCTCTAGAATATCAAATTAAAGACTTTTATATATATATATATATATATATATATAATTATGATATTTCTTCTATTTCCCACTATTCGAACACTTTCCTCTAGCCTCTCTTTTGTTCTAGCCCCATTGTATTGCATATTTTATCTTTCTTTGATGAAACGCTACGAAGTATCTTTTCAAAGAATTTTTTTTAAAATCTCTTTAAATAGCAAAAAGATTTCAAAAGTAAACAAAAGTTAAAAATGAAGTAGGAGTAGCACTGATTTATTTGGCCATAGAAGTTAGTGAATTCAACGCATATAAGGTTATTGTTGAGAAAAAAAACTAGCATTACTACCACATAAATAAGCAGAAAAATCACAAATAAATTTTAAAAAAATCAATAAAAATAGGAACGCAAGAGCACGCTCTCAAAGCATTATACCACTTACTCAAGTGAGCTAGTATACCAAATTTAAGTGATAAAAATTGAGATGTGTTTTGAAACCAAAGATACATGCTCTCTTTACCGTGCTTGGAGCCTATCAATTATGTTTGAATGCCTTGAATATGTTATTATGGCGCTCCGAACGACCAACTACGGGGTCTCGCTTGGGTTTAGAAGAACGCACTATATAAACTCTTTAACATTAGAGGTGTCATAATTATATATTCTGTAACATTCAATTTAATAAAATTGTTCTCCATCTACCCTATAAACGTAGCTAACACACACTATTAGTAAACCACGTAAATCTGTATGTTGATTATTTTTTATTTTTAGTTTTCTCTATTCTTTATTTGTCAATTTCCTAAAAAAAAAAATCCTTGAACTTTTTCAATATGTGGGACAACCACTCTTCTAATATTTTTTGTCAAAACTTACCAACTATTTGGTATTGTGATAAAAATTGAGAAAGCAAGAAATTGGGCACACATAAGTTTAGTTTAGGTAATGTATATTAATTTAGTAAATTATATTTATTGAATGTTGTGTGTTTAAAAATTGAAGGACATAGGACCCATGTAAGGAGAAGGGGCATAAGGTCCCAAGATGTCTTGGTATTATTAGGACAAGATTAGGGATAGATGCCTTTGTGTGGGTACCCCAATGTTGGGTCAACTACATAGCATATTTCCCCACCTAAACCACACAAACAAACCCTAAAAATAGACAGCCTTGTTCCCATGTGCTCAAATTTAAGAGCAACATTCCAAAAGGACAACCTCCTTTGTGCCTTTCCCTTTCTCTCTCCCCTCTCTAAGAAAACACTTTTTTTTTTTTTTTTTTTACAAGGGAAGCACAAGGTTGGAACCCATTCCAATCCCTTTACACATTGTGTTCCCCTTTTTCACCTTCTCCAACCAAAATTATATATATATACACACACACACACATTCACTCTCATATGTTTTTAGTGCTTCAATTTTGATTAAATTCTATATTTCATCCTTATAGTAGAGGAAAATTAGAATAAGTAGAATAAGTTTGATGGGGTAAGGTGTATAAACCATTTATAAATAGTTTATATTGTAGAGACTATTTATAAGGTTTTATTGAACCAAATGGATTGCCTTCTAACTTTTAAAATTAAAATGACTAAATGCTAATTCTTTTTTCAAATTATAGGAACCAAATTTATAATTTAATCTTAATTTTTTATTTTTACATGTCATTGTAATTTAAGGTTAAAGGATAAAAAGTACTCTAGGCTTTGCCATTTGTTGAAAAGAAAACTCTGACAGTCTTTCAAAAATTGCAAATATTACTATTAACTTTTCATAAACGTTTAAAAGCTACCTTTGATGTAGAAATTTAATTTGTTTGATTTTGGGAGGGAAAAATAAAAAATTTAATTAGTGTGACAATGACTTGAAATAGAATTTGGGATCTAAAAGTGGCCACACTGTATGAGGTCATTGCCAGACATATTTTAATTTCTACTCTAAAGGTAGTTTTAAAACGTTACGTAGTAATATTGAAACTTTGAAAAACAATAAGAATGTTTAACAAATGAAAAAAGAAAACAGTTAGGTGTATGTTTGGTAATTTAACTATATGTAGATATAATTTATATGAAAGGTTGATGACCAAATAAACTTCAAACTTAAAACAAAATTAACTACATTCTAATTAAATGGTTTGGAGCCTAAAAAGATCATTGATGTTTATCAAAAGAAAATCTTTATATTAATTAATACATGTCCAATGACTTGAATAATTTAAACATAATGTATGTATATATAAATATATAATTGATATTCTCTTTATATTATGAAAGAAAGATTTGGCACAAATTATAATATTAAATTACTTGAATGCATATAGAGAGAGAGAAAAAGAAAAGTGGGGTTTTCAAAATCAATGAGCAAATCATTCATACATAACATGAACGAAATTATGTGGGAAAGTTCGAATTTAGTTCTTCTCAATCATTCCCTAAAGAAACATACAAATAAAATCACAAGAGGATTCTAAGTTGTTCTTTCTTGACCTATTTAATTCTGTAATGAACCCAAATTAAGATCAAATTGTAATTTAATGAAAAGTAAAATTTCATTTCATTTCCTCTTTCTTGAAATTCCTAAACCAACTTTTCTTTTCTAGTGATAGGAGCAATGCCAAATTCAAATCTGTCTCTTCTCACAATAGAATATTTGTAAGTTTTGAACTTTTTTGAAACAAAATGTATGTTTTAGTTTAGAGTTGAATGTATGTAGATGAAAATTTAAAACTTCTTAGTCGAGAGTATATATCATATATTTTTATTTAATAGTAACTTTTGAAATTACTAATTAAATAAGAAAAAATATAAAAGAGAAATTGTTTAATGTTTTTTTAAATATTTATGAGTGTTTGTGTTTGTTTACATGCTCATCAACTAATCTCATGCGACAAATAGTTTGAACCTACAACATTTAGAATCAAGAAAACTCATAGAATATTATTAAATCTTAGTAAGTGACCATCATAGATTGAGTGAATTTTTTCTAAGTCCTATATTAAACTATGTCATTTATTTACCATTAGGCCAATTCATAATAATTTGCTTTATTGTTATGAAAATGTATATTTTTGAATTATTTTTTAAAAGTGACTAAATAATCTTTTTGACTTACAAATGTATGCCTTGAAAAGCCTAGCCAAGAAAGTTGTATGTGAATGTTGAATCTTTATCTTCCTAAAAGGGAAAATAAAGAAGTGAATCTAATATATCTCTCTATTTCAACTAACAAAATAATCTAAATTAAAAAGTCACACATTTCAATATTCTTTCTTACTTGAATTTCATGGGTTTTTTGGCCACATCATTGGATCAATATATTAACGTTTGCCAAAAACATATCTAGCCCTAATTTAAGAAATTGTATTTACAAGAAAAATTCAAAATTTCCCAAAAAAAAAAAAAATTATTGCTTACCTAGAATTCTACTAGTCCAAAGAAATTTCATATTTTTGTCCTTATCTTAAATAAATAAATATATATATATATATATATATTAGGGGAAAAAAAACTGAACAAAATGGAGGCACTCTTAATTTATTAAGAAAAATGAATGTCAGAATTAATAAGAGAATTATAATTTAAATTTGTTAATGACATAAATATACGAATATTAACTGTTAATTGGTCATGTCCAACAATCTCTTCCCCTACAAGGACTGCTCTTAAATTCATTAAAGTCAATTGAAATCAAATTATCAACAATCCAATTTATAATTGCAATTCCCATATTAAATTTGATGATAATATCCTTGTTTTATGGTTCAAAAACTGATTATTATTTGTATTATTATTAATTAAAAACAGCATGAAGAAGATCCTAATTAGGTATGTGAATCAATATGCACAACTCATGCTGCTCTGTCATCTCACAATCATTCCTTGAAGAACACCTCAAAAATAAGAGAGAAAAAAAAAATTGAGAGTTAAACTCCAAAATTTCCATTAAAAAAAAAAAAAAAAATCTTATGAAATTAATACACTTATGGTTACTTAGACAAAGCCAATCCCTTTATTACATATTTAAGGATTAAAAAAATTTGGATATCTTCACTTTTCTCTCTTTTTATTTTATTTTCCCTTGGGAAATTAAATTAATTAATTGCATTTATTCCACAACAAAGTACCATAATACAAAATGGGGCACGTTTTTTAATTAGAATGTCCTACCTTAATATAATATATTTTATTTAATCATAACTATATAGTTAGAGATAAATATTTTCATATATTAAATTGTCTTGCTATTAATAACTTTGTACGTTTGACCTGAGTTGGATCCACATCAAAGAGAGGATATATTTATTGTGGGGCGGACAAAAAATTAATTACTAAAAATTATATTAATTAGTAATTTAAAATTAAATTAAAATTTCAGGTTTGGAGTAGAGTAATATCAGGGAAATTCTTTTTCTTTATAATATAAGGGTGAATTTTGTCTTCAATATGATATTATATGATGAAGGAAGGTTTCATTTTGCCACCATTTAAAATCCCATTTAAGCTATAATTTTCCTCTTTTTTTCTTTTTTTTTTTTGGGTTGTCATTAACCTTTTCACGTCAAAATTGATTTTATTAACTTTGTATTAGTTGAGTTATACTTATTTTAATTTAATTTATTCGTGTTCGATAGTCTAATTTTGTAATTTGAAAAATGACATCTTATTGTTTTTTTTTTTTCCTTTTCTTTCTTTTTCTTCAAAGTGAAATACTATTTTTTTTTTTACTAAGTAAACATTATTGTTGATTTATCTAACATTTATTTTTTTAAAAAAAAAACGAGATAGAAAAAGAGGGTGATTGATACAATCACTATACAAATCTATAATTATGGAATAAAATTGTGTTTATCTTAACATATCTCCATTTTGTTAAGATTCTGATTATATATCTCCAATTTTACACTCACTTATGTTGCAAAAAAAATATAAAATTAAACTAGAATAAAATTTTAATTTTAATTTCAAATGAAGGTTAATATAATATGAAAAAGTAAATTACAAATATAACAAAATAAAAATAAGTATACTTTATATAAACATTACAAAATATTTAATAAAAGATGGCGCGTCTTTAATAAGTCTTGAATTTCATGAGAGCTTAGCTTATAATCATTTAAGCTCCATTTTTTATTAAACATTTTGTAATCATTAAATAAATATACTAATTTTATTTCGTTAAATTTTTAATTTAACACTACCCTTTTGTAATAACCCTTCATTTGAAATCAAAATTTGAATTTTATTCTAATTTTATATTTATGCAATTAAATATAAATTCATAAATTTAGGACTATCATTTAATCTTTTAAGCTCTGAGACTTATTATATAAAAAACATATACATTATTTTAAACACATAATCTTACCATTATACAATTAAAAAAAAAAAAAAAAAAAAAAAACTCTATTAGGCATTAATTCAAGAATATCCCTCATCCCTCATGAATCAGCCATTCCTCTCAATAATTCAACTTACATAGAATTTATAATATCGATTTCGAGACAACATGTATATTGTCAAAAAGAAAAAAAAAAGAATCTCCTTCTAATATTTTCCCCATTTTCATTTTTTTAAAATCAAGAAAATAATTTTAAAAATGAGTAATGTAGACGAAAAAAATGAATTTTTTTTTTTTTTTTTTATAATTTATAGCGACCCCCTCCCCCTATGGTTGGTTGACGCTTAGCATTCCAATGGCGGCCCCTACGCCGCTGGCCTTGCTTTTCCTTTCTTTAAATTCTCTCTCCTCTCATTCCAGTATTTAAAACCCAACTCACAAACCTTCTACTACTACTACGAACCAAACCAAACCATTATAAACACCAATTAATTTCTTCAACAATTCAAAAAAAAAAAAAAAAATGGTGGGTTGGATTTTTTGTTGGTTTTTGTTAGTGGTGGTTCTAAGGGCGGCGGTGGTTCTGTGGTGGCGGCCGAGAAGAATCGAAGAGCATTTTTTCCGGCAAGGAATTCGTGGCCCTCCTTATCGTTTCTTCATCGGAAATGTTAAGGAACTTGTCGGAATGATGATTAAAGCTTCTTCTGATCTTTCTTTTCCTAATTCTTCTCATAATATTCTCCCTCGTGTTCTTCCTTTTTATCATCACTGGAAGAAAATTTATGGTATTTTCTCTCTCTTTCTACTTTTTTTTTTTTTTTTCAATTTCTACTTCCCTCTAAAAAAGCTAAAATTTCACTGCCCAATTGCTCTTTTACCTCTCCATCTCTCTCACTTTGTGAACATTCGAAAGCCCATTTTCCTTGTTCTCTTTCCTTTTGTTATGAGTTTTAGTATGAACATTCAAAATTTTGATCTTTATTATCAAAATCCTTTTAAACCCATGACTCTTTTACCATCTATTTTCTCTAAAGTTTTTTTGTTTTAGAGAAAAGAAAAAGTTGAAATTGACGTGGAGATTTGAAATTTGAAACTTTTGTCACGAACTTAATTAGTATATCCATTGACACTTTTGCCACCCGGATTCTTCTTTTAAGTTTAAAGAAAGTTTTTTTTCTTTTTTTTTTAATTGATATGATGGGAAAAGGAAGTTACTAATGATGAAATTTTTGTTTTTGTGTGTTGTGCAAAAGGGTCAAAATTTCTAGTGTGGTTTGGGCCAACGGTGAGATTGGCAGTGTCTGATCCAGACTTGATTCGAGAAATCTTCACATCAAAATCAGAATTCTGTGAGAAAAATGAACCTCACCCACTTGTTAAACAGTTAGAAGGTGATGGTCTTCTAAGTCTCAAAGGCCAAAAATGGGCTCTTCATCGCAAGATTATCTCTCCTTCTTTCCACATGGACAATCTCAAAGTAAACCTCGCTTCTTTGATTTTATTCTTCTCTCTCTCTCTCTCTCTCTTTATATATATATAGTTTAAAAAAAGTAATTCTGTTCTTATGAAATTTCTTTTTTTTCAAATGGGGTTTCAAGAAAATCAACTTTTTCTTATGGGTTTTTCCTTTTTTTTTTTCCCCTCTAACGGGGTTTCAAAAAAATTCATTTTTTTCTTATGGGTCTTCCTTTTTTTCAAATGGGGTTTTAAAAAATCAATTTTTTCTTATGGGTTCTCCCTTTTTTCTAGTGGGGTTTAAGAAAAATCACTTCTTATGGGGTATCATTTTTTTTCAAATGGGATTTTAAAAAAGATCAATTTTTTCTTAAAGGTTTTCCATTTTTTTGTTCTAATGGGGTATCAAAAAATCTTTTTTTTTTTTTTTTCTTATGGGGTTTCCTTTTTTTTTTTTTTTTTTTTTAATGGGGTTTCAAAAAAGATGATTTTTTTTTTTCTTATGGGATCTTTTTCTTTTTGGATTAGTTGTTGATTCCAGTGATGGCAAAAAGTGTCGTGGACATGTTGGAGAAATGGTCAGCATTAATGACGTCAGCAGATTCCGGTGAGATGGAAATTGAAGTTTCCGAATGGTTCCAAACCCTAACTGAAGATGTCATCACTAGGACAGCATTTGGCTCTAGCTATGAAGATGGAAAAGCCATTTTTCGCTTACAAGCCCAACAAATGGTCCTTGCTTCTCAAGCCTTTGAAAAAGTTTTCATCCCCGGCTATAGGTACTACTGCAACTATTACTACTACTTATTCATCGATCAACAATCTCATCATTTAGAATTCAAGTGTTTTACATCACCCTGACGTTAATTTTATTGATCGATGGTTCGATTTGGTGAATTAGATTCCTACCTACGAGAACAAACGTGAATTCGTGGAGACTGGATAGAGAAATAAGGAAATCGTTGATGAAATTGATCGACCGACGACGGGAGAATTCGATCGAGACGAGCTCTAAGGATTTACTAGGGTTAATGATTAGGGCATCAAAGTCTTCTCCATCATCTACAATCACTGTTAATGACATTGTTGAAGAGTGCAAAGGGTTTTTCTTTGCTGGCAAACAGACCACATCCAATTTGCTGACGTGGACAATGATCCTCATGGCAATGCACCCACAATGGCAGGTACAGGCACGTGATGAGGTACTAAGGGTGTGTGGAGCACGTGACATACCCTCCAAAGATGATGTTACAAAGCTCAAAATGGTATGCTTTTATTTATACATCTATTCATATTATAGGACAAAACATTATGTCCCCATCTCTTAGACCCCTCTTTGTTTCCTCACAAAAACCAATTTCTTTCCCTTTTCTTTCCTTCTTTTTTTTTCCTCGAGCAAAATATAGTGGGTGGGTTTTCTTCTCTTCTTTATTGTCATTTATAATTTGATTTGATTTGAGCTTTTTCCTTAAGCTATATGACATCCTTAGCAAATTATAGTTGATAAGGGTATTTTGGTAAATTATGTTTTTTTTTACTTATTTTATATTATATTGTGATTTAATTGATGTGCAGTTGAGTATGATCATCAATGAATCGTTACGGTTATATCCGCCGACCGTCGCAACTATTCGACAAGCGAAAGTTGACGTGGAGCTTGGTGGTTACATGATTCCACGTGGCACTGAGCTATTGATTCCGATTTTAGCTGTTCATCATGATCAAACGATATGGGGTAATGATGTGAATGAATTCAATCCAGGGCGATTTGCTGAAGGTGTTGCAAAGGCAGCCAATCATCGAGTTGGGTTCATTCCATTCGGGTTAGGAGCTCGAACTTGCATCGGCCAAAACTTGGCTATATTGCAAGCAAAATTGGCTCTTGCACTCATACTTCAAAGATTCTCTTTTCGACTGGGACCCTCTTATCAACATTCACCAGCAGTTCAAATGCTACTTTATCCACGACATGGTGCACCTATTATTTTCCAAAAATTATCCACTCCATTAATCCATCAAGATCAACAGTCATGATCATGCCACGTCAAAAATACCATATCCTACCTAGTGTGAAATGTCCAAACTACCCTTAAACCCTCTAGACATATTTTGCAACAAATGCATCCCAACTAACCTCATGCAAAACTTCAAAAGAAAGAAGAAAATATTGCTCTAACCTTCTTCATTGTTATTCTATGGATTTTACCCAACCACTCCCTTTTCCCCTCTATTGGCATGTAAACTTGTGTTTTGAATTAGGAATTTAGAGAGACTAACAACTTAGGGTAAAGGCAGATTCCTTGTGTCCCTTATCTCTCTCATGTGTATGTAATGTATATTTTTTTCATCCATTTCTACACTTGTTATCGTGATCTTGTTTTTCACTCCTTAACTTCTCAATTCCTTGACTTCTTGTTGATATTTTTTTAATATAAATTTGTATTAATTTTATATCTAACCTATAGATATCCACATCAACGAAATATAAAAAAGAGAGAATTTATTATATTAGAAACGTTTTTATCTAGAAAAAATCATTTAAATTCGACCAATGTAGACTATACATAGTCTACCATTCCACATGTTGATGGTTCGATCTCTATTCTTGCCATAGTTGAAGTACAAGAATTAAAGAATTAAAATATTATATGTGTTTTGTATTTAAAATTAAATTTGTTACTAATATATTTGCATAAAAATTGGTTTAGACAATTTTTCCATTTACCAATGCAAAAATGTGGGGTTGCTTATTTTGATGGTTAAGAATTGAATATTAAACAAAGAAGGGGTTTGATGCATGGCTTCCAGTTAAGATTTGAGAAACCCCATGAAAGAAAAAAGTGAGTTTAAAAGCAATGGAATTGTTCATGATTGGCTCTTACTTTGGGCAACCACAAGAGCATCCTTTCATGATCCACAAATGAAGGCAAGCTCTCATTTCAATGCCCTTCACCAATAAGGATTAAAGAAAGAAAAGAAAGGTACTTTGGGAAATGGGTATGATTTTTCTTTTTATATATACATATATATTATTTTTTTCTGAAATTTACTTTCCAAAATCACATCCTAGCGTTTGGAATTTCTTAGCAAAAATTTTACATTCTCCAATGATAATGGCACAGTCCCATTGATAATATTATAAAAGCACTTTGCTTTCTTGTGGTTTTGTACTTTTTGTCACCAAATCAAGAGGCATTGTTGGTGTGCAAATTACAACTCAGTTTCTTTCTCACTTGTTTCAAAAATAATTTTTTTTTAGAAAAAGAAAAAACTTCTTTTTCTTTTGGAAGGAAACAGAAGACATTTCACAGCAGCTTATAGAAGTATAAGGTTATATATTGTATTATTTTTTACAACTATGTCACTTTTAGCTTTCTATGAAGAAAACTTCGATTATTCTTGAAAATAGATTCCTTAATAGTATAATAAGAGGTGAGAGTTATAAGTAAGAAAAAGAGAATAGGTTTAAGAAAACTACAACATTAGTAAACTACGTAAATCTATGTAGTAGAGTTCTTCTTATTCTTTATTATCATTATTTGCATTTAGGATAGGGATGTCTTTCAATGGCCAAAAGGATATTCCTTAATTGATATTTTTGCCCCCTCCCAAAAAAAAAAAAAAAACAAGCATGAGAAATTATTCTAGAAACAAAGAGAAGAGAAGATTCAATAATAGCCAAGGTTGACAACGATTAATATAGTTGTAAAAAATTAGCATAAAAAAGAAAATATCGCGAAATGAACCAAAATATTTATAAATATAATAAAAATGTCACTGTTTATCAGGATAGATAACACTGATAGACTACTATCATCTTTACCAGTATCGATACACAGTGATATTTTACTATATTTGAAAATATTTATAATAGTTTTGTCATTTAAAACAATTACCTCCCTACAATTTTTTTTTTTTTTTAAATTTTTTTTGTTGCATTCTTTTTTAGTTTTGAGGATTTATTTTTGAGTTATAATAACAATATATATAATATAAGAAGTTAGATTTCATAGAAACATCCTTTCCTTTTGTATATTACCTTTTGGGATCTTCTATGCTGTCTTGAAGAGAAAAGCTCTAATCTTTAGGTTATTTTTTATACTCCCCAAACGAAAGTGTGCTTAGTGAAATTAAAAAATAAATAAATAAATAAATAAATCTAGAGAGAGAGAAAATTTATATTCCCATTAATATTTTCTTAATTTAAAGGCTAAGTTTGGTTAAAGGAATCAATAGCATGTGACCCTCTAATAATCAATATAGTAATTAAACTCCTTGTGGCCTTAATTATTTTCATTCCCTCTAAGCCATTCTATAAAGATTATTCTGCCTTATCATATCACTATATTGATTTTGAAATTTGTGCTAAAAGAGAAACCAAAACCATTATTATCACATGCAAGTGATTTGGATAATCATTCATACACTTCCATGTTATTTTTTCCCTTCACTTCTTATTTTTTGGATGATATTATCAAGTAATTAATATCAATTTTATTCATGTCTTTATAACTTTAGACTTCCTTTAATTAATAAAGAAATCAATTATAAATTTGATGTACTTTGATTTTTTTTTAATTAATTATTACAAACCCTTCTCCCTCACTCATGGGTTTGTCTCAATTGGCATGCTTCCACATTAATATCAAAGCCTTTGTCTCCTCCTCATTCACTACAAGACAAAATCAACATTCTAATATTCCATATTTTATTGGCTAATTTACCATTTTTTTCTGTTTATTTTTAATTTTACACTTGAAACCAAAGGAAATGAGCTGGTTGATGCCTGGCCTTGATTAGAGAAAGACAGCTCCATTTACTTGGAAATTAATGCAAATCTCACTCATTATAAAGAATGAAAAATAATGGAAAACTAATTCAATTTCACTTATAAATTATAATATATATTTTTTAAAATTTTGTGGAATTTGGAGTAATATATGAATTTCACTGTCCCCAATTAACTAGGTGTGTGTGTATGAAGTGTGAGCTCAAAATTCTTGTCTTTGCTCATAAAAAGAGAGAAAAGACATTAGCCTTTATGACTATTAAGAGTTGTTTTGATATGTAGACATGGGTTCATGGGATTGAAGTTTGTTTGATATGCAAACATAGGTTCATGGGATTATTACTAAGTTTCTTATTTGTACCATCTCATTTATGAACTTTGATTTCAGTGCTATAACTATGTTAGATAACATTTTTTTTTCTTAGTTCAACCATTACAAAGGTAAAGACCGAATCATCAACTTTTAGAAGGATGATCAGTGTGTGATTCATTAGTTATGTTCAGATTGACAACTTTGTTGTCTTTTTCTTCTTCTTACAATATGTAGAGTAGAAGAATCAAATGTCCAACATCAAGGTTAATAGTATAAACTTTATGCCATTTAAGTAATGTTTATTTTGGCGGGTATTTTGATAACTTAATGTTAGCTATATCCTTTATATATTTTTAGGCATGTAACAGTCCTCTTTATTTATTTATTTATTGTAGATACATCAAAATCTATTTTTGTGGATTATCTTTTCTATTCATGGATTTTCGGCTAAATTATACAAAGTATTACTGAACTTTATCATTTTCAATATCCTTATTCTTTAAAGGCTAACTTATAACAAATATCCTTGAACTTTCTATTTTTTATAAGAATAACACTTATACTTTCAAAATTTTCAATATTACTCCTCAACTTTTCATAAATGTTTCGAAACTACCATTAGAATATAAATTCTTTAGAATTTTAAACAAAAATCTAGACTTAGAATTGTGTGTTGATGACCTATTTTCATTCTATGTCATATATTACACCATTTCATATCTCAATTTCCATCAAAATTCTAAATAATACCTATTTCAAAGATATTTTTGAAACGTTTATAAAAGTTTAAAGATGATATTACAAATTATATATATATATGACCTTCTTTAAAAGTTGTTGTATTATCTTTCATAAACGTTTCAAAACTACCCATTGGAGTAGAAATCTATTAGAATGTTAAAATGAAAATTAATGTAACCTAAAACGGGGTGTGAAAGATCCTATAACATAAATTGAAATTTGAAGGTCACCAAATTATTCCAGGTCACTAACCCACATTGTTTGTAGCCAAATCTTCATCCAACATCTTGATAGGATTAGTCCTGCGACACCTTTCAAAAGGCCAAAAGTATTTTTTAAAAAACACAAATGAAAAAGTTATAAGAGTACTTTATTTTTTATAATTTAGCCACAAATTTTCTTCTTAGATTTCTTATTCTTATGTTAGCACACCAAATGCTGTTCTTTAATACTTATCAAAAGAGGACAATCATATTTAAGAGCATCACAACAATGATTTATTCCAATAATATAAATCACTTGATTAGGAACAATTTAATTAAAACATCAATTTCCATAATAGATCATTGAAATTAAGATCTCATCATACAAGAACACAACTGGACCAAATGACCTCTAATAACAACTACTTTTTGCATCAATGGACACTCATATTTAAGACCATCAAAATAAATAATTATATTTTAATATAACAGATCACTTGATTTAAAAATGATTGATAAAAATGTCATTTTCCATAGCAAACCCATTCAAATTAAGAACATATTAGATATAGTTGTACTAAATGACCCCTTAACACATAAAAAGACATTAATATTAAGGCCCTTAAGACAATAATTTTTTTCCCCAAAACAAATCACTTGGTCTAGAACTTCCAATTAAAATATAATGTCACTTTCCACAATAAATCCTTAAAATAAGATAGTATACACAATATAGGTTGTACCAAATTGACCCCCTATTGTTGTGAAACTTACATCTAATTAATACCATCTAAGTAATCATTTTTATAAATTAAAAAACAAAAAAAAAACTTTTTGGGTCGGTAAGTTTTGAATCTTTAGATTTCTATTTGATCCCTAAATTTGAAAACCGGTTATATTTTCACCATTTAATTTTGAGTTTAATTTTTATTTAGTCTCTACATTTCAAAATGATACATTTTTAACCTTCCATTTTGATTTTAGTTTCCATTTAGTTCATATATGCCTCAAAATATTACATTTTTACCCATTGAATTTTGACTTTAGTTTTCGTTTGGTTCGTAAATTTTAATATTTTACATCTTTACCCTAAGTTTCACTCTACTTACTTTTGGTCTTTGTCATCAACTTTTAGTTAATTAGTTTAAAATAATTATGATCTGAAATTTTGTAATTAAATTTATTAGTGATGGAATAGAATGTAATTCTTTTAAATTAATTATAAAAGTTAACCTCCAAGATCTAAATGAGTATTTTGATAAAAAGAAAATCAAGGTAAATGTGTAAATTTTAAAACTAAGAACTAAATAAAAATGAAAACTCAAAACTACTTAAAAAAAACAAACAAAATTCAAAACTCAAAACTCAAGAATAAAAATATAACATTTTAAAACTCAGAAGGCAAATAAAATTTAATCAAGCGTAATATAAAAAGTAGGGTCTATTTAAGTATGTTTAAAAAATAAATCAATTAACAATATTAAGTGAATTATAATAATAAAGCAAATTCATTAAGATTGCAACAATTTTAATCACGGAATAGTAAACATGGCATAAACTCAAAACTCAGAAATGAGAGTGTAATATTTTTAAACTTAGAAATCAAACGAAAGCTAGACTCAAACCTAGAGGTTAAAAAGGTAATTTTATCTTTTTCAAAACAATCCACTTGATCTAAGATCATCAACTTAAACATCATTTTTCTCAGCAAATCCTCAAATTAAGATCGTACCAAATGAGACCCCCTTCCCACAAGATCCTCATATTTAAAGCAATCATTTTCTCACAACAAATCACTTAATTTTAGATGAACAATTAAAATGTCAATTTTCATAACACATCACTACTCAAACTATGATTGTATTACGATTTAATTAGCTGTCCTAATGATCCTTTAACATTTTTTTTTCTTTCACAAAACAACATACCACTCCATTTAAGACCCATCAATTCAAATATCAATCTCTATAATAACTCCCTTAAATGACCCCTTAATATAATTTTTTTTTAGTAAAATATCATTCTAATTTATGTACTTAGGATTGCTTTATAATAACTATTTACTTTCATTGAATTATAGAATAGGTCTACTCTTAATTTGAAGTAAGTTTTTATCAAAATTCGTTAAGTGATATTCTATTTTCCAAAATCATATAAAGAATGCTAATAGAGACTAAGTGATTTCCACAAAAGTTAACGATGAACTAACAACATAATTATTTTTGAGTTTATCGTAAGTACAAAGATTAAATTTGAACATTTGCAATTGAAATGAGTTCTAAAGTGCATAAACCAAAATGATATTAAAACATTTTTTTAAAGTTTATTGTAAGTATAAAGACTACATTTCAACATTTGAAAGTACATATACTAAATTAAAATGAGACCTAAATTACATGAACCAAAATGATACTTAAGAATTTTCTATAATAACTAACATAAACAACCCTTTAATATAATTTTTTTTCTTATTAAAATAACATTCTAATCTACGTGCTTTTGGATTTGATTTAGTTCATGTACTTTCAATAAATCATGAACTAATGTACTTTCACTAAATCATAAAATAGGTCCCTACTATTAATTTGAAATAAATTAAATGATATCCTATTTTCAAAATTCATATAAAACATGTTGATAGATGCTAAATGCTTTTCAAAAAAGTAAACAATGAACAAACAACGTAGTCATTTTTAAGTTTATCCTGAATACATAGACTAAATTTAAACATTTGAAAGTACTAGGACGACTAAAATGAACGGATACTTAAATAACACAAACCAAAATGATATTAAAAAAAAAATTTCTTCTTCATAGGGACAATTCCTTTTTCCAGAACAAATGACTGGATTCAAGATCATATATTTGCAAAACAAAATCACTAAAATAAAGATGATATACAATTGAATACAACAGAGTTGCCTTTCTTTGGTTGTGTCTAAGTTGTGTGGGGAGGCAAAACCACATGGGAAGAGCAATGATGAAGAAGTGCAAACGAGACAATAGGAGAGGATTTCGTGGAGCCACATAAATGCACTGCTCATTCTTTGCCAAAACTTGGAGCTTTGTTTGTTAACTGGATGACAATTCCACCTGCATAGCCTACAGCTAAGCCTCTGGCAAACCCAATTCTCTGTTTCTAAACAGAAACCATTTTTCAACCACAATCACTACTTTTAACCTATAACATACCAAACTCCCATGTGCCAATCATTATTCCTACTCCTTTTTACACTTTACCCTCTTCTAAACTTTGATCAATACAATCATTTTAACTATTTACAGTTCACAGACCAATCACAGAAGGAGACTTTTGCTTACATTTCCTTCATTTTATTACAAGGTCCCAAGCTCAAGATTCAAAATCTAGATTTGGTACCCAATGGCTCCAACATTTCTCTGCATCCCCTATGTCATCCTTGTTTGTCTTGAACTGCTTCTAAAAATGAAGACTATCCCCACAAACCAACGCAGGTCCTTTTAGTATGTTTTATTCTCACTTACATGCTTCTTAGGAAAATTCACATAAAGTCACCCAACATAGAATTGTTGGAGTTCCTATGATTGAGCCACTGAAAAGAAAAGTACACTATCAGTATAAGTAGTTTCAATTCTTTTAAAGCTTTTCCTAACTATACTTTCATATCGTCACGATCCCGTTCATACGGATGTGATCTCAATTAATTCATGTACTCCCTAAACTCGGATGTCACATTTATCCAATCAAAACTGAAACAGCAAGAACTCTAGATCATCAACAAACAGCACATTAGACTGCAGAAGTCATTCAGTCTGCTAAAGAGAGTGAAATAAATCGAATGTTTACTCTTCTTTAATAATGGAAGTAACTTTGGGGGGGGGGGCGGATTAAATTGTACAATTAATGGAGAAGCATTTATCATTGAGGTTGAAGAGCCTTTACACTAAAAAGCTGTTTTTGAAGGAGATGACATAAGAAATTGAACAGCAAAAGCTTTTGAGTTCAAAAGTATGACTTTCTTATAGTGGCACAATAGACTTGGTTGTAAGATAGACTGTTACAAACAATGCATTGATTAGACTAGACCTGCTGACCCAACAAAACTTAGTGGGGTTATTACTATCTTGTTGGATGGTTAGGCATTATGGTTCTTCATATTCATTTTCATATATCCCTTAAATGTCACCTACTTCAAACATTAAATGTTTCATAAATCTTTTATACCATCAAAATGTTTTTAATATGTTGAGATATTGTTTTGGTCTTTTTCATTTTATTTCTTTTCCCTAACGTTTAGAATTTTAAGTTCAGTCCATTAACTTTCATTAAACTGCCCATTTAGTTATTGTCCTTGAATTTTACTTCATGTTATTGAAACATAAGATATAATACAGAATTTTCATATGACATATCTAGATTCTCAGTTTTGTGGAAGGGATTGAAGGGTATGGACTAAAGGTATAGTTTTATGGTCAAGGATAGACAGTAGCTTCAAAAGTTAAAAGGATAAAAGTAGAAGAGAAACAACATTTATGGAGCAAAATCAAAATTTCAAATATTCAGAAACAAAAACCATATTTGAACTTATATTTGAGTTCTCGATTCCAAATAACTATCACATGAAAACTTCAGAAGATTTCGGAGTTCAAACAATAAACCAGATTGAAAGAATCTAGCTATTACTGTGACAAACTGTATCAGATCAATGCAGTACATAATAGCAAGAAAAACAGGAAGCTGCCCCATCAGTACCAATCAATGCCAAAATACCCTGTTTGCTTTTGTTTTCATGCAGCCAAATTTTCAAACAGAGTAGAATAATTGAGAAACAAGTGCTGTATTCTTGTACTAGACCTAACAAAAACAGCGAAAAGCCACTACAATGCTCTTCCTAAAAGAAAAACCATGGAGTAAAATTCTACTCAAGATTCTGAAATCTTCCTATAGCTAATGCCATATTTCAACTCAAGTATTCAAAATAAGCATGAGAAAGAGAAGAAGAAAGAGAAGAAAGAGAAGAAAGAGAGGAATCATTGTGGTTGATGGCATCTGTACAGAAGTATAAACAAATTAAAGTGATTTGTACTTGCAACTCCCTTCTAAACAGTGGTTCTGCTAATTCCTTTAAAGTAGGCATGATGAGCACAGGAGTAAAACAAATAAGATAATGATGAGATGAGGTTTGTTTGGATTCAAATATCCAAAATAAGCATGATGGTTACAGAGCAAGGCTCACTTCTTATGCAACTGCAAGCAATTGAGGAGCATGAGGGGATATCCACCCACAGCTTTGAGACAAGTTCTACACTGGCTTTAATGCCGAGCTCGAACTATACACATCTCTAGTTTGATATGTCTGCAGGATGCACATAAGAACACTATCAAGCCTTCTCAAATTAACCTTCGTTTTACTCTATGGAAATAACATAAACATCCAATGGATAAGGAGGAATAAACAGAGTCCATAAATTCTACTTTATGTTACCTATATCATGTACTCTATGCCAGCTTGTCTTGGCATTATTGAATTCTGCACTGTACAAATTTACTATGGTGGAAAACTCACTCTCCCCAGTTGCTGACTTTTTAGTCAACGTGTTCATCAAAGAGAAACAGATACATCATTTTTGGGACAATTTTTTAATTCAATACAATGAAGAATGATCGTAATAGATAGCACCATAACCAGTGGTGTACATATAACAATGAACATGGATGTGGAGATATTTTTCTCAAAAAAACCTGAGGATTTTATCATAAAATTACCTAAAAATTGTCAGTTTCTTTCTCCTTTAGCAGATACCTAGAAGATGTATGCCTGAATCATTACGTGTACATATAAATAAACTGATGCTACATCAAGAAGAGGTATAATCCACTGAAAATTGCAGAGTTCATTAAGTAACCACAACCACCTGAGTAGTAAAATGATAAAAGACAAGCATTTCACAATTTTACCTTATCAGGCACAATCATAATGCCTTGACTTATAATACTGTATATGAGGCCCTTATGTAAACTGTTGACAGTTGGCAATGTCAAGAGGGTCAGTGAAACAATGTTATCTGCAGATCCTAGAAACCTAGTAGATAGAGAGTTTTAATACCTACAACAGATGTACAGAACATTGTGTTTTTCTGCTGAAAATTTAAAAATCTTCCAAATAGGCAATTCCAAAATGAAGGAGCTATAGGGAAATTGAAGTTCTCACTTCACAGGACCACTAAACTAACAAAAATGTTAATAATCTAGAGTTCCATTCCCTCGTAACAAATTTCTTTAGGGTAACAACTATGCCCTTTTTCTCCCGGTCAAAAAGTTCAATGCTTTTACATCTAAATAATAGGTCTCCTACAATACAATATCTAAATAAAACATTAAGACCTTTCAAGTTAAATGCTTCTAGGCTGCTTCTCTCTCTCTCTCTTTCTTTTTTAAAGATTTCATCATGAGGGAGACAGAAACATGCAGCAAAGCTTCCATAGATTAAAGTATAATCGATGAAACTATTGAAAGTTACGTCATTGTCTGGTTTCATGTTGAGAATTGACATAAGTAACAAAATGATGTAAAGGTTTCAAGTACGACCTTTCAAGTTTCAACCATTGAGAAATGGCTTGCACAGCCCCAGACATGAAGAAGAGTCTAATCCTCCACAGGCAGAAGGATGTCAGGCTCAAGCATGTCCCTAATTGAATTGATGCTATAACCCATATAAACTGAAATCAATGCATCTTCACAAGAAATATAGATAAATATTTCATATTGTATATGCAAAGAGAATGGAGAATCTTATTTACACATGTAGAAGTGTGGCGTGCAAAAGCCCCCAACTTCAACACTGGAACAAATGCATCAACAATGTTCTCAAGTGAAACTTCTCAGAGTTCCAAGTGGTACAATGATGATAAAGCTATGGCAGGATAGATTCTGCAAAAGGTCACATGAAAAAGGTGAAAAAACAATTCCATCCGAGAATTATCCAAAACAACTGGCAAAGCGCTGTTACAATACTGTTTTCCTTGAACTGTGCCCAAAACATTGTTGAACTTGAGCATATATTAAAATAAACATCCGCAATAATATGAATCCATGGACAACAAGAAGAAGAGCACAACACTTTCAGGAGCTAAGATAAATTCAATTTCAATAAAGCTGTTTGTACACTATAAAATTATACCACTAGCTATTGTAAAATAAAATAACAGAAAAAAAGATCATTCTCATATTCCTTTTTACAATTAGAGGGAACCATTCACAAGAATCATTATTGCATTCTACAGAAAAATTTTAAAACTTGAAGAGGAGAAGTGCATTTTACTTGTCATCTACTTGAAATGCTTGTGGAAACTAAATTTTTTATTTCCATCAAATGCTCGTCGTTTGATATATGGAGGGACAGGCGTAGATCAGTAAGCAATAATTCTTTTTCCCAACTTAAAGGCCCTGAAGCATATAATGCCTCCATAGTGCATCGATAGGCATGTAACTCTAACCTATGGACTTCAGCTTCCAATGGCTGGTCTCTGGATAGAAGAAAATTGCCTGTTCCATATCCCAAATGACAAAAAGATTCAGCATCACTTGTAGAACCGTCTGTATCTTCATTGCGGCCAATAGTAACATGACAAGGTAGCCCATGGTCGTCACTGTTAGACATACTGCAACTACCAACTGAGCATGTAGCTCTATCAGGATCATTTAGTTCAAAGTTCTCTTCAAAAGAATGGTAAGCCACACCCATTTGTTTCTTCCTATCGCCATTCATTTCACAAATTTTGGTTCTATCTAAAAAAGCACCTCCAGATGTTCCCCCCAGCATACCTTTTTGGATAACAAGTGATTTTACATGCTCGTTCAATGTGGATGGATTGCCAGCAACAACTCTATGATACCTTCGCTTTTTCTTCAACATTCTACATTTCAAGCCAGCTCTGCCCATTGTTTCAGCTTGAGAATACTCATAGTTTAGTCCCCTTTTCCAGGTTACTAAATTAGGAACATTTTGGCATTTCTGAACTTGGGAGCTTAGACCATAAAATCTAGTGCTTGCTTTCTCATCTTCTTTGCTATCATCACTATGATTGCCAGACCTCTGTATGCGCAAAACACAATGGGACAAAGAATTGTGAGATGAAATCGCATGAAGGAGACAAAAAAAATATTGCTTTTAATCTCTCTCATAGTCTCATTATAGCCATTTTGGAACCTCGGTCAAACAACATTGATATACATGCTTCCATTTTACTAAAATTTAAAATTGAAAGCAAACTCAACTAAACATCATTCTCAAACCTTAAAAAAGAGAATCTACACTACACTAAATGTTATAGAGCTTTTTCTAAAACAAACTTAAGCACTAGCTGATGGACTTATTAGTTTATCAGCAGAAAAGCAAGCAAAATCAAGCTGAAAAGTAAGACCAAGATAATATATAATAAATTCTAGCCTCTGAAATTTTACACTTCTTAACATCTGATATTTTAACAATAAAAACAGTTATAGTTGAAAAGTGATCGAGAAAGTACGACCTACCTTGTGCATCAAAACCCATTTGTCATCTTGCCAAGATCTTCTTGCCCGAATGTCGAATTTGCTGACCTTAAATTCACAAGAAGATCCAAGTAACCTGACCACATAGTTGTTCTTCCCCAAAACCTCAGAAACCGTAGCTATTTTCCAAGAACGGTCATTAAATACTTCCACAACATCACCAGGGATCCAATTCTCTAAAACTTCCTGTGAAGGTGGACAAGGCCTAATTGCCTTACGCGATACCCTCTCCACAACAGTTTGATTACTGCCACCCTCAAACTTGTCATATCTAACAGTATAATAGTGACCACTTCCAGACATAATCTCAGCAGATCGCCAGGAACCTGAAGGCACCTCCTTTTTGCTTAGCACTTCCACTTTATTGCCTTTCCTGAATCGCATATTTGCTGGTATGTGAATTGATTTCCAGAGCAAACTATCTGTTTATTTCAAGGAAAACCAGCAAAAACTTGAGAATTCAACACAAAGTGCTGCCTAATTAAATGAAAGCACCTAACAAACAATATAGAACAATACTTTAAGTATGCAATAACATTTCTCAAAATTATCAAATGTCATAAAAACAGATTTTCAAAAGTTCTTTCGTATGTATAATGTATATAGTTGATTAGATCCCATATCAAAATATGAAATAAAGGAAACTTTATGAATGAGAGAGAACAGTATATACGAGAGTATTTCATATGTAATGAAGCATTAATACAAAACAAAACGAAACCCAAGAACGTAAAAAGGAAATTAAAATCTTGAACATTTGAATAAATATAATTAGCTTTAAGAGACAATCGTCTCTCAAATCTGGATTGCTTGACGAGAATACAACAACAAAATAGAAACCCATTTGGTATTTTCTTCTTCAATCGTATGTTCATCAACTTAACCAAACCATCAACCAAAACTATCTCCATCACTAGCATCGGACCAAAACGACTTCGAATTCGCATTCATGCGATGTTCGATTGCTAAGAAAAATGCTGAAACGGAAACGAAAATACAATCTCAAAATCTTAAAACCTCCTCGTAACAAGACGATGAAAACAGAAAGTCGACATTCAAAATAAACTTGATAGAAGTAAAAGTAGCATAGTTTTAGCTTTCAATTTCAAAATGTCTCTAGTGCAACAAGAACAATCAATAAATATATTCAATACCCAATATTTCTCTACGTTTCTTCTGTTTTCTGAGCAACCAAACAGCAAGTCAGAAAATCGAAATTGACCCAAGAAGCAGAAAAATAGAGTTTGATTAACCAAGAAACGAAAAGTAAATTGTAAAAGGAAATAAACATTAAGGATCATTGCAAATTTGATCTGGGTTGTAAAAGAAGGAAACAGATTGAACCCAGAAAACGATGAAAAATCGAAGAAGCAAAGAGGAAGAGATTTCACTGACCTTGGGATTTGAGAGAAATTTGTTATCACAAAAATTCTTCACTGCTTCTGTAATTTGCCTCTGCCTTTCTTATTTTTTGTTTATATTTGATATTTAAGTGTGAGGATTGTAATTTTCTGTTGGATTCTACAAAAACCCATTAAATCTTTTTTTAAAAATTCATCAATAAAATTTCCCAAGCAAAAAAATATATATATATTATATTTTAAAAAGAATGAATTACGGTTTCAAGTTGCAATTTGCAAAGGTCCCAAGAATAGCTTCTTAAGATGGGCTTTCACTGTTCTTTCATCGTACGCTTATGTTCCCGCACAAAAAATATATGATTTAATTTCTTTTTTCTTTTTAAGAAAATGAGAAATATTGCATAATAAAAACTAAAAATATAAAGTTTTGTTTATAATCATTTTTTTACAAAATTCAAAATAAATATATATATTTTGTTGAATGTCTAAATTGGGTACAAGCTAATTATAACTTCAATCAAAACAAGTTAGCAATGTGTTAGAGTTGATAAGTGCGAGACCATAGTCGCTTAGAAGACAAAGAGTAAAACACTCGTACATAGTGTTTGTCAACTTCAATCGATGTTTCATTTTAAGTCTAAAGTTTGATCTGTGGTAAGAAAGATTATCTTTACCTTTCTCCTAAAACATTGATTTTAAAAACTTTGGTAAAAATGTAAGTTAAATTTTTTTAAAACAAATTATTGTTTAAAAAAATGTTAATTAAAAAGCATATATAGAGCCTATATTGTGAAGCATAGAGAGATTTTATTCGTTGGTGTTAATGAACTTATACTTTTCGCGATGCTTTTGGACTAATAGGTTACATGTTATGTCAATTTGAACTTGCTTGATCTATTCAAATTCGACTTTATAATGCAATTACATTGTTGGGTCCAATAATTCTTTTGTTTTTGTCTTCATGATTTATCCACCAAGTAGTCCAGTTGGTTCTTTGAGCCTAGTTTCGGTGGCTATATAGTAGTTATATTCCGATTCATCCTTCTCTTTCAAGGATTTTATAACATAACATTGAACTCATTTATATCATTGGAGTTGCAAGTATATTCAATGTTTCTCTATTATGTACTACTCGTGGTGCTATCATAAAAAATGCGTTATTTGAAGATGGTAATGAAACAAATACATTTCAAGTGGTTTTTGAAATAATTTCAATCATTTTTGTCATGATCAAAATCACTTCAATCACATATTTATAATCATTCAAAATCAATTTGGGCAGTATGACAAATGAGTTTCAAAATCCAAAACCAAACATTAAACTAACTTTGAATGATAAAAACATGTTTGAAAGTGATTTTGAACACAATAAAAGTGAGTTTAATTTTTTTTTAAAAAAATCCAATAAAAAGAAAACGACCAATTCATATTTTTTTTAGAGAAATAAGAGAAGTTAGTAATAATAAAGAAAAACATTAGGCCACATTTACCTTGGTTAAACGTAATCAATTAATGGAAATCTGAAAGTGGGTCTCGTTGATTACGTTTGTTGTTGTTTACCTGTGTTCCATAATCGTAATGAACTATGGCACCCACCTCTTAATTTGGAATCAAAATGTGTAATCTGATTGAGGAAGTGAGAGTGCTCAATCTAATTGTGGTTGAAAATTACGTAAACTCGTTACTTTTACTGTTACCGTTACAAATATTGTTATTGTAAGAGTATAAAAATTATGAATCTACCACATTTATTGTTAACTTTACTTTTACCATTACCGTTAGGGTCAACCAATAACAGTAATGGTAACAGTAGCAGTAAAATATGCCAGTTTCATAATTCTAAGTAAACATGATAAAAAACAATCGAATTATATTTGCTATTCATACTCATTACGATTCATCGATCAATAGAATCTCATTACGATTACACAATTTTCATTATAAAATAGTAAATGTGGTCTTAGTTCAATAATTGCTGGAGTTAGAAATTAAAGAATCAATTTTTACGTTGATAATTGGTTCCTTATCCACCAAACACAAAATAGAGTTGTAAAAAAATTTCACACCAATTTACCACCGAGGAAATTGTAGTAAAAAGTAACTTTATTAGGAAACAAAAATGCCAATAAAAAGAAACAACTAAGCAATTTCTAAATTTAAATTAAGTTGTAACCAAAAAGTCTAAAGCTTTTAAAATGGAATAGAGTTACGTTTGACCAAACTTTATTAGGAGACTTAAAAGGTCAAAGCAACCCTAATTTGAAAATCAACGTGGCAACTAAGCGAATGAATAATGGATTATTTGACCCCAAAATGACTATTAAATATCTCCAACAAGTTTTATCTATAATTGCCCCAATAAATATGAATGTGTTTGAATTAAACTTGTTAAGTGATTAGGGAAACACCAAAAATGTTTCTTGAAAAAATTTTGGCAGCAAAAATAAAATAAAAAAACACTTTTAAATAAATAAATTATTATAAGTTAAAAAAATATCAAACTATTTATAAATATAGGAAACAACCTATTTTTATATTTATAATAATTTTCCTAAGTGATAAATGAAAAAAAATTGAATTACTTGAAAGAAAAAAAAAATTCTTAAATATAGTAATTTTTGCGCATATAACCCAAAATTTTCGTGCTCGAATTGGTGTTTGACCCAAATTTTTAAAAATAAAGAAATATAATTTTTTGCTTGTGTCACTTCCTCACACTTATGCTAGCGTTCAACTAATCCAATACAAAGTGTTCCCACATGCTACCACTTTTCCAAAAAGTATTGGCAAAGAGTTTGTGACATCAGCAAAAAATTATAAACGATATTTTGGTTCAACATGACCTGACTTTCTCATAATTCATAATCTAGTTTCCTAAAAAGAAAAATACTAAATTAAAAACTCTTCTTCTTTTGCCTTTAAATTAGGAGTATTTGTAAGAAATTATTTAATAAATATTTTGAAGAGAAATAAAATTTGATTTTCACTATACATCTAATATCATAACCCACAAATAGGGTCACTATCATTGAACTTTTTAAGATTTCACATTGTAAAGGAAAAACTTTGAATCGAATACAATTTGACAAATATGATTCTATCATCTTAATCATTTGTGAAAAGATATACAAATTGCTTTTACGTGTTGGTTTGTGTCATTTTCAATTAAAGAATCATTCCATACAAATTGAAATTCTTAACTGTTAACTCTTCATATTTTAATGCAAAATGGGATTTTAAAATTTCTTTGACAAAGTGTTATTTCTCAAAAGAAAAAACTTTGACAAAGTATTAACATGTTGGTAGATTTCAATGAACTATAAGATAAACATCATTTAGGAATTTTAATATTGGGTTATTTTGAACCAATAAGTGTATTAATTTAAACATCCGTATATCATATTATGTATATATAGCCAATATTTCTATCCAACATCTAGTTGAAAATTCAATAATTCTAATTTAACTTAGAATTAATTTAAATACTACTTTAGTCTGTGTACTTTTAATTTTGGTTCATTTTAGTCCCAATACTTTCAAAATATTCATTTTGGTTCTTGTACTTTAAAAAAATAACCACTTTGGTCCGTTCATTCTCATTTTCACATATCAAAATGGTCACCTTTTGAAAGTTCAAAGACCAAAATGAACAAAAGTTAAAAATACAAAGACCAAAATAAACATTTTGCAAGTACAATGACTAAAATGAACCAAAGTTGAAAGTATATAAACGAATATGAACATTTTGAAAACATGAGGACTAAAATGAACTACAGCCAGAAATACAGAAACTAAAGTAATATTTAAACCATTTAAATTAATAGTTATTTTACCCTCTTATCCCCCTAGGAGCCATCTTTGTGTAGCTTATTCTATAGTTGGAAAGTTGACATTAGACAAAAACCTAACAAGGTAGTTGGACAGAAAAAGAATAAAGCAAGATTAAAGATCATTGTAGCAAAATGAAGCTTGAAGCAATGATCTTTGGGATAGATTTCTTTTTGGACCATAACATAACCAAAAATTTACATGTACAAGAAAGCATCTTCATCTTAGAAGTTCACACATCACTTTTGCCAGGTTTTTTCTATTAAAAAAAAAAAAGAAAAAAAGAAAAAAAAAAGAAAATGAACTTTTTAGTTCCAAGTTTTAAAAAATAGGTACATTTAGTCTCTAAAATTTTAAAATATACCTTTTTAGTTGTCAAGTTTTTAAGAATAGTTTTAAGAGGTTAAGTAATTTTTTAATTATTAAAATGTTAACATGAAATTTTAGATTTAAAATAACAATTAAAGAAAAGGGGGAAGACCGGTAGAGGGAGGAAAGAGAGAAGATAATTTTTTAATTTAAAATGTCATGTCAACATTTAAAATAAGGAAAATTATCTTAAATAACAAAATTGTTGAAAATATTTAAAACTAATAGCAAAATATACAAATAGTAATCTATCGCGGTCTATCACAATAGACAGTAAAATTTTGTTATATTTGTAAATATTTTAGTTCCTTTTGCTATAATTGAAAATAGCCCTTAAAATAATAATAATAATAAACTCAACACCTTTTAAATTTATTCTATCGAACTTTGAGATTAAAAAGGTAACATTTTTTAAATTTAGGTACTAAACACACCTATTATTGCAAGTTCAGAGACAGAAAAAGTAATTTTTTTCTTTTTAAATTAATATTAGTCTTAAATTTCCCATCAATCTCCATTCAATGTAATACACACATACCATTTTACATGTTTTTCTACCTTCAACAACCTGCCTTTATTCTTTCTACAAAACAACAACAAAAAACAACCTGCCTTCCCTTCCATCACATGATTCTAGTTTGTCAGACTAGTTTCTACCCACTAAACAAATTAAAAACAAACAAAATAGTAATAATAATAAAGCAATGGAAGTGTGAATGTTCTGCCAATATATAATTTAATCATGAAAAAATTAAAAAAAATCTCAACTATTAACAATCACAAGTAACCTTACAAGCAAATAGTGAGGTATGGCAGTTGAAGCAATGAAATAACCTTCCTTCAGCTGCAAGAGACACCATTTGATCATCTGTACGCGCTATTCTGACGGAACTTATACCTGCAATGGCATTAGAGGGGACAGTTTGGTTGTTATGTTTCAAGTCAAACTGGTTGTCTCCTGTCGACGTTTTCACTTGTGTTTACAGTGTTCTCAAAACTAACCTATTGGTGTTATTTCGAAACTTACAATGAGCTAAAGTTAAAGATGATGTATCTTAACAGCTAAAACATAAAAGAAGTACATACCAAAAGGAGAATGAATGCAAAGGTTCCTGAACAACTTAAACAGGCTCTACATGTTCAATGTTAAAAGCAGGTAGGCCATAATCACTAAAGTAGCTACTGGCATATCGTAGCATCCGAAACAGTTTCCATTTCGACCTCCCTCCCTCCCACCTTAACAAAACCAAAGCAGCAAAATCAGATGTTTTCCTTCATTTTCAACGTAAGAAGTGATCAAGCAGATTCAACAAACTTCGACAATTAAATAGTGTTATCTAGCATTGCTAGCATTGTCTATGGATATATGTGATCAATTCATTCCCTGTGAAGGAAAATCCAGTTCCCAGATCATTGGATCTTCAACCCCAAAGCCTACTATCTTCTAGTTTCAATTGTCCTTTACTCAATTGAATTCAGAGATTCTAAACTACCTGTTAGGCTTCACATCAATTTCGGGTCAAAGAACTTAAAGAACCAAAACTGAGAGTGGGCAAACCATCGCCAACAGGCGAAATGATATCAATGTCCCCATGCTCAACAAGAGTATCAGGACTCAGAATTTCCGTAGTCCATTGTTGGCGTTGTTGCTTATTGGAGCAACTTCTTATTTTTGCATTCATGACAAACGCAGTGGTCCTTTCCATTCTATTACAGCTACTTTGGCTTCTAAAGTCATTGCAGATTAGTGCTACCACCTACCAACCAAGCTGCATGTAAATGAGTACAATTTTAATCTATGATGAGACACAGAACGGTCTCCTCTCCTTTGGCATGCTGAGACTTCTAAGGTTACAGGACAACTCCAAAAGCTAAGAAACACCATTCAATTGGTAGAAAATAAACTGAAAACACCAAAGAAGAATAAAAGGAGAATCAGCAACGTATACAAAGATATCCAAGCTGTATGTATGCACAGGTCACCCAAAGGGCCACAGGCCCACAACACATACCAATAATTACATCTTTAACTCCTAGAGTTTCACAAACTAGAAACAGATCAACAATATCCAAATAATGAAATAACAATGAAGAAAAACTTATAAAAACAGTAGGATTATAATTCTAAAAAGGGCAGGAATGTTTTTCTTTTTTTTCTTTTTTATTATTTTTTTTCATCCATGAGTTTCTAGGTCGGCTTGTGTGCACCCTCAACTAATCTCACAGGACAATCCATCTAACCTTCCAACATTTGGGTGCCAAAGAAAACCGTATGATATTAAATCCTAGGCAAATAACCACCATGGATTGAACTCATTCCCTCTAAATCCTTTTATCAAACTTGTGGCCCTTATTGACTACTTGGCAAAACCATGACCGTTGGCATAATGAATTGGGGGCAATGCTGCTAACGAGAAACAGCCAGGCAGCCAAAGTAAGATCTCATCCAAGTGCCTTGATAAAGAAAGATTAAGATCTATTACATAAGGTTATAAGATTATACGTGTGTAATAATCATAGCTGATTGAATGATTGTACTAGTCATAGAATAGTTAATGAATTAAGATCAACTAATCATGTTAGTTTTAGAGAACAGCCATATCCTCAGAACATGTCCAGTAGTAGTTTCAAGGGTGCTCTATCCATGTGCAGCAGAGTTCACTCAACTCCTCGATGTTTCTTTTCCATATACCTAGTTCTCGACATCTTCTAACCCCTTAATGAGATTTTACAATTAAGAGAAACTTTCTGATGCTTAATATCTCAGTAAGGTGACAATTATGAGTTTTTAACCAACGTTGCCAACTAGCCAACAAACTATAGAGTGTTCTCGCTAAAATGATGACCGAATACAATTACACAAAAGCATAAATTAGAGTGGTCTCTCGCTAAAATCCCTTCCGACATTGTAAGTGTACACTGACGATTACAAGCATCAATGATAGAGCGCTCTCACTAAAATGACAACTTAATACAATTATACAAAAAGCTAAATCATCCAATAGATTACTATTACTAAGTGAAAAGTCTAATAAGAACCAATTAAATGCATAGATAAATCACTTACTTTCTGAGAAACAAATAGGATAATGTTACACTTGTTGTCAATGTCATGGTCAATCATACTTCATATCCTTTACCGAGGCAGTTTAGGCAACGTTGCACCCTACAATATCAAGTGATGCAGTAAAAAGACAATAGTAGTTAGAAAAAACATCACCACCAAAAAACATAAATCAATAGAATCTCAACCTAATAGTGTGATTAGTGAAGCCAGGAATTCTCATAGAAATTGGGCAAAATTTTACCTATTACCCTTTTGTGTTTATAATCTATCCATTTCCGTTCCATGCCTCATTTCGTAGAAAACCTCAAAGTGACTCTATTTCATTATATTCCATCAATATCCCATTTCCATTCATTTAATATTCTTGTGGTATCATTGAGATAAGAGATGTCGTTTCTAGTTTATTTATTTCTATATATATGGAAAGTTAAAAAAATCATAAATTCAGGCCAAATTAGAGATAAAGCTTTAGAATCTTAACTTTTTAAAGCGATTATTTTGTTTCAACTTAAGACGAGTCGTTCCTTCTTCACTTTTTGCTAACAAGCTATACACACAAATGACACACACACACACACACAAATATCTGTAGGGTTCAGCATTTTTTTTTCTTAATCCGCATGAGAATCTGGATAAGAATTGACATGAAAATAGAATCTACAGAATAAATCACAAAGAATGCAAATGCCGTTAATTTAACCCTGAGAAAATTTTAACAAACAGCAGCTGGGGAAATGAAAAGGGGTGAAAATATAACCTGTTTCCATCACAGGTCGGGCACACACAGGGGTTCATGGCAATAGGATCAGACAATGGCGACCACTGAATAACAGCATTTCCTCGGCATAATTTGCATATATAGAATCCCTTTCCTCTACAAGCCTTACAGGGCAAAGCAATCTTTCTCTGCAGAAAAATCGAAAATCCCAATAGAGTAGTATCAAAGAACTGGGTCAGAATTAACGGGTCTTCTTTCAGTAGCAACATACAGATTTAGTTTAGAAAGGATATATACTCCAAGAGAAAAATGAATTACCCGTTTGGCTTCAGCAGTGAGACGAAGCGTTTGAATAGTGAGAAAAGAAGCGAAGTTGAGAGTGCAAATTCCGCCGAGGATGACGGCGGCGCCGGTGAAGACTGTTCGCAATTTCCTCGGTATCATTTCTGGTGAAAGAGAGCGTTGAGACTCTTGAGAGAGTCCGAAGGCGGAGGATGGCGCGAACAAAGATAGAATAGAAGAGATAAGAGACATTCTTTTTCCTTTCCATTTTTATATGTGAGATTAAGCTTCAAATAAATATTGAACGAAAATATTTCATCCATAATTTAAATTACAAAGTCAACCTTTTATTGTAAACATGAGCACTTTATTATATAAAAATATATTAGTATTTTATATTTTTAAAATAAGTTAAGATATTTATTAGAGGTTTTTTTTTTTTTTTTTTTTTTTTTTTTTTTTTTTTTTTTTTTTTTTTTTTTTTTTTTTTTTTTTTTACGAATGACCTTCTCACAAGCACTTTTATGTTTCTTGATCTGCACGTATGAAATCTAACTTTTTGTTTAGTCATACTCACCACTGCATTTTATTATCATGTTAGGGATGACCATGTGTAGTCTTACAGTGAAAATGCAACAATGGGATATGACGTAAGCAAAAGACGGGCCAAAAAACATAAAGTCACTTGTGGGAAAGTCATGTGTTCAATAAACTCATATTTATTACATATATTATATTTACATTAGTGTCACTTTATTGTTTGTTTTTTTATCGTGTTTTATAAATTTTTTTATGATATAATTGAAATGTTAAGTCATCTCTTGCAACAATACCAAACCCATATAAGAGAATTTCAATGTTGAACTCTTCGACTTAGCAATATATCGATGGATTGACAAATATTTCAATTTTTTGTTTTTTTAATATAACAATTGTGAGAATGAGAGATTGAGCCTCCGACCTCTAAGAGGGAATGTATGTCACCACCATTGAATTAAACTCACTTTAACGATAAATATTTTAATCATGGATAAGATATGATATAATTTAATTGATATAACTTTAGATAAGGGATGCAAATCTCTACGAGTATTGTAATTGTTATCGTTTAATAAACTTTTATAAGGTGAAATCATCCATAAAAGTATTCACATGAAAAGGAAACATATGTCAATATGAAATTAATTAAGCCTCATGGAAAAACCAACACCAAAGTTGGATTTTTGTTGATATTAGTAATTTTTTTTTTAGAGATTTTTACTTTCTTTTTATTGAAAATTAGTGGTCAAATTTGTAACACTCAAGTTTAGTATTCAATTTAGACTCCCTTCCATAATTATCTAACGGGGCACTTGAATCTCCTAAAGGAAGAAGCTCCAAGAAGACTTAGTGGGGCATTAAAAAAACGCTTTTTTGTTTTTAGATTTGGGTATGATAAAAATATAATAAAACAAACACAATTTTCAAAAAAATCAAATAGTTAATAAATAAAATTGATGAATAAAAATTGATACCGCTTATAAAATTCACGATTATTTTTTTCTTGTAAGATAAATTAGGTCTCAATGTATAAACCCTACTACCCGACCAAACATCTTAAGTAGTTTATACATCTGCCTCCCAAAAAAAAAAAACGAAAAAAAGTTTATACATCTTTTTATGAATTAGAGATCGGCCAAATCTCGAAGAAAAAAAAACCCTAAGTTTTACTATTGGTTTAAAAAATACTCATTCTTTCAAAAATTGCAATATTACCGTGACTTTTCATAAACCTTTAAAACCCAAAATTAGAGTAAAAATCCTTAGAATGTCCAGATGAAAATTGATTATTTAAAATAGTGTGACGGTGACCTAAAATGAAAAGTTAAATCATCAGACCATTCTAGGTCAACGTCATCCATTTTACGTCAATGTTATATCATTCTAGGTTAAAAAAAAAATATATATATATATATATATAAAACATTTTTTTGTCCCTCAACCTTCATGTGCATAAAATTTGAACCTTGAACTTTTATGGATAACATATCATAAAAAATATGATTAGAGGTAATGAATTTTCTTACATGTAGACTGATAAACAAGGATGCAATTTGTTTATAAACTATTAAGACTAAGTTGTTAAATAATAAGAATTTACAAATAACTTTAACAAGATTTATCATATTAGGAACTAATTAAAATGTAAGAACTAAATTGTTGCAAATTTAAAAGTATAGAGGCTAAATCAATATAAAATAAGTTTAGTAACTAAATTATTATTTTTCCAATGTTTTAATATGATTAAATTAAAATACTACAACGGTAGGAATGTTTCTCTAAAAAAGAAAAAAGAAAAAAACATAAGTGCACCTCAAGCTACACCTATCTTTATACAACCCATCCAATTGTCTAACCATAATTTGTCACGTCACAATTTTTTTCTTCTTTTTAAAATATTTTTAAATTTTTTTCCTTGTATGATTAGAGTGATCTACATAAAAATTGGTACAACCCAAGATGCACTCAAGTATTAGTCTAAACAAAACCAAATATGATATGTAACGGAAGCCATCCTTAAGATAAGTTACAGGGGATCTCATCTTTCAATAAAATGCTGGAAAGTTCATACGAACAAGAGTTTCTTGAACCAAATACTAACAAATATGATATAAGCTAAATCTCAATCCTCTTTGATTCTCTCTATCTTTCTTATTTCCACATTCAGAAACTAAAAGTTGCTAAAATTACGTACAACAGATGCTTTTAATGTTGAATGACTTTAGTAAGCAAAATAGTCAAAAGAACAATTATAATCTTGAAACTACAAGTGGGACAAAGAACTTCTACCTTTGTTCAATTCTGATCCTTCATTATAGACCCATGAAGAGATGAGATGATGAGCGATTGCGAATGGCCCAGGAACAAACATTGGCGCGAGTTCACCGCTTTCGACATTAAAATCCGAAGATAAGCTCTGTTGTCGCTCAACTCCTTTACACATTTGCTCGACCTTTGCTGCTGCAGTTCTTTGCGCCTTCTCGTATTCTGCAAACGTCAAAGCATTCCTCACATCTTCTCTACTGTGCCATTGAGCATCTGAACCAAGCTCAAGAAATGTCAAAAATCCATAATCAATTATTTCACTTTCTGTATACTTTTCTGCCAGTCAGAGTATGTTGCAGACTAAACTAATCATACTCAGAGGAAACAAGAAAATACTCAAAATAAAGATCAATGCACCATAAATAAGGGACGAATAAGGGACGAGGCAATGTGGGAGAAAGTTCTACATACCTTCTAACTCTCCCTTGTCCACATTTATATCAAATGATTTTGCATATGCAAAGAAACCAACCATCAACTGGCA
Organism: Citrullus mucosospermus; assembly: GCA_030954485.1. Lineage (NCBI taxonomy): Eukaryota > Viridiplantae > Streptophyta > Magnoliopsida > Cucurbitales > Cucurbitaceae > Citrullus > Citrullus mucosospermus. The sequence continues at coordinate 2,922,790 of CM062065.1, forward strand.
CGGCATATTACTTGGTCCAACTGATAACAAAAAACATTATATGAAGTTTTATGAAAGGATAAAATGAGTAGCAATAAGAGAAAATGAACAACTAATATGAGCATTTCTTTTAAAAAAAAGACACAATGTTAATGCAGAGTGCAGTGCACAATACTTGGAAGATGTGATACCTTCTTTTTTAAGATAAAATAACTTCTTATTAAGAGGAGACAAAGGTGAGGTATCAACCTGCTCAAGGACAAGGAAGTTACAAGAAACTACTCCAAATTCACATTGAAAGAAAGTATCAAACTGACAAAAAATTTAGAGAGAGTAACAAACACCCACTAGTAAACGAATGATGTACTAAAACTGTTGAAACTGTTGATCATTTTTAGTATAAAAGTAAAAAAAAAAAATGATAAATTGCCAACCAAACCCAAAAGCTTAAAAGCTTATACTGAACAAAAAACAATACATAGAAATAAACGAATGATGTTTGATCTTTATGGAAACTGCTGGACAGAGGCAAAAGCATGGATGCATAATAGAACAAAAATAGTGAGCGAAACAACATAAAGGAAAACAACGTTTCTTAAGTTGTACCAGGCCAAGGCTGAGAACTATGGTAGACAACTTCCCCTACTTCAATGCCTGTCTCCTCCCATGTTTCTCTTTTTACTGCTTCTTCTAAGCTTTCTCCAGGCTAAAGCCCCAAACATCAAAATCAACTATTAATTTTTACTACTGTAAGATTGCACCTTCTATAAGATTGTTCGACAATTAATCAGTAAAGTACCTCTATAAAACCAGCTAGGCAACTCCACATTCGTGGAACGAATCTTGATTGTTTACTCAAAAGTGCACGATCATTTTCTCTATCAATGACTAGCATAATGACTACCTGTCATAGACCATCGATGATCAGAGGTATAAAATGTCTCACTCAAAGTACCTATCAAATTTGATAAATTCTTGTGGGGTGGGGGGAAGGGAATGTAATAATAATCTTACCGGATCGACACGTGGATAAACCTTCTTCTTGCACAAGGGATTAGAACATTGCTTCCGTTTTCCTGCTTCCACAGGTACTGTTTTTCCTCCACAGTGTCCACAAAATTTGGACACATTGTGCCATTCTAGCAGCGCCCTAGCCTGATCCAAGTTTAAATAACTTAAGAAAGAGGGTAGAAGGACAACTTGAAGAAATCAAGTTAGTTCCCAAAGTGTATGCATATAAATTGATTTACTGATTTCTGAATCTTTTTTTTTTTTTACATACAGAAATGAAACTCAAACCAGAAGGACATGTTCATAGGTTCCAGATTGACTTTCATGCTGAAGATCTCCTAGGTTCACAAATTGACTCAAGGAACTATTGAAATTTTCACATAATCCAAATCAACACTAGCTTATTACTTCGATAACCACCAACCTGACCTACACATCCTCACTATTAATGAAAACTTAGAACATAAACATAAACTAAACATCGTTGCAATGTCAAGAAATACAGACCATATAAATCTGCAGACCTCCCAAAATCTCCCTTGCTTGTGAGCTTGGAAATTTGAAGAATGCCCATCAAGTAGAACACTTGGGGGCTACGAAATTTGAAAAAGATCCAAAAAGTGGAAACCAATATTAATTGGGAAGGAAATAACATTATAGGGGTTCAAACAAAAAACCTTTTGCTTTAGTACCATTTAAAATCACCAATCAATCCAGAAGCTTCTCATGAATTACAGTAAACTCAATACTTCAACACTTGAAAATGCATAACTAAGGCTAATGGAGTCACCTCTATTAATTCACAGTATTTCCATCACAACTGAGTCAACACTCCACTAAGATAAAGAAAATAAAGTCTACAATATACATGAAAAGTTGAACTACAATCATATGAAACTAAAACAGCTTCAACACAGAGATGACAAGTAACAACAAGAAGCACTCACATGACCAGCAATAGCCAATTCTCCCATTGTTCGAGCATCCGCCCAATCTGCAGCCACCATGAGAGTTCTAACCTCCACAAAGCAGAATAACTTGCTCGCAAATTCAGAAACCAAACCATCCTCACTCGAAACATCAATAGCCCAATAAACAGCATTCTCTTCATCCAACGAACCCAAATAGACGAATAAATCCCCAGTCAATTCAACCGTCGAATTGGCAAACAGAGACTTGAAATCAGCTAAATCAATCCAACCCAGATGCCAGGTCGAGGGGGAATCATTAGGTCGAGCACTGGAGGTAGCCAACGGCCTGCCCTTCCTGAAGGGCAAGACCTTGAAATTGATGGAAGAAGGCAACTGGGTGTTGTCGAAAAGTTGGGAATTGAGGGATTCGAGAGAAGAAGAAGGGGAAAATGGGTGTTCTGGTTTAGGGGTTTTCAACTTGATGGGGTTGCCGGCAAAGGCATGAGACTGTAAATTGATGGACATTGTAGGACTGTAGGTGGAAGTAGAGAATGAAGATGATGGTGGATTGAAGGGATTATGGGAATCGAAGGATTTATGAGAGTTGTAATGGAGAGGAGGAGTGGAAATGAAAGGAGAGAGTGAAATTGATCTCATTTGTTTGGATCTCCAAAACTTCACCCTTGGAATTGGGGAAGCACACACCCAGAGAGCGCGCGAACGGTTGGTTGGAACGATTGGTACCACGTGGCGCGGTTGCTTTATTTTAAAATTAAACCTGAATTCTTTTTTTATTTTATTTTTTATCCTACACTTTAATTCTTAAGTAGAGAGTTTTCTTTTAATTTAGTTCCTTTTGAATTTTGTTTTAATTTGATTTCTAAGAGTCAATATTACATTTTTACCTTCCATTTTTTATTAAATATTGTAGTAATAATGTCTATTCATTGATTTTTTTTTTAAAAGAATGTATTTTAAAAAAAATTAAAAAAATTATAATTAAGAAAATTATTATAAATAAGAAAAATAATCAAACTATTTAAAAATATTGAAAATTTTTACTATATATTACTAGACTGTCAAATTTTTTCCATATTTCAAAAAAAAAATTTGGCTTATTTTGCTATATTTTTAAAAATAATCATTTATAATTAATAACATAATTATTTTAAGTCAATTAATAGGCATTAACTATAGAAAAAGATTATTTAGTGAAAATTTGAGGTTAAAAATATAAATCTTGAAACTAAATTCAAAATTTAAACACTAAAAGTGTAATATTTTGAAACTTAAAGACAAAATTGAAACTAAACTAAAACGTGAATGTATGTTTTCCATTTTTCAATTTTCTTTTTACTATTTGCTTTAGTGTTTTGCCTAGAATATTAATTTATGACAATTTTATTATTCAATTTTGGAATTGAAAAAGGCTTAAACTAATACAACAAGAATAATTATAATACATAATTAAGAATTGTCTTTCTAAACTAATTTTAAATTAAAAATTTTTTAAGAATAATTTACAAAAGAATTCAAATTTTAATAAAATAATAAGTTGAAAAAATAAAACCTCTACAACTTCCACATGAAAAGTAAACAAAATTGTAGTTGGTTTAACTTTTGAAGTGATTAATTTTGAAAATAAGTAATTTCTTAAAAAATTAAAGTGTTTAACAACCATTCAAAATAAAACAAAATAAATGTTCAATTGTAAATTTAGCAATCTCATTCTCTTTCTTATTCTTGTCAATCACATTTATTTCATTGTCATTCATTTCTCAAACTTTTTTTTATTACTATTTTTATGTATTCCTATATGGTTCCTTCAAATCCTCTTCCATTGTTTTAAACCTCAAAAATAATGAAAATACCCTAATTTTGTACTTTGCTTTTAGAAAAAGGTTAATGGTTTCAGTAATATCCTTAACTTTTACAGTATATATTGATTGCCAACCATTAATACCTAATAAAAATACCCCCTCAACCTTTGGAAAAAAGTTTTTAAAATGTTCTAACGGTCATTCACAAAAAGATATAATACATCCATTTATAACATGTAGCTTAGCTAATTGGTACAAATGACTCTCCTTTTCTAATGTCCTTAACTTTTATATATATGTAATAGTATTAGAGTGAAAACGGTGAGAAATGGGGTTGGATTGAAAACTAACCAAACAAAATGAGTTTTGTATTACAAATCAAGCCCAAAACGCTAAGTTAAAACATTGATTTTGGATTACAAACACCCCTTTAGTATATGGACACAAAAATGGTATAATAATACCTCCACTTATTCATGTAGCTGACTCTCCTCTTTCTCCTTCTTAATTTCTAGTTATCATTGGTAAAGAAAATAAATAAATAAAGTATTCCAAAATTTGTATAAAAAAAATGCTGAAATATATTGAATTACATTAACAATCCAAACTAGTTTTCTATGGAATATGAACAAATATGAAATAACAAAATAAATGAACAATATAAAACAAACAATACGATATATCTCACTCTCTCTTCTATCCATATTCCCAATGAATTCTCAGCAAAAATCTTTTCTTACACTCCTTTCATCTAATTCAGAAAACCAGCACCAACCCAACTCCCATATTGAAACTAATCAATTGAATCTCATCTCAGCAAACCAACTTCAAAAACTAACTAGAATAAACGACTTCACCTCAAAAAGAAAAACTCAACCCTCCATTTTGCTTGTTGAGCTTGGAGATAGAGGCAAATCATCGAGCCAATCGGCATAGATCCGATTTATCTTCTTGGGTCCTTTCCATTTCAGCAAGCACTGGTTTGCCTGGCCCTCCAGTAGGGCGGAGGACGGAACACTGGTTGTCAAACTTGTAGTTGCTTCCATGGCCACAATTAAAGGCAGGGCAGAACTACATGCTTCCCCCTCCCGTCCAATTGATAGTTGTAACTCTAATTCATTAATAACAGTCAGCATCTCTCAAAGTAGTATGCATAATCATTAATCACAAATGTTAATAGCTTCATAGAGTACATAACATAAATACTAAACAAATGAAGTAACAAATGATTCAAACTGAACATTGTTGTGTTAACTAACAGTGAAGATCATTCAAGGCATATCATGATTTCCACTTCATCAAATGGCTATTCAGAATTCTATTTCACATGTTATAACCAAATATTGGGTTCCATTCAGATAAAAGAATTATATAAGAGAATTATCAATACCAGATTGACCATGAGCAAAATGGCACTTTTCACCAAAGGGGCAATGACCTGTAATCTCCCACTTAGTGCATAACTTCGTCTTCCAGTATGAAGGCCTAGCATTTCCATTCGCTCGAAGAGCATCAGAAACAGAACAAGAAGTTGCCCTGCTAGGTTCAGGATAACTAGAATCACTTCCATTTATCAATGGAGTTCCTGTGGTTCCAATACTTATAGCTGAACTCTCCCTAAACCTACCTGAATCATCTCTAAACTTAGCCGGATCTTCATGAAGAAAATTACATCTATCTCCATAAGGGCATTCCTCCCCATTATAAAACTTCCTACACAGCTTCATTTTCTGGATTATCTTCTGATCATCATTCCAATTGCTTACTGATTGATCATCCTCCCTTATACCAACAATTTCTTGCCAATTTGGTGGGGGTTGTCTCATGTCTTCAACACCATGAGCAAAGTTACAACTAGCACCATTCCTACACAAACCAAGCTTAAATTTTGCACACATCCTTGTCTTAAAAAAGATATTGCTTATTCCTTTATTCACTGGGGCATTTGGCGGGTGCACCCTGGAATTCAAGGATGGATTTGAATAAGGGATAGGGCTAGATTGGTTTTCTTCAGAATTTCTAGCTCTTTTAAATGGAGATTGTTGTACCTCAAATTGTGATTGTGGGTCAAATGGATCATTCCTAGGAAACTGAGACCAGCAACCAGACGCATCGCCATTAGCACCATAAGAATGCAGAGGCGGCGGTATAACAGAGGCTCTAATATCATTGAAACTCATCTTCTAAAATAAAACCCAGTTCTCTTTAATCAATCAGAACAATGAATGAACAACGTATAATGAAGCCACCCAAAAGAAATTTCGATCAATCGTTGTGATCAAACGGCAGAAGAAGAAGAAAAGTAGAGGAATCAATCAATATCGAAAACCGCAACAAATTGAAGTCAAATTCGCCAAAGAAACAAAAGGGTGTGTTTGAAATAATAATCAAAACAGCGGAATAGATATCAATGGAAGAAGGAATGAAAACAATGGCGAAAACGAAAGACTTATAGTCATATTTATAGTAAGAGGTTAAAAAGAAAAAACAAACTGAATGAAGAATCAAAACCCTAGCCGCCAAGGAGAAATAAAAACCCTAATGAAAATCGGAGATTATGGAAGGCCAAAACCATGGAATCTTCTCTCAATCGCCACAGTGGAATTTGTAAGCGAGTTAGTCAAAAGAGAAAAAGGAAAATCTAAAAACCTAAAGCCCTAAACCCTAATCCGCTAAAAAAAAGACCTAATTTTACGGGAAGTTAAAAAAGTAAAGAACTAACAGGAGGTGACATGGCCTCAGATTTTCTGTGGGTCCCGTTTTTTAAGTCTTTACACGTGTCACTTTTTTTCTTTTTTTTTTTTTTTTTTTTTTTTTTTTTTTTTTTTTTGAGTTCACTCATTTTCTTAAGTTAAATATAAACTTTTGTATTTCTCATTTATTTAATTCTTTTTTAAGAGAATTTTCTTTGTTTTTTTTAGCAAAAAGAGAACTTTATTTCTTATTATGTTAAAAATTAAAAGATTTTAATTATATTATTTTCATAGTAAATTTTTTCAACAATTAGGGTCGGTTAAGTACAATGCTTGAATTTTTAACCAAATTTCAAAAAGACAAATTTTGATAAAGCTAAACAACAAATGAAAAAAATTGGAGGTGGAAGTAGTGTGCTTAATTTTCAAAAATCAAAACTAAAACAAAATAGTTACTAAATGGGATTAAATATTTAATGAAACTTAGCATTTCATGTTTTTAGATAAGTGTTTGGTAGCACATTTCAAAATTTGATTCTAATTTCAATAATTGTTTAAAATGTGTTTGATACTATATTTTTAAATCATAAAACTAGCGATAGTTATCTAATAAATATTAGATAACATTAAACCAGAATTAATTTATTTAAGAACATGTTTTATGTTAAAAAAAATTGTATAATTGTTATTTTGTAACAATATATAATTTCTAATACATACATAATACATATTTTAATTTTTAAAAAAAATGAATTGAGTTTATAACATAACATATTATATTTCTAAATGTTTTTATCTTTATTTAATATAAATATTCACTTTAATTTAAATTCAAATTTTGAATATAATAAAAACATAACTGTTTGGATCGTAAAATTTGTAAATACTTTTTAGAAACAGATTTCGAGTTGTCTATTAAGCACATATTTGTCAAACTCAATAAATCTGAAAATATATAACATAATTTGAATTGCTAACTACACATGTTTTTCTTTTTCTTTTTTATTTTTTTATTTGATAGTTTTCCGCATCAAACGTGAATTGTTAAGTGAATGTTAAGGATTGATATTTTCCTCATGGTTTTTTTCGTCAAATTTTAATTAATCGGTTGAACTAAAAAGGAATAGAGAAAGAAAAGAAATTTGGAAGATGTTTAAAATAACATTTTAATAATAGTACTAATAATTATGTTGATTATTGTTTGAAATAAATCCAATGGATATGAAATAAGGAAAAAATGATAAAGCAACCTCATCATTAACTAGTATGGCCTTCCACCCTAGGAATAAGGGGTTAGATCTCCTATCTACGTCAATTGTTGTCAGACAAAATTTTTTAAATTTGAATAGCTATATTAAAATTTACAAAATCTCAACAAAAAACCTAACTCTAATGTCATTTGCTTTTTAAATTTCAACACTTTTGTACATAATTAATTGAATACATGTGATAATACTTTTACCAATGATCTTTTTATCAAAAACTTATTGAAATTTTAAAATTGAAAATAAATATTACAACACTGATCGAATTTAAGATGCAATTTGACAAAATTAAATTTAGTTTAAAATTTTGTTCACCTTGCCAAATTCAAGGTAAAATTTTATTTTGTTTTATTTTTCCCTTTTTTTTTCTTACAAGTAATATGTAATTTTATTGTTTGCGTGGTTATTCGTTTATTTATTTATTTATTGTTTTACCATATTTTCCTCAAAATTCTCGTTTCCTCCCTTGAAAACTTTGTAATTCCAGATAAGCCCAACCACTTTGGGCCAACCCTAGCCCAATAAGTGCGATGGAGATCACTTTGATTGGGTCAGACCATACACAGCCCAATTTCTTTTCTATCCTTTGAATTAAATTCCGAGAGTGCCCTTAAAACACTTTTTTTAATATCTGAGGTTTGAGTTCCAACATTTGACCATTTAGCGAAATATATAAAATCTCTGTTTTTTTTTTTATTTAATAATTATAAGAATGAGAGATCAAACCATCAACCTTCTAGATCATAATTATAATTAGTACTTTTATTCTACTAAGTCAAGTTCAAATTCACAAATGTATAATATCCTAACTAGTTGAGATATGCTTAAATTAGCAAATACCCTTTAACATTTTTTTTTAAAATAACTAAAAGGAAAACCTAAGATCGGAGTAAGTGAACTCCATCGTTCTTTTAGGACCTGTTTGGAATAACTCTCTAAATGTCAATAATTTTTTTTTTTAGTACTTATAGGGCCTTTTAGGGCTGGTTTAGAATGACTTTCTAAGTGTTTATAAACACTTTTTTTTTTTTTTGTGATTTAAATGTGCTATTAAAAAAATTAAAGCTTTTGTTTTGGTCTCGGTATCAAGTCTAGAACCGAGAAGAGTCATTATCTTAATGGGCCAAAAAAGATACTATTTTTACAATTACCCCTCCCTTAGATTTATTCTCATCCTTCACTATGCTTCAAATAAACCATTTTGGTCATCAACATTACCTCTACTATAATTATAATGTACATACATACTTCTCTTCAAGTTATATAATCAAATTTTGTACCCCACATTTGTTGTATTAAAGAAAAAAAAAAACTATTTTCGTTATATTCTTGATTAGTCGTATAATAATAATAATAATAATAATAATAATAATAATAATAATAATAATAATAATAATAATAATAATAATAATAATAATAATAATAATAATAATAATGTGTCAACTATATCTTTGTTCTCAATCAAACCTAGTTAGTTCTTTAGAATATGTCAACAAAATTCAACAATAATCGACATGTATTTCTTTTTTGAATTTGAAGATTCAAATTCTCACATACCCAAACTATTGTGTTCTAGAAAAAATCTTTAGAATACTATATACATTATTCCATGTAAAGTTTCAACTCTTATAAATACACAAAATCATCATCTCTCTATGAATTATAGATTGAAGAAATTCTCTTGTTCCTTGAAGATTGATGAATTGGGAAAGTGGGTCTATCCTTTTGGAGTGCATTATTGGGAAGTAGATTCTTGAATCTCAAAGCTATAATATTATTATTCTCTCTTATACATTTCTATCTCTTTGGCATAATTCAAAGCCCTTGGTTGGTGGCCCAAGAATCAAGAAAATATGACCTTTAGAAGTTTAGAATGAGAGAGTGACAACACAAAAGTGTATAATTCTAATTAATTAGTTCAAAAGTGGGACTAATTAAAAATTGGAATTCTTGAACTTTTCATGCATCAAGTCCCAATCTCTTTAAAAAAAGAAAAAAAAAAAAAAAAAAAAAAAAGAAGCAAATTGGAGGGCATCTGATGCCAGAAGCTTGTAAGTTGCCCAAACAATTCTTCCAAAATCAACTTCCTTAGTTTTAAACAGCTCCACCTAAAACAAAAAATTTATAATTTGTTTAACTACTCGAACATAGCTCAATTAGTTAAATACTCATCGTTATATACACATTGAAAAATTATTTATAATTGAAGTAATTGCAATGTTGGATGTGAATGTGTCAACTAGTTAATTCATATGGCTTTGAGATCGAGATATAGAAGAAATTTTGAAATTTCTCTCTAACCCCACTTGTGGTTGAAAAGAAAAGTCAAGATATATTGATTTTTCTTACCAAAATTTCTTGGAGTTTTGCATTTGTAGCATTCCATTCTACTAGCGTAATTGTGAGTTTCACATCCTATTCTGCATAAATTTCAACATATTCTCATTTCAGGCCAAGTCAATTAAATTATACAAAATATCTCATAGAAAATTTTCATGTTTAGGTTTGAACTACAAAACTTGTTGCAATCACCATACCAGCAAAAAAAGAATTTTTTTTTTTTGGTAGTAAAATGAAAATGACTCGACAATTTCTTGAGATGAAATAAAATGGTATAAAGTTGTTAATAATACCACGTACTACACTATCTAATTTTTTCACAGTCAATTTATCACAACAATTTGAATGAAAAATATAACTTTACGAAACAACTTTTTTGCAAACAACTTTTCTTGACGTTAACGGTAAGTTAGACTAGCATGGACAAATCCCTATTAAATTCGTTTTTTTTTTAAAAAAAAAAGGTAGGAGAGGCCCTTTTTTTTTTTTTTTTTTTTTTTTTGCCAAAAAAACCTTGGGATAAACTGTCTTTCCCGACACCATGGATGTGTTGTCGGGAAAGACCCTATTTTAATCTAAAACTTAGCCCGACACCAAATGAAACTGGTGTTGGGAAAAGTACCTTCCCTGACGCCTTTAAAAAATGATATCGGGAATGCCTAGATCTCCTGACGACCAAACAACCATCGAGAGAGGGTGTTTTTCCGAGAAATGTTTATACGTCAGAGGATCTAATTTTTGTTATAGTGAAAGTTGAAAGACGATAAAGATGAAACATTTTAAAGCTTTGAAACACGATCGAAATGGAGCGGAGGGAAAGAAGGTATGTATACCTAGTGCAGATCCAATCACCAGATTTCCAACCAGGCAAAGCACCAATATCATGAGTCTTATAGGCATTACACCTATAACAAGTTGATCTACTGGCATAATTATGTGCTCCACAATTGCAATACCAATCTCCAGCCAAAACTTCATCTGTTTTAGCATTAATGTATTCATATGTTGTTGGGTCAGGGCCACCATATTTTGGGTAACCACATCTTTGACAAGCTTCTCTTTTCTTGAAGTTTACATGTTCACAAACACCACACATCCAATCACCTCCTGACCAATTCATATTCATCTTTGATCCTTCTTCCTATATAAAGTATCAAAAACAATATAATATTTTAGAAAGTAATATATGCAAAATAAAACAATAACCAAGGATTAATACATGTTATTATTGACTAAACTTTAATTAATTAATTAATTAATTAAACATCTCACCTTGAAGTTGTTTTTAAGACTTGAGGGTTGTTTGCTAATTTGGTGTGCAAGTTTGAACTTGGAAATGATGCAAGTTTTTTATGGCTTACCCTTTGGAGGGTTTTTTATAGTTGCCAAAAGGTCTTGCAAGTGGGCCACTTTTTTTTTTTTTTTTTTTTTTTTTAAGTCAAATGAGAGTAATTTTTTTTTTCCTCCTTTGAATTTTAAAATTATTTAATAGGTCGCTCCTTGAAATACTCTTCAATTTCATTTCTAACCTATCTTTTACCTCCTAGGTTTAGTTTGATAAACACTCCTTAAGTCACCTCTAAAATTCTTGATTTGGTTTATATATCTAATTTTTAAGAATGTTTTCAAAAAATCAAGTCAAATTTTGAAAACTAAAAAAAAAAAAAGTTTTTAAAAACTTGTTTTTGTTTTTGAAATTTGGTAAGAAATTCAATTCTTTTACCTAAGAAATATGTCAACCATCATAAGATATTGAGAGGAAATAAGTTTAATTTTCATAAACCAAAAACTAAATAGAGTTATCAAACGGGACCTTAATACATCAATTGAATTTTTTACCAGGAAAACGTTCTTACACTTTCAATTATTTTGTCCAGTGGATCTACGAATCTCCTATCATGTATCTAATATTCTTTTTAAAGTTTAGAGTAAACTCTTTTTAGATGAAAATAGAAGCAATCTCACTCAAATATTAAAATTGTTTGCTCTTTTTTTCTTTTTCTTTTTTTCCTTTTAGTACGAAATGATAAAACTTTCTAACCAAAATCATGATCCATTTCTTATTGAGTAATAATCAAGCAAAACAACAAAAATGAATTATTCATGGTAATTTTAAATTTGGTACTTTTATGGTTTTATAACTTTGACATATTAACCGACTAATTTTTGTTAGTTTTTTTTTTTTTTAATGATCTCTTGCACTCATCTTTGTACATTACACCTTTATCAAATAAAAAAATATTTAAAAGAAGTTTTTAGAAAGAAGTCAGACGAATTTTACTCTAAAATAAACTATATGATTGGACAATTGAATAATACAGCCTAAAATATATTTAAATATTAATATGAATATATCTTCCTAGAGTAAAGTAAAGGTAGGAAGAAGAACTCATTAATGCATGTAAATATAAAATATGCATGAGAAATTAGCATGCTAGTCCATTGCATGTCTTTATTTATTATTATTTTTGCAAAGGTTGCATGCTCTTCTTTATACCCTAATATTATTAAATATATATTTCCATTTCCATGACCCATGCCTTAATTCTTTAATTCTCTCTATACCCATCTCTCTCTCATGCCTTAACTTTTAACCTTCAAAGTATTTTGTATTTAGCTTCTAAATAATAATAATATATATAAAAAATTAAAAAAAAAAAAAACAATGAAAATAGGTGTGCTAACAATTGAGTTATATATATTGATCAAATAAAAAGCTAGTTCAGTCGCTTATCTTTAATTTCAAATATATTTCATTTGTTCATGTAATCTACATGTATTGGTTCAAAAGACAACATTTCTAGTTAAATTATTTTACTACTAAAACTAAAATGATATCAAAGAGAGATTATATATATATATATATATATATATATATCTCATGCAACTCACTCAATTTGATTTCGTTGGTCAGAACATGAGTATAACTCAACAATCAAAATGATATTTTATGTTGGAGTTCTAATTTGGCTATATTTGTTTAAGATTGGCTAGGGTGTTCTTGCTCCATCTTGGAGGTTGTCTTTGAGAATGTCCTATTGGATGTTTTCAAAAATGTTGATCCTACAAGATTGATTTTTCCTTATTTTGAATATCCTAGGCCTTAATTATCTTTGGATATTTTCCTTTTTTCTGTTGTGCCAATATACGTTAGGGATGTTTTCCTTTTTTTCGTTGCGAGTACTTAAGAAGAAAATAGTATATTTTGCTAGGGTTGTTGTTTTGAATTGAGAAAAATTATTTTGTGTTTGATTTGTGGCCAAGCAATTTGCTCTCTATTCTTCAAAAGTTTGTGAAGCAAGAAACGAGGTTAGTATTGAGACAATTGTTTTCTATGCTTAAAGGTTAAACCGATCTTAAGAAGAACTTAATGTCTTTAGGGGAAGCCTAAAGCCTTATTGCTTGAGAATGGATTCTCATCTTTAATTAGGGGGATCCTAAGATATCGTTGGTAGAGAAGGAATTCTCAAACTTAGGGAGAGTCTAAGCTTATCAAGTGAAGTGGTATTCATTTGCAAGGGGAAAGATACTAGTTTTTTGTGAGAAGCAGTCTCGCACTTAAGAGAACTCTAAGGTACCTTGAGAGGAGACCCACACTAAGGGGAGCCTAAGTAATCATTCACTAATACTCAAAAATTTGGGGGAGCCTAAGTTCTATTGAGAAGGAGTCTCACACCTAGGGAGGAGTCTAGGTTATCAACTACAACTTTATGTGTGTTACTATAATTGTCATTAGTTTACAAATAAAGTATAACACTTGTAATCACTTAACTTTGCATATTAGTGAAAGTATCTTTCCCAGATTCACTGCCCCTAGACGTAGGTGGTATCTCACCGAATTGGGTTACTAATTCTCTGTGTCTCATTCTGTTGGTTTACTTTTATACTAATTGTCTTGGCACTCTTCGATACAAGTGTGTTTTGTGTGTAGGATCACCTTATACTTTTTTAAAGAGATTGTAAATTCAAATTCACATCCCTCAAAACAAAATTGTGAATTAATTCTTTAACTTGTTACATTGATTAGACATGATCATATATTAAATCATTTCATTATATAAATGATGATGAAGTTAGAGAATATTATGTCTTTCTCTAAAGGTTTTATCATTTTGGAATGGTTTCACGTGCTTACAAGGCCAAGGGCCTGCACCAAACATGGCGTTGCATAACTTGAAGATGATGATCAGATGCTTTATTCCCAATATTCCTTTCTCACCACTACCTAAATATATAGATGAAACCTTCCCTATATAATGCTTTCAATTTATTTGTGGGTCAAAGTTTAAAAAAGACTATTAAAACTTTATAGTATATATATGTGTGTGTGTGTGTAAATGTATATATAGAGCCAAAGTTTTTTCTTTATATGTTTATTGGCTAGTTGGAATAAATTCCTTTAAATAATGTGTAGCATATCCATTATTTAAGAAGTCAAAATCTATCAATCTAGTTTGAGGATTCTTCTTCTTTATGCATGCAATAATTCATAAGAATATATTATCCATGTCGACATTATTTAACAAAGGTGAAAGTAGAGTGCACATCAATTAATGATTATCATTGTGATATTTCCAAATCAACATAAATATATTCATATTAATAATTCATCATATGTATATGTCTTTAATTCTAATTAACCACATATTGTTACAAATAGGGTTTTTTCCCCTCTAGAAATACAAACTCAACAAAAACAAATTAAAATTGCCTAGGTTAGAATTCCTTAAATTTATTATATAGGCGTTCAGAAGAATGATTAAGGAGGTCTAAGGGTGACGAGTTATGAATTGATTTTTTAATCTTTAATAACCAAACGAGCTCCTTAGAGTAGTAATTGTGAAAACTAATTAATTTATTTTATTTATTTATTTTTTTTATTATTATTACTTTTTTTTACATTTTCGGACAAGAAAATTGTGGTATATCATATTATAACCAGAAACTTGGAAGGGGCAACTAGGGTTGGCAAAAAAAAATCCATGAGTCCCGACCCTATTGGGTCTGAGAATCCCCAGTTTGATCGAGAATGGGGGTCAAACTGAAGACATTTTCTGGGTACTTAGGGACGAGGAGGGTATCCTCGCTTCGACACCAACCCGCCGGCTCGCTCTCGCCCTCTCTCGCTAATGCTAATTAAGTTTTATCATTGATACTCTCTCACAAGTCACACTTTGTCTCGCTCTTGTCCTCACTCTCACTCTTTATCGCCCAAAGGCAAACAAATTGAGCTTGTGAATTCTGTTTATTTTTTGTGGCGTAGTCCCTCAATTTATTGGTAGTAATTCGGTCCTGCATTTAAACTCACAATCTCGCTCTCGCTCTCTCCCTCTCTCTCATAATCTCACTCTCACTCTCTCCCTCTCTCGTTAGCTCGCACTCGCTCTATTTCGGGAAATGGGTCATCGCGGGGACCCATTTCTCCGATGGGGAATCCCCGCCTACAAATTTGGAGGGGGGGAGAGACTGGGGCGGGGATGGGGTAAATTCCCCCACAGAGGCGGGGACGTGAAACCTCACCCACCTAGCCCCAGCCTCGTTGCCAACCCTAGGGGCAACTCACATGCAAGCTGACAAAAATCAATTTTAAAGTGTAACCACGAAGCAAAAACTTGCCAGGGGCAACTTAAAATCAATTTAAAACCCAACAATATGAATGTGTGCCACCTTACCACTACTCCACTAGAACATTTAGTTAATACCTTGCATTTATACATATATATTACTAAATATTATTTACAATATATATTAAAAATACAAAAATCGATAGTTTGAAGGGGGCACGGCCCCTACATGGATCCCCCAATGGTGACGCCCTCTGATGGAAACTCGGGCACAACGCCCCCAAAACCTAAATTGTATATGCATTATATGTTATTTACAATTTTGGGCCTAGGATAAGGAGGTGAACTAGAATATCTCAACTAGATTAACACATCTATAACACCTTCATCGTACCCCATACCAAAGTAGATGTATTCACAAAAAAGAAGTACAACAGAGAGCCAAAGTAAAGCTCAAAGTCAGTAAATGTTGAGAAAAACTTCCACTATCGCAGGACTAAGTAGAAAAATAATAGAGAAATTAAAAGAAAGTGGAAAGCTTCAAACAAGAGAAAACTACGGACCAAAAAAGTTCTACTATGTGAAAAATTATTACAATCACACAGAAATCTATCCCCGACCTCAAATACAAAATCACTCTTCCTAAGCTTCTAACTACTCACACTTTTTTCCCACTCTCATATTAGAGAATATAAAATGGAATTTAACTAGAGTTAGCATACCTAAGCTTAAAATATTTCTAACTGAGACGATTTGAAACTAGAGGCATCGACTCCTTTTATTTATAGTGGTATGAGCCCATCACTTTCTTCAATTCTTTCAATGTGGGACAAACTGCATTTCTAATATTTTGCTACGAATTCAACAATAAATACATACATACATAAGATAGACTAGAGAAAAGTCTTCCAATTAAGCGAAATGATAGAATGGTGCTATATATAAACCCTCTAAATCTATTGGTGTCTCTATAACTGTATCATATGATATCCCCCTCTTATAATAAAACTGTTCTCTCCTTTGTCCATCAACGTAGCTAACACATTAGTAATCAATCATATAAACTTGTGTCGACTTCTTGTTGTTCTCGTTCCTTACTTATCGATCCCGTTTATGTCATAACAATCTATTTTTATTTACTATGATATAACAAATTCGAAAGAGATGAATCCCAAATTGAAGAGTTGGATTCTGAATACATTAAATATGAATATTTACAAGAGATGCTTATCGAAAAATCTCATTCAATGGACATAAGATTCTCATCCTCTTTTTTTCAACAACCAAATGGCTCCCCTTATTGTCGGACTCAATAATTATTATAAATGGTTTAGAATATATCTTATTACAAGAAGTGTAATCGAAGTATTTATATTTTGTGTAATTAATAAATACAATTTTGGTTCCTGTAATTTAGGTTTTCTTTCTTCTATTGTTAATTTTAGTTTTTATACTTTTCAAAAATTCTTAAATTTTATCCTTTACTTTCAACAAAAATCTTAAATTTAGTACATCAATATAAATTTCTATCAAAATTGGTTAAAAAATAAATATTATCATGCAAGAAAAGACGCGATGTAAATATATTTTCACAAGTTTAATTGTTTTAAATGACAAAATTGCTAAAAATATTTTAAAATATAGCAAAATGTCATTATCTATCAGTAATAAACAATGACGATAGACCATTGATAAACATCTATCAGTATCTATCACTAATATATAGCGATAGATGATAGTAGTCTATCGAGGTATATCATCCAGTCCATTGATAATATTTTGTTATATTTGAAAATAGCCCAACCCATTTTACAATTTATAAAAGGGATACTCATGGAGACTAACACTGTATGGACTAATTTTACGATTTATTAAAAACACATGTACTAAAATTGGATAGTTGAAACTACGAGTATCAAAATAAAACACAATACAAAATACAGAGGCTAAAGTGATATTTTTATCAAAAGAAGAAGGAGAAGAAGAAAAAAAAAAAAAAAAAAAAACTCATTCTTAAATTCATGTTCCTTATTCTTCACATCCATGCATGGATGTGGAAATTTATAATTTTTCATGCTGACATGTCAAGCAAACAAGACATTTCAAAATCACTTTTTATTTGCTGACATGGCGACACAACATCTACTTCAATTCTTGACCAAGTATGAGATAAGGAAGAATCCCTAATAAATTTTTCAATTTTTTCTTTTGGGCCATGAATATAAATTGTCAATGTTGTATATGTGGAAAACCTTTAGAAAATGATCCTTCCTTTTCCTTCCTTCCTTCCTTTCTCTTTTATTCTTTGATTTGTGAAGGTTCTTAAAGAGGGGACAATTGTCTTCAATAATACTTGGGAGAATTTTGACACCAATATGATGCTTAAGGGTCGCCCCATAATCGATAAAGATTAATTTTCTAGGACATCATCAGAAAGATTGGATTTGCAACATGATATTGTTAGGAATCGTCTCATAATCGACAAAAATAAATTAGTGTAAAGAACTTATCAAAACTCATCTGAATCAGTATCTGTCTTGACTTCAATACTAGTAGTTTAAAGTTTTAAGGACGTGAGACTATTGTAATTAGTTGATTGATACAACATTTTTCATCAAAGTTGGTCTTATTTGTTAGTTCTCCTTTGGTCATAGGTACTGATAAGAGACGATTGATTTAATGGTAGGAGATTAAATTAACCAAAATCTACCAATGTAATTTATTTTTAATTAATGTAAAAAATGAAGTACATATTGATAATTCAACACTTGTTCTATGACTAACAATATGAACATCAAATAATATAATAATAATAAAGACAAATATTTTTTTCTTTAACTCAAAGTATTTGAAAGGTCTAAATAGAATAATTTTAGAACTTTAAATACTGTTATAAATTGAAATAAAATAACATCAATTAAGCAATATTTTGAGTGTATTTCCTTTTATATGTTCCACTCTCATTACACACAAATTGAACTAAAAATATTTCAAAAAAGAAGAAAAAAAAAATTGTATTTGCCACCTGTCAAATTAAGATTAGACAATTTGATAAAACGTAAGATATACCTAAATATTTTTTAGAAGAATCTTCCTAAAACGCTATTTTATAGAAATGTACATTTTATTCAATTTCTTAGAAGACAACCATACTATCATCCAAAGAAACCACAAAATAAAAAGATTGGATTTGGCAATTATTTCACCAATTATGTAGACAAAATATTCCTCGTGGCTTATGTTATGGTATATGAAAGTGAAACGAACAACTTCAACTAATTTTACGAGAAAAATATCTGAAAATCCATTTTTATTTATTCAAATAGCAAATGGATTTACATAGATTTTCTTAGTACAAAATCGAAGAGTAAATTAAAAGAGCAAAAGCAAGCAAATATTGAGATGGCTATCTTCCTTCAATTAATGCCTGCCCTCAAATCCAGATGAGGTTAGCTTCTTCCAATGGCCACCCTCAAGTTTTTAAGGTTGAGAATTCAATTGAATTCATATGCTTCAGCGTTGGGTTTTTGCTTGAAGGAGTTCCTTCTTGCTGTTGCTAAAACAGTCTTGTCAGCCACTATGAAGTATGCTGCTCCAGCCACTGCCATTGAATTGAACAATCAACCCTTTTTCATTTTAGTAAAGAAAAGCAAATGAAACCATATAATGACTTGGCTGCTAAGAGGGGGAAAAAAAAGCTACAAAACCTGTGGAGATTATGAGAGCTTGAGCTGTGTGATTCAGATTAGCTTTTGCCCATGGCAGCATCCTCACACTGGCCAACTGCAAATTAATAACAATTCTAGTTATAGTTTGGCTTCCTTGACTCTAGTTTTTACGATATTTGGATTCAAAGTCACCCTCAAACATACTTCTAATCGGTTTGATGTTTGGTTTTAGACATCAATACTAAATTTTCATACCATAAGAATTGGTTTTGAATGATTACATGACAAAGTGATTTCAATTATTTCTATTTCAACATCACTCCAAAACAGGCTAGGTAGCCTCTCTCATTGTTCGGGTCAAAGGACGTGGTGGCTAGCAGCAACTAGCTCTACACTGCCGCAAGGGGTGAAAGGGCAGCTCATGGTGCCTCAATCCCAACATACTTTTAGTTGGTTTGATGTTAGGTTTTACATTGATTTTGAATGATCACATGACAAAGTGAGTTCAACTATTTTAAAATCACTCAAAATCATGTTAGGTAGCATCTCACATTGTTTAGGTCAAAGGATGTGGTGGCCAGTAGGAGCTAGCTCTACACCACCACAAGGAGTGAAAGGCAACTCATGGTGCCTCAATCCCGACATACTTTTAATTGGTTTAAAGTTTGGTTTTACACTTTAATACTAAATTTTCATACCATAAGAATTGATTTTTGATGATTTACTTCAAAATCACTCCCAAACATGTTATGTAGCCTCTTTCATTCTTTGGGTCAAAGAACGTGGTGACCATCAGCAACTAGCTCTCTACACCACCATGAGGGGTGAAACGGCAAAGCTCAGGGTGCCTCAATCCCGATTAGGGAAAAATTTAGCAATTTTCGTAGGGAGTGACAAAATTTTACCTTTTGAATTTGCAAAATTTTAGGGGAACAATAAGCTTCAAAATTATAACCTTTTCATACAAAGTATTTTTTTTTTTCTTTTTTCTTTTTTTCTTTTAATCTAAGACAAAGAGACTCGATCCAAATACTCAAAATAAACTATAGTTCGTGTATGTTAGTCCAGCCATAAAACCATGTATCCACATCAATTCAAGATTTGAGTTATGCCTCTTAAGGTAATCTACATCAGATGAGCATTTAGTTCTTCAGTTAATTTAGTCATATTTTTATCATAAAAGCAGAAGCTGATGAGTGACATTAATAATTTCCCAAAAAAGGGAAGATAAAGCATCTGTATGTGCATTATGAAGTTGGGAACTTACAGTAGGAATGGCAGTGGCAATACTTGCAATTGCAGCTGCTTTTGCTCCTGCTATCACACCCTCTGTCCATCAGAAAAAGAAGAATCCTTACCCATTAACTTCAGATACTGATGATAAAAGCTAAATTCGTGAAGAGAAATTATTAGAAACACAACATCTCAGAATTCATTTATTTTCATGGCACCAAATCTGAAGTGGATCATGGTCCACCAGCCAATGAATCAAAACAATCAAATCCGTCAAAAATGCAGCATATATCCAATCAACATCCGCATGGATCAAATCCCATCTCTCTCTTTAGCTTTTCCTTAAATCATTAACTAAAAAAGAAGAGTTGGTGGGGGAAGTTGAAAATGCTCCCACAATCATATTAAAAAAAGAACCCTTTTACTTTCAATCCACTCTTGAAGCTTAAGGATCAAATCCCTCTTTGGGGAATTTCGTCGAACAGCTAAAAGGCATTATCAAAAAACCAAATCTTAAACCCCTTATTATGATCAATCAGCCACTATTTTCAACGACCCAGCTCATCAAATACATCACATTATGGTATCATCAAAGAAAAGCAAGTAAAAACCATACGTACCCATTACCTTTTTTCCCCCCCTCATAAAAGATCCCAGGAAAAAAAAAAAAAAAGAATAATGAAAAGCGTTACCTTTAGCACAGCGCTTAGCCATTGCCACTTTTGGGTCATGAGAGGCCATTGTTGGAAGATGAAGAAACAAAAAAACGCTGCAGAATCAGTAAGAAAACAGGGGAGATTGAGGAAGATTGAGTTTGAAGTGAAATTGCAAAATGGTTTTGAGTATTTATAAACATTTAAGATGAATGAATGAAAGGAAGTGATTTTGAGGGATTGAAGCTCAGATAGTGTCATTGGTAGGAGAAAGTTTGATGGTTTTCCCAAATTCCAGTGTCTCTCACAGTCTCTTGTTTTCTTCTCTTTCCATCTGGTTTCTGTTGCAGTTGGTTGATTCTTTGGAACTTCCTCCCCAAAATGACCCTGTTTTTTTACTGAAATTCCTTTTATACCCCTCACTCTTATTTTCCTCTATTAGGTTTTTGTTTGGTAAGAAATTTTCTTTACCATTTTAAATTATGCTTTTGATGCTTTCTACTCAAAATATTGGGAGGAAATAGATATTTTGTGTTTGGTTAAAGCACCATTTTAATTTGGAATCTGTTCCGTTTTAATTTTAATATTTTAAAACTACAATTTTAATCGGTGTATTTTTAATTTTTCTTTATAGTACAATTGGGGTAGGGAAATAGAACAACATACCTAGTGATTACTAACATAGCCATGTTAATTGAGCTATGCTTGGTTTGATAATAAATCTTAAATTTAATTACAAGTTTCCAATTTATCATTATTATTATTTTCAAAAACTTTTAATTATTTGTTAGCATTTTAAACTATAATATTATAAATATATTCGCATAACATTTTTCTAATAAAAATTAATTGTTTACCAATTTTGATAAAAAAAATTAACTTCAAGTTATTAAATATACAAAAGATTAAAATTGAACCAAAACAACTATGTATTTTAACCAATTTATTTTTTTTGAAAAGAAAAAAGAAAAAAAGTTGTCAAAATTTGTTAGGAGATCTACACTTCTTATTGCTTAAATAATAATTTTGAAAATTGAACTTTTTGAAATTTTTTTTTTCTATTTTTAGTTCTTGTTAGGTCTCAAACTAATCCACATAGTTTGAATGTCCTAATAAATTGACAAATTTTTTATTTTTTTGTCCAGTAGACTTAATAATTAATATCTTTGCCTGTAAACCTATATTAGTTCATACAACTAATGGTGTGCAATTGCTATACTAATAAATTAATTATAAGAACTTATCAAACAAGAAAATAAAAATTTTAGGAAGCATAATCAACGTATAATATATGCAATTGTACACTCTCCAATACAAATTCAATTTTTTTTAGTGACATTAGAGGTGGAGATATTCGATACACGGACCAAGTGAACCATGCTCGCTTCAACAAAAGTATAGAATTTCCCCAAAAAAAAAAAAAAAAAAAAACTATTATGGGAACACAAATTAAATAAATAAACAAAATAAAATATTAAGTAACATGATGTAGCAACTAGAAATGATCCTGACCTATTGTGTGTTGTTTTACCTAACATTATATTCAAACTAGGGAATTGTTTTGATTTTCCTAACATTAAAAATTTATAATAAATAAATAAATAAAAAGAATATTAATGAAGGAAGGGCATAGAAGTAATTTCAAGACCCTAAAATGACTCGTAACTGTTGAAAATAAGGCTGGTCCGTACGTAACAAGAAACCAGCCAAAACATTATCCTGTATTGCATTTTTCTTTTTCATTTTTTCTTTTTCGTGATCCAAGAATCCATGAATTTAAATAGTTTTAAATACTAGGATTTTAAATTCTAATAATATTATAATGCCACTATATTTGTAATTGTTTTAAATGAAAATATTGTTGAAAATATTCTAAAATATTGCAAAATGTCTACCATATCTATTACTTGTAGACATAATAGATAGTGATATTTTGCTATATTTGTAAATAAATTGGTTAATTTTACTATATTTGAAACAACCTTATATTTTATATACTAATAATTTATTATTTTTTTTATTTTATGAAAATAACAATGAACTTTGAGATGTGGAAAATCTATATTATGGGATAATATGAATGAAGAAAATTTCTAGTACTACTTTAATATGAAAAAAAAAAAAATTTATGCTACATTCATTCATTACTTTACTTGTCACAAAAATAATTTTTAAGAAATTTGTAGAGACCACGAAATAAATAAATAAAAATTAATAAATTATTGAATCACGTTTCAAATAATGAATTTTTTCAAACGAAAATTGGTCAATTTCTTTCTCTTCACTCAATTTCATGTCTAAATTAATTTCTACTAATATTTGTGATAGAATTTCTTGATAATTATTAAAAACCCAATCAAAGGGTTATTCAGATTTATTATTTTCTTGTATTATTTTCTCAAACTATCTTTTAGTAAGGAATTACTACTAAATACATTTCTTAGTAGAAAGAACTGGATTTTTTTTTTTTAGTTAAAATATTAAAGGTATATTTTAATGTGTTTATTATTAATTAATTTTCTTTTCTTTTAAAAGAAAATCTAGGAGATTGCAATACAATGGTGGAAGACATGAGAGGTTGTCCTAAAAACCATGGGTGCTTTTGAGTTTTGATTCTATGAACCTGAAACTTTGCATAGGATTGGGACACGTATCAAATTGAATGGCTGGAATTTCTACTTGTTTGAGTACCTATGGGCTTCTCAAGATGCTTTAAAAGAAGTGTATTTTTTAATGGAAAAAAGAAATAAAGTGCTTTATTTATTATTTATTTATTTCTTTTTCTTTTTTTGACAAATCTAGGTGGGTGGCACATTGACACAACAAATAAGTTTATTCCCCCTCATCTTTTAGTGAATTTGAATCTTAATTTTGATAATGTAATTTTAATTAGTTTAATTTTATTCTTATAATTTAGGAGTTATTATTAAAGATTAAAATAATTGCAACTAAAAACGCAGAAAAGTTATCCATTTCTCTTATGTCTATCATCTTCTCTCCAACGTTTCTGTGTCAACTTCATCTACAACATCTTTTATCTTCTCTTTCTCTATCTTCTCCAACAGCACAACTCAAGATGTTAAAGAAAAGTTACCTTCTAACGCGTATATCTCAAAAAGTTGCATAACTTTTTTTTAATAAAAAATCATCCAATTTGTCGACTAAGCTCAAAATTATATGGCACCTCAAAGTTTAAATTTAAAATAGTTTCAATTTTCAGAAGTATTTGAGGTCAAGTTGATTTAAAGTTGCGCTCAATATATAAACATGATTGGAAAGAACACGAAAACATATATGAAAATGAGTGGTCCCTTAGTTAAAACAACATTATATCGAGGAAGATGAGATCAAAATAAAATTGCACATTACGATCATACATGCATATATGTAGTTGCATAGCACACATACACGAACGCATATGCGCGTATTGTCCCTAAGATTTCATCACATAAAAAACTTTAGAACGAAACAATATTGTGTCATGACGTATTCCTAGAGAGTTGAGACATTATAGAAAGTAGCTCCTCCACTTAGCATTGTGTGCATATACAAATAGAGTGTATAGATTTTGTGGTAGCATTAAGAGACTACATACAAACATCTCAATAATGCTTATAATCTTAGAGCATGAAACTTTTGTCTTTTGCAACAACATCCCTAACCCTCTAACCTAGCGTGCCCGATATAGTCTCTCGAATCCCTCTAACCATATCTACATAATCCCTATATTAATTACATTTATCAAATTGGTGGTGGCCATAATTTAAACTATCTTAAACTATGTTTCCTTTTCAAAAAGAGTTTGTCACATAAGAACTCGTGATTAACCACTTATAGGTGAGTTGTACAAAGATGAGGACAACCTAAAATGTACCTAAATATCTTTTAAAGAAAAAAATTTAGGTGCAACCCAAACTACATTGAATAAAAATTTGTTACTTGACAATTTTTTTTTAATAAAAAAATAATTTTTTTTTCCGACTTTGGTAAAAAAAGAACTAATCATTCCCCTTTGAAAAAAAGAAAAAATGAAATCCACTCTCAAATAAGGCCATGTTTGGATTGGACTTTGAGAATGGCAAGAGTGGAACTTGAGATGTAACCTTCTCCATTTGGAGTAACCCAAGTGGCCTAACAACAGCTTTTGCTCCCTTTTAAACCCACAGAAAAACAAAAGGCTTTGGATTTTGAAACATTAGTCCAATTCTTTACACCACCAAACTTTGAATTTATAATCCTCCTTATAATTAATTAAACACTCTCAACAATTAGCTTTCAACCCTTTGAATACATTTAATGGAAAAGAGGATATATTTAATTTGCTCATACTTAAATAAATTCAAAAATATTTAAAATATATTTTTTTATTATATATTATAACGAATTGTTGGACCATTTACTTCCCATTAAGATAATCTAAAGTTAATTCTATAAAGTCGAGATCGATTAGCCCGCAAAAGTTAAATTTTTTGTATAATTAAAAAATAATTATTTCTTCATTTTTGTAGGAAAAAAAATCATTTAAACTTTTCTTATTAAAAAAAAAAAAAAAAAGTCACCCAAATGTGTTTTTAAAGCTTATAATTTTAAAAATCAACTCCATTCAATTCTATTTGCTTTGATTAATAATGTACATCATAGTTAAAAGAGATGGATATACACATCCATCCAAATGCCATCTCAAATTGTGGAAATAAAACTCTCATTAATTAATCAAAATTAAAATTAAAAAATGAATAATAATATCAACAAGAATAATAAAAACAATGAAAAAAAAATTGAAGTTTTTTCATAATAATAACGAGGATGATTTTTTCACATGTTAATAATTTACAATTAGATAATAATCAAAAGAAAAAAAAAGGGTGACTTTGATTTAATGTGGGACCATATAGTAATTCCATTCTACCTTATAATAGTAGCTATTAAACTCTATATAGGGGGAGCCTCCTCTATTTCTTTTTCTCTTCTTCTTCTCATTTTTCTTTTTTTTTTTTTTTTTTTTCTTTTTTCCTTTTTAGAAATGGAACAAAATCCCATGATTTTAAATGTATGGGAGCTATAATACAAAATCTTTACCCCATTATGATAGAATCATCTAATCACCCATTATTTCCTTTTCCTTTTTTAATAAAAAAAACTACTCTTAAAATTTCACGTGATCGATACCAACTTAGTTTAAGAAAATTATCTTAAATAACAAAATCACTAAAATTATTTACAACTAATAGCAAAATACACAGTCTATTTGTGATAGACCGCGATGGATTGTGATAAACTACTATTTGTGTCTTAGACAGTGAAATTTTACTATATTTGTAAATATTTTGGTTCATTTTACTATATTTGAAAAGAATCCTTTAGTATTTAACAATGTAGTCCACATATTCTCAAATTCATTACAATTTAATTCCTATTTGGAAAAAAATTCATATTATTAATTAAACGGGATAAATTTTGTAATTTATAAACATATTAGGTCTCCATTTAAATTTATTGAATGTAAATAATTTCATTAAATTTAAAAAACTAATTTCCATGAAAAAAGAAAGCAAATTAAAAGATTTTTTTTTTTTTTTAATTTTTAGATTTCTATATGTAGATTGTAGATGTAATATTTTAAAGTTTCGACTTTTATTATGTTCATAATCAAAAGAAATTTCTCCTTCCAAAACCATCATTGTTCTCATCTCCTCGATTTCATACTTCACTATCATCGATTTACTTTTTGGTTTTCATCTTATATTTATTTCACATCCATTTTTCACATTGGATTGTTTTTTGGTTTAAATATTGTCTTGATCTCTAGATTTTTAGATTTAATGAGTTGATTTTGGTGTTTACATTTTTAGAATGTTAATTTTAATTTCTGTAACTTCAATTTTAAATTATTTTAGTTTCTATACTTTCAACTTTTGTTCAATTTGATTCTCAAACGTAAAAAAAAATAATCATTTTAAATCTCTTAAAGTAAAATAAAAATGAAAATAAATGACAAAAATGGTTACTTTTTAAAAATACAAGAACCAAAATAAATATTTTGAATGCACAGAAATCAAAATGAACTAAAGCAAAATGTTTAGGGACCAAAATGACATTAAAAATCTAAGAACCAAAATAAACTAAAGCTAAAATTACAATAGTATAGTATTTAACTTTTTTTTAAGGTAATTATTTGTTTCTTAATAAGCTTATATTCTCTAATTCATAAATACACAAATGAATTAAAATTTCTTACTTTAATTAATTAACCTAACAATAATGACCCATTGATTAATGTAATACTCACAAATTTTATATTTATCTTATTATCCTCACGACATATGAAAATGTGAATTTCTCATCTGCTCATATTGCAATTGTTTTACATGACAAAGCTGATAAAAATATTTTCAAACATAGCAAAATGTAAATGTCTATCAGTAATAAACGATAATAGACATTGTCTATCATTAATAGACATTAATAGACGATAGTAGTACATGAATATTTATCATTGATAGACAGTGACATTTTGTTATATTTGTGAATATTTTAGCTCATTTTACTATATTTGAAAAACAACCTTCTATAAAACTAACTTCTTACTAAAAATGAAAGAAAAATTAAAAAATTTCCTCTCATAGAGTTTTTTTTTTTTTTTTCATTTTTTCTTTTAGTAACATAAAGAGATATTTCACTCTTTCATATTAATACATTATTTTTCACGACAAAGTCTTAAATATTTTTTTTTAATAAAATTACAACCATAGGCTTGATTTCTAGGTTTCAAACCTTATCTTTTTTTTTTAATATATATATATATATATATATATAATAGAAAGAGACATTAGAACTTATCGATTAATATTATCTATACAAGAAAAAAAAAAGTTGATATGTCAAAAGGTACAAATTTGGATCAATCATTTTCACTACATTTTTCTCATATACTATTATTGCTTTTTTGAAATTATAAACAAATAAAATAATATTATAATATAGACAACAAACCTTTCACACATCTTCACAATTATATGATATTGGTTACTTAATTATAAACCATCGTGATTTTAAATTTTATTTTAAATTTCATTCGAAAGTCTCGTGTGAATTAGAATAATTATCTATATTTATTATATTATAATTTTTTAAAGATATTATTTGAGGGGTAGAAAGAAAACAAAAATAGAAGGCAAGGGTATTGTTTGAGGAAGAAATCAAATTGCACCAAACAGAATATTGTTCCATTCATAATAAAAACAAGAAGGTGGGCCTTTTGTTGCAATTTAGAGAAAATATGTTTTTTAGAAACAGCCAAAAATATGAAAGCAGCTTCTCCAATTTAGGGATCAAAAGTGGTCTGTGCATTCAGTACATAGAGTGTGACACTACAAGACACTAATGAAGAATTTAGAATCAACTTGGAATAAAATTTTAATAATATTTGATTTTTTGTTTAATATATAATAAATCTCAATTTGTGAATCTACTAATCACTTATCCATCCATTTGATAGTCATTTCATTTTTGTTTTTTTAAATTAAATTTGTTTTATTTTCCATTAATTTTTAATGATGTATCTCAAAAAATCAAACAAAATTGTAAAAACTAAAAAAAAAAAGTAAGTATAGTTTTAAAAAACTTGTTTTTTAAGAGGTTGACTTAGAAAATTTAAGTGTTTTTTTTTTTTTTTTTTACAAAGGTGAATTGAAAATTTAGAATGCAAATAAGCATAAATTTTAAAAACACATAAAATTAAAACTAAAACGGTTATTAAATAGAACATTAAATGATTAAGATTTGCTTTCAAATATAGAAAAATGAACTAAAATATTTACGAACATAACAAAATTTCAAATAGACAGTAAATTTAGCCTTCAATGCGGGAGGAGAGACTTAACTACCACTAATCTATCCACTCTTCCAAGTTTCTTAGAAAGCTCTTATATTTATTACCACTTCCGGGACAAAAGGATTCTCTCCCATTTTGGTGCTTGCAATAGGTCATGGGCCTAAGTGGTTTGTGAGTCATTTCCAATAGTTTTTACCATGGAATTCTCTATTCCATAACCAACATAGTAACTTCGTTTGCATTCCAATTGTGAGGTCTCTCCATTGAGTGAGATTCTCAAAATACCCTCTTGAGATATGGTCTCTTTTAAGTTTACCAATTTCGATCGAATCTTTCTTTTTTTCTTTTTCTTTTTTATTTACCTATTTGGGTTTCATGGACTCTAATAAATGATAACTATGAAAACATGGATTCTATCTCAAACATAACCCAAATTGACAAAGCGCCCGTTTGGATTGACTTAAGAAAAAATGTTTTTCAAAATAATCATTTTTATTTAAACATTTTTTATAAAAAGTTATTAAAATACACTTGAAAAGCTATTTTGAGTAGTTGTCAAACCCTCCAATTCCTTTAAAAATGACTTATCCTAAGAGAGAAATAATGACTTGTATATCTTACAATCTTTCTATTTTTTCAATATGAAATCCACAACACATTTTATCAAGGATGAAAAAGATAAACAAAGTTTAGAAATGATATAAATCATGAGGTTAAGAACAATCTTTATGTAATAAAATTGATATAAAAGAGGAATAATGATGAAGAAAAATGATGAAATGGGTGTTTTTTCCTTTTGGTGTTTGAGTGAAAGTTTGTGATGTATGTTTTAATATCTCTCTCTCTCTCTCTCTCCATATGGCTTTTGGGTGGAGAAAGAAGAAAGAATTAAAGGGATCCTAGCGTGCTTCAACAGCCACACACATAGGTAGCCTATCCATCCAAAATTTCATCCATTATTCAATCACCCCCTTATTTTTCACTCTTTTTAGATCGTTGACTCTCTTTTTTTGCCAAATCGA
Organism: Citrullus mucosospermus; assembly: GCA_030954485.1. Taxonomy (NCBI): domain Eukaryota; kingdom Viridiplantae; phylum Streptophyta; class Magnoliopsida; order Cucurbitales; family Cucurbitaceae; genus Citrullus; species Citrullus mucosospermus. The sequence goes on from CM062065.1 coordinate 2,952,783, forward strand.
ACATAGCTCATTGGATAAAAGATACTAATTATCATCTCAAAAGTCAATGGTTTGATCACTACTCTCACATTAGTTGACTCGTTCTATCGCAAAGATAGAAGGGAGAAAATATGTGTTGGAAAAAACCTCACACTTCTTATGCATAAATAAGTAAGAAAATAATTGAGAAATTAGAAAGAATGACAAAAATAGAAAACACGAGACTTTACGTGGTAGACTACAAAATCGGAGGTCGACCAAAAAAAAGATTCTAATATGTGAAAAATTATTACAGTCACACGTAGAATTCTCTTTAAGATCTCAACTACAAGATCATTCTTTTAAAGCTTTTGTACTGCTCGTCTTCTTTTTTCTACTCTCAAATTAGATTATGCAAAAAATATTTAACTAGAGTTGGTACACTCAAGTTTAAAGTATCTCTAATTAGGACGATTTGAAACATAGTGCTTGGAATTCATCAATTCCTTTGACATTTTGGATATAAGACAACTACTCTTCTATTATTTTTTTCAAAGTCCTACAAGAGGCAAACCTACATCTAATGGTTAAATCCAAAAAGATAGTTGCTCTCCTTGATTCGTTGAAATTATTTGAGGAACTGGAACAAGGGCAATAATTAGGTGTAGCTACCTAATCCAATGCTCTCATGTTTTAACCAAGTAAAAATTAAAGAAAATAATTTAATTTTAAAAAAAAATTGTGCCACATGACACATTTTTATTGAGTTCCCAAGTTTTTATTATTATTATTATTTTTTAATAATGTGACTGATAATTTTACATCGAATTTAAAACATGTATTTCAAACCCTTTGTCTAACAATTATTAATTAAGTGATTCTCTCTTCTTAATCACTAATTAATATATTTTCGACTGAAGCATCATATATAAATTTGAATCTTCACAACTTCATATTTGCGTTGTAATACCTTTTTTCTAGGAAAAAAAACCTTCTTTTCTTCTCCATTGGAATCTATAAGAGGATTTAGAAAGTTATTTGATCAAGAGTTATGTTATGAAAGTAGTGTTTGGATTTTTAAAGTTAACTTTTAAAAACAATCATTTTTTTGGAGAGACAATTTTAAGGAGGTATAAGCTTTCAATTGAAAAAGAAATAAAGTTGAATACATTATCACCATTCTCTCTACAAAATAATTTCTACCTTGACCATATGAAACTGTCTTTTTTAAAAAGGTTGGTTTAAAGATCTATTGTAATTTTCAAATGAGTCTTCAAGTTATAGTATATTATGTTTTCATAAATGTACTTATAAAAACCTTTCAAATAATCTCCATAACACATGTAGTTGTTTAGCATTCAAAAAGAATATAATAGGATGATTATTTTGATTAAGATAAAGTGTCCAATTAATTATTTCTTACCTAGCTTTGTCACATGTCAGTCTCATGAGTTTTCTATCATACCACTAGGGATCATGAAAAAGATGGTAAACATTTTTGTATTTATATTGGAATCATTAGTCCCTTCTTAACCCTAATTTTCAGCCTCGTGAAATAAATATAGAATAAGATTTCAAAGCTAATAAGTTGAACAAATAATTATTAAAGCTACTCTACTCTACTCGATTACAATTTTGTTTTTAGTTTTCTATTTTTGAAATTTAAAACTTTATTTTTCCTAAATTTCATTCTACATGGTTCTCGCGTATTTCTTTATGAAACACTTGAATTCTTAGTTAAATTAAAAAAGTTATAAATTTTTTAAAACTATTAATTTTTCAAGTTTTCAAAATTCAACTTGATTTATAAGTTTAAATCTTAAAAAGAACTTAAGACTATAAATTATATGGTTATTAAACGAGACCTAAAGTATTTCTACCTTTGATCTCTTGAAATTACGTAGCTAAGTTTTGATTTTCACCTAGTATTTGTGAGGTAATATATTTCTTAAAATAATATTATTTGAAAAAGAGGAAGCTTTTTCAACCTTGAAAATGTAACATGAGCATGCTATATATTTCTTTTCCTTTCCTTTCCTTTTTCTTTCTTTCTTGGTTGGTAATGAGTGAAACTAAAGAAAATCATAAGCAACGAAGACTAACTTTTTATCCACCTTTATTTGAACTAATTTGGACCAAATCGAATTACATAGTTCTCTAAATGAATTGATGTGATTATATTTAATCTAAAAAAGAGAATAATAAAAGGGAAAAATATTTGAAGAAGAACAAAAAGTAGGATGGAAGGCATGATGGATTTTTATGTTTCTTTTTCTTTTTTGTTGGGTGACAAGGACATGTGAATACCTTTGATAATGCTAATACATACCATGGGAAACAAAATGCTTTATACATTCTCCCAAGAAAAAATCAGACATAGATTCCTCTCTCTCTCTCTCTCTCTCTCTCTCTCTCTCTCTCTCTCTCTCTCTCTCTCATTCAAACTATTGAGAGATGAGTTATTGCATTATTTTCATAGTAGGGTTTTAAAAAAATCGATTTCAAAATATTGGGAAGTTTTGGGATATAGTTTAATGGAATAATTGACAGGAAGACACAACCGAGTATATATGATCAGCTCTAGATCTATCATTTTCTTATTTTTACCAATATCTCTTAAAGTAAATTACTTTTTGCTTGGTGTTTAAAATGAATTAATATTGAAAGACAACAAAAGGAAAACCCTACATATTTTTCCCTCTCTTTTGCTCTTCATCTTCTCTTTTCATTCTCTCTCTCATGTTGTATGTAAAAAGGAGGGGAGAGAGAGAGTCATGACCAGAAAAAATAAAAACAAAAAAAAGGCAGACATTCTTTTGGAAGAAAGTCAGAAAAAGATAAATAATAAAATAATTATACCTACTTTCGAGTTTGTTTAGTTTTAAATTTTATACTTTCAAATTTAGTTTATACATATTTTTAATAAATTTTAAATTTAGTACATCAAAATTAATTAAGTAATAATAATTTTTATATAAAAAAAATACAATATGTAAATGTGTGTTTCCAAAAATACTTACTGATAATAAAAAGTATTTGAAAAAATCAACAATAAACTAGTAGCATGGAGTAAACTTAAAAGAGTATTTTCAAATATAGGTAAATTAACCAAAATATTTACAAATATAGCAAAGTTTTACTATCTATTTGTGATAAATTGCGATAGACTATAATATTTTGCTATTATTTATAAATATTTTAAGTAGTTTTATCATTTAAAATTTGTTGAATGTGCAAAAATTAAAATTGGATATTTGAGAACATTTAGACCAAGGACACGTTTGGATTAAATAGGGAAAAAATGTTTTTCAAAAAAGTCATTTTTTTTATTCTTTGATAAAAATGGTTACATTATATCTTGAAAGTATTTTAAAAATTATTTTGAGTGATTGCGAAACACTTCAATTTTTTTTCGAAACCACCTATTTTCAAAATTAAACACTTGAAAAGTTGAACCAAACAAATCCTAAAATTGAACTAGGATGGAAGTATAAAATCAAAATAGTATTTTAGTATATATATATATCATGATTGAGGAATAGTGTCATTATTCACATCACATGAGTTTACAATAGTGATCATCATGAGAATCACATTGAGGCAATTATGGGATTTCTTCTTTTTACACCTTTTTTTGCATATTTATATTAAATGTACATATTGTAAGTGGATAAACTAGTACACAAGACAAATACTAAACAAATAACACCCAAAAAAAGAAAGAAAAAGGAACTTCTTTCCCCAATAATAAATAAATCCTTTGTAATTAGTAATAATTAATCACTCTCATTAGTAAACAAATAATTATAACAAAAAACAACTTTTTTTTTTCGTCTCTCTATTTACATAGGATTTTACAAAGGAAAGAAATTGGGTAATTAGAAATAATCAAAATGGTGATTAGGGATTTGGTAAGGTTGTTGTCTTTGTTTCTTGCTCAATTTGGGTAAGTAATTAGAAGGGTATTTGGAGTAATTAAGGTTATTGTTTGGGATTTGTGGAGGTCGTACGGATCGAATTAGAGCCCAATTCAGTCCTTTGAAAAAATCATGTCTTTTGATTTCAACTGAACCCTTTAAACTTCCAATTCTTTTTTTGGGATTTTTCACCAAAAGCTTCTTGATTAAATCCTCAACTTTCACCATTTCTTCATACTCTTTGCTGCTACTAAACCCAATTCTTGGAAACCTTAATGGCTGCTTCAAAATGTTCATTAATGTCTTCTCGTTGTTTTCCCCTTTAAATGGTGTCTTTCCGTACAACATTTCGTATAAGAATATTCCCAATGTCCACCAATCCACACCGCTGCCGTGCCCTTGGCCGGAAATCACCTCCGGCGCCAAATACTCATGGGTTCCAACGAATGATTTCGACCGAGCATTTATTGGTTCCGCTATTAATTCTGGTTCTGGGTCGAATTCTTCGCCGTCCCCGTCGCTGTCGTCGCCGTACACGGCGGCGGGTGCGGCGGAGGCGTGTTCGGTGATGGTGGTGACGGTGGTGGATTTTTTGCGACGGGCGATGGAGAAACAGGAGAGGACGGGTTGAATGGGGGCGGCGGCGCAGGAGGTGGTTGAGGTGGAGTAGGATCTGACGTGGCGTTCGGTGGTGACGTCGGAGGCGGTGGTCCGGCAACGGATGAGCTTTGGAACGACGTCGCATTTGAGGCAGAGATCGAAATCCGAGAGCATTATGTGGCCATCTTCTCTAACTAAAACGTTTTCCGGCTTTAAATCTCGGTAAATTATGCCCATCATGTGCAAATACTCTAAAGCTAAAATTATCTCCGCCGCATAAAATCTGTCAAAAAAAAAGTAAATAAATAAAAAAAATCATAAGATTTGAATCTCCAGACTTCAAATAATAACTAGGAGTCATTTATGTCTAAAAAAAACCATCTTAATTAATAGTATTTCAAAATATCTATTTTAATTACTAAGCTAATTATTGTATCACTTAATTAGTCATCATCTACTTAATACGTTATTTGTATTAATGAAAATAACACCCATATTCAAATAACATATTTATAGTTTTCACACAAAAAAAAAAAAAAAAGCCATTTCACCCAATTGTTAAATAGTAGTTATATTATTATTATTATTGGTAATAATGCAACCTAGGTGGCATCTAATCTCCCTTTAGTCTCTAAAAAATTTTAAAAAAAATCGTATATTAGTATTTATGGTTGTCCATTTCTATAAATAAAACATAAATATTGAATCACCCACCGTTGAACTAAAAAAGAAAGGAAAACAAATAGGTGTGAAATTTATGAAAGGGAAAAAGGGTTTACTTAGCAGAAGAAATGGAGAAACGTTTATTGGGTTGACGTTGGCGAGCAGCATACAAATCACCACCAGGACAAAACTCCATAAGCAAACAAGAATAATGAGAAGCTTCAAAATCCGCATAAAGAGTAGGCAAAAAAGGATGATCAAGCACTTTCAAAATTTCCTTTTCCATATCTGCCCTTCTCTCTTTATTCCTCACACAAACCGCTTCTCTATCAACCACTTTCATTGCATAAAAGCACTTTGGCAACCCCACCATTGGATTCCTTATCTCACATAAATAAACATTCCCAATATCTCCGCTCCCCACCCGCCGTAGCAGCCGGAAATGCTCCAACCCCACTTCCCCTTTCACTCCCCGGAGCCACCGCATGGCCTCCCATCCCACTTCGTTCGCCTTGTGTGGCTTCATCATTTGTAATGCTAATGTCGTCGTCGTCGTCGTCGTATTATTCATCTCCACGCCGCCTTCTGCGGCTGAGCTACTGCTGCGACGCCGGCTTCCAAAGCTGAGGTTGCTCATCCAGCTACGGCTCGAGTCTGGAACGGTTACGGAGGAGGAGCAACTACTGTCGTAATCGGACCACTCGTCTTTGCCTATGCTTCCGGCCATCATCGCCCTCCTCAATTATGTTTTACTATCTCACAAAAAAGTTGAACAAGAAATAAGAGAAATAAGAGAGGGTTTGAAGTTTGGTTTGTGGGTTTGTGGGTTTTTCTTTATATATATATACACACAACTTTGGGTGTGGGCTTATTTTACTACAATAATAATAATATTATTATTATTATTGTTATTATTAAGCAAGTATATAATTTATTTTTTACTTTTTGTTAAAAAAGAAGGGAAAAAAAAGGGGAAGTGCTACTTTTGTTTTCTTTTTTCTTGCTTTTGTTGTACAAGTACTAACTACTACCTAGTGTAACAAACAACCTTAATAATAATAAAGGTAAATATCGATTCATACCCTAGACGTTGGGGTTGTATCAAAATTTTGAGATTGTATTGATTTAAACCCCAAACTAATAATGGTATCGATTAAAATCTTGAATTTTCATAAATATATCAATTTAAACCCTAAACTTAATTCTATAAGCATATCTAAATAAAACATAATGAAAGGTTTAAATTGATACTCTTATTAAAGTTTAAGATTTAAATTGATACACTTATAAAAGTTTAAGATTTTAATCGATACAATCATTAGTTTGGAGTTTAAATTGACACACTTATGAAAAATTCAAGGTTTAAGTTGATACACTTATTAGTTTAGGATTTAAATTAATACAATCCTGTAAATTTAAGTATATAAATTGATATTTTCTCTAACAATAATAAGTAAATTAAATTACAAATTTAGTTTCTAGATTTTGAAGGTTGTGAGTTTTTTTATTCTAGAGGTTTGATGTATTTAAGAAATTGTTACTCATTAATCTATTTAATATTATAAAATTTAAATTTAAATCATTTAAAGTCTTAATTGTTTTATGTATAATATATACCAGAATTAAAAAGAATGTGTGTTGAAATAGGTCAAGAACCATCCATTGGACATAGATTTGAATTATTTTAAATTTTTATTAAATAATTTTTTAATTTAATGACCTATTAAACACTTTTGAAAATTTAAGAATCAAGTAAATATTAAATTCAAAAATTAGGAACTTGATTTGTAATTTAATTTAGTAATAATAATTATTATTATAAAATAAATTAAAATATTATTTTAGTCTATTTACATTTAATTATCCAAATTTAGTACTTAAATTTGTAATTAATCATAAAAAACTAACCTAGAAGACCTAATTTAAGATTTATTGAGAGGATGTGATTAGATTCGAAGAACTGGAATTAACTTATAAACCGAATTTAAGCCGGTGGCATTTGTCAAGTTCTTATCCTCAAAATTAAAAAGTAATTTTTATTATTGTGTTCCATTTAATTTATCCAAGTAATTTCAATACATGGCAATTGACAAATGCTAAGGGAGCATGGCAATCTTGTAATTTCCGGAATAATTAGGGGTAATTTAGAACACATACGGTCAAAAAGGCATAACTCTTTTTTATTTATGTGGATGATAAAAGCGTATAAAATAAAATAAACCGTATCCAAAGCGTGGAGAAGAAAACGACGTCGTTTGAAAAGTGAGGGTAGTTCGGTAATTTTGGACGGCAGCGGTGAATGGAGCCAACCAAAAACGGGCGTTAGGTTGGATTGAAGTGAGTGGGTGCACGGAACGCCCGTGCCTCCAATTCATATCCACCACCTACTGTCACGTACTTGACTCCTTTAATTTACTTTTTTTTTAATCATCATTCTTGTCACACATGTGAACCCAAACAATCTACAAATTATTACTATATATATATATACACACACACGTCATAAAGTTCTTTTATATCTTTTTACATATAAAAAAAAATAATTGAATTTATTGATAATGTCGTTGAAATTAATTACATTAGAAATGTAAGGGATGAGATATGAATCTAAAGACTTTATAAAAGTAGGTACATGGTGTTAGATCAGTTTAACGCCTTGTTTGAATTGTTTTCTAAAAATTTGTTTTTATTTAAATATTTTTTTTTGGGTTAAAAACAGTTTAAAATAAGTACACTAATTATTATTAAAATCTATTTTGAGCAGTTTTCAAATACTTTTATTTTTTTTCGAAATAACTTATTTTTTAAATTAAATACTTGAAACAGTATTTTAAACACACTTTAAGTTGTACTAATTAAGTTGAAATATTGTGATTATAATACTTGAATAGATAAGGTTTTAGATTAGGTCGAATTAAGACTCAAAAGAAGAATGGGTGTTACTATCAACCACAAATTTCATGTTGGGCCAAGTACTCGTATTGAAAATTACGATCAAGGATTATTACTTTATCAGTAACGACCATCATCTATGTCGGAGATCATCCCTCTTGATTCGATAGAATTTGATTTTTTTTTTTGTCACTTAGGTGAAGAACTGAACCAATAATTCTTTTTCTTAATTATCAATTGAATCGTTGTTCAAGACCCAAGATTCTATTTTATCATCAATCCAATCTTATACGCAAAAGATATATACATATATAACAAAAAAAAAAAAAAAGGTCAACTTGGAATAATACTTTATTTTCAAGTGATTTTTTTTTTTCTCTAGAAGAACAATACTTCAGTGATGGGTTGCATCCATCTTTTTACCGCTCATTTCAACCACACGATCATAAATTAAAAATATTCCTAAAAATGAATAAATAAGAATTTGTCACACAACAAGAAAAGTTAAACAACTAATTAAGTTGCAAAAAGATGGGTGACACTTAGGATGCATCCGTTTTTTTTTTTTTTTTTCGAAATATAGATCGCACATGAATGAGAGACTCAAGTCTGCATAAATATGTCTAAACTAGTGAGTTATACTCACAAGTCACATGTTGGTGAGTGAGTTTTAAATTTAGTCAAAATGCAGCTTAGTTTTCAATTTAGATATAAATGTATAAAAAACGAGATAGATGTTAAGACTAATATAAAACAAATTATAAGTTAAACGAACAAAAATATTACTTTCATTTTACAATGTCATCGAGGAAATTGAAAATTAATATATATTTTAAGAAAATCAAATGGTGTATTTTACCTTAGAAAGAAGAAAGAAAGAAAAAAAAAATCCATAGATCGACAAAGAAAATTCCAAACTAGACAAATGATTATTTATTTAACTTTATTATACAATAAATATGAAAAAAAAGGGAGTTTGAAAGTTAGCTCATAAATTAATTTTGACACTCTATATTGAAATTTATAAAATTTATATTACAAGTGAAAGATGAACACTTTTTAGAAAAAATAATACATACCTATCGTTAAACTATATTTAATTATGGTTTTTTTAAAAAAAACTATCGTCTCCCAAAAAAAAATCCATTATACTATAAATATCTAACAACATTGGCTTAAATGATTTTTCATATATATTCTAATTATAGTGCTCTACTAGCACATGCACTTTATATAATTATTTTTCATTATTTTAGTTTCAATTTATAAGTTTACACGTGGCATTTTAGACTAAAATGTTTTTTTTTTGTATTTTTATTTGAGAAATTTAGTATTTTGCCACGTTGAAGGCTACACCGACTTCAAGGGCATGGTGCATTGTCATATGTCATTAGCTTTTTATTTTTAAGAATATAATCTGATGCACCAAAAACTTTATGGCCTTTTTTGGGTTATGAAATATAATATATTTTTATGATGGTTGAACTAATTACAATACTATTAATTTATTTTTATAGTTTGGAAGTCTGAATTTTTTCCCAATATTATAATCTTAGATTTCAAAAAGAATAAATGAATTAAATATTGCAGTTTTATGAAGTTAAATATTTTACATTTTGTTTTAGTATTTGGGATAGAGAAATAAAGAAGTATCAAGAAATTATGAAATTATCACTAAACCTATGATCTCGACAAATATGCGAATTTTGGTATTAATTTTGATCAAATACCTAAAGTATGTACAATTTTATTATAATACATGGAACTCTATATTAATTATTGGAGCTAAACTCACTTTAATTAATTAAAATTATGAACTTTTAATTTAAAACTACAAGAGATCCGAAAATAAAAACTATGGCACATAAATTAAATTTAGAGGTTTATTATATTTTTCCTACATAAATTTTTAATTTTATCAATTTAAATTTTAAATTTAGGTAAGTGTTGCAATTTTTACCGTTTATTTAAATTTCACTAGTAAATTCATAAATTTTATTTTTAACAAATATAAAGTAAAGGAAAAAAAATACTCTAAAAAGGTTGATGAAAACCGAACTTTACACAAATTTAACAATTAAATAACTCCACTAAAACTAATTAAAAATTTCAATTAAAGAAAAATCCAACTTGCATGAGTTTTTTTTTTTTTTTTTTTTTTTTTTTTTTTTTTAAATTAGTCTTATAATTTTATGTAGGAAAAATCGCAACCTCTGCGTTCAATTTTATGTTGCATTATTTTCATTTTATCAATTATGAAATACTACTAAAAAACAATAATTACAGCATACAAAATATATGTTTTATATTTCATTGGATATATGTGAGAATACTTCTTTTAGTAATCTCTTGAACAAATTAAGTAGCAAAAAAATATAATTTGAACGCTTTCTTAACCACAAAAAAAATAAAAATAATAAAATAAAAATGGAAGTACATATTAATTATAATAGACAGGACGGTTGCTAAACATGCTTTATATCATGTTCTCTCTGTTTTGTCAAGTATGTTGTCTCCAACCTTTGCATAATATGTCTATAAATATTTTTGTTGTTCATCAAAGCCCGAGTTACTGTGTAGCCTAGATAGTTTCCTTTCTGATTGGAAAAAAAAAAGATGTTCATCAATCTATATTTGAAATATTTCATAAAGATGGCTCAGTATATTTTTAATAATGAGCCTTATCTCTTTTGGGGTTGTCGCTTTTAGTGCACATACTGTGAGGGTTCTTACCTAGCAAGTCGTGAAGAAATGTTTGATCTATGAATTGCTAGGAATTGTGTGTGAACCTCATTGTTTAAGCATGTTGTTGATACTCACTTAGACTAAGTTGTTGAATTCATGAGTCACACACTTTTGTGAGTAAGAGTGAAGTTCTCCACATTTTTGTATTGAGAGCAACTTCTTCCTAACTTGTGTGAAGCTAATATCATCGTGAGTGGTTCTCACACTTGAGGGAGAGCTTAAGTAAGTTTGTTTGAGGTAATCATCATATAAGATTAGGAAATACCATTATAACAGCTAAGAAGGATTATCAAACTTCAAAGGAGACCTAAGTTATTTTCACTAGATGGTATTATAACATGAGTCACTGCAAAAGGTGTTTAACAAATAAGCATTTTGTTGAATCGCTTTAACTCTTTAATAATAAAATGTATTTACTCTTTATCGGGCAGAGTTACTATCAATATCTATGTCTCTCTATCTTCAATTATTATTTACTCTCTACACTTGTTATTCATCTTGTTACAACATTTTGTAGGTGAGTTATGTGTCATTAAATCAGTCAAAGATTTCAATGACAAAATATATGTATATATATATTTTTAAAATTAAATTAGAAATGAGAGAGAAAAATAGAACCCAGATCTTATCCCCCAGTTCTGTGGGATTTGCAAAACACTTTGACAAGACTTTTGATAGAAAAATAGTTTTCTTTTCTTCTTTAATTTCTTTATGAAAATTTTATCTTCATTTAAATTGTTTGCTTTTGAAATTCACCACTTTTTGTATGCAAGATCTTATCATCTTCTCTCTTTGGTTGCCATTTCAGTCAGCAGTCTCAGCAAAACCTGCAAATTTGCAGAAGTTTTTTCAATACCATCTAACACATTACCATTCCCTCCATCACTTTGCCCCATACATTCTTCTCCCCTTTACTTTCCCTTTTAAACTTAACACTCTCACATCTAATATATCAACCCTTTCCTATCATCATTTCTCGTCCATCCGTTACCGTTACAGTAAATTGGTTAAGACATGTGTCATCGATCAAGAGGTCAAATGTTTCAATCTTATTACTCAATCACTCCATTTGTTGTTAAACAAATAAACACACCAAAAAAAAAAAAAAAAAAATCTTGAATTTGAAATTCTAAGTTTAAGTTTGATGTTAGAATAAGTAAATTTAATTAGTTTTCAACACTCCATCTTCTTTTTTATTTTCTTTAGTGAAATTTTTTATATTTGTAGTGGTATTGCATAAACTTTTAGCATTATTTTAGGTTAAAATACTACTTTCGTCTTTGTATTTTGTAATTTGTTTGATTTTAGTCCATGTACTTTAAATAAATCTTAAATTTAGTCTCTCAAAGTTAATTTTTTTTTATCAAAATTGATTACATAATCATAATAATTTTAATGCAAATAAACATAATATGTGAATATGTTTTCAAAATTTATAGTAAAAATGTTAATAAAAAATAAAAAAAAGTAATGAAAAAATCCACAATAAACAAGTAATAGGACTAAATTTAAGGTTTACTAAAAGTACATAAACTAAAATAGAACAAATTTCAAAGTATAGGGACTAAAATGATATTTTAGCCTATAAATTATTATTTTAATAAGATGTTAAATTAGTTGAATTAAGTAGACATAATAGGTTTTTTTTCTTTATAAAAACTAGACATAATGGCTTTATTTAATTATTATTATTATCATCATTTTGAGTATGATTTAATAATTTTATTAAAAGAAGAAAATGTGAAAGTAAATATTAATCCTAACCAATATATTTAGGAGTTATTTTGAAAGGGTTAAAATCACACTAAAACATATTTTTACATCATTTATAATTAATTTTAATGATATGAAAATTACATTTAAAAATATAAAATTAAATATAAAATTTATTTTGCATTATTAAAAATATATTTTAGAATAATTTTGGGGGGATTTTAAACATGATAAATGTTAAAATTACTTTCAAATATACTTAATAATGTTAGTTTATATTTTGAAGTTGGATGAGAAGATTAAAAAAATAGTTTGAAGAATAAAACATGGGATATCTCCTCTTTTGGCTATTGGCTATTGATTATTTTATATGCTAAATCATTATTAAACTGAAAAAGTCAAATAAATTCAATAGTAAACAAATGAGAAAGACAGTGTCTGAGAAGAAGAAAAGTTAGAAAAGAACCAAAGTGTTTCTGAAAACCTATATATATATATATATATATATAAATATGTATAAAGGTCATCATCTTAAGCAATATTGTACTAAATTTACTGAGCAACCAAACATGGCCAACCTGACAGCTCCACACTCAAGACTGTAAAGCATATCAACTCATCACTTGGAGATAGCAAAAGGAAAAAAGAAAAAAAAAATTAATTTTTTTTTATTAATGCATAAATTTAATTATAAAATCAAAATTTAAATTTAAGTTGCATCAATACACAAATTTAATTATAAAAAAAACTTTTGCCAAATCTCAATTTTTTTTTGTTTTTAAATATTTTTGAGTAATGACTATTTAGGATAGTTTTCTTAGCATTCATTCGCTCATTCGCTTAATTCTGACGGCTTGAAAACTAACGTTAATTTGCTTAATAATTCTTCATTGAATCTCGTTGGAGTCTATATATATATATATATATATATATATTTTTTTTTTTTTTTTTTATTGATGAGACTATGTGTCTTTAGCACAATCTTTGAGGGATGTCACCATTAGATATATTCAGCTTTGTGAAAATGTTTTGGTGTAATTTCTCAGGTGTAAAGTTTTAAATTAAAAGAGCAAATTTCTTGTCTTCTCTATATTCTTTATCTTGAGTGACTTTTTTTTTGTTATTATCGTGTGATGTAATTTTTTTAATCTATTTTTCTTTTGTTGGTTAAATCTTTTAAAAAATAAAAAAAGAAACCTTGCATTGTAAATACATGTTTTATAATCTATTTAATATGCAAATGAATTTTTTATGGGCTTTCTAATTTAACATCAAAATTAAAATACTTATCTAAACTTGAGATGTAATTTAGTTGAAATAGAAACAAATTTGAATTTAAAAAAAAAAAAAATCAGAAAAGAAACACACCAACAAAATTAAGTGTAAAGTGGAAGACTGTAGCTACTATATATAAAATTACAAAATATATGAACACCAAAACAAAACAAAACAAAAAACCTAATCATAACTCTAACCCTAGCCCTACATCCATTACTTCCATTTCACTTATGAACATAAATCTAAATTTCCTACTTTTAATATATTATATCCCAAACTTTTTCAGTAAGATAAAAATAATTAATCTAATGTCATTAAATTAACCATATAACACATATATTAAAATGGGTGGGTTAATTATAAATGGGAAGCCATAAATTTCAGTGAAAGTGGAGCAACTTTTATTTATTTTATTTTATTTTTAAAACAAAACAAAAAGGACATGGGAATGCATAGATTACTTCCGAAATATTGAAGTTGAATTTTATGATCAGTGTGTTATGAACTGTTGTTTTCTTCAGACATATCATCATGGGCAGCTTCCAATCCATTTATTCTTTTTTTTTTTTTTTTTTGTGTGTTTGTTCTCTCTATAATTTAATTTAATCTATTGCTTATCTTTTAATTCTTTGTATATAAAAAATTGTTGGTCAAAAGGGCTTCCTACCATACTTTCATAAACTCTGGAAGTTAAACATTATTATAATTAATTTTATATACAAATTGCTTTGCTTTTTGATCTTAAAGATTCCAGTCACTTTGAAAATATTTAAATAATGATACTTTTTAAGTATATTAAATTATATATAGAGAATTCTTCCAGCTGCCAGGGCAATTGGGTCTAATCTATATTTGATTAGTCAATCCCAAAAGGGTTTTTAAAAAAAGTTGTGAGTTCAAGGAAAGGACTGTTTTGAAAACTGTGATTTTAATGGAATTACTTGGTGTATGATATGATTATACCCTCTTGGAACTCTTGTTTGTTCTCAACTCTCAATATTTATAGTTGTTTTTGAGGTAGGGTTAATCAAAGTTTTAATATTGATTGGACCTTGGAAGTTAATGAGTAGATACAAGAGGTTAATTATCAATGGGAAGATTGATAGTTTGATCTCGAAGTGGATTACTTTGTTTGAAATGAAAAGGAAAGAGAAGGTAGTTATGAATCTCAAGTCTTTACGGGCAATGAAAGCAATAGTGCATGTAAAACATTTTAGATTTGTCAGTTTTATGGTAAAGGGCACGAGAGAAAGAAAGTTCTTGTTTTCAGACTCAACTATGGGAATAAGGAGAATAAGAGTTGACGGTAAGTGAAGAAATTCTTTTCGATAGTAAATGCTAGTGAATCAGAGTCAAATCTCTCTTTTTGAAGTGAAGTCGTAACTTATATCGTTCTAAAGAAGCTCCACCTTCGTAATTATTGAACTTAAAACAAAACCTTTTAAGTTTTATGAGTAACAATGAGTAATAAATATGATAGATATAAGACTAATGAACAAAGTTTGATTGATTTAATTGATGACTAAATAGTAAATATGTGTTTTAGGTCATTTATAATATCTCAATTTCTTAAAATAAATATTTAGTCACTACACTTTTAAAAACTTTCAATTTAACTCTTATTATTGAAAGAGACAAACAACATGGAAGAAAAAAGATATTTATAATTTTTTCATACAAATCGTTTGACCATACAATATTTGGATAATAAAAGAAATTAAAGGATATTAAATCCTATTTTTTCACGAATTTCCAATTTCCTCAAACATCCTATACTGAGTTAATGCTACAATTTTTAGCATATATTGACTTTATGCTCCAAAAAAAAAAAAATCACAAATTGACTAATTTCAATAATATATATGAAGTTCTGCATAACTTTAAGTTTGATTCACAAACTAATCAATGAATAACTTTGTTAAAAGTCACAAATTTTAGTTTTTATATTGTTTTTCTTTGCACTCTCATCACTTTTTTCTAGGTTACATATGTTGTTAAATTCATGAAAATTGCAGCATATGTTAGAGTTTGATGTTAAAATTACAACACTTATGTTAAGCTTGAAAAAATTTGTTTGTTTGTTTTTTTTTCCAAACTAGGGTTTTAAAAAAAATAATTATAAATTAGTACAATAAAGAGGGCATTTACGGAAGCTTATCATTTCATTTCGTGTGTTTAGGGCCGCGGGCAGCCGAACCAAAATTGGGCTCAGAGACTACGGCCCAAACTATCCAATTCAAATTGGGCTCATGTAGGATCAAGAAACCAGGTCCAATTTTAGGCCCAACTTCAAAAGTGGGTCCCATACATGTCCATTTTTCAATATTCCAAGCAAGCTGGAGAAGCAAAGGATTTATTTCAAAGAATAAAAAAACAAAGGGGGTTTTGTTCTGAAAAAATTCCATTACACATTTTTGTTAATCTTTCTTTCCTCCACGATCATGGCTACGTTCTTCAGAAGACTTGCAAACGCTACTCCATCTTTACGCTACAATGCATTAGGAAGTCAATCAAAGATCCATTCCTCTAAGTTCAGATTCCCCATTGGAGCCATCGCTGCAGTTTGTGGCGGAATCTCGTATTTGTATCATGTTTCCTCTTCGGATTTGGTAAATTCACCTCCAATTTCCTCTTTTCTTTTTTCTTCTCAGCTCTATAGAATGAGGTTTGCTTGTCTTTGAATTATTGCATTCCTCCTTATTTTTCATAATTTTGAACTCGTTTTGATGGATATGGATTGGTTTGTCACTGAGCTTCATTTTCGTCATCTGATCGTATGATTCCGTGCTTAATCTTCTATTTGTAAACTTTATTCACAGGTTCATCTAGAACAAAGCAGCGAAGAGGGAGTCCCTAAAGTTGGTCAGTTTGTCTTATTTCCTTTTTCTATAACAAATTTTGTGATAAAAGAAAGAGAAAATTTGGCCTGAATCAACCTTTACATTTGAATACCAGTTTTACTATGTCTGAGAATTGAAACGGAGATTTATTTTATTTGTATATATTTTCTTACATTTTGTAATTCATGAAAAATAGTTTTTTTGCACTTCCAGCACTCAAGCCAGGTAAATGGATAGAATTCAAGTTGCAAGACTCTGCAAGGGTTTCTCATGATACTCAGTTATTCAGGTACAAGATATAGGATGACCGTTTTATGGTGTACTTCAGTAAGCTAATGAAGCATCTAATTGTTTTGTACTACCTTTTTGATACTATATTGTATCTAGTAGACATATCTTTAATTTTAGATCTAAGGTAAGAACTTGTAGTGGGGTTAGCAGAAAACTATTACTAAAACTACTGCCCAGACCTTCCCCATGAAGTAATTCTTATTACATTTCTTCACACTACTATTTCTTTTCTTGTTTTTTCCCAGTTCCTTTCTTCTTTCTAAGCTTCAATATATCATAACCTCACCCAAATCCTGTGTGCAGTAAATGCAACTAACAATAGGTACTTTTTGGCGAACTTTTTATATATGCAATATTTTCTAACACACATATTGGGGCAGATTTTCATTTGATCCTACTGAAAAATTGGGGTTAAATGTCGCTTCATGCATCTATACAAGGTATGTTTTCCACTTTCCCTCTGTCCTCCTCCACCCTTCTTTTTCAATTAGACCATTTGAGATATATTTTTCTTTACCTGATTGCTAAGTTAAAAGGAATATGCTTCTTGGTTTTTCATCGCGGTGCGTTGTTGTAACCACAGAGCTCCAAGTGGACAAGATAATGAGGGGAAAGTAAAATACGTTGTACGCCCGTAAGTCTTCTTGTTCAAATGTTGGGATACTTGATTTTAGTTTTATCTATATGTGCTTGAAAATTCGGTATCTGTAAGTTGTAGCTAAGGGTTTGACATAATTATAAAGGCCTTTAGCCAATTGATTATGGATTCTACATACTTTCATCCTTGGGAAGTTGAGATTTCCAGCCAGTCCATTCTTTGTCGTATGGCAAACAATATTCACAGTTCCAATCTTTATGATATTCCAGCTATTTATGCTTCCTTCTTGTCCACCATGAATCCAACCCCTCTACTTCATGTTACTTGGGCTCCGTGAAGTTATTTTATTAGCCAGTTTATTTTATTATTTTTATTTTTTTATTTTTTTTTATTTTTTTGAAATGTCAAGATGAGACTCAATTGGATTTACTGATGTATGTTTTGTGATGCTCTGTATATTTATTTTTCTTTCATTTATTTTAAATTAATCATTTTTGTCTAGGTATACACCTATATCAGATCCTGATGCGAAGGGATACTTTGATTTACTAATTAAGGTATATTTTTCTTCACCAGACCTTGTATATTTCCTCAATCGGATATCAACTTATCCTTTTGAAGACAATATTTCTTTATGAAGTGTGATATGTTTTACATAGACTGTGGTTTCTTTCGTGAATTTTGTAGGTATATCCTCAAGGAAAAATGAGTCAACATTTTGCTAGCTTGAAACCTGGGGATGTAGTTGAAGTGAAAGGGTATTTTAATTTATTTTGTCTTCCTCTTTACCGTCAGGTGATGTATTGTATATCATATATGTCACTCTCTTTTCCCTTAATTGCTGTGCAGCCCCGTTGAAAAGCTCAAATACTCTCCAAATATGAAGAAACACATTGGCATGGTAAGAAGAATCATGTCAGATTGCTCGTGAAAATATCACTTATAAGTATAAAATTTAAGATTTCATTTAAAATATTATATAGTTTAATTGACAAGAAAGTCATGTAGCTTTCTTTGGAATGAGATTGACCATTTCTCTTATATGCACAGGAACTGAAATGCAGCTTAACTGAAATTAGAGTTACTAAATATTGAAATCAACCATATTGGGGCAGATTTTCATTAGATTGACCATTTCTCCAAATTTTGTTTTCTGCCCATGCAGATTGCTGGTGGCACAGGAATTACTCCAATGCTCCAGGTCATTGATGCTATAGTAAAAAACCCAGATGACAATACCCAGGTGCGCAATGATCTTTTCTTTCAAACTTTCTCAACTAAGCTAAAACCGGCCAGTAAAGTTGAAAACCAAGGTTCCTTTATTTGCACTTTGATGAGATTTTCTGCAGTTCATTGCATGATAGACAAGAATATTTCTTTGTTCAATCACTTAGTAACAAATGTTTCATTCATTTAATGAAAAGTTCCAATGGAAAAACTATACTCTCCGTTTATCCCCTATTTGGAGCTTGTGAAAATGGACCGCAATTGGAACCGTTGTATAAATTTTCAGCATTTCCTATGGGCAGTGAAGCAGCATTTTCTTCCAACACTTTAATGTATGAACTTGGGAAAATTTTATGATAGATACCCGTTGGTTTTTCAACCTACCTTCGTTCGTTCTTGTATCTTTGTGCAGTACAAGCATAAAATTAGCTTGGCTAAACTTTTTAATGATTGCTTGAGCATGTCCTTTAATGCTCACAGGTCTCGCTGCTTTATGGGAATGTGACTCCGGATGATATATTGCTTAAACAGAAACTTGACATGCTTGCGTCTAGCCACCCAAATTTAAAGGTACAATCTGTTTCAGTGATGAAAGTTGCTGTAGTATCTAGTATTTAGAAGTTGATGTCCTATCAAATGATCGTGAGATGAGCACTGACATATTAAGTACCTAATTTCAGCAGCGTGTCCATGTATGAAGTGTACTCTATAATTAAATATGTGAGATGAGTTACACATGCAAATTATGAAATTTTGACGTACTACAAAGACATTAGTGAAATAAAATATGAGAAAAACTAAAAGTGATGGACTCTATGGTAATAAAAATGCAGGTATTCTATGGTAATAAAAGTGACGGACTCTATGGTAATATCTTTGGATATTTCATTTATCAATAAGATTGTTTCTTATTAAAAAAATGCAGGTATTCTACACTGTTGATAATCCCTCAAAGAGTTGGAAGGGAGGTAAAGGATACGTATCAAAGGACATGGTCATCAAAGGCTTACCAGCCGCCGGGGATGACACACTAATCCTCGTAAGTGTGAAGGAAAATTAAAAAAATAGTTTTAAAAATCCGTGTTGCCTCTTCCATCTATGGTTCCCATTATCATAATAATATATTTAACCATGCTGTTGTATATCAATTGGGTAGTTTAAATATGGCTCCCTTTTGGGATTGTAGCGGCTAATCCTTCGTATCATCTAGATCTTATATTGAGTATGGCCTGTATAGTCAAGCACATAAGGTCCTGTTCTAGGCAATTGCCTGCCTTCTAGTAATTTACCAAGGACAATTCAATCATGTCATGTAGGCAGTAGCTTCACAATGACAGCTCAAACAGTATTGTTTATCTGCCATGAATTTGGGGCTATGAAACTGGGGGAATATGTATGAATGCACTTCATCGTTTTTTTCTTAATTCTTGTAATGGTCCTAGCTACAAATTTCTTTCATTCGTTGGAGGATGAGGCATTTTAGTCCCTCCCGTAACCATACGGTTTCGAATGTACACATATACATACACCTGGATAAATGCGACCAGAGCATTGGCACTGAGACTAGTTAACTCTTGCACTAGGAGTCTACCAGAATTGTTTTGGTTAGGAAATTATATTTATAGATTCATAAAGGACTCTCTTCCATGTGTTCAGGTATGCGGTCCACCAGGGATGATGAAACACATTTCTGGTGATAAGGCTCCAGATTACTCGCAGGGAGAGGTAGAATTATTTGGGCTGTTCACTGTCCTTCCATGTATTTTAATTGATTTATCAGCTGTTAATAACATATTAATCTACATCTTTTTTAATGCTTTCTTGCAGCTTTCTGGCCTGCTTAAGGAACTAGGCTATACTAAGGAAATGGTTTATAAATTTTAACAAGATTGACAAAATTTTGAGCTGTTGACGTATGAACTTTATGTGAGGAAGTTTTTTCTGAAGCCTTGTTAGAATTCAGTCATTGGACCAAAATTTGAAGTCAAAATAATTTCCAAGGTGATGTTCATTAGATAAGTTAATATTTTGAAGGCTAGTTTATGTTGACTTCTCTTTTTAACCTTTTCTTGAAGCGCATAGCACCTGGCCGTTTGTTCCATGTCATAACGTCCGAGTGATATAGGATATCAGTCGTCAATATATTCATAAAACCAGAGAGTTCAACATCGCGATATATTTGGATAGATGAGATTAAAGTCGGTCGATAAGATGTATAGGTCGATATATTTGTTGTCTTTTAAATTGGGTCGATAGGATGTATAGGTCTATCTGGTCAATTATATAGATGAGATTGCATCGAATATCACTCTTACTGAAGAAGATTAAAAATAAAAAAAGAAAGAAAAGAGCGAAAAGTTCATTTAAACGAAAAAGATTGTTCTTTGCGATTTCAAGATTTAAAAAAAGTAGTTGGACTAAAAAGCTATTGTGGTTGACAATTTGAAAAGGATCTTCATCCAAACAAACCATTAGCCTCTAACTTCTCTTTTGAATTACAATTAATATTAAAAATAGAGGGGAAGGGAGCGACAACAAGAACAAATTGCTTTTGTATAATGATAGAATGCCTTTACATAGATTCACCATTCTCTATGAACTCAAACTCATTCATTAGCTTTCTGAATCTTAGTTCTAAACAACAATATGTACAATTTTTCCATTGAAAAATAAAGGAAACAACCTGTTGAATGGGTCACAAATGACCCAAAACTTGAGCCCACAATACAATGCCAAGCTGGCCCATGAACTTTATCAAACTCCTGCATTAATCCCCAACTTAATTAGTATAAGTCAAATGTCTACAAAAATGGATGTGTATCAAAGAAAATATTTGTTCTAAAACTTATTCTAACATAATTTTTTGGGTTGGACAAGAATAGTTTAAAATAGCCGTTGTAAAATTTAGATCCAGCTCTCAAAGTCTACAAATGATAAACTAACGATAAACTGTTGCATGGGTTTGAACACAAGACCTCATTGACCATCTTCTCTGATACCATCTTAAATTACTGATTAACCCAAAAGCTTAAGTTGATGGTGAAGTTAAATTTAATATCATATCATACAAGAATTTTGCCACTTATTTCAATAGTGATTAGATTCTTTCAAAAGTTACAATATTATCCTCAATTTTTTTTTTTTTTTTTGTTAACGTTTAAGTAGAAACTAGAAATTCATTAGAACATTCTCAATTTCTCAATTTCCTAGAACATTCCCAATTTCATCTCTTCTCACAACCAAATTTCTTGCAATTCATCTAACTTGGTACCAATCTTGCTACCCCTTTCTTGATGCAAGTCTCATAACCAATCGCAGTCATTCTAATTTAGTAATAAGTGAGATTCTATCAAAATGATTGCAAGGGAAATTAGGAACCACTAAGCAATCAAGCAATGCACATGGATTGTGAGGGGAAAAAAAGAGCTTCATTTTCAATGAAAAATATGAGATTGTTAGCTTTAAAATATGTGCTAATCACTAATCTAAACACATGGGCTGTCGGATCCTTTGACCAAATGCCCACTTGAATTCTGTCTCAAAACATTTTTTTTTTTTTTAATGAACAGATTTAGTGATAGAAGTGAACAAGAGAAAGTGTTTGAACGACCAACATGAATATAGTTTAGCGAAAATTGACATTTACTCTTTTTTTTTTTTTAAAGTCAGAGGTTCTCGCATTTGTTGTACTAGAAATCAACCCAAATAGAGAGGAAAGACAGACGTAAAAATGTTAAGATTTCTCATTTTCGATTGATTGATTTTCCTTCTGAATATGACCAAAAAAAGGAAATCAAGTAACACATCAAGAGCCTCTTGCTTTGCTTTTCTTTGAACATTATTTCCTCATTGAAGAAGAAGAAGAAAAAAAAAAAAAACCAGATCAATATGAACTTCCCAATGCCCCAAAAAGAAAAAGTGAGAATTTTACCGAAGTTTTTTGTTTTGTGATCAAACCCCATCAATGGATATATTTTATTTACGAGTTTGACACTAGAGTTTAGAGAAGTGCACTATACATAAACTCTCTAACCCTACTGGTGCATCAACAATCTGTATTATCTAATATTCTCTCTAATAAAACACTATTTTCTCCCTCTATCTATGACCGTAGCTAACATACTGATAGTAAACCATGTAGATCTCATTGTAGCATTTTTTCGCTTTCTTTACTTGTCGATTTCAAATTGAGGTCAAGAAGGAAAAAGAGAAATGGTACACACCAAAAACACAGAGAGAAGCAACCACTAAACAAAAACTTGCCAATGGAACAATATATAATTGATAAATACAAATACCTTTTTAATATTGTAAGCCATATGTTTTGAGCTGAACTTCTCCAAACTATCATAACTTCTCCTTGCAGTCCTAAAAGCTTGAATTTGCATAATCTCAGGCATGTCTGATACCAAAACTTTCACTTGAAGAAATGCAGCCACTGATCCCAAATTTGTTTCCACATGAGAAACTGACTTCCTACCTTCAACCACCACTTTTCTTCCTCCCATTATTTCTTCGCCGCTGCTGCCGCCGCCACTACCGCCACTGCCATCGTGTTGATCAGTTGCTTTCTTAGATTTTCTACCCAACCAGTTATACTTGTAAATTGATGTCTTATTCATTGAACTCATAGAAATAGGTTCGCGAGTTGGTACATGCCGACCTCCATCGCGAGACTTGTAAAAGGATTTGAATCCTTTCATTTGGTTGGTTAGAGTGGCCATTATGATCTCTAGGAGAATATAAGGTTGGATTCACATATATATATATAATAAAGAATATGAGCCATACCAAGAGGGGGGTGTTTGTAAATTATGAGAGAGCTAAGAAACTGATTAGGGAAGTGGTTGAGAATAATCAAATGAGGCAAACCATGTGATCAAGGGATAATAAAATTGCTTGTCAATGCTTGTGAAAGATTTGATATTTTGTTTTTTGTCAGCTAAAAGAATATGAAAAAAAAAAAAAATTAGAACAAAATTTTGAAAACAAAAAATTAAATAAAAATAGAATTGTATTTCATATTTTAAAATATGTGTTTGGTAGTAGATTCAGAAATCAATCGAAACATGCGTTTGGTAGTAGATTCATAAATTAATTTTCAGTTTAAACAATTTTTTAAAATGTGTTGATAACATATATATATATATATAAACCATAAAATTAGTATTACTAATATTACTTTACTAATTTTTGTATAATTAGTAATTATTTTATGAGCTTATTTTATGTTAAAATTTTTATATAATTATTATTTTGTAATATCATATAATATATACATATATTAATTTAATAAAAATAATTGAATTTATAGTATGACATACCAGATTTATTGTTGCTTTTTATCTTTTCTATTATAACTCTTCATTTCAAAATTTTAAATTCAAAATCTGTTTTTAGAATTTTCATTGTTTGAATTTAAATCCAGAAATAGTATTTGAATTCAGTTAATTTGAAAAACATAAAATAAAATTTAAATTATCTACCAAACAGACTCCTAGAGATTGACTGCACTTGTTTTTTCTGCAATACTAGGCCGAGTTACTCAACTAAAATTTGTCATGTACCACATATTTTCTTTAAAAAAATTATTATTGCTACTTATTATGTAACAAAAGAGGGTTTTACACCTAATATTGGCTAATTTATTTATAAAAAATTGAATAATTTATGAGGTTGGAGGGTTGTTATTCTGTTTGGGGCAAATTTGTCCTATTGTGAAACTGCTCCAAGACAGCCTAACAGAAAGGACACCCACCCCTTCACAGCTTATTTGTAGGGTAAGGGTCTCTTAAACTATATGGTTGGTTGATTTATTATATTTGTCCAAAATAAAAGAGATACCATTTTGAAATTAAAAGAAAAAATGCTTCCCTAAATCAAAGTTTGTGGACAGTTTGGAGACCATAGTATGTTGTGAAGACCAAAAACATGTTTTTGTAATATACAATTATTATTTTGGTTATATACCAATATATATGATACATACAATTTTGTGGTTTGTCCTTGTTGTTTTTAATAAAGTATTTAAGGAATATGAGAAAGAAATATTATTATTATTATTTTTTCTCCAACAGAAAATAATGTATTCAACATTATTTAAGATACTTTTTTTTTAGTTTTTGGAATTGTTTGGAGAGATTTTGTTGTTTGTTATTCCAATAATTACTTTGGAAGAAAAGAAAACAATTAAAATTTTGGATGAATTAAAAATTTAGTCTCTAAAATTTGAGGTTTCCGTCAATTTAGTCTTAAGTTTCAAAAGTATCTAATAAATTTTTAAATTTTTAATTTTGTGTCTAACAAGTTCTTGAACTTTTAAAATTTATATCTAGTAAGTCTTTACAATCTCAAGATTTCTTAAAAAAAAATAGTTGGTCTATTAGATATAAATTTTATGTCGAATGAAACTCTAAAATTTTAATTTTGATCTGTTTTTTTTTTAAAAAAATCAAAGTTCAAATAATAAAATTCTAAATCTAATAATTTAACAACCAAATAGACATACTCAGAGTTTGGGGAGTAAATTTGTAATTACCCACATCTCGACATTATCGATTATTTTTGCAGGTTCAATCAACATGACATGTCGATTGAACTGGTACCGAAATATCGTAAAAATACACATGAAATATATATATATATATATATATATATATATATATATATAAAAGAATCAATATAAAATGTCATTACTGCAAACATAATAAAAAATTTTAAATTGTTTACAAAAATTAGAATATTTATTTACTAATTTAAATATTTTTAAAAATTTTTATTTTAATATCACCATTCTATCAATATTTTCAAGAATCGTTTTCAAATAAAGCAAGATGAGCTAAAATATTTATAAATATGAACAAATGTCCAGATAGAAAGTGATACACAGTGACATTTTGCTATATTTAAAAATATTTTCAGCAACTTTGTCATTTAAAATAATTACCCTATTTTCACTTAAAAATTTGGTATCTCCTTTAAATTTTTTTTAAAAAAATTAATCTGTTTTTTTTTTTTTTTTGCTTTTCTATAAGTTATGTAAAAATTATGCAACAAAAGATAAAATAGTGAAGTCCCTTTTGTAAAAAAATAATAATGTTAATGAGATGGAGTCTAAAATATTCTTCATTTTTTGAAAAATGATATTAATTTGGAAATTCCAATCTTTTTAAATAATTCCTTAGCTTTTTCAGCCAATAAATACAATTTATAGTGAACCTAAAAATAGAACAGGTTCCTTCCTTTTTTATTAATAAAATTATACCAAACACCGCCGTAGAGGTAGGCTCTAACATGTGCATTCTCTTCTTTATCCAACAAAATTCATTATAAAATAAGAAAAAAAAGTGTAATGAGTTTAATTATTAAATACAATGTCCTTTATGTCATTATGTGCAAAATTATTGCAAAAAAAGAAAAAAAAAATTAAAACCAACTTAACTAATTGATTTGTATTATATCATTTTAAATATTATTTTGGTCTTTGTACTTTTAATTTTAGTTTATTTTGGTTTCTATATTTTCAACTTTGGTTCATTTCAGTTTTTATATTTTCAAAATATTCATTTTAGTCCTCGTATTTTCAAAATAGTCGCTTTTTTAGGGTTTAAAGAACAAAAATGAATCAAAGTCGAAAGTATATGGATTAAAATGAACATTCTAAAAGTAAAAGAATCAAAATGAACCAAAGCAAAAAATACGAAGACCACATTAATATATAAACCTATTCTATTTATTAAAATTGAAAATTAGCAATAATTGATGTCTTTTGTCTATTGAAATTAGATGTTAGATTTTGTCTATTGAAATTCCAAATTCACTAAAGTTTTAGGAAAAGAAAATGGTTGTTTTCAAATATAGTAAAATGAGTCAAACTATTTTCAAATATAAAAAAAACTTTACTATTTATCAGTGATAAACTATAGACTATGATAGACGTCTATTGCTTCAATGATAGACTTAGAAGTCTATACTTGATAGACATTGAATTTTTTCTATATTTGTAAATAATTTAATATTTTTTCTATTTATAATAATTTTTTTTATGAAAAGAGTTTTCATAATTATTGGTTGTGTTCTTTTTTTAAAAATAAAAAATAAAAATAATAAAAATAATAAAAAATTAAGTGGGATATCAATAATTTATGAAGAGAATTGATGTCTTTTCGTAGATTATCTTTCATGCAGAGGAGCAAGGTAAAACAATATAAGTTTATTGATATTTTTTTAATGAAGAAATAAATAAATTTAGAGATTTTTATGTATAGCTATTTTTCGTAAGTTTTATAAACAAAAAATCACTTTCAATATTTGATGAATTGTATACTTAATAAAAGGTTTTAAGTGATTATTAAATTAGGAAAAAAAAAAAAAAAAAAAAAAAAAAACTTTCGAGTTCAACAATAAGATAATAATTTGTACCTTTATTTAATGACCTATATATGTTCATAATCAAAATTCGAATTTACGTTTAAATATGTATTGATAATAATACATCATAAAGACTATCGTGCTTGAAATTAAAAGATGAATTCATAAATGATAAAGTGCTGTAATTATAACACTGAATAATTTATTGAGCAAGATCTAGTAATCTAATAATTGATGAAGTATTATAAAATCAACAACTTTTATAATTTATAGATAGTTCTTATAAAACAATAATTTTAGATAATTTACCAATATATTTTTTTTTCTTAAATAACATGTAGTAGAGGGATCGAACTTCGGACCTTAAAGTTGATAGTACAAGTTTATGTCATATGAGTTATGTTACTATTTCTTTATTTGTTTTCAAATTTATCTTTGACTAGTGAGTCAATTGTTTTAACATGTACGTTATACCAAGTTTCATTAAAATAAAAATAATCAATGATATTCAATATACCTATTTACGGTTGAAAAGTAACAAATTAAAATGAGCATAGCTCAATTTGCATAAAATATCCAATGGAATATCCACCTCGAATTTAGATGTTCAAATCCCATAATCCCTATTGAACTAGAAAGAAAAAAAGAAGCTCGAGTTTTGATTCCTCTTCTCATATTGTCAAAATAATAATAATAATAATAATAATAATAACAATAATAACAACTACGTATGATTACTATTTTATTATTATTATGTCACTTAGGTAAAAATACAAGTGGTAGTGTAACTATGGTCATGCTTGGGAGTAATTGTTGCATTGAAAAGTGATTATGCATGATGCGTCAACTTGACCTTATGCCACATTGAAGTTTCTTAAAATTGATTCATTTTAAATATAAGTTTTCCTATTAAAAACCTAAGTGTAAGTTTAAAATAGGTTTCCTAGTGAGTCCAAGGCCGAACATAGAGATTTGTAACAATTTAATGTTAAGGGATTTCTTTGATTTAACGTGGATACTATATAATTAATTACATGTAAAAAGAATGCGTCGAAGTTTTTTTACAGTAACTAAAAATAATGAATTACAAGTATAAAAATGGTGGATGACCATACGGAATGGTGATGCAGAAAGGGGATGGTTGAATTTGTCAAGTACAAATGTGTTCAAAACAGCATGTGTTATGATGGATAAATCCATGGAAAAAGTAGGGTTGAGATGACTTTGCAAGCATATTTCTAAGTACCACTTAAGTTGTGTTTATGTTATAAACTCAAAATTGGGAACGAATATCTCAATGCTTCAAAGCCACATTTATCTTATCTCTAAGACGCATAATGAGTTCTTACAAAAGATCAACTTTATCTCTAAAGTCAATTATTTTCTTGTTAAATGACAGAAATTAATCACTTACTCTCTCGACAGTTGATCATACTCACTTAAACCTATTTGTTCGATGGATTCGTGCAAGTTTTAAGCACACATTTAGACAATATGAAAGCAACTTAAGTAAAACTTAGAAAATACCTGCTTCATTCACTCAACCCATTAAGAAATTTAATCATCCATGGTGTAAGATGTTGAAGATAACCAGAGATGAAAATATGGAATCAATCAAACTGATATTGAAGAAATATGCAAGTCTTTCAGTCGACATAATCGTAATACAAGTAAGAAATGTGAAAATGATAGTAAAATGGAAGTAAAGGACGTCAAGCCGCCAATGACAATATCTTGCTTCTTTGAGCCTTGAGATGGTGGCTGTTTGATACAATTTGCATCACTCTCTGAGAGTCAACTTTGAACTCTCAATCAAAATCTTCTCACAAGAGAGCTCGAGGTAGAAGGTTGTGATGGTGGTGAGAAAGATTTGAGGAGTTTTCACCTACTGATTTCTCTCTGTCCTCAACATGAACTTCTTCGGGCTATTTATAAGCGTCCAAAAAGGTGGTTTCATGATTATTTGACAATTTTGCATTTAATTCCGTGTCCTGTTGCGCAAACTTCTTTTACTTCTTGATGTCTGATTCTTCGACGTGTTGATCATTGGAACAGTGTAGACTTAGTGATTCTTGCAGTATTTTTTTCTTGTTCTTGGTGTTTTTGGCTTCTTTATGACATATCCTGCATTTGAAAGATATGAAACTCATAATTTTCAGGATAACCACTTTTGTAAACATCATAATCGTAAAGTTATTCATATTACACTATATAATTCTCAAATCAATGAGTTCATCTCCTAAATTACTCCAATTATTCCAAATAAAGAATACAATAGCTTGTATTTCTACAAGTTATCAGTAATTTTAAAATGGTTTAAATCAGTTTTGTCATTTTTAAAATTATCATGAAAGATATTATTAATCCATCAAAATTAATTTTGATGATATAAAATTGCATTTAAAAGTATAAAATAAACAATAAAATTAATATTAAGCGATTAAAAGTGGTTAAAATAACTTTCAAGCATACACTGTATATATATAGCTTATATTATGCTCATATAATATTAATATATAGTAAAGGATGAAAGTTACATTATCTAGGCGATCAAAGTATTGATAAATTAAAGAGTTTTTTTTTTTTTTTTTTTTCAAACAAGGTAGAGATAGAAATTCAATTTTTTTATTAGTTTTTAAGGACAAGTATGTAATACTTTAACTATATTTCTAGAATGTACTTTAATTGTTTAAATGGACAATAAATTAAAGATGATTAAATGACTACTTTGATTTTCTATACCTATTTTAGTCTCATTCTATTTTAATCTCAATGTTTTCAAATTTCTAAGTTTTAGTCCTTATACAATTTTTAATAACCTTTAAATTAGTCTCTATTCTTAGTCGTTTTGATATTGTACTTTTGAGTTTGTTCAATTTTAGTATTTATACTTTTAAATATTTAAGTTAATGTTTTGTCAAATTGACTAAATTATAATAATAATTTTCATGTAAAGAAATACAATATGTAAATATGTTTTCAAAATTTACAGTGATAATATTAACAAATAGCATTTGAAAAAAAAACGAAATCAACCATAAACTAGTATAAGATTAAATTTAAGATATATTAAAAGTATATTAACTAAAATTATACATTTGAATGTAGAACATCAAAATTGAACAAATTACAACAACAAAAATGATTATTTTAACCTTTATTTTAAATTTCTCAAAAAAATATCTCTAACAAAAATTATTATGTTTGTAATTAAACACATTTATATTTGTGTATTTATGTATGAGAATTATTATTTTTATTGAACCAACTACACTAACAATTAACTTCAAACTAACAAAAATAAGGACTCATTTTAAAATTTATTAAAAGTGCAAAGAATAAATAATATTAACTTCAAAGAATTATTTCAATTTTTTTTTTTTTTTTTTTTTTGGGTAGGGGTATGGATGCCACATTGATTTGAATAAATAATGTCACAATAAATAATCCATTTTAGGGTCTCTTCCAACCCCTATGATCTTTTGCACACATATAGAGGGAGACCATACTTGTTAAGACAGCTAGCTATCATCTTGCCATTGAAAATAATAATCATATAATATATATAATTACTTAAGATAAAACAGAATTTTGACAATGACCAAAAGAATAATAATTAAAAATTTGCAGGATATGATCCATAAAACAAAGAGAATATTGAACAATCTTCTTAATTTAAATGGGACTGTTTTTTCCCCAAATTTTCCTATTTCTTCTATTTTATAACTAAAGACCCCTCTTCTAAAATGATGATGATAAGTTTGTGGATGAAATAATTTTGATATAAAGTATTTTAGCGACTAAAATAGAATTTAAAGCTATGATATCGTTCTATACATGTAACATTTTTTAAGTTTTCGAGCAAGTGGAATTTTTAAATTGAAAAGGTAGACAATGTAAATATATTCTTATTGAAAAGGGACCAGACAAGATATGTGAAGATGAAAATTCCAAACATGGGTGAGGGTTCATGTCTCAATTTGGTGGGATCGGAAGTTCGAGTAAAATGCGAGTGAAAAAACAAAGAGATCCACGTGAGTCCAAGTAGGATATAATTGAACTTTTTTTTCCTTTTTTTTTTTTTTTAACTACAAAAAGGGTAATCACCCCACCAACTAAACAATCCTCTCCTCATTAATGAAGGACATAATACAAACTGGAAAGTTTTTTCTTCCAAACAAAAGAATCACCAAGAGAGGATGCTAAAAACAACAATGCAATTGGTTGTTTTGTTCTCCTCTTGGAATCAAAAAGAAACTATACAACATTTATAGAGGATACCATGTCCTTCAAGAGCATGGAAGCAACCAAATGTGCTAGTTGTTGGAAGTTGAACTTTGATGCCTTTTGGATTTTGAGTAGATCTAAAGGGGGCTTGGGTTGGATTGTGTATGACCCTTCAGGCTCCCCTTTAGTGGGTGAGAGTAAACCTGTGAAGAATTTTCACTCTATTCTCATTCTTGAAGCTAGAGTAATCTTGGATGGGTTGAGAGAGATGAAAAAGGTTTTGAGTGGTGGCAACCCACCCTTAATCGTTGAATCTGACTCTTTGGAGTTGGCGAAGTTGTTAAACCATGTTAATTTCAACCTCCCTGAGGCATGATCTTTTGTAGATGAGATATAATTGAAGTTGCCTATATAAACTTCTACCCTTTTATTGGTCCCCAAGTTTGTTTAAGGGGATCACTTTGTTTGATAGTGGGGAGGGTGGAGAAAAAGAAGTGTCATAGTAATCTCGTCAAAAGAACAATAATTTTGATGGCAAAATTGTTGTTATGTGAACTGATTTGAAATTGCACCAAAACTCTTAACAAATTATGATAATTACACATTATTTAATGATGATGAATATGAAATTAAAAACTAAATGAAGATGGTTATAGAAATGCATGATTGTGCTTTTAGAATGAGTTTGAATGTTAAAAAGGAAATTCATTTTCACCCATTATGAATTATGTATTTTTCCTTCTATAAATCAAATGTGTGTAAAGTTGTGGGTCTCCTATGTCTCTTAGAGAGAAAGAAAGATTGATTGGATGAATTTGGAGTGTGGCTTAGCTTAGTCCTTCTCCCTTGCATTAATTTTAGGGTTTTCCAAATATGTGATTTTGTAGTTTGAAGCCTTCCTTTCAATGGCTAGCCACATTTATAGGAGTCTTGTGGGCTTAAAGCTAAACATTATCAAACCCTTCATTGCAAGTTAATTACTATTTTAGTACAATTTCTTGTCACATATAGTTTTGTTATTTACTAGGTTGGGACCCATCAAACAACTTTTATCTATCATCCAAACCATATATGTTCTATCCAAAGATGTGAAAAGATCCAAATTTATAACCATAATTTAGTTTGTAAAATATAACTATTTTTTCATGAAAAAAAAAATAAAGTAAAATTTTACTCTTTTTTAAGTCAATGACAAATACGAGGAGAAATCATTGTTATCTAAAGTAGTAATAAGTGTGATATAATTGTATAGAGGCCCTAAAAAA
Source organism: Citrullus mucosospermus (assembly GCA_030954485.1). Lineage (NCBI taxonomy): Eukaryota > Viridiplantae > Streptophyta > Magnoliopsida > Cucurbitales > Cucurbitaceae > Citrullus > Citrullus mucosospermus. The sequence goes on from CM062065.1 coordinate 2,985,367, forward strand.
GATTCAAAATAATTTTTGCTCCACTTTTTGAAATTTACGAATTTTGTCCTATTGCTTACATCATTGTTAGCTAAAGTTATAAAATTACCTTAAATTTTTGTTCTCTCATCCTTCCTCTTTTTTTTTTTTTCTTCCTTCCTCTTATTCAAATATTTTCTCATCTCCCTCACTTCCGATTTTCTCCACCAAGTCAACCTTCTCTTTGCTCTCACGTCGTCTCCTCCGTTGTAGCATCTCAATGTCGTTGTTGCCTCTCTTTGTAGTTTTATGTTGCAAAGGGTCTTTTTCTTCGTGGGTTTTCTACCTCTCTCTATTGTGCACGCAAGTTTACGATCTTGATGGGTTTGTGTTGCAACGTGAGAGCAAGAAAAAGAGAAGACCGAGATTTGTGAGAGAGAGAGGAGAGTGAGAGAGAAAAGGAAGAGTTTTGATAATTTTACCCAAATATGACGTTAGCAAAAAAGTTTAAAAAATCAACTTTAAAAAGTAAGACATATTTCATTGTAGGCTCAAAATTTGAGTCCTATACAATGAACTCAATCAGTATCTCGTCTATCAAGCTACATAAAATCAATATTTAAAACTACCAATACCTTCTTTTAAGTTCAATAATAATATTAAGATAAATCATTTCAAATTTGTTATCAATCAAAACTTTCCCAAACAATAACCATAACTCAACTGGTTTAGGACAAAGATCAAAACTTACTTAAAAAACAACTAATTTAAGTATATCCATTGGATAACGAGGTTACCAATTGAATCGGCCCGGTCCTTGTTTGGCCACATAACCAGAAACAAAAAACCGGTTCAGTCAGACCGGCATTGCGGTTTTGAAATGATGGTTTGGCTCGACACAAACCTCCTCACGCAAGGCCACTGCTTCACCAAGGAAGACGAAGATGCTCCGACCGCCGTTTGCAAAGCGCTTCTCGAAGCCCACACCTCTCAATTTTCTACTTCGTTTCACTCAATATGTAATTAATTTCTCGATTTTTCATCTCTTCTTCTTTTGTTTTTCTCTTCCATTCTCGTTTCTATAATTTTTTTGGTATCTTTAGAGGGAATTGCATAGCAGAAATCGGAAGGCCATGGAGTTGATTGCCAAAGGATGGAGTGCTTTGAAGGAAGTCGATAGAGTTATTGATTATTGTGAGCTCAACGATCGCCGTCTCATCCCGCTTCTTCGGGTAATTTCTATGAATTATACAATGTTTCTGTTTTCTCTTCCCAAAAGTCTGTTTGGTTGCTGAAATAATCGTTAACGTTACCTTCTTACAATTGCTAATAAATCATGTGATGTAATTTAATTACTAGTGCTTTGTACAGTTTATTTTCAAAGTTCATGCAGCTCGAAGTCCACTTAGTTGGATATATAAGGAAAATAGTATCTAAATCCTTCATGTTCTTGAATTTTCCTTTGATTCATATGTTTTCAGGATTTACTGGAAATTTAAAGTGCTTAAGTTCAAATTGAGTGTCACAACATTTCATTTCTTTCCTAACTAATATTAGTTGATAGGATAAGTTGAGTTTTATGCTAATAACCAAATAGATTAGTCCTATCCTAGTTGATTAAGTTGATAGCTTTAGCTTTTGGGTTATCATCTTATGCTTTTAGGTTTAGTGGCATTTAAACTTAAACAACTTGGTTGTGTCTGAATAAAAAAAAAAATGTATGCCATTGTCCAGTATCTAATGGGATATCCTTCACAGAACAGTGGCCACCTTTGCTATTATTACTTATTTTGCATTTTCTATCTACTTTGACTGATTTCTTCTGTCATTGGGATTACTTTCTCACAAGATGGACGTTGTTCTCCTTTGCAATTTTATCAGACAGCGAAGGAAAACTTTGAATTGGCTCTTGAAGTTGACAATTCAAATACCCATGCTAGGTATTGGTTGTCAAAATTGCATTTGAAGTATCATGTCCCAGGAGCATGTAAAGCTGTGTAAGTGAACCTCGTACTTCACTTCTTGAACGATAAATTCTTTGGGAATTTGGGAACTGCTGTAGTTCTTGAGTTTTGTGTTCCAAACATTATTGTTGCAACATTCTAGGTAAGTGATAGGTCGGCATATGAAAGAAATTCAGTATGACTATTACGTTCTGTCTGAAAGAGAATATGCATCTGGATTATTTTGGTACTGTATTGTCTTCCAAAATTTTGTTTAAAACTTCATCAGAATTTAAAGTCTTAACCATCTCCTTTATTACTTCAAATTTTTTAATATTGACTTTCATTTGTTCATGGAATGTTTCAAATCTCAGAAAAGCATGAAGTTGACTGATTCATGTCTTCAAGTTTGGAATTTATTTTGGACCACTGTGGCGCTATCTATTACATGGCTGCTGGTTTTTGTTCAGGGACACATTTGACTCTCCTTTTTCTTTTTTATTGTAACAGAGGGGCTGCATTATTGGTTGAAGCAGCAGATATGGGGGATGCAGATGCACAATATGAACTTGGTTGTCGTCTGAGAGTTGAGGTAAAATTCCTAGTTTTTGTTGCTAATGAAATGCATTTTCCAATCTATAAATAAGAGCAAATTCTTAGACCTTTTTTAAAAACGAAATTTGGTTAAGTTAATTGACTTCTAACCTTTTTTCTTGGGTTAACTGTGGTTTTGGTTTCACCCCATAACGAGATCCATTCACTGAACACTTAAATTTGGGATACATGGAGGATTTTTTTTTTTCCACCCAAAAGATTGGACCTAAATTTGGTGGAGGTGTATGTCCCAAGCGCTCGACCAATTGGTTAGGCCCTCTTTGGGGAACTTTTAGGAAGTCATTTAAAGAACTCGTAGTTGAGAGAAACTATAATTGACATATATTGCTGTCAAATTCCATTATAAACTTGTTCACGTGCCTAATCATATGAGTTATCCTCATGAAGTTAGGAGTAAATATCGTTTTCTGCCTATTGCTTGTAATCATGTTAGTTAGTTAAGTATTCATTCTTGCATGCTTGTGCTTGTTGCCTGATTGGCTGATCATCTACTTTGGTTGTTTATTAACGTTGGTCAAATGTTTTTGTGTAGAATAAATATGTACAATCAGACCAACAAGCTTTCTATTATCTGGAGAAAGCTGTTGACCAGGTATGACTCCTAATTGCAGGCTCAAAGAGATCATATTTTCAAATTTTGCATCAAACCTTACCTGAACTTGCAATGTTCTAGCTGCATCCAGGTGCACTTTTTCTTTTAGGTGCAGTATATCTGACTGGAGACTGCGTAAAGCAAGATATTGCATCAGCATTATGGTGTTTCCATCGGGCTTCAGAGAAGGTAGTACAATCTCTTCATTTCACCATGATTAGACGGTAATTCTATGGTGCGTTCTTTGGCACTGGTTTCAACTACAGTGTCCAGCCTAGTTCTAGGCAAGCACCAGATATTCACCTCAAACATCAAGGGCTTTTGCACGATTACACCTGCGTGCGCCCTCCTCAATATATACTATTTCCAGTTCATATTTTGACCCAGTTGTCCTTTTTTCCGTTCCTTTCTTATGAAAATCATCCATCCATGGCCTTTTTCTCACCTTTTTCAAAAGTGACTTAGTTGCCATCTGTTTTTTTCCCCCCCATTTTAATCTTTTTATTACATCATTGTATTAATCTTTGGTTTCATAATTTTCCAGATAGCACATTCTTGGAAATTTCTGTTTTGGTCAATGTCTTTAATAGGTATAACCTCGTGGCTTCTCATGTTTGCAGGGTCATGCTGGTGCAGCTATAGCATATGGATCTCTTCTTCTCAAAGGTAAGAATTTCTCTAAATCCACAGGCTGGAATTAAATCAAAATATTTCACAACTACATGATTTTGGATAAAGTACTAGATAATTTAACAGATTTCTAGTTCTTCTTGCCAAATTTTCTAGATACCCCTGTCATCTTTATTCATTTGATTTGCATGTCTTAGGCGTTGAAGTACCCGAATCTCTAACAAAATTTAGCTTAAAGAATGGTTCTTCAACCAGAAAGTCTAGAAAACACTCAGATGGTTCAGTGATGAGCTCATTTGAGATGGCTAGAGAACAGTTCAATGCAGCAGCAATCTCAGGGTGTGATCTTGGGCTCAAATGGTTAAACAGACTCGAAGAGGAAGAAAAGAGTTTGTCAGCCGAATCTAGATGAAGATATCGGCATTGTTTTTGTCACTGTAAGCACGGTATTTAGAATCGAATCAACCCGAACAAATTGGTCTCCTTAATGAAGAGTTTCCCTTCGTTTTAAAACTTGATTAAGGATATGTATGTTACTTCAATAGGTGATTTATATTATAATCCTCTGTATTTCTATTACAAGTAGGCAAATTAATTCCTTGATTTAGGTGTATCGTTATATATAATATAAGCATTGGATAGATTCTGTTAATAAGACTTTCTAAATAAGGATCATATTGAAGTTTTGCTAGTTTTCTGTATTGGATATTCACCCTCTATATTTCCTAAACTTTCATTGGTATTGGTGTAATCATAATGTGGGTTTACTTAGAATCATGAGACTGTCACATTTTACTGTTATCGTTACTGCTTGACCCTAATAGTAATGGTAATGGTAATGGTAAAGATAAAGATAACAATAAATGTGGTTGATTCACAATTTTTATCATGTTGGTAAGAATATATGTAACTGTCAAAATAATAGGCCTTAATGTTATTTTCAATCACAATTAGATTAAACACTCTTCATTTCTCAATTAGATTACACATTTTGATTACAAATTTAGAAGTTGGCTCATAGTTTATTACGATTATGGAACATAGGTAAACGTGGCCTAAGTGTAGTTCAAAGATTCTACTTCACAACATTAGAATAATAATAATAATAATAAACTAGTGATATAATATGAAATTTTAATGGAAAAATTCAAAAGCAAAACTGTGTTTTTAAAAATCCAAATATGTGAATAGAATAATAAAAATATAAAACAAAATAAAACAAGTATGTTAAGGGTATAGAAGTGTGGAAGAATTTTTTGGCCATACTCATAGTAAATTAATCTAGTCTAATCACTTTTTAGTTAAATTGCTTATTGTTTTTGGTAAAATTAATGGGTAACTAATCTTATGAAATCAGTTTTAAAACTAGCTCATGTATGATCAAATGTCAGTCCTTAAACAATTTTTAAGTTTTCAATTTATTATTTTGTTTACATTTCTAATATATTTCTCATCCGACTAAATTCTATCTCCTATTTTTTAAACGAATTAGTTCAATGCAACCATTCTTTGAAAAAAATAATTCAAGATTTTTTTTTTTTTAATTGTAGCTATTTATCTTATAATATAATCAAACAAATAAAGTATAAATTTAAGTTCAGATAATTATTTTTAAAATGAAAAATTATCAAAAGAAAATGTAGATTTTATCCGTATGTCTATTAGTCAATATATAATTATTAGCAATTATTTTGAATATTATGACCATCTCAAATTAAGCCTAAATAAGATTTTGAACCTATCATGAATCAAAATTATAAATTATCATTTAGGATGTAAAATGAAATTAGTAGGAGAGAAGGGTATTATTGTACTTTTGCATACACATAAAATGAAGAAAATGCTTAACAAATGAAGTAATAGAAAATCAGAGTTTATAATAAGTCTTCCTTCGACCTCCAATAACCCGAGAAGCTAGGGTTTTGAGTTGGAGTTTTTCTAGGGTTTTTGCGAGGTTGAGGAAGAGCTTCATGGAAGAAATTGTAGAAGGCGTGAACTCCATGAACTTGAGTTCCGATTCGTATAAGAAGAATCGGATTCAGGTCTCCAACACCAAGAAACCCTTGTTTTTCTATGTCAATCTCGCTAAGGTTTGCTATTTCCCAATGTTTTGATTCCATTTACTATTTTGAGGGTTTTTGTTTTCTAAGTGATTACTGTATCCAGTTTAATTGTTAATTATGTCTTGTGTTTCTGATTTTTGTTTTCGGTTTTCAATGTAGAGGTACATGCAGCAGCATGATGAGGTTGAACTTTCTGCTCTGGGAATGGGTAATTTTGCTGCTTTATGCTTTCATTTTGTTCTTTAAGTACTTTTCCCGACTTTAAATCATGAACCCCAGAAGAAATGGGACTGTGTAATTGTATTTGATTTGAAGTCTGCCTTAAAAGGACTTTAAATGCTGAGTTCTGGGACAATCAGTTAAAGTGAAATAATGTGGCGTTTTTGGGTAGCTTATATTCAACCTTGGCCTGAGCAGTTTGCAATTCGTTTGTTTCCTTTCTTGTTGCCAATGGCCATTTGACTATCTTAGTCCTCCTTGGATCTGACGACCTTAATACTGTTCATCTCACTAATTGGATTCTATGCCACAGTATAAGGATTAACATTAACAATGCAAGTGAAATTGTTTCTTTTGTATCTCTTTGGATATTATAGTCATCAGTAAAATTGTTTTTTATCCAAAACTAATAATAATTAACAATGATGAAAAACATTTGGATGACTGGGGGGACTTGAGTATAATTGGAACTAAATGGACCGTGAATGATGTTTTGGAAAAGTTTGGTAGATATATACTAATATTATCTTTGTTGATATCAAGTTTTTGGATGATTGATATTCACATTGTCTTAAGAATGAGGCCGACAGGTTGGTTTTAAGAAATTTGGTTGAAGATTTCTCCAGCACTGGTTACATTTAGTTTTTGGTCTTTTATCTATTTTTACCTTCCCAATGAAAGAACATTATCTCCGTATCCTCCATTAATAAGCGTACGTACTTGCAATGTTTTGCAGCAATTGCCACAGTTGTTACAGTTGCTGAAATTTTGAAAAACAATGGATTGGCTGTTGAGAAGAGTAAGATTTTTGGATTTCTTACTTTTTAGACAAGAATGTTTACTCTTGTTCCTTTTAGTGACTTGCATCAGATTTACAGAGATCGCAACCTCAACTGTTGATATCAAGGATGACTCAAGAGGAAGACCTGTCCAGAAGGCTAAGGTAAAGATTACTCACTCTATGTATATTTAAGATCTCCTAATAAGTAAATAGTTGACAAATGCAAACAAGGACATTTATTCAGTATGTAGGATTTTTTATAATGGCGCCGATTAGCTTAATTGTTGTTCCATTTGCATTCAGATATTAAATAATGACAAGACTGGTCTCCAATGTTTAGTTCCATGGTCTATGTTTTGTTGTATGACAAGGAGATTGGAGTCAAAAAAATTCTTTTAATACATTCATTATTTGTTAGATTGGTTACCTGTTTATGTTAAATGAAAAGGTATTAGTTAGTGTTCTATCACCATGAAACTGAATGAATTTGTGATTCTCTTTCTCCAAGAGCTTCTTGAGTAGTTATTATAACTTTGGCCTCATCAGATTGAGATATTGCTGGGTAAAACTGAGAACTTCGACGAATTGATGGCCGCTGCTGCTGAGGAAAGGGGAGAGATAGGTGATGCAGATGAGCAGATTTAAAAGATGGACTGCGTTTGCTGTATCTTTTTATTTTAGCTATAATTTTTGTTAGCAATGTCGAATTTTCCATCTATTATTTGTAGCTCTTTACGGATACGCAAGAAGTTGAGGCACTATTTCTCATTCATTGTGAGTTTGTTCATAAATTTCATTTTAGGGATCTTCACAATTTATTTGGAGTCTTTTACCATATAGAAAACCAAATTTTGTATTGTTATTTTTTGCTACCAATCATTTGGTTTTTTTTTTCCCTTCTTTTTTACAAATTTTATTTTTCTATATATCCCATGTCAAGAGTAGATATTGAAATGTAATAATATATTGGTATTGAAGCAAATTTGAGAGCATTTGAACTATTTTTATTGCATGTAATAGTCTCTATGGATGAGAATGGAAATTAAACACGGCCCTTGAATTCTCTCAATATTTCATTTCCACAGAATAAAGAAATTATTTTCTTACAATCGAAAGAATAATTAGGCCTTGCCCTCTCTTTACTCTTCCTATCCTTTATTTTGTGTATAAATTAAGAGTAAGGAAATTTCCATTCCCTAATCATTAGAGGTTAGGACCAGCAATCCCAATACACCAATAAGTACGTACTGCAATAACAATGAAACAGAGTTAGTAAAGAACACACTCCAATATAAAAGCTGAAATCTAGCTTTTAAAATTGAATTTCAAAGAGATAATAATAATAACAATAATAATAAAAATTACATGTCTAGTTTTTAGGTTTTAAGCTTGGTTTTAATTTAGTTTCTAAGTTTTAAAATGTCATAATTTTAAACTTAAGATTTGAATTATGTTTCAATTTTGTTCGTAGGTTTCAAAATTTTACTTTTTTAATTTTAATTTTTTTATTTAATTAAATAAATGAAAACTAGATTGAGACAAAAAAAATAAATATTTTTACTAATAATTAAATCAACTAAAAGAGTGTAGATGAAGACTTGTAAGTTCCCAACAAGTTCAAACCTTGATTATAGGCATGTCTGTCATGATAATTGTTGCATATCCAATATATGGCAAGAAACTGCAAAAAAAGAACAAAAAAGATGATGAGCAAGAAACTGTCTTTCTTTGCCTATTTCTAAACAACTTGTATAAAATAGAGCTTTCTAATGCACATGAAGTTGACGACTATAATTTGAATTCGGAAAATAACGACAAATATAAGCACGTGCACGACTCGTCGTTTTATGAATAGTTCTTGCGAATTTACCCGATGGCTTTTCCCATTATGTGTTGTCTTTGCAACCAAAGCTGATTCTCAGCATATAGTGGAATATCATCAAACTCATTATTGTCACCTGGAAGTTTTAACACACAAGAAACAAGAAAAGCTCATTGCCAAAAATTCAGCAAAATCACTTCATTCCAATTCAAAACCATAATATCCTCCCTTCACAAGTTTGTTGAAGTTATGCTTCAAGTTCAAGTACCTTTTGTAAGAAGATAAACTTCCCCTGTGTCTCTTGTCTCATGAACCTGATAAGAATAACATTTTATGTAAATCAAGTTACTCTTGTTATTTACATTTCACATTAGTGACATTTAGTTGCTTAGTTTTTATGTTTCGTTGATTTCCTTTGTGATACAATGGAAATGTTGATTCATACCTTATGTTGATGTCAAACTCATTAACATGTCAAAATAATGTCAACAGAAATTTAACACACTAGTTTTAACTCTGAAGTAATATAGTATTATGCTAGACTATTGATGAGTGTTTTTTTTTAAGAGAACAAGGGAATTGAGAATTTGTAGGGTGAGCTAAACTACAACAAATGAAGATTTCTCTGTGTTTCTTTGCCACAAGTCAACTTATTTGCAATGAGTTCTAGGGAAATTTAGACCATGAAAACAAAATGAGAATATTGGAGTTCTCCTATCACAGGTAAGGAGTGGTTTGCTGCCGAGCCACAACTTCATAATTCTAAAATCAAAATATGGTTGTGTAAAACAAACCATCTAGTTAAGTCCTTGAATGAAACATATGATCTATAATTAACTAAGTTGTCTGCACACTTAGTACAATTTAAAGATAGAGAAATTTTACTGAAAAACCTTACCTTGATTACACGATGGACAATTGGAATGTCGCGTCCCTAGCAAATGTTACAAATGTATGTTACTAGACAATTTACAAATGTGAATGTGACGTAAAATATATTAAAATAGAAAGTAACACTAACTAATCTAGAAGGTTCTTGAAGTGTCTACAATATGATGTAAATGCATAAGATTTTTCTAAAGTTATATTGAAATATGTAAATTGTATATAAATACTACAAAAGTAAGGATCTAAAAGTGTCCTAGCCTTTCTTTAGGCCCTAAGAAATTCTAATTCCTTTAGATAATTATATTATGGATCCAAGAGATTAGAAAAATCTTTTGCTAACTTAGAGTGAGGAAAAGGGACTGAATATTGAGAGAGTGAAAAAGTATTCTCTCAAAAGTGTCCATCTTTGTACTTTCTTAATGAAAGTTTCTTTCTTCCTAGTGTTTGTCTCTATTCCTTCTATGCCAATTTCTTCAACTAAACATGTTAAGCAAGGAACCCAAAAGATGGCTTTGAAGTTTATTATTGTGTAAGTAATAAACTATATGAATGAGTATCTGTTATAGATTAGATTGGAGATTCTCTAAACACAAATAGATATATGAACTTGACTTAAAATATTAAAAGTTAAAGCTTCATCTGATAACTACTTGGATTTTTGTTTAGGTTTTTGAACTTATAAACACCAATTTCACCTATGGGTTTTTTTGTTTTGTTTAAAGGATGTTTTCAAAATCCAAGCCAAATTATGAAAACTAAATATATATATTTTATAGCATGTTTTTGTTTTTCGAATTTGGTTATGAATTCAAATGCTTCTTAAAAAAGATGAAAATCATGATAAAAAAAATAGTTAAAAAACAAGCACAATTTTCAACAACCAAATAATTATTGATGAAGCTTAGAAGTTGCTAGTTACAAGAAGAAGAGTCGTAACTGGACCAATATAAAGATTATTTCCTTATTCAAAAATCATTTAGTGACAAGAGGTGAATGAGGTAAAAATATCAACACAAATCAAAGTAAGGAAAAGACCAACTTGACAAAGAAGAGGGAACCTCACTCCCCTGCCAGGAAATGGAATTTCAAAACATTGCAAAAGCCAAATTGCTTTCATAACCAAGGACTAACTAGAACCAGTGTAGAAATGTATCACATCAGTTCATGAAACATGAGACTATGAGACCAAACTTACCTCGACGTTATACACAACGATCTCCCCTGCACGAATTGGATCCTTGTTCATGTGGAGGAAGAGAATGTCGCCCTGCACCAGATAAAACTCGTCATAGGAAGCTAAACCAAAATTATCACTTTCCCCCATTTGTGGTTGGCCAATGATGTATTATCAGATATGCTAGCAGAGCTAGGTGAATATAAACCAAGATGAAGCACTTCAAAAGTATGAATTAGGTCAAATTACAAATTTAGTCCCCCAACTTCGAGGCTTGTGTCTATTCAATTCGTGAAGTTTGAAATTATAGATTTACTCCTTGAATTTTGTCATACAATTCTAATTTATATCTAATAGATCGATTAATTTTTTGAAAATTTCAAATTTATAAGAGATTTATTACACATAAAATTAAAAATTTAGTGACTTGTTAGACATTTTGAAAGTTCAAGAACCAAACAGACATAAACCTCAAAGTTTGGAGACTAAACTCGTAATTTAACCTTTGAATTAATGTTCTACCCCTGTAACATAATCAAGTCAAAAGCTACAGTCTGATACTAAAGAACCAAAGTTCTTTTCTTTTCATTTCTTTTCTTTTTTCTAATAACAAGGTGTAGAGGCTACAGTCTTTGCATTATGTTCACAGGCCTGCCCTTCACAAAATATAGAGATTCAAATTAAGTTAATATATTTTCAACCTAAGACTATGTATAGTTCATAGTTGTAATAACGTGACTCCAACAATGTCTTTAGATCAGCCTCAGGCTTAGTCCAATTAAACAGTCTGCTTTATCTGGTGAAATTCCATAAGCTGATTAAATCAAAAGCTACACAATGACTGAACTTACTTTAAATTTATATAACCGCAGATGAGAATTAGCATATCTTGTCAGCAGTTCATCCGTTCATTAACTTCTAAAAACCAAAAAATCCACCGCATACATGATTTGAATGTAGATACAAAAGCTGAAAAACTAAACATTTTATATAACCAAAGGCAGCTTAGTATCAATAGTTCAAGCAAATGCATAGTTAAAGTTGGAACCAATCTACTTAGAGAATGAAATGGACACTTGCATATCTTCTAGGATCAGCTCACCCTCGCAAAACCAGGTTCCATACTTTCAGAGAGTACAACAACCACAGGTGACACACTGCCTGTCCAGCACATCAATCCTTTCCAAATCATCAATGCAGACGAAATGATCAAACCTGATACATTATGATATTGTTCTTAGAGAAAAGGAATGCAGAGGAAAAATGCATGTTACAGTTGGATTCCAGGACTTTGGCGTTCGAATATAAAAACAAAACACAACCAAATCTGTCTCCTCCCTTCTTACACGTATGTTATGTATGTTTCTTTCAGGTACGATAACGAAGATACTCTAACTAAGATTATAAGTTTAGTGCTCGAATTTTGCTAAACTTTGACGGTTGTGTCTATTTAGTTTTAAGTTCAAAATTTTATACCACATTCACCTATCAACCTAGGTGAGATATTCGGGTAGACCTACTAATGTTAAAATTCTATGATTGTGTATCCTTTACTCTTTAGTTTCATTGTAATTTGAACATTAGCTTCTTTTCATTTCATCAATAAAAAGTTTTATTTTTGTTTCAATATATACACACACACCGCATTCACTGTTGGCCCTGTTAAAATTATGAAATGACATGCCTATTCAAACATTTGTTAACAATTAACTGATTTGACACGACGTGAAAAATAGAGGTCGGGAGAAAGTAGTAGTTGGATAACATAATATAGAACATAAAAAAGTCAAAATCCAGTTTATAATTGTTAATTTCTTTCTACTATTGATCTATCAAATCATGTCAAATCAGCAAACATTTTCCAACTCCAGCATGCATCCCATTCCCACTTCTTCATAATTGAGTTAACGGTGTTAAACTAAAGTAGGAGTAACACAGTATCACGGTTTAAATTTTGGAGACATTGAAACTAAATAGACTAAATATGTGATTTAACCTCTGCAGCTATTGCTAGACAATGGGGGACATCTCATAACATCACTTATTCAATCATAAAATGAAGAACAGAGCTGGAGACGATGAACATTTGGAGAGGAATAAAGCTTTAAACAGTTCAAATTCAAACTCCATCAATTTGAATCAGCAAGAAAGATCAAAAGAATGCTTCCCTTTTGATATATAACAAAGTGTGAATAAAATATGAAAGATTGAATCTACGTACCAAAACTAACGGCCTGAGATAGAGCCTTTCTGATTTTGATGGATTTGAAAGACTCGATTGTCTCTCCAATCCAGCCCATTTTTTGGCTCCTTTCTTCCTCTCTGTGATGTTTTGAGAGCTACGAAGTGGGTTTTATGCGATTGATGGAAATGGAATTGGGTTCAAAACAAGATTGAAAATTTCTCGCTATTTAATGAATAATCTACAGAAATGAAAACTGGGTTTTTCTTTTGAAGGAAGAACTTCTCGAGCTTCGACTATTGGCGATTTCGCGGGTTCATTCGTCCTCCCCGGTTTCAGCTAGCGTGGCTTCTCGATTTCTATTGGTTCCCTTGATCATGGTGGTGGCCCACCCAACGACGAAAAACAGAATTAGAGAATTTATTTTTCAACTAATATTTCACACATATTCTAACCTTCAACTATATTTCACAATTAAATTTTTGCTGACAATTTTAACCTCGTGGCGGTACATTTTCCCTCCTATTAAATTTTCCTATTACTTTATAATTAAACTATTTTTTAAAAAATTAAACAGAATTTAATATTAATTTTATAGATTTTTTTTTGATTAATCATTAATTACACCATATATTATAATTAGTGGTGGATTTTTATTTAATGATTTTTTTTATTTATTAACAAATATGGTATATATTCCTAAAAATAAATAATATGATATGCTAATTAAATTAATCCTTCCAGCCGTTTATGGATAGAATCTCATTTATATACGTAAATTTAATATATTACTATGTATATTTTTACTTTATGTTTCATTCAACTAATTAACTTATATTTAATATATTGCCATGTCTATTTTAATTGATATTTGACGATTTATTATATATTGTGTTTTATTCGACGTGATATTTTTTTATTCTACATTACTTCACTGCATGTAATTTGAATGTCCAAAAAGTCTTCTTTACAAAATCTATAAGAAAATTTTTTCTAGAAATTAGAAAATTGTTTCTGTCATAAATGTTAGGAGAAAACAAGGTATATTTGATATATACAACACAATATATTCGATATATTTTTAAATTTTCTAGAAATAAATCAAGGTATAATAAGTGTATAAATATGTCAATTTGTATCATATGTTATCTTATATATCGAACAATATATGTGATTATTTTTATATTTTTTTAGTATATTTGTAAACACACTAAAAATATAAATCATGATATATGCAATGTATATTTACATTTTCCAATATATTCAACATATATTGAGATCTCAGTTTGAAAAGATGAATTGAAAAAGGGAATGTCATGATTTGATAACTGGAAATGGAACATCGCGATTAGAGAATTTGTAAAATGAAATGGGAAAAAACAAAAATGAATGGCTGAAATGTGAAAAATGAAATGACAAAACGAATTCGTAGCAAAAATGTGAATAACGTAAAAAATAATCTACTTGTAATTCATTTAAGTTTGATTTAAAAATGGAGAAAAATGTGAAGATTGCGATAACATGAGGAAGGATAAAAACAACAACAAATTTTGTAAAATTGGTGGATTTAATTCCTAAATTAAAGGAATCTTACCAATTGTAAATAAATTATATTAATGTAAATTTTCAAATGGAGAAATCTTGTTTGAAAATAAATGGTTTTGGGGAAAGATATCACTTTAAAGGCATATCTATTTTTTCCATAAGTGTTTTCCCATTTCCCTTTCAAAAAAAGAAAAAAAAAGAAAAAAATTGTCAAAATAATAATAAGAGGGGTGTTATGGACTTTTAGGTCTAATTTTTATGAAATTTTAGAGTTTATTAGGCCATTCGTGAAAAAATGGTGAATTTATGACATTTATGTAATTTCGCCTATTAAATTAGGCTATTAAGTAGAAAGTCCAAAGAAAAAAAATGTTTAAATTACGATACGTGAAGTACTTCTTTTCAATTGAAAAAAAAAAAAGACACCTACTACTACTACAATGTGTGAGAAAGTTCAACTTCCTTTTAGGTTGACGCTATCCGTTCTTAATTTTGTACTTAATAAGTTATTAGAAAATTTAAAAGTTTTTGAAAAATAACTAATCTACTTGATATAATTTGTCTAATGAAATTCTGAACTTTTAATTTTATGTCAAGTGGATATGTGAATTTTAAGAAATATACAAGTTCATGAAATAAATTTGTAATTTAATAAAAAGGAAAAATAGTATTTATTTTTCATTGATCGATTTGATTCTCATACATATACATATACATACACACAAATATGTTGTTACAGGTAATTTTGCACCTAAGAGAAAGTTTAAGAGATAAAGTCAAATTTTATGGTAAAATTGGGGAAGTGGCCTCGTCCCAAACAAATATGAGATGAAACAAACTCATGAGAGATGTCAATGAAGAGTTGGCAAAGTAATTGAGTCACAACTCAATTAGCATGTCCCATTCTCAAAGGAGGCCGAGGACTTGCCCATCTTGTTTTTGCATATGCCAGAGATGAGAGGTCGAAGCAATTGAGTCGTTCGACTGAATTAGTCTACCTCGATTGAGGCTAACTCACCCCTCTCATTTTAACATACACCAAAGACGAGAGAGTGAAGCAATTAAGCCACTCAACTAAATTGGTTTTGCCTTGGCCAAGACTAACTCTCCCTTCATTTTTGGACAGATGCCAAAGAATAAGATGACAAATCAATTGGAAGGTTTGGCCTAATTGGCCCACCTCGCCCTTAGAGACTGAGGCCAACTTGTCCCATTCTTTGAAGCCTATTCTTAATAGACCCCTATCTAACGACCTGTGTGACCTAATCTAGTCCTTGACAATCAGATTTGTAAAGTATAAATCTTTTACCTAAAAGGATAAAGAAAACCACAAGTCTATCCCCATTATATTCCACATAAGGGTAAGTTCATCGTCTTCCCTAAAAAACTTGCACTTTTGTGTTGACAAAACTAACGTAAGCACACCTTTTTTGCCGCAATCTCACTTCCCAAATCCTCCATCCTTCCCCCAATACTAGACAATAGGAGAGATGAGAATGACGAGGAAGAAGAGAGAGGAGAGAGAAAAATAGAATAATAGAGTAATAGAGAGGAGGGAGAAACCACAAATATCCACAAATAAAATTTAATTTAATAAAAAAAGGCCTAATTGCATTATGAAACTACAAGGGGCAAATTGAAAGTTCAAGGTGTGATTGTAACCAATCCCATAATTTAAGGGTGTTTGTTGCAATTTTCTCTTTAAAATGCAAATTCATGGCATGTGAAAGTGAGTTCTCTTGGCCAGATTTTGCTATCAACACATACAATTTTTTTTGTTACCAATGTATTAAATTTCTTAAATTGAGTTGCACAATTATAAATTTGAAACAAAATAAATAAGATGTCTTTCAAAGGTATGTAAGTTTTTTTCTGCAGTGATTTTATGCTTTTATTTCCTATCAAATTTTGTTAAAAATATGATATTATCTTATTACTGTATCATTAAAGTTTAATGGTTTTTTTAGTATGGAGTGAGAGAATTCCAACCACTAACAGCTTGGTAACAGTTTGGTCACTAAAATATATTATATGCAATTTGAGATATGCTCACTTTTGCAATTAAACTTTTAATTGCAGTATCAAATGCTTAGTTATCTTTTGTATACCAACAACTATAAATTAAAAATTTTCAAAAAAATCAGGAAGAAGTTGAACATTAGTATAAATTCCAAACACAAATGAACTGCATAAAACTAAAGTTTAATTCAAACCTAAATTAATGGAATTGGGAATACATGGTGAATTTTACAATTATCTATTGGGCTGAGTGAGTCCAAAAGTACAAATATATGGTCCAACCCATGGGGGCCCGGGCCCGGCCCAGCATTTGTTAGATAATCTGGGCCTCGGCCCAATATAGACGTCAACGTCCAAAGGACCTCGGCCCGATGACCTTGAGTCTTCTCCATATCTTCCATACATATATCGTCGAGAATTTTCCAGTAGCTCTTAAACCCTAATTTTTTCCATCAAATTTTGCTGTCGTTGTATTAAAACCCTACCGTTCTTCTTCGATCTATAATGGTACTGTATGAGATTGATTCGTTTGAGGAACTTATTGATTTTTGGTTTTATTGTTTGCATGGATTTTAATGGTGGTTTTATTATTGCAGACAGGAGAAGCGGTGAATCCCAAAGCCTATCCTTTAGCCGATGCTCAGCTTACAATTACTATTCTTGATCTTGTTCAGCAAGCTGCTAACTACAAGCAGCTCAAGAAGGGTGCGAATGAAGGTAACATGCTTTGTTTAGTGTTGGGTGAGGATTTTGTATGGTGTTATTTGTTTCCCTTGGCTAATAGTTTTATTTTAATGGATTTTTCAGCTACTAAGACGCTGAATAGAGGGATTTCCGAGTTTGTAGTGATGGCTGCAGACACTGAGCCGCTTGAGATTCTTCTCCATCTTCCCTTGTTGGCTGAAGATAAGGTAACTCCATTAATTTTTTGAACTTCAGATTGAATATCGTGGTTTTCTGTTGTTTCTTGTCAAGATAGATAGTTTGGCAAATGGGCGAATGAACATATTTATGGATGTACAATCTCCCCTGATATCTATTGTACTATTCATTTACTAATAAACAATGAGGATTTAGCATTTATATAGATGATACTTAGCAGCACTTTCTCTTATTTGTTTCTTCCTATGGGACACTCTCAATGTGCAAGCCCTGATGCATTATTCTCTGCAGCATTAGTTACCATTATAGCTTTAAATGTATACCACATTTTTGTAATGAAAACCTGCTGTGGTTATTGGGAATAAATGTAATGAGGTAGCAGAAGTTGTTATATTTTTAACACATAGAGGATTAAATAGAAGTGGTAACTGACAAGCTTCCACAAGGTCGGAGGTTCAATTCCCATTACCACACTGATTGAATATTTATAAGGTTTAGTAAAATCCACGTTTTCAGTTATCTTCCCCCATTTCATCATTCTTTCAGGTTAACTTCAAGCCAATGTTCCCTATATTAAAACTTTTCAGTTTGCTTTAACCTTAATTGTACCCTTCTTCAGATGCTTGATTCTTCAATGCAAAAGATGAAATTTATCCTTTAGCCTTGTGATGGAGTCTCGTTTTAGATAGAGTTGAACTGCCTGCCGATAATTATTTGTTTGCATCGTTTGTTTGTAGAACATCTTAATGGAAAATGTTTCTTACTTTCATGTTATATATGCATGCAGACTTCAATATAATAAAATCATGTTTCCGAAAATGACAACTAGTGCTTAATGCTCTACGATTTAACAGTTTTATATCCAAAATTGCAGAATGTGCCTTATGTATTTGTCCCTTCAAAGCAAGCTCTTGGCCGAGCATGCGGAGTTACGAGACCTGTAATTGCATGTTCTGTAACAACAAACGAGGGAAGCCAATTGAAATCTCAAATACAACAATTGAAGGTAAAACTACTACCACCTCTTTCTTTCGGGTATTATATTTATAAAGTATCAATTTCCTCTTGATACATTATTCTTCCTTCTAAATGCAGGATGCCATTGAGAAGCTGTTGATCTGAAATGTTATATTCTATATGGCATTCGGTATGATGGGCTTCTTTGATCGTCATGGTCACTGCTCTGGAGGCTTTGACTGAAGTTGTTGTGCAATTAGGGAAAAATGTCTTGGTATTAACCTATATATTGAGCTTCTTCTTTTTAATTTTGTTTCCATATAGAGTGGGACAAAACACTCGTACAATTTTAATGACAGTTTAAGCTAATGTTAACGCCTTTATTCTTGTGAGTTTGCCTATACATGGTTCATGAAGCATGGCTAGCTTGTTCATCAACATCTTTTTGCCTTTGCCTTTTTTGCACCATTATTGATAGGTACTTATTGATGTGAGAAGAAGGTTCAATTATTAACTTCACATGACATGAAAAAATGTGTATTAGATCGATTAAGACTACATTTTCTGCCCATTTATATAATAACTAGGATTTAATAAATCATTTTAAACTAAAATCACTTGTTTATTATAAAATTGTCAGTAGCTCATTTTGTATTTAATTAATGGGGTTAATTAAAAAATTTAATGCATGTTAGAAGAGACTAAAAGGTATTGTAGCACACCTAATGAGTGAAGGTAAAGTACTATAGTAAAGTCGAGGAGTACAATAAATTGTACTGTGAGTTTGAGTAAACCAACACATACTCCTCCTCACTTGAAAATAGTATAGTGAGTTAAGTTACAAAGCCTTGAGTGTTTGAGTAATTTAAAGTTTTGCAATTCAAAGCATGCTATAGATTTAACGTTCATTGAAAATGTTACGATGATAGAATGTTTTGCACTCTTCCATGAAATTGTTTATTTAGTTAATTGGAAAAAAAACAGCCAAATGAGGATTATCATGTATCCTTGAATCTGACAATCGGAATTTGAATATTCATCCTCAAGATGATTAAATCTCATATAAGTAAATATATAATTATTCGTTTCTTGCAAATACCTCCTCAACACTTTCTTTCTAGTTATCCAATGATCTATTTCTAGATTATTTTGATACTTACCTAGCATATTGATAGCAAAACTAATGTTTGGGCTGGTACAAGTTTGTGAAAACATTAACCTTCCAACAATAAATGCAAGGAAATGCAAGGAATGAAATATATGTTGGAGTTTGTAAGAAGTATATAATTGTTTAGTTAGAGTTAAGAAATATGTGTTTTGGGTGCAGTTGTTTAGTCTAGATTTAGAAAACATAAGAGGGAAGAAGGGAGAAAAAGGGGAATGAATATGCAAACTTTAATAATAAGCACAGTTGATACTCAACCTTAATGTGTCCCCAACGATAAATTTGTAATTTAGGGAGAGAGAACGTGCAAAACAAAAAAAAAAGAGCTTGGATGCCTAAATCAAAAGAAGTCAAATGTTCTAAGTTTCCGGATCAAGATTAAGTTGAAGCCAAGTTCCCAGATCAAGTTTAGTTCCCTCATATGAAGTCATAATAATGTATTTATAGGGAGAAGTAGTTTTACCTTTTCCTTTTAGAGTAAAGATGAGTTGGATCTCTCCTAATCCTAATAAGTTAGGTTTAGATCTAGCTAGATAAATCCACTTTATCTTATATTTATCTTATTTTTTTCTTTCTTGATTTTTGACATATTTTGTTAGGTCAAAATTCACCTACAATAAATACGCGTAGTTGGTGGAATTGAGCTATTTAACAATTAATTATGAAGTTAGTGAACCAAACATCCCTAAAAAAACACGAAGGAAATGGGTTAAAGCAATGATGTTCACCTACTTCATTTAATATTTTACAAAACTCCATAGCAACTAAACAAAGTAAGATTAAAATAATTTTGTCTTGTAAAAATAGTAGAGATGCAAGCCAACTGGCGTTTTCAAATAAATGAATAATAATGTGGTACAAGATCTCTCTTTTTGTCAATGGCTTCCTTGTAGGATCATCTCTAGGCAAAGTTTGGTTGATGTGGTCTTCGCATTTAGGGTCCAAAATCCTCTTCATTTTCAATCTTATATAACAAATTATTCTCATCCAGCTCATATAATGATGTTCACATGAATCCATAAACCACAAATTTGAAAATTATTTTATGCGGAATCTCGTTCATGCTACCAGATATTGATCTTCTTTTTCTTCCCTTCACAATTGGGAAAAGGAGAAGTGGAAAAAAAACATCATTATTAATGATTAGCCAAATTGTAAAAACCACTTTTGAAGTATGATAGAAATTGCAATTAGACCCTCAAACTTTCGACGGTAAAAATTGGGCCCTTAAATTTCTTCAAGTGTTAAAATTGGGCCCTCCCACCTACAATAATTATAGATAAACTTCTTAAAGCATTCAATTTTAAAAAATAAACCCAATAAATTATATAAACGTTAAAATTGAGTCAAGTTGGACCTTCACACTTATATAATTGTATAAATGGTACTATTTGTATAAGTTTAAGAGTCTACTTTTTATCATTTGTGGATCCAATTTTTACAATAATTGTAAGTTTGATGACCCAATTTTAATACTTGAATAAGTTTAGAGTTTCAATTTTTACAATTGAAAGCTTGATGGTTTAACTACAACTACCACCATACTTCAAGGGTGGTTTTTGCAATTTGCCATTAATATTTCAAGGAGAAGCAAAATTTCCTTTCAATTGGATTGATTTTTCGAATATTTAGAAACATTTGGTTTTAGTAAAAGTAACACTTTTGTAAGCATTTAGACTGTCAATCCAAACAAATATTAGAACATACTTAAAAATGATTCTAAAATGGGTAAAATTACATTTGTCATTTTCAAAATCACTCCGAATTATGTTTTTTAATCATTGAAACACAATTTTGACGATACGAAAAATTGTATTTAAAAGTATAAAATTAAATATTAAATTGATGTTATGTGATCTTTGACATATTTCGAAATGGTTCTAAATATGACAAAAATAAGTAATTTTAACAATTTTATAATCTCTCCAATATGTACCCAAGATTCTTAGCTGGACCTAATTTTAGGTGGACACTAAAAGGCAAAAAAAAGGAATTAAGAAGTGTCCCTATTTTGAATGTCTTGTTGTGAACTTTATCCACTTCTTTCACGTTGCATGTTTCTCTAATGGCATGAATTTGTACCATGTTTCCATTTTTTATGGTCTGTTGGTAATGTACAAAGTGCATCGCACATTCAAAACCTAAAATATTGTATTGTGCAACTAAATTTTTTTCTTTTTCTTTTTCTTTTTTTTTTTAATATAATATATGAAAATTTCAACCCCCAATTTCAAGTAAAAGAAAACACATTAATGACAACAACTATTGAGTTGCGGTAATTTTTAGATCTACCCCAATTTAGTAACATGGCATGTGGGAACTTTATCACAACAGGGAAGAAAAGTAACTTCGTGAAGGAGACAAGGAACGAACAATATAAAAGAATTTATGGTAAATTGCAAAAATTACTCTTGAAATATGGTGGTAATTACAATTACACCCTCAAACAGCTTTCAATTGTAAAAATTGAGACCTCGAACTTATATAAATGTTAAAATTGGACCCTCAAACTTGTAATAATTGTAGAAATTAGACCACCAAATGATAGAAATTGAACTCTTGAACTTGTACAATTGTTACAATTCCTATGATTATGTAAGTTTGATGGTCATATTTCACACTTTTGTAAGTTTGAGAGCTTAATTTTTTTACAATTCAAAGTTTGAGGGGATAATTACCACTATCACCTTACTTTGAGGATGGTTTTTACAATTTGCCAAAAATTTATAAGTCTAATTACATATTATGCGGCGTAATTAGTTAATTCTACCCAGCTACTCTTGTAACCACAATATATTTATATTTTATTTATACCCCTTACGTTAAATTTTAATGTAATTATGGTTTTTTTTTTAAAATCTCATAACCCAAGGTCGAGACACCAAATAAATGTCATATGATATAAAAAATAAATTAAAAAAAAAATAGACGAAGAATCTAACAACTATGTTTATAATAGGTGACCCATGTGTGTGTATATATATATATATTTTTTTTCTCTGTCATATATATTGAGGTTTATATTGAGTGCCACATGTCCCATTCTGCTAAATCTATGAGACATTTAAAGATTTAGTAAATTATATGTTTTTAATTACATTTTTAAACGATATGTGTATCTAAAAAGAAGATAGTCAAATCTTTCCTTCTAATCATTGAGTCCAAATTTTGTATATTTAAGTTGCAATTGTCTCCATTTTATATTACATACTAATCAAGGATCTAATAATTTCCCCAACTAGTTTTCTTTCGTTGTATTATACAAAATATTTCTAAATTTTATACTTTGTGTTAAAAAAAAAAAAAAAAAAAAAACTCTTCAATTTTTAAAAGTTTTAAACATACTCTAAACTTCCAAACAAAAATATCTTTACCGTTAGTTTTGGATGGAAACCGTTAATGTTTTGTATCAAAAATACCCCAAAACTTAAATGTTTCAAAAGTACCAACTTTAAAAAAGATAAAAAAAAATACCCTTATTGTTATATGAATAGAATCGGTCAATTCCTTCTTACTTCTCTATTTTCCATCCTTTTTCTCTCTCCCTTCTTCAATACCCTCTTATCCCCCTCTCCCCACCTCTTTTTTGTTAACTATGTGACATTTGTTTATCTAAAATAAATAAATGAATGAAATTGCACACTTCAATTAAGGTATATGGATTATAATAAGAATAAAAAGAATAAATGAATCACTAAATAAATGGATTAAAATGTTGATGAAAAAAAGAAAAAAAAAACGATGTGTCAATGATCCATAATAAAAATTGAAACCCAAAAACCATATTATTCTAAATCATTGTCACACATTTTTTAGGTCCAACTAAAATTTTAAAGGATTTAACTTTATAAAAAAATATTATGAAATTTCTTGAAACAAATGACAAAATTCAAATGAAATTTTTTCAAATCAGTCCATTTTTCTTCATTTTTTTAATTGGTATCATGGTGTGTGTGCTTTCTTTATTAATGTGCTTTCTTTATTAATGAGAAAAAAAAAATCATCAAAGGGAAAAATAACAAACAACAAGAGAAAGAAATCTTACCCAAAAAAACAAAGCAAAACAGAAACAAAATTACAAGACCCTTTTTCACTTATAATGTTCATAAAAATTAGATTGTCTCAAGATATATGGTTCAAAAGATAGGAGTTTGACTATACAAACATTGTCTATAAAAAGAAAATTGGGCAAATTATTTGTTTGGAAGAGGACTCCTAATCCCACTAACATGTTATGTTTGGAGAGAATTTCATCATTATGTGCCTGACTTAAAATGATATGATCTGATTCTCACATGGCCATAATAATAAACAATGCTTCCAACTGTCATGAAAAGATATACTTGTATAACTTTATATGACCCTACATATAGTTCTCATCGCATACAACTTTCTCCTTCTTTTTCATATTTTTATCTCCTCAAATATAACATTCTACTACCTGAAGAGGTGAAACCAACTGTGTGAACATTGTAAAAACCTTTTTAAATGTGTAAGAAATACAAAACAACTATGATATTGCATGCCTTGAATTATAGGGAGATTTCTATGGATGCCTACAAAATTCGCGGAAATGAGATTTGACTTGGTTTCACACAATCAAGGTTTTTTTTTTTTTTGTTAACCTTTTGTTGACGTTTGTAAATATTTTTCTGGATCTCGCTCACTGCTCTTGCTCGTTTTTCATGCTCTAGCTCTTGTTCATTTTTCTCATTCCTCTCGCTCTGCCACATCTTCTTCATATCTTCTCGCCACCATTACTGCTACTAATCGTCCCACCAAGGGCAAGGGTGCCTTCCAAATTTGAAAATTTCCACATCTGAATTTCTTTCATACTACTTTCAAATATGAAGTAAAAGGAGAAGAGGCATGGAGGGAGAAGATAAGGAGAATGATGAGTCCGGCTGCGAGAGGGATTGAGGCAGCAAGAGAGATGAGAGAGAATAATGATAAAAATATATATTTGCTTAGGTAAGCAAAAGGTTATAAGAGTAGAGTCAAATCTCATTTTCGCCTAATATTATGGACAAACAATACAATTAACTCTAACACTAATTATGTAGTGTTAGTGTTGTTTGTTGTTCGATATGATTTTTTTAAGTGCTTTAAAAAATTATACTAAACATAGTTTTTCCCCTTTTCTTCTTTTACTTCACGAAGCACCTCTTTTAACTACCATAAAAACTACCTAACCAATTAGAACTACTTAAAACTCATTAACTAAAAAGTTATTAACCCCCCTCCAAAAGAACATGTGAATCAAATCAATATCAAAATTTCTGACACATTTTCCCTTAGCAATAAATACTTGGTAGTAATATTTTCAACTAAACTCATTATACACCACATCCGAGTCTAGTCTGTTTGAAATGACTTCCCAAGTACTTGAAAAAATGTTTTTCAATGTAAAAGTCATAAACACTCGAGTGATCATTCTTACCTACCGATGGAACGTGTCTTATCCTTATTTGCTCGGGTCGAGCAATAGAAGAAGAAAGGCAGAGGGATTTGGCTACTGGAGTGGGGTAGCAAAAGCACTCACAGGAAGGCTTGATTGTCGTTGATTTCACAGTCTGCAAAATCAAACTCAATCTTACCTGATAGAACGAATAGAGAAGGAAAAAGCTATTGGTTTTTCATGTTTGAGATGCCCATTATCCTGTCGTCTAGCCTTTGCAATCAATCTCTTCTTTACACATTCCCCTTGATCTTTTTTTTTTGATAAAAGTCATTCTTAAAAGAAACAAAGTTTAAACGAGCAATATGACGAAACTGACCTCCAACTTCATAATGACCAAATATGACCTGTCTCAATCTTGTAGAGGTTCATACTTTCATTGATTAACTAATTTGCCAAGAAATGTCTATATAATGGGAAGTTCCCACCAATGCATAAACAAACGAAATTGGAGAATAGCTGAAGCAGCAGCACCATAAGGCTTACTTCTTACCTTGCATTCTCTACCAAAAGAATGGTTAGTTCCTTTCAGTATTCAAAATAGGATCGATAAGATTCAAATATTTCTTCTTTCTAAGTAACTATCTCAATGGCTACAGGATGGCAAGCAGAGTTTAACAGTTGCTGATGCAGTGGACTACAAAGGGTGTCCGGCAAACCGGTCTAAAACCGGTGGTTGGGCCACCGCTGCTCTTATCGTAGGTACTACATTTTGTCTTATCTCTCTGATGCACCCCTCCTTGGAGTGTTTCTGGTAACTGAAACCAAAACCAGCTTTGAGAATGTAAATAAAAGGTTGTCTGTCTTAGAGAAGAGTTTGACATGTTCCCATATCTCACCTATCTATCTAGTTTGGACTATAAGTAGTATTAGATCATCGAGAACTACAAATTTTTCTCTTGTCTGAACTGAAAAACATAGCTAATCCAGTTGTGAGAAACGTTTGAATGAGTTTCATGATCAATGTAACTATTATGAACAGCTACATTTGCAGGTTCAAGTCATAGCCATGGTATTTATGAGATGTTTTAGAAGGATGACCCACTTAAAAAATGATGATCTTAATCATGAAAGATAGGATTTTACGTTAACTGAAGTTTCGATTAGGATACATCTTTAGCACATTCAGCATTCAGAGCCTGGTCAATCCCAGTTCAAATTAATATTTTACCATTTCTTGAAGTGAGAGGATGGGACCCTAAAGGGCAACCAAAGCCATAGACAACTTCAAATAATTCTGTCCATGACATTATTATTCAGACAACCGAGAACGGGAAAAGGACAAATGTTCTAGCTGGAACTTTCACACATATTTAATTGTAACTAATTTTGCCCATCTTCAATTATACTCCACTTTCTACAAAAGAAAGACTATTCAATTCCTGCTCACATTTCCTAGCTGCACAAAAAATTCTCCTTCTGGTGTGAAATTTGGTTCTTGTTTCCCCAAGAAAATCATAACGAGACAAAAGATAAAATCATTAAAGAGAGAAGATGGAATTTTTGCTACAGAATGAATCAAGCTCATTAAATCTTGGACAGGGATAGAACTATGTGAAAGACTTTCAACAATGGGAATAGCTGTAAATCTGGTGACTTACTTGGTGGGAACATTGCATCTGCCTAGTGCAACTTCAGCCAACATTGTCACAGATTTCATGGGTACATGTTTCCTCCTTTGCTTGCTTGGAGGTTTTCTGGCAGATTCTTTCCTTGGAAGATATAAGACAATAGCAATCTTTGCCTCAATACAGACACTGGTAATTATAGATTTTCTTCCGTTAAATTTGACATTCGACAATCTTAACTTTTCATAACTCAACCATAATTGCTAAAATGAACTAGGGAACTGGGGCTCTAGCAGTAATAACAAAGCTACCACAACTACATCCACCTCCTTGCCATTCTAGTGCCAGCAAGAACTGCAAACAAGCAAATGGGTTTCAAATGGGAATGATTTATTTGCCTCTGTATCTAATTGCTCTAGGAACTGGGGGTATCAAATCCAGTGTTTCGGGATTTGGGACCGACCAATTCGACGAGAAAGATGACAAGGAGAAGGCTCAAATGGCATATTTCTTCAACAGATTTTTTTTGTTTGTCAGCAGTGGGACTTTGTTAGCAGTGACAGTGCTTGTTTACTTGCAAGATGAAGTGGGCCGCAGTTGGGCTTATGGAATTTGTTCTGTTTCAATGTTCACAGCAATTTTAGTATTCCTGAGTGGTACTAAGAGATACCGATACAAGAAAAGCATGGGAAGCCCAATAGTTCATATCTTCCAGGTCATTGCTGCAGCAATAAACAAGAGGAAGATGGAACTTCAACTCAATGCTACTTTGCTATATGAAGATTCTGCTGCAACCTCAAGAATAGATCACACAAATCAATTCCAGTAAGTGATTTTTTGGCCTAACTAAACATACTTGAATTAACCTTTAGACATACATTAAAATCGAAATGCAAATCTATGACAACATTTAACAAGTTATTGATTTAAAAGGAACATTCTATAAATCAGAATTTGGACAAGGGTGATTAGTTTTTAGAGGCTATTAATTTCTTTTACTTTCTAGATTTCTGGACAAGGCTGCAATTGTTGCAGAGGGAGATTTTGATAAATCTGTAAGCTCAGCTCCCAATCCCTGGAAGCTATGCTCAGTAACAAGGGTAGAGGAGGTAAAGATGATGATGAGACTGCTACCAATATGGGCCACAACCATAATCTTCTGGACTACATATGCTCAGATGATCACTTTCTCAGTGGTGCAGGCATCCACCATGGAAAGATCATTAGGAAATTTCCAAATCCCTGCCGGCTCTCTAACTGTTTTCTTTGTGGCAGCCATATTGATCACACTGGCCTTTTATGACCGCCTTATCATGCCTCTTTGGAAGAAATGGAAAGGGCAACCAGGTAAATATGGAATATTCACATTATCATCCATTCCCATTCTCGAAATTAGCTCGGAGAAAAAAATCTTAAACCCTCTATTTCTGACCATGTTCCCAGTCTAACCGAGATTCCCCCGTTCGGGTTGGTTTACAGTCAGAAATTTTGTCATCTCTAAAGTTTTTTTAGAATATTTGATCTGTATGAGCCCAAAAAATTAAAAGTTTTGGGACTGTTAGTAGTAACATTAGGAAATGAAGGTAATTTTTCTAATAAGCATAGATATCATATACATAAAAGAACCGAAATGAACTTCCATTGAATTATCAAAACTTTATTGAAGGTTGCAAAGTTAAAAACCTATATATTGCGGGGGAAAGAAAATATTAAATTACCTTCAGGTTAGGAAGCAGTTTATTTACCTATTAGAATTTTCGAAAACATGATTCGTCCCTTTTCTTCACAGGTTTTACAAACCTACAGAGGATTGCCATAGGTCTTATCTTGTCAACTATTGGAATGGCAGCTGCAGCTTTAGCCGAGATGAAACGGCTCTCAGTGGCTAAAGCTGTGGGTAGATCCACTGCAACTTTGCCTTTAAGTGTGTTCCTACTGATTCCTCAATTCTTCTTGGTAGGCTCTGGAGAAGCTTTCATCTATACTGGCCAGCTTGATTTCTTCATAACACAATCCCCAAAGGGAATGAAAACTATGAGCACTGGCCTCTTCCTCACAACTTTGTCACTTGGGTTCTTTGTTAGTAGTTTTTTGGTTGCAGTTGTGAAGAGGGTGACGGGAAGCAAGGATGGACAGGGATGGCTGGCAGACAACATAAATTATGCTAGGCTCGATTGTTTCTATGGACTTCTTGCCATACTGAGTGGCATAAATTTTGTAGCATTTTTAGTTTGTGCAATATGGTATAAGCCACAGAAACCCAAACAAGTTCTAGAGATGGAGACTAGTACCAATGGGGGATCTGCAGCTGAGAAATGCTAGTAAACTAAGCTAGAATTTGGGTTTGTTCATTTTGTTTCTTGTATTCCACATTACTCCAGAGTGTGGATTGATAAGGATGGGACATCAATAAGCACTCGAGTCTTGATTGACCAGGGATCATTTTAATGAGGATAAGCAGATCCCAATTGCAATGGATATTTTCATATTGTATACGCTAAAGCTGAACTCTTGATCACTTTTAAATCACCATTCCCGAATTTAAAATAAAGAAAGCAAAAACAAATGTCGGAGTTCAAAATGCAGTAGGCAAGAGAACGAAACTTGCAAATTAAAGCTCATTTTTAGGTAACAGAAAACTGAAGCTCAACATAATTGCAAGACATCCCCTGAGATGAGTTTGAATTCCCCTCCTCCCTTGAAAGTGCTATTGTTTATAAGCATGTATGATCTAAACACATAACTGTGCAATATATGAACTTCGCAAGTTACAGTAAACATCAGCATGGTGCCATGGGGTGGGGTGTGTTCTCCTGGAAATGGGTATCTAAAAATATCAATAGAAGATCATGAATAATAGTAGATATTAGTTAAACATTCTGGACAGCTTCCTCCTGGAAGCTCAGTCTCATAAACATCCACAACAGTTCATTCTCCAGTCATAGAAATAGATTCTGTACTACAACATTAGGCAACTAAAATCAACCCCATAAACCCCACAATAAATAGATGAACCCAAAAAAAATATATATATATATAATATATCTAAGAACGCATACCTAACTCAAAACTTCAAAACTTAGCCGAGATATGAATTCGATTCTTGCAGCTACTGTTAAACATCATCGATCTGTTCTCTTCTGCATGTCTCCTCGTAAAAGCTCAAGCATGTCAGTAGCCTAATTTTGACTATCAACCTTCCTTTCATTCCCTTCTTCCCTCTCCTCCAACAACCTACCAGCTTCCTCGTCTGCCTGCTGAGCCTTCTTCTGACCCTCTGCGGCTTTGAGTGCCTGCAACTTTGAATGGTTGTAATACGCAACTCCTAAGAAGGCAAGCCCATAACCGAACAAATTAATGGGTGTCACCGTATCCTTAATCACAGACCAGGAGAATGCAATCAATAGCCAATCCTTCACTACTCCAGCAACATTCATTGTCAAAGCAGATGTCTTGCCCACCAGTAAAAACACCGCAAGATTCAAAGCAAAAGCACAGAATGAATTGGTACCAAAAATCACGAAATCCAAATGGAAACTCGAATTATCCCTCAACAAAGGGTACTCCATTATTAACCATGGTACAGATAAGAAAACCAAGCAACACGGAGCGACATAGTAAAGCGATGTGATGGGATTCAACGAAATACCCTTGGAATTCAACAAAATCTGGATCATCACCAATCGAGTCGCCTCGAACGCGACCGCCAACAGCTGCAAAGTCACACCCTTTGAATTGAATTTCGCCTCTCCATACGCAGCGACTGCAACACCAAGCGAGATCGAAACCATATTAGCCATAGTATCAGACTTAAACTTCTCCTTCTTGAGCGAAACTCCGATCGAGTACACAGCGACAGGCATCAAAGCTTTGAGCATCTGTATAAAAGAAACCGATAGATATATATATGCCGAATTAGAAAACCAGAGGGAAAGCGAATACAGAGCTCCGATCGGAACCACGGATTTGAAGTAGAGCTCGCGGGACATGGAGACTGGCTCCACAACTTTGAAGACGCTGACGAGTAGGTAAGCGATCGAGGAACAGAAGGCCATATGGATCATGGTTAGCGAGATCGGGAAGGGCCAATTGTACATCTTCTGATCTAGAATGAATTTGTTGTAAACGATGACGGAGAAGCTGAGGAAGATCCATATGGCGACGTACGCATAAGAAAGAAGAACTTTCTTCAGAACACTCTCGGAGATGGCTCCGCCTTTCCCCATTTCCGACCAAACTGAAGATTTCAGATCAAAAACTGAAAACGGAACTTGAGGAAGAAAATGATGAAACTGATGGGATTTTGACGAGAATCTCGGAGGATGGGTTTGGCCGGGAAAAACGATAGTTACGGGCCGAGTCAAATGGCCTTTTCTCTTGTTATTGTTCTTCGTTTGAACAACATATTGGGCCTACTGAAGCCCATGTTGATATGTGAAATTTGTGTGAATTGGAATTTTGTTGGGCCTTGGATTCTAAATCTTTTTTTTTTTTTCTTCTTATTTTAAATCTACTTGTTTAAAAATAATCAATGTTATATGAGTGGTTTCTCAATTTTAATTACATATTTATTATCTTAATACTATTTTATATCTTTTAATATATAATCGTTCTGGCTATGTTATGTACTATTTTCCAAATTTTCAATGTATCCCATTCCAAGCTTACTTCATTTGTTTTCTCTTCGTCAATTTTTCCATGACACGCTCGAAACTTCTATTCCAACAAATTCATCATTTCAATTGTTCATGTATTCCTTTCAAAGTAAACTTTTTTCCTCTATCAATTGGTTATTTATGTCTTACGGGTATTTTTGTCGTCTATTAATTGTTAATTAATTAACTTTAAATCATTTTGTAATTTATTTCAATTTTGAAAACATTTTGTCATTTTTAAAATGAAACATTAAAAAATTTTGTTTTTCTTGTCTCAACTTGATTTGTGTTCGGTTTGATTTACTGTTTTTTTTTTTTATTGTCTCCCAAAATTTATTATTTTATTTTGAGTTTTCAAAATAACAATTTTCGTATTTTAACTTTAAAAGATAATTCCGTGGTTGTTGTCATTATCTCGCTATTATTGTTTGATAATTTAAACTTGAAACTTGAAAAAGTAGGTATTAATGTTTGATAAATAAATACTAAATTGTCTTATTATAGTTATAATAGTTAAAATAGACCTATTACTAACATTTTTTATTTTTTTATAATATAGAAATTTAAATAATTGCATTTACTTTAAATTAATTTTAAATATCAAGGAAATAACTTTATTTAAAAAACAATATGGTGTAATTATTTTAAAATCAAAAGATAAGATTTAATCCCAATTTATTTTATCCAACACACAAAAAAAAAAAAAACAAAAAACAAAAAAAATACTTTTTTTATATTCGTGAGTGTCCGAGCCAACTTACGAACACCTCGACTAATCTTGCGGGACAACCCGCCTAACCCTACAACATTTGGGTGTTAAGGAAACTTGTAGAAAATTAATTCTTAGATAGTTAGCCACAATTGATCGAACCATTAACCTCTTAATCAGTTATTGAGACTACAAAATATTTACTTTTAGTTACTTTCATCCCTCCAACAGAAACTCCAAACACGCCTAAAGTCTTGAATTTTGTTGAGGATGTGTATCTTTGCCATCAATATCTTCTAGAGGATGAATGAATCAACTTTCATCCATAGAAGATGGTTGCCAAACCTTCGTAACTTTTTGGACACCCCATCAGTCGATAGTTATTGTTTACTAAACCAATCATGTTACGACTTTGTTTCTTAATAGTAAGCATATTTTCTCTCAAACTTTTTATAACCATTTTCATTTTCTTTAAATAAAATAGTTGAATTCTTAGCCAAATTTTAAAAATAAAAACAAGTTTTTAATAACTTTTTTTTAGTTAATTTTGGTTTGATTTTTTAAAACATTTGTAGAAAGTATATAACAAAACAATAAATTTATAGCCACAACATGTGTTTATAGGCTTAAACTTTTCCAAAAACTAAAGGCCAAAAATTAAATGATTACCAAATAGTCGAGGCCTAAGAGATCGACATTGTGATTTTTAAAATATGCTAGGTGTGTTTAAGAGAGGGACATCAAAAGCACACTCGAATGAGAGGGATGCTGAGGATATGAAAGTGTAGTTAAGAAATGCTTAAAATAATTTAAAGTTATTACCTATACTAACAAGGTGCACCTTCTTGTCCGGTGGATCAATCATAGAAATTCTAAATTTAAGCATGCTAAGCGTAAAACAATCTTGTGTTGAGTGATTTTTTGGAAATCCTCCTATGAAGACATGTTGAGAATTTTTCGAAAATATCCCATTACAACGATAGAAATGAAAGTATAAAAATATAATAGATGGACTTAAAAAATGAGTGGAAAGTTGAGAGTTTGAGAGAGAGAAAAGGTTGCCGACAAAAAGCAGATGGGAAGCTTTTAATACATCATATCAAGATTCAAGAGTGGATCTAATATGCTCACCTAACCAATCAATCTGACCTTTAATTTTTATGCACTCGCATTAACTTATTTAAATAAAAAATAATGTTTGAAAACTGTATATACATATATATATAATGGATACCAAATTAAATCATTGTCCATATTGATTATTTTTAGACAAGAAAATATGAAGCAAATAACGACCACAACACAATAATCCTCCTGATCCTCTTCATCAAGAATGAGAGGGAGGGAATTAATCTCACGATTGTATAGTTTAAAAGAAAAAGAAATAGTTTAGAAAAAAATTAGAGTTTAAATAAAAATGAATTTTTTGAAAAATAATTTTTTCTCGATGCAATTCCAATGGGTCTGAAATTGATGGAGCTCATTGTATAGAATGTGTTGTCAAACCATGAACCTTTGTAAATGGAGAGCTTTTTGTTACTAGTTTCTATTGGCCTTTTTTTTTATTTTATTTTAATGGAGTTCTCTTTAAAAAAAAAAAAAAAAAGTAACAACTAATTTTGTTGTTCAACCCAATTGGCTAGTAATCTTTAATAAGAAGATGACTTATTTTTTATTTTATTTAGCAACATGTAGAGTGGGGAATTGAAACATATATTTTAGTCGAGGTCACTATATATTTTGTGGCAGTTGCGTTATGCTCATGTTGACAACATTTGTTGAAACCACATACCTTTTGTTCACTATATAAAACTGTCATTTAATTTTAATTAGGGTTGTTTTCAAATATAACAAAATTAGCCAAAATATTTACAAATATAGCAAAATATCATGCCTATCACTAATAGACTACTATCTTTTATCATGTTGTGATAGATAATAGTAGTTTATCTGTGTCTATTGTTATCTGACATTTTGGTATATTTGTAAATATCTTTAGCAGTTTTGTCATTTAAGACGACTACCCTTTTAATAATTGTTTTTAATAAATATTGGAATGTTATTATATTATTGAATATTTAAGTGGAAGATTTAGAATTTTTTAGATTTTTTTTTTCATTTTAATAGAGGGTGAGAGATTCGAACCACATAAAATTATTGTTAATATATGTTATAGGTCAGTTCACGTATGCTGCTTTGGCTTATTAATATTTTTCGTTATTATACAACAGATATGATGAAAATTAAAGATTTAAAGCTTTTTTTTTCCTTTCTATTTTTGTTAGAACACTTCCTTATTGTTTACATAATGTGTGTGAGGGACATAAGACTCCTTATTGACTATTTTTTTCTTTTTTCTTTGTTTTCTAATCTTTCTTTTTTGTATATACAAAAAGATGTTTAATTTTTTAATAACAATTTATTGTGTATTTTTTAGATATGTTTATTATATATTTAATAACCAACAAAGGGTTAAAGCGAGCATAATTATAACTTTGATGCGATATATGTTAGCAATCAAAAGGTTCATAATTCGAATTCCTTCATCACAATTGTATTAAAAAAAGAAACAAATGAAAAAAGATACTTTTATTTATACTTAGAAGAAAACTTTATTTTATTATATATCAATTTAGCGATAGTTTCCAAACAATTAGAAAGAAAAAAAAAAAACACGAGTAGTAAAAAATAGTAGTTAACAAATATTTTTTGTTTCTAAGAAATTGACATTGGAAAATTACCTCTTAAATTTCGTGTTGGATCTTTTAATTTTCAATATATTATTCTAGGTTGATTATCAAACATTTAAAATTGAAGGTAAATGGCCTATGAAATGCAAAATTGAAAGATTAGCCAAATTAGATGCTTTTTAAAACTTTGACAGCCAAATAAGTACAAATTTCAAACTTCATAAACTATCATTTAACCAAAAGGAAAACTTTAAAAGTTAAAAAAATAAAACACAGACAAAAACTTTAAAATTATCAATTTAAATGGAATTAGAATCAAACTTAAACAATGTGGAAACATGAGATTCTTTTTATTCAACTATTGTGACATGGATCATTATTATTATTTTTTTAATGTTATAATGAGTTATTCGCTCCTTTTGTGTTATTAACCAAACAAAGATATCGAAGAATCATACTAGCAATAATGCACACCATCCATGTCAATATAGATCAACTCTAAAATTGGAGGTAGAATATTCATTTTTCAATTTGTACATGTATTATACAAATATACAACTTAATGGTGATAATCCTTCCAAAAAAAAATATTATGGTGAAAATATATTCACTCTTATATGAGGTCCAAGTTCTAATTTTTAAGTTAAAATGAAATAATAATAACATTAGGTTGTAATAAAATGAAATAATAATATACACGGATAATAGTTTATCATGATCTATCTTAGTCTATTGCAGATATACTGTGATATTTGCTATTATTTGTAAATATTTTCAACAGTTTTGTCATTTAAAATAACAATAATGATAATAATAATAATAATAATAAAGAAAATTATTATAAATGGAAAAAATATCAAACTATTTACAAATATAAAAAAATTTCACTATTTATCAGCGACAAACTTCGTTATCTAGATAAAAGTCTATTATGGTCTATTATTTATAGACAATGAATTTTTATATAGTTGTAAATAGTTTAACTCATTGTTCTATATTTGAAAACAACCCTAATAATAATAATAGTAGTAGTAAAAGACAATAGTTTTAGGGAAAAAAACAACAAAATAAGTATAACTCAATTGACATAATACTTATACTATTAACTTTAAAGTCAGAAATTAGATTTGTCTACTCACAAGTTAACATTGTGTAAATATATATATATATATATATATATATATAACTTACATTTAGTTCCATTCAACAATGAATACAACAATTGTCTTTTTGTCAAAACTAAATTGTATATTGGCCTAGTGGTTAATGAACTAAATACATGGTCACAATTGCAAATGTCACACAATTAAATAATTTGTAAAATATATATATTTCAAGTATATTCCTAATATACCATTCATATAATTCATCAATATAGACTTCTATCACCATATATCATCTCAACAATATATATACACATACTCCTATTACTAATAGACTATTTATATATCTATCATTAGGTACCAACCATTTTTATGTTTGCTCTCGATAAATCCTTAACATGTTAATCAGCGATAGTTCTTGTTGTTGTTATTATTAACAACCATTTATAATATTTAGTACATGGATTTTTTTACTCGACCAAGTATATTATTGTAAACTTTCGATTAATCAAATAAATTATAATTTTAAACAAATATTGTAATTTTTACCTCATTTTAAAAGATTTCCAATTCAGCCCACCGATTAAATCAGTGACAAAGAGAAAAGAAATAAATATATATTGATTCAATGACAATGAAGGGTCTGTTTGGAATGACTTAGAAAAAAAATGTTTTTTTTTTTCAAAATTTCATTTTCATTTAAAGATTTAAAAAAAAAAAAAAAAGGAAAAAAATCTTAAAAATAAAAATACATGTGTGTAACGACTCGGATTCCTAGGACTTGAACTAGGTCGTCGCTATATGCATGCATATATCTAAAACGACTCCTTTTCATAATTTTACAAAAAAGTCAAAATAACTTTTTGATTAAAATAAATATCTTTTGCAAAATTCAAATAACTAAAAATCTTTGATTAGGATACCCCTTGTACAAATTTAATATAACAAAGGAAAACTTGCATAAAATATCTCACCGAGAGAATTTTAAAAGAACAAAAAAATAAAGTTATGAATTCAAATGACATAACCAAAATTCTTAAAGATGAAAGCATGAAGTCTCTTGTGCGGAATTATCTTACTAGTCCCAATGGCACACATAAGTAGCGAATCCCGAAGGTCACAGTTATAAACATGAGTGGCGATCCCGAGGGACATAATTAGTGTACTCACGTCAATAGGGGTACAGGGCATCATAATCATAATCATAATTAGTATACCAAAGATTCATGTCAATAGGGGTACATGGCACTATAAACAGGTAACAATCACTGCGAAACAGTAGTCATCACTAACATAATTAAGCATAGTTTCTATAGCAGTCATCACTAATATAATCAAAGTTTTCAATTCAATCATCATACCAGTGGATCCAGCCCAGACAATAACCATTCTAGTCAATAAGTTGGTATTCACAAAATTACAAAATAATCAATAGTATTTACCAAAACTTGAAATCCCAGTGTAACCCACAAAAAGGGATGATGACGGTGAAGCTGAACGAAGATAGAGCAATTCGGCGACCGCTTGCAAATGGCAAATCAAAACCCACTAGAATCCAAGATTGGCTTAAATATATATATATATATATATATATATATATATACCTCCTTAAATTCTCTTTTATCTCTCATTTTCCAAACCCCTATATATATATATTTTTTTTTTAAAAAAAAAAAAAAATTCTTTTCCTTTTCCTTCTCCCAAAACATATGCAACTTATTTAATATAATATTCCTCAACACATCAAATCAAATCTTTTCCAACCTCCACTTAATAATTTATTTAACCAAAATATCGTCTAACAAATCAATTCCCCAACTTAAATTCAATTCAAACTTATCCTCATATTTTCTTAAATTAATCAAGTTTAAATCCAACTTTTAAATCTCCCCAAATAAATTCAATTTTCCACTAATTGAATTAAATCAAAATATTTTATCACGATTAATTTAAATTAAATTATTTTCTCAACGTAATCTAATTAAAGCATCAAAATTCAAACAACTAACCAAATAATTCAAGATAATTGATTTTTTTTAGAAAAAACAAATTATCTGAAAATTTGGGATGTCACAACGTGTGTTTGGCAACTTTTTCTCAAAAGTATTTTTATATGCAAGTTTGATCAGTTTGTTATATAATAAAAGTGATTATATTAATGTTAAATTACTACAAAGGACAACTATAAAACACTATGAACTACTGATTTAAAATAATGGTTGTCAAAGTTGGTCATATGGGGTGGTCGCTGAAGTTGGCTAGCGGTAGTCTTCAAAAGTGGTGGCCAAAGGGGTTGCCGAAAATAGTGGCCAGCGGCAGGGTTGTGGAAAGCGGTGGCCAAAGGTTGGCCACACTGGTCGCCGAAATAGGTAGTCAAAGGTTAACCAACGATGGTCATTGGAGATTGCCAACAGCGTTGCCAAAAGTGGGGGGTCGAAGTTTGCTAGTGATGGTTGTTGGTGGTGGTGGCCAGAGTGGCAGCTGGTGGTGGTTGCTAGTAAATTGAGGCCGATTATGGTTAAGAGAGTTGGCCACCAATGATGGTAGTCAAAGTAGGTTGTCAGTGGTCACTAGAGGTGGTTGGTGGAGGGATGTGGTAGGTACAACAACATATTGGTAGTAAAGGATTAAGTAGAGATTGACCATTAAACACTTAAAATTAATTTTTCTAGAAGTTGGTTACAAGTGTTTATCTCAAACCAACTTATTTTATAAATTCATTGTTTTAAAATTCATTTTCAGTAGTTGTCAAACAATTGAATTTTTTCCAAAAAAAATTAAACACTTGGAAAGGTATTTTAAACACACATTAGTGCATGTTTGAGAATGATTTTAAAATGACGGATTCTCTTCATTCCTTAAATCACTCAAAAACACACATTTAATCCCTCAAAATAGATTCGATGCTTAAATTTACCATTTTGAAGACAAATTTCATGTTATTAAACATGATTTTAA
Organism: Citrullus mucosospermus; assembly: GCA_030954485.1. Classification (NCBI taxonomy): domain Eukaryota; kingdom Viridiplantae; phylum Streptophyta; class Magnoliopsida; order Cucurbitales; family Cucurbitaceae; genus Citrullus; species Citrullus mucosospermus. The sequence goes on from CM062065.1 coordinate 3,023,943, forward strand.
TCATTTCAAAATTACTCCCAGACATGTTATAAAAAACTATTCTAAATTAATTAAATTTAGAAAAAGAAATATTATTTTCTCCCTTTTTTTTGTTCAACAAAATGCAAAAGGGAGGAATTCAAACTCTAACATCTTAGTTGAAAACATATGTCTATCTTACTTAGATCATTTTGACATACGACGTTCTATTAACTTCATACTAAACAAGTATCTAATAATTCACTGGATGCAATAAATTCTATATGTTTGATTAAAAGTACATGATAATGGAATATTTTTTGGTAGAAGATAACAAGATGAAACATTAATAAATATTGTAACACTCATTTTGAAATATAAGAAAAACTTTGTCACGTGACTATTAAATTTTTTTTTAAAAAAATTGTTTTTGCGTGCTGTATATATTCTTTCCCTCTGCTTTTTATTTGAAACTGAAAGTTGAAATGTAAAAATTGGTACTAAAATTCATGGTATAAAAAATGGATTATTTATATATGTATTGTATGTGTAGTGTCCCACCAAAGAAAAAGGACAATTTTTTAGGGAAAAAAGAGAGAAAGAAAATTGTCCGTTAGTAAGTGGGTCTTATTAATTATAAAATATACTAAAAGAAGACCATACTTAACCAAAATTAATCAAACTAAAATCTACCTTAGTTAATTAATTATTAGCCTCCATTTCATCTCGAACCCCGAGGAAGCAAAAATGGCGGAGATGAGTTCTCAGGTGTGATCCAAATGGCGATGGAATCTAAACACTAACCAAACATTCACTAATTTCTTCCCACTCTATACTGCCTTTAATTCTCTCTCTCTCTACCTGTCATTTCTCTCTTTTTCAATCTGCAGTGACATGCCCACTAATGGTAATTATTACCTCACAAACCACTAATCTACTTGCAGTCATCCATTGTTGTTCCGCCTTCTTCCCGCCGTAGATCATTCGCTGCAATTCACTGTCTGCAAATTTCTCACCGACCCTTGTACAGTTTTATCCTTCTTCTTCTGTTATTGATTCGTTTTTGCTGGTTTTTTTAGCTCTATTGATGGAGACAAGCAATAAGTTGCAGAAGAAGAAGAAATGGTTTATTCCTTTGGTGTTTTCTTTGCTTCTGACCACTTTGGTCGTTTTTGTCTCAATTTTCACTTCACCCCATTTCTCCTCTTCCCAATTCAACCGCACCCATTTGAAAAATCGGATTCCCCATTTCGTTGAATCGAAGCTTACGGTCTCGAAAACTTCATCCGACCCAGTTCCTCGTTTGGCCTACTTGATCTCGGGCTCCACCGGCGACGGGAAGAGCTTGAAGAGAGCTCTTAAGGCTCTGTACCATCCAAGAAATCAGTACGTGGTGCATTTGGATTTGGAAGCTCCGGCGGCGGAGCGGCTGGAATTGGCCGATTTTGTGAAGAATGAGCCGATTTTTAGGAGTGTGGGTAATGTGAGGATGATTTTGCGGGCGAATTTGGTTACTTATAGAGGGCCAACGATGGTCACTAATACACTTCACGCGGCGGCGATCCTGTTGAAGGACGGCGGAGACTGGGACTGGTTTATTAATCTTAGTGCTTCTGATTACCCTTTGGTCACTCAAGATGGTATTTATCAACTGTTTAGTCTAATTCCAAAACTCTAGGATTCATTTCTAGCACTTTAGTTCTTTTTATATGTTATTTCATACTGCTTCTTCTTTATTGTTGATATCATGATCTTCTCTTCATATTCTTACCGTCGTTAGTTGTGGTGGCTGGAATTTGATTTTTTTTTTTTTTTTGCTCTGAAGGAATTGTGGGGGAAATGGGATTTGGATATTCGACATGTTCTTGTTTTTGGTTTAGTTACTTTCCCACCTTTTTCTTTCTGGTTCTGTTGTTCATATTCCAAGTTTTCAGTTGATTTGACCATTTTTGATCAATCTATAGTTATGGAATATACTAGTTTTGCTGAAGGTCCTTGGGGATGTTCTGGTTATGGTTTTAGTAAGCATGAGATTGGGAAGTTTGGATTTGTGTCATTTGTGTTTGGCTATGGGATTTAGAAACTAGTTCTGTATAACTTTTTGATTTGTTTACAGGATTTATAAGAGTTTATGTAATATTGAAGGTTGGTTTGAATTTATATGTCAAGTATGGATTAATATAGACTCAAGTTGACTTTTGACTTGTACAACCCTAATCCATGAGTCATAGTATTTACTTTTTTAGGGTAGAAAATTATGCAATTGAATAAACTAGACTGAACTGCACTTTTATTTCTTCAACTTATTAACTATTTACTGTCTGTTTCTGTTTTTGATATATATACCTTTCTCCTTTTTTGTTGTGTGAAAGTTCATTACAGTTGGTCTTGGTCACTTCAATTAGTGGAACTGTATTAATGTGTAGTTGTGAAATCTTTTTAGTTCATTCATGAGGCTTGTTAACTATCCACGTGAACACTTCACAAAAGATTCAACTGGAAACCAACTATAAGTTTGAAGATTTAAGAGCCATTAAAGATAGTTCAAAGACAAATGGAAAAAAAAAATCATTAAATAGAAAGATGGACATATATGCTCCTTCCTGTTTTTCCCCCTTCGAACTTTGAAAGAGGGAGGGGGGTGGACTAGGTTCTTGATTGACCTTTTTTCCATTTGTTTTAGCAACTTGGACGGGCCCTACTTCTTGCATTATGTACGTGGCCCACCCTAACTATTCTCGGGAGGCTTTTCTGACCCAAGATCCGAGAGACAACAAGAAGGTTATAAGTTACTGAGTGTATCTCCAAATATCCAAACTTTTACCACTATGACATTCCTTGGGGTCTTCATTGGCTATTTAGAGGCCCAGTGAGCATAAAAAGTTGGTAATAATCTAAAATAATTGGTTGCCACATTATTTCCAAATTTGCTTGCAATCTAAGACATTTGTCCAATGTTTGTTGGGTCTGATTGAAACGTTTAATCTAGCTCTCTTCACCTCTACTTCTGATTGTTATAGCTTGAAGAAAGGGAAGTTTACAATTAGTTCTCTGATGCAATTTTTTTGTGTATTCTTCTTTTATACCACAGATCTGCTTCATACTCTGATACCCATTCCAAGAAATCTGAACTTCATTGAGCATACCAGTGACATTGGATGGAAGGAGTATGCACTTTTTCTTTGACATAGATTTTAAGTTTTTGTCAATTGAGTAGTTTGAGTTCTCATTGGATAAAAAAAACTCTTAAATAAGTTTCTATGTTTGAAAAATAAGATTGTTGACAAATAGCTCGTTTATTTGGTTTCTACTTTTTCAGAAACACTTTTGAAATGTTAACCAGATTTTAAAGCAGAAAACAAAATTTTCAAGTACTACAACTTTTTAGTTTTAAAATTGTAGATTTAAAGTAACGGTTGGAAAGCAACAACACATTTTAAAAATAGATACTGGAAACATAATTATTATCAAATGAACCTCAAGGTTTTGTAAGTTTTTGTATTGATCTCCACAGAGATGTAAATGTCAAATCTTTTGATCTTTCAGGTACCAGAGAGCCAAACCAGTTATAATTGATCCAGGTTTGTACAGCCTCCATAAATCAGACGTATATTGGGTTTCGGAGAAACGGAGCATCCCAACAGCATATAAATTGTTCACGGGTAAGTGACCCCCACCCCTCCCCCCAAAACACATAACATCTCTTCTTTTTCTCTCAAACTTGTTGCTTTCTTGTTCTGTTTGGAAACCATTTCTGTTGAAAATCAATGAATATATTCAACAATCAAATTAAAGGAGGCTTCAATGAATGATGCTGATAAATGGATATTTTGCAGCTCTACCTCCTCTCGACTACAATAAGATTTAAGAAAGTATGTTTAAATCATTTTATTCTTTAAACTTCCGTGATCATGCTCATTCCTTATTTAGAATAAACATCACGTAAACACGTCTTTTGTTCATTTACCTTGTAAACACACCTTTTATTCATTTACCTCATCAACTAGTCTGTAATAGACAAATGTTGGAAACTACCTTAAATAGGTAGGAATTGGATTTTTAAGCTGGACGGTAAAATAATGAAGCTTTTAGGAGAAAGGGAAAAAATAATAAATAAATAAATAAAGGGTTGTGTTTACCAACTCTGAGCTGATATGGTATTGATTTGAATTTTGTGGATAGTAGTTTGTTTCTGGCACTGACTGACTGAGAGTCAAATTTCCTTTAGGTTCTGCATGGATGATGCTCTCTCGCCCTTTCATAGAATACTGTTTGTGGGGATGGGACAATCTCCCAAGAGTAGTCCTCATGTATTATGCCAACTTCCTCTCGTCCCCTGAAGGCTATTTTCACACCGTCATTTGCAACGCTAATGAGTTTCGCAACACCACAGTTAACCACGACCTTCATTTCATATCATGGGACAATCCTCCTAAGCAACATCCCCATTTTCTCAACCTTTATGATTTCCAACGTATGGCTGATAGCAATGCACCCTTCGCACGGAAGTTTGGCCGTGATGAACCAGTCCTCGACAAGATTGACTCTGACTTGCTGGGTTGCAATTCTGATGGATACTTTCCTGGCAACTGGTTCGATTTGTTTGGAAATAGCAGTACTTCAAGTATACGCGAAATAACAAACACCACCAATCTGAGGCCAGGACCCGGTGCCGAAAGGCTTAAGCATCTGATTGATGGTTTGTTAACAGCACCTGATTTTCACACTTCACATTGTGTGTAGCACAGATAAGCTCTGAGATTGGTGCCGGGACGAGTGGGAGAGTGTACAGTTAACGGCAGAGATCAGATAGAAAAGCTATTATAGGGAAGGGAAAGTCTCACTGCCTTTCTGGAAAACATGCTTTGGCTTAGATTCTTATATAAAGGTATAATAATTTTGTAGACAATAGTTTATTCTAATAAACGTAGTTTTTTATGATTAATCATATAGAGGTGCCATTGTATTGAGACTTGATGAATGCAATGTGCTTGGCAATTGGCTGAGTGATTAGTTTTCTTTTACATGTATCATTCAAAGAAAGAATGAACTAGTTTGAACAGATGGAACCTTAACTCTGTATTAGAGTACTATTTAACGGTTGATTCTTAGGATCTTTGTTCCTCCATTTTAAGAGAGGCCTCATAAAGGCCTGAGTTAGCTTTAAGAAGATACACCATGGCGAAACTTTTAAAATATTGCATTTTTAACCTATATGCAAAATATATAACATCCTTCTTAAAAATACCACTCTCAGCAATCAATTCCTCAAATTTCATGTCAAGTTATTGCTTATATTCGTGTAAATTATATTCGTGTTTACATTTTACGCAATTAGTTTGAATTTCCTAAAAATATATATACACACCGGTTATCTTACATTACATTTATTAAAAAGGTTTTAGTTTTCTTTTCCATAGTGTTGTATAAAAATAGAACTGCTACCATGGAAGACGATGATTACGATGGAATAAAAGATAAAACTGAAAAAATGCCTCTAAAGCACCTGAGACACCTTACGTCTTCAAATTAAATAAACCGTTTTAAAGACTAAAACAGTTAACTTTAAGTGACTAAACTAATATTGTTGGAGATCTATGTTAACTCTCTATTCGCTTAAGGCGGTTGTGAAAAAATTTGTTGTCACCAAATTAGCCTTGACATCTGATTGTGACGTCAAGAATTTCTACATAATATTTTATTTCCTTATTTAGTTATTTCCTATTGATATTTTTTGTCAAATATCTTTCTTTATTGAAGCGGTGACCTTTATTTCGAATTTCGTCAATGTTTTCTTTTATTGACATCGTATTATAAAAGGTGATTTATGGTGATTATCAGGGTTGTTGTCTGTATTTTGAATAGGAATATTTTGTTCTTAGTGGCTACGTTGATCAACTATGTGAATTGTTCGTTGCTCTTGTATTTCCGCTGTGCATCCTAGTTGCTCTGTGAAAGTAAGACTTTTAAAATACTTGTTTTAGAGGGATCCTAAAGCGTTTCTACAAAGAAATGTTTCTCGGTCTTAGGGGGAGCCTATGATGCCATTCATTGAGAAGGGAGTTCTCACTACTTAGGGAAACATAAGTTTTCACGTGAAGGGAGTTCACTAAGTTAAGTGAAAGATAATCAAGGTGGGAGGGAGTCTCACTTGCTGTTGAAGACAAAATCATTCACTGATATTATTGCACTTAAGGGGAGCCTAAGCAATCTTGAGACGGAGTCTCACATTTATGGGGAGCCTAGGTGACCATCACTGTTAAGCTAAGCAAGAGTCACTACATAAGTGGTTATTTTACATATAAGTACTTTAATCACTTGACAACTTAATATTAGTGAATTATCTTTCTTGGGCACGCTGCCCCCTACCACCGAACTGTGTTACCAACTATTGTGTTCAATTACTCTTCACTTTGTGTTGATTTATTTGGATGTTAGAATGTTTGTCTGTGCTTTCTATTTAACATCCGTACTTGAGTGACAAGTCATCTCACAACTTTTTTAAATATTTAAACAAAATAAAAGTTTAACTAATACAAACATTTTCAAGGTTTAGGGGTAAAACCATGATTTAAATGCACACGTGTCATTTTATACATAATATCAATTTAAAAGCTATTCTCAATTAATAAATAAAATTTTAAAACACACACACAAACAGTGAATTTTCCTCTCGCCGGAATTTTGCAGGGATGAGGATTGAAATAGGAGTTGATGAAGGGTACGAGAAGTCTTCCTTGTCCCCACCCTGCCTCGTGGACACCTCTAATATTGATTACCATCGAGCTAAGCTTACTTTGACCGTTAGTATTAATATTTATTTATGTAAAATAGTGAAACTTCAAATTGGTAAGGTAAAAAAACCAATAAAGAAAAAAATGGACAAATTGCAAAAACCACCCCGAAATAGTGAAACTTAAAGGAGACGTTTGATCCACTTAGTGTGGTTAATAAGTTTGGAGTTAATGAGTTAGAGTTAATAAAAGTTTGTGTTTGGGGTGTTATAATTATTTGATAATTGTAAAAAGTAAATTAAGAGGAGTAGATGAAGTTACTCTTGTGAAAAGTAGAGATCTAATAAAAGTTTCTCTATTTCTAAATAACATGCATATATGAGTTATAATATTTTAAAAACATGTTATATAATCCTTTAAAAATATGTTGTTTGTACGAAGTTTCTACGTGTTTCGTGAAATTGAATTTGAGGTTCAATCTCTAATACTTGGTTATTTGATTATGGATTTTGATTGTTGGGAAAATTATAGCTATTTAGAGCAAAATTTTTTTACCGTTCAAATTGGGCCAAAATAATTAATTTGATTAAACGGTGAAAACAAAGACACATGACATCTTAATCCTCCACCTCCGTCCCATATCCCGCACTTACCACCATCTCCAGCGTTCAACTCTCTTTGGACCGTCCGATTTCTTCAACTCTCTTCCAGTACTGTTTTTTGGACCGTCCGATTCCTCCAACTCCACGGCGCCGCTTTTGTTTCACACACCTTCTTCCGAAAAACCCCATTGAGTATAACAACTAGGGCTTATGAGCAGGGTTTACCGAACAACTTTGCGTCTTTAAAAATCGTCCTGCATTTTCCCGCGCTCCAGCTTCCAAGCCCCTTCTTCTACTTCTTCTTATTCCCCTTTTTGCGGCAGCTTCCGAGTTCTGCTCTACTTCCAGTGCATCCCACATGATGTCCGCCAAGCAGAACCTCCACATTATCGAGTCGGCGCTCTTTGGTCCTTCCCCTCCGTCGCCGGCTCAGAGGGTCGAGCTCTTACACGCCATTCACAATTCTATACCTGCTTTCCGGTCGCTGCTTCAGTTTCCTGTACGTATGACTTTGTTCTTCTCCATTTCCTGAACTGGGTCTGTGACATTTTTGTGATTTATTATTAGCTTGGCTTTGTCTGTTGGTGTTCTGATTTTGTTGAATTTTGGGTTGTAGCCTCCCAAAGCTTCAGACCGTGCACAAGTTCAATCTAAAGAAGTCAGGCGACCGGATTCTTCAACAATAACGCTCGATGATCAGGACGTCGAAATTGTAAATTCTTCCTCCATCTGTTTTTTGTTTGCCCGGGTTGTCAATCAGATTAGTCTATGACCTGGGTTGTCATCGAATTTAGATTTGGGTGCTTATTTTTCTTACTCGACCATAGTAGACAAATACTAGTTTAAGTAGTTAGCCTTCTTCATCTCCTTCTTCAACTTTGGTTTGGTGGGTGACATTCTACAATTGTATCAATGAAGTTTCATTAACTATGAACGAGACGAACGAGACTTGGTTCAGTTCCTGCAGCATTTGTTGAGGATCCCACATGAAAAGATGAAAATAATATTTTTTTTTCTTTGCTTTTGCTTTTGTTTTTGTTTTTGTTTTTTGTTTTTTTTTTCTTTTTTTTTTTTTTTTAATTTTGAAGAAAATTTTCATTGATTAAATGAGATGATGCAAAGAATACGAAAGGAGTCCCAATGGTCTTTGAGATCCAAAAGATCTTATGACCTCTAAAAGATACAAACTACTCCTATCACAACCAATCGGTTTTGAGATGGAACCCATGTTTTTCTAATATGGTATTAGAGCCCATAAAATCCAAAGGGGTATTTGGTCAAAGAAAGAGAAAAATTGGGATCCAACTCAAGAATGGTGAACCCAAAAACGGTACTATCTTGAGGGGCATGTTGAGGATCTCATGTTAAAAAGATAGGTAGACCTCACAATCTTTAAAAGATACATGGACTTCTCATTCCATTGCCAATTGATTTTGAGATGGAACCCCATGTTTATCTAATCATATTCCAAGTATAATTATGTTGACTCTCCCAAACTAATCCTGGATGTAAAAGAAATGAATGTTTCAAAACTCTTTGGAACTAGAAGATGCGTTTAATTAAACTGGTCCAAAACAACCATCATGGGTTGGCCTAGTGGTAAAAAGGAGACATAGTCTCAATAAATAACTAAGAGGTCAAGGGTTCAATCCATGGTGGCCACCTACCTAGGAATTAATTTCCTACAAGTTTTCTTGACACCAAAATGTTGTAGGGTCAGGCAGGTTGTCCCGTGAGATTAGTTGAGGTGCGCGTAAGCTGGCCCGGACAACTCATGGATATAAAAAAAAAAAAAAAAAAAACTGGTCCAAAACCTTGTCTAATTGCAATGTGATGTTAGGTTTCCTTATGAGGTTAGTTAGCTAGGTGAGAATCAAGAAGTTGTCAACCCCTTTTCCTTCTTAGATATGTCTACGCATTGTGGTTATTATTGTTCTACTCCAATAAGAAATCATGCTTTAATTGAGAATTATTAAAGAATATACAAAGATATACAAAAAAGCAGCCAACTTCGGAGGACTATAAAAAGGGGCTCCAATCCAAAAAGCATAAGATGTAATTGGCAATTACAAAAGACATTAGCTGCCGAGGCCCAAATCAAGGTATTTAATGATTAATCTTACCACCTCCCATGACTTATCCACAGACCTCTCACCTCCTCCCAAAATTCTGCAGTCTGCTCAAGCCAAACCCTCCAAATAATTGCAACAAAACAAGTCTACCACAAAAATCTGCCCTTCTCCTTGTAGGGGCCAAGATTGAATCTCTTCCATCATTGCCCAATAGTCCCTGCTCCTCTGCAAAAGAGTCTCCAACAAAAAGTGGGACAAAAGTAAACTAGGAAACTGGCAACTTCAAAGGATATGGTCAAGATATTCTGTTACTCCTTTACAAAGGGAACGCCATGAAGGCCCCAAAAATTAAGGGGAGTGTTTTTGGTCATGGCTTATTGTATTAACACACCATGTGAAACTTGCCTGATCTAGGACTTAACCTTTTTGAGAATCTTTGATCTCTAGAGCAAGGAAAAAGAGGGGTAGTGGGGCCCAAAGAATATGGAAGAGAAAGCTAGAAGAGAACCTTTGAGAAGGACGTGGGGTTTAAAAACAAAAACCCCTCCTCTCAAAAGAGAAAGCAAGGATGACAGCTCCAATGACTCCTTATTCATAAGAGGATGACCGATTGATAGTAGAAGACTCCTCCAAGGAAGCCAGAATTAAAGCCATTGAATGCAACCTCATATCTAAAAGGTGGTATAGACGGGGGAATAATTACAAAGAGGTTTTTCACCCACCCTTGAATCCTCCTAAAAAATGATATTTGAGTGATCCCCAATAGAATGTTTCAAAAACTAGGAGAACAAAGGAAGAATTGACGAAGTAGCTTTTTAGAAGATTTCTTAAGCATAATTCTAGAACCCACCTAAAAGTGTGAGAACCATGTGTTAAGAAATAAAGTGGAGCCCAAAACAAACACACCCACGCTCACGCTGAAATTTTTATATGTTGAAGCATTTCACGCATTTTGTTGTTGGGCCCATTTTGGGTTAAAAGGACCTATTGGACGAGATCTTCAATGGAAGTGAAGATTTTTATGTTTAATATTTTTGATTGGTTTTAGCAAGTAGAAGACTCTCCTTTGCTACTGCAATTTTGAATCTACACAAAGGCCGAGAACAATGTGTGTTTTCTCTTTTCGATTTGTGATTTTCATTTATCGTTTATCCCAAGCTATTGGTTGTGGTTCTTGGAAGTCGATAGCTTTTGTTGGGCTATCTGAGGGTCCATATTTAGTGCAAGTTTAAGGGTCTTTTGTGATAGGAGAACCTGTTGTTGCAGAAGTCTGGACATAGTTCCAAGGTTAGGAGGAACCAATATATTTTTTGGTATCATTTTATTCTCTTTAGTTGTGACTTGTCTGATTCAATGTTATAGTATTTTAATATTCTGCAATTTTAATAGTATTCATCTTTCTCCCACCACCATACAATACTCACCATGATCCTATGCCACAAAGCCTTAGGCTCCTCAAAGAAATGCCACAACTAGTTAGTAAACAAGGTCTTGTTTTGCAATCTTAGGTTGCCAACACAAAAACCATTGACTTCACGGATTGGGAAAGCATTCTCAACTAAGCGTGACCCACTCCTTCCCGTAAAAAAATCCTCATATTTTTTTTTCCTTTTAATAAAAATAATAAAATAGATTTTTGCTCATTGATGCAAAGATCTTAGAGAGTAGGGGTGTGCATTGGTTGGGTGGCGTCGGTTATGAGCTCAAATCGATGCCAAAAATTGACAGGTCAATGGTATTTGGTTTTGGACGGGTTTGTAGCGCTGACCGACAGACCATAGTAGCGATTGGTCAGTTTTAGTTAGTTTATGAGAAAAGAGACGAAGAAGGAAGAAGAAAAGAAAGATTTTGCTTTCATCTTTTGGAGGTGTGAAGAAGAGAGGAAGGGAAGGCGGAAGAAGAAAGAAGAGGGAGTGGAGAAAACACAAAGAGAGAGGAAGAGTGAGAAACGAAGAAGAAAGAGGGAAAATAACGGAAAAAGGAAGAAAAGAAACTCACCTAGGGTGGCAGTGGCAGCTGGGAGGAAGGGAGTAAAGAGAGATTAGAGAAAAGGGGGAAGAAGAAGTGGGTGAGGAAAGAAAAGAGGGGAAAGGATAGAAAGAAGGGAAAATGTGGAGTGGGGAGTCATAGGGAGAGGGGAGAGTAGGGAAGATAGGCATTTGTTTTTATTTGTTTATTAATTATTATTTTTTTAAAAATTATTCGGCTGATTGGTCGGTTTGAGTCTTTTTTTGGCTTGCCAACCGACCGTTTGGTTTTGCATATTATAAAACCAACTCCAACCAAAAAATCACACAATAAACCGGCTGACCAAAGTCAGTTTCAGTTGATTGGCCTAGTTTTTAGGTCTCTTTTGATCACACCTACTAAAGAGGGAAAGGTTGTAGATAGGGATTCTAGTAAAGATTGCTTGGATCAGGGCAAAAGATTCATCTCACAACCCAATAAGACTCACATTTAACACCCATAAATCAACTTTTACCTCTTTATCCTTAGACTCAGACATGGACTCAAAGAAAGACAAACTGTTTATATTAAGAAAAGATCTACTATCCAATAACAGAAGAAAAGGGCATTGTCTGCAAATTGAAGATGAGACAAATGACGACCCCCTCCTCCCTCTTGGAACCTCTCAATACTCCCTTTTCTCACTCCAGTGAAACCAACCTACTAAAAACGTCCACCACTGAAATGAAAAATGGCTCTAATTTTATGTATTGCATTATTTCTCAAAGTTATATGAATGTTAAAGCAAGATTTTTTCCTATTTTTCGTTAATGTGATATGATTCTTATGTTATTGGCATTATCTAATTTCACTCACGTTTGTTTCTAGACTTTAAAATTGAGCGATGACCTCCATCTGAATGAAATAGATTGTGTGCATCTACTTGTTGCTGCACATCAAGAGGTATACCTCTCTCTCTTATTCATTTACTTGTTATCATATTTCATGTGAGCTTTACTTGTCTCCCTTTCTATTACTTATTTTTCTTGTTCTTCATAGTGGGATTTAACAGAACGAGATCCTTCAGAGATTTTCCGTCTTGCAGCAGGGCTTTGGTATACAGAGAGAAGAGATCTAATAATGTCACTCCATACACTACTGAGGGTATCTATGTTATCAATTTTTATACCCTAATTTTGGGTCATGCAATCGTGTTTTCCCATGCTTACTGTAGATTATATTCTTTCATTTTCAGGCTGTTGTACTCGATCCGGGATATGAAGTTGGCCTTATATCTGATATCCAAAGACACCTAGAAGATCTTGTTAATAGTGGGCTAAGACAACGATTGATTACTTTGATAAAGGTTGGTTCTTCATGGGCTCTCTTTTAGGCTATGCCATATATGTAAACCTTCCGCTGAAGCTTGGAATCATGTTACTACTTACTATTACTATCATGCTATAACATCCAAAGACGCCTAGAAGCTTGGAATCGTCTTCAGCCCTTGGTGGCCCCAATACTAATATTATGATTTTGAAACAACTGTTTTGTTTTTAACTTGCAGGAATATGCCAATATTTATCATTTGTTCCTTAATTGAAAATTTCCAAAAAATGATTTCAGTCGTTTAGTGTTAAGAAATGTACTATGTTCATTTGGTCTTTAGCCTTTGATGGACTCCACACAAATGGTATGATTAAAAAATGGAATTCTAATTGGTGCTTCTTGTGCTGAAGTAACCAAGATGACACTGTTAATCTAGTCTGTTTCTGCCCAGAAGTGGCTTTTCTGGAGTCCAAGCTTTTCGAGGCCTTCAAACTTAGTTGGACCTTTCCCAACTTAGATGGTAATAGGGTGGTTCTGGCAATAGAAGAGCAAAGACTCAATACTCATGGAAAGGTTTAATTGTTTAATTTCTAATTTTGATTAGGAACAATTTTATTGATGTATTTGAATTACAAAAAGACGGGAGAAAAACCCAAATACAATAGAGTTGCAAGAAACTTCTCCAATTGTGCAAAAATGTAGATTGACTATGAAGATTGAGTATATGGGGAGTCGGGACCATGGGAAGGTTTCGTTGGTCCATGCTTTTGGTGCTCTTCTGTAAAATGTTTGGTCGGAATACAACTGAAGAATCTATTTGGAAAGATATGTTCTGTTTTTAAATCCAATAACTTTTGTGATCAAATATAAATATTTTCACGACTATTTTCAGTAAAAGGTTCCATCTTTCTTATTTCAGGAACTTAATCGAGAAGAACCAGCTGGTTTGGGTGGACCTAGCTGTGAGCGTTACCTTCTTGATTCCAAAGGTGCTCTTGTTGAGCGTCGGGGCGTGGTTAGTCGGGAAAGACTAATACTGGGACATTGTCTTGTCCTTTCTATTCTTGTTGTTCGAATAGGTAAACTGTGGTCTTTTTTGAATTGTTTGACGCAGTTGGTAGCACGTTGAAGGTTAATTAAGAGTGTTGATAAGACTCACTGTCTTGCCTCATGTGGTGCTTGCTAGTAACATTTGATTGTTCAAGATGCATGTCTTCCTCCATAGACATAGTCACTGTGGTAGGGTACCTGCTTCATTTTAGATGAAGAGCTTTGGGTAAAATGATTTGATAGTATCTCCTTTCTTTTTATATGTATTTTTTCTGTGAATGGAACTTAGTTAAAAATGTGTGAAATGATAATATCTCCTTTCTCTTTAATCCTTTTTTTCTCCTAGCAGATAAAGACACCAATTACCATCTTAAAGGTTGATGGTATCCACATCCTGTAATTGTTGGACCCAAAAAAATTGTTTTATCGTATGAAACACAAGTTAATCAAAGCATAATATATGGATAAGTAATATGTCAAGAAACTCACTTAATGAAGAAGAAGGTTCAGTTAAAAATCTACAAGAAAGCATTTTGGCCTTTGCAGACAATTAAGGATATGAGAACTCCATGATTTCCCTTTTATTAGGTCCAAAGGATGCGGGAGATCTCTTTTCTGTTTTAAAAGACTGCGCCGCTGAGCTTAACGAGACCAAAGCTCCTATAAAGCTTCAGGCACGTTAATAATTCTTCTTTCATTTTTTAGGTACCCTTCAATTTTTTATTAATGTAGAATCTAAAAAAAGACCCACTAGATACATTTTCTTCTTCTGTTTTTCATTACTTTGCTTTCTCATAGTGCATGTATTTTCTTTTTGCAGATTGTATTTAGTCTCCTTTTCTCTATCATTATTGCCTTTGTGTCAGATGCTTTGAGTGCAGTTCCAAATAAAGCATCTGTATTGTCCAGTGACGCTTCTTTTAGACATGAATTTCAGGATAACGTGAGTTTATCAAGATAGTCCTGTCACTTCCCCGTTTGATACATACATGCATTTTGTTAACATTTTGAGGGAGCTTGTAATCTTGGTTTAGGTGATGGCTTTGGGAAATGATCCAACAGTGGAAGGATTTGTTGATGCTGTAAGGTTTGCTTGGACTGTTCATTTGCTGCTAATACATGACATGGTTGATGCAAGAGAAGCCATTCCCAGTGCTTCTCCAAAAGATTTGGATCACCTACAATCGTGCTTGGAAGTTATTTTTTCCCATAATGCTTTCCAGTTTTTACTTCAAGAAGTTATACAGACTGCAGCTTACCAGGTCGGCATTTTTTTATGTTTAGAGTATTTTGCAAGAATACAGTTCTTCTTATTGTTCTCTTCTCATTCTATAAAAAAAAACTGTTCTCTTCTCATACAAATGTACAGCCCTAGTCCTAGATATAAAGGATGAGAAAAGCTAAAAAAGGAAATGACCTAACGGTAACAGAGAAAAAAAAAAAGAAATAAAAGTAAGAATTCGATTCTTATCAATGGTCGACAGAGAGGTAGGATTTGTGCATTAAGAGGGCTTAGATGGACCCTCTCTCGCCGTTCCTTTTCTTGATTGCGGTGGATGTTTTAAGTAGGATCATTTTGAAAGTTTGTTTGTTTATTTTTTGTTTAATTTTATTTTTTTTATAAAATGGAAACAAGCGTCTTCCTTGATATAATGAAATGAAACTAATGTTCTTGAAGGATCATAGGATCATTTTGAGAATTGTGGGGTCTAATGTTCTTGAAGGCTTTGTGGTTGGCAACGGCAACATTCCTCTTTCTCAACTTCAATTTGTCGATGATACCCTTTTCTTTTGCTCGGTAATGAGGAGTCCTTTGTCAATCTAAATACTTACCTTGCATTTTTTGAAATGATATTGGGTTTGAGGATAATGAAGGGTAAGTATCATCTTCTGGGTCTGAAATATGTGCTAGATAATCAGACCCTTGGAGCAAAATTGTTGGGATGGTTTTATTTGGAACCCGATTCTTTGTGGGCTGTGGCATAAGGTTATTGTGCGTAAATTTAGTCCGCCCCTTTTGAATGGACCTTGAATGGGGTTAGTGACACTTCCAGGTCTCTGTGGAGAGGGATTGCTGGAGAGTTCCTTCTGAGGTTTCAATTCTTTTGTTGTTAGGTTGGGGATGGGAGGAATATACTATTTTGGGAAGATTGGTGGTTGGGTGATAGTCCCCTCTGTTATGCTTTTCCTCGTTTCTATCATCCGTCTTCTTTGAAGGATGCTTTGGTGGTTGATGTTTTGGTTCAGCCTTAGCCCCCTCTTTGGGGTTTTGTCATTTGTTATCTATTAAGGCAACGAGAGATATTGTGGGGTTTTTTTCTTTGCTGGGGGAGTTTCAGTGCATCGGTTTTTCCTTGGGAATCTTCAAGGTTTTTTCCTGTTATTCTTTCTTCCTTTGTCTTGTTAGCCTTTCGCCCTTCAGAAAGTCGGTTTTTGCCTTGAGTGGAGGATGGAAGTTTTAAAAAATGTGAAATTTGTCTTGCAAGTTCTCCATGGTAGGATGAATACTTTGGACAGGGTGTCTAGGAAGATGCCTAATTTGATCGAGTGGTGTTGCATTCTTTGTAAAAGGGATGCTGAGGACCATGCTCATACCCTTTTTGTGACTTTGCTTATGATGTGTGGACTTGCTCCTTTGTTGAGTATGGGCTTGATTTGGCAAGACATCACTGTTGCAGAGAAAATGATATGGGAATTCCTTATTCATCCTCCATCTAGGGAGAAAGGTTTTTTTTTTTTTTTTTTTTTTTTAATGGCTAATGGGGGTGTGTGCTTGTGAGGTCTTTGGGATGAGAAGATTCTTTTGATATTTTGTTCCTTGTTAGGTTCCATGTTACCTTACGGGCATAATACAAAGGGTTTTTCTTTTTTTTTTCTTTTGGTTGTAATTACTCAGTTTTATCTTGCTTGGTTTGATTGAAGGTTTTTCTTTTAGGCAGCCTCTACAATTTGTGGGATTTCTTTCTTTTTTTTTTTTTTTTTTTGTATGCCCTTATATGTTTTTTCCAATGAAATCTTGGTTGTTCATAAAAAAAATAGAGACTTCCATTTATGATATTGATTTCCCATCGCAAAACGGAAAGCTGTATGAACCTGTATGCAATGCAACATCCCATACAAAACTACCTTTCCTATGAACATCTCTCTCTCGAATTTCAAGGTTTCACCTGATCACCTCTGACATATCCAACATACAAATCCCTAAGAACGTTTATAAAGCCCTGAAAGACACCAATTGGAAGATGGCTGGAATGGATGAAGTAAGGTTATTACTTATTAGGTGCTAATACTTGTTACGTATTTTTATTTATTTTAAGGTGTACTAGTGGGAAGGGCTTGAGATATTTGGAGATATTAAGAATAACTTAAAACCGTTCTCTCTTGGGATAAAAATGTTGTGTTAATATTTTTTGATAGATCTTTTGTTATATTGTTTTTGGCTGCTAATATCATCTATTTGTTATGTTGGCAGAATGATGATGAAGACATGATCTATATGTACAATGCTTATCTGCACAAGCTTGTTACTTGTTTTTTGTCTCATCCTCTGGCCCGGGACAAGGTCAGTTAGGAGATTTCCTCCAAGATTTTCACAGCTTTCTAGTTTGATTTTGGCATTGCTGTATTCCTTTGTTAAATTAGCTTTTGATTATTTTGCATTAAAGCTATATAGGTTAGAATTAAAACAATTTATTACCTAGCAAGTGCATGAGTCTGTGTCTAGTTTGCTTGCTTTACTTGGTTGTAGTTGGACCTAATTGATAGTCCAAATTAATATTTTTGAGTGTCCGAATTAGAGCCATAAAATCAAAATTTTAGAGACATGTTGTTATGTGTGTTTGTGTTTTTTTTTTCAATATATATATGGGAAACAACTTTCATTGAGAAAAAATGAAAGAATACAAGGGCATACAAAAAACCATCCCACAAAAGAAAGGAACTCCCTTTATAAGAAGGGACTCTAACTATGCAAAATAACTCCTGTAGAGTAGTTACAAAAAGCCTTCGAAACTGAAGCCCACAAAGAAACATGAAAATGAACGAGAGACCAAACCTCACTAAATCCCTCTCCATTCCTCTAAAAACCTTACTATTGCGCTTTCCACACAGAACCCATAAAATAGCGCACACCCGAACACACCAAAGAAAGTGACCCTTCTCCACATGAGGCAAGTTGAGAAGAGACTCCTCGATCAAAGCACAAACATCTATGTGCCGAGCAACCACAATGCCAAACAACTGATGTTTAGAGCATGCTTTTTCTTTAACCATTTTACTTGATGTCATCCCATATTCTCATTTGAAGTTAAATAAAGAAAATGATTACTTTCTTCACAATGACATGGTACACGTGGATTAGAATCCAACCACAATGAACTACCTATACAAAAACGAAATAGAATCTTGTATGGATAACTGTGTATTATTACATTATATAAAGAAGGTAAATATCCTTATCTCATAAGTGATCATAGGACCTCCTAGAAAATCTAATTTCTATAAACCTTGGATAGGGATGTTTCCTCTCTTGGATGTAGTTATTGGAATAAGGCTCTTGTTTGTTTTGAGGAGATGCCTCGCTCTGCAACCCCATTTTGAGATAGCATATCAACACGACAGGATTGATGAAGAATTCCATGTGCACCTACATAAGAGCCTGAGAGGATGAGAGAAATATTCCTTATCATTTTTACTTCGTAGGACTCTATGGGGACAATTAAATTGAGTTCAAATTTCAACATGGAAGTTACGAAAATGAGAAAGCAACCAAGAATGATTTTTCGTTAAATATAACCAAGTTACAAAATATTGATCTTGGACTCGATAAGTCAAGGACTCCAAACATTAGAATGAACTAACTAAAATGGAGCACTACCTTGTTGATTGATTCTTGGATATAAACTTAGGTGATGACATGTATACACCGACTTATCTCACCATCTAAAGAAGACAAATGGTGAAATTGGGGATGCGGCTCTCCAACATTGAGATGGATGAATGACCCAAACAAAATGGAAGATGACACACTGGAGCATGTGATAGTTATAGTAGGTATTTTTGGTTCAAAGATGGAGAGACCTCTAGATTCACTCTTCTTACGTAAGGCCTTGAAATAAGTAATAACTAGGAAAGAATAAAACATAATAGTTAAGGTCTTTAAATTATCGTGCCGAGTGAGGTATGACCAAACCACATACTTAAAAGGAAAAGGGCAGAGCGACGAACACACGCATGTAAGATGGAGGAGATTACGGTGACACATGCGCCCACACATGTCAGCGCGTGGGAACAACGATAGGAGTTTGTGGTGTCTCATGAGCCTCACACGCTGATTTGATGCTTACCTGCTTTTAAGCTTAGGCTAATTGGCAACTGAGCTCCCTTTTTGGGCTGGGTAGTGACGAGAAAATCAAAATTTCGATCAAAATTTTGATGGCCACAATAGCAACAAATTGGGGTTTAGGGAGGACAAGTTCACAAAACCCAAGGTGGAAACCAAAACAATCTTGACCCCAAACCTACTGGTTCACAAAACTCTTATGGTTGATAAACCTAATTTCCCTAGAAAAAGACCTAGTTGTTTGATAGCATGTAAATACTAGGTTTGAGGGAATGATTCAACTATTCCATTAATTGAAGAGTTGTATATATAGATAAGAGGACAAGGTTAACCTAAGTCAATAAATGTAAAAAGATGAAGGACAATAAGTTTACAACATTTATATATAATAATACAAGTTACAACTATACCAATATAAGCACTCTATCCCTATAAATAATGGGAATTCTTTGTAAAAATATATTGTGTTGAGTACTCATGCCAAAGAATGTGGTTCTACTCATACTTGTGTGTTTATGTAGATGCATTTCAATAAAGACAGGTTAACCCCCTTAACAATTATCATCATTCATTTCTTAGGAGAAGTTTAATTTAAGGTAATTGGTTTTTTATGGTATGAAGGTGAAAGAGTCAAAGGACCGAGCCATGCACACGCTTAGTCAGTTTCGTGCTACTGGGTCAAAAGATTTCATGCATGATGGTGATTCAAGTTTGCATCAAGCTAGCAATACTTTTCCTTCACCTTTTGTCTCACTTTTGGAGTTTGTTAGTGAAATTTACCGGGTAAGCTTTGATCGAAGTATTTAAAAGTTTTAAGATGTTGATCTGACTGATATGAATTAGGTTTGATTATTGAGCTTGAATTTCTTGCAATCTGTTCAGAAAGAGCCAGAACTGTTGTCAAGCAATGATGTCTTGTGGACATTTGCAAATTTTGCTGGGGAGGATCATACAAATTTTCAAACGTTGGTGGCATTCTTGAATATGCTGAGTACCTTAGTATGTGACTGTGCTCTCTTAGGACTTAGTTATTACACAGCTCATCATTTTTTCCCATGAGAATTTACTTTACTATAATTTACTATAATTATTATCCTACATGCATTTCAGGCTTGTAACGAAGAAGGTGCTTCAAGGGTTTTTGAGTTACTTCAGGGAAAAGCATTCCGGTCTGTTGGATGGACCACCTTATTTGATTGTCTATCAATTTATGATGAAAAATTTAGACAATCCCTCCAAACTGCTGGGGCCCTGTTACCAGAGTTTCAGGAAGGTGATGCAAAAGCACTTGTTGCATATTTGAATGTTCTTCAAAAGGTAATAGTGTTAATACTATATTGGTTGTAAACTTTTATTCCCTTTCCCTTGCACACTTCTCTGGGATTGTTTTTGAGTTGGATTTCTCAATCCATGACTATAGTTTTTGTGGAGTTTCATTTGCATTCTACTTGCTAACTATATGTCATTAGTATGATTATCTAGCAAGTAGAATGCAAACGAATACGACAATTGTAGTCACGGATTAAGAAGTCTTAAGCGCAAGGGATTTAGATCCTATTAGTAAAAACAAAATGATCAAGCAAAATGTTTAGGATTGGAGTTACGTCTTATTATGTTGAATTGGAGGTTCTTTTTGTAGAGTTAGGTGCATTTTCACTCCTTTTTGAGTTTGTATTCTTTAATAATATTTGTGTTTTTTATTCAATCAATGAAAAGTTGGATTTTGTTGAAGATCAAAGTGGACTGCATCTAGATTTACACTGTTTCTTTCCTCTTCAAATTCAATATTCCTACCATTAGAGCATGGTCTTGACATGCTTTATCTCTAGAGGGAACTCTTCTTTTTTACTTTAATATGGTTTACATGCATGTTTGGTTTTGCTTAGAAAACCCAGCTTTTCTTGAGAAGATTGGATGGTTACAGTAGGGCCTATAAAAGAACAGCTTGGAAGAGCCATCCAGATTCTAAGCTAACTATATGAGCAAAAGACTCCAATCGATAGGAACGAATAATCCAAATAGAATATGGTATAGATTTCATTGTTCTTTACTGATCATCTTCATTGTTTGGTTTCTGGTGAACTCCAGGTTGTGGAGAATGGGAATCCTGTTGAAAGAAAAAATTGGTTTCCTGAGATTGAACCGTTGTTCAAACTTCTTAGCTATGAGAATGTTCCTCCTTATCTGAAGGTTAGTTGTGATTTTCTTTTTTACATTTTTAGTAAAACTGTCAAAGTATGTTGCACAAGATTTATCATATTTTTGGTGTTAGATGCTTCAATAGATTTTTTAAAGATTGTTTTGATCAAGCTTTTGATGATAATGTAGGGTGCTTTGAGAAATGCAATTGCATCCTTCATTGACGTCTCTTCTGAGTTGAAGGATATAATTTGGCGCTATCTTGAGCAGTATGATTTACCTGTCCTTGTTGCATCCCATATTCAGAATGGTACAAAGCCCATTACTTCTCAGGTTAGTTATTTGTCAGATGGTCCTTTAAGATATGTAAAATATTTCAGAAATTAAATTCTTCAATATCTGGCTCCATTTTCTTGTTTTGTCAAGCATTGTTATAAGTTATAAAATTGATTTTTTAGGAGGTGCTACCAGGAGGTTTTTGTTGCTAGCGTGGATAGTTAGCAGACTCATAATCACTTAATGAGAATATATATGGCACATACTTGTTTCTGTGGTTTTCTCCTGATTTTATTTTAATGAATTGTTTCTTTTACCAAAAAATATACTCGTTTTTGTGTTTTGAAGCAGTTGAGGGGAGTTTGATTTTGCAGGTTTATGATATGCAATTCGAGTTAAATGAAATTGAAGCGAGACAGGAGAGATATCCATCAACAATATCTTTCCTTAACCTGTTAAATGCTCTCATTGGTAAAGAAAGGGATCTAAGTGATAGAGGGCACAGGTAATGTTTTTGGTTTATAATAGAGATTTGACTCTTCTTCATTGAAGTTTATTGTAAGTTTTGAAAGTTTTCTTGCAGATTTGTTGGAATATTTAGGTTCATTTATGATCATGTTTTTGGGCCATTCCCTCAACGAGCCTATGGGGATGCTGCCGAGAAATGGCAGTTGGTTGTTGCTTGTCTTCAACATTTTATCATGTGAGTGATGGGTTCAAACTTTAAAATTGAAGTTTTTGATTGTGTTTATCGGCTTTCAATTGTGGTCCATGCTGCTTTTTGTTCTTTTTGATAGTTCCCTCATTTTGTATTATCATTAAGTCAAGGCCTTTATGTCATTTCTAGTAGTTTATAGATTATTTAAACTCTTATTCCTTAAAAAGATAAGGTAGGGAGGGTTAAAAGAGAATGGGTAGGGACGATCAAGGATTTTAGGCCAGTTAGCCATGTTTATAAAATCCTTGTTAATAGGGTTGGCAAAAAAACCCGCGGGGACGAGTCCTACCCATTCTCTCGGGGATGGGGGTCAAATCGGGGACATTCTTCGGGTATCTGTATGAGGATTGGGCGGGTATCCTTGCCCCGGCCCCAACCCCGACCCCGCCCCGATTTATCCCCGACCACCTGTTTATATATAAATATTTAAAAATATATAAATATGTCTCGCTCTCACTCTCTCGCTGTCTTGCTCTCACTCTTTTGCTGTCTCGCTCTCACTGTCATTCTCTTGCTTTCTCGCGCTCTCGTTTTCTCGTTCTCTCGCTCTCGCTCGGGGAAACCCTGCCCCCGTTCCCGTCGCTCTATCTCGGGGAAACAATCTCCATCTTGCTCGCTCTCGGGGAACTCCCACCTGCCCTGCCCCGCCCCGTTGCCAACCCTGCTTGTTAATGTTTTAGCTTATAGAGTAAGGAAGGTCCTCTCTAAACCATCTTCGATTTCTAAGGTGCCTTTATTGTAGGAAGGCATATTCTAGATTGTAGAAGTGGTAGCTGGCAAGCAGGAGAATGTTTTCTTCAAGATAGATTGTAAAAAGGCTTACTCTTTTGTTGTTATGTTTGTTTCTACTTTATGTTTGGTCCTATTTTGTTTTCAAGTATCTTGATATGTTTGAGCATTAGTCTCTTTTCATATTCTTAACGAAAAGTCATATCCTTTTTAAAAAGAAAAAAAAGCTTATGACCATGAGGATGGAGACTGTTTGTATAAAGTTCCTCCGAAGAATGATTTTTGTTATAAATAGGGATCATGGTCCATGTAAGTTCCTTGGAAAAATACTTTTTTTATAAAGTTCCTTGGAAAAATGATTTATGGATATGGAACTGCATTAAGACAGATAAGTATCTTAACCTGATTAATGATAATCTAAGAGGTAGAATTTCTACTTCAAAAGGCTTCAGATAAGGTGATTGTCCCTTCCCTTTCCTTTTTCTTTTGGTCATGGATATTTAGAGTATTGTGGTTTTGAGAAATGTGGAAAGCACATTGTTGAAGAGTTTTGAGTGGGGATGGATCATTTTTTGTTCATGTACGGAAGAGTCTTTTATAAATCTCAACTTATCTTCTCATTGTGTCTGTTTCTGGTTTAAAGATGGGAGAGGGAGCAAATGTATTGTTTTAGACTTGGAATGTGATCCTTTTAAGATAATCAAGTTGGGAATCTTTCGTGTTTTTTGAGGTAGGATTTTTTCGTTTTTACTTGGATATCCCTTTCAAAGGACCCTAATTGCTTTTTGTTTTGGGATTTGTAGTGGAAAAGATGCATAAGTGTTCCTCTTGGAAGATAAGCTTTTTCTTTAAGGGGAATAGACTAACTCTCATCTAGTTTGTTTTGAGTGAACTCCCAACCTATTTTCTCTTTTTGTTTAAGATCCTTGTTTTTGTTAGCAAGAATTTAGAGACATATATGAGGAACCTTTTTGGGAGGGGTCGATGAAGGGAAGGGTTCTTAGTTAGTCACTTGGGAGATGGTATCCCAACTGTTGGATCTTGGGTTTAGGCACGGGTAATTTGAGAGTGTAAAATAAGGCTTTGTTGACCAAGGA
Source organism: Citrullus mucosospermus (assembly GCA_030954485.1). Classification (NCBI taxonomy): domain Eukaryota; kingdom Viridiplantae; phylum Streptophyta; class Magnoliopsida; order Cucurbitales; family Cucurbitaceae; genus Citrullus; species Citrullus mucosospermus. The sequence goes on from CM062065.1 coordinate 3,047,935, forward strand.
TCCTATACAAAGGGTAAGAAAGGGATTTCATCCTTGACAAGTTAGTTATTGAAATAAGAATGAGAGTATGAGATATTACATTATGTCTTTCGTGAATTGTAACAGGAAAATGGGAGAGATTATGAATCCCTTCAATCAACTGGAAGACTGTATCGCCTTAGGGCATTCTTTTTTCTTGAATATTAATGCATATTCAATAGGCATTCTTGTTTAGTCGTTTTTATGTTCACGCATCAATAGATAATTAAGGAATACATACATATTGGTATTAAAGTTGTTCATCTCGGGAAATTTGAAAAGATTTTACAAAAACGTTAGGAGGAATGCTTAGATGTGACCGATAAGGAAATCAAAGGAATCAAGGAAAATGTTTAGAAGCTTCCGACGATAGGAGGAATTCGACGACTTTAGCCAAAACGGTGGATTGCCCAAGTGTTCAAGCCGGTACAAAGTGTCATCAAAGAGATTTGAAAAACCATGTTGAATATGAATGCTGAAATATTGAAGCTCAGGATGCGTTCTTCATCGTCCATGATTATTGATGATTTGAATAAAAAACAAAAGGAATGAGAGGAGTCTAGTGAGTTCCTAGAGAAGTAGAATGAGACACTCGTTGAAAACACCAATGGGAAGATCAAAGAAGGAAGTGGAAACCATAGTAAATTCAAGAAAGTAAAAATACTAGTTTTGGGGGCCACGATTCAAATTCTTGACTGTTCAGGACTGTCTAGTATTTTTAAATTCATAAACTCTCTAATTTTGAAAAGCTAACCCCTGTTGTGGTAAGTATCGAAGGGGTAGCCCAAAACTAGTATCAAGCAAATGAAGGGAGAGTCTTTCAAAATTTGGAAGGATTGGAAGATTTGATTGCTGAAGAGATTTCACACGTCTCAGAAGGGAAGTGTGTGCAGGCGATTTCTCGCCATTAAGTAGGGAAAGACGTTGGATGAATAGGCTTAATCCAATCATTAGGGTAGAGCTATTGTGTTAGCAACTTGTTGGGTTGGCTAATATCATTAAGATAGCCCAACTTGTGGAGGATTGAAGGATTATGAATTGACGATGATGGAATAAGAAGTAGCCAATGACTCAAAACTGAAATTGATTATTCAATGATACTCAACAATGAGATCCTAAGAAGCACGAACACAGACGTGATGACACAAAAAATCCTAAAAATGTAGGACACAAACACATTCTTGGTTTTTTTTTTAAACGTTAATGGAAAAAAATTACGCAATGAATTGAATTTAAGTTAAAATTTAAATAGTGCATATGGCTAATATATGGCCAGTAAGTTAAATCATATAAGGCCGCATAAAAGAAACCCAATAAAGGACAAGAGCCCAACTTTTACTTTTTAAAGAAAACCCCAACGAAACCTTCTTATCAGTTCACCTTCAATTCTTTCTTCTTTTATTCTTTTCAATTTCTTTTGTGATTTTTCTTTCTACTTTGATTGACTTCACCTGAATGCCGCGGTTGCTTCTTCAAAGATTTGAGTTTTTTTAGGTGTGACCTGTGTCTGTTGTGTGTCATTGCGTGTTCAAAATTAAAATAAAATAAAATAAAATGGACACACAATTTTGCATGTCAGGAGTATGTCTGGACGTATTTACGACTGTATCTGTTCTGATGACCCGGCAGCAGCAATGGTGGCGTTCTGAACGGCGGGAGTTGTGGCTGCTACAGATCCCATCGGCGGTGTGGCGTTAGGGTTTTGACTTGCGGTAGCCGTGAAGCTCGTCGACGGCGCTAGTGAGTGGAAGAAGACAGCTGCTTCGCTTGGGCTGAGGGATCTCACCTGTCGATAGCTTCTTAGACGGCGGACTCCATCAGTGACGGCGGCAACGGCAAATCGTGTTGAGGTTTATTTTCATCAATGACAGCTAGGGTTTCTAGGGAAGGAAAAAGAACACAAGGTTTACGTGGAAAACCCTAGTACAGGGAGAAAAAACCACGATAGAACTTTTCTCTTTATTATTAATTTTGATACACAAATGTTACAAAAGGAGGAAAAAATAAATAGACCCAAATCTATAAGAGGAAAAAATATTAAGGGAATATAAAAGGAAAATATAAAATCTACAATATCCCCAAAAATCTTGTTTTATTTTCAACCGTGTTCGATATGGATACTACCAAAAACAAAGTGTTCGTGCTTCTTAAACGAGGTCAGTGTCCCCCAATTTTTCTTAAGCAGGGAACTTTTTTGTACAAAAGGGATCTGGTCCTTCAAAGACTTTTTTTGATTCCTGCAATTCTCCATACATATCATGATTTAGTTTTGGAGTGATGCTCCAAATTTTGCGTATGTATAAGCGGCAGGTAAATGAGTTATATGGGGAAGACATGAAAGGGGAATACAACAATACATGAAACAATGATTAACATGCCAGCATAACAAATTGCTAGCAGTCTCTCCTGCGGGACTCCTCCAACCACTTGAGATACCTGAGCGGATTTGGGGAGACTTACTGAAGGACTTCTATGGTCTACAAGGCATGATACCATCTTGGTGATATAGACTGCCTTTGCAAATATGCACATTTCTTGGGTTTGAAACACTCATTTACAACCAAAATTGTGGAAGATCTATTCACCAGGCAGATTGGGAGATCACATGACTATCCACAATCTATTATTTCGATTAGGATGAAATATCCCTCGGTCTTTGATGGGAAGAGATGTTTCAGATTTGGGGGACGAGATCTTTGCCGGAGCATGACCTACCAAACTAGTGGTCAAACAAAGATTGTCAATAAATTGGTGGAAACCTACTTAACGTTTTTCTGTAGTGAAAGACTAAAGTAGTGGGAGTAGTGGTACTGGGTTGAGTTTTGGTATAACACAACCTTTAATATTTTAATTGGGATTATGACATTTTAGGCTGTTCAAGCTGTTTATAGACGCCCACGTCCCCGTTGGCTTTCTAAAGGAGTTGAGAGTCTTCTTGGGAAGAGGTTTAGTCTCTTTTTAGATTTCATGTCTCTCTTTAGGCATTGATATTGTAATATTTCTATAATCACTCTTTAGGTCTTATTTTGTTAGATAGGAGCTCGTTAGATAGGAGTTGAGAGTGTTCTTGGGAAGAGGTTTAGTCTCTTTTTAGATTTCATGTCTCTCTTTAGGCATTGATATTGTAATATTTCTATAATTACTCTTTAGGTCCTATTTCGTTAGATAGGAGCTTGCTTTTGTTTTAGCTTAGCTCCTTTATTTGGGTTGTCGTTTTGTATGTTGCTCTTATTCTTCATTTTTCTCTATGGCGAAAAAAACATTGATTTCTTCTTAAAGGACCTTATCATTTAACATGCATATTTGATGGTCAATGCGCAGGATTTTGAAAATGTATGATATTAAAGAAGAGGATATTGACATTGTTATTGACTGGTCGCAGTCATCAATGGAATCACAATCATCTTCACTTCAAACTCAATTACCAGTCCTTGAGTTGCTAAAAGTATGTTTCTGTTACTATTGCTTCACTTCACTTGATCCATATGCAATGAGCTCTTTGGATTTATAATTCTGTTTGTATACAATGACCCATTCATGATGATGCTTATTTCATATTTCATCATCTTTTTGTAAACAATGTGTTGTGGAGTCAATTAACTTGGGAGCAACAAATTTCCACCAAAAAATTTCATTATGTTTGACATGATTGGAACCATATTTTTGGTTTGTTTTCCTTTTTACCTTGTTTAAATGTGTCATGTCTTTGTTAAATATTAATTGTTCAACGAAGTAGACAAGAGAGTAAAGGGTCTTTGAGGCAAAAGCCCAAGACTGGAACCATATTTTTGGTGGATTAACTTCTGTCCTCTTATCTCGGGATTTCGTTGGGAGGCAATCAAAAAGTCAAGTGTTTTGGAATTCGATTTTGAGTAAGATATAAAAACAATTGTCTACGTGGAAAAAAAAGCCTTCTTTAAAAGGAGAAGGCTCACTCTTAACCTGTTAGTTTTGAGTGAGATTCCTAGTTTTTTTTTTTTTTTTTTGGTATCTCTATTCAAAATTTTGGTCTCTTGAGAGAGTGATAAGGATTTTCTTGTGGGAAGAGGGAAGAGGTTGATGAGGAAGGAGTGTCCCATCTGGATAAGTAGGAGGTGGTAGTTAAGCCGATGGAATTAGGGGGAATAGGGATTGGTAGCTTAAGATTATGTGACGAGGCTTTGTTGGTGAAATGATTGTGGTGGTTCTTTATGGAGTCGGATGTTTTGTAGCACAAAGTGGTTGTGAGCTGGTATGGCCCACACTCATTTGCGTGGGTAACTAATGATGGCACCAAAGGGCCCAACAAAAACCTTTGGAAAGCAATTGCCTTTGACTTCATTATTTTTCCTTGTTTATTATGCGTTCTATTGGGGAGGGCATGAATGTTTATTTTTAGGAGGATTGGTGAGTGGGAGATTGACCTTTTTGGGAGTTGTTCCCTTGTTTACACCATCTTTCGAGTAAGAAGTTGGATTTTGTAGCTTCTATTTCACTAGTATCTGATTGTTCCTCCTCGTCATTGGGTGGTGAGTGTAATCTTTCTAATAGAGAGGTGCTTGATGTGGTTGATATGCTTTCTATCCTTTATAATCACCAGTTTTTCTTAGGAGAAAGGATTCTAGACTTAGGACTCCTGATTCTCCTACGGGCTTCTTTTACTTCCTTCTTTTGGGTGTTGTCTATTCCTTCCCCATCCCGAATCACCTTTGCTTTCTCCTCCATCTGGAAGATTAACATCCCTGGGAAGGTAAGGTTTTTTTGTATGGCTGGTTTACATGTAAGATTAAGACTCTTTCCTTTTTTTGTTTCCACAATGGTGCATTCTTTGTAGACGTCAATCTGAAGATTTGCGTCATTTGTTATGAGGTTGCAAGTTTGTTCATTCTCTTTGGCATCGTTTGTTGGAGTCTGAAAAAGTCAGAAATTTTGTGTTGTCATCAGCTTCTTCTTACCAACTTTAGGGGACTGGAGTTCAATAACAGCACCAAATTTTCTAATATATTGTGAAGTTATTGATGTTTACGATCGACCGTTGGAGATGTTCGGTTTGTGCTTCACTTGGAATCAAGATGGGTATGCTATTATTTGGAAGGTGCTCACCTTTTTAGGAGAAGGGAAATTTTGTGCAATTATTTTATAGGGAGCTGGCTTGAGAGAGGCAATAGGACTGTTAGAGAGTTTGGGAGGTGGTGAAATTTAATGCTTCCATTTGGGCTTCTGTATCTAGGTCGTTTTATGATTATGATCTTGGTTTGGTTTTGTTGGATTGGCGTCTTAGCTCGGTTTCTTATCCTTTTTATCTTTTATTTTTTTTGAATATTTCAAATTGTTATCTAAATATTTCAAATCGTTAAATTTAAATCTAATATATCTTTATATTTCGAGCATGAGACTTCTTTCATTTCATCAATGAAAAGTTTTATTTCTGTTTAAAAAAATATTTCAAATTGTTATTTCCATGAAGTAAATCAAGTTTTTTGCTCAATTTTTTTTCCAAATCTAAACGAATATGTATGATGTCCTTGAGTTACGGGATATTGTGTTTCCTACTATCAACTTTAGTGGAAATGTCTGAAGTTTTTGTTTTTGTCTTTGGTTAGGATTTCATGAGTGGAAAGTCTGTTTTTAGAAACATCATGGGTATTCTTCTGCCTGGTGTCAGTTCTCTCATAAATGAAAGGACCAGTCAGATTTATGGCCAACTTTTGGAGAAGTCTGTGGAACTTTCTCTTGAAATAATGATCCTTGTATTAGAGAAGGATTTACTTTTGGCTGATTATTGGCGCCCTCTATATCAGGTAATTATCTCATTTGTTTCAGTTTTTTCTTTAACCATATGAATGAGTGAATTGGTGATTTTGTACATATCCTTTTGAATGAGACTACCATTAGTTATTCATTGAATACTAAAAATATTGCCCAGCACGAAAGTTTTCCTTGGAGATTTGCAGTTTTGGTTTGATTGTAATCAGAGGGTTTTCATGATAAATTAACTCCCTGGTCAGATTGTTTGGGCTTTGCTTGTCTTCAAGCCCCTTCCTGGCGTTCTTTATCTAATTTTTTTGCTATCTTTTCCATTCAGGTCATTTGTTTGAATTGGCACGATTTTATTTTCTCAGTTTAAGTGTTGTCGTCATTATTTGTATTACTTGTATCTTGTATTTTTAGCATTAGTTTCTTTTCATTATATCAATAAAAATTCTTGTTTCCTTTTAAAAAAAAGTATCATTAATTTTTGCTGTCATCCAGGTTTAGATTTTGAAACCCTTTTTATAATCTCTCAATTATAATTGTTTTTTTTATACTGTTTCTGTAATATGACATTCGGTGTTCTCGCCAAAAAGCCATAGCTCAACTAGCATCAAGTGTGTACTATCAACCTCAATGTCAAGAGGTTTGATTCCCCACCCCATCTATTGTCAAAAAAAAAAAAAAGAAAAGAAAGAATGGCTTGTTCTCCTCAGCCTTCTGTATTTTTATTTTATTATTAATTTTTTTTTTGAAAAATAGAGTTATGCAAAAATGGCATTGGCCAAGTTTCTTTTCCTTTTCTATTTCTATTATAGTCCTGAAACGGACAGAGAAATGAGTTTAAGAAAGGTAACCTTGTAGGTTCCATTAAGTATTCTAAATGGCCCTGGAACTAAGTTTTCGATAAGTGACGATTAATTTTGTTTTTAACCTGTTTGACTTTTCTATTTATGCATAAGGAAACTTGAACGTGTGGTTAGATCATGTACGTATCTTCCGGACGTCTTCCGTACTTTTTGTCTGTCTTAAAAAAATTAATTGCTCCTTGATTTGACCTAATTCTTGCAGCCTTTGGAAGTTATTCTGTCTCAAGATCACAGTCAAATTGTTGCACTGTTGGAATATGTCAGATATGAATTTCATCCCAAGATTCAGCAGTTGTCTATCAAAATAATGAGTATTTTAAGGCATTTCCTTCTTCTTTTTCTCATTTTTCGTTGTATGGCATGTTGTATGAAAAATTCGAAGAATATGTGAATTTTTTATGTTTCTATGTTGACTTCAAAGTTCTAAGACGTTATTTGTTGGTTGTAGCTCTCGTATGGTTGGGCTTGTGCAGTTATTACTAAAATCTAATACTGCAAGCTCTTTAGTCGAGGATTATGCATCCTGCCTCGAGTTAAGATCTGAAGAGTGTCATATAATAGAAAACAGTGGAGATGATCCTGGTGTTCTTATAATGCAGGTTTGTATTGGCATTCTTTTACTCTCAGTTTGATTGCTTATGTTTAGTACCTGAAAATTTCTGGAGTCTGGACTTTATGAACCAGCTGGATCACACACCATCATTTTTATGCCCATTTTCTGCAGCTTCTTATTGACAACATTAGCCGACCAGCTCCGAATGTCACACATTTGCTACTTAAATTTAACCTTGAGACATCCATTGAGCGGACAGTTTTGCAGCCAAAATTTCATTATAGGTGATTTTATGGTTTTAAGATATGTAATTCTCTTTTGTATTGTTAAGTCACATTATATTATAGTAGTAGCATGGTTTTTCCTTTGTAGTTGCTTGAAGGTAATTCTCGAGATTTTGGAAAAGCTTTCAAATCCCGAAGTCAATGCGTTACTTTATGAGTTTGGTTTTCAGGTTAGATGTTGTGGGTTACCTATTTCTAATTAGGGGATGTATCAATTTCTACGCACTGTCATTGTTCTTCTTCCCTTTTCCTTTCACCCTCCAATAAGTCTAAAGTGATGTACTTGTACAGCTTCTTTATGAGCTATGCTTGGATCCTCTAACATCTGGACCAGTCGTGGATCTCTTGAGCAACAAGAAGTATTATTTCTTTGTTAAGGTATGAACACCTGCATTCTGGATATGGAAATATTTATGTACGGATCAAAATGTTGTATTCATTTATTGGATTTTTTTCCACCCTTCCCTTCTGTTCTTGGTACCTTCTTCATGCTTCTAATGGCAGCACTTGGATACAATTGGTGTCGTTCCCCTTCCCAAGAGAAACAACCACACTCTCCGTGTCAGTTCCCTTCATCAGGTTTGTCTTTCCTCGATAAATAATGACACTTCTTAACATTTTCTATTTTCCCTGCATGTTCTAGCGCTTGCCATTTATAACTGCCTGGCTATTTATTTTTCTTTTTTCAAGAGAGCATGGTTGCTTAAACTTCTAGCAATTGAGTTGCATACTGCTGACTTGAGTAGCCCGATCCATCGAGAGGCATGCCAGAGTATTCTTGCACACCTGTATGGGCAGGAAATAGTTGATACTGGATCAGGTCCAATCTTCTCACTTCAAAATCATGTGGTGGATCCTGGAATTAGAACTACGAGTAAGAGCAAGGTACTTTATTCAAAACTAACCATTTATCTTCTATCTACAGTAAGTGGATATTCGTTTTTGTCTTGCTTACTATTTTTTTCAAATTATTGCCACATAGGCCTATATGACTACCACATAGTAGACCCCCAATTAGCACTATTTTCTAAAAATCATGGGACTAGGAAATAGTGAAAAACTTGTATTTCATAAGCCAAACTTTACAGAAAGGAGGTTAGATTTTGGAACTCAGAGAGCAAATATAATCCTGGCTGAAACTTCAGTGATCAAAATTGTCCCTCAACTAATTTATATAAGGCCATGTGATTTCTACTTTGCATGAAATATCCATGTTAGAGCTCAACATTTTCCTTGAGTTTAACATTTAACTCCTTGTCCAAAAGATAACGAGCATTGGCTTCCTGAAACCATATTGGGATGTTGGCTCTATCGGGAACATTTGAAGAAATCTTTAAAGGCTCTTTGATAGAAAGGAACCAAGATTTTTAGGGCATCGTTCTTCTCTTTTAAATGTTGGTTGCGAGGCATTTTTATCTTCGGGAGGGTTTGTCTATCTTGGGATTTTATTTGTTTGGCATCAAAGTTGTTTTCTGATTCCTCAGCAACGGTTTCTTGTTCTATCAAGCTCAAAATTCGGGGTTCTTCCCTTATCAACATTTGGATATTGCTGTGGAAGCTTTTTTCTATTTGTTTCAGGCTTGTTTGTGTTTAAGTCCTCTAAAATATGGGTTTCTTGAGTTATGTGTTCAATTGGATTGTCTCTCTTTTTCCCCAAAGTTTTAGATTTTATGATGTAATTTCGTTCTAGCCTTGTGTTGACATGTTTGAAATTTTGTCTTTGTATCCTCTTATGTACTTTGAGCATTAGACTCCTTCATTATATCCACGAATAGTCTTATTTCTGTTTAAAAAAAAAAAAGAATTGTTAGCCTTACGTGAGATGCTTTACAATTGGTTTACAGTATTTAACCTTCATATTTAATTACTGCCGAGTAGGGATGTATTTTTTCTGAAATCTTTTGGAGGTTAGGGAGACGTCTTTTTTTTTTTTTTTTTTTTTTTTTTTTTTCTTTTTCTCTCTCCTTCTGGCTTCTGTTCTGTAAATTTTGGTTGAAGTTAATGCTATGATTTTTTTTCTTATAAAAAAGTGATAACTGATTACTGTCTAGAATAATTAATTGACGTAATGAAATTAAACTATCCAAACGAGGAGGAAACCTCCAAAGCTAATGGGGTACAAAAATCCCCTCCGATTGGCACATAGATTGGAAAGAAAATAATTGCAAAAGCATCTATCCAGCTTACACCAAATAGAACTGTAAATGAATTAAGATCAAATGGATATGTAAGCTTCTCTCGTTTCCCTCAAAGGTTTGGTTACGCCAAGTGTTCCATCGGAAACTTCTAGTCAGGATAAAACGGTGAATTATATTTTTATTTTTGCTTCAACTCTCATATTTTTATTGTGCCTAAGCTGGAGAGCTTTTATTTTAAAGATGTATTTGAATTTTATTGTTGGATCTTAGTATCTTTTGTATTCTTTGTCCTCCGTTGATGATAGCTTGTTTTTTGTATCTAGTCATACTATAGTTTTTTGTACTATTGTTTCTTTGTTTGTAATTTGATTGTTAGTCACTTTTCATTAATTCAATGAAGCTAGTTTCCAAGAAAAAAGAAAAAAAAAACTCTCATATTTGAAGTCTCAAGTGTGTCTGAAAAGTAGATGCCATAGATACCGGTAACTTTAAGGTGGCAACTTAACCACTTTCCCAATTCATTCACCCCACCTCCACCCACGAAAAAATGTTGTTATTGAGAAAACGGGAAAATTGGAAGGACACCCATGGGCTCATACTCGAATGATTATGGCACAAATGAAATTCACCTATTGCTTGTCATAAGTTCTAAATTTTGCAGCCCTACTGAGCTGGCGTGGGTTAGTTTTAAATCTTTTCTCCTGAAATTTTTGTGCTCAGGCGTTGGAGCTACTTGAGGTTGTTCAGTTCAGAACTCCTGATACCTCAATCAAGCTTCCCCAAGTTGTTTCAAATTTGAAGTACGAATTGCTGGTAATATTCTAGTACGCTGGTTTCCTTTGTCTTTTCTTTGTATTATTTGCTTCCAATGTGGCCTTATTCTTGTTTTGTAGACAAAAGACATTCTTGGGAATCCTTCGACTTCTCAAAAGGGTGGGATCTACTATTACTCAGAGCGTGGTGATCGCCTGATTGACCTTACTTCCTTTTGTGATAAACTTTGGCAGGTAGGTGAAGGACAAAATCAGTTTCTTCCTTTGGCCAAAAAAAATATGATGGACATGAGTAGTATGTGTTGTTGTTGTTGTTTTTTTTTTTAGAAATTTAATTCAGATAACCCCCAACTGAATAACGTTGGGAGTGAAGCTGAGTTGGAAGAAGTAAAAGAAACCATTCAACAGTTTCTACGATGGGGATGGAAGTACAACAAGAATCTTGAGGAACAGGCTGCACAACTTCATATGTTAACTAGCTGGTCACAAACCATTGAGGTCTATTGTTCTTTCCTATTTGTGCTAGTTACATGCCTGTTTTATCGGGCACCTGTACAATAGTCCATGATTCTAGTTTCAGTTCATAACATTTTGTTTCTAACAGTATCTAATGATGAGCAGTTTGTTATTATAGGTTACTGTCTCCAGAAGAATATCATCACTTGAAAACCGATCTGATAGTCTATTTCAGTACGTCCATATTTGTACCTTGTTTTTCTTCCTGCTTTCAAATTTTTAACTGTTTATCATTGTGACAGACTTCTTGATGCCTCCTTGAGTGCGTCTGCTTCTCCCGATTGTTCTTTGAAGATGGCATATCTTTTATGTCAGGTCTATTTATCCTCCCTGTTGCTTATTTTGACTTCTACATCTTTCATTCATCCTAGTAGCTAATGCCTTTGTACCTTTGGGGACATCTGATAGTAGCTAATGCCTTAGATCTGGAATTTCACAGGTTGCACTGACATGCATGGCCAAGCTAAGGGATGAAAGATATTTTTGTCCTGGTGGTTTAAATGCTGATAGTGTCTCATGTCTTGATATTATCATGGTGAAGCAGATATCTAATGGGGCCTGTCACTCTATTTTACTAAAGCTCATCATGGCCATTCTTAGGAATGAATCATCAGAAGCTCTAAGGAGACGGTATGGTTATTACTGCTTTCACCGTTGTTGGATTTGTGGCTTACTGGTTGGAATCTAATGTTAAGCGTTTACATTTATCTACAGCCAATATGCTTTGCTTCTTAGCTACCTTCAGTATTGTCAGAATATGCTGGATCCAGATGTTCCAACAACGGTTCTGCAAGTTCTACTTCTAAATGAACAAGATGGCGATGATGTAGATTTACAAAAGGTTGTCAGCTTGGTTCATAAACGCTTCTCAAACTTCCACTAGTTTCTTTTAAAGATAAAAAGTAATCGTTTCTTTGCATTACAGATTGACAAGGACCAGGCGGAACTTGCTCATGCTAATTTTTCAATTTTACGTAAAGAGGCTCAATCTATCTTGGATGTGGTGGGTTTCTTGTCGTTGAGTTATGCAAACAACCATATCCTGGTTGATTTATATCATTGTTAATTTCTTACTGATTTTGGACTAGGCAGCGTTTTTCTAGTAGTGATCTTTACCGAATTTGAAACATTCCAAATATGGAGAACGATAAATGGGTCCACATACAATTGGGCCTCTATATATCTATCTTCTCTAATATGTTTATAGTGTGAAACAGGTACAACAATTAGAGTAGATCTAAAAACGTAAGAAGTCAGAAGTTTGTAGATAAGTCCAAGGCAGCTCCGGAGAATTCTGCTCTAGAATACAAGATTCCAGGTTAAAAATGATGGAAAAATCCAAAATTTGATAGTCAAATTTCTGAGGCGTTAAATGAAACAGAGAATGTGGGCATTTGATTTGAAGGAAAAAAAAAGAAAACTACCTAGTGCAACAATACCATATCCCTCGGACCATTCTTGGTCTCTTGACTTAAGATGGAATACTACTGATATTGAGGTGTAAGCTAGATGAGTACTCTGTTATTCCACTTATTGGAGTCATATATATAAAAGCCTTTGCGAGTGAATAACTAGGATCATGTTCAATAGCATTCTATCATAATTATTCGTCTGTAATGGTGTGTCCTTTGTAGATGGCAGGAGGAGGATGATCATTTTGTGGGGATTAGCCTATTTGTCTATTTCCTTTGCCATTAATACTTTTGTTTGTTTTGGGTTGCTATGGTGTATGGCCCTTTTTTTTCTTTTTCTTTTCTTTGATATCCGTGAGTGTCGGGATAATCTCACGGGATAACCTGCCTGACCCTACAACATTTGGATGCCAAGGAAACTTGTAGGATATTAAATCCTAGGTAGGTGGTTATCATGTATTGAACCCATGACCTCTTAGCCATTTATTGAGACTGTCTCCTTTTTTACCACTAGGCCAACCCATAATGGTTGTTGTGGTGTATGGCTTGATAGGAATAGTAGAATTTTTAGAGTGGCTGAGAGGTTTTTGGAGGAGGTGTGAAGGGTAGTGCGCCTTTATGGGTATTCGTTAATCAAACTTTTTTGTAATTATCAACTTGGTATTCTTATTTTGAATTGGAGTCCGTCTTGATGTTAGTTGATGACTCTTTTGTAAGCTTATTTTTTATATACCAGTTTTCATTCATTCATTTTTCTCGTTAAAAGCTTGGCTTCTTACCTGTATATGTATCTCTCTCTCTTCTCTCTCTATAATACATATATGTTTAAGAGACTTAAACTAATGGAATGTATAATTACAATAAATGAAAACTATTGTGCTCTTGTAACTAAGATATTTACATCATTATACGATAATATGTATGTTGTAACACATTAGTGTATATGGCAAACACGTTGATCTTGATGTGAATGTATCCTATTCATATTCCAATCGATGCTTTTCAAGCAACAAATGAGGAACATGATAGAAATGTTATTTAACTTGGCTTGTTATTATTTGTTTTCCTTCAATGTTCTATATATCTAATTATGTTCAAGAGAATTCTTCAATGCTCTTTAATCTTTTGATCTTAAATCTTCAGGTTCTCAAGGATGCAACTCAAGGCAGTGAACCAGGGAAGACTATTTCACTCTACATTCTGGATGCATTAATCTGTATAGATCATGATAGATATTTCCTGAACCAACTTCAGAGCAGGGGATTTTTGAAGTCTTGTTTGATCAGCATAAGCAATGTTTCACTTCAGGTGGTTGTTTCCACTCTGCGGTCATATAATTTTGAGATATTTTTAGCTGATATCGGTCCAAGGATTTCCATTAAAGATTAGATGTTATAAATTATAAATGGGCTATAAAATGTGATAAACTCAAATGGAAATCTTTTTGAAGGTTCATTGAATCTCCCTTCACCGTTTGTTGCGTTGACGTGGCAATGACCTTTTTTGATCTGTGTAAGCCCATTGGTAGGAAGTAATATTTTACTATTTCTTCAGTTCTATGCCTTGAATCTTTATGATTATGTTTTATGGTTGACTAAAGCTACAGACAAAACAATTAGGATTTTGCTTAAAAAAGCTTGTTTAACCACTCTTGTGCAAGTATTTGGGACCTCTTAAGTTTTCTTTCTCGTGGGTAGCATACTGCAGATACTGGATCTATTTCAAATTGGTTTGTTTTTAAATGTGTCTTTTGGGGGGATATATAGATTCATCATGTTTTTTATTTAAGGATAGCGGTTATTATCGATGCCTAATACGGCATGTTGAAATTTCACTTTAGGATGGTGCTCATTCTTTCGATTCTTTGCAACGAGCTTGCACTCTTGAGGCTGAACTTGGCTTACTGTCAAGAATTAGCCACAAGTATGGAAAATTTGGGGCCCAGCTTCTCTTTTCCATGGGCGCTTTGGAGCACCTTGCATCATGCAGGGTAGTCAATTTACAGGTGATTAACTAACTGTCCACTATGTTATTGGATATTTAAGAAGATATTAGTTTAATGAAGTGCTGTACCAGGGAGGATTGAGGTGGGTTGATATGAAGCCTCATAGAGATGTAGCAGGGAATATTAACAAGCGACAAAGTATCATAACACCAATTTTGAGACTGCTGTTTTCTTTGACGTCGTTAGTTGACACATCGGATTTTTTTGAGGTCAGCATACATTTGCTAAATTTTTTCCTTTTGTCATTTCCTTGCCTTTCTTAGTATGCATTTTTCTGTGTTAAGTTAGGAGGACTTCAACTTTCTCATTGTCCATTGCCCTTTCTCTTCTATTATTTTTGGATTGTATCCTGAGTATTTTGGTATTCTGTTGCCACCCGATCCATGGTCCTCAGGAATGTTTCTTTAATGGTTTCTTTACTGTAAAGCCAGATTAATGGGGATTTTTTATTTTTTATTATTATTTTTTTTTTGTTGAGATTTTAAATGGGAAAGTAAGAGATTCAGACCTCTTGGTTTAGGGCCAATGTCAACCAGTTCAAAAATGCTCATTTTGGGAATGTTGTTAGAAGACGTTGTTGTTATTTTTTATTGGAAAGAAGTAGGGCATGCTTGGGGATAGGGAAAGGGGTTAGGTGACTGGTTCATCATATTGCTTTTAATTGGGCTCTGGAGAGAGAGATGTCCTATAAATGTTCTACACTTCCTAAATGGCGCTTGATTTAGGTGTGGGTTATTCATTATCCTCTTCTTGCATTCATCCAATAATTTTGTTGTTAAATATATAATTGAGCTATGCTCATCTTAACAATGCTAGAAAAAGCTTAGTTGTTATATTTGAATGGAAAGAAATAGAAGAATGTTTAGAGATTCAATTGTTCGTAGTTTAGTTTAATTTTTCTTTTTCTTCCTGTTCTTTCTTTCTTTCTTGTGTCCCTTAACATTTGTTCCTTTCCATTATATCAATGAGAAGCCTTTTTTTATTTTATTTTTAAATTTTTTTTTTTTATTTAAATGATAATGAAAAAAGAATGTTGGGAGATATGGAAAAGGGAATCAGCGGACTTCTATGACTTGGTTCATCCCATTGCTTTTAAATTTTTAATTGGACTTCCCTTTTATGAACGTTGTACTCTTGTTTTTATCAATGTCAATTAGGAAGCATTTTCTTAAATGTCACTTGATTTTGGTGTGAGTTATTCATTACCCCCTTCTTGTTTTTATTCAATCATTTCTTTGATGAATATAAGTTTATTTTTATTTCAAAAAATTGGTTTACTTTTAAAGGTTGTCATTTGATATATTATTATAGGTGAAAAATAAAATTGTTCGAGAAGTTGTAGATTTTATCAAAGGACACCAGCGACTGTTTGATCAAATACTTGGGGAGGATGTTTCTGAAGCTGATGATATAACATTGGAGCAGATTAATCTTCTGGTTGGTTCCCTTGGCAAGGTAACAACATTAATTCTTTTGCATTATCTTATATAAGAGAAGAGAAGATTGTTGCATTGTATCTCTGGGCTGATTGACATTGCAATTCTTTTGTGCATTTCTTGTTGAATTGGTTGGCTCGTGTGAGCGTATATGATGTTTCAAAAGGAAAAATGCCATGACTTCTAATCTGAGGAAATTTTTTGTAAAGGTGGCAATAAAGACATTTTAGTGTTAAAAGACACTTTTGGTCCTTGAACTTTCGTGGAAATCATAATCTAGTCCTTGAACTTTAGTTTGTACTTGACTTTCAAATATGTAACTATTTTGTAAAGATAGGCCTATCAAATGAAATATAATTGAAATTAAATGAAATTTTTTATATGTAGATAGATAAAGTGTTAGGGAACAAATTTGTTTTAAACTATACACACCAAGTCATTGCATTATAAAAATTGACAATTAGTTTTTGGGAGTTTTCTTAGTAGGGACTAAGTTGTTACTATTTGGAAGTATAGGAACTACGTTGTTTCATGCCAAAGTTGTTCAAGAAGTAAGTTACAATTTAAAAAGTAACGGAACTAAACAAGTTAGGGACCAAAAATGGTTTTTTATTTTTATTTTTATTTTTATTTTTATTTTTTTTAACTCAAAATGGAACAAATATTATAGTATAGAGACGAAAATAAAATTTAAACCTAATTTTTATATAAGATAAATATAGCTATATAATTGAACTTATTAAGAAATTGTATCTTATCTCTTTGGATATTTTATGAAATTGTTTTTTATCAAAATATATAATATATTAGAATTCAAGTTTTTTTTTTTTTTAAAAAACAAATAATTTAATAATTATATAAACTTTTGACAAGAAAGCAGTTTAGAAGGTGAGAGACAGGATGTCTATGCCCCAGGGTAAATCCTCAGGTGATCGTTAACTCTAAGTCCTAATCATTATTAATCCCAATGGTGGCGACAACCATTGTCCCCAGTAATTGTGCTTTTCAGAGTCTTAACTTCCGCTTCTATGGTCATTGAAGTATCTTCATCCTCCTCTTCCTCTATCAATTTCTCTTTTCGTTTCTCATCTTTTCTTGATGATTTTTCCGTTGCCATCTTGCTTCCAGCCATTCAATTCCATTCAAATTCTTCTCCTTTGCTTCGCTTCCGGTCGAATGTGATCTCCTCTCTTTAGTCGTATTGTCCCCATTAACTTGGTATAGAAAAAACCTTACCTCTGGAATTTTTCTCAAGACATAGTTGCAGTTGATCAAAAAAATGAAGAATAGTTTTTTCCCCTGTGTAAACTTGACGTGGAACGAGTGAACAACCAAGGGATTGATAACTTCATCCTAACACAATAGTAGAGGAAAGAAACTTTGAATTCCTGCCTAAGGTGATGAGAGAACATGTATTATGGTCATTTAGATAAATAAATACTAAAGAATCTGATAAATAAAAATGATTGCAAGGAGTTGCATTCGTGTTGGGCAAATTTCCCAAGGGTTTCTGGTTGAAGTGGTTCCTATTCAAAGCCACGTTTCAGTTTGTTGGATGTTCTACGTTCGTAGATCGCCATGATTCTTTTCTGTTATGTGTGAATTTGTAGATTGCCATATGTTCGGACTCTTGGGTTATGATTTTTGCACTGGAGCAACCGAGCCTAATAACTATCATGGTTGTAGAGGAGAAATTGTAGACTCCATGATTTATCAGTCATATAAAAATTTCAGTAGTGGAATTGAAGGATCAAAATGTTTATGCAACATTTCTTTTTTTTTTTTTAATGGAAACAAACTTTTCATTGATATAATGAAAAGAGACTAATGCTCTGAATACAAAGATCCAAATTCAAAAATACAAAATAATTAGTAATCCGGAAGACTAAGGATCAGGAGGAGCTCATGGGCATCTCAACTAGGTTGACATCCCATAGCACCCTCAACATATCATAAAGATAAATAGACAATTAATTTTTTACAAAGAAGAATTAGATAAAAATCCTACAATTAAGATAAATGTCTTGAAAAGAATAATCAACAAAAAACTTAAACTGAGAGCACCAGGAAGAAGCTAACAAACAAGCTGATCCAAACTGATCCGTCCAACCAAAGCCCTGTTGCGAAAGATTCAATGATTTTCTCAAACCAAACTTTTGAAGGCGAGATTTTAAACGCAATTTGTCCAAAGAATGTGTGCCTTCGAAGACAGAATTGGGCTGGTCAGAATATGAGAGATACTGCTTAAACTCTGTCCGGGAAACCTAATGAGAAATGAAACAGAAGAAGAGCTTTCCCAGCGTTTGGTTGAATAAGAGCGATCAGAGAAAACATTCTGTAGAACTTCACCACTTGCTAAACATAAAGGTATAGGATGGAGATGTAATGAGATGAAATTGTAACAACAAGGTAAAAATGAGGGAAACTAGCCAAAAGAAATATTGAACCCATTTCAGTTTGAAAGAGACAAATAGCCCAAGCTTAATCCAAAACTTTGATATGCTGTCCAATCCAAGTATGCTCTTTACTATTTGCACCATAAGGAATCATATTCATTTAGAACTTCCAGATCCATTTGAACAATATTGCTGATTTGTAGTCTGCCAATGTCGAGGCCTCCATCAAGCTAAGCTATCAAGATTTTCTCCCATTTCCAAATAGTATTTTAAGGTTGCCAAAAAGTCTGTATGATAATACTGTGTACAGAATTTTAAGGCTGTCTGTATGGATTTTCCAATGAGGTCCCTCGTGTTCTAAGATATGATCTTCAGGTTTGAGGCACCTCCCTTGGAGATGCAATTTCCTGCAATTGAAAGCCACACGCAGCAACTAGAGAAGAAAATTGAAGGGGAATTTGGGAAGGAGATAAAATTGAAGCTCGGGAAAGTTGTTGAAGGAAGGGATCTCTACAGACTTCCCCCATTAGATCTTCTTCCTCAGTTGCAGCCTTTGGAGATTCTTGATCAAGATCTTCACTGCTTACACTGACATTTAAATCATCATTTGACTCATTGTCAGAATTGTGCGATGTTTATGCAAGACAATTTAGAAAAAAAAAATGTTTATACAGGGCAATTACAACTAATCAGATAGAAGTCATATCGAAGCAGTAGTACAATAAAATAAGATTTAACTGAAATAAACAAATAATAAAAATATGTTTAATACATGAATATATGGACATTCATATGTAGTATGGATTTTTGTCAGTCGGTTGGTGTCAGTTTTGGAGGAAAATTGATGTGGAAAACTGACCAAACAGAAACCGATGGTTTTTGGGGCAGTCTACTAGTGACCAATAGGTAGGTTCAGTTGGTTTTTTCTTTTAATTTTTAAATAGAAATAGTTTTTGGAGAGGAGAGAAGGCGGAGGTGTCGAATGGGGAGGGAAATTGAAACTTGCAGAGGCGAGAGGAGAAATGGAGACACGTGCACACGGAGGCTTTGGGGTTTCAATTGAAGGTGAAAACTAGAGAGGGTACAAGCAACGTTGTCTATTTTTTTAATTCTAGTTTTACCGTTAGTCGGTTTTCAATAGTCTTGGTGGACCGACTAACCTATGTTCTATTTCTCCAAATACCAAAACCAAAACTGACTTTGACCCGCTGATGGTTGTTTCGGTCGGTCGAGTCGGTTTTCAGTTCAAATGTGTTTGCCCCTAATACTTGGTGGTCGATGAGGTGGATGGTTGATGGTACTTTGTTGTCTTTTTAGAAGGATCATAACAACATTTGTAGATGGGTGAACTTTCACTGCTAAAAGTTGCCTAATCTGTTGGGGGAATATAATGCCTTATAATATCCAAAAATAACCTCGGAAATCAAGTTTTAGGCCTGATACTTTTTTGTTGAATAACATTTGGGTAAATGTTTTATTTCTGTGATATTTTTATCTTATTATTCTTGTTTCTTGAAATGACAGTTTATCTTATTTACATTTCCCCCTTCTTTCATTTGATTGAATTTTGATGTATCATTTTTTTTCTCTTGGTGAAGGTTTGGCCATATGAGGAGACTGACGAATATGGTTTTGTCCAAAGTCTCTTCCAATTGATGCATTCATTTTTCTCTCGTGAATTGAATTCTATTTCTTCTGGCCCAGGAGTTAAACTGCTTAAGGTTGGGGTTTTTTTTTTCCTGGAAAATTAAACTTAACCTATGAAATCTCTATAAACTAAGTTCCTTGGTAACCAGCCTTTTAATGGTTGTTTATTTTTTACTTTTTTTCAGAACAGGAGAAGTTCAGAACTCTACTCCATTGAGCTGAACTTCAGCTTGATCTCTTATTTATATTTTTTAGTTACAAGGAAATCTCTAAGATTGCAGGTACTTCGTTTTCAGTATTCTCATGCAAAAGTGACTGACAAATTTGAATATGACCACTGGGATTTAAGCTTTGGAATTTGACTTCCTGATGTTATTCATTCAGGTCTCTGGTGCTTCCTCTGGCCATAACCCTCCTGTTAGGTCTCAGCGGCCCTCTTTGGATTTGCTTGGGACTCTCCTTAATTCTATGAGTACTACTCTCGAAAGAGCAGCTGAAGAAAGATCATTGCTACTAAATAAGGTGCTTCCATGCAAGAGCAAACATATGTACATTGTATTTTCCCCTTTCTAGTTGTTATATGGGTCAAATGCATCTTTATCACTGTTTGAGATTTTGCAGATTCAGGACATAAATGAACTGTCGAGACAGGATGTAGAGGAAATTATTGTACTTTGTATTGGCAAAGATTTTGCCTCATTATCTGATAACATCCAGAGAAGGTGACTTTCTTCAGATCATTTTTCTTAGCTTTGTTGAATACTTTAGTCAGGCTTTCAAAATGTTCAATTCTTTTTTTTTTTTCTTTTTTTTGGTTGTGACAAGACAAGGAATTTCTCCTTCGTCCTTTGATGGCTAAGTATTGTTCCTGTATGAAAGATGTCCTACGAAAGTGTTTTAGTGGGCACATGACTCTGTTATCCTTTCATGTTATATGAGATTAAAATTATAATCAGGTTTCCTCTTTTTGTTTTACTCCTCTTGGAGTTCGTACTTTTCAGCATTAGTCTCTTTCATCCTTTCAATAAAAAGATTTGTCTCTAGTTTGAAGAAAAAAGGTTTCATTGTATCATTCCTAAAGGCTTCATCTTGTTTTGCAGGAGATATGTTGCCATGATTGAAATGTGCAAGGTTGTTGGAAATAAAAATCAGATGATTACATTATTACTTCCTCTTGCTGAATATGTCTTAAATGTCATGCTTATTCATTTCCAAGACAGGTGAGTTGTAAGATATTTTTATCTCTCAGGATATTGTGATATTGCAGTTACTAATGCTGACTTGTTATAAAATATGAACATAGCTCAGTTTATGGCATTTCTACTTCCTCTAGGAGGCCTCTACTTACATGTGATGTATTATTTTCAAAAAGATACCTTCTATCAAATCACGATTGTACCATTTTCAATTGGAATTATGCCCAATCGGGTAAACAAGAGGCATATCTTGTCAACACTGTCAGTAATTTTTTCTTTTCTTTTGGCTTTGCAGCACTGTTATTCCTGATGGGAATGAGAATATTAAAGCAATTTCATATCATGCCGAGTCTGACTCTGCACAGGAAATAACTTCATTATGTGGAAAATTGATTCCTATCTTAGAAAGGCTTGAGTTGCTAAGTGAGGTATGCTTCTTTTTATCACTCACGCCCTTCTACTTGCAATTAGTTGCTGTGCTTAAACACTTCCGCTACTGAAAATTCTTGTTACTGAAAATTCGAACTATGAAATTCTATATCCTTCGGTCTAAATGGCAAGGTTTAATATTCAAGTGCTAGTGATAAATTTTTTTAATAGTCGAGGTATGGGGGTCTGGGGACTGCATGCACATTATATTCATGGCACACTTCCGCTAATCTGAATAGTTTTTCACCAAGAGACTTGAACTCACGGGCTTGGAGAGAATTTCTTAATTCTTGGTCATCCTTATCCTTTGGGTTAATTGCCCCTCAGTTTAATTTCATAATAGCCTCTCTTATCCTTACCATATTTAGAGTTCAGAAGCTCATCCTGACCCAACGTTAATATATTATGATAACGACCATCAAGATTTGAACTCACCATTTAAAAAATATTTGAATTCATGTCATGCATGCATCTTTGGTCAATTGACAATTTTATGGTTGTTTTTAGCATTATTATTATTATTATCATCGTCTGTGAATCAAGATTATTTGAGGTAATGTATTTAGATTTATGGTGGCCATCTACTTAAAATCTTGAATATCTTAAAACAATTATAGACACCGAACTTTGTAGGGTTAGATAATTATGATGTTGAATCACCAATGAACCAAAAAAGATAAGCTTATGAGTTAATTTAATTATGTCAGTACTTCAATGTTTCTCCTTACGTGTAGGATTGAAAATTTGTAGATGGCCCACTAAGTAGAAATCAATATTAATTATATTGATTATATTGATTTCTTTCTTTTTTCATCCTTGAAAGCTATTGTTCTTATAAAAAGAATATATTAATTAGAAAATGGCATTATAAGGATTTGAACACTGGACCTCCTACTTTGATACTATACTAAATCACTAGTAGCATAAGTTGATGGGTTATCGTAAATTTAGTCTTATATCCGTAAGTGGAAATCAATACTAATTGGGAAGGAAATGACATTATAATTGTTGGAACGTAGGACCTCCTATTCCTAATTCTATGTTAAATCATCACTAATAGGGGTGTTCAATGTTCGTTTCGGTTTGGTTCAACTTTGAGCAAAATCAAGGGCCGAACTGAACAGATCTGTTTGTGAATACTTTGAACTGGGGAAAACTGAAACTACTCGGTTTCAGTTCTAGAACTGAATCACCTTGACGCGGTTCAGGTTGGTTCAGTTCGGTTAAAATCGATTTTCTTTTTTCCAGATCAAAAGAAAAAAATGTCCAATTTTGTAACGCGTGCAAACTTTAGGGTTGCATCTTTGATTCTCTTTGTATCCAACACAAAGATCATATCAAAGGAAAAGTAAAAGCAATGGAGGCAGTCAAACAAACTCTTTAACTAATGTAAACTAGACTAAAAAATGGTAGTGAAGACAAGATTAGATTTAAAATGAACGAAAACTATCAAGCCCGAAGTGGAGGGGAGAATGGAGATGGCAGGTGTGCTAGTAGTAGTGAATGGCGCTTGAGCTTCAGATGGCTGGCGGTGGTGGTGGCGAGTTGGCGACTGGCAATTGAGCTTTGAAAAGGAGGAGACAGCAGCCGGCAGGTGAGAAATGGAGAGGCAGATTGGCACTTTGGGTAGGGCGTGCAAACTTTAGGGTTTCCTTTCCCTTATTTTTTTTAAAGATGTAGTTCTTTTACTTTTTTACTTTTTGGAGTAGGGTTTCCAAATTAGTTTAAAAGAAGTGGGTGTGCTGATCATTTGGGTTTTTCAAATTAAAAGAAATGTGGGTGGGCTGGACTTTGAGTTGCATAAAATAATAATAAAAAAATATATATAACAATACTCGGTTTGGTCCCGTTCGAAGTGAGTAGCTCAGTTTTGTCTACAAGTGAACCGCCTGTCCCAGTATTTTGGAAAAGATCGGACCAAACTAGTCGGTTCGGTTTGGTTCGTCAGTTTGTCCAATTTCTGCACACCCTTAATCACTAAGACAAAAAGCTTAAACTAATAAATTATGGTAAATTTAATCTTATATCAATACTTTTAACATTTGATGAGTAGAAATGTGCATCATAATTTGGTTGTACTTGTACCTAAAGTTATCAAGAAGATATAATTGCCAGTTGACCATCCTTCCGATTTATTCAGTACTTAGCGACACTTTGTGGTGGTTGAAATTCGTCCTATAGCTTTACAATTGTTTTCTTTTACTTCTAACCCTTTGCATGTCTGAAATGGAATATAATGTTTTTTTTTCCTACTTCTCTTTGTTGGTTGTGTTTCAGAATAAAGTTGGACACAATCTCAAGGTGTTTCGCA
Organism: Citrullus mucosospermus; assembly: GCA_030954485.1. Taxonomy (NCBI): domain Eukaryota; kingdom Viridiplantae; phylum Streptophyta; class Magnoliopsida; order Cucurbitales; family Cucurbitaceae; genus Citrullus; species Citrullus mucosospermus. The sequence goes on from CM062065.1 coordinate 3,071,648, forward strand.
GATTAGTGACTTCACTCAGGGATCTAGCAATTCAAAAATTAGCTCTATGAGGGGCTGTATTATATGCTACAATCCTGTACCAAGCACTGGTTAATGTTAATGTAATGATCTGATTCGTTCTAAAAGTACGAACTTATTCTGTTCCTTCCTGTATAAGCTTACTCTTTTTTGTTAATAGGTAGGTTTATAGGCGTAAGTCATAAAAGTGAGTTTAGTGCAAATGGTTCTTTCCCATCAGAACAATTATGTTTCCTTCATTTGGATCCCACAAATTATACATATCTTGATTATAGTATTTTCATCGGAGGGTTTAGCTAAATATTGTGATGACGATGCCACATTGCTTCCAATATCATGCTGAAGGGATCACAGTCAAGTTTCATCTACTGCTTGCTAAATAAGGAGGGATAGGATCTTTGTACGACTCCATCAGATTTAGATCTGTAGACAGGGTTCAGGTTGAACCACTCCAAAGGCGAAACCATAGGCATTGATGCAGCTTGAGGTAACCTTTTGTCCACTGTTTACAGATTGAAGCTGTATTGACTTCAACATTATACCAGTGCAGGCAACAGACCTGCTGCAATTCAGATTGATAGCCACATTGCTCATTGATGTTCCAAAAAGGTTATTGATGGATATGTTGGCTATACGAACCCCTGTGTGCTGTGAAAAATAAAAAATTTCCTGAGCAGAGCCACGTTAAAATGAATATGACAAAGTTCAGTTTCTCTCACCTTTTCCTTGCAGAGTCCCCCTACCTTACCATAGTTTTGGTCTATAATTAATGGGTTATGGACTGATTCAAAATGGAGATTCTCAAATGTGACCCTTTGAATGTTACCCCTACCAATCTTTTGGAAGTGTTAGTGGAAGCTTTACAGTTTATTTTTATTGAGAAATAAATTAAATAGAATTTTCATCAACCTGCCAAGTCTTAATCCGGGCTCCATTGGTAGTCCCTTTGAAGTAGATATCACTCACGCTAATATCCTCCACTTGTACAAAATTGCCACTTCTACCCAAGCTTCCAATGCTATTATCAGACAACATATGAAATGAGATATTGGAATGTAGAACTTTGTTCTAATTTCCCTGTGTTCTTTTTTGCTCATAGGCTGATTCTCTAGAGTTTATCTGAATTGGGTGCCTACCTTATTCCATGACCAGGTCCACATTTAATATGTGAGATATTCACATGGGAGGTGTAATCTCCAATAGATACACAATCATCACCTGTTCATCACAATTATATATTATTTGTCTCAATAAAAAGTGTTGATACTTGTTAATCTTAGTAAAATTGATGCTCAAGGAAATCATTCAATAAGATACCTGTTCCTATTGTCGTGTTTCTTATAATAACATTGTGAGAGGAATGAATGTGGATCCCATCAGTGTTTGGACTGCTTTCAGGAGCTGTGATTACCAAGTTCTTAATTTCGGTTCTTAGGCACCCCATTAATAGTATATGTGCTTGTGAACTGTTAATAAAGTGAATGTTGCTCAGGTTGGCGTCGCTGCATGAAATGATCTTCATTGCCTGCAGTAATGGCTCAAGATTCTCTCAGGTAAGTTCATCCATTTGATTGAGGTTTGTATCAAGATATCATCTTTCTAGTATTATAAAATCTCTTTGTGCAGGATACTTACAGTAGGTGCTATTGAGGTGCAACCCTCCTGTCAAAAGTAGAAGAAACATCAGATACTGGTTTAGTTTGCATTTGAAAATTTCTTATTTATTCACTCTTACCAAGTTTGGGTGATCCCTGCATGATTGGTTCCACCAGCCTGTACCTTGTCCATCGATCTTGCCGATGCCAGAGCCAGTGATACTGAGCCTGCTTATCCCTTCAAAGGCTAGCCACTGACTCTTGTCGATCCCTGCCCATTCATCCGGTGAGGTTGGTGCCACAATCACTCCATCTATCTGTGACAATTTGCATCTACCTGAAGACAGGTAGTATTCTAGGAAAGATTTTAATCATAAAGGGGAAACCCCTGCTTTTTCTTTACCATGAAAGTGATGCTCTTTGCCCTGCAAGGACCACTCAAAAGAATTGGTTTTACCATAATGGTTTGCCCCTTAGGAATTAGCACCATAGAACTTTCAGTTTTAGAACTACATGCTGCCTTCCATGCTTTTAAAACTGCCTGTCAAAACATATGTTATATTCCATGTTAGTTAGGGAAATATTAGGGCTAAGGATTTTATTAGAAAGGTGAAGGGATTCAAGGCAGGCAGAATTTGAATGGTAGTTTTACACCATTATATGTGGTGTAAGAATCAATCACTCCGCCCTCCCTGCTCTTTCAATCGAAGGGATTGTTATTAACAAATCCCATACAAAACTTGCAAATCCACAGGTCTAAGATTTTACTTGAGAACTATCTGTGTTGCTTCCTCCCACAGCTCCATAACTCATGACATTAAAGATGTTCTCTTCTGGAAACCCTTCCGTGAACACGATTGCGTAAACTAACCCGAAAATCACCACAGGAATGATGAAGGCATCCTGCAATGTAAAATCAAAAACATTGTAGCTGTGGATACTCTTAAATCTTCATCAGGACTAAAATTCTTCAGCAGTATCTAATTTTTCATGTCAAAACAGACTGAAAGTTTTGCAGGGTGTTACCATGGTGGTTGGTGAAGCAATTAGAGGAAGCTCCAGCAAGATGTTGGGTTTTCTAAAAGGGTGATGAAGGTTTTAAATCTAATTGGCTTCTCTACTTTTTTTTTTTGGAATTGCAGTTACAGAAAGAAGAAAACGTGAAAATAATCAGTTCTTGAAGCCTCCTCCATGCTGTTTGAGCTGATATGTAAAAGACTTCGTGAAAAGTGGTAACAATAAAAGTTACTTTGCCTTAAGGTTACACTGAATCGGGCAAAAAAAAAAAAAAAAATCTTCAAAATGTTTACCTCACTTCTAACGACATACAATCAAGGTTTAAAATGTCGATATTGATAGAAATATCAAGATTTTAATTTTACAAACATATCTATAAAATGTCGATGGATATTTTGGACAAACTTATAAAAACAGAAAGTTCAACCGATAAATTTAAATTAGTAAAATAATTATTTTTAAATAAGTTAACATATATATGTTTATATTATATTTCCATTAGAGGGACAATCTTTTACTTATTTTTATGTTAAATTGATTTTTCTACAATGTACCAAAAATATCAATTTACTCATGTCGATGTTGAACTCATGAAAATGAGAAAATATTGAAATGTCGATGTAAATTTAATAACATGCATAGAATCATGGTGAAAATTTTCCATTGAAATCTTGGCTTGGAAATTTAGGTGGGGGAAGTTCTTTTTTTCTCCAATTTTAACGAAATTTTGAGAATATTTCAAGATTAATTTTTTTTTTTTTCTTTTTAGGAATTAGCTCCATTCAAGTTTTTCGGTTCAAGTTTTGTTTTGGTTTTTTCAATTTAATGATATACATTTAGATGTTGTATTCTATACTCTATTTATTTTAAAATAATCAAGTGACTACAAATTTTCACTAGTGTTGTAGAGCATTTACCATTAAGGTCTTATATATCCACTATATATATAAATAAATTAGCTTAGAATTTTGTGTATCTCTCCCGTCCATGTGCAACATAAATTTTCGTGTATCCATGCATCCATTAATGTTTCTTTAAAAAAAAAATTAAATAAAGACAAACCGTTTAAATTTGGTCACCGACATCAACTTTGATTAGATCTAGCGAGGAGTTCCACGTGTGAGGGCAAAAGTAGAAACTCATCTCTTGATACTTCATGGTATCTTCTTCTTCTTGCTCTTCAAATAGACTTGGTTCTTCAATAGTTTTTCTTTAAAAAATATCATAAAAATATTCTTCAACCTCAGTCTATTCCTTCAATCAAAACCATCATCAGAAGAGCAACATAAAACCACCATGTTTGCAACTCCAGTATTGCCTACCACTGTTGTTTAAATATAGGATAACCCTAGTTGTTTTGATTATATCGAACAAATATTTGAAATGATATGAGGTATAATATAGATAAGTGTAATATCATGTATACATATTGTAATATTATTTTGAGTTATCTATTTATTATAAAGCAATATGTGATATACCCATGTTGATAACGTTATATGTAAATGTGTTAAATGATTGACTATTATTAGTTAGTCTGTGATATTCGACTGTATATTGTATATTCAAACAGTTTTCCTCTACAATATATTTCAAATATTACAATCAAATATCTGTATATATATTGTAGGGGAAAAAATATTAGTAACACATTTTAGAGCACTAGCTAAAGAATTTGAACTTTATGAATTTGGTTTACTTTTTAAAAAATAATTTGATGATGCTATCCATCTTAATTATGAAGTAATTTGTAGCATGTAATATTAGATTTATATTTGCAAAATAACTAAATATACATCTATATATGTGACAAAGAGTGCAGAATATATAATTCAATAGAAACGAGACTAAAACTAAAATATGGAGTATATATTATATAACAACTCCAAATCTATACTTCCATTTGAAATAACTTCATATATATTTGAAATTTCATTGTATATATTTGAAATAAGTCCTATATATACACATAAAAAGCGAAAAACGAATATTTGAAACCATAATTTTGCAAATTGGATACAGAAGACAAATCAATACTCGTACAATTGAGGCCAACTAAATTTCATTAATCAAATGATTAAGAAGATGAAACAACACCCTATAATTAAGGAAAAGCTTTAAAATGAAAATAGGTATTTATAAACCACAAAAAAAGGTAAAAAAAAAAAAAAAACCACCTCATTACTGACCAAAAGAGAAAACAACTCATTAATTACAAGAAGAAAAAACAGATATATTAAAAAAAATGTAAAGAAGGGTAAAATTTTCCTAAATTATCTCTCTAAAAGCTTTCAAAATATTTAAATTTAAGGACATTTATGTATTATTTATGAAATACATAGCACCAAGTAGGTTTATTGTGTTAAAATTCCGGGTAATAATATATAGGTTGAATAACAAGTTTAGTCATGATGTGTTTAATATGTCATTCAACTTTATAAGTGTATGTTCTTCAATTTTTTTTTTTTAAAATTTTATTTTGTGTCCAATAGCTCTCTAACATTTTTTTTTCAAAAAAATAATCAATCTAATAGATAAATTTTAATTTATATTTAATAGACTCGTTAATTTTCACTCTTGTTTTTTATTTTTTTTTTATTTTTTAATGTTGAATAGGTCAAGGATATATTACACATTAAAAAAAAAAATTAAAGATCCATTAAATACAAAATTGAAAGATAATCTATAAGAAGTTTAAAGACCTATGGAACACAAAGTTAAAAGTTAAATACATTCACTTTTGAGTTAATGATAAAACAGATACTTTTTTTTTTTTTTATTAACAACATGCGAGATGCGAGAATTGAACCTTTGAAACTAGGCTTAAATTAGCGAGTTATCATTTTTTGGTATAACAATTGAATAGACGGAGATCAAACCTTCTACCTACAGAGAGGAAGACCATGCTAATTATCATGCTAAGCTCACTCTGGCATGAAACCTCTAGCTTCTAGGTTATTAATACAAGCACGCCGGTTGAACTATATTCATTTTAACGATTATAATTAATTACTTAAAACTTCAATTGAAAATAAATAAATAAATTGCAAAACTCAACAAAAGCAGGCTCATCAACCACCATCCATAATTACGAAACCTTTTCCTTCTTCTTTTGTTGAGATAACATTATTACAAAACTTACTTAGCAAAAAACAATACTGATGGTAATAAAAAGGTATACTTAATAATATGTATTTAGTTTCTCTTATTAGATGAATCTTCTAGCTTTAACTCTGTCGCCAGAATTAGAAAGAATCCGATTCTTGTTTCTCCACAGATCTATACTATTAGCTTTCTGGGAATTCCATTCTTCACTTCACTCTCAAAATCTTCAATCTCCTTCAGAAATTTTTCTTTGATCTCACATTTCCATGGCAAATGCCTGGAAAAGAGACAAAACCCACAAATTACTTTCCCCCATTTCCCTCTTCTTTCTCTTTTCTTTCTCCATCCTCATCATCTTCTTCTTCCTTTTCGGTAACTCAAGCTCTTCAGAGCAATCCACTCCTAGTTTCACAATCAAACCCCATTTCCCATTTCGAACAATCTCCCCCTTCGATTGTTTCAAATGCCCTCAATCATACCCTGTGATTGCCAACGTTGTGGAAGGAGTTCGATACCCGTTTCTGTTTTCAATTGCAGATTTGGGAAATTTGCCTGACAAACCCCATAAGAATATTGTCAGGATGCTGAAGGGAAAACCCTTTCGAAAGCCAGACATCTCAGTAACGATTCAGGAGGTTTTGGAGAAGATGAAGGGCGATTCGAGTGATGGGTTTGTTGTTGATGTGGGTGCTAATGTGGGAATGGCGAGTTTCGCGGCTGCTGCGATGGGTTTTCGTGTTTTGGCATTTGAACCGGTTTTTGAAAATTTGCAAAGAATTTGTGATGGAATTTACTTGAATAGGGTTGGGGAATTGGTGAATGTGTTTGAGGCTGCTGCATCTGATAGGCTTGGGAACATCACTGTTCATAAGGTACTATCTGCTTCATATAATCAAACTTTACAAGTTTTAGGGTTCTTGTTGCTGAACTTGCTGTCTCATTTGTGATTAGATTTGATTAGATCTCGAAACTGGAAAATTGGAGTTTTATTTTCACAACTACCATCCTTTTGGCAATTCATAGTAGTTTTTCTCTGTCCTTGTTCAAGATCGACTCCGAGATTTAAATAAAAGTTCGACTTCTCATCGCTGATCTCAACCAGGAAGGTTTGAGAAAAACTATTTCAGGGTGCTAGTTGTAAAAAATAAAAACATTTGATAGTTACTTAAACTTTGCTTTCATATGTTCACTAAATATGGTAACAAAAGTGTTCCCTTTTTGGGAGCTATCTGGATGGGTTGGCGCTGAGGAAGATTGAGGGTTAATTTAACTTGCATGTTATACTTCAGAAGTTTATTTTCTTTATATTTGTCTATCCATTTAGTATTTTTAGTGTAATAGAGCTTGTTTATATTGTGGATAAAAAATTTGGTTAGTCTATCAAATTATGTAGATCATGGAGAGAATCAACAACTTTCATTGAGAAAAAATGAAAGAATACAGTGATGTTAAAAAACCAAGCCCAAAAAGGGAAGAAAAACTTTAGAAAAGGGTTTCCATCTAAGTAGATGTTACTTGGAGAATAATTTTTTTTTTTTTAAAAAAAAGAAAAACTAACTTTAATAATCAAAGCTCATAGAGAAAGATGAAACCTCATTGAGGCCCAAGTGATTGTGTTACGAACCTGAAATTGAAAGGGAAAGTGACAGGAGTAGTGTTGTTTATATAAGAATATCCCAACAGATTTGAAATCTCCTAAAACTATTGTCCAAAAATTTCATTTCCCGAACCCGTTAACATACTATTTATTGCCATCTTTCCCCAGCCAACTTTTTGCTGATGAAAATTTTCACTCCTAGAATTCTTATAATATCTCTACTGGATTCATATTACCGACTGATTGTATGTCACGGTGCCATAAAAACCCTTTTAGATGTTCTTGAACAAAGTCGATTAATGAGAAATATTGGTTTGCACTTATTATACATTTCTTCTTAACTTTTGGAATGATGGGAATTCAGAGGTATGATTCAATCTTCAAGATGATTATCTACTATCGATATTAGCATCTTACGTGTTTCATGATAACCGAATACAGAAACCAAATACAATAGTGTATTCTTTTGTGAAATTAGTCAATGTGTGGGTTAGCTATTCTTATATAGTTATACTTACAATATAAAAACGGATTTCTTTTTGGAATTGAGATGATGACAGAAAACATCACCTAAACTCAGTTTTACCAGCAACATTGTGAGAGTTGATTGGTTTTTTACAGTTCAATGTCATGTCCTTGGTTATATGTGCAATCTTCAAAATCCCTTTGCTTAACTCTTCATTTCTTTGCTTTTCTAATGAAGTGGCGGCATTGAGCCTTCCTGATCTGGTTCTTTTTTTAGTAAGCTTCTTTCCAAACACTTTAGTTGCATGATATGCTGACTAAGTTTTGCTCATTACCCAGTTGGTTGGTCGGCTTGACAACAGTGCTGTTTCAGCAACTGGGGCAAAGTTGGCATTCAAATCCAATGAAGAAATAGCAGTTCAAGTGAAGTCAATTCCACTGGATGAAGTAATCCCGGATTCAGAACGAGTGCTTCTAATAAAGATCGATGTACAGGGGTGGGAATATCATGTGCTAAAAGGTGCAAAGAAGATCTTGTCTAGGAAGGGCACTGAAGCCCCATATCTCATCTATGAGGAAGATGAAAGGCTGCTAAAAGCCAGTAATAGTAGTTCAAGGGAGATCAGAGAATTCCTTCATTCTGTTGGTTACCATCATTGCACTCAACATGTTACAGATGCACATTGCACAAAGACTGGTTAAGATTCTTTTGCAAAGCATGCTCAGGGAACAATGAACCTGCACAGATCATTTCTCATAAAGAAAATTTGAGACGCCTTTTGCCTTTTCATCTGATGATCAAACACAGTATGAGGACCATCTTGCAAAAGAGCCTTTTTCATCTCAACTGTTCAGATGAAGCATGTACAGGCATTTCATCATATATGAATGGAGTTATTGTATGCAGAAGAAGCTGCCATTGTGACTTCATTTTTTGAGGTGGTTGGGTTTGGTGAATCAAACTGTATCAATTTTTCTTTCACCATTCACGTTGGATGTTTCTGGTTCCTGACATTGTGATTGTAGCATTCCTCAGTTCGTTGCTAGTTAATCTTGTTGTAGATGACACCTTCCAGTTTCTCACTAGATTGAAAACTGCTGAAAATATTTTATTTCTCTTATTTTCTTTGTTAGACAAGAGTTTTCTTAAATAAAAGAAAACCTATTACAAATAAGAGTTTTGTTTATATTTTCCTTTTGCTATATTTATTTTTTCCTTATTTGTAATAGGTTTTCTTTTATTACTACTCCCCTCAAGCTGGTTTGAACATATTACTCATGGCCAGCTTGTCTATTAACTTGTTGAATTGCAACTTAGGAAGACCTTTAGTTAATACATCTGCAATTTGTTCTGTTGTTGGGAGGTAGGGAATGCATATCACTCCTGCATCAATCTTTTCTTTTATGAAATGTTTACGGACTTCAATGTGTTTTATCCTATCATGAAGGACGGGATTATGGGCAATGGAGATTGCAGCCTTGTTATCATAGTAAATGTGTATGGCCATTGTCTGAGTGAATTTCAATTCTTCCAACAACCTTTTTATCCATATGCTTTCACAAATACCATGAACCAATGCCCCAAATTTTGCTTCAGCACTACATTTTGCAACTACACTCTGTTTTTTGCTACGCCAAGTAACTAAGTTTCCTCCAACAAAGGAGCAATACCCAGAAGTCGATCTCCTATCTGTCATGCTACCTAATCAACATCAGTATAAACTTCAACCTGCAAGAGACCATGTTTTTTGAAGAGTATCCCTTTCCCTGGAGTACCTTTCAAATATCTCAAGATTCTAAAGACAGCTTCAAAATAAGCTGGCCTAGGGGCATGCATGAACTGACTTACCATACTGCAAAGGCAATGTCGAGACGTGTGTGAGAGAGGTATATTAGTCTTCCCATGAGTCTTTGGTACTTCCCCTTTTCTTTTACATCATTTTCTGTTGCAGTTTCCAATTTTAAGTTCTGCTCGGCAACCAAGTAAACCTGTCTCTTTGAGTAGATCAAGGATATACTTTCTTTGATTGATGAGAATGCCACTTTTAGACCTAGCAAACTTCATGTCAAGGAAGTACTTTAAGGATTCTAGGTCTTTGATCTTGAAATCATTCGCCAATTTTCCTTTACAATAGACATTCTTGTCTCATCATTGCCTGTAAGTATGATATCATCGACATACATTATCAGAACAACAGCTTTGTCATTTCCCGTATGCTTGTAGAACATAGTGTGATCGGCTTGACTTTGATTGAATCCATAGCTTGTGGCTGCCTTTCCAAAACGTTCAAACCAAGTTCTAGGAGACTGTTTAAGGTTGTATAGTGATTTTTTTAATTTACATACCTTGTTAATCCCAAGGTTGCTTTAAAACCAGGTGGTAAGTCCATAAATACTTCTTCTTCAAGTTCCCCATTAAGAAATGCATTTTTAACATCAAGTTGATAAAACGACCAATCAAAATTAACTGCAACAGGGAGCAAAATTCTAATTGAGTTAATTTTAGTTACAAGGGCAAATGTCTCTTGATAATCAATTCCATAGGTCTGGGTGAACTCCTTAGCCACTAATCTAGCCTTGTACTTTTTGATACTACCATCAACATTACATTTTATCGTGAAAACCCACTTACATCCCACTGCTTTCTTGTCTTTTAGTAGATCAACTATGTCTCAAGTACCACTTTGCTTTAGCGCGTTCATCTCTTTCATCATTGCTAATTTCCAAGTCGAATCATTTAGAGCTTCCTGTATATTCCTTGTATGTTGGTTATTTTGGATGTAAAAGCTCTATGACTATCAGACAATCTATGATAGGAGAGATAGTTCACAATGGGATATTTTGTACATTGGCGGGTACCTTTTCTCTGGGCAATTGGAATATAAAGATCAAAGACATTAGGCAACATATTATGAGAGGAAGTGCTAAGAGACATACCCGGATTTTCAGGATCATTCACTAGAGTATCAGATTGGTCCTGTGTTAGCTCGACTGTCTGATTTCTATCCCTTTGAGTTATGTTTCTTCTAGTATAAAACTGAAGTTTAGAATTTCGACCTGTCAAATCTGTTTGTAGTGTTTCTCCCCCTGTTGGAGAATTTTCCACACTTGGGATCGAAGGACTAGAGCTCATAATTTCAGGACTAATGATGTTTGAGAGAGGTGAAGTGTTCCAAAAGTTCTCTTCAAGGAGAGATGACTCCCCCTAAAGAGAAGCTGGGCTGAAAAAGGATTGGTCTTCCACAAAGTACACATCCATACTCTCAAAATACTTGTTAGTCAGGGGGTCAAAACATTTGTATGCCTTCTTAAGGGGAACATAGCCTACAAAAACACATTTAATGGCCCGAAGGTCCAATTTAGTTTGGGAAAGGAGGGTTCCATGAACATAAGAAGTACACCCAAAAACTTTTAAAGGTAACTCTAAGAACAGTCGGACAGTAGGAAAAAACTCTTTAAGATGTTGCAGAGGAGTTTTAAAATTCAACACCTTAGTAGACATTCTATTGATTAGGTAAGCAACGATTAGACAACATCCCCCCACAGATATTTTAGAACATGCATAGAAAACATAAGGGCACGAGCAACTTCAAGCAAATGTCGATTTTTCCGTCAGCAACACCATTTTGCTGAGTAGTATCACGACATGTAGCTTGATGAACGATGCCCTTATCATGTAAAAAGGTTGTTAGTGATTCGTTAAAAAATGCAGTCCCATTATCAGAGTGAAGAATGTGAATTTTAGCTTGAAATTGAGTCTTAATCATTTTATAAAAACGAACAAAAACCTCTTTTACATTCGTCTTTTTTGTTAGCAAGTAAAGCCAAGTTAAACGAGTGTGATCATCTATAAAGGTAACAAACCAACTCTTTCCATTTTTAGTCAAAACCTTAGACGAACCCCAAACATCAATATGAATTAAGTAAAAAGATGATGAAGACTTATAAGATTTGGGTGAAAAATTAGATTGATGATGTTAGGCAAAAATGCAGTCTTCACATTGAAAAACAAAACAATCAATTTCTTTAAATAAATCAAGAAACAAGTATTTCAAATAAACGAAATTAGGATGTCCTAATCTACGATGCCAAAGCATAATAGTTTCTCGAACAGAAAGAGAACTGACACTACTCAAGCCCTGAATCTTTTTATGACTAGTTGAAACTTCATCTGTCACACCCCACCCCGAACTACCCTCCCGTAGCCCGTGACGGAGTGTGAGGACAGCAGTTACTGACTACCCTGTCGCATAACCCACTGTCAACTTTACCTTACTTATGTATAAAACCCTTCCTAGAACGATAATACCATTAACGCGCTCTTGACAAATCTCAACTTCGATCAGCAACGGGAACTGTTATGCTACCTGAAAATGGAAAACATATAAAAAGGGTGAGCTAACAGCTCAGTGAGTAACGGTTTTCTGAAAACAATATATTTTAACTGTAAAACTGGTCAAACTCGCATAAAATATAACACTTCAAGTCATATTAAATTATACTTAAATACCATTGTGAAAACATGCTTGCCCGTTTCAGAATACACACTCAAAAATCTCATTCTTATAGAATACTTTTTCCTTAGTTGAGGCGGAGCAATGCTTAACGCTCCTCAACATCGATTTTTCCTTAGCTGTGTGGAGTAATCTCAACACATCAGCATCGTATATACCTCTATGTGCACATAGGTACTAGAATTCGGGCCGCCCTCAATGACTTCTACGAGTCCCTGAGCATTGGGGTCCCATTTCTATATCCAGGTTACCCATATGCCTTCTATGAGTCCCTGAGCATTGGGTACCTTTATAATCCGGGCTGCCCACAATGCCTTCTACGAGTCCCTGAGCATTGGGGTCCCTTTTCAAAGCTTTATAAAACATCATACATATTTTGGAAACATTACATTAATAACTCATAAATTAACCGTTTCCAAATCTCACCTCATCAGCATGCTAAATTCAATTTCCAGTTTTAGTATCAAACCGCACGCTTTTCATACAAGTCTATTTTCAAGTCTTTTTGAAATCAAATAACACCATGCTTTTCAGAAAAGTCATGAAACAACTATTAACCAATCACCATGCGTTTATAAACTCATAGCAAGTAATCAGCATACTCAAAGTTTACAAGTAAAACGCATGCATTTATTCATTTAAAACCCATGAAATCAGATTCATAAGGAACTCATTTATATTTTGTAAAACGCAGGTGTTACTCACCTGTACTTGCCAAAGAATAAATCCTCTTCCTTTCCTCTATTTCCTCTTCCCGAGCTTCTTGGACGCAGCGTTCTAACTCTAGAACGCAAGGCTCCATTTTCCTCTGTCAGCTCGGTTGAACACAACCCTGCCCTTCAACGCAAGGTTGGTAACTATTGCACCCCTGCCCTTCAACGCAAGGTTGATTATTTCCACAAAGTGCATCCCGACTCTTCTTACTTCTCTTTCGGATGTGTCGCCCTCTCTTGGACGCAAGGTCCATCATGAACGCATCACCTAACTTTGGACGCCGCGTTCACTTTGGACATTATGTTTGTGGGTTTTATACGTAAGTGAGGTAAAGTTGACAGTGGATTATGCGACAGGGTAGTCGGTAACTGCTGTCCTCACACTTCGTCACAGGCTACAGGAGGGTAGTTCGGGGTGGGGTGTGACATCATCAAAGTAATAAAGACCATCAATCATCCTAGCACGTCCAAATCGTCTCCCCCAAGTCTTGATCCTAAAAGAGACAATGAGTTTCACAAAAGATAATACGACATTTAGCATCCTTAGATATTTTGCTCACATATAATAAATTATAAGCTAGTTGAGGAACACGAAGGACAGAACATATATGAGTTTTGTACTTAGGGGAATAGTTCCTTTGCCTGCAATAGATGTAAAACTACCATCGATAATATAGACTTTTTCTTTACAATAGACAGGGGAGTATGATTCAAATAAACACAAGAAACTAGTCATATGATCAGTAGCTCTGGAATCGATGATCCACGGAGAGGCATTTAGACACGAGAGAGCTTGAGGGGAATTACCTATTTATGCCAAGAAAACATTAGGATTACCTGATGAATTGGATTTTAGCAGTTTCAGGATTTTATCAATTTGCTCTTTGAGTGGACTAGAATCAACAATATTTGCATTGGAGGCATGCTGATGGGAAGTTCTCTCAAATTGCTTAGAGTTTTTCCAATTTGTAGGTTTGCCATGTAGTTTCCAACAAGTTTCTCTCGTATGACGGAGTTTGTTGCAGTGATCACACCAGACACGAGACTTGTCATGAGTTTTGTTGGATTGATCAGAAGTGTTCATTGCACTATTTTCAATCACTAATGTGAAACTTTCAACTAAATCAACTGCCTTCTTTCCAACCATAACATTCCTGCTGCTTTCCTCCCTGCGAACTTCAGAAAAAACATCGTTAATATTTGGAAGAGTATCCCGCCTCTAACCTCATCAAACTCAACATTGAAGCCAACAAGGAATTTGTAAATGCGACCATCTTCAACAGTTTTCTGATAATGTTTTTAGTCATCTGTGGACTTCCACTCATACGTATCAAATAGATCAAGTTGTTGCCACATCCTCTTCAGAGAGTGAAACTATTGTGTAACTGAGTTGCCTCCTTGTTGTATATCACCCAACTTAAGATTCAGCTCGAACACTTGTGACTGGTTACCCAAGTCTGAATACATTTGAGTCACACCATCCCACAATTCCTTAGCAGCAGTGTAGCACATGTAATTACTACTGATGTCTTCCACCGTAGAATTGACGAGTCATGTCATAACCATGGAGTTTTCCACGTCCCACACAGTAATTAATGGGTCATCCGGACTTGGAGCAATTTTTTCTCTGGTGAGATAACCTATCTTCCCTTGGCCACGAATATACATCCGAACACTCTGGGACCAACAAAGAAAGTTATCCCCGTTAAGTCGAATGGTGGTGATTTGGACAGTGGGAGTGTTGTAATGGATCCGATTGTCGAAAACTGTGGCAGCTGATACCTTAGTCTCTGACATATTGAAGAGTTAAAAGCACACAACCCAAACAACAATGATTGGAGAACGTCGGAACTGGCTGAAAAACGCTTAGGCAATGGCACAGACTTGGTTGACCAGCGGAGAAGAGAGAACCCAAGTGTTGAAGTACACATTAGCGTCGGCTAGGGCACACGATTCGCGACTTTGCGCTCATGGGATCCGCGGACGACCGACGAACTGGTGTCGACTGGGAAGCTAGGTGTTGTCCAATGACTGTGGTAAGACGATCGACAAAGATATAGAGCGTAGCGGCGGTGACAGATTAGGTTAGATTAGGGTTTATGTTTCTTTTTCATAAAAAATTAGGGTTTCAAGCATTCAAGCAATAAGCTTTGATACCATACTGAAAATATTTTATTTCTCTTATTTTCTTTGTTAGACAAGGGTTTTCTTAAATAAAAGAAAACCTATTACAAAAAAAGAAAAAATAAATATAGCAAATATCTTTACAATAAATCTAAAAAAAAATATAAACAAAAAAGGAAATAATCAACAAAAACTTATCTCACGCCATTTGATATTTGGAAAACACTTGAAATGGCAACCTGTGGTTGTATTTTGTTGAGTAGAGCAATTCCTTTTGTGATTCTGAATTCAGTATTGCAGATTCCTGTGGTAACCATTCATTCTAGTAGTAACTTGCTTATTTTTCAGACGACAATTAACTGGTGCTGGTGTTCCTACTCGTAACCACAGGCTTTGAGAAACAACATTTTTTCTCACTTTCTTTTAGTTGAACAGCATTTGGAGGTGCAGACATATTAACATATTAACAAATATTTCAGTCCTTGCTTCAAACTGACTAAATCAAATTGGTTGAATTAGTTTTTGCTGTTCCTCGACATGCTCCAGTCGTAAGCTATGAGAGAACAAAACGATCTAACGGTAACATTAGACTTGGTATAATTACATATAAGACATTCAAATTCTCACAGTGTGAATGTATCTCTTACTGTGTATGGGTAATATCAATTTACTTATATGGTGACACTACTAAAGTTTGGTTGCCACTAAATCAGCCTCAAAATCTAGTCTATGAATTATGTACGTGGAGAAGAATCTTGATGTAAAATTCAACTGGTCGTAGCGTCGCCCATAGGTTTTCTGCAGTGAGAGTTAGACATCCAAATATGAGATCCTTTTGAATGTGTACATAAATATTGAGAGTAGTTGAAGACACTGGTTGATAGTGATTCATATCTCAGCAAACAAATGGTTCAAGTAGCTTCTCTATTTGGAGTCTGGACTTATCAAAAGGATTGAACCATCAAAGTTCTTATGTCATCAAAAACCTTTGGTGAAAAACATTTATGGTTCCTGAACATTCTCATAGAAGTAAAAATTTAGTTATTGAACTTTAGTTTGCAACAATTTAGTGCATATACTTTCAAATTTGAAACAATTCTTGTCGTATAAAATCTCATCATCATTTTTTATTCCGGAACAATTTAGTCTTTATTGTTTATAAACACATGTAGTCCCTTATTAGTTTATCGATCTATATATGTAAGAAATTCAATTAAATTTTAATAATAATTTTCATGATAGAGACTAAATTGTTATAAATTTTAAAGTAGAGGGCCTAAATTGCTACAAATTATAGTTTAGAGACTAAATAGTTACAAATTTGAAAGCATAAGGACTAAATCGTTACAAACTTTAGTTTCATTTCTGTAAAGTGTTTTTTTTAACTTAAATCTTTCAAATCTCAAGTTAGTATTACCTGATCAAGTTTGCTTGCAAAAGGATCTGTTCTTTAGGATTCTTTCGGTCCACTAGTTTTTGAAGGACCAGCTCTTTCCACCATGACATCATACAGTTGCTTCCCATTCTGATCATTAAAGGAAACTTGCGGTTTGTTAACAAAACTTCCCACCAGCCAAATTCTTCTAGTGAAGATAAAAGGTATCATTGGGAAAAACTCGTTTGCATCTATTAGAACTTACAAATATTACTGGGAAGAAGTGCACTTGGCCTTCTGGCTTTGTTTGAGTTTCTTTGAAGTACACCAGAATGGGGAAACTTGGCCACCATAACTCCCAGTTCACAAAAGTTGAATATCTGCAGTAAACAACATGGATTCAATTCGCTTTACATATGCATTTCATTCGGGTGCGTAAAGCTACCTACTTCCAACGATTCTTTCCACCCACAAAGGCATTTTGACCAGAGTCCTCAAGCTGGTCTCCTATTTTTACCTCCTAAAATCACAGAACACAAGACTGATTTTGTCATTCTCGATTCTAGATAACTTCTGCAGAGACTTGCCTTAAGAGAATCAAAAAGATTTTTGAACTCCCAAATGCAAAGAAAAACAAAAAATATCTCCACTTTTCCAGATTCCATATTGGATATGACAATAAACAAATATTTTGTGAAATTAAGTAGACATACCAATGCCTCCTTGTCAAAGACAAATCTTACTCGAGTAGCCTGGAATAAGGAAGAAAAACCATCCACTGATACTTAGAAATGCATACATGCATCTTCAACACCTTATTAAGAAATTTGAAGGCATCTTCTGAATATATCTAAAGATCTTGTGAATGAAACTTTCTTTCTTGAAGGTCTATTCTTTTTTATTATTACCTGGACCAGTAGCAGTAGCCCAAGAAGACCAATAGGTATAGCTGGTAGCAAATTATCAGTATAAGCTAACCCGCCAGCAGCACCTGTTACAGTTATGATGTATTTAAATGGTGAAGGGGTAAGTAAACCACTAAGAAAAATAATGTTCTACATTAATTTGTTAAGAGATATAACATAGTTCTACGTCAATTCTTAGAAGGGAAAAAAGGACAAATCCTCAATGATACAAAGTATTTGAGAAAAAGTTATGTACGCGTAAGTCTAAACTGGACAATATTAGATGATTATAAAAATATGAAGAGCACTATTCTCCTAACAAATCTTAGTAGTGATTTTGAAATTACAAACCCTTCCTAATATGTAAATCAGAGGAGTGATTTTGACACTAGAGAACCTTTCTTTCTAACATGCCAAGTGCCATTCACAATGTAATTGGTAGAGATACATCCGGACACCAAGCCACTGGAGAAACTAGAAAGTGCAAGTATATGTATGTTTTGTCGCTATGTTGCCTTTCTTTTACCTGGATTTTACAGGACATTCGAGAACTAACCCAAAAATCCATCAACTTTCAACAACAGTTTTTATCCTCTAAATGTATGGCCTTCTAAAAAAGTGCAATTCAAGACTTAGCAGGCAAAAAATTCTTTAGTACCCACCAAGTAAGACTATTGGAATTCTGTAATCTGGATCTGGTATTACAGTCTCTCGGCCCTTAACCCTCCTTCCAAGCTACGACATACAAAGGTTAGTTTCATTTCTTCTTTTCTTCTTTTCACTATAAATAAAAAAGTAACAAAAAACTGTGGAGATAAACATAGACTTACAATACAAGATTAAAGTTGGTCATGCAAAAAAACACTGAAAGTCAAAGAATCAAAACAAAATAATTGAAACTTTAGGTGCCAAACGAAATTACTACAAAGGATAAAGTAATCCAAACCTTTTTAAAGACTATTTTTAGTATGAGGTGAAGATTTTAACCTTCAATCTGAAAAGAAAGTGCAGGTGTTTTAACCACTGAGCTTGGTCGTGTTGTAAATAAGCATCAAAGTTCCAACTAAGGATTTAACAAACAGAAAAGTTCTGGCGTTTTAAGAAACATGAAAACCAGCTCAAAAAAAGTTCTGCATTTTACAAAAGCGATGTTGGAAGAAGACATATGTGGATAAATATAATCCCAAAAATCCACCAGAGACATTGAAAGTAAATGAAGAAAGGTGAGGAAGAAAACCACTGAGGCCACCACAGAGAAGCTACCACTGCTACATTGTATATTTCTTCTCAGAAGACTTCTATCATACGCCATATGAGCACCAAAAAATGAGCTTCTCAAATTCCTCAGAGAACCATCCACTTCTTTAACTGATCAAACACAAAATTAATTCTTCTTCAGAAACTCTTGTCCCAAAAAACAAATCAAACCCATTACTGAGAAATTGAAATTGAAATTGAGGCTAAGGAACCAAATATCAGAATTTGTAAAGGCAACAAAAAGAAAAGACATCTACCTTGAAGAAAAGGGTAAAACCCTGAAGAAACAAAGCATAAATTACACAAGAGTTCTTATCATAAGGACTTAGAAATTAAAAAACTCACTTGGGCAAGAGAAAAATTGAGAAGCAGAGAAGAGAGTGCAGCCCATGATCTTGAATTCGCTTCTGTTCTCTGGAAACAAATCAAAATTGCTGCTTTTTTATGAGGACGAGAAACGAGTGGAAGTGAAAGTGTTGCTTCATGCAGAAAACTGAATTTACACAAATACCCTTGATCCCTCCCCAAAAAAAAAGGTGGACAATTTATTTAAATACCCTTCTCAAAAATTAGAAACCTTTGCGATGAGAATGAATGATTAATGAGTAAATTGATGGTCTTTGGTCCACTCTCCTATTAGGGTAAAAAGATTTGAGGTGGATTGGCTAAATTTACTCATTAGTTTCAACTACTAAATTCGTCTTATTCTCAATAATTTCGATTCCATTTAAGCCTTTTAAATAGTATAAATATTCTTTTAACCATTTATCAATTTGTTGGATAAGAAAGGATTTACCTTCCCGTAAAAAGGGGAAAAAACTGACAGAGGGTAATATGGTAATTTAGTGGAGGGGATAATGGGCCTTATCTAGTTAAATTTGCTTCATTTCCCACCAACTAAATCACAGACAATACCATCAACACACTGCAGAAGCAGAACGTTAAAGCTCATCAGAAATCTTCTGAATTTCTCTCCACAAGAACAAATTCGAATTTCAAAACCCCATTTAAATGGCTTTTTCTATAAGTTCTTCCACACCCATTTGCTCCTTTAATCACTCGAGCAAGCCCAAGCCTGGTATTTTCTTCTCCAAATCAGCTATTTATGCACTTTTCTCTTTTAAAATGTGTTTATAGCCCTTTCTTTTCGCATTTTGTAGGGGTTCTTGTTGGCAATTCGGTGCCTCCGAAGGCTTTTAGGATAAATGAGGCGTTTCAAATAACAAACCCCGTTAGGCTTTTGTCTTTTCAGGTCAAGGTATGGTTTCTCTTGGCATTTCTTTCCCATTTTTTTTTTTCTTTCAAATGAAATGAACTTGTTTGGTTATTGCTGTTTTGTGGATAATTTGTTGGAACTTCAGTGGACTATGGAACTGGAAATTATGGGATAGTTTAAATTCTCTACTGCTTGTCTTTGGCTAAGGGTTTAACTAGGAACATCTTAACGTATGAGTGGAATTGTTTGTTTGAATAACCATTAGCTAGGTAGATGAATATTAATTGAGTTGAAATACAGGTGTGTTAGATGAAACTGACCAAATCAAGTTGGTTTTGTTGGTTTGAACTTTGAATTATAATGGTTGGTTGGTTTGATTTCTTAAGAAAATTGGTTTTGATGTCGGTTTTGGCTTAAAAGAAATTTCAATTCGACCTGATTACACCTTTTTGTTTAACATAAGAAACCAAGCTTTTATTGAGCGAAATGAAAGAATATACAAAGTCATACAAAAGCAAACAAGCCAACAAGAATAGGAGATCCAAAGACGAGACTTCAATCCAACAAAATCAAACTAAGGTCATAATTACAAAAAGACCTTGTAACCTGATCATTGTTGAACTACATGAAGAAGAAGAACACAATTTGCTCTTCTTTTTCAGTTTCTCAGAATGTGTTTAATTCTTCCTTTGGCAGGCTTCAGATGGTGCAGAGAGTAACCAAACCACAAAATACAGAAGCATAGTTTGCACCGACTGCGATGGAAATGGTATGTGTCGTCTTGATAGAAAATAGAGACCTCCATCTTTATTCCTTCAGTTAGTATGTGTTTCTTCTGTTCAAATTCTCACCATTCTGTCAAACTTTTGAATGTTACAAAGTTATAAGTTATGAACTCAAGGGTGGTAACAAATGACTCGTAAGTTTGACTATGTTCGAGATTATTATGCAAAAGCTGGTAGCACTTGATTTTATATAGTCGCAGGCACATTTGATCAAACTTAGAACTTAGAAGAAAGCAAATATGTTTGGAAATATACATTGTATGTTCGCGAATTAAAGGAGTAAGAGCCAACATGAACATAATTCAACTAGCATGAACTTATACTATCAACCTCGAGGTATGAGGTTTGATTCCCCCACCCTACATATTTTAAGAAAAATTGAAGGAATAAGAATAACAATGTAAATATTTTGCAAGCTCTATGTTAGGGGACAATAATATATCTATCTAAATTTAATCAGCCTAAACACGATATATTATCCAAATCCCATATCAAATTTTAGTTCCATGTATCGCATAAGAAACAATTGGAATTCAACTTAAAAGAAAAGATAACCCAACCTAAAACTTCTAAGCAATAAGAACGATAATAAAATCAAGATAAAGGAGAATATATTGGTTCACCCAATGTGGCTACATCTAGCTATCTGCTAATAATGCAAGTTTCACTTAAATGTCAAGGAGAAAAGGTATAAGATTTCACAACTGCTCAATAATGATTTATCTTCTCATGAATCACTCTGCAAAAGCTCATAAAACCCTTTAATGGAGGTTGAAAACATTGCTGCACGCCCAAATAAAAATGCCTCTGTTCTCTCTCGTTTTCTTTTCAATCCAAAAATTACACACAGCCCCGCATGAACAAAGTTAAGAGATTAAACCAGCACTGAGTCTGAGTTTAAATATATATTTTTTTTCTTCTCAACTTCTAGGTGCTGTCCTATGTTCTCAGTGTAAAGGAACAGGAGTTAATTCAGTGGATCACTTCAATGGACAGTTTAAAGCTGGTGGCTTATGCTGGTTGTGCAGGTATTAATGAATAAACTCTCCTTTATTTTGTCTATCTTACTTATTACTTGTCTTCATTGTAGAGGTTTGAATTATAAAAACATGTAAACCAAAATGGAAGTTTAGAATTGCTAGAGACAAACATTGAGATAATTTGCAAGTACTAGGCTGGACAATAGTGAGTGATCAAGCTTGCATCTAATTCATACAAATACAAGTTGCACAATTTGTAAGTTTTACGACAAGGGGTGTTTGGCTCACAAACTAAGCAACTGTCACCTGAAGCTAGAAAAGTCGAGTTTACGTTATGTGGGCTTAAAAGTCGCATTTCTGATGGTCCTAATGAGTCATCTACTTAACTAGAACTCTCCCCACAGTGTATAAACCATTGCATTTACACTTAGGTCAATAATATGTGGGGCAAAATTCGAAACTCGAACCTCTTGATTGTTTGAGTTGATATAAACCATTGCATCTATTATCAACTAGTTTAGTCCAATTCTAGGGAATATTTAGAGTTCATTCACTATAATAAGGCTATTTCAATCACAACCATTGTTCTTTTGAGATATCCAATAGAACTCCCCGAAAGATTTAACAATACAGAGTAGATTATCATCTTATTAATGATTAAATTTGAGGTTCTGAACTAGTTAATGTCTTTAACATTGCAGAGGCAAAAGGGATATCCTTTGTGGGGGCTGTAATGGAGCTGGTTTTGTGGGTGGATTTATGAGTACAGCTGACAGTTAGTACTTGGTATTGCAAAGTATGAGTTTTCTTTCAGCTGCATCAGAAATTGGAGTATTTTAAGTTAATTTATGGCTTATCTGAGATGAAAAAAACATATTAGTTTCAGTAAATTTTGGATAATGGGTCACATAATTCCCAAGTTTGGAATTGAAAATTATGAATGTTTTCTGCTATTTACTATTTGTTTTGTTGCATTCCCTTGAAGATTTGAGATTTTTGAGTTGTAATATATGACTAGTATATGATTTTAAGTTTCGTAATGATAACAAATTGTCAAAAGAAAAAAAAAAAAAAAAGATCTCATTTTCTTTAAATTTTAATGTTTAATAGCATTATTGAAGCCATTAGTAAAACACGAACGATGGAATTAAATTCTATATGTCACAGCTAAAGATGTTTATAGGACGAGGCAGTGGCAGAGATGGCTTTCTCGTCCCTATGCCTATTTAGGTAACAATGAAATTCATTCAAGCTCTCATTTTTCATTCAAATAGGAATTCCTCACCATTTTCACATGGTTGAATTTGATATCGACATCAACGTTTCTATTGTATGGTTAAAAAAAAAAAAAGATCTATGTAAGATTAAAAAAAAAAAAGATCAATAAGATGTGATTAATATGGTTATAATATAAATAATAAATATTTTAATTATAAATATTTTAACTTGTTTAAAAAGTGTAAAATGCTTATTTATTGATTAATCTATATTTTTTTTTAATTTTTTTTATAATTGTTTAAAAAAATTTCATTCATATCAGCATTTTATCGATATTCCATTGAAATTTTCTTCGATATAGACATTCTAAATGAGTTTAGATCCTATTTGACCTTTGAATATTGAATGTTGTTCTATTCTAATCTCTAAACTTTCAAAGACATTTGTTTTAGTCCCTAAACTTTCAAAACGTCTATTTTAGTTGTTTACATTCCTGTCATTAAGATCATGTTAATTTTGAATAAAAGGAGACATGGTCTCAATCAATGGTTAAAAGTTCATGAGTTCAATCCATGTTGGTCACCTATGAGTTTTCTTGATACCCAAATGTTGTAGAGTTAGGTGGGTTGTCTCGTGACATTAGTCGAAGTGCGCGTAAGTTGGTCCGGACACTCACATATATAGAAAAAAAAAAGTTGAATAAGGTGGTAAAGTGATTTTTTTATAGAAGAATTTAAACTTCATTTTGGGTTGAAGATTTTGGTTGCTCACTATTTTTGGCATATTAATGTAAGCCCATCAATACCTCTTGTTGCAAAAATAATTCTAAATTTTTAAGAAAAAATGTTTAAAAAGATAGTAACTTTAGGTGTATTTTGTATAATTTGACCGTAATAGATGAGGGCATCGAGGACATAAGAGTAATTGAACAACTCTCTTCCCCGTCTTCCCTTACCCGCCGCCCCGCCGTGAGTAAAGAGAGCTACGTCTTTCGATCTCCAGTATCAGTTTCCCATTCTTCACACAAGGTACTCTCTTTCTCTATCTTTCTCTATCTTTCTCTATCTTTCTCTCTTCTTCTTCTATTTCCAATCTTCTTTCTTCCTCCAGACGTATTCGATTTAGCGAAATTCACCGTCTTTCTTCCCTTTCCTACTGATTCAACCTAAACTGGTAAGTAGTAATTCGCGCGGTGCTTTCAGAAACGGACGGGTTTCAGCAATAAGAGCCTTGGACACGAAGATTTTGACCCTGTGGGTTGTTAATATCTGTAAGTTTGGTCTCCATTTTTTATGTCATTAGTTTCTTCCAATTCCCAATTTGAGGGTTGTTAGTATGACATTTGTTGATGGTTTTTCTCTGGAGTTAACCTTTTGTATCCTCGATTATTAATCGCACGCGAGAGATTTCTGTTCCATCAAAATTAATTGTTTACTTGCTGAGAAAATATCTGTTCATCATTACGCGGTCGATTTAGGGTTTGGGGTAAATTATAGTGAGAAGTATCTTACAGCCTCGTTGTGGTGGTCATTTTCAAATTTCATACTCTTGGTTACGAATATTGAAAATTGCGCAATGCTCACCAGCCGTTTGATGAGATTCTTTATGGGGGTGGTGTATTTGTGCTTGTTTATGCTTCTTCATTCCTCCTTAGTGTGGCTGTCACTCTCACTTTCTTAGTTTCTGTTCTTTTGGTGTGACGAACATTGAACATTGCATAGTGCTCACAAAATGTTTGATGAAATTCTACAATAAAATGGTATATTTGTTAAACTTCTCCATATCCCCTCAATGTGGCTGTCACTTCCAAACTTCTACTCCTTTGGGATGATGAGCATTGAACATTACATAGAACCCACCAAATGTTTGACGAAATTCTTCTTGTAGGTGGTATAGTTGTATTGTACATGTTCATCGTTCTTTGTTTCCCCCACACCTAAAAAGTCGTCCATTGAGCATTGAAACTTTTGGTTTTAGATTCAAATGGAGCTTTACTATGATTGTTCTTTTTCTGTTTGTATATCAATGTTGGTTAAATTTCTAAGTTGAGCTTTTGAACTTTCAAGTGTCTATAAATTTATGTATCTTATAGGTTCTTGAACTTTAAAAATGTTTGGTAGATCCCTGATAGACTCAAAATTTTTAAAAATTGACTGATCTATTAAATATAAAATTGAATTATATGTCTAATCAGACCACAAGCTTTTAATTTTATGTCAACTTAGTCTTGAATTTTAAAAAATGCTGAATAGGTCAAGACCTATTAGATACAAAATCGAAACGTTAGGAACTTATTTGACACAACAGTAAGATTAAGGACCTAAGGTCTTTCAATTTTATGTCAATTTAGTCTTGAATTTTAAAAAATGCTGAATAGGTCAAGACCTATTAGATACAAAATCGAAACTTTAGGAACTTATTTGACACAACAGTAAGATTAAGGACCTACAAACACTTTTCAAAGTACAAGGACCTATTAAATACTAAAGTGAAAGTTTAAGGACCTACAAACGGATATTTTTTTAAGAGTTCACAGACCAAATAGACACAAACTTTAGGGACTAACTCTGAAATTTAACTACCAATTTTTCTCTCGAAGCTTTGATTTGTAAGTGTTAGTTATGATTTCAGATCTGTACAATGAAGAAAGGCTTGCACCCTCAAATGCAGTGGATATCATATGTCACTCAGAGTGGCAGATTGATGCACGTTATGATGACCAAGATACACAATGTCGGTAAAGTCTACCACTTCAGAGCAAGGCGCCAAATGGCTGAAAGTGTTGGGCAAATTGCCAGGTTCAGACGACGTTACGAGAAAGGGATTGCTGAAAATGTTGAAAATGCTGAAAAGTGAGGTTCAAGGCAGCTCAAGGATCAGCTGTTCACTTGGATGATTATGGATTCGTTTTGAGAGCATGACCTTGTGAGTGTTAGGAATTTAAATTTCACTTCTTTCAGTGGAGTCAATCCCTTTTCATAGCATTTTATGACACTGAGTTATTTCTTATAATGGTTTAGATGTGCTTTTACCATTAGAAATATCTAATCTGCATTCCTATTTTCTGTTCAATAAATGAGATCATTTTCCACCTTTTTTTTATCGGGAGTCTGTAGCTCTGCTTCCTTATATGCTGTACTAAGAGATGTCGAGTTTTTTGGTACTAAGCTCACCCAAAGGTTCAAATTTGAGACCTCTAAGCTGGTATGACCAAGAGACGTTAAACCATTGGCAACGAGGCTGCCCCATGGGGGGGCATCTTACACGTTATTTATCTCATTGTGTAATCAAACTCACAGGGCTTTGTATGCTAATAAAAACCTACTAAATAGTGGAGTTGTTGACTTGGGTATACTCTAGTTGTTAGGTATTTAATGCCTCCCCTAACCCTATGAATTCTAGGTTTGAATCCCTTAAAAAAGAGTTGGGTATTCTTTTGGATAACTTTGGTGTCTGAGGGTGGACCTATTGAGGTTGGAATAATGTAGTTGGTAGTCTTATTCGAGATAAGAAAAAGAAACTATTTATACATCGAAGTAGCGGTGAGCATAATAGTCCAAAAAATCAGCCAACCGCTAGATTGTGAAAAATCCAAACGGACAAAAATTCTAAGAATAAAACCGACTGATTGATGGTTTGCACTCCTTGACGGTCGAGGTTGGTTTGATCATGTACTAACCGACCATAGTGGGTTCAGTGGCGGTTTGGTTGGAAAACTGACTCCAACTAACTGGTGCATACCCCTACACCAAATGGTTTAGTTAGGCAATGACGACTACATCGAGTATTTTTTCATCAAGATGCATTGCTCATTGCTATCATGTTTGGAGCATTAGCTTAGCTAATGGCTTCCATTTTTTTTCCACCATTTCCCAGTTTCCTGGAAAAAGGTCTTACGCATATGGTAAAAGTGAAGTATACATTTATACAATATTTGTTTTAGCCATTGACAAATCAGTATGGTGTTTTGTAATGCTTGATCAATTCCTTTTGCGTATTTGATTCTTTTCGCCATTCAGCTCACTACTCTCGTCAAGTGTTTTAGTAGGAAAAAGTTGCTAAATATATCGTAACTATTACCATTCCTTTATAAGATTCTACATCATTTAAACTTTATATTCCAGTTTTACATGTGTTACTGTTAGTATCAAAAGTACTCCACACGAACATCAAAGGAAGACATACAAAACTAAAAGGGAACTTCCTTGTAGTTGGTGATATCTGGACCATCCTCTACTTAGCTACTTCTTCTAGCACCGGAACATTCTTCCATGTATCCTCTAATCCATTCATTTGCAACGGTGGCAATGAGAAAACACTCACAGTTGAGCTCCTACTTCGGATTTCCTTCAAAACACGTAACGCAGATACAGTGCTTTTCATATAAAGTGACTCCATATACTCAATCTCAGATAGTTCCTTGGTTGCTTTAAGCAGATCATCAATGTTGGTGGTGGCTGGCTTTGTAGGAGCACCGACTTCGTCAACTCCATTTGAACCAGAAGAAGGCAGCTCATTCAAAGGGAAGAGAAGATCCAGCATCATCTCACACTGCTTCACGAGCGAGTAAAGCAGGTCGGTTGTAAAGAAAGGCTGTTGCAAAACTTTCTGACTGTAGGGCAGGCGGATCAGCGCACCGGTCCTTTTGTCATACTTCTTTAGAATTTTCACAAGTCCTATAAAAAGGTATTGCAAGTTGTGAGCAGTAAAGAACTTCTTCAGTATAAAGTGTTTCTCTTTTTCAAAGGCAACCGAAGCATATTCTAAGCATAAAAGAATTGATTCAACAGCTCGTGGCCACAATTTGGAGCGTCTAAAATATTAAAGATATCATTATGTGCCGTAAGAACATTAAAATAGCATAAAGTTCATCAATACCACATAATTCTTACCAAAATTAAAGGAAGACAAAGATGTCATATTCAAGACTTGACTGCAAAAGCGTATAAATATACATTCAAGCATGCCAATTGCCAGCCAATTAAAGATAGAAGAAAGGTAAAAGAAAAAAAAAAGTTAACAAAGAGTGCACACCTGTAAAGTTAAGGGCACTATAATTCTCCAAGAGAACCATCTCTCCATGGAAGTCCACAATTTCCTTCCGAATTTTAATCATCTCTTCATTGGAATCCATTGCTTTTCCTACCCTATCTTGTAGCTCCTGAATTATATTCAAAAACAAAAGTGGAAGCAATTTGGTCATCAGCATGGACCTGTAATGATGGTTCGTTATAACTTCTAAAGAGATGAAATCCAAGAATTTAATCTTCTATTGGAACAAATATTTTAATCCAGAGATTTTCCTCTACTCCAAAATCTTGGATGAATGTGAATCATCAAACAGCTATACAGAAAATTTTGTTTATAGAACTACAGGATTAAATCCCTCAATCGATCCGAGGACATCTAAGAATAAAATTTTTCTAGTGTTCGTTCATGCGGCTAGGTCAAATTCCAGAATTGAATCGCATAACTACTTCATTAATTGAAAAAGGAATGAAGTAAATCCGAGGTCTAATTCAATTTCTTCTCTCCAGAACAAACCGAAACACACAGATCTCAACGCTCTCCGAAACAGAATGAGAAATTGAAAATTTAAAAGCAAAGATGAAGCACGAAGAAGAAAATTACCTTCAATCTGATGATGTACTCTTCCTCCTTTTCAACAAAGAAACTATTAAATTTCTCAAGTTCATCCTCCAATAACCTAATGAAATTCATCTCCTCACTCGACGAAGAATCGTCCTTCTCTCCATCCTCCACACAACTACTGGCCGCATCAATTCTCGGCCGCTTGCTCAGCCGTTCACCGCCTTTAGGCTCCACAAGCTTGAGCCGCTTCTTCAACTCCTTGTAGGACAAAAACTTATCCCGCCACTCCGGCAAAGTTTCTTCGATCTGGTTGCTCAGACTCTTGCCGAACTTCATAACCACAATTTCCGACGCCGGAAAAAATGAGAGAGATTACGGAACTGAAAATCGAATTCAGGCGGTGGTGATGGTAATGGCGATTGTGAAATGAAGCAGTTAGAAAAAAAGAAGAATTGAAGGAATATAACGGTAAAAGAAAGAATATTCGAAGAATTTTTCTTCGAATATCCCTTTAATCTTCTTTCAGCATATTTCGGGGTTTTATTCCTTTCCCTCAAAGCGATGGATGAGGATTTATAATTTTTTTAAAAAAATAGTTTTCCTCTCTATTTATTACATGTAAGCTTGTGATTGGTTGGTTAGGTTGATCTAAAATATTCTCTTAACAATGTTTTTTTTTTTTTTTTTTTTTTTTTAATACTTTAAAGTGGACTTTCATTTTGAAAGTTGTTAAAGAAACACAATATTGGGTTCTTTTTTGGGTTTAATTTGGTTGGTTGATTTGTGGAGTTTGATTTTAATTGAAATTAGTGAGTCTTAAAATAGTTTTAATTTTTGTTTGTTCGTTTAGCAGATAAATACAATTTAGTCGAATATCTAAAATTTAAGATTTAGATGGATGAAATTGAAGGTTTAAAATAGAATTCGAGAGAACTAAACAAAAAAGAAGATAAATATTGATTGAATTTTATCGAGTTTGGGGTAGAAACTGAAATTTTCCAACTTTTTCCTGAAAATAGAAGTTTGTAATTAAATTTTATTTTGAAAGGATATTAACAATAAATATGAATTCAATACACTTTTATTTACTTGGATTTGAATTTAACTTCTATTTTTTCTATTAGTTTTCAAAACTAACTAATAGATAGGAGATTTGATTTTTTATTTTTTATTTTTTATTTTTTATTATTTGTTAGTGAAATGGTGTTTTAAATGGTTAGTGAATAGAATTAACAATAGTTAACTTGACACAATGATGATTGGTAGTTAACATTTGCGGTTTATACTTTAGGTGTGATAAGTTAATACACAAGAATTTCGCTATTTTTTAAAACTAACTTATATTTTGTCTTGTTTTGCTTTGCTTCACAATACTTCACCAAGCTTAGATTTCTCCTCATTTTGAATATAAGTTTACAAAAGCCAAATTAAAAAAGTTCTTTTTTTTTTTTTTTTTTAAATTTTTCTTCTTTTCTTTTCTTTTCCCTTTTGGGATGAGCCTAATGAAAAAGTTAATGGGTTTTATAACATTGTGTACCAAATTATAGGCCCATTAAAGCCCATTTACCTTTAACATAATTTAGTGGTTAAAGTATAAATACAAGAATATTGTTAACCCTAAATTTGATTAATTACCTCAACTGGTATATGTATGTTTACTTCAATTAAGAGGTCAAAAGTTTAATCTCCACAACTTATATAGAACTAAACAAAAACTAAACTTATAAATTAGGTTCTAGGCATGTTCTTATTTTCGAAATATATTTGATATCTATATTTTGATTATCTAATGTTTTAATATTGAAATATACCACAAATTAAGTATGAGAAAGTCATTTTAGATCATTTGACTATTTCAAACTATGCAATTATGAATGTTCCTATGGAGAAGTTAAGTTTTTGTTTAGATTAGTCGAGCTTGCAAATGTTGGCCTTCTATGGAGTCATTTTTAAGGTGCTAGTATGGCAGGTATCCATCCTCTTTGGGTCGAAACAAACTTAGAGTCTCTTAGAGTCTTCTCACGGGAACTTTTCGATGAGATTCACACGT
Source organism: Citrullus mucosospermus (assembly GCA_030954485.1). Classification (NCBI taxonomy): domain Eukaryota; kingdom Viridiplantae; phylum Streptophyta; class Magnoliopsida; order Cucurbitales; family Cucurbitaceae; genus Citrullus; species Citrullus mucosospermus. The sequence continues at coordinate 3,102,174 of CM062065.1, forward strand.
TTGTGGATTCCATGTGAGATCTTGAAAGAACGAGGTGTAGTAATTGAATTTTTGTTTGTTAGGCACCTAGCTACTTTGGTAGCCCAAGAGTTAGCCTCCCATGCCAGAAGACATCGATCCTCCCAAATATGGATGGAAGATTACCCTATATAGAACTCAAAAAGAAAAAAAAAATCTAAATTCAATTAGGTCTTAGTGAATTACATGTTTTTACTGAAGTATATTTGACATATTTTGACTATCTAACATTTTTAATATAAAAGTTAGTATTAAAAAAACCTCAAAATAAATATAAAAAAGTATGACTATTTCCAAAGATGAAACAAACTATTATGTCCATGAAGAAGTTTAGTATCTCTTCGAATCAGTCGAGTATGTAGAGGCGATTGTCTTCCATGAAGCCATTTTTAAAGCACTAGTGTGACAAGTATTCATTCTCTTTGGCCCGAGATAGACTTAGAGATTCTCGGAGTCTTCTCACCAAAACTTTTCGATGAGATTTAAACGTTTGTGAATTTCATGTGAGAGCTTCAAAGAACGGGGTGTAATAATTGAATTTTTGTAAGTTAAGCATAGGGCAATTCGATAGCCCAAGATTTAGCCTCCAATGCTAGAAGACACCAATCCTCCCAAATTTAGATATTCACAATCTTTAATTTGTCTTGTTTTCTTTTTCCTTTTTTTTTTTCTTTGAAATTTCCTTAATGTGTTGTGAGAAAAAGAAAGTATACTTTTAAGTTTATCATTAGATATTTCCAACTTTTTTTTTGGAATGTTTTATATTCTTTCTTATACTCATTAAATTTACGTTTTGCTTGTACTATAGGGTAGGAGAATTCAAACCAGAGATCTTTTGATCGCTAAGACATCTATAATGTCAGTTGAGCTATGCTCACTTTAGTACCCCTTATTTCTTTTATATCTGCTCTTACTTAAGACGATCCAAAGAAAAAGGAGAAGAAAAAAAAAAAAAAAAAAAAAGAAGATGACCTAATTTACATGAAATAGTAAATTAAACTCCAAAACAAATAATGGTGGCACTGTTCCTTCAATAATTTTTAGTAATAAGATATTGTCACACACTAATTTTATGAGAGGGAGGATTTATTTTATAAGTCAACTCATCACATAACTTTTATTTTAAAGAAAAAAGAAATCAATTTTTTGAGATATTTATAATTTTATATACTCAACTAAGATTTGAAATTTTCATTCCCAATTCTTGTTTGAACTAAAAAAGGAAAAATGAAATAAAATAGTAGTTTGAGTGATAGTTAAAAATACTTCTCCAACTATCTAACGCTTTAATGTATAAGTAAGAGGAATAATATTAAATTCTAAAACATATATGTCGTCTTCCCCAAAGAGCAAAATATACGTTATGTTTAAACTCTGAAGTTTCGAACAAATATATATTTGCCTCTAACTGATATTTGAAAAATAGTTTTAAATGGTTAATGAATTCGTTTGAAAAGTTAATCAACACGCTAAACATGACATGAACATTTAATAGTTGACTATATTTTATTGACATAGAAAAATATATCAATTATTTTTATTATTTTTATTTTTTTGGTGATGTGATCTTCTAGCTCACTCCTTCTCCCTTCCTTTGTTGACATTGTTGTTACCTCCACTATTAATCCATATATAACTATTCTTCAAATCTCAATAACTAAAAGGGTTTCTTTTGAAACTTCAAGGATCATAAAGATACCGATCCAAAATTTCATAGATCAAAATGTATTTTACCAATTTATTTATTTTTAATTAAAAAAATGTAGTGAGATTTGATTATATTTCTAACATTTCAGGCACGTGTAAAACATCATAACCAGTTGAGTTATATATGCTCAAATTGTTTAAAATGTTTCACTACTGACAAATGTACTTCTCTTGTGACACTTTCTAGTACTCCCGTAGTACATATGTCTTCTCTATTCAAGACAATAATTTTTTTTTTTTATTTAGTTAATGTTTTTAGGGCCCGTTTGAATTGACTTGAGAAAAAAAGTATTTTTCAAAAAAACACATTTTTATTTAAACTCCTCTTATAAAAACAGTTTAAAATACACTTCACAAAAACTACTTTGAGTGGTTGCCAAACACTCTAATGGATGTGTTTGTAATAACTTTTCAAGTGTATAATTTAAAAAATAAGTCATATTGAAAGAAATATAAGTGTTTAACAACCACTCGAAATGGATATTGAGAGACACTGGTGCGTTTTATTTTAAACAGTTCTTATCAAAAGTATTTGAATGATAATAATTTTTTTTTAAATATTTATTTTTAAGTTAATCCAAAAGGGCCTTAATTTTTTCTAAAATGACTTATTTTTTAAATTAAACACTTGAAATTGTATTCCAAACACACCCTTAATGCTACCAAACCATACATTATTCATAAATGATGCTAATGTGACCTAGAAATAAATGTAGAGTAGAGTACCTATATTAATTGTCGTATATGAAAATTTTCCTTTTTTTTTTTTTTTTTTTTTTTGTTATATTGTTGTCAAGCCATGAATTCAACATTTTGGTACAAAATTTGGTGAAATTTTAAAGTGGTAGTCCTAAACACTAAGGACCACAAATAACAATACCCTTTTTTCCTCTAAGGAGTATCCAACAATTCAAGGAAGGGAGAAAGACAAGTTTAACAAATTATGCACAAACATCTATCATTGTCAACCACAAAGGTCCTATATTTTTGGAAGTTGTCTTTGTCTTGCAAATTGGTGTCTCTCTTATCAAAGTAGTTAAAGTTTACATTAATTTTCCAACTAAATATTGAAATAATTCTTACCTAAATTTCTAACACCTATGGAGTATTTCATACGTGATGTTAGAAAGGAAAATTAATTTATATATTTTAAGGAAAAAGTTTCAAATTCTTTAGTACATTTAAAACCTACTTTTTATTAATTAATAATTTAATGTTATTAAACGTTACATCATTTTTAAATGATGATGTCATGCTTATATAACTGTTAAGATAAATATTGTGTGAGACTTACAGTTTTATCAATTAAATTCCTAAACTTTATAAGCGAATTAATTTAAACTCCTAATTAGGATTTGCTTTAAAAATTTTCCATGCGTCAATTCTCTGATTGTCTATTTCATTAATATAACATTTGAAGAAATCTACACACTTGTGATCATAACTGAATGCATGAATGATTTTCAAATGTAATCTTAACAAAGTATCTAAATTGATTTACTTATAACAATATAGAAGTTTAATTTGGAACAATTACATTTTTCACATAATATTTTTCAAACTAAGCCGTTATTAATTTAAGGTTTAAATTGATACAATTTAGATATAAATTGAATTTTTTCCTTAAAAAATAGATACCTTTTGACTTGATTTTATCACTCGAAACTAAGAGTGTGTTTGGAATACATGTTCAAATGTTTAATTTAAAAAATAAGTTATTTTATAAAATTTTGGAGTATTTGAAAACTACTCAAAATAGATTTTGAAGTGTATTCTAAACTTTTTTTATGAAACAAATTTAAATAAAAATGAGTTTGTTTGAATTTTTTTTTTCTTAAGTTAATACAAACATGTCCAACTTTGATATGGATTGTGATCGGAGAAGTTTGTTCTAGAAAGTTGAAGGATGACCTCTGATAATAATCTTATTATTAAATTCCAATTTACCAAATTTCTTTGTCAAGTAATTTTTTTTTCTTGTCTAAAAAAAAATCTAAGTAAAAAAATATTTTTTTAAAAAAATCTAGCCAAGTTTGAAAATTAAAAATAAATTCAAAACATGGTTTTTGTATCGAAATTTGGCTAAAACTTCAAAAATATACTTTTTTTTAAAAAAAAATGCAAATTTTAGAGGAAAGATATTAATTAAAAAAAATAATAAAAAAATAAAAATGCAAAATTCTCAATTTAAGTTTAGGGTTAAAATTGATTTTGTGTCTAGATGAAATTTTTTTTTTCAATTACATAAAAGCATCATAATTTCTATATGACATGATATGAAAGGAAAAAAAAAAAAAACTCAAATGTATATTCTTTCAATTTAATTAAATATTTTCTCGCAAAAAGATAGAAAAATAAATTTGAGAACAATAGTTAAGACTCCATCAATATCTGATCGCAATTAAGATTAAAAGTTTTTTTTTTTTTTTTACCCACCTTTTCAAAGGTGTATGTATAGGTCATAAAACGTTTAAAGATCTCGTGAAAAATAAATTTAACCCCAACTATTGTGAAATTTATAATATAAAATATATTTAGTTGATTCAGATTCTATTTTATGTTTTTCAAATTTATTGAATTAATATGAATTTGGTAGGCTTATTCTGTTTCGGATTTTGTAATTAAAGCAGTGAAAAATTATAAAAACAACATTTTTATACTTTTAGTATATCTAGATTTTGAATTTGAAATTTTAAATGCACAATTGCATTAGGAAAGATAAAAACAAGGTTAAAAATTACTTTTAGTCTCTAAACATTTATAAAAGTAACAATTTAGTTCCTGAACTTTGGTTTGTAACGATTTAGTCTATGTACTTTAAATTTTCTAATAATTTAGTTACAAAATTTTACTATGTAACAATCTAGTTCTAGTACTTTAAAATTTGTAATGTTTTAATCCATATCGGAGAAATTAGTGTTAAGATTTAATAGATTTTTTAATAAATAAATTAGAGAATCAATATTTTTATATAATATAAAGTCTATATCATAAAATAATAAAAATTAACATCTAATTTTGATTTTTTTTTTTAATGTTAGGGATTAAACTATTACAATTTGAAAGTACATGAGCTAAATTGTTACGACATATTAAAATTAAGGGACTGATTTTAGAAAATTAAAAGTAGAAGGACTAAATTGTAATAAATTAAAGTTCAGGGACTAAATTGTTACTTTCATAAAAGTTTAGAGACCAAAATTATTTTTTAACCAAACAAGCTAAAAATAATAACAAATATAGTATTTCAGGTTATAAACTCATTTATTTTTGTTGAATTAAAAAAAGTGTTTATAATATATTATATATTACATGATATTACAAAATAACAATTTTACAAAAATTTTAACATCAAACACATTGATAAATTAACTAGTAGAGTTTATATTCAACATAATATTTAGTGAATAACTATAATTAATTTTGTAGTTTTTATATATATATTTCAAATATATTTTGAAAATTTAAATATGAAATACAACTCTCTTCTAAATTTACCTGTTTCAATTGCTTCTTAACCATCAACTTTTGTATCTCTAGTGTGTATATCAAAAGTTTAATTTGTTCTAATTCATACTAATATATTCTTTATATTACACATCAAACATCATTTGATTATTTTTATTGAAAACCATGTTTATCTTCTCACATTTTTTTTATCATTGATTTCAATTTTTTTTTTCTTTTCATACTTAAATTCTTAATCAAATTTTAAAAACAAAAACATGTTATTAATAGTTAACCTTTTTAATAAAAAAAAATTGGCATGAATTAATTTCTTTACTTCTTTTCTATTTTTAAGAATATTTAAAAAATTTAATTAAATTAAAAAAAAATAGTTTCTAAAAATACCACAATGAAATCTTTTACAGAATTCGTATACTCAAAATAAATAAATAAATAACTTCATTAAATAAATGTGTGTATCTATCATTCTGGCAATATTTCCAAAGGAATTGCCTCCACGTATTGCTTGACGTAAAAGAGATAGTGGATTTGTTTATGTCTTTTGCTGAATCTTTTTCATGGCTCGATAGATAATTTGATAAGCCAATGATTTTTTTTCCAAAAAGTAGTTTCCAATTCTAAATAAACTAAACAAAAAATGCTAATTTTAAAAGTATGTAAAATAATTATATTTTTTAAAATAAATTTTATAGTGATGAGATCATAATGTTAGAAACTTTAAATTAAAATTCAATTTCAATCTTCTTTTAATAATTTCAATTACTTATTTACGTATTATTAGCATGATTAACCCCAGTTAGGAGGTTTAGAGACTTTTTAAAATTTTAGTACTTTAACAATTATGTGATGGAGAGAGAAAAAATCACTCTCACAACTTAGAGATTTCAATCTCACTCGGATTTATTTATTAAAAAGAAGAGAATATTATCATTATTAAATGGAGCCTACATATAATTAAAAAAAAAAAAGCCAATAAATGAAATTCTTACCAAAGAAACCTAAAATTACTATTAACAATTACTTAACCTAAACACACAATTAGTTAAAACACCATACATAATAAGTTTTGTTGAAGGATACTTCTTTTTTTCTTCCATATAAACTCAATATTTCATACCAATGTACAATTACATGTGTTACATTGATACCTGTATACATTAAATACATGCATATACATAAATTATTACAAGACCAAGTTACCAAAAGCACCTCTTACCTTTTTAAAAAAAAAATCACTATCTCTATCGCTTAAAAATTGCAATATTATATATTCTGAACTTTTTAAAATATTTAAAAATTACGAACAATCTTGACGAAAATTAAAACCTGAAAATAGTGTGGTAGTGCCTATAATGAAAATTAAGACCCTACACTCCACAGTCACTACCACACTCATTCCCAACATCGATTTCAATTCAAAATCCTATTAAATTTCTGTTCAAAACTATATAGAGTCAAAAATAATATTGCAATTTTTGAAAGAGGAGTGATATCTTCCTAAGCAAAGGGCAAACTTTTTTTTTTTTTTTTTTTTTTTTATAATTTAGCCTTGTTATTAATAATTAACACTAAACCATATCATATTAGGTTATAAATGCACAACTATATTATATATATAATCTTAATTAGTTAAATTAGAGAGGGTAAAAAGGTTGCTTCCCTTGATCATGATCTTGAACTTGAATAATTTCAGATGGGTTACCACAATTTCTGCTCAGCAACTCTTCAATCATTTGCAATGCAATTCTTTCTTCTTCTTCATCCATCTCCAAGTTCTTCATGTGGGTCCCACTCGCCGCCATTAATGCACCGGCACCACCTTCCGACGAGATCAAACCGGTAAAACACCCACTTTTTTTATTCTTCCTCAACTGCCCACCGTCGTCGTCGCCGCCGGATGCGGATGCGGCTCCGGCGGCGGCGGAGGTGGCGGAGGCGGAGTTGGTTTTTCCGAGATGAACGGTCATGACCCAGCTGGAGTCGGAGCGTTGGCCGGCCCGTTTCTGCCAAACGCCGATGTGGGAATTTTCAGTGTCGAGTCGGAGACACGTCATCGACGGCGACGGTGCCTTGCTGCATTTTCGAAGCTTGGCGTGGAGAATCTCCGATAAGCCCTTTGGAGAAGTGATATTATTATTCTTGTCGGGTTTTTCTAATTCCGGCGCAGCCGTTTGGCTCATCGGGAAGTTGGTTTTTGCGTTCCGGCCGCTCATTAACACGGCGGCCTGGTCGTAGGCTCTCGCTGCTTCCTCCGCCGTCTCAAATGTCCCCAACCAAACCCTTCTCTTCCTGTAGGCAAATTTTTTTTTTTTTTGAAGAATATGCATTTAAAAAATTTGGATTCGAACTTTCATAAGGTTAATTAATTATTTCACCAATATATAATTACTTATTAGCACAATTTATTTTGTTATTGTCTCTCCATTTTAATATCGTTAATAATTCATTAACACAAACCATAACTCCTTAACTAAATTAGATATTATTAATCTCTTTAAATGTAGAAGTTTTGAATCTTAATCACATTATTGCTTAGTTCTAATCTTCAAATCCAAATATAAGATATGGTATTTATTGTTTTCTATGATAAAAACAATAATAAAAATATCTATGAATTCTCCTACCTAATTCGTCATCCTATACAATTTGTATTTGCACTAATTTCATACCCTTTTGTTTCTTTAACTTCATTAGTTACTTTTTTAAAATGTTTTCAAAATCAAATTAAGCCACTTTTTAATCACACAAAAAAACATTGTTTTCTTTAATTGAATTTTGGCTGGAAATTTTAAAAAATAAAATAAAATCAAACTAAGCCTTAAATATTTGGTTAGTGAAGGGAGACAAAGGTAAATAATATCATATCCCCATCTCTGCTCGGTGAGTTTAATAGATAATTTAACACCTTTTTAACCTCTATCAACTTAAGCATTTAGATTTAATAACGAGAGATGGAGAGAGACTTACAGAAGTGGGTGACGAATTTCAGAGACCCAAGATCCCCAATGTCTTTGCCTAACACCTCTAAACTTCTTTGATGGCACCATGATTTTGGGGAAGAGAGAGGGAGAGAATGAATGGATGGAGAGATTGAGTGTGTCAGAATGTGAAGCCCAAAGTACATGGAGGACCAAAAGAGGGGAAGGAACATAATATAGGGAACTGATGGGGGAAGGTGAAAAAAATTAAAACTTAGAAATGGATATATGGTTGAGGAATCTAGGCTACCATTCAATTTCACTTTTTTTTTAATCAATATATTTTTCATTCTAGGTTAGATATTGATATTAATTAGAAAAATTATTTTAAATGATAAAAATATTTAAAATATTTATAAATAATAGCAAAATATCATGTGGAGGGAGAGGATCAAAACCTCATACCTAAAGGTTAATAATACAAAGTCACGGTAGTTATTGAACTATGCTTGTGTTGGCAAGTTGTTGATAAATTTTTTTTATCCATATGTGAGATAATATTAACGAAAATATGAAAATTGTGGATAAATAAATTATCGTCGATACAAATATAAATTATTAGAATAGGGTAATTGCAATGATACGTAGCATTTTTAGGACTAATAATTAAGTGTATAGAAATATTATTAAAAATTGTAAATATAACAAAATTTATTAGTGAAAAGATTTTATTGTTGATAAACTCCTCTTAGTGATATAGTTTTATCACTAATAGACTACGAGAATTAAATCTAAATTTTGCTATATCTATAAATGTTTTTGCATTATGCTACATCTATTAATAATTTAGGTATGATTAATATATTTGCAACTACCCCTAAATTATAAATTTGTATTCGTAAGAGTGTGCTTGGCGTATCAAGATTCAATTTCTTTTTTAGATGAGAAGTAGTCAATGAATTTTGTTTTGGTTAATGTACTATCCAAAATAATACTTGGATTGTATTTGAGTTATCTATATTTTGAAGGAAGAAAACTTGGTAAAATATATATACTTTTTAAAAAAAATTAAATTTTTTTTTTATTTTTTATATTTTAATATGGGAGTGGTGCATAAGATTAGGTGCAACGATCTAGGCTACATCTAATCGTTGTCCTATTGTAAACAATAAAGCAAATAAATATTGAAAAAAATATGATTTTAGTGTTTTTCATATCTATCTTTTTTACCCTAACGCGCATGGATAAAATTGTGAAAATATGAAAGATAACTATATTTTTATACGTAGTTTGGTAACCATCAAATTGTTGGTTTTTCGTTTTCGAAAATTAAACCTATAAACACTTCTACTTATAGAATTTTTTGTTTTATTATTCACTCTCTATTAATGTTTTAAAAATTAAAGCCAACCTATGAAAACTAAAAAAAAACTTTTCAAAACTAGCTTTTATTTTTAACATTTGATTAGCAATTTAAGTTTTTTACCAAAGCAAGCTTAGCTCAACAGTAATTAGCATGACCTTTCATCTTAAAAGTAGAAGAATCGATCTCCTATCTCCACAATAGTTGTACTTTAAAAAAAAAAAAAAAAATTCAAGTTCTTTAACAAATATGATTACCATAGTGTGAAATTTAGGAGAAACCAACTACAAAAATGAAATCAAATTGTACCAAAATGGGACCTAAACTATTTGTTTTTAGATTCTTATTTTTGGACCACCTAACTATACCTATGCCTAGCTAACTTGGTGTATTTTTTTTATTTTTTTTTTCTATTTGATCTTTTAATTTAAAAGTATCTAAGATTGTATAGTTAAAACGTTTTAAATGGATACATCTAGATTTTAATTTTATGTCTAATAAGTTAACTACTATTTTAAACCTGTCAATTTGGCACTTAAGCATTAGACGGGTTAATTTTGTTCAAATTCTGGCAAGTGGTAAGTGTGACTAAACATTATATTGAACGTACAAGAATTATTTAGATTAATAATTAAGTTACTTTTACTTTTCAACTAAGTTATGTAGACCTTATTATGGTTAGTTTTAATATCCATATTGACATCAATAGATGATAATTTGCTATATTTGACGTGTATTTATAAAATGATATCAAAGACATCAATTAATCCTTAATATGTATGTTGAACTCTCTAATTTAAGGATTTTTTTTTATGTAACAACTGATATATTTCAATCTCGTACGCAATAGAAACATATCAGGCAAAAAAAAAAAAAAAAAAAAAAGTTAAAGAGCTTATGTTAAAATGAAGATTTGATTCCTATAATTTGGAGAAAGTTAAAATTTAATTTCGATTGTTTATAATTAGAATTTAGTCTCTATGATTTGGTAAAACTATAATAAATGATCCCTATAGTTTATGGGTGATTTTAAATTTAGCAGAATAGAAAGAATTTTCCATCGGGTCCAAGAAAACCAAAATCATCACTATGATGATATTCTATCGTTGGCTGCCATGTGGAGTATAATTTTCTTTTTTTAATTTTCTAATTCTTTTAATTTTTTTTAGTATGATGATTCTTCTATGGCTTTAAATGGGAAGATATTTTTATAGTCTCTTTGTCCCCGGATCTTTTATTTCTGAGCTACCCTTTAGCACTTTTGATTGAATTAATTATATAACTTCCGGCATTAGAGTACGATGAGGGTGCTAGAGAAGGATTAACTTAATTGAGATGTCGTGATGCACTCCATCATCTTTTATCCATTATTATTATTGTTATTATTATTTTAAAAAAAAAAATGGTTAATTTTGATTTTTCTCTCTCACATAAAATTGGGATAGATTGAGACTACTGTCGGTGAATTAAAAAGTTTAATGAAATACTAGTCTCACTTTCTCTTCCATAAATCATAATTATTATTTATTTTCACCTAAAACTCTAAATTTTTTTATTGTAGGGTATGTATCCTATATAACTACCCCAAAATAAATGGGCTTTTGCCCGAGTTCTTTACTTCTCTATTAGTATTACCCCTTTTGACTTGGGTTTCTATATAATACTCTCTCTAGAAAGAGGGTTAGTTTGGTCATAATTGAACCCCCGAAAAGAGAGAGAGGGTTTTTTATATTATATGTCATGAGGTATAATTATTTATAGAAAAATTGTCAAAAATAACACTATCAAGTTTTTACTTTTTAAAACTAGTTCGTTTTTTTAAATTTCATTAAACTAGTTTTTTTTCATTTTGGACAATATCGACTACCGAGATTTAGTTAAAAAATTAACATTTTCTAACTTATTGATTGTTTTGTGTCTTCTCGATACATCCCAACCAAATTACACATTGATATTCTACTAACTACACATTGATATTCTACTAACTTTTCTAATCTTCCAAAATCTTATGTATTTTTAAATTTTCTCCTAATTAAGTTATCTTTACCAAATATTAAATCAAATATATACTTAATCTTTAGCCCAATTTCTGTTCCATAGTTATATGAATTTCCAAGCTTTCAAATAAATTTACCAATTATCCAAATGAATCTCAAGTGATTGTATTTTTATTTTTAAATTTTGGGAAAGATTAGATTTTGCAAAAAAAAAAAATAATAATAATAAGATATGAAAAATATATAAAATCTCGGTATTCATCTCAAGTAGATTAATATCGAGATTCTATATATTGGGGATTTTTCGGTGAATTATTGGGCAGATTAACACTGAAATTCTATATATTTCTCATATCTTAAATATTAGATATAATATTTGGTAAGGATAACTGAAAAATATATAAGATTTGGGAGGATTATATAATATTTGGAAAAGTTAGTAGAATCACTTTGTGTGTAATTTGTTTGAGATGTACGTGGAAGACCAAAAAAATAGATAAGTTATAAAAAGTTTTTTTTTTTTTTTAACTAAATCTCTATGTTCGATATTCTTGTCTGATATGGACTAAAAAAAACTAGTTTAACGAATTTTAAAAAAAACATGCTAATTTTGAAAAGTAAAAATTTGAGAATTCTCTTCATGACAATTTCCCTTATTAATTAGAATCTATCATTGAATTTTTTCTAAAAAAAAAATACTTGTCTTTCCTTACTATTTTTCAACTTTCTTAGTCAAATTCCAAAAATTAAAAATAAGTGTTACAATTTTTTTTAATTAGTTTTCAAATCTTTTGACGACATTTGTAAAAATTAGATAAAAAAAATTAAAGTAAAAACACCTAGTTAGTTGATAATGAATATTTCATTGTTTATTTTTTATTTTTTAAAATGTATGTTTCTTTTCTTCAAGTTTTCTTATTATATCAACTTTCTTAAGGAAACAATAATTTTTTTTAATGAAACTCTAAAAATTACTACAATTTTTTTAAAAAAGAAAAAACTAATTTTTTAATTAGCTTTTAAATTTGTACAGTAATAGAAAGTGAAATGATAACATACTGTTCCCACTTGGGTTCTTCTTAATAATTCAGGCTAAGAATTTGAAATTTTTGGTTTTCTTTTTTTCTTTTTTTTTCATTGTAATGCATCATTGTTACCATGACTGGTTTATGTTGCATAGTTATTGGTTAGATTTTGCAATGAGTGTATGTATAGAAAACCCTTCGTTATTGTACAAAAAAAAATTATCTAGGTTATACTTTTTAAAAAAATGAATAATATTTAAGTGTAGCTTTGCATTCATTTGCATCCATCTTTTTTAATTATAAAAGAATTTTTTTTAATATCTTTTTCAAAAAAGAAAATTTTTTCATGTAGGTCAACTTGTGATTGAATATTTAGGTAGATTATGCACAAAGTCATCATAATTTGGATTTTAACGACACTTGAACTTGAACAAAGAATGGATAGATATAAGAGAAATGTACCATAAACTATAAAATACTTTTTAAAGAATAAATAAGGAACAAATATAACTATGGAAAACAAAAGTCGTCAATGATTAAAAAAGAGTTCACCTATGGAGGACGGTCTTCAAGTCAAATTAACAACATTTGATATATGTTCTGGCTTGAAAAGCCAGCTGGTGAACCACATAATTGCAAGAGCGCTTAGTAAAATCGTATGACCTATAATAATATTTAGTTGTAATGACGGTGTTCCATATTATGAGACCTGGTGTTAGCATTATGGTATTCATTAACTTTTAATATGTATCACTACTTCGCCTATAGTTCAAGCTTATATTGTGAGTCATACATATACTTTTATTACTCATCCATAATTATCTATATTATTATTCAATAGTTCTAAGCAATATATTTTATATATAGTAGACTTTTATTATTCTTTTCACATAGGCGCAAATATTTTAGAACCATAACTTTCACTTTCATAGGGTATAGGTTTTTATTATGTCATAACTTTTCAATTTGTTTCCTATGTTTTTGATTGAATTTTGTCATTGACATACATAAATTAACACATGAATATAATTTTGAATTTAACTTTTTACAACTCATGTAACAATTATCCATAGATAAAGTCAAATTAAGAATAACTCTATTAATTAAGATATAAATTTTGTACTAAAAGTTTGAGAGATTAATCAAATTTTCAACTTATACAATTCTTTGAACTAAACATATAAACCATAGATATTATTTGTATTTGAAGTATGTGATATTTTTTATTAGAATATTTAGGTTATTATTTTCAATAAACATTTTTTAAAAAGATTTTCAATAAATATATAAATTGTATTATATAGAAGAAGTACATTTAAAATGCGTCAAGGGTCTGAATACATCGCATTAGGGATCTAGAGGGCCAACATGGAGATTTTAAAAAATGTGGTGCACATTTAAATCGGCTAGGGATTCGAATAATTTAAGATGGGTGAATAGCGATCTCAAAAGAAAGTATATGATGTAAGTAGAAGATTAGTTTTCATTAATTTTTAAAATTGGTTCTTTTTTCAGCACATTTAGGATTGAATCATCTATAAAAAAAATCCTCTACTTTTTTTCATCAACTCTTGTTGTATAGCTAAACAATTGACAGTTCATTTCATTTGGTTGAGATAGAGGAATGTATCATATTGATGCCAAATTTTGGCCAAGGGAAAACGAACTGACCTTTGTGTGATAATAACGGTAATTAATTTATAACTTAGGGAAGAAATGACTTGCAAAACAAAGAAAAATGACTCCGATGTCTAAATTAGTATGAGAATTATTGAATGAAAAAGATGGACTCAAAGTTTTTCGCTACCTCATATGTAGCCATAATGGTCTATTCATAGGGAATTTGACCTAGGGTTTACCTTAACCCTCCTAAGATTAGGATATCAAGTTTTCCTAATCTTAACAAGCTAAATTAGATCTCATCTTATCTTATTTTATCTTACCTCTATCTTGATTTTGTTTACTTTATTCTACTCAATCAAAATTTATCCATAATATATCATATGCAAACTTCACAATAGAAAATGTTAGTTTGAAAATTTCATCATCAAAACTTCAAAAGATTTAACGCATAGTTTTTTTATATAATAATAATAATAATAATGATAATAATAATAAATGAGAGTACGAGAGATTGGAACTTCTAACTTCTTAGAGAGGGGTATATAAGTTAATTATCGGTGAACTATACTACCACATAAGCCTAACTATATTATTTATATTACAAAAAAAATATATGAAAAACTAATATAACTGTAGCCATTTATCGACTTTAGACCAATGTAAAATATTTGGTTGAAAATTTAATTAGTCTCATACTTATAATGAATTTTTTTAGTACAACAAGGGTGGAGAATTTGCTAACATATATTATATGTCAATTGAGCTATGTTCGTTTTGACAAATACTTATAACATTTTTTCCCTATAAGATATAACTAATATTACTAATTCTATTTTAATGTATAACTAAAGTAAAAATCACTTCATGTTTCATGAACTGCAATTTTTCAAACAAAGAATATAAGTCACATAAATTTGGTAGATTACACAACCAGGCCGATTAAAATGTTGTACCTTTTGTGTATAGGTGTGATCTAAAATTAATCATAGATATGGAGTATTACGATCTAATAATAAAAATATATTTGAATGGACAACATTTGATTTTTAAATTTTATGAATTACTTTTATATCTTTCTATTCAAATAATTACAATTATTCACATTTTAAACATTGTGAAAGAAACTTCATTGATTAGAATCTTACAAAAAAAAAAAAAAAATAATTATTTTAAATAGTAAAACTATTAAAAATATTTTCAAATATAGCAAAATGTCATTGTTCATCAGTAATAGACAATGATATATACTAATAGACATCTATCAGTGTATCACCAATTGATAGTACTAGATGTTAATAATTTATTAGTGTCTATATTAGTGACATTCTGTTATATTTATAAAATAATCAAGTTGCACCTAATTAACAAAATTTTCAATATTTTAGAGCATTATTTGCGAATATATATATGTATGCATGTGTGTATATATATACACACACGTACACACATACATACAAAGTATAATTGGCGATAAAATATTTAAACCACATACTTCATGATCATTAATACATAATATGCTGGTTTTTTTTTCATTCTACTCTATGAAATTAAGTATTTATAACATTTTACGCTCACAACTTCTTGCTCTCTCACAAAAATTTTCTCACATGGCTCTTCCCATCTTTAATTATCGATTTTGATCAAGACTTAAAATGTCGATATATGAATGGAAATCTCAAGGTCTCAATTTTATGAAAATTCAATGAACATATGTTAAAATACCAATATTAATGAATAATTCTATAAAAAATTATAAAGGCAAATTGAAAAAAATACCCTTGAAGTATGGTGGTAGTTGCAATTAGTACACCCTCAAACTTTCAATTGTACAAATTGGGCCCCTAAACATCTGCAAGTGTTAAAATTGGACCCTCAAACTTACAATAATTGTAGAAATTGGACAAATTGAACCCTCAAACTTATACAAATGTTACAATTTATACAATAATGTAAGTTTTAAGGTTCAATTTGACCCAATTTTAGCACTTATATAAGTTTGAGAGTTCAATTTTTAAAATTGAAAATTTAAGAGTATAATTGCAATTACCATCATACTTCAGGGGATGGTTTTTTCAATTTTTTCAAATTATAAAACAAAAAATTAAAAAAACTATAAATTAGCAAAAGAAATATTCTATGCTTTTAAAGTACATTATATTCACATTAGCAAAATTTTCTTACTAATTTTTTTCCTACTTCATGAATTTTTAAAATTCTTTTTTATGATACACCGATTTCAAATCATTGAAAGGGTAGAAATATCGACATGTATTGGAATTTTAATACTGTGAAATTTGACTTAAAAAAAAAAAAAAAGGTCATCTACCACGTCAAAATGAATTAAAACGTACCATCTAAATATTTAAAAATTTAAAAATAATTTTAGAAAGTAATCCCCACCACATATATTAATAAATAACCATTATTTTTGTAATTAATGCTGATAATATTACTTCCATTTTCAGTGAGAGATGTGTGTTTAGGAACAGAACACCTAATTTCTCAAAGACCCCTCTAGCTATAGTCTTGCCATATGAGACTCCCCCATCTTTAATATCCTTAATTATTGGCACAAAACAAAAAGGAAATTTAAAAAAAAAAAAAAAAAAAAAAAAACCTCATATTATAATTCTTCCCCCCCCCCCCCCCCCCTAAATAAATAAAAGTAAAAATCAAATTGATAGAAAATAAAGTTCTTTTCAAATATAGTACAAGTAAACCAAAATGTTTACAAATATAGCAAAATTCTACTGTCTATCGTCGTGACACAAATAGTAGTCTATCGCGGTTTATCGTAGATAGACTGTATATTTTGTTATTAATTGTAAATATTTTAATTAGTTTTGCCATTTAACATAATTTTCTAAAAAGTGCCTATAATTTTTTGAATTATTGATTCTAATGATTTTTTGAAAATATAAAATATATCATTTGAATCC
The DNA here is from genome assembly GCA_030954485.1 of Citrullus mucosospermus. NCBI lineage: Eukaryota > Viridiplantae > Streptophyta > Magnoliopsida > Cucurbitales > Cucurbitaceae > Citrullus > Citrullus mucosospermus. The sequence continues at coordinate 3,119,232 of CM062065.1, forward strand.
CTTTCTATTTTAAGAGAATATTAAGAATCTCTTGCAAAATAATAATGTTACACGAAATATATGATTTCGCTAGTATACGTTGGTAGAAGTATGAGTAAATAGATTTAAAAAAAAAAAAAAAAAAAAGTATGAGTAAATGAATTTAGAGCACAGTAAACATAGTACAGTCTAGCAGTATGTGTGTATATATATATCAAAACGAGATTTAGTTGATGGATGAATTGTAATAGATTTGCATCGCAAACATAATTGGATTGCATTTGATCTCATTTACTTAGAATTATGAATCAGTCACATATTACTGTTACCTTTATCGTTCCTATTACTGCTTGACACAACAATAACGGTAAAGGTAAAAATAACAATAATGTGGCAGATTCATAATTTTCATATTGTTGTAGTCACAATATCTATAACAGTAACGGTAAAGGTAGTGGATTCCACATGATTTTCAACCATAATCAGATTGAGCACCCTCAATTCCTCAATTAGATTGTGCGATTTGATTATAGATTTGGAAGCGAGTCCCACAGTTTATTATTTACAGGTAAACAACAACAAAGGTAATCAACTAGGGGCTACTTCTTATTTTACTATTGATGAATTACGTTTTGGTTAGGGTAAACATGGACTAAAAAAAAAGAGAGAAAAAAGAAGAAAACTCTCAAATGGTTTATTTACATTTTTTTTTTGATGTTGAAAAGAAAAACTTAGGTTTAGCCTTATATAGTTTAGATAGGGTGTATATATATATATATATATTTTGTGAAGACTTTTAGTTTTGCTTCATTTATAAGGTCTATAATTTAAAGTGTGCATCTCCTATTATTTAACAACTTCAACATAAAACTCACTTATTGAAAGAGAAGTATTTTAATTTTTATGCTTGAAAGAGTGAGAGAGGTTTAATTTATTTGATAGAGTGTATAGTACATACAACAATAATTGGAGAGAGACTTAGTGATGAAGCTCATTTGCTAGCTTTTTATTGCATTTAATTTAATTGTTTTTAAGAACATTTATTGCATTTAATTGCTTAATGTATAATACAAATAATGATTGTGACATTTTTCAATTAAGTCTCAACTGGTTAAAACATGTCCAATTCAACTGACAATGACTAATTACAATGAAAAAAAATACCTCAAAATTAATTTATTTGTTAAAAAAGAGGGAGAAAAAAAAAAAACATTTTCCCACAATTTCGATCACCAAAATAATCTCAAGATAGACAAATTTTCATAAGTTTTCATTTCTTCTTAAGTAATTGAAAAAAAAAATGTGTACATACGATCGGTTTTTTTTAGTTTCTATTTTAAAGTTTATATTTATTTTCTCTAATTTTTTACTATAATTTTCACTTTTTAATTAAAGAACCATTTAAATTCCTAATTAAATTATATATATATATATATATATATATATTTGTTTTTTTTTAATAAAAATTAAGTTTATTTTCTCTCATTTTCTTACAATAGTTTATATGAATTAAATTTTTAGCCAAATTACAAATTTTTAGTTTTCAAAATTTGATTTAGTTTTTAAAAACATTGATAAAAAATGGATAACAAAGTAATAAGTTTAGAGGTGAAATGAGCGTTTGTAACTTATGAGCTTAATTTTCAAAAACTAAAAATTAAAAACTAAACAAAACCTTTAACCTTTAGTTATCAACGAGACCAAATATCAATAATTTTACTTTTACAGTTTTTTTATTAAATACATTAAATTATGTGCAAGGGTGGGAACTATTCAAACCTAGAATATACGTAAGAAAAAAAGTTCTTTTCAAATATAGTAAAGAAACCAAAATATTTACAATTAAAACAAAATTTCACTATCAATCTGCGATAAACTGTGATAGATCGCGACAGACTACTATCTGTGTCATGTGACACATATAGTAATCTATAGCAGACAGGTATTTGCTATTAATTGTAAATATTTTTAATAGTTTTATCATTTAAGTTAATATATAATTATAACCTTGAATAATTAATCTCGTATTGACAATATTGGACGTTAATGGTGATTTGTTGTTAAATAGTGACACACAACTTGATAAATTGTACTTAAAAAAATTGATAAATTTACGAGAGAACAATAAATAATAGGTTAAATTACATTAGCCAAACTTATGTGCAAAGATGGATTTTTATTGAAATTAGTAAGTTCTAAGACATCTTTACTTTTTATTTTGTTAAAATTTAGGGAAGGTCGTAATTTATAACTTTAAAAGTTATCAATAAAAATTAATTTTTAATATAACTGAATAATAATATTCTCTAATAATTTATTTGAATGAAATACCAAAATTCATTTATTTAAATTTATAATGGTTCATTATAGGAGAGCATAATTGAGTTTTATTTTAATGCTTTTTAGAAAAATGAATCATTTAAAATATATTAGAGATTATTTTTTTAAGAAAAAATAATGTTAATCATGATGTAATATAACCGACAAAAATTTATAATCAGCCGACAATAAGAGATAAAAAGCTTCCTATTGATATGAAGACATTTTTTCCCCTTAATCACTAATTTTTCCTTTTATTATAACACTTGATTTGGTGTCCAATTTCGTATCATTATTGAAATGTAATGATTAACTTTCAATAATGTTACAAAATTATTATAATCCTAATATATATAGAAACATGTGTATATATTGTCTAACCTTCTTAATTTAAACTTTATTTCATATTTAAAGCTAAAAAAAATTAGTGTTATTAGTCAAAATAAGTCTAATTTAATAATTAAACTAGTTAACACATCTACATATTATTCCACATTTATTGTATTAAAAAAGGTCAAACTTATGCGTCTAAGTATTTTTTTATATAAAAAAAATAGATTATATTTATCTTGATAAACATAACTCATCCAATTTTCCTAACTACAATTTTTTTTCTTCATTTTTCCTTATAAAAATAGATTTTTCAATTTTTCACATTTAAAAAATTGGTTAAAATTAAATTTAGTTAAAAATTCAATTCATGTTTATCCAAAACCAAAAGTTCCCATCTTTAAGTATTTTCTAATTTAATGATTAGTCTTTTAATTTTTAATTTTTTTTTTTTTTACTTTGATAATATTTTGAGTGGGTGATTCAAATATCTAACCTCTTGATTAAGAAGACATGTTTCATGTTAGTTGAATTATATTCATATTATCAATCACATGTAGTTCTATTATTGTTGGTGTTAAAATTTGGACAACGGCAAATACAAATTTGACCTTCTTGTGATAACAATCGTGTATTTGTAATTCATGGAAGAACACGACCAACAAGATAGGAAAGATTTGCACACTAGCATGGTTCTTGTCATATATAGCTTTGATCCTTAAGTTAGCAAGGAAAACTCTATAGTGTTCCTTGTCCTACCTTTTTCATTTAGGGTTTTTAGGTCAAGCCTCGTGCATGGACCTCGCCGCATGTCACTTTTTATTCTCATACCTTATTTCGCTCTAGGCTTTCCTCTTCAGCCCAAAGCATTGTTGCTTATCTCGTTCTTTTATATTCTTGCCCCTTGGTCCGAAATAACCCCATAACAATTGATATAAGAACTACTTTTCTAAACTAAATTTTGAATATGTAACTTTTTAAATATTAATTTTTAGATTATAATATCATAAATGTGAAAAGAAATTTAGGATGTTTTCAAAAATAGAAAAACTGTTGAAAATAATTATAAATATAGCAAAATTTTGCTTTCTATCCGTGATAAATTACGATAGACCTGGATAGACATCTATCACTTTACCAGATAGACATGGATAAATGTCTATCTAGGTAATTTATTGCAGTTTATCACAAATAGAAAATAAAATTTTGCTATATTTGTTAATAGTTTGATATTTTTTTTTTTTTATAACAATTTTCCAAGAAATTTTGAACTTCTGATAAGTGAATTAAGTATAAAAAATGAACATGAGTTGTTTTACTGTCTATTCGCAATAAATCGCAATAGACTACTATCTGCGTCTATCTGTATCATGATAGACACAGATAGTAGTCTATCGCAGATAAACTGTGGTATTTTGCTACTATTTGTAAATATTTTCAACATTTTTGCCATTTAAAATAATTTCACTTTAAACATTCAATCATTAGAACTATACTCAAATCAACATTCTATTTTGAATTTTGAATTACGAACAAAAATTTGTTTAGTGTGTGAAATTATAAATTTAACCTTGAAATTCATAATTTATATTTATTTGGTCTCTAAAACTTTAAAAGACACATCATTTAATTACATACCAATCAACATAAAAACCAATATGAAAGTTAGACAAAAGAGAAAAAAAAATCTTCACTATACCATAAAATTTCAAAATCTTCCTTCAATTAATCCAACCACAACTCATTTTCCATAAAATTACATTTTTTAAAAAAAGAAAATCAATTTTCAAATCTTTATTTTGTTGCGCTCTAATAATTCAAAATGTCTACAACCTAATTCTAACTCAATTATAAGAGATAAAGTCAAATTTGAATCTAAATATATGGTACCATTTGTTATGGTAATTTTGGATTAAAGGGGTATAATTGAAATTGAACCTAGGTTCAAAGACAACCAAACTAAAGAATGGATGAATTTGAGGAAGAGTGAGGTTCGAGCAAAATATGCATGTTTAGCCTTCACCAAACCTAGCTCTTTTGCCAAACAGGACATGGAAAATCCTGTCCTGACTTGAAGGATCTAAGGGTTAGTCATGTATTAGGTTAACTTTTTTATAAATACATCAGTATAACTTCATTGGAGGTAATTAAGTTCACTCACTCGTAGATTTTTGTACTTATACACTCTAATCTAAGCATTAGAATGCATGTGACAAATACCACACTAGTGTGCACTCCACTAAAAGAGTATTTGGACCAAGAAGTTATGAATTAGAAAATTCTTCGCAACTAAAAAAAACATCAATTTTATATCTTATTTATTCTTATATATCGTGGGTCTCATGAGTTTGCAATTCCCGAGATTTCACAATTCTTTGAAATTCACAACTTCACTCCATGTCCCGAACACTTCTTTACCTGGTACAATAAAATATTAAAAAGCAAAAAGCCTTCGCAATATAATATTCAACTTCCCTCTCTCAAGAAAATTACACACACCAACAACAAACTTTCTTCTTCTCCAATTATCTCATTCATCCATTAAACCAATTTTGTACTCCTTTCCTTTCTTTTCTCTCTCTCTTAAGCCAATACTTATTACACATCGTCATGTCTTCTTCAATCTTGAGCTCCCAATCCATGGCTATGGCTTTGGCAGCTCTCTCAGGAACCGTCATCGTTGTCCTTTCCTTCTGCCTCCATAAATCCCACCCCTCAATTTCTTCTGGTAAGCAATTTCCATTTTAAATATAAAAAAAACCACCAAAAATTTTATTTTCTAATTATTTTTGGGTTTTTTCTTTCTCTTCCTTGTAGTGGTGAAGAAGAAAGAGATGGAGAAGAAGAAGAATAAAGGAAGAAAAAGAGTTCATTTTGCTGATGATTTGGCCATTTTTAGTGCTGAAGAATTGCAGAGAAAAAAAGGCTTAATTTTGGGATCTTCGCCGCCGACGGGAAGAGCTCCGGCGCGGAGTTTGACGCGCAACGGTGGAGGAGGCGGCGGAATGCCGGCAAACAGAGTGGCGCTGTACAATGGAATCTTAAGGGATCGTTTGGTTCACAGGATAGCATATTCTCTTTAATTATAATCAACAACTTTTATTTATTTATTTATTTTCTTTTCTTTTTTTTTTTCTTTTCTTTTGCTTTTTTCTTTTTGTTAGTCAAAACAATGTCTATTGATGTGTATATTTAGATTGTTTCTCCACTCGTGTAGTAATACATTATCTCTTTGGGATTAGAAATTTGAACTCTTATTTTTCAAGTTGAATATTTTGTTTCTTCAAAATAATAATAATAATAATAATAATAATAATAATAATAGTAATATTTTTTAGAATTTGACACTTGCCAAAAGGGAGATTTTATTTTCTTAAATTAGGTTGAATAGTCTTAATTAAATATTTACTAGTAGTGATAGATACTACACCTTTTTTATTCTAAAAGATAGAAGACGAGACTTTAGTTTGAACAATTAATTGGAATTAGCACTATGATAAAAGTTTGTTGAAATGTGAAAGGTTGCAAACTTTAGTTGAAAATATGATTTATTTCTCTAATACTAATTCTAAACAATAATTGTGTACATGTTTACAATTTTTTTTTTTTTGCACTAATTTATTATTGTTGTTGTTATTTTATTTTTATAGGATTTAAAGTTTTGGTGGTTGAGTTCTTAATTCTTTCAAAATTTGATTAACAACACTAAAATAAGTTTTAGAAGTTAAAGATGTTAATGTGAAGAGAGAATCTTGTAATAACAATTGGATCAAATGTCCGATATACCTTTGTATTACCTATTTCTCCTTAAATATTACTAATCCCTCTAATGAACAATTTGTCTATGGTCCTACCATAAACCAAGTCCCTCTTGGGCTAGTTAGAGGGCGAGCAAACCTTTTGTTCAAGACTTGAAATTAGCACTTAAGAGAATTACTTATCTACATACCCTAAAGATGAGATGGAGTGAATTTAATTTTGTGTAGTTATATTCCTAGCTCCCCACTCGATTTCGTCCCCAAAGCAGTAGGCTTATTGAGTCAGCGAATTGAACCACTTCCACCTATACAAATCAAAGGACAAACCCTCACAAGTAGGAGTTTATAACTCACTCAAGATTGAGATCAAGTTATATATGGTTATCCTATGAAATATTAATCTCTTCAGTCAACGACGTTACAAAGGGAGATTAATAATTTTGCGGTCCAATTTTATTGTATAGGATACTCTCATTTGAATGTCTCCACATGAACGATTTGGATCACATCGTTGGTAATATTTACAAAGTTGGTCGTATCCATAGTGTTACCAAGATAAGACACCCAACCTCCTCCATATCCCATAGACATTTTAGGTCATTACTTGAATATTATCCACTTATATGTTAACTACATATTGTTCAAGTCTCATGAAATAATTTTGGATTTTTACTGTAATGGATAACTCATTATTGCATATTTAAAATAATCAACTATATTATACCAAATAACTAATTAACTATGAAGTTTTAGTGCATAAATCCCAACAAAACATTAATTTCGATCATTATAAAAATAATAATAAGGACAATAGTGTAAAAGAAACAAAATAAAATATTAGAGAGCGTTAACGGAGGTAAATCTATAATGCACTTAAAATTTATAGAATGAAGTTATTTTTTTATTTAAAAAGTCTACTTTTGATAATCGGATGTTTTCAAAAATAGAAAAATTGTTGAAAATAATTACAAATATTCTAAAATTTCATTTTCTATCTGTGATAGACCGCAATTGACTTAGATAGACATCTATCACTTTACAAGATAGATACGAATAGATGTCTATCTGGATTTATCGCAGTCTATTAAATATAGAAAGTAAAATTTTGTTATATTTGTAAATAGTTTGATATTTTTTCGATCTATAATAAATCTCCTTTGATAATTTTACTTATTTCACAATTATTTATTTAAAAACTTCACAATGAAACTTTTAAAATACTTAAATAAACCATATTCAAGTAGAAAAGCAATTGAATAATACAAAAGGCAATTCCATTTAAAGAAAGCCATCACATTCACAACAAGTGTCAACAAAAATCCAATATTAAAAGATTATGTCTTTTTACTTTAAAATTGAATAAAATAATTTTTTAAAGAAGTGTGCTACAACGTAACATCAAATTGAAATATATGGAAGTCCCATCCCTTGTTTGCTTACTCCATATTGAAGATGATGGCTTAATTCTTTTTCTCATTTTTCATTTTTATGTAGATTTTCAATATTTATAGAATTTGAGATATTAATTGAGTGGAAGATTGAATCATCTACATTTTAAATGGTGATTAGGAATTTATTATTTTATCACTAAATTATGCTTGAAATAGCTTTTTTGTTATATTGTAAATCATTTTGTAATTGGTTTCAAATAAAGACTCTTATTTGATCATAAAAATCATTCTATGGCAATATCCTAATTATAATATGGATTACTTATTGCCCAAACAAAAAAGAAAAATTATTGTTCCACTTGCTATGGGGCGTTTAGTGACAGTGTAGTTGTGAATTCTCCTCCTTGTGATTTTTTCTTATGACTTGTGTTACGAAAAGAAAAAAAAAAAAAAAAAAAACCTTTTCAATGTGTCTAGTTTTTTTAGTGCTTTATGACATATTTGAGAGTGATTTTGAAATGGTTAACTTCACTTTTGTCATTTTCAAAACACTTCAAAAGTGCTTTAAATCATTCAAAATCAATTTTAATATTATGAAAATTATGTTTAAAAGTGTAAAATTAGACATTGAATTGATTTAGAGTGATTAAAAGCATATTTCAAATTGATTTTGAATATGATTTTAACCATTTCAAAATCACCCATAAACTTACACTTAGTTGTGACTATAGTAGTTCTTTGTTTGTGCTTTGAAAGGATGCAAGGCTTCATTTTTGTTTGCTATTAAATACCATTGCCATAAAAAAAATAAAAAATGGTGGGCCAAATTGGTAATATCTTTAACGATACAAACATAATTCAATCAACATAAAATTTAGGAAACTTACCTTTTTGATCCCTAAGTTTTGGATCTAGTTTTATTTGTTTTGTAGAATTCAAAATGTTACACATTGAATCCTTAAATTTTGAGTTTGGTTTCAATTTAGTCTCTAAGTTTCAAAATGTTGCAATTTTACCTGAGATTTGAGTTTTGTTTCAATTTGGTCTCTAGGTTTCAAGATAAGTAATTATTTTAAATGACAAAACTGCTGAAAATATTCTGAAGTATAGCAAAATGTCACTTTTTATTAGTGATAGACACTAAAAAACATCTACGGATATACAGTGACATTTTTTTATATTTGTAAATAAGTTAGACTCATTTTACTATATTTGAAATCAACCCTTTCAAGATCTTACATTTTTAACCTCAATTTTTCATGAAATGTTCACTTTCAATCATTAACCTCAATGTCTCTTAATTAATTTAAAATAATTGAAATTAATTAAGTTTCACTATTTTTCTTGAATTTTAAATTTAAAGATGGAAAATGAGTATTTTGTGAAAAAAATCGAGGTTAAAAATATAAATCTAAAGACTAAATTGAAACAAAAGTCAAATGTCAAGGATAAAGTTGTAACACTTGAAATTTAAGGATTACATTGAAATCAAGGTCAATACTTTACTAAATGTATAAAATGTTGGAACACATGGACTAAATAGAAATTAGATAAAAAACTTAGAGATCAAAAAAGATATTTTTTCTAAAATTTATACCATCTTCATTGTCAGAGAGGTTTGATTAGGGTGTTCGTGAGTTGGGTTGAAAGATTTTAGGCCTAATTCAATTGTTCGAGTTGTAAATTTCTTCAACCCAGATAACCTTTATTAAAAAATTAACCCAACCCAACCCAACCATGAAACATTTGGGTCGGGTTAGTCTGGGTTAAACTGGTCATTTATTTAAACTTTTATTCTAAAAGAGGTAAAATGTTAATATGTAAAAATGTTATTTAATTGTTATCATATATTAACAACTCAACTTCAATTTATATTATGAATTTTTTCTTTCCAAAGTACTAAAAAATTGTGTTAAGGAGTTGTTGGAGAAGAAATTATCCCAAAAAAAAAAAAACATGAAATTAAAAAAACTAAAATAAATATATGCATAGATAATTTTATTATAGGTAGAATATATATATATATATATATATATATATATATATATATATATATATATATTTAATAAGTTCGGGTTGGTTTGGGTTATTTTAGCTAAACCTATGAACCAGGCCATAACATTTTCATTTATTTGAACCCTAACCCAATCCAAATGAATTGATGACCTAACTTAAATCGTCTTTGAATTGGATTGATCTAATTTTTCTGGTCAACGGTTGTTTTAAACACCCCTAAGTGTGATTCCTCCCCTTATATATTCCTTATATACTCTTAAAAAAAATTGACAATACCCTTAAAGTATAGGGTAATTTTTAAGCAACATTTAAAAAAACAAATAAATAAAGTTTCCAAAAAAGAAAAGATGTAGCTTTTTATGAAAAGAAGAAGAAAAGATGAACACGGTTTCGGTTTGTTAATGTTAACTGCTATTAACGGTACGAAATTACTGATTATCAACTGGATTTGGTAAAGTTTCATTGGAAGTCACAATCACAATAATTTCCTATCTAATCATACCTTGTTTATCCCATTCTATCCGGAATTAGGGCTTTCGATTCGATTTCCATTTTCCATTTTCCATTTTCGATTTCGATTTCGATTTCGGTATGTTTCTGTGTTTTGATGTTTGTAATCTGATTTTTCGCCGAATATGGTGACGCGAGAGAGCTGGCTTTCTGTTTGGATCGATCGATTTCTCTCTTGTTTGGGGTAAGTCCTCTCCTGCTGTGTTCATCACCTCATTTCTGTTCATGTTGAGGTTTTTTTAATTGTTTGAAATTTAGAACCATTTTACGCGACCTAATTGAAACGGCGTAGAAATTTAAACGCTGTTCTGGATTATCTGCAATGGACTAGACTTATTTCATTTGGGGAAATTTTTCTGCCTTGTTGCTTGGAAAATAGATGCAGTTGTGTGAATCCATGATATATTGCGTTCTTATGATTGTCATTGTTATTTGAGTGGTTCTAATTTGGAGAGCTGTTTTAACTGATGATATTACCTTCATGGAGTGATGAGTTTGTTCTACAAATACTTTCAGCATCTCTTATGAATAGGTAGGAGCTTTAATTATTTATTTTCTTCTGAAGATTCTTTTTCAATTGGGAGATTGCATTTATAGACAGGATTTTGAAATTTTGGTATATTATAGGAAACAGAATCCATTATAATCCAAGCAAAAATATAACCGGTATTTTCTTCATCTTGGGAATTTCGTGATCCATTTGAAGGTGGACTCCAGATATATCTCAAAGTATATGGTAGGAGCTCAAAGCTCTTAGATTAAACGGATTAGTAGTTGTTTGCATCACTGAAGTCTATTTCTGCTCCTAGAAGTAAGCTTTTTATTACTGAGATGTACTGGATTTTCAGATGGTCAAAAGAGTTGCAAGTGGTGAACATGCTCAATGCATATATCCTTGGTTTATTAACTGATTGATCGTTTATCTATCTTCAATTCACTAAATTAGTTCACCTCTCTGTTATAATTTTTCATGTTTCATTATCATTGTTTGGGTCCATGACATTGAGGATTCATTTTCCTGAGTTATATATTGGATAATGATCTGCATACTTGGTTTATTTCAAACTTCATTGAGGTCCCAAAACTTAACCATGTTTTGAATTCTTCTCTTGATTTAAAAATATGGCAAGAGACAACGAGAAATGGCAATACTATTGTGTTCGTGCATGTGCATTTATCACTGCTTAAACTATCACTCATCTGGTTTGGAGTTATTTAGGCTGTTAGCCACAGTTTTCAACATGCTTCTAACAGAGGAAATGTTTGTTTTGGTAGGGGAAATAAACCTCCACCTGCCATCTCTGGGAATAATCTAAATTCTAGGATGCCAAGCATGTCAGATGATTTTTGGAGTACAAGCACATGCGATCTGGACGAGATGCTTACACTTCAATCTCGACAGAGTTCATTTATCAGCACAACAAACCACAACCATAATCATGGAGGTGTCACTGACAATTTAAGCAATCATTCTGACTTTGTAAATCATGGTAAGCTCAGAACTCATTATCCACTTCTTGTTGGAAAGCAGAGACATTCCTTTGTTTGCACGCGCATTCTTCATCTAGTGTTAATATCAATATTTCTATAGCTGATCTAGTCTGGTTTAAACTGAATCCATTTATATCCATGAAAAATTAAAGTTGGTTACAAGTTTGTATTTTCAATTGCAGGGTTCATTCTTTGGACTCAGAGCAGGCTTCGATGGGTCGGAAATTGTGTGCCTGCTAAACGAACTAAAAAAAATCACCTTACAGGATTAAGGCGAGTCTAATTTTGCCGCAGATACGTACTTGTTCATGCCACCAACCTTGCTGTTATATATCTACATGTTTAAAATGCAAATGAAATCCCTCTCTGCCAATATTTCTAGTAATTAATGAATATTTTCTTATTACATTCTTCAGTTGTTGGAAAATTTGGGTCATCAAAAATCAGGCAAAAGGTTTTAGTAGAAGCACACATGCATTTTGGAAAGTCAAATTTCCTGTGGATATAGTCGTTTCCAAATTTTTAGTTATATAAATTTTGTCCCTACCATATTGCTTGGTTTCTGTTTACAGTTGGTATATGACTAAAGAACTCGTGCTGGAAAGCAAAAAGCCTTACCATCGGCGCATACCTTTATCTGTAAGTCTGTTCTTTGTCTATGTTCTGGTGTTTTCTTTAGTTGACTACACATTCAAATCCTCTGCTTTGAATGTTTGACCATGATATAATTAACAGGAAATGGTAGACTTTCTGGTAGAAGAATGGGAAGAAGAAGGGCTGTATTATTGAGCCAGTCATTTGAAAAAACCATCACTTTGTACATACACTATCTTTGTGACTTTCTTTTTGTGTTTCGGAGTTTAATTCAACAACTCAGCTACCGCCTTAACTTGGGATCAATTCGATACAAGTTAACAACATACAAAATGACACCATTGGTTTGCTAACTGTTTCAATATTGGTACATTGGAGATCTCTAAAGAAGGGGTCAAGTGTGAAACTAACCCGAAATCGAAGATCTTCTGAGTGATCGACAAGCTAAATGGTAAGCCCTCTCCAACCATCAGCTAATATGTAGACTTTATACATACATATCAAACTCTCTTCATCATCAGTAGTTTAACATATGCAGAAGCATCAACTTTTCAGTGTGTTTGATGCAATGTTGATGATTGACTTGTTGTAATTGATGTAAAAGAATAGATATTAATCTGTCTAAAACAAACTCCTCCTTGTTTTGGATTTTGATAATATTGAGCTTGATTTTGTGGTGATATTGCTGTCAAATGTGTTGGATGGTAGAGAGAACAAACAATAGACAAAGTCAATCCCCCATTGTCTTTTTGTCTGGTGGTTGTGCCATTAAAGGACTATAAATTTTGAAGGGTTTATGGTTGAAGATGCAAAGATGCTTTCGAAACACTTTTTTTTTTTTCAGAAGAGAATGCTCACTGTTTCAAGGATATGGACCCTACTCTTTGATTTGATTAGAAATGTTGTCTCCCATTCTGATAATAGAGAATGTAGGTAGGAAGGAAATGGAATAATTTTTTTTGGTGGCATAAATATTATCACTAAGAATATATAATCTTTTTGTATTAGGATGGGATAAATTCTTAAAAAAGAAAAATATAAATAATTGTAGGCAGTTCAAATTCAAACTCACTGTCTAGATAATACAACTTATCATGGGTGTTTGAAAAAATATTTTTTTTTTTTGGAAAAAAATATATCAAGATGATGTAATTTTTATTAAAAAAAAAAAAAAAAAAGAATTCAATTTGCGATTGTTTGGTTAAAGATCATTTAAAAAGTGACTTGAATGTTTTCTTGTTCAAAGTTGAAAATCTCAATTGCTAATTATCAATTTTGTTTTCTCTTTACCAAATTCACCATTCAATTGAAAAGATTATTACATATCTTGGTGGTTGGTTTTGGTACTTTAAAGAGAAATTTGGATGGGTAATTAAAAAAAAAAAGCTACCTCCACTAATCTAATACGAAATTTATGGTCAAAATTAATTTTAGTTAAGTCAATTACAATAATTGGACCCTAAAATTAAATAAGTGTTGGATCACTTTTCTTTTAATGATGTTTCAAGCCAAAATTTACGAGAGGGTTAAAATTACAACACGTACTAAAATTTAAGGTCAAAATTGATACAACGAAACAATTTTAACCAATGGATTTTTTTTCTTTCTAAAATTTATTTATATCCCTTTATCTATATTCCATGGAAATTATGAAAAGAAGGCTGTTCTTATTGACTTTTAAAGGCCATTATTGAAAGAGATGAGACATCATTTAAAGATGGTGTGAACTGATTTGAGAACTTACTTTTTCTTCACTCTTTTAAGTGCATCTAATTTCAGCTTCACAAGGGGCACTTCTAAAGAGATGAACCCAAATTAAATGAATGAATAACTTTATGTTCTAAAGTTTTGGTCTCCAATAATGTTAAGATTAGATTATGCTCTTTCATATCAACAATACTTTTTCAAGAGAATTAATTCATTTATAGTTTTGTTATGTTATTTTGTCAATTTTTTATTTTTTATTTTTTACATATAGAATGCGACATTTTCTATCAATATTATTGCTAGTAACCTGGTAATTTAGAGGTTGTCAGTATAAACATAACTCGATTACAATTAATATAGAATCTTTCATTTCCTTTGAAGTCAAGCATTTATAAACCCCATGCCTCCAATTTGTAATAGAGGGTTGTTCTATTGTTGTTCTTAATTTACTTTTTTAAAAAAAAAAAAATAATAAATAAATAAAGAAAAACCTTTCTAGAGCTTATTTTTAGAAACAACATTGGGAAATTAAAAAAGTTAAAGTTATTAAACATTGACCCAATTAAAACTAGGTTATTCATAAAACCTTTTAAAAAAGAAAAAAAAAAACCTAATAACTTTTTTCCCAATAGCTTTTTATTTTAAAAAATTTAAAGAAAATACGGTATTCATCCTTGGATGTATGAGTTTGATTGCATTTGTATAATTGACTGATTTCAAATTCACTGTTATTTTTTTGTTATTGTAGCTAATAAAAATTTTAACATAAAATTTTTCATTGAAAAATATCTTTAATATCCTTTCTTTTCTTTTTCCTCCTCATCTTGTTTGTCGTCATCTCTTTCTACTCCTTCAATCTCAAATAAGGAGAGAACTTTCCTAAAAAAATTGACATAGGAGTATTAAATTATATTTCAATATATTGATTTAACTTTTAGTAATATCAACCATTTGATTTTGTTTTTCTATAATACAATAAAATAAACTGTTTGAGTTTAAGATGAATAAAAAAGATGATCTTTCCTTACCTAAAAGAAGCGATTTGTATGACAGTTTTGTCAAACTTTAGAAATTAAATGATCAACTCTCATATTCCCTAATTTCTATGTCCATTTTTTTCATATGAGAAAGCAAAATGGACAAAAAGGTCCATTCTTTGCCACCCATTTCCCATACAATGAATTCCACAAAAAAAAAAAAAAAAAAAAAAAAAAAAAAAAAAAAAGTGGTAATATTCAACTTGAAGACACACACATATACTTTAAAAAAACCCTAAGTTAAATAATCATAATAATAATAATAATAATATAATTAAAATGTGTGATCCTAACATGCTTTTTGATTGTCTAACTTTTAATTATGGATTTTGGTATTATAATAATTGGTTATGATGTCAAAACCAACCTTGGGATTCATTACAATGAACCTTTCCCTCTTTCCTAAATGTGTTCAAACTTCAACAAACATATCCAAATTAAAGACCAAATAAAACCATGTGATTCTCTCTCTCTCCACATGAGAATTTGAATATTTGGTTTTTGGAAGATTCAATGTGATATGTGGAGATTGCTTGATGATTTGATGAATATCTTGATTTTGATATTATAATTTCTTCTTTATGGGTAAATTATAAAATAAAATAAAATAAAAGATAGGATAAGAAGATTGTGTCTATGTATAGGCATATATTTCCGATTTAAATTAAATTCAATGATTTTAATCCATTCTTATCACATTGATATATACCTACATGTTAATACGTATATCTTATTGTAAAAAAAAAAAAAATAAAAAAAATTTGCATTGACCAATGAAAACCTACATCATAATACATATGTGCATATGTATACACTGTAAAATTTAATTTCAATTATCTTTTAAAGAGATAGGAAGAAACAGTGGTTGATATTCATACCTAGAGTTAGAACATTTTTATTCTTCATCCCTTTTTATAATATGCTATATTTTGGGGAAAAAAATCAATAGAAAGTATTAATAATTCTAGAGAATAAATTGGGCCACTAATAGTTTAAATAATTGTGGTGTGTACCCCATGTGACTAGATTTGATTATATTCATTAAATATATATAGGTAGATGCTAGGTTATCATTTTAACTTGTGTGTGTGTTTGAAGTTAATTTTCTGTTTATTAATCAATGCTAATAAAAAGAAAGTTTTATGTGATGTTAAACAATAAGTTAATTTTAATTAGTAATAATAAATGTATTGATCTTCATAAAAAGAAAAAAAAATTGAGAAGATTTATATAGTTAGTACTTTTTTTTTTTAATTACTTTAGTGACATGTAAAATTGTAAGAAAGATTTGAACCTTCCTCCAATGATCTTAATCGAGAATATATATACATAAATGAAGGGTACTTATGTTCAAGTTGATAAATTCGCAAACCTATAATTACATACATTGATACACATATATGAAAAATTAAAAATAACTATGATATCTCTACTATTGATTAGCAATAAAAAGAACATTTTAAGTTGTCGATAGGAATGCTGAAAATCTCAAAGATGACATGCTATATTTTGCTGCTTTTTGATGTTCCAAATCTTCCTTCTTTTGTAATTATGATATCTCTACTATTGCTCTAAATTGGAAGGCTTTCCTCTAGCCTCTCCATGATGCTTTCATCTAGCTCGTGTCACTCTCTTATACATTCTTATATATTGTGAATGAGATATTGCTTCTGGATCTGGAATATGATGAGGGTGCTATTAATGTGTCAACTTAGTTGAGATATCACGATACACCTATTGATCCCTCTCTCTTCATTCGTATTTTGTTAAAAACAAATTACAAATATATAATTTGATCTTAACAATATATTGCAATATGTTAATATATATATATATATAAGGTCAACAATGTAAAAAATAGGAATTTGACCATTTAACTTGATTTGAGTTCTCACCTATAACATTTAAAAATATTTAATCTTAACCATACCAGGTAGGTTTCCTTGAGATATGCAAAAAAAGAAAAATAAATAAATAAATAAAAATAATAATAATAATAAAATTAAAAATTAAAAATTAAAAAATTAGAAAAAATTGTAGATATAAAGAATGACAGCTTGATAAAGAGTATGTTTGATGGTGGGGAAAATTGGAGATAAATGGTAGATTTAGAAAATATGTTTATTGATTAACATCCATTTAATATAAAGAATGCATTGTCATTTTACTTATAATTTACTTATAATTTAATTTTTAATATAAAGAATGCATCGTCATTTTACTTATTAGTATTTTTACTACAAATTTTGATGAAAAAAATCACATATTATATTTTCTTGCATGATAATTATTGTAATTATTTAATCAATTTCGATAACTTTGAGGGACTATATTTAAAATTTATTTGTAAATAAAGGGACTAAAATTGGACAATTTAAAGTATAAAGACTAAATGGAACAATTTTCAAAGTATGAAGATCAAAATGGTATTTTATCAAAAAAATGTATTGTAAATAGTTTTTAATTAAAATATTATTAATAGAAAGCTATTTCATTCCAAAATAAATGCAAATATTCAGTAGAGAAAATTTGATAGTCAAATATTTTATATTTCTATCCTATTAATAGAATCCAAAATTTAAAAAAAAAAAATGTAAAGTTTTTTTTCTTTTTTATCAAATTAAGAATATATACATGTGTATGTAACCTACCCTCCTATATCATCTTGCCAAAAAGAGCATACCTCAATTAGCATAATTATGAACTTTTGCTCTAAAGTTTAGAGGTTCGGGACCTCTACCCTTACCTTGTATGTGTGTGTATATATATATATTTATATATAGTACAACCTCTAGAATAGAAGGTTATGTCAATAACCACAAATCAAAGCTCACTTTGGCTACCTTTACCTTGCATATAGTTAAAGTAAAAAACCGCCATATCAATTTTTTTTCTTTTTTTTTACCATTATTCTAGTTTATTTGAAATGTTTTAAATAGTTAAAATATGACAAACACTAAACTTTGAGATTTGCATCTATTTCATCTAAATTTTAAAATGTCTAATAGGTATCTGAATTTTAAATTTTTGTGTCTTTAATATATTTGTTGATTTTTAAAAATTAAAAATTCAAAAACTTAACATTTATACTTTATAATTGTAATAGTGTAGGAACCAAATAGACACAAATAAATATAAACTTTAAAACTTTGTGATTAAATTCGTAATTTAATAAAAAAAAATAAAATCATATGAAAAAAAAATGGAATACAATTCTCTCCCAATATTCCAACCATTATATACTTGATAAATTATACATTTCATAGAAATAATAGCCTTCTTATTTATTTCAACATCATTTAAAATTCAATTAATATAATAATTAAGTGCTATATTTATAAAAGAAATCAAAACCTAATCTCTAATTGGTCAATAATTATATTAAATACCACATCTATAAAAAGAAAAAAAATTAAACAAACATATTCTCTAATTTAATTGTTGTGGAAGGAGGGAAAAAAAAAACCCTAATACCATAAATCTATGTGTGAATCACATGTAAATGATTGAAATGCAACAAAATAATGAATTAGAAAAAGAAACTAAAAGGTTTGGATAACATGATATAATTAAATATTAATAACAAGTGGGGGCAGAGCGATATAATTAAATATTAATAACAAGTGGGGGCAGAGCAAAAATACATTGAACTTTTAACCTATAAAAATGGCCTCAGTTGGACCTACAAATTGAAAAGAAAAGGAAAAAAAAAACTATATAATATAATATTTAGATTCATTGCACATTTAGACTATTAAATTGTGAAAAATTAAGAGAGCCATCTTGGGTTGGAATTAGGCCATCCCATATGACCTTTGTCCTTCCTCAAAACCCTAAACTTTATATAATGTTTTTCTTAGTCAACTTCCTCTTCTTTTTTCCTCTCTCTCTCAATTAGAATTGATTTGTTCCTTATTTAGTACAAATTGTGGCAAACATTGCTACTACCATTAATTGCTTGGCAAATAAGGATTCATGGTAATATACATGCATATTCACTTTGTAATATAATATATTTAGACATACGTATCATAAATGTTTTGTGTTACTTAACTAATACAAATAATACCGTTCAATTATTAAATAGACTTTTTATTTTTTTTTAAATATTCACAAAGCAAAAGAGATCAGCAGGTGCACCGAGACATCTCAACTAGGTTGACACCCTCCTAACACCCTCATCACACTCCAGGACCAAAAGCTTCATTGATGATAAAGGGAGTACAAAAACGAGCTAGAGAAAAGCTCGATAAAGTAGTACAAGGATTAGAGGAGAGCCTCCCAATTTAGAGCTATAGTAGATGTAGAGTAAATACAAAAAAGATTAGACTTTTTACACCAAAGCGATGCCAAGCTGATGATATCCTCCCAAAGTTGCCTCTGAGATTTACAACCACCTTGGAAAGTTCTGTTGTTCCTCTCAAGCTAAAGACGCCAGAGCTACACCATAGAAGTTGCTAAGAAGAATATTTCTTTGGGAGTTTGGGTTGATGTTAAGGAACTTGCCCAAAAGGGTATCAATGTTGATTGGATGCAAAGTAGTTGAGTCAATGTAGTTATAGAAACGAAATCTGATAGCTTTAGAGAAGTTAGAGGAAGAGAATAGATGATCCATTGACTCACTTTGTGACCGGCAAAGGATGCACCAATTTGGATTTAAATTGAGAGAGGGGTGCCTGCTCTAATACTTGTCAGTGGTGTTAATCCCTTTGTGGATAAGCGACCAGATGAAGAACTTACATTTTTTGGGGAGGAGAGTTTTCCAAAGATAACCAATCATTAAAGGAGCCATATAAATTAGACCTTCGGCCCGTGTATTTTTGGTAGACTTGACAGAGAAACATCCGTTACTTTCAAAGGCCCAATAAGTGATGTCATTCCCCATATAACTAACAGGAATTTGCCAGCTTGTTGATATGGATGTCTAGCTTTGAATTTCCCAGGATAATAGGGAGCACCTGAACTGAGGATCCCAAGAGTTATTGGCAATATTCCAGGCATCTTTAACGGAGATAAGAGGATCAGCAGCTAAGTGAAAAATTTTGGGGAACTGCAGATGGAGCGAAAGATCATTGGTCCACTGATGGAACCAGAAGAAAGTGTCAACACCATTCCTCACTTTCTGCTATATATAACTCCCAATATTAATCTCCATTTTGACGATATTTAATCATGGAGATTTTGAACTGACATGTTTGCATTTGGAGGGGGTAGAACTAGGCGAAATTACCGAGTATTTACTTTCGATGAAGCTCCTCCAGAGTTAATTTGGCTCCTTGTGATATCTCTAGATCCATTTGCTTATAAGAGCATCGTTAGAGAATTTAACTCTATCAATGCCGAGGCCACCAGCTTCTTTGGGTCTGGTGATGAGGTCCCATCAGACAAGATGAAAACCCCCTCTATTGTCTGTGCCTTCCCATAAAAAATTCCTCAATTTTCTCTCGATGGCCTTGCAGACCGATATAGGAGTTCTGAACAAAGAAATGTAGTAAGTTGGCAGATTGCTTGTTGAGAACATCTTGTATTAGGGTCAATCTTCCCCCTTTAGAAATGTAGGAATGTTGACCTTAATACAAGTTGTTCTCAACAATCTGCCAACTTACTACCTATCTCTGTTCAGAGCTCCTATATCAGTCTGCAAGGCCATCAAGAGAAAATTGAGGAATTAAATAGACTATCTATTCCTCCTTTTTGTCAATATCCAAAGCCTAGCTTAAGTTGATATATATAATGATCGATTACCATATCAAAAGCAATGGTTCGATCTCTCTAGTGGTTATTTTTTTCGTGGGAATTCAAAAGTTCTATAGAATTGACATTTGGATTACTGTGTTTGTTTTGCAATAATGTAAGATGCCCTGACATCTAAAAATTTCTAAGTATCCTAGGATATTTTTATGTGAACATATGCCCTCCTAAACATATGAGATTTCTCGATTCCCATGTTATATATATATACTCTTCTTTATTTACATTTTATAATTAAAATAAATATTTTCAACATTATATTTTAATTTTTTATTATATCATAGTTGTTTTTGTTTTTATTTTAGAAAGATACCCAAATTTTAAATTAATATCTGTTTGTGATAGACTGTGATAGATCTAGATAGATAACATATATGTAAAAATAAAATTTTACTATATTTGTAAATATTTTGATATTTTTTTCTATTTATAATTATTTTTCTATTTATTTTATAAAAAATCTTAAATTAATATATATTATTTTATTAAGAAAAAAATAACATATATATAAAAATAATAAAAACCATATTACTTTAAAAAGAAATTCAAACAAATAAAAACAAATATGTAATATAAGTTGAAGTAAAATTAAATTAATTATAAATTAAAGAATACTCATAATGGCATTCTTGGAACAATATTATGTAAGTTTAGGAAATTCTCAATTAAGATTATATGTAACTAATATAATTATCTATGTTTTTCCAGATATCTACAAAGATATTCCTACCAAATAAATATGATGGTTATCTATAAATCTCGAACATCTATAATTTTGAGTATCTATAATTCTAAAAATATTAAAATTCTAGTTATCAACCTTTGAAATAAAAAGAAACTCCCAAAAAAATAGACAAGTTTGAGTCATCTTACCACCATCATCATCATCATTATTATTATTATTATTATATTTTGAAGTTGAGAAGGTTGTTTGAACTTCATCCACATTTGTTCAACCAATAAAAACTATTTTGAAATTTTAGTTTAAGTTATTTTCTACTTTTTGAAAGTTGAGTATTATAATTGATTAGTTCTAAAGGTTTTTTTTTTTTTTTTTAACTAAAAAAAAGGTGTTTTAAAGATTATTGTCTATACTAGGTGTCATGTTAACAATTTTCATTAGGTATTTAACAACATTCATTAATGACAAAGGTTAAGTATAAAATATAAGATTTAAATTAGTAGAAATTTTCAAAAGTTACATGAACAAAATTGACACAAATGTAAGGTATGGAAAAAACAAAGGTATAATCTAACCTATAATTCTATAAAACATGTCATAAAAAATTCTATAAAATATATATACATATTTGTAAATAATGATAATTAGATGTGATATAAGAGAGATCATATATATATATATATATATATATATATATATATATATATATATATATATATATATATATATATATAATTAATTAATTAATTAATCATTTTACTCCTTCTATTTACTCTAATTTGTCAACTTTCAATTTAGAATTTTAATTTTATCATTTAGAAGAAAAAATAAAAAATCTCTCAAATCCGGTAAAAATAAAACAAACTAATTTTCAAATAAAACATATGTAGTAGAATTAAAAAGTTTTCTCTCACATAAATAGTTCCCATGATATGACTTTGTCACAAGTCTTTAAAATATACTAATTAATAATGATCACTACAAATTAATTCAACAAAATGGATTAAAATAATATATGTATTATGTTACTCAAGTCATTAAATATACAATTTATGATAAAGTCGGTCTGATTTAATAAAGTTATTCTTGTTAATAAAGCTTCTTATAACTAAATTAGATGCTTGAGAAGAAAACAACATTAGAAATCCAAAAATTAAAACAACATAAAATAACATCATTATTATCAAACGAAAATTTGTAGACTGATTTTAGTAGCAAGTTGTTCAAGTAAAAGTAAGAAAGACAGTAGAATAGAATTTGAAAATTAGATAAAAAAAAAAAAAATTATGCCTTTATTCTACATATAGATGTCTATATGAAAAAAGTATTTGATAGATTCTTTTTTAACATTATAATATTAAAAAAAAAAAAAAAAAAAAAAAACTTAGCATGCTTTATTAATTATTAGGTTAACATATTTCTTCTAAAATGATAGAAATTTTTTTTAATACTATACTTTCATATATATATATAATAATTATACATGAATATTTAAAAGTCGCCCGAATAAATCAATTATATTTCAAATACTAATTCAAGAAATTATTTTAAATAACAAAATTGTTGAAAATATTTACAACTAATAGCAAAAGACACCGTCTATCTGCGATACACAGTGAAATTTTGCTGTATTTATAAATATTTTGGTTCATTTTACTATATTTCAAAAGAGCCCTATTAATTCAGGTATTCTTTTATCGGCTAAAATATTATTATAGTTTTCAAATTTTAATTTTAATTTAATGTTTTAGTCTCTAAATTCTAATATAAATATCAATCCACCTCTTAGGGCGATATTAAATGCATGAACATCGATAAATAGATCAATAAGGTTAATAAAAATTAATTGAGAATTTGAGAAAACTAGTACTTATTTTCTAAAATAATTTAAGTAAAACTGTCAATACGACTATAGTTTAGTAGATGATGCCTTTAAATCTTATAAATTAAAAACATGTTCTAGAAACGATTGTCACATATAGCTAATATATAGAATTATAAGGTTTGTGTGTAACTGACCCTATTTTTTTAAAAGTATCTAATAGGTCCCTTAAATTTTTAAGTTTGTGTCAAAATGTCTAAAAAGTCATTGAATATTTGATTTTGTGTCCAATGGGTCCCTGACATATTAAAAAACGCCAATGTCGATGGATATTTTTTTATAAAAAATTTATAATTACCAAATAAACATTTTAAATTCTTTAAACAAGTTAACAAATTTATTATTTATATGATATTTACATTAGTGACAATTTGTTACTTATTTTGTTATGTTTTGTGAATTGTTCTACGAGATAATAGAAAAATGTCGACGCATCTCTCATGGCAATATTGAACCTGCGGGAATGTGAAAATAGATTTAAACTTATAATTTAGGATTGTTTTCAAATATAAGAAAATGAACTAAAATATTTACAAATATAACAAAATTTCACTATATATTTGTGTCTATTGATAGATACAAGTAGGGTATTGCGATCTTTTGCAGGTAGACAAAGATATTTTACTATTATTTGTAAATATTTTTGAACAGTTTTATCATTTAAAATAATTTTTTTATAACTTAACAATATATATATATATATATATGTGTGTGTGTGTGTATATAATTATTTCCAATTTACCATGTACGTCTATATTCTATCTACAACAGTCAACAGCTCATCATTCAACTTTTTGCTTGGGATTCATGCACTATTGAAGGAGAAAATATTAAAAAGAAAAAAAGAAAAAGAAGGGGGGAAGTTCCGGTAGTCGGTAATAAGAAAATTGGTTGGGCAGCGGCAAAGGGGCAAAGCGCAAGAGGGGGTCTGCTTGGAATTTGCGGTTTTTTGGAGAGATACATTGCACATTCACAATTCCACCTCAAATTCATATTCATTTTATGAATTTTTTCTCACCCACTATCACTGAGATTGACATCTTCCACCCCCATCTTATTTTTTTTCCATTAATCAATTCTATAATCCAAATATATATACTCTTTTCATTCCATTTCCTCTTCCCACTTCACAAATTTCCCTTCTTTCTCTTCCCCTTTTTTCCCCCTTTCCCAATTGGGGTTTTCTGCAAATGCTCCTCTTCTTTCTCATACTTCTCATTTGCTTTCTCTTCCAGGTTTTCTTTTTGGGAAGCTTTTCTTTTCTATTCTTCTCCACTCTTGCTCTGTTGCTGTCCCCATGCCTGCCCTCCTCAATTACGGTGGTGAGTTCTTTCATCTTTTCTAATTTGATCTCCCTTTGATCTGGGTAGGATTTGAATCGGTTTAGCTTGATGGGTTTCGAGGTTTTTTTTTTTTTTTTTTTTTTTTTTTTTTTTTTTTTTTTTGTTTATGAGTCTGTTTCTAAGGTTTTGTGATCTGGGTTTGTTTGAGGATGCTTGATTTTGATGGAAAGATATGGTATTGTAGAAACCTTAAGCTAGTTTCTTCTTTCATGAGAGTAGTTTGAAGATATCTAGCTTATGTATCCATGTTAAATGTCTCTGAATTTGTTAGTTAGGTTTGTAAGTGGATCTGTTTTAGAAGTAGTTTCTTTGAG
This sequence comes from Citrullus mucosospermus, assembly GCA_030954485.1. Classification (NCBI taxonomy): domain Eukaryota; kingdom Viridiplantae; phylum Streptophyta; class Magnoliopsida; order Cucurbitales; family Cucurbitaceae; genus Citrullus; species Citrullus mucosospermus. The sequence goes on from CM062065.1 coordinate 3,144,336, forward strand.
AGTGTTCCAAGGATGGAATTTAGTTAGTGATGAACTGAATAGGTGGAACTTTTTGGAGAGAAGAGGTGTGTGCAATTTGGATGAGGTAGTTTTGGCTGATTTTTGTTGTTGTTATTGGGTTTTCAGGTGATGATGAATATTACCCTGGGGGCTCCTTTTACTCAAGCCCCATGGATTTGGATGCCTTGCTACCAACTAGCTCTCATGTTGATCTGTATTTTCGTCCTAGTAAGAGAGCTCGAATTGGTGCTCCGGTTGTGTTTGGAGGAAGAGAATTTGAGCAGGAGTGTAAACCATCCATTGAAGCTCTTCCTGATGAATGTCTCTTTGAGATCTTCAGGCATCTCCACAGTGCTAGAGAGAGGAGCTCCTGCGCGGGCGTCTCGAAACGGTGGCTTATGCTTTTGAGTACTGTTCGTAAGGCTGAAATTTGCAAGAGCAGAAGCGTGTTGATCAGTCAGATGGTTGAGTGTTCAAATGTTGACCAGCAGAAGTCTGAGTCTAATGAGATTTCGGTAGTGAACTGTGATGAAGATCAAGAAGACGAAAGTAATGGTTTTCTTACTAGATGTTTGGAAGGCAAGAAATCTACTGATGTAAGACTTGCTGCTATTGCAGTAGGAACTAGTGGACGTGGGGGTTTGGGAAAGCTTTCAATTCGAGGAAGTAACTCTACTCGTGGAGTTACCAACCTCGGTCTTTCGGCAATTGCCCATGGTTGTCCTTCTCTTCGGACGCTGTCTCTGTGGAATGTACCATCAGTTGGTGATGAAGGATTGTTTGAAATAGCTAGAGAATGTCATTTGCTAGAGAAGCTTGACCTCTGCCACTGCCCTTCGATCTCAGACAAAGGTTTGATTGCCATAGCTGAGCGATGCACTAACTTGACCTCTTTAAGCATTGAATCATGTCCAAAGATTGGAAATGAGGGGTTGCAAGCAATTGGAAAGTTATGTTCTAAACTACAGGCCATTTCTATCAGAGACTGCCCTCGTGTAGGGGATCAAGGTGTTTCAAGTCTATTCGCATCGTCTTCTTGTGCTATAACAAAAGTAAAGATCCAAGCATTGAACATAACCGATTTCTCTCTCGCTGTGATTGGACATTATGGCCAGGCCATAACACACCTAACCTTCAGTGGTCTTCAGAATGTTAGTGAGAAGGGATTTTGGGTCATGGGCAGTGCTCAGGGCTTGAAGAAATTGACATTGCTGACAATTGCTTCTTGCCGAGGGATGACCGATGTGAGTCTCGAAGCGATGGGAAAGGGAATTGCAAACCTGAAGCAGATATGCATTCAGAAATGTTGTTTTGTTTCAGACAATGGATTGATAGCTTTTGCAAAAGCTGCAGGATCGCTTGAGACCTTGCAATTAGAAGAGTGCAACAGAATCACCTTATTAGGCGTTGGCGGTGCCCTCTCGAACCATATTCGGAATTTGAAGTCTCTTACTCTGGTGAAGTGCTTGGGGATCAAGGATATTGCTCAAGAAGTAACATTGCCCTCTCCTTGCACCTCCCTTAGATCCTTGTCTATCCAAAACTGCCCTGGCTTTGGCAGTGCCAGTCTTTCAGTAGTTGGGCAGTTATGTCCTCAACTCCAACATGTTGAATTGATTGGTCTTTACGGTATTACAGATGCCTCAATGTTTCCACTTCTGGAGACCTGCAAAGGGCTTGTGAAGGTGAACCTTAGTGGCTGCATAAATTTGACCGATGAGACCGTTTCAACCTTGGTTAGGCTCCACGGAGGAACGATCGAAGTTCTGAATCTTGACGGTTGCAGAAAGATCACTGATACAAGTTTGGTAGCTATTGCAGACGCGTGCTTGTTACTAAATGAACTAGATGCTTCAAAGTGTGCAATCACTGATATCGGGCTTGCAGTTCTTTCGTCTTCAGAGCAGATAAATTTGCAAGTTCTTTCCCTGTCGGGTTGTTCCGAAGTATCAAACAAGAGCTTGCCTTTCCTGGAAAGATTGGGGAAGTCACTCGTCGGTTTGAATCTCAAAAACTGCCACTCAATCAGCAGTGGCACGGTGGGGATGATCGTCGAGAACTTGTGGAGATGTGACATTCTCGTCTAACCATGGATAGTCAGCTCAGCAATGTAGTTAAAAAGATACAAGTAGATATCGTGTTAAAGCATAGGTACATCAAGTTTATATGGTCTTTTTCACACAGATAGCAACATTCAGCAAACTCTTCTCCATAAACAGCGGGCTTCCGGCAGCGTATTCTTTCTGTGGCTCGGTTGTTTTAGGGAGCTATGGCCAATTACCTTCATTTTTTGCAAGCTTTCTTTGCTTGTTTGACTGTTTTGGGTCTCCCTTGATGGGAGGCTTCCTCTTTGATGGCCATGGCTCCCTAAGAAATACAATTACCAAGTCTCAGTTAAGATTTGCCTGTCTTTGTACTCCCACTTTTCACCTATTGGTTTTGTCAAGCTGAATGTTCTATAATTAGCTGTTTTAGCTTACAGATTCATTACTTCAATGCATCTGGCATTAAGCTTTTTCTATTTACTCAGTCATATAACTCTGTTGCGTTTTGTAAAAGTCTTGTTTGGTTTTGTTCATTCGGTCAAATGTCCTCATTATCGTTCGGTCGCAGTCTTTCGTGTTTGTTTCCAATATGTTGTGTTTGCTTCGAGTCGATGTTCAGTGGGGATATCTGTTGATTGTGAGCTTTGGCATCGGTATTCTGTTTGTTCGGTCTACCATTTCAACCGATATACTGGTTGTTGTTTTTTCCGAAGCCGCGGTATTAGTCATTTTCGGTTTAATATCTGTACCTTGTGACTTATGTGTTTACTAAATAATGAGAAGAGGTCTTCTTCTTTGTTTTATAAACTTCTTCTCTTGCTGTTTGGTTGACTTGCTTGATTGGTTTTGGTATGGAAATTTAGTTTCACATGAAAGGGCAAAATTGACCATTCACTAAAAAAGGTCAAGATACTCTTCTTTAATAAAAAACTTAATTTCTCAAAAAAAATAATAATAATAATAAAAATAAAAATAATAATAAATAAAAAGCTTAAAGTGTCTTAAAATTATTTCATTTTATTGTTCATTAGTAAAAAATAGTCACATGAATCATCAAAACAGAAAGCAAAGATTGACTGCTAATTATAATCAAGTTCTTTTGCCATCTTTGACATAATGAAAATGCTTTATCTTTTATGGGCCACTTTGGGACAAGAAAGCAAGTGGTCTAATAATTAATGATTTGGGAAATCTCTTTGAAAGGCTTAAAAAACACACACATTCAAGGAACTATAAGCCTATTTTGGTAATTGAATTGGCTAAAATTCAAACAAGTTGCATTCATGTCGGATAAATTTATAACCTAAATCGGATCATTTTAATTCCACAAATCTTCCACTCGAGCATTTAATAGGTATTAAATTTTCATTGACGTATCGATATTTATTTCCACCTTAGGAGTTTAACATCATATACCAAGTCACATATGGAAATTGTTTAAAAATAATAAGAATTTTAACTTAGTTATAAATGGAAATGTTTATTTATTTATTAAAAATATATTTAGATTTTTTTATTTTTATATTTTTTTTTAAGTATACTTTCATATAATTAGAACCTCGACATTTTCATCAACATCAACGTCACAAACTTTGAACCTAATAAGCATTCCTATTTGAGAAGTTTTGTGACTATGTTGTAAAGTGAAAAACACCAATTTTCTTAAATTATAAATTTAGCCCCTTAACTTTGAAGTATGTGTCTTAGTCCTTGAACTCTAATGGACTTCTAAAATCTTAATTTTGTGTTACTTTAAAAATGGTTAATAGGTCTTCGAATTTTTTAGGTCTAATATATTAGTCCCTAATATATTCAAAAAAAAAATTAAATTAATCGATCTATTAAATATAAATTTCAGATTTATATGATTTATATATTTAACCCAACCGTAAATTTTCAAATTTGTATCTAGTATTGGCATGCATGAATTTTTTTTAAAAAAAAAAAATCTAATAAGCCAAAGATCTATTAGCCACAAAAGTTACAAATTTAATGATCTATTGGACACAAAATTAGCAGTTTAAGAACCTATTAAAAACTTTTTCAACTTCAATAACTTAATATTAGACGCAAAATTGAAAATTCAACATCCTTATAATACACTTTTTGAAAGTTTGATGGATTAAATAGATCCAAATCAATTATGAACCAAATTTATTATTTTTTTATTTATTTATTTTTGTAAATGAAGAGTGTGAAAAGTCTTCTTATGGTCTGTATTTGAATGCCAACTAAACAGAATATCCTCCATGGAAAAGAAATCAAAAGGGTTTTTGGCTTTGCCTTTTATCACATTCATTAATATTTTGAATATGCTACAAAATTTGACTCTTCCAACTAGTGAAGAGTCAAGAACTTTCCTAGATATATGAATTTATTAAATGACTATTCTCTATATTTTTTTCAATATTTAAAAGAAAAATCTATGTGGAAAATATTTTGTTAAATTGTTATACATCAATTGAGTTGAGTTTAGACCTTTTTCGCTCCTTCAACCCTCTTCTTTGGTTTGGATAAGTTGTTGGAGCTGACCTACAAAAGGACTCGCATCAATGTAGTGTTAAGCTGACTATACTCTAATACCTAACTTAGTACATGAATCATTTAGCTCGACTAAGCACAAGGAAGATTGTTTATCTCTTGAGACTAATGGTGTGGAGCCATTTATAAGGTTCTCCAACTCTCACTTAGGATATGTACAATATCGAAATATCAGCTGTGTCAAAGTAGGTGTGGTCCTCGTGGTTGTTGAGTGTCAGTGAAGAGCTTAGCTCCATCATTTCTCTTTTGGTGAAACAGGGAAAGCTCGACTAGGTGACCTGAAACCAAAGAGTTTGACTTTTTTTTTTTTGGGACGTGTAGACTTCAAGACGCCTTTGGGCTTAGATCATACCTTGGGCAACCCTCAACCTTATTTTATGTAATGTGGGTTTGTGTTATTTGTTTTAAGATTTTGCAAACCAAATGAATTATACTAGAGTTCCAACAAAACATATATTTAATTTGTGGGATTGTAGTATGTGAAAATCAAACATGCAGTATAAAAATGTAACATTCTATAAATGCTTAACCTTTTCTGAAAATTAGGTCTCAACATAAATTATTGGGTAACCCAGTAACTAATTAAGAATTAGGATAAATGATCCCACATAATAAACATATACATTTTGTTTCTAGACTCTTAGTTAATAAAAATTTAATTAACTGAGTAAACATCTTTTAAATTTGGAGATTTTTTTTTTTTTTTAAAAAAAGAAAGGTGACTTCTTATGGTATTAATTAGTAGACATAGTAATTTGTGGAAATTGCATGAATTTATTGTCCTAAACTTTCCATTAATCATTTAACAAAAATTTCTTTGACATGTACTTCATACACAGAAATAAAATTAAATAAAAGTTTCATTATTAAATGTATGATATAAATGTTCTTTTTGGTTCATGTGAATTTTATAAAAACTATAACTTTTATTTTCATTGGAATTAATTTGACTTATATATATTTTAAGCTATATATATATATATCGAGAGTTTGGTTTCAAAATTAGAAAGTCCTGAGTAGAGATGTTTATTTAATGTGTGGGTTGGAATCCTAAGAAACCCGCCTCAAATAGGAAAGGAATCTAACTTGACTGGAAATAGGAAAGGGAGCAGGAAGACTTTTCTCCACAATAGCTAAACAATTGAGTTATCCTCTGAATTAGTTATATATATACACAGTCACAATAGGTGAGTTAAATTATATTTGGATTCCGTGCTATTTAAATTTTTAACTTTTATAAATGATGGAAAAGTGCACATTTTAATTATATCTTTTACATGTTCAGAGATTTTATAATGTTTTATTTTAATAAAAAATTGTATTGAAAATCACTCCTTTAATATATAAAATTTTGAAATTTTTATTTGGGTGAAAATAAATTAAACTTTTGTTAAAAAAGGAAAATTAATTAAAAAACATGGAGGAATCTAATCTCACGAATTCCATGTAGAGAACCCTCCTTTTGATCCTCACGAGGAATAAGAGGATTGAAATATGGGGCCAGGATGGGATAGGGAAGCCTTCCCCTTCCCTACCCCGCCCATGGACATCTTTAGTCCTAAAGATTCGCCATGATAAAAATAGTTCAATTGGGTATATGAGTGGATTAGTAAATAAATAAATAACTTGAGGCCTTCAATTCTACCAAATATAAATGCTTATTGAAGTTGGAAGATTAAAATTAGATTTGAAAAAAGAAAAAAAGTGGAATAAAATAATTATAAAAGTAATTGGGATTAAATTCAAAATATGGTTGAATTTGTTCTCACAGACAATTTTACTTATTTATTTATTTATTTTGGTTGGGGAAAAACATTGACAAAGTTGAGTAAGATATTTTTATCTCTAAATGATATCAACTCTCATTATAGTTTTATACCACGTTAGTAAATATCCCATGATTTTAAATTAATTTTATGAGATATTGAATAAAACTTAAAACTTACAACACAAAAATTGGTGTATTTCTAAGAAGTTTTATTTATTAAAAAAAAAATAATATAAAATGTGGACGAAAGTTTGAGAGAATTTTTAAAAATTCTTATGATTGAAAAGTTAAGACTCGTTGGTAATTATTTGATACTTTTTTTTAATAAATATTTAGGTTTGTAAACTCTACTTTTGTCCGTTTTATTATCGACTTTGAATTCATATTTTTAAAATTTTTGTTTATGGCATTTGATTAAAGATTTTAAGATTTGTGTAAGAAATGTAAAAAGTATATTGAGAAAATAGATAAAAGTGAACATAAATTTTAAAAATATAAGATTAAAAAAAGGTTGTAGGTAACTCAAACTAAAAATTAAATGTGAAGAGGTAAAATTAATACCTTGTCAACGCTAATTTCAAGGGGAAAAAAGAAAAATGTTTGATAGAAAAAGTTTTCAAGATTTAAAAATTCAAATAACTTTAGAAAAAAAAAAGGGTGAAAAATATTTTAATTTAAAGAAATATGCATAGTTCTTGAAAATAAAAAATCCAAATTTTCTTTTCTAAAAGAAGAAAAAAAAGAATCTAACGGAGTGGGTACCACCGTTGGCCCACGTTACATCACCCCGTTCCTTTTCTCTCCATGAGGACCGTCCAACCAAATTCCTTCATTTTAAGATTAACGGCCTAGATTCGTCCGTACATGCGAGACCATGGTAAGGTCTCTGTGACCTACCACGTTGCATTTTGACCGCCAACTGCTTCCCGCGTTTATTGGTCAAACATCAACGGAAAATTCTAGGGTCGTTATAAATTTTGCTTCTTATTTTATTATTATTATTTTTTTAAACTAAAATATGTACCATACATTAAATTGTTATTTTGTTGAAAAAATAACCATATTCTTTTAAAAATCATAATATTACCGGTAAGCTTTCATAAATTATTCAAACATACCATAAAGAGAAATATAATGTTTGATGAAGATTGAGACTCCAAAACAGTGTAACATGACTTGAGATTGAAAAGTGCCAAAACGTTTTAGGTCATTGGCATACATATTCGTAATCCCAATTTTCATCCAAAATTTTAAAAAAAAATCTAAGTAACTTTGAAACATTTATAAAACGTAAAAAGATAATATTGCAAATGAAATAATTTTGTCTAAAAATTAAGTAGAAAGTTTATGTAGTTTTCTAAGATGCTCAAACTTCATATATTCACGCTCATAAAGCCATTAATTTTATCTTCATACAAATTTCCTCTAAATGCAATAAATTTAATGTGTATTCTAAAAAAATTTGATATATGTTATAAATGACTTTTCTTCTTCCGCTTTATATTACATTATTTGAATTTGTTTCAATTTAGAATATACTATTTTGGTTAAATTTTACACTTTCTATTAAAATTTAAAATTGCATATCTATTTTATATTGATTCTATAAATACTTTAATACTCAAATAAGGATTTTAAAAATTCAATAACTAAAATTAAATAATTCAAATTTTTGTGGTTTAAACATAAAATTTTAGTCGTAATTGAAAAAAATAAAAAGAAAATATAAAATGGCAGAGCCTCATTTATACATCAAAAATCAAATTGGCAATTTTCTCAAGAAAAATAAAAATAAAATCAAATTGGCTAATAGATTTCATCTTCCTATAAATTCAAAACCATTCATTCACAAATCTCTCTCAAGTTGCAAAGAGAAATAAGAGAAAGAGAGGGTTTTTGTGTTATCCTAAAACCCTTTCTTCGTCTTTCCCTCACAAATTTCCCTCTTCAAATCATGCTTCTCAGAACTGCATCAACTCCAATTCTCAATCCATGGAAACCCCATTTCAAACAATCTTCGCCGGACATCGAAATCGTCCACCAATTTCCTAAATCACGCCCTCTCACACTCTGTGTTTCTTTCAAATTGTTGCCGCCGCCACCCATGATCGGCCGTCCGGCGATCAAGATGATGCGAACCCTCTCGGAGTCCGATCTGAGTAACCTCTCAGTCGTGGTGAAGAGGACTCCGAGAATGGGATTGTGCTGTGGTGTCGACGAAGTGGGTGAGAGTTCCGATTGCGGTGGCGAAATGGTCGGCGCTTTCGTTGATGGTGGAGTCACCGGCGATGGCCATGACGGTGATAATGGTTGTTTTGGTTCCTGGGATTCGGATAGTGAGAATGACAAGGCGGATTTGTATTATCAGAGGATGATAGAGGCGCACACTGAGAATTCGTTGTTATTAAGCAATTATGCTCAGTTCTTGAAGGAGGTACATGATATGAAAATTGAAATTCCATCTTCTTTAATTTGCTTTAAATTCTTTACATTGCATTTGGTTCTGTTTGTTATGTTACGTTTGGTTTCTGAAGAAATCTTGGTAAGAGAAGGAAATGGAAATCTTGTTATCTCAAATAGAAGTTCTTGCAAGATTTTGTTCTGACCATTTACCATTCATTTTCTTGATTGTTTATAAGGATCTTGATTGTCTGAACTGATGTTACATTAAAGATCTTTGATCTGCTTTTGCTTCTTAGAACTAACCGTTGGCTTAGAATAGGTCTGGTGTGAAATACTTGAAGATAAACAAAGTGGATTTTAGGAATCTGTTTGTGTTAAAAAATAGTTCCCAACAAAGTTGATATTAATCTTGTTAGCATTTCTTAAATCAGAGTTGTCTTCTCCTTCGATTGCGGTTCTAAGAGAAGGAACTTACCTGCTGGAATAGGTCTCTTTGGTTCTTGAAACTTTTTTGTTACTAGTCTTTGATCTAACAAATTTCATTAAATCTTCCTAAGATTTTGAAATCTTTCTAATCTTCCTTATTGGTTTCTACATTGAAGTTGCTACAAGAATGTGAAATGCCTTAGGGGTGAATTTTGAACTATTGTTTTACTATTGTCCTAGTTTCATTCTCAGCAATTTGTTGATTTTCTTTGCTAAACAGGATCGTCTAGACCTGATAAAAGCTGAAGAGTATTGTGGAAAAGCAATGTCAGCAAATCCCAATGATGGAAATGTGATATCAATGTACGCTGATTTGATATGGAGAAATCATAAGGATGCCTCCCGAGCTGAGCATTACCATCTTCAAGCTGCTAAAGCTTCCCCTGATAATAGGTACAAAAAATGGGATGATCCTGCTTTTTCCATAAATTAAAGCTATATAAGCATCCAATCCGAGCATAACTTAATGTGGATAACGACACGAATTATCATTCCAATAGTAGTTTGTTCGTTCTCCACCCTGCCATTGTTGAACTAGAAAACGAAATTTTTTTGTGGGAATCTGAAATGTTGATCCTCAAGGTGCACACACACACAATCATTGCTGTTCAACTCTGCAATTTTTTGATAGTTGGGACATTGTGATTGATTTGTGGGGTTAATCTTGTTTTGTTTGTTTAACTGTTGCAGTTTTGTTTTAGCCTCTTATGCACGGTTCCTTTGGGAGACTGACGAAGATGTGGACGACGAAGAAGCTGGAATCGACAGCTTTGGCAAGCCATGCTCACCTCCTTTTGCTTTTGGAGTTCAGCCTCCTCAATTCACTCCTCTAACTGCTGCTTCTTAGTTTCTCTCTCAAGTACATTCATATAGTGCAGATCTTCTTAGGTAGTTTTTTAGTTTAACCATGAAAGCATAATAAGTTTGCTCACAGAGAAAGCTCTAGTGATTTTCTTTTTCCCTCACCACTTTGATTTCTTAAGTTGTGTTTTGTATAGACAATAAAGCAAATAAGGAAAATCCCAATTTGCAAAGAATCTTCATCTTTTTTTTTTTTTTTTTTTTTTTTTTTTTTTTTTTTTTCACTTTCAATATCAGGAAAAAAGACATTAGTTATCTTCCATATTTTTGTTTCAAATGGGCTTATCTCAAAAATGTTGGGCTTAGATCCAAAATAATGGGCTCAACTTTAGACCAAACTAGTTGTAGCATTGTTAAAGTCCCTCTATTATTAAAACAAAACAAATCAAAGAAAATTAAGTTTAAATTAAAAAAAAAAAAAGGTCAAAGTCCTCTTTATTGTAGCTACATAAGGTTAACTTTTTTTTTTTTTTTTGGGACAAAAACATAAGTTTAAATTTTGATGCTGAGTATCAAAATATTTCAATTTTATAGAAACCATGGTAATAATTAATATTGATGATTTTTCTTCAAAGAATATTTAAAACGGGAACTTTATAAAAGTTTTTTAGATTAATATCCGTAAATATTTAAATTTCAAATTATTTATAAATATAACAAAAATGTCCCGATAGAACTATTATCTCAACAACATTTTGCTCAATATATTGCTATTTTCATGATGATCGTCCTATATTTCATTACCTAAAGTCTCATATGCTAATTAAAATATCATCTGTTAGTTATAATATAGAAATTTATATACTTTTGGAATTTCTGAACATGAAACTGTGTTTTGGATAATATATAACACTGACTTTTTAGCAGCCTTTTCCCCCCAACAACACACAAAAACACATTACCCTTTCACACACAAACACACACCTAATTATTCTTTTCCTATCACACCCCAAATGGCAAACTGCCAATTCTTATCTCTCTTTTTCGTCTCATCCATTCTATTTCTTTGGATGTATGAGAGAGAATTTTAAAACCCTATTCGAACAACCAAGTATCGAGGGGGGCCGGTCGAGCAATCTCTCTCTCTAAAGGAGAAATTATTCGAGTTGAATAGTAGTGTGTAGTTTTGGTCGATTTTGTGACATTTGAATGTATGAGACAGAAAATTTAATAACATATATTACAAATCTATATCTAATGGTTATTAGGGATATTATTGAAGTTGAAATTATGTGAGAACCTAAAAAGTAATACTTATTTGGAATATATACAAATCACTATTAAGGACTTGTTTAATTTAAAGGTTTTGTACGATTTTTAGACAAACATTTAATATCAGGAAACATTGAAACTCATCCTTCCATACAGGTGGGGATTTTTATATTTGGAAGATAAACAATAAAAGTATATCTAATCAATTAATCTTTAATTAATTATTAAGATAAATATATGATTTAGACTCAATGCACTTACCATTAATATTTTATGTTGTTTTAACCATTTAACATTAATGTTTTGTTTTTTTTAATTAATATTCCAATTAATTCATATTTATCTAATTATTTTTAGTAATTAAAATTAAATAATTTTAATAATTTTGAATAATATTTAATGTAAAAATATTGGTTTATTTATATTTTAAGTGATTAAATAATTAAATAATATAATAATATATTAAATAATACTAAATTTTAACTCAAGACTATATTGATTATTCTCTTACATTTGATTAAGTAATTATTTAATTTTAGTTTTAATATAAAAAGTTGGTAAAACAAACACATGGATTTAACTTTTAGACTTTAATTATTCTGCAATTATAACATTTTAAGCATATATCAAATTTATTATCAAGAGACCTACATTTTTGCATTGTGACTTTTTTTTTTTCTTTTTGTGTGGGAAGAAACCCAAATGACAAAGAGGGTCAAATCTCTTTTTTCTCATCTTTTTGGAGAGACCCAAATGGTAAAGAGAGGCAATATAATGTTTAAAATTTCTCTCTTTTAACTGTGTCCACCAAATAGATATTGATAGGGACTCATGGAGAACTATTAAAAAGAATATATAAATGAACATCATTGACCTCATGGAAAGTTTTGTTCAATTTTAGTCTTTATACTTTAATTGTCTAATTTTAGTTCCTGTATTTTCAATAAGATAGATGAATGTGTTTTCAAAATTTATAGTAAAAATATCATAGATAACAAAAAGTTTTTTTAAAAAACCAACAATATAAATTAACATTATATTGGAGACTAAATTCAAGGTTTATCGGAAAATATAAAGACTAAAGTTAGACAATTAAAAGTACATAAACTAGAATTGAACAAATTTTAAAATATAGGAATTAAAATGATATTTTAATAAAAAAAATAATGAAAAAAAGATGGAAGGGAAGATCCAGAAGAACATGATGCTTTGGGGGAGAGATGATGTGTTGCAAAAAGAACTTATCCTTTTGTGCTAATATTTATTGATATATATCCAATTCCAATCCCTTATTTGATTTGCATTATTGTCTATCACTTTCTTCACATCTTGTGGAGCAAAACTAATTACCATCTCTTGATTGAGAAATGCTTTTATGATATATATATATATATATACACATACATATTAGGGAAAATTTCAATTTTTACCCCCTTAGTTTTTGCGGGTCATGAATGGAAAAAAGTATCACTATTTATAAATATAGAAAAATTTTATTGTATAGACTATGATGGACCGATGGAAATCTATTGCGGTCTATTGCTCAATAATAGAAGTCTATTGTAGTCTATCGCAGATAGACAATGAAATTTTTCTATATTTGTAAATATTTTGGCTCATTTTGCTATATTTAAAAATATACCTAATTTATATCAATTTAAATTATAAACTTTCATAGGTGTACGATTAACTTATAATTTCATTCAAATTTAGTTTGAAAAATATCATATTAGACATTTAATTTTTTAATTAAACTTCTAAATTGTTATAAGTGAATCGATTTAGAACATTTCTTAGGATTATATTTGAAAATTGTTGATGCATCAATTTTTACATGTGTCCAGACTTCTTCAAATGTAAATTAAACAAAATGAGACATTAATTTTCAGTAAAACCCATAGACCATAAACATGCTTTTAGTCACGGTTAAGGTTCAATCTTTACAACATTTTAAACCAAAGTTTTTTTTTTAATGTTTGAATTAATTTGTAGTGTGCATACTTAAATTAAAGTCGTTATATCAATCCGATTTAAGTTGCTGAAAATATGGGAAATTCTATAATCTTTATCTTAGATCACTATATTAGATTCGGTCTTTTAAATGATAAGAAATCATACCTTTATATAGCTTTGTCTAATCCATGTCCTCATGCCTTAATTAAAAGTGTTATATGAAAATATCTTTGTGATTTTGCAAAATATCCTAATAATTGTATCATTTTATTAAAATTTCATTATATATATATATATATATTTAATGGCTTATTCCATAATATCCTATTTTGTTCCAAAATAATAATAAAATAATAAATATAAATAAAACCTATTAATTGGTATGGTTTTTGTTTTTCAATATTGAGCTTTATCTGTCAATTAATACTAATCCATATTTAGTAGTATGTTCGGTATAATTTGGAAATATTGTTTTTTTTTTTAAAAAAAATATTATTATTTTATAAGCACCTTTAATATGTGTCTAGTATTTGTAGTGTGATTTTAGATGATAAAAGGGGATTTTCTTTCTTAAAAAAATCTTAATAAAAAAGAAGTAAACCAAAAAATCGGATTAATTAATTAATTAATTAATTAATTATTATTATTATTATTATTATTATTATTATTATTATTATTTAAGAAACACTTAGATCAAAGATGGATTATCTTAGAATCGTGTTGAAAATTCTCAAAATATATGGTAAGAAATAAAAGCATATATATAATTGATAGAATTACTTTTGAATATATATGGTGTAGCCAAACAAATTTGCTATATATAAATATGTTTTTTTAAAAAAAAAAAAAAAAAAAGAGAAAGAAAGTATGATGTAATAACATTTTTATTAAAAATACTTGTTTTTCAATATTCTTGGAAGAGGAATAAAGGATCGCAATCCTTCAAAAAGAACATTTTTATTAAAAAAATACTTTTTTTTTTTCCCACAAAATATGTAGTCTATATTTTCAGAAAACAAAAATTGCTAGTAAATATGAAATAATCACATCGAGATGTTCTCATTTAAGTCGAAGTTGACTGTTATGGATTTTTTTTTTAATAAAAAAATAGCTTGAATTCATCAGAAAATGACATATAAAGACTACGCCAAATGACATATTATTAGAAAGAGTATGGAGAAGCCAAAGTATACTTATTATAGCAATAACTTATATCTACTTCTTCTTTAGAGATTCAAATGTTCAAATCCTCGTAATTCTATTAGTTCTACTTAAATAAAAGAGAGAAAACAGTGTGGAGAAAATAGCAGTAAATATTAAAAACAAACAAACATTTCATTTAAGAGAAAATATATACATAGACAGTTGTAGAATAATGCGAGTGACGTGAAATAAACCTATGAGAAATTGGAAAAAATTTCTAATACAACACCATCTCTATTCATTGTCTCTCATTAAAAAAAAAATTTAAAAACAATGTGAGTAACTTGAAATAAAACTAGGGGAATCCCTGGTTTGACTGGGGATGGGGGTCAAACCAAGGATATTCTCCTGTTACCCGTCCAAGGACGGTGCAGAGGCGGGAAGGTATCCATGCTCTGAGTATCTGTCCGCTGATCTCTCGCGATCTCGCTCTCTCACAGTCTCATTCTATCTCGGGAAATGGGTCCTCACGCGTACAAATGTATTTAAATATCTTGAGTGGAGCAATCCGAACTCTCGAACCTGTTTCTCCGACGGGGAATCCCCACCCCTGTCTTCGCCTACAAATGGCGGGGATGGGGTAAATTCCCCCGCGAGAGCGGGGACAGGCAACCCCACCTATTCCGTCCTGTCTCTTTTGCCAACCCTAAATAAAACAGTATATCATTTAATAACGTGGTAGATGATGAATACTAAAAAGAATTTCTCGAGAAATTGAGGAGGAGGAGAAGAATGTGGAGGAAGAGAGAGAGAAATGAGAGGGAAGTGAAATGAATGCCAAAGAGGCATTGAATTTGACGTTTCAGATTCTAAGTGTCAGAACATGTTTTATGATCAGTCTCAAACAATTTACCACACATTTCATGACACACTCCCACCTATCTTTCTATCTATATATTATATATTTTTTTATATTGTTTTTCTGTCTACTTTTAAATCTCAAAAACTCATTCCTTTTTCTAGTTTTTAAAAAAAGAAAAAAAAAGGAAAAAATATTCTTTATTTTCCTTTTCATACAATAGGTTTTTTTTTATATATATAAAAAAAAGTTCAATATAATGATGCAAAAGTGAAGATTCAAAAGTCTAAGTATAATATTTTAATTCTAGTATGTGATGCTAGATATTAATTTTTATGGTTTAGATGATTGTTTTAAAGTAATAATAACTTGAAGGGGTATAGTTAGTAAGTGATACAATAAGTTAACTGAGTGAATTAAGTCTGAATTGACTGTTACAAGACACATTACTATAAAATAAATTTAATAATAAAAAATATAGATGAATAAATAAATTATATGTCTATTTTACCTTGACCTCACATTTGTGCTAAACAAAATTGTAAGTTTAATTATATGACAGGAAATTCAAATTTCTTTAAACAATAATGCATTTTCTTTTTTTCATTTCTAGAATATTGCAACTAGCTCTGTTACTTTCTTCTTTTTGCCTACTTAATTAATTTTAGTCCAAGGAGATATTTTTTCCTTCTTCTACATCAAGAAGGGATCTTAGTCAATAAATATATATATATAGAAAAAAATAGGATTACACTCATTTTTGTGCTGCCCAAATTGCATCCAATAATAATGTGTCATGTGGCACAATTTTTTTTTACTTGGTTAAAAAGGGAGCATTTGATTGGTGCACCTAATCATTGTCTATATATATAATTGATTTGGGAATGAAAAGGCAACCAATTTATAAATTCCAAAACTAAGATCTAATTAACCTTAATATATACTAATGTCATCTATAAACATACTAATCTTAAAAAGCTTAAAACTTTTGATTTATTCTCTTTTATTTTATAGAAGAATGATACAATTTTATTGAGCAATACAAGAATGGAGTAACCAATAACTTAAATAGATTAGACCTAATACATCTACTCTGGTATCATTGATTGGGGCTAGTCTTTAGAGCATTTAACTAGAGAGAAACAACCGTATCTTTAAGAACTTGAAAAAATCTTCTAATTCTCTATGGGAAGACATCATCTTTTTAGCCACTCTTTGGTGCAAAAAATCCCCTCTCTTTTGTTTTGTAATTATAATGACCTCCTTAACACTGAACGGGAAGGTTTTTTATTTAATTTCCTTCGTGTTGTATTTTCATCCTTCGAGTTTCTCTCTAGCTCCTGATATGTTGTAAATTGATTTTGATGATTAATACAACTTGCTTTTGGTGTCAAGATGTGATGAGGGTGCTACAGAGGTGTCAACCTAATTGAGATATTCCGGTGCATCTACTGATCCCTCTATCACTAGGTACTTTGTTAAAAAAAAAAAAAAAAAACATTTATACTAAAAATTTCTCTTTACAGAAGCGATCTAGATCTCTTTTAATTACAAAAATGTCTCCTAGAAAAATGGGATGGAAGTTTTTAATCCAAGCTTATACTAAATCAAAACTTTAGAGTATATATTATACAAGAATTGAAGGGGTTTTTTTTCTTTTTATACAATCTGAAAAAGGCATATATATATGTATGTATGTATGTATGATCCTGTGGCTTTAATAATGGTGCTTTTAGTGAAGTGATTCTGAGGCAAGTGAAAATGGAATTCCAGGTGCCCTAAAATGAAGACTGTGGTCCAATAAAATTTGAAGAATTCCTTTTCACATAGGTCATACTTAATTATGAGTTACAGTCCCATATGTGTTTGGTTGGACAGATAAACATAATCTTTTTTTCTAGGATTTTGGCTTTTGAATGGGAAAAAGAAAACACTTTTTTTCTCCCTTTTTCCCATCAATCCTACTTCTAAAGATTTAATTTTCTTGTTCATAATTTATTTTTTAAAAAAATTTTAGTGGTGTGTTACTTTTTTGCCCATTAATTTTGATGACTAACCTAAACAGAAACTTCTAGCTTATAACCCACCTTTACCCTTTTTTTCTAATTCATTCGTCTTCTCCATCACTCTACTTGAGTCTATATATGAATGATAAGAGTTGTTCTTTTCGATAAGAACGTGTCATGTTACAAATTCTATAATGATTCACTCTCAATTTGTATTTGAAATTTTAAGTTCTAATATATACCATTCAGTTTTGTACTTCCATATTCGTTTGCATTGAATATATTTTCATTTTTATCCTAATTTGATATTTGTTGTGAATTAGATATACTAATATATATTTTGGGCATACACCAATGTTGCATTATTCTAAATCAATGTGTCATGAGAATTGTTTATGAAGAAGTTATTGCATTGATCTCATGTTTTATGCTTCTTTTTTAAATCTTTGGTTGAAAAGAAATGGTCACATCTTTAATAGTGTCACAAGTCAATTACGCAGTTATTACCCCAAGTCTTTATGGTTGAAAAGATCTAAATTCTTCTCTAATTTATAAACATATGTACCGTCGTTATCTTAATCTAGCTTGCTTTTTAATTTATTTTATTCGATACATTTTTCTAGCATTTTCGATAAAGTATCATCTTTCTAAAAAAATCAACGAAAGTAAAAAGTTTAAAATAGAGACAAGATGAAAGGTCGACCTCATTTAACCTAAAATTTTTATTTTTGGAAGGGAAGAAAACCACGTACATCAAATTTGTTAATTAAACGCCATTGATCAAATAGATAAAGTTATACTTGATGATAACTCGTTGATTTTTATAAATTATGCTTGTTTTTCTTCATAATTTTCTTATAATGGTCTTCATCTTTCTTAAGTCAACATTTGAATTCCTAAGTTAAGTTTCATTAAAAAAACAAAGACAAGTTCTTAAAAAATAACTTTTTAGTTAGTTTTCAAAACTTTCGATAAATTTTGAAAACAAAACCAAAGAAACTCATAGATAAGTGTTGTTTATAAACTCAATTTTTCCAAACCAAAAATCAAATGGTCATCAAACCGAGCACTAAGCTATTTGTTCAACGTGAAACGAGAGTCGTTTGATAGGATCAAGAGTGTTTTCGATCATCGAGAACATGAAGATTTTCCATCTTTAGAAAACATTGATTCTTTAGACACAAGGTATAGAATGTAAAGTCATGGTGTAATGCATACTAAAGTTTTTTTTAAAAAAAAAAAAAGAAAATTTAATAAGTTCAAATAATAATGTAGTTTTTTTTTTCCTAAGTTTCATTCCCCTTTGATTGAATTAATGGATGCTTATAGATGGAAAAACAATTCAAAATGCCTTTCCATCCACATGTGGGGATTCCTTCAATTATTCATTATTGTTTGGATTCCAAGAAAAAGAAAAAGGATTGTCAAGCAAATTTAATGAAGGATATGATGCTGTTGGTAAAGTCCCACTTGTTTGCTGATTGGAGATCAAATGTATACAACATTCCATTATTTTAAAAAAAATCAGTAGGATACAATGCTTTGAGTTGTGATTTTTACAATAAAATTGTATAAACATTGTTAGTAGAAATGTGGTAATATGATATATGCTTGCTAAAAAAAAGTGAAAAAAAAAAAAAGGAAATTTCTTACATATTCCTTTTATTAGATAAAAAAAAATGTAAAAAAAAACAATTGAATGATGGGTGTTGTATTAATTGGGTGATGATTTGCTAGGAAATTCTATAAAAGAAGAATCGGTTTTATACCAATAAATCAGACACATATTTCGGTCATGTTATAGTCTTAGTGTCTCTCCGACTAAACTTATTGATGGTCGTAGTAACATTCGTCAAAATTAGTTGAATTTGTCACCTTCTAAAGGTTATGTCAAGACATTTTATATATGTGTCTCTTCAAACACATCTTATTACTATTGAGTTGATGATTTTTCTATCGAAAGTGGTCAGTGAAAATAAAAATTCCTTTAAAAAGTACAATATTTGTCCCTAGATTATATATATATATATATATATATATATATATATATATATTCTTCATTTTACTTATAAGGTGAGTTTTAGGAGGAAAAAAAAAAAAAGACAAGATTGATTATTCAAAATAATTTGGAAACTTAGAGATTTGGGCTAAATTGTTTCTGAGAAATATAAGTTATCAATTAATTGGTTGTCCAAGTCTCTCTCTCTCTCTAAAGTGATCATCTCTTTAAATTCAAAGATAGACCATTGAAAATAATTGGAGGAAAAATATGATATACTTGGATGAGTTCAAAACTCCAAACTTTTTACTTAAATATATACAAAATATATATATATATAGTCACCCATTAATGAAAAACCTATAAAAGACTCCGCTGAATAACTATTTATCCCATTTGGTAACTACTTTTGTTTAGTATTTTTAATTTTTAAAAATTAAGTCTATAAATACTCATTCCACTTTTAAATTTCTTGTTTTTTTATTTACTTTTTACTCATGTTTTAAAAAATAAAGCTAAAATTTGAAAACTAAAAAAAAAAATTGCCCGTTTGGTAACCATTTAGTTTTTTTTTTTTAAAAAAAAAGAATAAAGCATGACTTTCCACCTCCAAATTTATTCCTTTGTAATATATTTTTTTACCAATGGTTTAAAAAATTAAACCAAATTTTGAAAACTAAAAAAATTAGTTTTTGTGGAATTTGGCTAAGAATTCAACCATTGCACTTAATAAAGATACAAATCATTATAAGAAATGAGTAGAAAATAGAAAAAAACGAAATGGTTACCAAACGAGTGTTGTTTTTAGTTTTAGGGTGCGATCATACTAGCCATCAAATCCCATCAGAAGTCTTCAGTTAAACATGCTTGAACAAGAGTAGTACTAAGTTTGGTAATATAAAAAGGAAAAGTAGTTTTTTATTTTTAAATTTAGTTAAAAATTCAACTTTGGTACGTAAAAAGATGCAAACTATTATAAGAAAAAAATAAAAAAATATATAGACTTAATTTAAAAAAAAAAAAAACAAACCAAAAAAGAAAAGATTAGGCCTTGGATTTATTATTATCAATATAAGTATTTTGGTTTTGAAAATTGTGTTGGTTGTCTAATAATTTCTTTACAATAACTTTTTCTTTCTTAAAAACATTAAACATTTTAGTTTTTAACAAAAATCCAAGAATAAAAACAAATTTAAAGAACTAATTTTTATTTTTTTAATTTATTTTTTTAACAAAACAAAGAATTCAATCTGAAAGGCAGTAGTTATAAATTTAAATTTCAAATCCTAAATAATTATCAAAGTAATTTCAATCTACATTTTTTTGTCAATACTATAGAGATTATTAAAAAAAATTGCCAAAAAGAGAAATACTTCTCATATCTAAAATATTTTATATCACAAATAATTTTGAATATTACACACACACATATATCTAATTTGTAAATTATTTTTATTTCTTTTAATTATCCTATATTATCTATACATTATAATATAATTTGCATATACTTGTTTGCAACTAATGATATGGTATCAATTTCGATATAAGCATCATAGAATGATTCAAAATCTATATATGTGTGCCTATTTGCTTCCCTTATTGCATGAAAAGCATACAAAGGCAAAAGATAAGAGGAGGAAGGAAGGGGAAAAAAAAAAAAAAAATGATGGGAGCAGTGATTTTTTTTCATGAATTTTTTTTTTTTTTTAATGCATCAAAGCTCCCCTTTTCCCCTTTCTAATTATTAACCTTTTATCAATAAGCCCACTTGTCCTTTGGCCATAAAAATCAAGATATTGCAAAATTAGGGTTACATTCTTTTTTTTCTTTTTTCCTTTGTTTTGGCTCAAAAAGGGAAGAATTTGTATTACTTGTATGCCTAGCTAGTTCAATCAAGGTACAATTCCTCTTACAAGCTTCCTTAAGCCTACAAGTACATTTATAACTTTGAGTTTCCCTCCCAAATCTATTCAATACCACAATAATGTTACTTTTAAATAACAATCATAGTCTTCAAACAATGACTCTCTAATAGCCAACATTCTATTTGTATTTTGTTTTATTTTATAATGATACCTAGTTTACGGTAATAGAGTAGAATTCTAAAGTAAAATAGTCTCAACTCCGATAGAAGAGATGACTCTTTTGTCATATCGATATAAATACAAACTATACTTAAGTCAATTAGTTCTAACCTTTGGATTTATGAATATTGTTTTATGAAGCTTCAATTCATTATCTCCAATTTGCACACAAGGAAATTTAAGCTACTTTGTAGAATAAAAAAGTATTTGTATTTTGCTTCTAGAGATAGGGAAGTAACTTTTGGAACATTTCCAATAAATGGATTTTATTATTCCTTTTTTTAATTAATAATCTCATTTTGTAAGATCAAAATATAGAGATTAAACAATAAATATACCAATTTTTTCTTAAAATTTTTAGAGTGTAATTCATAAACGAGCATATTTTATTCTAGTTTAAATCTTTCACACTCTCGTTGAACTTTAAAAAAATTTAAATATATAGTCGACGAATAATAATATATTGAAAGGTAATATTGTATTAATTAAACTTACTTTCACAGTAAAATGGGGATACATACATATTAAAATCAGACACATTATAAAGGGAAGACAAATTAAGTTCATAATTGAAGGCAAACATTTTCCCCTAATAATCAATAAACTAATTGCAAATAAACATAGAAAGGAAATAAGGAAACACATGCATGGCTGTTAATCCTGACCCTTGAAAATACCCAATTTTCAAGTGATCTACAAGGTTTTTGTTTTGGCTTAGATCATAATTTTTCCTTCAATAATTATCATCATTTCTTCAATCAATAGTGCAGCCCTGGCACTGACATCAGATGCTTCTCAGATCCCTATCAAGCAATAAAAAATATAAAATTAGATTAAAAAAAATATTAAGAAAAAAAAAAAAAGTCAAATACCACTCATAAATTACTACACCAATTTCTCTAAATTCTAACTTTGAAAATTTCCCTCCATTAGTTTCTAAACCATCAAGATGAAGAAGATGTTATGCAAAAATTTCAAAAAAAAAAAAAATCAAATACTTGCTTATGAACTTCTCCATATTTATTTTAGCAAGAATCAAACAATAAAATAATGTTTCACACATACCTGATCTCGTCTGTTAACCATTTCGAGAACATAAACATTAGAAACCATTTGTTATCTTTATTAATGAAAAGAATTAATAATGTTAAACAATAACAAACATTTTCGACATTTTTGTTTATGCTACTAAGATTTTAAAACCAACTTACTTAAACTTTGAAAAATAGAAAATTTAAAACGAAATGATAACGTCGGACCAACCAAGCCTTTAAAACTATTTAGTTAGCCTATCTACTCACATCATTCTTGGTCTGCAGATTGTTGGTATCCAGCATGAGGCCAAAATGAATATGTGGGAAATGTGCCCACTGCCATTTCAGAAAAAACCAAGTCAATACCCAAAAGATTGTCATATTTTCTCATAAAAAAATAAAAAAAAGATAAACCCTAATTTGTAAAAATATTAATAAAAACAAGCTTTCTATATATGTTCGTGAAACTCACTCAACTATCCAATCACAATTTGATATATGATAAATAAATTTTTTTATGTTTAAATATGTTTTGTAGTGTAATTGGAGTAAGTTGCATAAACCTGAGTACAGCTAGAGATACACCAAAATATTGATAAAATATGAATTTTAAAAAATTTATAAATAATCAATGTTGTACTTACATTTTTAGCAGCAGTACTGAATGCTTCCCTGTGGGTAATATCTGGATTAGTTGCTTTGATCCTCTGGATTTCCTCTCTGAATTTTAGGTAATTTTGTCAGGTTTTTAAAAGCAAAAGGAGAATTGAAATGACCCATGAAAAATTATTTTGTATAAAAAATCACCAAAAAAAAAAAAAAAAGTATAATTTATTTATGATTTTTTTTCATACTTTATAAACTGATTATATGCAGAAGGTACTCTCTGCCTCTTCTCGGGAGCTGAAAAAAGAAAATAACAACTCAAGATGACATTTTTAATTAGAAAAAAAAAAAAAAAACGATCTACGAATTAAATTTATTTATTTATTATTATTATTATTGATAACTTACGTCGATTAATGATCCTTTGATCATGATCAGTTGTAGAGTTTTTAATTGGTGCTCTCATTTTCATCTTGTTGTTGCATTTTGATGATGATCCCAATTCAACTCTGTAGTGATCAGCCCCACTGCCACTGTGGCTATGGTTTGATGCCTAAATTTTTGTTAAGAGAGGAAAAAAACAAGATTAAGAGAGAGATTAAGTACTTTTAATTGTTCTATATTGAGAGAAAGAGAGAGAGAGAGAGATTCATGATTAAGAAAGCTAATCTTTTAGGAGATTGAAGCTAGATTGTTTAAACCCATTTCATTAAATCTGATTTGGCTTGATGGGTTTTGTTTCTTTTTTAGAAAGAATTAAAACTAAGGCTAATTTAGAGAGATGAAAGTTAAGTATGTTCTAACGAGATAGAAGAGAGATTTATAATTAAGCTAATTTTTAAAGAGATAAGACGTTGAGATCTAGCTCGATAACTATCTAGTCTTATGCTTTGAAAATTAAATTTATAAATATGTTCTAATTCTAATGAATTTCTTTGTTTTGTTATCTATTTCTATGACACTATTTCAAAAACTAAGTCAAAAGTTTTAGAAATTAGAAATTTAGTTTAGATATATTTGAGAAAAAAATGTGAAAACATAGATAAAAAATTTGGAAAAAATTAAATCAGCATAAATTTGAAAAACGAAAAACAAAATCATTTTTGTTTAAACCCATTTCATAAAATCTGTTTTTGGCTCAATGAGTTTTTTTTTTATTTAATTTTTGAGAAAGAAAAACAAATAAGCTATTTTAGAGAGAGATGAAGCTAATTATGTTCATTTGAGAGAGAGAGGAAGAGATTCATAAGATGAGATCTTTTGAGAGAGTGAGGTTATGTTCTTAAAAAAACCATTTTCAAAGAAAGAAAATAAACAAATAAATTGCTTTAAAGAGAAAGAATTTCAGAAGTTTAATGTTTCATATCATATTTGGAATGTTTAAAGAGAATATGAAAATGAGTGGACAATTAGTAAAAAAAAAAATTAGAGAAAATTAGAAAAAAAAAATCCAAGAGAAAAAATGAAAAACCAACAGTTCATGGATCTATTGTTTCTTTAGTAGAAGACAAAAGCTTTGGAAAAGACATGAGAGATTGAACCTAAAAAACCCTAAAATGAACAACAAATCAATCAAATCAATCAAAAATAAATAAATAATTAATTAAAAAAAAGTGGCTCAAAGTTTAAAAAATTTTCAACTACAAGAAAGAAAATGCCTATCTTTCTGATTCCCTTACACAGCTACCAAAAAAAAATAGAACAAACATAAAATAGGTTATGGGTTATGGCGGCCGCTGTCAGCGCCGCCGCCACCACCACCACTTCCGCCGCCGTCTAGGGTTTTCAAAACTCCATTGACCCATGTTGGAAATTCAGTCAAATTTTTTTCTTTTTTCCACACTAGAGAAAAAGGGTTTTCTTTTTTTTTTTTTTCCTTTCAATTTTAGGTATTTTTTTCCCCCCGCCAAGGCCGCTACTGATCTTCAGACATATGAGATCTCTCTTCACTAAAATTAAGGAGAAAAAAAAAAGGAAAATTTGAAATTAATTAATTAAATTAAATTAAATTAAACTAATTACCTGGGAATTTTGCCATGAGAGAGATTGGAAAGCAGCAGCCATGTTCACAGACCAGAGATTGCTGCAGTGACCACATCGGACGGTCACGATGTCAAAGAGATTATTGCATGGAACACTCACCTAAAAATAAAAAAATAAAACCCATAAGTTAATTATTATTTTTTTCTTAAAATTAGCCCTAGCTAGCTAGGGTTATGAACAAGAAGATGAAGATCTTCACCACCATAGTGGGTTTCTAGATCTTTCATTTTTGGTTTTTTCTTGTGAATTAACTCAAGAATTGGTGTTTTTTTTTTCTCTAATGAGAAATGTATAAACTAAGATCTCGAAACCCTTATTTTCTTCTGGTCAATTTAAACACAACCCAACTAAGTTTTAAAGCATTTTCTAGAGATCAGATGTTGGAATTTAAAAAATTACTCTAATAGAGAAATAAAGTATCAAAAGAACTCCTTTCTTCTCTCTCTAGAATAGCCTTGCTTTAGCCACAAAATTAGTAGAAAAAATGGGAAAAAAAAAAAAAGAAAAAAAAAAAAGAAAACAAACCCACAAAGAGAAATTAAACAAAGGAGTGACCTTTAGAAAAATAACACCAAAAAAAAGGGGAAAATCAGATCTTTATAGCAAAAAATGAAGGTTAATGAATTGATAAGATTTAAATATTTGGAGTTTTGATGAAATTAATTAAAGAGGAATATACCGCTAGAACAATATTGCAAAAATTGCAGGGGATATAGCAGAGTTGTTCTTGAGCACTGTTGATGCAGCTTGACATGATTGAAAATTAGGAAGAAAAAAATCACAAAAAATATAAAGCTTTTTAGAAGAGACTGGAATTCTTTCTTTATAAAAAAAAAAAAAATTGCAAAAATGAAATGAAAGAGAGAGAGAGAGAGAGAGAGAAGGGAAAATAGGCAGAGAAATAGAGGAAAAGAAGAAAGATGTGTTTTATATTCTTCTTTTGGTTTCAATGTATCAAAACAGTAAAACTTCTGGCTTATATATAGAGAAAATAGGCTTAGAGAGAGAGAACATTAATGGTATCAAAAAAGAAAGAGAGAGAGAGAGAGAGAGAAGAGAAAACACAAAATTTGTATAAAATTTTTTAATTTACACAATACCCAAAATGTAAAGTACTCTCTTTATACAACTCAAGAAATGATGAATTGTTGTGAGTAAAAACTATTTTGAACAATTTTAGTTGATTGTGTATGTATGTTGGGTTGATTTCAATAATGGCTGGGCAATGAAGGAAGATATTTTGGTTGGAGGAAATTTTATAAAAAATGTTATTATATTCTCTTAAAAGTTTATTACACGTTCAGGCCAAAATGAGTATAGCTCAACTGACATAAAATTTGTATAATTTGATTTCCTCACCCCATATATTGTTTAAGGGGAAAAAAAAAAGTTATACTCAAGTTCTCACCGTCTTGTGTGTTTATGCTCTTTTACTTGGTTTCTTGTTTTTGTTATTTCGTTGTTTTACGTTGCCTTCTAATTTTTAAAATCTATGGCTCTGTTTGTGGTTGATTATTTTCGAGTGGCATATTTTATAATTCTTTACAAACACCTCGAGTATGTTAACATATTTCATTGCATTGTTTCTAAATGGTAGAATTTATAGGCCAACTTGAACATAATTCAACTAGTTTAAGGCATAAGTTATCAACCAAGAGATCAGAAGTTCAAATTCTCTATCACACATGTTTAACTAAAAGACAATAAAATTGTAGAATTTATGGGATTGAAAAGTAAAGCATGACACTATTGTCTAAAAGAAATCGTTATTAACATTGCTCTTTATTTAAAAAATACTCTGTTTCAAAATTTGCAATTATTACTACCCTTACCTTTCACAAACATTTTGAAACTAGTTACTTGAAATGATATGTGACAGCGACCTAAAATGTGTATGATTATTCAAATTTTAATTTGGGCCAAAAGGAATTGTGAAGTAAGTAGTTTTGAACTCCAATACTCCTTGTTATTCCCAAGGAGTTCGTGGGTCCCACAACTTAAAAACATCAATTTTATGTTTTATTAACTCTTTACACGTTGTGGGCCCCAAAAGTTCAAAACTATTCAAGCTTTCCAACTCCTTGGAGTTCACAACTTTACTTCATGCCTCAAGGAGTCTCGAGGTGTTTGGGCCAAGGAGATGGAGAGTAGAAAATTGGGAAGTGTAGAGTTGTGAACTCCACTCTTTGTTTGTCCCTAGAAGTTTGTGGGTCTCATTACTAAAAACATATCAATTTTATACGTTATTAACTCTTTACACAATGAGTTAAACTCCCTAGACTTTATAACTTCATTGAGTTTACAATTCCACCTAACCTCCGATCCAAGTATAGTTTTGAAATATTGATGAAAAATCAAGGATAATATTGCAATATTTATATTTTATTTTATTATTATTTTTTTTTTCCTTCGTGGGAGGAGAAAAATTATGGGGTTTCAGTAGTGCCCACGGCTGGCAGGAAAATGCAGCTGGGACCATGAAGGCAAAAAAGAGAGATGTAAGTGTGGTGGGTACTTATTATAGTGTTTTTTATAAGGAGAAGAAAAAAAAAAAAAAAAAAAAAAGTTGTTTCAGCCATGGCTGTGCTGTGCTTTAAGCTTTTGATGTGATAGAACCTTTTTTGGATTTGAAGAAGAAGAAGAAGAAGGAAAGAGAGCTTTGGCTGTATTACCATATTTGAAAATTTTTATTTTGGATAATTATAGTGAAATGATAAGACTATAATCTTTCTCTATCTCTCTCCTTCGATTTTCCGTTATACAAGAAGAGAAGTTATTCGATGTGACTAATAAGATGTCGGTATCGCTTTTTTAATTAATTAATATACAAAAGAAAACAACTATGAATATATAATTCAACTGGTTAAAACATTATAGTTTCAACTAAAATATTAAGGTTTTGTTTAGTAATCCTATCGTATTTGGTTTTTACTTTTTACTTTTTGTTATATCTACTTTTTATCTATATTTTTCAAAAATAAAGTTAAATTTTAAAAACGTAAAAAAAGAATTTTTTTTAGAATGATTTAGATAATGAATTTATTTATTATTAAAATGATTTAGAAAACATTTGTGTGTCTTGGGGCATATAATTTGCCCTTTTTTAAGAGCAAGTTTTTGATTATGACAATACATTAATCTTAATACAACTCATATTAGAACAGTGGATAATCATTTCATGGGATTGTTTAGATCTTTAATTAAAAGCTCCTATTTATAAATAGAACTTTTGCTATTCTATCTCCTCAAAAGATTGAAAATTGCAAGTACAAAGGACACTGTCATATTTGATAGCAATTGAAAATTATGACCTATTATTATACATGATATTCCATTCTAGACTTTAAGGTTTTTAGAATGCTTAAATTCTTTTTGAATTAATTTATATATACATAAAAATATCTTTCATCCTTGTCATTTGTTTTAACAAAAAGCATTTAGGATTGTTTAAGCCAATGGAGTTGAATTTCAAATTCTAGAATTAATACGTTGGAGTTAGGAAATCTGTGTTTGGAGTCCAAACATGTTTACTCTAGAGTTAAGAAATATTGGAGAAAGGTAAAGGAAAAGAGAGAAATATGGAGTTGCTCGATAAATGTGTCTATTGTAGTTGAGTTATTTAACACCAATTTATGAAGCCGCAGGCCAAAACCCCTTTATCTTTTCAAAAGTTACTATATTTAGTCTCTGACGTTTCATAAATGTTTCAAAACTATTGTTAGAGTATAAATTCTTTAAATGTGCTAGAGAGAAGATGGGACTTGCAAGCATTGGTTCAATGACCTAGAATGGGTGACAATCCAAAATTCTCATTCTAGATTGATAGTCAAGACCACACAATTTGGATAACATTATTTTTGCTTTAATTTTTTTTTCTAAATTTCTAATGTTCTCTATCGCATAAATAAAAAACACTTTTCAACAACAAATTAAGGACATGCTTAGTTTAACTTCTCAAGTGTTTAATTTTGAAAATGAGTTATTTTGAAAAAAAAAAAATTGAACTGTTTGACGACCACACAAAATTAGCTTTGGAAACAACATTTAAGGTTAATTTTAACCACTTTTTGTGAAAATAGTTTAAATACAAAAAAGAATTTTTCTAAAAACACATTTTTTTTATCTAGACAATCCAAACAAGCCTTTTAATTTGCCAACAAATGTTTTCTGAATACCATCTGACTCAATTAATTAATTTGGAAAAAAATTCACATGTGCATTCCAAACATGCCCTAATATTTGCATACCAAAATTTTCTTTAGTACAGTATGGGACGTGGAAGATCTGAACCGTAGACTTTTTTGTCGCTTACGCATATTATATATCTTGAGTTATGTTTGCTTTGAAACATGCCAAACATTTTAAAAAATACAAATGGTAGATCTTTTGAAAAATTCTTTTAAGATAACATTTTACACAATTCGAGCCAATATGACGTTGGTTAAAACATTTATCTATTTTCTCTCAAGTGTTATCACATGTTCAAACCCTCCCACTCATTGTAGTATTTTTTTTTTTTCAATAATAATAATTAAATAAATAATCAAACCTATAGCTTATAAACAAGATATACAAATTATTTATAAAATTTTTAGTAGATTGATTAAATGAAATCTCTCAAAGAGTTTCATGATTCTGATTGCGTTTGGAGTTGATTGTGAGAGTAAAAAAAATATATTTTTAAAGAATTTTAACCATTTCTTGTGTTTGATAAAACAAATTGGAATTAGAATTTTAAAAAATTATTTTTAAAGAATTTAAACTATTTTTTGTGTTTGGTAAAACAAATTGGAATTAGATCTATTTAAATTGTTAGATGATATAATATTAAACTTGCCTTTACCCATCAGCTTAAGCTAACTTTTGGGTCAATCGGTGATTTAACATGGTATCATAATAGATTAATTGGTTATGGAGGTCCTGTATTCAATAACTCAGTTCACTAATGGATTGAGAAGTGATGAGGGCGTTACAGATGTGTCAACCTAGTTGAGATAATATGTTTACTAATCCATCATCTTATTTTGGAAAAAAAAAAAATATCCCAACTCGCTTTTAGATTATCATAAAATCATATTTATCAAATTTTACCAAACTTTTAATTTTTAATTTATCCTTCAATATTAAATTTATTCTATCTTTCTCACATAACCAAAATCTACTCTCCTAATTTTTCATAATAGAATCATTTTTTTTTCAAATTATACTATATTGACTTTTTTTTCTTAATAAAAAATGCTATTTTCGTTGATACTTAATCATTAAATCTAGACAAAATTTAACATTTTAAACAAATATCTACGCAAATATAAATGACAAAAAATACAAATGTTAATGGTAGATAATTTATTTTAGTCATTAGATATAAAACAAAACAATTTAATATTTATTTATCAAATATTATAATCGGTCTCTTAATGTCTAAAGCTGAAATTTATCCATAACACTAATTTGTTTTATATTACAACTAATTTTTCTAAAAACACACTTGTCGGCGATTATTTTAAAAGTAACAATAATCCCAAAATAAATCTCCACCTATTATAGTTTTGCTAAAGTTAACCTAAATATAATAAATCGTAATTAATTAATTCTCTCTTTGTTATTTCCATTTTTTTTTTCTTTTTTAGTATGAAATTTGTACAAGGTACAGGGATTTCTTCACTACTGATTTCCAAGCAAATTGTTGAGGGGCCATGGTTGATAAGCTAGCCTAGCCTTGTTGTTGGTGGTCCTAGAAGAAGGAAGAAATCAATTGAAAACTACTTCTTCTCTTGTCATCTTCAACCAGACAAATATAATCAAATCAAACCATTTTTTATATAATAATATATATGAATTTTTTTTTAATTTAATCTCCCCAAAATTGCAACAATAATATTATAATGGATGTTTCATTAGAGAATATGAGATAATGATATTCAAAGTTCATAACAATGAAAAATTTTAAAAATTTGAAATATAACTTTCATTATATATCCTAGAAGGAAACCCTAGCTAGGGAAAAAAACAAAGGAAATAAGTAGCATATATCTATGTTTTAATTTTTTTAAAAAAATAAAATATATTTGTTAAATTATCCATTTAATTCATCCTTGCTAAACTTTGAATAATGTGTTTATTTAGTTCCTATATTTTAATTAAATCTTTTATTTAGTTCATGTTGACCTTAATTGCATTAAAAGAATTTTACTATATTATTTCTTTTTTTAAAAAAAAAAATATCATTGGAGTATGAAGATTTAAATATTCGACCTAGTTGATTTGATATGATAAAAGGTAAAATATATATATAGAGTCCAAAATCCCTGGACATATAAAAAAAAAGTTAAAATATCCATCTTATTCCATTTTAGTTTTGTACTTGCAAAGGTCAAAATTAGTCTAATTTGTAATTTCAAATAACCTTAAAATAAGTCTTTATTTAAGTTTGAAGTTAACTTTGGTCCAACTAAAAAAAATAATAGCAATAATTTCCATTAAAAAAAGACATTATGAATATGTTTCTAATAACATTATAATGGGAAAACTAATAGATACTAGATTCTTTTTTTAGAAAATTTAGCATAAATTAATTGTGTGAACTAATTTAAAATTTTATTTAAATTACGAGACACTAAATTTAAGCATTTAAAAATATATGAACTAAAATAAGAATGATTTGAAGTGGAAGGACAAATATAATTTTTTTTAGATAACAAGAACAAATTAAGACCTGATAATTGCAGATCACCTAAGTA
Organism: Citrullus mucosospermus; assembly: GCA_030954485.1. Lineage (NCBI taxonomy): Eukaryota > Viridiplantae > Streptophyta > Magnoliopsida > Cucurbitales > Cucurbitaceae > Citrullus > Citrullus mucosospermus. Next base: position 3,176,119 of record CM062065.1, read on the forward strand.
TAATAAAGTTCATGGTATCAGATTGACTACTACAAACCAACCGCTCCAGTATATCAGAAAACCAAGAAAAAGAGACAACAAAGAAATCGCACACTAGCCAGAATATGCATAGATTAGTTCCAATCTCATTAGACAAAGTAAAACGAGATGAAAAGAAAAAAGTAAGCCAATTGCCAAATATCCCAAGGTAGTTCCGAATTATTCTAGAACCGGCTCTAGCAACCTTTTAATCATAGTAATGAACTTTTGAAAATTAGAGAAAACGGTAGAGACAGACATCCCAACCTGTCAAGCAAATAAAATTAGAGACCTTCAACAATCGCAGCCGTTTTAACACGAAGAAGAGAAACAAAATAAATTGGATAAAATAATAAAATAGTTGAATATAATATTGTAACCAATAAAATATAACCATAATTTGTATATCAAACAAAACCTAGATATGTATAAAAAAGAGAGAATGTTGATCACATGCATTTTACCCAAAGAACTAATAAATTGGGTAAAACAATAAAAAAAAGACAATTATTAGGTAAAGAAGAGATGGGGCAAGTGAGCATGGAGTGGGTCCATAAGAGGGCATATTTTGCAGCCAACACTTTAATGATCTTGAAAGTTGTGTCTACATTTTCTCTTACATGCTAACATGTACATTTGTTTCCACATTTCTTTTAAATTAATAATATAATTTTACTCTAAACCATTTTTTTATTTTTTTTATTTTGTTTATTCTTGAGTGTTCAGGTCAGCTGGAACAACCCGCCTGACCCTATAAGTTTGGGTGTTCAAAAATCCGTAGGATATTAAATCTTAGGTAAGTGGTCACCATAGATTGAAACCATTTATTTATGAACTCTCTTTTTTATTGAGAGTAAATTTTGATTTTGAAAAAAAAATTGCTCAAATTTAATTAGAAAAAAAAATCAATAGTATATATTTTATTAAGTATTTCTCTCTAATTTCTTCATTGAAAAAAAATCTCTTTCAAATTGTGGTTATTGCTTATTTTCTTCTTTTTTATGATGAGGTTTTGAAGAGAGCAAATGTCTCAATCTTTAGTGCATGTCTGGGTGTGCTCAAAATTTCACGTATCTTTCTACATATATTAAATATTTTTAAATACATCAAAATGAGTCAAGTTATTTATAAATATAGCAAAATATCATTATCTATTAATGATAGATATTAATAGATATTTATCATACAATGAAATTTTGTTATATTAAAAAATATTTTCAACAATTTTGTTATTTTAGATGTGATATAATATAATAAAATGTATAGCTATATTATATTTGAATTTTTTTTTTTTTTTAATTAAGAGAGACCCCTTAAACCCCATATATAAATTCTCTTTTCTAGGATTTTATAATAATTTTGAATTTTGTTTTGTTTTTGTGCTGTCATTTTCGTAGGAATAACTAACGATTTTAATTGTATCACACTATCTTAAATAATAATAACAATAATCAAGTCTAATTATAAAATTAGAAAAAAGAAAACTCTTCATGTATGTGATTATGATCATCAAATACATAATGATATAGCTTTTAAATTGAATTTGAATTCTAATTCTCTCCAAATATTTTCTTCTTATAATCAAATGATCTAACCATTACTTTCAATATGTAATAATGATCTAGGCCTAGGACTAAAATTACTAAGATTCAAAATTTTGATTTAGCTCCAACCATCTTTTAACATAGATGCCAATTGTAATGGATTGCATTGATCCATAAATATAATCAAACACAAAAATTTTCAATATTTTTTAGGGTCATTCAAATACTTTAAGTTAAACACCTCAATAGGTTATGACAAAGCAAGAATCACTTTGGGCCAAGTATATGTTTCAATCATAGAGAGTTTTAGTATGGTCCGATGTCTTCTAAAAGAAGGTAACCCATTGTTGGTATAGGTAATTATCAATTGTCCATCTTTGGTCTATCACATGATTTAGTGAAAAATGAAACTAATGAAATAAAAATAAAAATAGGGCTGTGAAAATTAAAAAGATAACATAAATATTTTGTAAAGCATGATTTAACCTTACAATCCCAAAAGCATGGAATGAAATGTGGATATGGTCATTTGAAGGTCAAGGTTGAATGATTTGATATATTTTTGTGGCTAGCTATCTTTGATATGGACAGTGTTTTCCAATAAAATGGAAAAGTTGCTACCAACCAATCAATGAATGAATAAATAAATAACAACTAATAATGGAAGATAGAATAAAAAAAATGATCCAAATAAATTTTGAAAGAAATTTAAGAATCAAGAAAATTACTTTTGATTTTTTTTTTCTCTCTTGAAAGAATTAAATCTCTAATGTTTTGGTCATTTTTTTTAAAGTTAACCTTAATCTTAGAAAATTTTCATTTTTAATTTTATTCTCTCTGCAATTGTTTTTCTTTTCTCGATAATGATAATATTTAGGAAAAAAGTTCTTACCCATAAATTTGTCAAATTGAATCAATCTTTACCTTTGAAGTTTGAATTATTCATCAAATTGTACTAAAAACTTAGATAAGTGTTGCAGTCTTAACATTAAATTTTACCTTTTAATAATTTTTTTTTTTGAAATTTTGTTAAAAAATTAAGTATTCTTATATGCTTTCAATGATTTATAAAACATTTAATTTGTAGGGTACAAATTTGATTATAAGACTTCAAAAAGGAAATGACATTAAAGCAAAATTATTGTTAAATTTTGAGAGTTTTGGAAAAGTTATTCCATGCTTGATTCATGCATTAATCAAACTCCAATTAAAGTTGTGAAAAAACTTAAACTATTGTTCAAATTTAGTGAGTTAAGGAGATTGTTATATATATATATATAAATTAGTGGATGAATTAACGAAAATTGTGAATATATGGTAGAAATTATGATAATTATTATAAATAGAAAAAATATCAAACTATTTATAAATATAGAAAAATTTCATTGTCTATTAATGATAAATCGTGATAAGCGATAGAAGTCTATCGCAATTTATCGCCGAAGTGATAGAAGTCTATCACAGTCTATCATTGATAGACAATGAAATTTTTCTATATTTGTAAATAGTTTGGCTCATTTTGCTATATTTGAAAAATCCTATAAATTATAACATTTAATGATTACTAGATCAATCGTCCAAATTGATGGAATAAAAAATACTCAATAATTTTTTTTGTCATGCTAAATTGACAATTTTTCAAAATAAAATTGTCAAAGTAAGCATTTCTCCATGGTAATTGGTTATTATATATTTTGTGTATTGAGATTAGAAGTTGAACTTTTCCAACTCCTACTTATTATATTTGAAAAGAGAGAGAGGGCACTTCGAAAAATAAATATTGATTGGCAGCTAAAATTTTGATTAAAAAGAATAAAGATATAATTTTTTTTTATAGCTAAGAAAGAAAAATTGTAAAACAACGTAAGTTAAGGGCTATTTTCAAATATAGAAAAATGAGCCAAAATATTTACATATATAGAAAAATTTTACTATGATAAACTGTGATAAACTACTACCACCAGGGATAGACCATAATAGACTTCTATTGCTAAATAATAGAAATCTATCACTATGTATTATTGATATACAATAAAAAAATTTCTATATTTATAAATAATTTGATGTTTTTTTGATTTATTTATTGCTTGTTAGAAACTTTTCTAGAATTATCTTATAACTTCAATTTGAATGGGAGAGAAATTGGTTAAAAAGTATTTTTAGTTTTCAAAATTCCATACATTTAACCATCTGGTTATTTAAACTTTAGTGGGTAGAAATTAAGTCTTAGTAAGTGATGATTTGAATTTTAAGCATACAACAATTTTAGTTTTTATATTTTAACATTTATAATAATTTAATCTTTCTATGGTAAAAAATCTTTTCAGAATTAATTATCAAAGGTTAGCACGTAATTACATAGTCTTTATAGTTTATAAACAAATTTGATCCCTAATCAATTTATCAAATGTCATGTGTAAGAAATAAATCTCAATAATATTTTTCATGCAGTAGAGACAAATCGTTACAAATTGTAAAATATGTACAAGGACTAAATTGTTGTAAATTTAAAAATTTAAAGACTCAGGATACGTTTGGAATGCCTTTTCAAATGATTAATTTAAAAAATAAGTCATTTTGAAAAAAAAAAATTAAGTGTTTGACAACGACCCAAAATGGATTTTGAAAAAATGAGTTTATAAAATAAGTTGGTTTAGGATAAAGACTTGAAACCAACTTTTAGGAAAATGAATTTTGGGTGTAATGGTTAATCTCTCCGTAATTTGTAAGAGAAACTCCAACCACACAATCTCTGATGATTGTTGTCAGCCAACTCTGCTCACCATTTTTGGTGACCGCCACCAGCCAACCTCTGGCCACCACTTTTGGTGACCACCACCAATCAACTTCCGACCACCACCTTTGGAGATCGCTATCGGCCAACTTTCGGCCACGATCTTCGACAACAACCATCGACCAACCTCTGGGAACCATTTCCAGCAATTTTCGCCGGAAAATTCCTTTATAGTAATTTGATATAAATAAAAACAATTTTATTTATATAACAAACTAAACAAACTTGTATTAAAAAAATAAAATAAATAAAATAAAACATTTTAAAAGAATTGTCGTTAACAAATGTATTTTTATTTTAAGGAGTTTTTATAAAAATTGTTTAAATGAAAATATTTCTTTTAAAAATATTACAGACAATCTCTAAATCATTACAAACTAAAGTTTACTTAACGATTGTTACTATCATGAAAGTTCATTCACCAAATATATCTTTTAACTAAAAATATATAATAATTTTAAAAATTAATATGTATAAATTCAATAAATTTTATCATGTGGAATTGGACCTACCTATGACTATAGGCAATGGCATAGCCCACAACCCTACACTTGGCTTATAGGAATAGGGCCAAATCCAAATTATTATAATAAATGTAGATGAGAATAATGTGTATACAATTTAAAATATTGGTCAACATTCTCCAATATATAATTTAAATTTGGTCGACATTCTCCAATCATCTCGTATGATTCTAAAATTTTAACATCAACTTGATAATGATTTTAGAATTTTCTAAATTTTGAGACCCATTATTTGATAATTTTAGGACTTTAAAAGAAATTATTTAAACGATTTGGTTTTTAAAAAATAGACAATAAAACAAAGAAAGCATAGGTAAAAATAAAATTTATAAACTTCGATTTTAAACATATGTTCTTAATAAAAACATAAATATTTCTTGCATAATAATGACAATTAAATTTCTAAGAGAAATTATATGAGAATATCAAATTGGCACAAGAAAAACTTTTCCTGAGTTATATTGCCAATCAAAATGCTAATTAAGACATTATATCATCTGCGTAATGAAAATGTTAAAAGTTTAAATATTTACTTTTGTGATATTTATGAGTTCCATTAAAAAGATTAAGAAAATTCAAATTGATGAGCTCATTTTATCAATTAGAAGATCATTTAAAATTATCTTATGTTCAAGCATTTTGAGATGTTACCAAATTTCTTTTTTAAGACTCATTTGGTAATAATTTAGTTTTTTTCTTAGTTTTTAAAAATTAAACCTATAAACACTCATCCCACTTCTAAATTTCTTGATTTGTTAACTACTTTTTATCAATATTTAAAAAAAATTGAAAACTAGAAAAAAATAGGCATGTTTGGTATTATTTTGTTTTTGTTTTTAGTTTTTGAAAATTAAGCCTATAAAAATCCTTTCGACCTTTAAATTTCTTGTTTCATTATCTACATTTTACTAATGTTTTAAAAAATCAAGTCAAGTTTTGAAAACTTAAAAAAAAAAAAAAAAAAAAAAAAAAAAAAAAAAAAAAAAAAAAATTTTAAAATTTGTTTGTATTTTTTTAAATTTGGTTAAGAATTCAACTTTTTATTTAAGAAAAATGCAAAGATTATGGGGTTGTTTGGGGAGCTGGAATGTAATAGGGTTACTGGGAATCAAAGGAGTATTAGAATACGTGAGGACTCGAGGAGGAAATGAAAATGAAATCATGAAGCATGAAAATGGTAGGAAATGAGTTTGGGTTGAAAATTGTCGGAATGAAATGAGTTTTGCATTACAAATCGAGCCCAAAACGCTAATCCAAAGATTGATTTTGGATTACATTACATTACAATCTCATTTCATTATGGTCCCCCAAACACTCCCTATAAGAAATTGAGAGAAAATAGAATCAATTTTCAAAAACCAAAAATAAAAAATCAAATGATTATCAAACGAAGTCGTAGTTTTTTTAAAACTTGTTTTTGCTTTTGAAATTTTGTTAAGAATTCAAATCTTTTACTTAAGAAATAAGCAAACCATTATAAGAAATTGAGATCAAACAAACTTAATTTTAAAAAATTAAAAACAAAAAACCAAATGGATACAAAGCAGGGTCTTAAGAACATATATATTAACAGATAAATATATCTTTATCTTGTGGAGAGTCAAAATTTTAATTTATAAAAGAATCTTTAATATCATAATTAGTTGAAGCTAAGCTCAAATTATTAATTCAATGATAATTGACACACATTTCTTGTTTTCAAATTAGTGGTTAAAAATTAAAATTCTATCCTTGTACTCAAGTATTGTACTAAAGAAAAATACATATAATTAAGGGTCATAAGTAGTAATTGTACCTTATCTATATGTTCGAATTTTACAATACCAAAAGCCCAAAGCTTGAGACCTTGAAAAAGACCAATCTCAAAGTCGGCTTTAGAGCATTGGGCCAATCTACATGGGCTTACTAAACAATTATCCCATTTAAAATGAAAAGCTATACGTTATATTTATATTAAGGTGAAACTTTCTTTTCAAAACAAGAAAAAAAAAAAAAAAAAAAAAAAAACCCTAAATTTCAATTAAAGAAAAAAAAATTAATCTTGGAAAGATGATGTTTTGATTGACTTGGAAAAAAATATTTTTGAAAAGTTATTTTCATTTAAATATTTTTTTTTATAAAAACTATTTAAAATAAAAACACACATGTATTTGGTGATTTTTTTTCAAAAGTATTTTTATATACAATTTTGTTTCGTTTGTAAAAGTGTTTTTATTCATTTCAAATTACTACAAAGAACGACTAATGAATTAATAATTTAAAATAATAAATGTTGGAGCGGGTGATTGAAGGTGGTGGCTGGTAGGGTGGCAAGAGGTGGAGGTGGCTGATGGAGGGCAGTGGTAGTCACGTCAACATAGTTGAAGTGAGGTAGATGACTTTTGGAGTCATTTGGTAATTTTGAGATTTATGCAAATTAGAGAGAGCATAACAATTAAACGATGAAAATGTGTTTCTTCTAAACCAAATTATTTTTTTCAAAAGTGTTTTTGTGGTTATTACTGGATTTTAGTTTAAAATCACTCTGTTTAAGAGTGATATGAAAAATACTTTAAAGATACTTGTATATTAGAAAAAGAAAACAATATAGAATTGAATAATCAAAGTTGATTTCATCCTTTTAACTATGAAGTTGTAGAATTGAACATCTAATCTCAAAATTAATAATACAAATTTTTATGTAAGTTAAACTATGCTCATTTATGGATATCACGTTGACTTATTAATTAAATACTTTAGTTAAAACCGCTCCCAAAATTTTTAAACGTAGATTTATTTGATGTGTTAATTACTAAAAGATGAAATAGTTAACATTAATCCAATTGGCTCATTCATGAAAATCAATAGTTGAATTATATAATTTAGTATAAACCATAAATAAGGAATGAATTCAACATATATGTTACTCTAACACTTAATTTCTTTAGCTTGAATTTTATTAAATCAACCATTTAATGGTGTACCAAATCAATGAACCATTACATCGATAGTATATATTACCTTTCTTTCACACACATATATTTACAAATTAAATGTTGTTTTCTATAATTAATGTTTGTCTTAAAATATGAATAATTAATCATATATTTTATTTTGTTTAAATTATTCACATTTTAGTTCTTTCTATCATCTGTCTGTCATGTTGAATCAACCCACGTCTACATTTATATGATAATCTACATCAACAATGTTAATAATTAACATTGTGTAGCATCACAATTCAAATTTTGAGAACATAATCGAAGTATTTAAAGTTTGAAAATTAGATAAATACAAAGTTAAAAGCCAAAGAAATAATTATAACCAAGAAATATAGTTAGTACGAAGGCTTCAACAATAAAATGTAGAATAGAGAGATAGAACAATCCGTATTAAGTGATATTACTATTATATTGTTTGGATCAACATCATGATTCAATCTGTATATTTAATTACCTTAAATATTTTATTATTACTTAATTACACATCACATGGCTTTGCATCCAAAATAGCTTCTAATTTAATTTTATTATTTAATTTCTCTCTCTCTCTCTCTAATTTTAAAAATCACGTGGTCAGCGCAAATTAAAATTAGTTAGATATTTGATAACATCAAAATATATTTAGTTTTTGTTAAATAATTTAATGGTGAATTTTTGGGATGATCATACATCTATAATATATAAATCTCTCAATGGTAAAAAGTTTATTATTTATCGATAAATTTTTAATTTTTTTTTTATCTAATATATTCATAAACTTTAAAAACTTATGATATATCTTTCATTTTTAAAAATATCTAATATATTGTTGGATAACTATTTTGTTTTTAAAAATTAAAAATTATACTTCATTCTCACTATTTTTTTTTTTGTATATTTATTACTTTCTTTATAAATACACATTTAAATTTTAAACCAAAATTTTAAAAAAACTACTTTTTATTTTCTAGTTTGGATTAGTTTTTTTTCAAAAATATTTTTAAAAGGTTGATAATAAAGTAAAAATAACTACAAAATTTACAAGTTTATTTTTAGAAAACAAAACAAAAACAAAAACGTTATTAAATAGGTTATTTTAACTTTCAATTTTTTTTTAAATTTTTTTATTATGTAGTCTTGACTCTCAATTTTGTATTAGTACTTATGAGAATTTTTTTAATTAAAAAATACTCATCTAGTTACATACAAAAACAAAAGGTCGACTTCCTAGTTTTATTTATTTATTTATTTTTTAGAACAGTCAAAGTCCTAGTTAAGTCGTAGTTTTATGTCTAGGAAGTCTTTAAATTTCAGAGAACATCAGTTAAGTCTATAGGTTGTTAGACACAAAATTAAAACTTTAGAAACATATTGTAACTTTTTAAAATTATAAAATCTATCAAGTATAAAATTAAAAGTTTGAAAGTTTAGGTCATGTTTGATAACTATTTAATTTTTTGAAAATTAAGCCCATTTTCTCCCAATTTCTTTATTATGGGTTACATCTAAGTAAAAAAAAAAAAATTGAATTTTTAGCCAAATTCCAAAACAAAAATAAGTTTTTGAAGACTACTTTAAAAAAAAAAATTGGTTTGATTTTTTAAAACATTAGTAAGAAGCAGATAACAATGCAAAAAGTTAGAAATTTTTAAGTGATAAGGGTGTTTATAGGTTTAACTTTAAAAAACATAACTAAAAACTAAAAACCAAATAGTTATCAAACATTAAAAAACTAAATGGTTAAATTCTTAGTCAAACTTCAAATAAGTTTCTATAAAACTATTTTTTTCCCAAAAATTAGTTTGGTTTTTGAAAACATTGGTAAAAAGTAGAAAACAATGTAAAAAATTAAAAAAATATTTAAGTGACATAAATAATTATTGGTTTAATTTTATAAAACATAACAAAAATAAAAAATTAAGATCCTATTTGGTAACCATTTTGTTTTTTATTTTTGGTTTTTGAAAATTAAGTTTATTTGCTTCTCATTTATTGTAATGATTTGCATCTTTCTTTTAAGTACAATGACTGCCAAATTCCAAAAGACAAAAACAAATTTTTAAAAGCTACATTTTTTAGTTTTCAAAATTTGGCTTGATTTTTTAAATAATTGGTAAAAAGGTAGATAACAAAGTAAGAAATTTGGGTGTGAAAATAGTCTCTGTAAGTTTAATTTTTCAAAAACAAGAAACCAAAAACTAAAACCCCGTTTGGTAACCATTTGTTTTTGGTTTTTGATTTTTGAAAATTAAGCTTATTTTTTACATTCTTATAATAGTTTGCATCTTTTTTTAATACAAGGCTTGAAGTCTTAGCCAAATTATAAAAATAAAAATAAAAAAAAAAATTTTTAGTTTTTAAAATATAACTTGATTTTTAAAAATATGAAAAAAAAAGTAAGTAAGAAAGCAAGATATTTTTATAGGCTTAATTTTCAAAAACTAAATAATTACCAAATGAAACCAAAATAATATACCAAACACACAACTAAAAACCTCTAAACTCACTAAATTTGTAACTTAAGTAAGGTTAAAATTTAATATTAGTTTATAAAAAATAAAAAAATAATTTTAATGAAAAAGAAAAGCCAACTGCCAATGTATTAAGAAGCAAAAAAATTAGACAGGTGTCAGCTCCAGAGCGCACCGTCATATTTCGAAAGTGCTCAACTGGAGATTCTGGATTTCTCTCTCACAAAGAAGAGAGATAAAAGAAAGCATTGAATATAAAAGAAGTACAATCCTGCGTCATTACCAAATTTCTCGCCGTAAATCTATTTCCTTCGTTTGTTTGTGAGTCCATGTTTAGCAGCAGCTGAGAAACACACACCCCAGAAGAAACCCAAATCAGGTAACCCATTTCTTCTCTCTAAACCTTTTTTTTTTTTTTTTTCCAGTAAAATTTGTTTGTTTTTGAGCTATTTTTAGTGAAATTTATCGTCATTGCTTCATCTGGGTAGGTGAAAAATGGCGGCATCAGTGGAGAAAGACACTGCGAATGAGGAGGTTGTGTCCTTCGAACTCCCTGCTCCTCCTGGCTGGAAGAAAAAGGTTTTGATTCCTCTTTTTTTTGGACTTTCAATTTTTTGTTTCTTAATTTTGCTCTAAAATGTTGAATTATCAACTGGGGTTCTGTTGTTCCCTAATTTTTAGGGCTTCTTTGGTGGTAATTCACTGTTTGTTGTAGCTAGGGCTTTTCTGGATGGTTGAATTATCCAATTTCTTGCTTAATTTCCCTTTTGATCTGGTATTCCAGGGTTCTTCTGGTGAATTATTTGGAAATTGTTGGTTACTGGTTTCTATTTTACTTCGTCTTGAACATGATAATTTGAATTTGGTTATCGTGATTTTTTTTTGCTTTTTATACCTGGGTCCTGGACCAATTTTCGTTCCCTTTTTCTGCTGGTGCGATAGAGAGTGTGAGCTATAAATTTTTTTTTTTTAATTATCTGGGGAGGATCAGGGCTGCAATTGCTTAATCATCTGAGGGGTGGAATCTTTTATAGTTTATGGGTCATTTCCTTTCTGATAGTATTGGCAATTGATTTTTCTGTTTCTCTGTTTTATTTATTTATTGAGAAGTGCATATTTGTGTGTGCGTATTTCCTATCCAATCAGTTACCTATATTTTGGACCAAATACCAGCCACTAATCCATTTGGTGCGATTTTTCCCCCCTAATTTAGATCATATCTTTCATTTGATGGTTAGTTATCCTTATCTATCTCTGTACCCTTCCATAAGACACATTTTGTCATATTTATATTATGTTCTTAGGTAGATAATCCTGCCAAAAGGGTTTCCCTCATTCAGGTTATAATTTCCAGTTCCTAAGTTAGAGTGTAAACAAAAACTCTCACAGCTCTTTTTCCGCATGATTTTTTTTTGGATAAGATTTTCCACATGATTTAAGTAAGAAGTGGATCCGTTATTCTTGGATGCTACGTATATAGCCTATTGGGGGTTGCATATTGCCTTGAACGTGCAGATTTGGAGTTGGATTTTATTTCCAGAACTGGAATAAATTGGATATCTTCAAGGTTATTTTACGGAGGAATCTCTGACTATAATATTGAGATGTTGGATGCCTATAGTTCTTTCTATATATCACCTCTTTTCTTGCTATAGAAAAGAATGCTTCTTTTTTGGATGCCTTAAACTCGATTGTTTGGCATATAGAAGAGAATGCTTCTTTTTTGGGCAGCTCCAAATGTTGGGCTCTATTGTGGAAGGAAGAAGGAGGGGGATTATGGATTAAAGACGAGAAAAAGGGAAAGAATGAGATTTTAGGAGGATGTTTGTCTTGAGGAAGGAAGTTTTAAACTGAAATTAACAAATTAAATCAAATTAAAGGAAAAAGAAAAAAAGGAGGAACTGTTTTTAAGGAAAAGAAGAGAATGTTCCAGCGCCGATGGCAAGAGAAACATGCACTGGAAGCCAAGGTGATAATCTCCCAGGATGAATGATGGAGCAATTGGAACAGTCCAATAGTGTCAAATGGGATTTGATATCAAAAGCTTGAACTCAAGAATTGGCGGAATGCACATTTGATGTAGTAGATCATGATGGTTGGTTACTTTGAGTTGAATGATACTTCTGTATCTAATGACTTCACAAAGGAGAAGTTGGAACTTGGAAGGAGAAGAGTTATATGTGGAAGGTGATGCAGTAGCTCGATATGATGTCAAGAATGCCTATGCAGAATCCAAAATTGGTTTAATCACAAAAGGTTGGTTGTAGCTATAAATCTGTTTTGGTCCAACAAAAGGTCACTCTTGCTGGAGGCTAATCCGAGGGAGAACACCTTTAGCTTTAGATATTGCTGCACAACTGACTACCGATTAGTCCTAGGAACAAGAGTTTTGGTTCAGGGTGTGGTGATTTCCTTTCCTCTACAGGATATTATAAATGTGGTGATTTCCTTTCCGTACCCTTGGATAAATCCTAGGTCCTTATCTACTAAATCAAGAAGTTAGCGCAGGAGAAGCTACTGCTAGGTATACTACAATCCAACACAAGTTCCCTTCTTACTGTAATACAGTCTTACTGTTCAAAAAGGAAGAAAAGTAGCTAGTGATTTTATGTTGGCTCCATTGAGCCTTAAACAGTGAGCTTTGGAGTAAATGTGTAGTTGTGGAGCCACTAGATGAACTACATGAGATTGTCATCCTCTTCAAGATTGACTTTGAATGAGGGTATCACTATCATTAGTGTTACCATAAGCCCTCGGCACTGATACATGGAGCAGTTCTCATCTCGAAGATTGATATCAAAGAAGGTTATAACCTGATTTGCATAAGCTTGAGAACATGCCTTAAAGTGCCCTTTGCACTTATCAAGAGCACTATAAATTTTAGGGCACCAGTGGAGCCACTTTTGGGCCCAAGGGGGTATGTGCCCCCCCTCCCCCTTTTCCCTTTAGAAACAAATAGTGTATATTGATTGTGGTCATCTTTGAACTCAGTTGTTTTGAAAAACAATATATACATTTAAACCTTTTTCCGTGGTGTTTCTCTTTTTTTTTTTTTTTATAAAAAAAAACTTTTCTCATTGAAAATAAATAAGTTCTCTCTATTCTCTTTATTTAATTTGTAGATAATGTTTATTAAGTTTCTTGTTTCGTTTTAGTTTCTTTTTTTATTTTTTGGTGTTTTTTTCCTTATATAAATACAAGTTAAAATGGATATCTTTATTTTAAATTTAAATTATATAAATTTTCTTTAATGGCATAAAAAACTATAATTCTGACTGAAAGACTTCTAAATGTTTGGAGTTTTAAATTATGATTTTGTTCCTTTGTATCTCCGTAGTCATGGGCTTGTGCTCTTTATTATATGGACTAAATCATTTCATAATTGTAAGTCTGAATTTATAATTATATTAATTTGTGCCCCTATTTGGCACCACCGTTTTGGATCATGTTGTTTGGCTTGACCAATGACCAATCAGCTCTCAAATACCTCATGGACATTCAGATAGTTCCTTTCCAAATTTACTCTAGTGTTTATTGACCGCATGCTCATTTACAATGCTGGTTCAGAGCTATGTGCTCAGCATTTGTTCTGTTTTAGACTTCTTCATAAATATGCTGGTGACTGGTACCAAACTCTGCCCTTCTTCACACCCCCAGATTGACTATTTTGGTGATGTGGTGTCTGAGTAAGGTGACTGTTCATGACCATAAAGTCCAAAATATGTTCAATTGGTCATCTACTTCCGACGGGGCTTACATGTTTCCACTGAATATCTTTGGCTGATTATGGTTCAACTGCATTTCCCTCATCTATCACTTAAAAATAATAGTTTGAGTCAAACGTCAAGGCTAAGGAAGCCTTTCCTTGTCTCAGAGCTATTCACTATGGAAACTGATGGTCTGGATCAAAGACTTCTGTGCATATACAAGGCCCATGTCTCATCGCTTGGTTGACCCGAGCTTATCAGGAAGGTGAGATCACCAGCCTATATATAAAAGGTAACTGATGATGATTGTCTTTGCCATTTTAAAATGGTCTCTATTCCTATTGGGCCGGTGACTCACAATTCATACAGATCAATGCATCTTGAAGTTTTTGCCGAAACAACAGTGTGAGTGCAAGTTCCCCAGAGGGTGGGGAAGCCCACTTGTTAGGCAAACGAAGGAGCTGAGAAGTAAGATACATGGCGAGAATTGGTAGATTGATCTCGGGAAGGGAGATTGAGAATGTGGAGTGAGTTTTTCCTACCAGGAAAATTCCACTTGGAGGGAAAATCGGTAGCATCTGGAACTGCTGGCCACTTTGTACTTTTGCCTTATAGTCTTTCAGAAATGATAAAGTCTCTTACTTGGGTATTCATTTCATAAGATCTTTTTCAGAGGGATGTGGATGAATGGTTAGTGATGGAAAAAAAGGACGGAATTTGGCTCCAAGTAGGCAGCCTGATAGCAGATGGTCTACCAGAGGAGTTGAGCATCTTTTTTGTTAAGCCATATGCTGTTTCTGAACAGCACGCCAGACTCATAGCCAGCAGGATGTGTCTTTTAAGGTTTTGAAATTTAGAATTCTCAAATTCTTGAGGTTTTTCTTCTGGCATCTTGATTTTGGGAAGGTTAATTCTTTTTATCTTATACAGAAACTCGAGGTTATAGCTCTGCATCCTCATTGGTGCTGTTTATGTAACAATACCGATTGCTGACAACATAAAGAACTCCCATACAGTATCTTTTTCCAAAATTATGTGTCTGGCTTTTTATTTTTTAATTTCTTTCTTCCTTTTCCCATATGCCCGGTGTTAGCTGGTGTTTTCCACTTGCCGCTGTGCTGGTTTCCTACTAAAGAGAAGATGAAGATTTCATGGTGGAATACTACTTGTTTTTACTTTATAGAGCTTATGGCTGAAGAGGAACGGAAGTGTTTTGTATGAGAGAGTGATAGGACTTTCTTGGGTGAAAGGGAGAGAATGTACTATTTTTTTTTTTTTTTTGGGCTTCTAGATAGTTTTCTTTGGTTATTATTATTCTTTTTGAGTACTGTAATTTATACCAATGTGAGAGAACTTTTATCATCTTCATTGGGGAGGACTTCTTGTTTCCTGGGTTATTTGGATGTATTTTTGTCTCGTTATTGTAAGTTTTCTTTCTTGCAAGAGTATGAATGCGTTGAGAGGAATACTTACTTTATTGATTGTCTTTCACTCACCCTTTCAATGGAGAATTTGTAAATCTATATATCAAGAGCTAACGTACCTATGAGGTCCGCTGTAACCTATGTTTACACAATTATTTAGCTTCTAATATCTTTATATTAAAAACAAAAAAAGAAAAGAAAGGAAAAAGAAACAAAATGGAGATCTGAGTTGCTGGTTTATTGGTTGCAACTGATTGAACGATGTGAATATTTGGCAGTTTTTTCCTAAGCAAGGTAACTCCCCTAAGAAACATGAGGTCATCTTCACAACTCCAACAGGGGAGGAGATCAACAACAAAAGGAAGTTGGATCAGTACCTGAAGGCACACCCTGGTGGTCCAGCAGCTGCCGAATTTGATTGGGGCACGGGTGAGACGCCAAGGAGGTCAGCAAGGATAAGTGAAAAGGCTAAAGTGTCTCCACCAATGGAGAGTGAGCACCCGAAGAGAAAAAGAACTTCGGTGTCCAAGAAAGATCTTAAAGAAGCAGAAGCTGAACCAGAAGTTCTTAAGGAGAAGAAAGAAGTTGACAATCAAGATGCTGGAAAAGATGAGAGCAAACCTGATGCTGAGGTAAAAGATGATAAGAAGGAGAATCAAGATGAAAAGGAAACAGAAGACGAAGCTGCCATAGCAGAGCCACCAAAGCCTGACGAACAGTTGAATGCAGATAATGATGCTGAAAAACAAGAACATAAGATAACCAATGAATCAGATCAAGAAAAATTGGAAAGAAACCTCAATGAGAAGGAGCCTGAAAGCTCTAAATTAAACCTCAATGAGAATATGGAAGGAGCAAAGCATGAAGAAAAGGTTGAGCAACCACAAGTTGAGGAGAAGAATGATGGTAATTTTGGTGAAGCTGTCAAACCTGACACTCTTGTATCTGATAAACAAGAAAAGGTACTAGAGAATCAAAACCCTAATCAACAGGATATTGAACTAGAAGGAGAAATCAAGGACAAATCAGGTGCAACTGAAGAGAAGAGTGAGCAACTTACTGAGACAAACAAGACTATAGAAGTCACTGAGAATGGCAACCATAGGAATGGTGCTGATGAGGTAAAGCCTTGAAGACGATTTTACGTTTCTGGCTGTGGCCCCTTTATTTGTCTTTCCGAAAGATTCAGATTGCTGGGTAGCTCTGTAATTCGGATGTGGTTAATTGTAGTAATCTAATTATTGACAGAAACATCCATCCATACAATCAATAGATTAGGCTTATTATGTTCCATCACTTGTTGTTCATTTGTACCGAATAAAATTGTAGCACGTAATGACCTCTGTAACAATTAAATGTAATATGCTTGTACTATTATATTGTAATGTAAACCTTTGTAAGGTAGAGACCTATCCATACTGATTTAGTTGGAATCCTTGTTTGATCCATATGGGTTCATATGTACTGTTATTGTAAGGATCCTTCTGTTTGATCCTTTTGGATCTCTCTAACTGTTTGGCTCTTTTTGGTAGGTTGTCTTTTTGTGTGGCTTCTTGCTTGTCCTTTTTATGTTCTTGCATTTGTAAGCAAGAGTTTATTGTGAAAGGAAAAAAGGAAAAGGAACAAGGAATCTTTCAGTTCACTTTGTCACCTACTTCTAGGGCTTAGTGAAATGTGAGGTAATACCTTCTGGAGAGCATTACACTTGGAACTGTCCAGTGAAGTTGGTAATGTCAATAGCCATCAAAATAGAATTTTATAACCAAAATCCCAAAATCCATACTATCTACTGGGGGGGGGGGGGGGGGGGGGGGGAGGAAATCTGTTAGATAATCTTCAACTCCATCTATTTTAATGATCCAGAGATCTGCCAGTGTTTTGGTGAATGCTAACTGAACCAATGTTTAGCTTTGTTCATAAACAGATGTAGAGGTCCTCTTGGACAAATCAATAATAACATTCAAACTGACCAATGGAATCTATCCATTAAAAGTTCAGTAACATTGACACTAGAAGCTCTGTGAGAAGATGACAAGAAAAATCAGCTTCTTGACATTTAACTGCAAAGATTTGGGAGGAGGAAAATAGCTGGGGACACATAAAGATACAGTTGGTCATTCTTAGAGTAAATGAGATCAATGCAGATGATTGTTTTTTCAACTCAAAGCCCCTTCAGCTGTCCCACAAGCCCTGCCAAGGCTGTCCATTTCTCAAGTGCACTGGCAGATGCTACAAAGGCAGTTTTGGAGGATTCAACATCATTCTGAGTAACTGCAATGCAAAAATGTTCCCTTGTTTAGAACTCTGTGGAGGGTTAAATCTCTCATTTCTTAGTAGTTTTATTCTGAGCAAAATGTTACATTCTGTTTTTTGTTGTCTACTGCATAATTTATTATAAGATAACCCACCTGATGAAATTAATGAAGCTAGAGAGGAGTTGAATGCGTCCACCTCAGATTTCTCTTCAGGACTTGAGCTCAGCTGCTCAAGAAGTTACACAAAAGTCAGAAATTTCCCAAAGAATCATTTAACTTTCCTCATTAACCTGACAAACATTTTGAGTTTACCATTCATCTTATCACATCAAAATGGGCTGCTAGCTTGAAAGATGAGCTGGTTCAATTAATTAAGGCTAAAATATATATTTTGTCCCTAAATTACATGCATGTTTTCATTTTAGTTGTCTAAGTTCGAAAAATTGAACTACATCTTAGGCTAACAAATTGTTTTATTTTAGATGGTCTTATTTCTACTTCATTTGAAAAAATGAATAGTGTAGGATGTGAGCTTGATTGATGTGCCTTAAGGAGGAAAAAAAAAAAAAAAGAAAAAAGAAAAAAAAAACCAAGACATTTGTTACAATGAAATTTTGATCATTTACATCATATTCACCAAATTTATCGTAGTAAAAAATTCATACAAAATCATGCCTTTTCCATGTTGTGATATAGAATCATGGCATCATATATCTAGGTACGGATGCTTAAATTTTTATACCAAATAAAACACATCCTGTCATGTTCTAAGTGATATATTTTTTTTAAAAAAAAAAAATTGGCACTAACCAAACTCGTTAGTACTTTGCGAACCAATGTGCATTCTAACCAAATATGAAAACTTCCTGAAAGTAATATAAACAGTCCTGATTTTGTTATACATATTATGCTAACCTTGTTGAAGGCCAAATTGGCATTCCGAACCCAATCTGCATTACTACTGCCCCCAAGAACTGAACTTGCTGTTGAGAAGTCATTACTATCGATGGCTTGACCTACTTTGCTCAGCTTGTACACAACTTCCTGGAGATATCCTGCAAAAGACCAAATGATAATATGGCAAGGTTTCAGCTTGTTTTAGAGGCCTTCTCTAATAGCTCAGGTCGGATAGCTTATAATGAACTCTATGATTGACTGCCACAACACTTGTGGTCCACTCACCATGATTTCAGAAACCAAGTCCATATTGAACTTCATAAAGGATTGTTTGATTAACTGTTTTAACAAGTGTAGGTTTGCTTCAAATGAGGTTGAAAAGGTTGATTTTGTATAGACTGTAAGAAGGATTTGAGTGGTAGAAACCTGAGTTTGATATGGGTATGTTTGACTTGTGGGTTTGTGATTTGCAAAAGTAAATTACATGGCTTGAAGAGTGAGTTTGGAAAACTTAGGTTTAAGTATCCCATAGGATTAGCAAACCTATAGCCAGGAGATAAGGAAGTCCACATTACAAACATATGCTTGGCTTTAGAACTCAGGCTATACAAAGTTACAAATATAACCAATGAGTCAAATACCCTTAAAGTTATGATAAGAATAATGATATTCATGGGTATGATTAAATTAGTTTCAGTTCTTTTTATAATTGGATAAATCTTTCCATTTGTTCATTAAAAGATTGATTATTCTTCTTGTTTTTCTCCATATTTTTTCTTATATTCACACATTTCTACTTTTCCATGTCCATTTATGTATTGTTGAATGAGCTTTTCCCTGCAACTAAAATGCTATATACACAGAAAGCAATAATGTTCCGTTCAATATTCACGTCGCTTTTAGTTTTATATTTTTTAACATTATGTTTGTTTCCTCACAATTTTTCAACGAGCAATTCATCATTTCTTAAAAACAACATTAGTGGTAAGTGGAGAACTATCACAGGAACTTATAAGTGGAAGTGGTGTTTATCGACTTGATTTTCAACAACCAAATGGTTACAAATGGGACCTAAGTAATTGGTTCCACATTGTCTTATTTTCCAACCAAATGGTTACAAATGGGACCTAAGTAATTGGTTCCACGTTGCCTTACTTTCCATGAGGTCTTTCAAACAACTTCATCTCAAAGTCTTCCTCTACCATATAACAACGCTAATAATCACCACCATAGAGAAAGATCGGTGTTATGTGCTCTCACATTTTCATTCTTAAAGTTGCAAGAAAAAAGGGAATGCAATTATTGTAAGGAATTAAGATGAGCACATTTGTTAATTCAAACAAAGAACCCAATTAGCAAACCAAAACATATTCAGTATTAGGATCAAATTTCCAAGTTGGAATTTTCACAGAGAACAAAAAACAAACAGATAGAATGCATACAAAACCTTTTTCTTTATTGGCAGAGCTGATAATCCCTTGTCTTTCGAGCCTCTTCTTTCTATCCTTCTTCACCTTCTCCAGAAGCTCTTCATCATCATCAGCTTCGAGAATCGCAGCATTTGCATCAGAAAATCCTTGACCCACCAGAGGGAAAATGAAACTGGAAATGAAGCAGATTGAAAGTCTTCTCTTAGTTAAAGCTGGAATTTGCGATGGTGGGTCGCTATTACTCTTGCAGATTACCAATCGTTTAGCGTTATTATGGCAATGAAGGCAAGCGAATCTTGATCTCAACAATGGAGATGAAGAAGAGGAAGAAGAAGAAGAAGGTGTAGAAGAATGGAATGTGTTTGCTGTTGATAGGAAGGATGTTGCCATCTCTGTTTTTTTTTTTTTTTTTTTTTTTTCCCTTTTTCTCCTCTTTTGATTATTTTCTTAGGATCTTTCTTTTTTTTTTTTTTCTTTTTTTTTTCTTTTTTTTTCCCCTTTGGAGCAAAATCAGAGGCATTGGGTGCTTGGAATTTTGGGGGATAAGGTTGGTGGATTCTATCATCTTGTCCATTCATTTTCCTCCAAAGGGTTTTGGTTTGGTAAGTTGACAGAAGTAACCTCAAATATTTTCATTTTGCACACTTTTTTAAAATTCATCAAAATAGATTTTATCTAAATATTTTTTGGGCTTTTTTTTTTTTTGGTAAATCTCGACCAATATGAACATCGAGATTGTATATAATTTTTATAATCTTTTCCAAATTCTATACCAGAAAATTATCTTAGATTTGAGAATTTGGAGAAGATTTGAAAAGCCTTCAAATAAATCTCACATGAGTCATGTGATTTCTATTATCCTAGTGTTTGTTTTTGCCGAGAATCAACCGAGAAAGATAAAAAAAATTGATAGTTTGGATGTAAGATAAAAACAAATTAAATTTTTATTTCAATTTCGATGGTCGATCACGACCGAAAATAAAAACTATCTCAACAAATTTTTTAAAAGTATGCTAATTGTGAAAAATAAAACTAAAAGAGGTTATTTTGCTTCTAATTTGGGGAGAAATGGTTTGGAAGTTGTGTTTAATCACCATGTTGAATCAATTAGCTCACGTGACTTTTATTATTTCGTATATTTGCTAAGGAAAACGAAACTTCTATATATTTCAAAGCTTAAGCAACAATACAAGGATTGAATTTTCTATCTTTTTCTAATATTGGTTCTTTATTACTATAGCTTAAGTACTCAAGCAACATTGGAAGAGTTTGAACATAGTAATTTCTACTTTGGTACCACGATAAATCATCCTCAAATTCGAAAAAAAAACTTAAGGATTTTGGTAAATTGGAATTAAATTATATCAATACCTTAATAATTACTAAAATAACCCACTTCAATTGGAGAACTTCTATATTCTACTATGTCTTAGACTTTTTTTTTTTTGTTCCCTCCTATGAATATGCCATCTTTGGAATAAAAAATTTTGTAAATCTCATATAGAAATTCTTGAAAGTGAAAGACAATACCTTTTAGATTCTACAATGCAACCTTACATTTGCTCAATCAAAGCTCTCTATATGTAATGTAGACAAGATAGGGGACTTTTGACACTTAAAGTGAAAGTGTATCTTTGTATAGTCTCTCCCTATTTGGTGGCACCAAAGAAAACCCACTTGCTTAAAAGATTATTGACTACTCACCAACCAAATTCTTTTAAAAGAAATTATTGAGAGTCCGATTAAAGTTTTATATAGACTTGAAAAAAGGAAGAGCATAAATGTATTATGTTAGGATAGTAACTCCATTTGAATGAGATATATTGGAGGATTTTAAAAGTAAAGTTCTAAGTCATGAGTAACTCTTTAAAATATAGTTATAAATTTTTGAAAATTTGATAAATTTCGTTTTTTTTTTCTTCGAACATTTGATGAATTATTTAGTTTCTACTTAAGGGCTATAATCACAATCATAAATTGGTAATTTGAAAATTACCAATTTATGATTCAAAAATTCCCGATTTTGCCCCCTCAATGTGCTTTTTTGGCTTTTATGACACTTTTTTTTCCTCCCTCCTTGATTTAACATTCTTCTTGTATCATGTAGATCCAAAATTGTTGTAGAAAAATGTGGGTGGTTCCAACGTCCCTAACAAGTGGTATCAAAGTCATAGTCTTCGACTTAGCTATATTGGTGTACCTCAATAACATAGTCATATGCTCGAGAAACACATATTGTTGACTATTTGATTGGCTAGAAAAGTAGAAGATCAATATGACAATAATATCATATCAATATAGGATATACGGGCGGCGTCGTTCCAATAGTGTCCCTAACGAATATAATAAACCTTAGTCTATGAAAAGAAGGAAAAAAAGAAAAAAAAGATTGCTTTAGTGACCAAAAATTATGGCTTGTTGGTGTGAAGATTATGAAAAAGAAGAGAGTGATTGAGAGTGAGGATGAGTTTAGTTTGTAGAAAAAATTGAAAAAACCAAATAGAAAAAAGTGTTTTTTAAGGAAAAGGAGAAAGAGATTCCGTTTGAATACGTGCACCATTGTTGTTGGCAGCTGAAAAAGCTTCTTCCTTTTGGTCTGCTGCTTTTGCTTTTATATATATATATATATATATTTGATGCAACTGATCTAACTGATACACAAACAGCCACCTCTCATTTCAACTCTTTACAGTCACATATGATGCAATTTTCAAACTTTCTAATGCCCTTTTAACACCCTTTTTTTCTTTTTATATGGTTGCTAAGTTACAAATCTTTAAGTTTTCTATTTGTTCACATACTAGCGAGGTAAGAAAAGGATCGTGAATGATTCAACTTGACACGGGTATGATAGTTTATGGAAGTTATTTCGATGACCCAGACAGTAGGGGAAAGTGAAAAAACGTGTTGCGTTTTATGAAGAGTGAAAAATAAAAAGTTATAAAGACTATCATAATCTTGTTTGGTAACTATTTGACTTTTGGTTTTTAGTTTTTGAAAATTTCCAATTTTGTTATCTAGTTTCTACTAATCTATTTAAAAACCAAGCCAAGTTTTGAAAAACAAGGCCCCAATTGGTAACTATTTGGTTTTTGGTGTTTAGTTTTTTTAAAATTAAGCCTATAAACACCATTTCCACCTCTAAATTTCTTGTTTTATCTACTTTTTACCCAATATATTTTGAAAAACCGAGTCACTTTTTGAAAACTAAAAGGGGTAGTTTTTAAAAACTTGTTTTTGTATAATTCAACTTTTCTACTTAAGATTGACACGAACCATGGTAAGATAATGAGAGAAAATAAGCTTAATTTTCAAAAACCAAAAACTAATTGAAAAGATTACCAAACATGACCTAAAAAAAAGTAGTTTTTTGAATTTGGAATTTGGCTAAGTATTCAACTATGTTATTAAGAAAAGATGAAAACTCTAGAAAGAAGTTGATAGAAAATGCGCTTAATTTTCAAAAATAAAAAATAAAAAACTAAAACTAAGACTCCATTTGGTAACACTTTCGTTTTTTGTTTTTATTTTTTAAAATTAAACATATTTTCTCTCTCTCTCTCTTTTTTTTTATATTGATTTGCATCTCTCTTAAATACAATAGTTGAATTTGTTGTCACATTCTAAAAATAAAAGTAAGTTTTTAAAAGCTATTTTTTTTAGTTTTCAAATTTTAGCTTAGTTTTTTAAACTATGGGTAAAAAGTAGATAATAAAGGAATAAATTTGAAGATGAAAGTAATATTTATAGGCTTAATTTTCAAAAACAAAAATAAAAAACGAAATAGTTACAAAACGGGGTCTAAATGATTACCAAATGAGGCTCATATATGGAATTTTGAATTTGGTTCTATAGAACAATTAGAATCTATCTTTTTATTTGGATGTGAAGATATATATATATATTAAAAATTTTGAAGTTTTTAAATTGAAGAACTTTCTAATTAGTTGTGGAAGGGATTAATAAGAGTAGACGATTAGTTGCATACATTCGTCCTTATTTTAGGGAGATTATTATAGATAGAAAAAAAATATCAAACTATTTAGAAAAATAAAAAAAAATTCAACAATAGACTAGGATAGATTTCTATCACTTAGTGATAGAAAGAGTGATAGAAGTGTATCGTGGTTCATTGTTGAATTTTTTTTTATATTTATAAATAGTTTGGCTCATTTTGTTATATTTGAAAACAAACCTTATTTACATAATAAAGTGATATTATTTACACTGATTTATATTATATAGTAAAGTTGCATGCATAGGTCACTTTAGTGTCTTTTTAACCAATTGAGTGATATATTTATTTGGTCATGATATTGTTTGAGAAACTTTACAACTTTTACATGTTTATTATTATTAACAAATATATAGCCATTATCATGATTTTATGTTAGTGTTAATACAGGTTGGAAGTTGGGAATTGGAACAGATTCCAATTAGCTACATTTAATTTATTGCTTTCATATTATCTTATAACTTTCCTTTAAGTGTTTAATATGCTTTTTGAATCATGATGAACTTCACTTATTATTATCTTCAATGGAATTAAAGTTTAAATTATATTGAGAATAAAGGAAATGCTTTTTAGTAGATATAAAATTGTTCATGGGTACCTATAGGCTAATATTGCCAAAGAAAAAGTTTATAAAATTGTTTTTAATTACAAAAATACTTCCCAATTGGTCAATCTCCCCCTTTTCTTTTCTTTTTAAAGTATATATATGTATATAGCTTTTTCAGACTTGTCAAGGATTCACACACTTTTATTAGCAAATTATTGATGCATGATCATATGAGTACTTGATTAAGTAAGCTAGTAATGAAAAATTAATGGCAACAATAATAATAATAAAAAAGTTGTTTTCAAATATAGCAAAATGAACTAACTTATTCATAAATATACCAAAAGGTCACTGTCTTTCATTGATAAATACTAAACTATAATCTTCTATCAGTGATAGACACTAATATCGTCTCTATAAGTGTCTACCATTGTTTATCACTAATAGACAGTGACATTTTACTATATTTGTAAATATTTCTAAGAGTTTTGTTATTTATAATAATTATTTCCAAGAAAATACATTTTTTTTCCAAACTTTCATTATTAAAATTAACAAGTGCAAGATCCTCATGAAAATATCTAATGAAGTCTTATTACAAAATGTCAATTTAAGCCTAACTCAATAGATAATATATATATTATTATCTTAGAGGTGAATGACAGTTTAATCTCTAATGGCATGTTTGAAAGTGATTTTGAATGTGTTAAAATTACTTTTATCATTTTCCAGAACCACTATGAAAAGTGATTTTAATCATTCGACATCAATTTTTATAGTATGTAAATTGCATTTAAAAGTGTTAAATTAAATATTTAATGTATTTCGAATGATCAAATATGTGTTACAAAGTGATTTTAACGATGACAAAAGTAGTTCTCAAACATACATTAAGGGTTTGTTTGGGAGTAATTCTAGAATGGTTAAAATCACTTTTGGCATTTTGTCATTGTTAAAATCACTTTTGTCATGTTCATAGTAAAATTACATTTAAAAACATAAAGTTAAATATTAAATTAATTTTGAGGATTTAAGGCGTGTTCACTATTTAAATATTAAAATCACTTTTAAACATGTGATGAATTATCATTTAATTAAACATAAAAAGAAAAAGAAAAAAAAGTGTACCACAAGATTTTGAAGATGTGTGAGACAACCCTTATTCCAACCAAGCAAGTTAGTATATTCATTTGTTTGAGTGGGTTTGTAATTACTTTCAATTTGAGAATTATTCATTTGTTAGATTATGAATTTCATCATCATTTTTAACCCTACCCTAAATCAATTCACCTAACCTTAAACCAAACAACTTTGACTTTGAACTACATTAAAATATATATTTTAAATTTAAATTATTCACAAGAAACAAAAGAAACAAACAAGCTAATGAATTAAAGTAGCGCTACAAAGGAGAAATGAAAACCGTTAATTATTAGTCAAATTTCAAAAACAAAAATAGTATTTTAAAATCTACTTTATTTAGTTTTCAAAACTTGACATGATTTTTTAAAACATGGGTAGATAATAAAGCAAGAAATTTAAAGATAAAATGAGTGTTGATTAGCTTAATTTTCAAAAACTAAAAAATCAAATAATTATCAAACTAGTTTTAATTAATAGAATATGGATTAAATTACAAATTTAGCATGTGAACTTTTAAGATGTATGTAATCCCTAAACTTTGATAGTATCTAAAAAAAATTTCAAATTTATTTATTCTGTATCTAACGGCTCATAAACTTTAAAAGTGTTTAATAGGTACTAGGACTTTTGATTTTATGCCATATAGGTATTTTAATATATTTGACGCTCTTTTTTAAATCAGCTAATCTATTAAATATAAAACTGAATTTGTTATTATTATTTTGTCTAATAGAACTCAAAGGTTGATTTTTTTTTTTTAATAACCATTTGGTTTTTTTTATTTTTTATTTTTAGATTTTAAAATTAAACTTATAAACACTACTTCCACCTATTGATTCTTTTGTTACCTTACTTTCTTTTGAGAGTTTTTTAAATCCAAGAAGTTTGGAAACTTGACTAAGACTTCAAATACTTACTTAGGAATGATGAAAATCATGATGAAGAAACATGTGAGACAACAAGCACAATTTCAAAAACGAAGGTCTTGTTTAGTAACCATTTCAGTTTTTATTTTTGTTTATGAAAATTAAGCCTATTTCTTTCTCATTTCTTACCATGATTTGCATTTCTTTTAAATACAATAGTTGAATTCTTTGCCAAATTCCAAAAACATAAACAAGATTTTAAAAGCCACTTTTTTTTAGTTTTCAAATTTTGCTTATTTTTTAAACCATTGGTAAAAAGTAAATAACAAATGAATAAATTTGAAGGTAGAAGTAATATGTATAGGTTTAATTTTCAAAAACAAAAATAAAAAACGAGACCGAGATGAAACAATGCTAAATTTTTTATTTTGTATAATAAATTTGTGAATTAAAAAAATGTCAAATTCGTTAATAACTTTTAAATACAAAATTAAAATATTCAAACATTATTATAAATATAATGGAAAGTTTAGAAACTTATTATACAATTTTAAAATTTTAAAAATTTTAAAAAGGGTTAAAATCACTTATAATTTAACCTTTTGTTGTTGGGTGATAAAACTTCTCCATCTGACTTGACCCACCAACTAGTTTCATCAATCATACTTTTAATTTCTTTTTCTTTTTATTTGATCATATAAATCTCAACAATTCCTATATCCACCATCAAACAAAGAAGAATGTAAGAGATAAATAGGAACAAAAAAAAAAAAAAAAAAAGCTTGAATCATAACAACAATGAGTATAATGAATGCAATGAACAAACTTCCAAAAAATCTCCAAAAAGTGTAATTTTCACTCTTTTTTTTTTTTTTTCCACAAATCAAAGGTGTGATATTTACTACTTTTTCAACCAATTTTTGGTTTTTCTTTTGGTGCATTGATGAAAATGAGATGAGACAATCTTCATTCAATCTTCAAACTTACGCGTTAAGACTTCAGAAGAATGAAAATTAGACTCAAAATGTTTGTATCAAACAAAAAAACTAGCAATCAAATTACCAAATCAAAAACCCTTCTTGCGCTCATCAAGAAAACGACCCTCCTAAAACCCTTTTCATATCTTTCACTCTCTCTCTCTCTCTCTCTCATGAAAATTCTTCTCTGCCAAACAGTTTCCATAAGGTTTTGGACAAAATAGAAAAAAGGGTATTCCTCTATGTGTTCTAATTTTGTTGGGTTTTCTTCTTTTTCTTCTTCTTCTTCTTCCTCATACTGTTTCAGTGGAATGATTAGTAGAAACTGTGAGACGTTTTGAAAGAAATCTGCTGTTTCTGCTTGGTTTTTAAGCCATCTGATCAATTTCCCATTTCCTTATCTCTTGGAAGTTCGATTTCCCTTGGCGATTTTCTTCTATCAATGGCCAGGAAATGCTTCTGGTTTTGTTTTCAATCGCTTCCTGGTTTCTGGGTCGTCTTCTCTGCCATTGGTACTGTACTTTTTTTCCCCTCTTTTTGTTTTCTATTTCTTAATGTTTATTTATCAGATGGTTTTGAGTTTTGGGTTATGGACTTTGAGTATTGGGTTCTTTATAATTTCTTCTATTCTAGATCGTTATGTAGTATTGTCTTTTTGTATATTCTGTTTTCTGTAAAGATTGCTTCCATTTGACTTGTATTCAGAAGTTTTTGTGGATCTTCCTCCATTCCTCAGTACTTGATTTAGTCAGCAAGGTCAATTTATTTCATATTGGACAGTGACAACCAGAATTCTTTATCTTATGTTTCTGGCTTGCAAGTCTTTAGATTGTTCTCGACTTTGGGCCTGCATCAATTATTTTATTTTATTTGATAGGCTATTATTTTGACTGTTTGTTATGTGGAAAGAGTTGTTTTCTGGGTTGGATTTGAATGTTTCTTTAAGTTCTGTGATGTGCTTCTCTCAGTCATTCTTGAAGATTTTGTTTGAGTACTGAGATTGAATTTTGATGTATGTTTCTTGTTAAGTCATCAATTTGAGGGAAGTTTGTAGTAAAACATATCCTTATCTTTCTCCAGCCTCCTTGACAATGACGGTACAAGCATTTACTGGGACTTATGGAATAAATTATGGAAGGATTGCTGATAACATTCCTTCACCTGATGAAGTTGTTTCGCTTCTCAAAGCAGCGAAAATTAAGAATGTTAGGATTTATGATGCTGATCATAAGGTTCTGAAAGCTTTTAGTGGGACAGGGCTTGAATTGGTAATTGGTCTTCCAAATGGCTTCTTGAGGGAAATGAGTGCTAGCGAGGAACACGCGATGAACTGGGTCAAAGAAAATGTCCAGGCATTCCTTCCTGAGACTCACATTTGTGGAATTGCCATAGGTAATGAAGTTCTAGGAGGAGGTGACCTTGAGTTGTGGGGAGCACTCTTGGGTGCTGCAAAGAATATCTATAAGGCAGTAAAGAAACTTAACTTAGACGGTGTCGTTCAGATCACAACCGCGCATTCTCAGGCTGTTTTTTGGAACTCGTTTCCGCCTTCTTCGTGTATATTTAGAGAAAATGTTGTTCAGTACATGAAGCCTTTGTTGGAGTTTCTGTCAGAGATTGGCTCACCTTTCTGTTTAAATGCTTACCCCTTTCTAGCCTATATGAGTGACCCAGAGAATATTGATATCAACTATGCACTTTTTGAATCAACTAAGGGTATTTTTGATCCCAAAACTGGTCTACATTATGACAACATGCTCGATGCTCAGATCGACGCGGCGTATGCAGCATTGGCAGATGCTGGATATCAAAAAATGGAAGTCATAGTTACGGAAACTGGTTGGGCTTCCCATGGGGACGAAAACGAAGCTGCAGCGACTGCGGATAATGCTAGGATATTTAATTACAACCTCAGGAAGAGGCTTGCAAAGAAGAAAGGAACTCCCTTCAGGCCAAAGAATGTATTGAAGGCCTATATTTTCGCAACGTTTAACGAAAATTTGAAGCCAGGGCCGACTTCTGAGAGAAATTTTGGACTTTTCAAAGCTGATGGGACTATATCATATGACATTGGATTTCATGGCCTTAAAGCTTCTTCTTCAGATTCATCTTATTTATCTCTTAAGGTATGTAACTCATCACAGCATATGAAAAATGCTATACTTGTTGAAACTATGTTTTTCCCTTCCTTTGTCCAAATTACTTGATTCAACATGATTAATGACAAAACAAAAGCTGGTGTTCTTGAGCATCAAACTTTGCAAGAGCAAAGCTTATTGTACTGAGTTCCGCTAGAAGCTTTACTAAACTGGACTTCCTTTTGACTTGTTTGAAAGATTGCCATCAAGTCAATTACCCAGTTTTAAGAATAAAAGTTCAATAGAAAAAACCTTTTTCTAATACAATGTTTATGTTCAATTACAAAAGTTAATATCGTTACTTAGCGATGAACGTTGATAAAGCTATTGTATTCTAATTCTACTTTATTAGTTTGTTCTAATACAATCTCTAATTATATCCTTACACGTTCTGCTTGCTTATGTGAACAGAATTTCCAAGCTCGAGGGCTTTTGGCAAGCCACATTTTCTCATTAACAATCTCGGCTGTGACGCTTCTACTATTGTTGAGATGAAAAATGGAATTTAGAATGTCTGAGAACTCATTGTCTTAAGTTAGGAAGGTAAACCTGCAGTAGCTGTTGGGAAGCAATTTGGCATCTTCTGCTGGTTCATCCCATACATTTGGTATAGTTGCTGTTTATTCTTTTGCCTCTTGCATTATGAAACTCTCCACTTCCATCCCCATCCCCCATTTTCTATAAATTGTATCCCAATTTTCTACAAGGTTGAGTCTGAGATGGAGCTATTGAATCATAAATGGAAGTGGCAAAATAAAGCAATATATGCTTATGATTTCCAGAATTGTTTTGCCTTTCCCAGTTGTTAAGTTTATCTTCCTTCTCTCTTAAAAAGAATCTTTGCTCTTACTCCATAAAGAACAAATACAACCCTTGTGCCTATTTAAAAATTACAACACATGTTTTAAGAGCCAAATTTAAGATTGAAAAGTGGGGTAAAATTCTTTTTACCTTATATTATCTGCTACTAATGGTATTGATTTTGATTTTGGTTGACATTCCATTATAACCTATCGAAAGATAGTTCAACTGGTCAAGAGATTATATTTTGAGATAGTTGCAAATATAGTAATCAAACTCAAAATATTTACTGACGTAGGACAATGCAAAAAAATGGCAAATATAGCAAAATTTTAATCCCGTTCTCAAGGTCTATTAGTGATAGAAGTCTCTTAGCAATAGAGTCTATCACCAATAAGAGTCTACTAGTGACGGAATTTATCTTCGATAGATTTTGCTATATTTGCAATTCTTATACACTCAATTATTAAGTGTTACCCATTATTATTACCCTTATATTTTCCCATCTTACTGCGCTAACAAGGCTTAGGTTAGTGATTAGCCCGTCATCGTCCCTCCAACTCCTGTAACCTCCTTTGTTGGCTCTAATTTTCCTTTCGTTTTCAATTCCCATACACATTGCTACTCGTGATGAGAATAATTTGTGTCATAACATTTTCATTAATAATGGAATCTTTGAGTCAGGGTTGAATTTGGAAAACATATGTTTAGCCTTCTCGATATGTAAAATTATCTTTTTACCCTCGAGTTAGAAAAAAACATGATTCAAATGCCCAGATATATCTCTATCTCAAACATTTGAATTTCCCTCTCTTCATTAAGTTGAAAGGCATTTGCATTTGCAATCGTGCAATTCTCATAACTTTTTCAGATATATTTTTATGGTTTTTGCCTACTTCCATGTTTGAACTTTCCCACAATAACATTCTAAGTTAGTATATAAACTTGTTCGATGAAGTAGATGATAAATCAATTGAATTTTTAGTTTAGTATTCGTGAGTACCATTGTATTATTGGTTGTCGGTAAAGTTTAGGATTGGAGACACGAAATCTAATAGGGGTTGTTTGGTATGCTGAATTGAGTTCATATGTTTATATTTTGGGTGTTGAGTTTATATATCAAAAGTATTTGGTGCAATTTTTTTCATATAAATAATATGTTTTTATGGTGATTATTTTTGTTTTGAAACTTTTTTATTGAACAATTCTATATATATATATATATATATATATATATATATAATAAACTATAGATTGCATTTTATTTTATTATTTTTTAAGCATACATGTATTGCTGGAGTTTTGGAAATGTGGTTTAGGGTTTACTTTTAGATCATGCATTTCAATTTTTTTTTTTTTTTAATTTAAACAATCATTTTACAAATTTTTGCACATGACGTTTCTATTTAAGTCATTTTTATTTTAACACCTCTGATGAAAACTTTTTAAAACAAAAACACTCATATGTCTGACAAATTTTTCTCAAAAGTGTTTTTACATACAATTTTGTTCGATTTCTTACATGATAAAAGTGATTTTATTAATGTTGAATTACTAGAAAGAACAACTACAAAATACTATAAACTAATAAAAAAAATCGGGAATTCAATGTTTTGACGAGACTTACACACTTTTGTGTTAACAAATGTGTTTTTATTGACGTGCATGATCTTAAATATAAACATTTATTAATGTATATGTATTTTTAAATTAGGGTTGTTTTTAAATAAAGCAAAATGAGTCAGTAGTTTTGTCGTACAATTACCCTTTAAATTAATAGTGATTTGTAAGCTTTAAATTAAGGTTTTATTGACGATTTTTTGTCACGAGCGTTAACAAAATAAAATACTAGTGTATCAACAAAACCCAATTTGTGATAGTCA
The DNA here is from genome assembly GCA_030954485.1 of Citrullus mucosospermus. Lineage (NCBI taxonomy): Eukaryota > Viridiplantae > Streptophyta > Magnoliopsida > Cucurbitales > Cucurbitaceae > Citrullus > Citrullus mucosospermus. The sequence goes on from CM062065.1 coordinate 3,208,513, forward strand.
TAATTCAAAATAATGGTCGTCGGAGTTGGTAGAGTAGTAGTCGTCGTCGAAGGTTGCCGGAGTTGGCCATCAACACTGGTGGTTGGATGTTACTGGAGTTGGTTGCCAGCGGTGGTTGCTGAAGTTGGCTATCGAAGGTGGTTGTAAGAGTTGGTTGTAGGAGGTGGTCGACGGAGTTGGACGTCAAAGGTGGTTGCTGGAGTTGAGCAATGAGACACCAATGGAGATGAGAGCTAAATGCACTGTTAGTAGACATGGTATAAAATGTTGGTGACATACGAAATTGGCCTCCCAAACAATGAGTTGAGTTCATATCTCAATTCAACTCATCTCATCTCCTCACCCCAAACACTCCGATAAATTTTACATTTAATGATCAACAGGGGCTTATTGGTAAAATCATATGAAATATGTGAATATTTTTTCCAAACTTAAGTAAAAATGCCCATAGATAACAAAAAAAAAAAAAAAAAAAAAAAAAAAAAAAAAAAAAAAGTCAACAATAAGCCAGTAGTAGAGGCTCAGTTTAAGATTTATTGAAAATACCAACACTAAAATTGAACATTTGAAAGTATAAAGATCAAAATAGAACAAATCCCAAAATACATGGACAAAAATGGTATATCAACTTGATAATTATTATTATTATGCATGACCATCAACGTGCACAACAACAACAACAAAAAAAAAAAAAAAAAAAAAAAAAAAAAAAAAAAAACTATATCGTTTTTTAGTTTTCTGACTCTAAATAACGTAGAATCAAACAACAAGATCTCCAAAATATACGTCTATGATTCAAGCACTTGTCATTGAAAATACTATAATAAAAAAAAAATGGTGGATATGACACCAATAATAATAATAATAATAATAAATGGTGGATATGACACCAGTTACAAATTACAATTCTAAAGAGTGATGGTTGGATCTAAAGAGAATATACAATTTGAGACACAATTATAATGAAGTGGAAGCTTCTTCTCCAACCAACAAGCAATTGAAACAATTGACGAAGACTAGCTCATCACAACATAGTCATTGAAAATGCGAAAATGATGGCCAAAGCAAGGTCCAAAAGTTCTATTAACTTATCAGTTGAGGCAAAGAAATTGTCAAATAATACATTATTTAAGACTCGTGTATAAGTTTTAAGTAATGTGCTCTGTTGACTTACAAATGCCATGCGCATCATACATTGCTGTTGTGAAAAGTCTCCTTTGTCCTACTAGACTATAGCTCTTGTTTCCATTATATTTTGTCAAATGCACCTTCCCTAGAAAGTCCCCTGTTATTTAAGACAACAGGAAATCAAAATTAATACTTGCTTTATTCTAACCCATAATTACATTTGAGCCATTTTCATTCGGTTTATGTATTAGAGTAAAATGCACCTTTCCTAGAATGTTCCCTGTTATGTATTATTCTAACTGAAATATAAACCATACATTGATATTTGAGTAATGTTCATAAATCATCAGTCAGTATGAATTAATGCAACTGAAACTTCGACAAAATATAACTATTTACACTACCAACCGAATCAACATTTAAAAGGAAAGATTTAATCCATAAATAGGCTAGATCATGGAACTTTTTAGTAGAGAAAATAATTCTTAAACTATATATGCGACCTTCGAGGAAGGATTTGGGATGTATGGAAATACCCCCAAGATGTTGGACTAAAAGTTGAATTAGTGTGGACAAAGTTCCTAGGAACTACTCTGCTAGGCAATTAACACAGTGCAAAGGCGGTCTTGATGACTACTTATTAAGAAAAATGTCAAATTACAAGTCTAGTTTTTGAACTAAATTTTTAATGTTCATGTCTATTACCATGAATCCTTCAATGAAATACAACTATTTACACTTGTAACCGAATCAACATTTAAGGGGATGTTTGACCCACTGACTTAGTATTCACTATTGGAGATTTCACATTTATCGATGACCTATATCTTTTCCTATTTTTCTCTTTTGCACTTTTATCGAGGAACTCCAACTAACAACTCTACACCCCAAACACAAACTTTCTAACTCCAGACTTCATAACTTAACTCAGTGACTCAAACACCCCTAAGAGAAGATTTAAACCATAGATAGGATCGTTGGCTAGATCATCGGACCTTTTCTGTACATGAATTTTTAAAAAATATATGCCACCTTCGAGGTAAGGATTTGGAATGTTTAGAAACATCCTCCAAAGTGTTGGATTTAAGGTTATCACTTATCAATATTAGCGTGGACTACACTAACATCGTGTAGTGTATGCCTCCATGTATTCTTTCATTTTTTCTCAACGAAAGTTGTTCTTTTCTCAATATATATATATATATATTAGTGTGGACTAAATCTTCCCAAGAATTTCTGTGTAGGCAATGAACATAATACAGAAATGGCCCCGATGCTCTAGTTAATTAAAAAAACCATATATGCAGCTCAGTATTAGGTTTTGAATTCTAAACATAAGTTGAAACTGACCAAAAGAGCAGGAGATGGGAATGGAAGTAAGCTAAATCACCCCACCCACAATTAAATAATCATAACAATCAAGCATTACCCACCAACTTCTCCAGCCCATTTCTATATAAAAATATCAGTAATGACAGGCCATAAACTTCATTCTGACTTGGAAATCTTTCACCATTTGCAGATAGGGAGAAGTTCTAAAGCACAACAATGGCTAGAACACTTGCCCTGCTTGTACTAGCCATAGTGGCATCCTGTGCCTTGGTACAGACCACAACCGCAGGGACCACCCATGTGGTCGGAGACAGCTTGGGCTGGGTGGTTCCCCATGGAGGTCCTATTGTCTATGCCACTTGGGCTATTTCCAACACCTTCTTGGTTGGTGATACGTTATGTAAGCAAATAACCACCTACCGATCTTTTTATGCACTTTGAATCCATTTGTTTGAGATTTTGGATCCTTTAGAATTTCCAATGTCAAAAAGTTACGGAAGTTTTTGAATTTTTAGTGTATCCAGAACAGTTCAAAGCAAGTTGGATGGTTTTGAATTGTTAAAATTAAAACTGTCCCGAATGAGGTTGATGTCAAATAAGATTCATCTCTGATCTTTGTTTCTTATTTGTTTTGACCATTGTGGTAGTTTTTGAATCTTTAGCATATTCATAACTGTTCAAAGCAAGCTGGAGAGTTTTGTATAGATAAAATCATCCGAAAGAAGACAGACGGTACTGACAATCTAATTAGATCATCTCTGATCTTTGTTTCTTTGTATTCAATTTGCTTTCACAATCTTGTCCTGTTTATCAAATGAACTTCTTACTAGTGATTTACGAGGAACTATCAGCAAAAATTCTATATGGGAAGATCATAAGATATTGCATAATAATAATCTTCGTGCAACATTTTCAGTGTTCAATTTCACAACTGGACAAGAAGATGTAGCTAGAGTGACAAAGGAAGCATTTCTAACCTGCAATTCAACCAATCCAATCAGCCTCAAATCCATTGGTCCAGCCAATTTTACGTTGGATTCACTGGGAGAGTACTATTTCATTGGCACTTTGGACAACCACTGCTTCTTGGGACAGAGGTTGGCCATCAATGTCACTGCATATTCTGGACCGACTCCCGCCCCAGCCCCAGCTCCGGCTTCGAGAGGGCCGAGAAACTACACCGTCGGCGACAAACTCGGATGGTTAATCCCTCCAGTAGGTCCTCTCTTCTATGCATCATGGGCTTATAACAAGACTTTCTTAGTTGGTGACACCTTAGGTAAGTGTTAGATCTCATTGATGCAATTTATCAAACACTTGGTGGGAACACTCGGGAAAGAAACCCCCAGAATACGTTAATCACTGAAATTAAATTTGATTTTGCAGTTTTCAACTTCTTAAATGGATCCGACAATGTTGCCGTGGTGACAAAACAAGTGTTCGATTCCTGCAACATCACTTCCACTCTCGCAGTTCTCAACTCAACTCCGGCGAACATCGCCCTGAATGCCACCGGCGAGCATTACTACACCTCGACATACGACAAACACTGCATATTAGGGCAGAAATTAGTGATCAATGTGACCGGACACACCACTCCCGGCTCCGGCCCTTCTCCTCCGGCCACAGCACACCCACCCTCCAAGGCGGTCTCTCCTTCTCCTCCGGCCACTGCACACCCACCCTCCAAGGCGGTCTCTCCTTCTCCTCCGGCCACTGCACACCCGCCCTCCAATGCGGCCTCTCCTTCCCCAGCCGGTGGAGCTTTGGCTCCTTCACCAAAGACCTCTGCCGCACCGATAGGCGGCCGCCTCTACTTCGGTACTTTCATGGTTTCCGTCGTGGCCTCGGCACTCTATTTCTGAGCTTGCTAGCACCCATTCACAAGACCATCCGCCCTATGATATGTAAGTTTTTGTTTACGTTAGAACACACTATTACAATTTATAATTTATTGGGTTAGCGATAACTATGTTTATCGTCGTAATGTTCATAAGTTATAAAATGTATAGTGTACTATAACGTAATTAAAAAGTTAGATTTCATATATTTGTGGAAATAGATAATTAATTATAAAAGAGTATGTGAATGGGTTATCTGCACAAAAAAAAATTTATATTAAGATATATGTTAATGATTTTGTTAGTTTGTTACATTTATGTAATTATTAGTGGTTTTATCTACTTATACATTTTCTTGGCTATTTATTGTCTATTTCTCATTAATAAGAATTGAGCAAGTTATTCACTCTTGACTTACATAATATGGCATCAGAAGTTTTTCCCTCTGCTTCCTCTTAAGAGTCCCCTTAAATTGCATTCATGACAAATTTTGAAGTCCTACTTCCACCAATTATATTTCATTTTCTTCAACAAATCAAATTTCAAATCATGTTGTTGTTAAACAATATGCTAACTCATATTTTCTTCATCATTCAGATAGCACAAATATTGTTCTTGTTTCAAATCTCCTCATTGAAACGAATTATTCATTATATGTATATTGTAAAGTGAAAATTAAATAACCGAACCTATTGTCCAAACATCTTGCACCTAAACTCGAAAAGTCATTTTTAAATATGGATGTCGATTGTCATCCATATAAGTGCAACCATCTACAATGAATTACTGCAAATTTGAAGATTGTATACGATCTTGTAACATGTTTTTATTCGAATGGACAATTTGACGACTTTACCTTGATTGAGATTTTGTACAATATGGTGGTCCTATAAATAAAATTTTTGTTTAATATTTGATTTTAATTATTTTTTATTTGTTTTACTTTATTGTCAAAATGAACAAAGGTTAAAGTCTATAACTTAAACCAAAAGATAACAGGTACCTCTATTAGTTGGTATGTAAATTTTAAAGAATGTTGAAAAGATCAAAAACTTACTAAACTAAAATTGTAAGTTTAAGAACGTATTAGACCCTTTTTAAATTTTATAAACCAATTAAACATAAATAGAAACTAAACCTTTGTAATTTAATTTAAAATAAGTTGTACTCTCAAATAAAATTTTGATGTACGCACTAAAGGTGACAATACCCACAACCATTTGAAATTTCCAAAGCTAATGTTTATTGGCAAATAGCTAGGCATAAAAAAAACAAAACAAAAACAAAAAAAATTCATTAATTTAAGAAATTATGTATTTTTCTTTCAATATTTTGAGAGTGAAATGAAAAATAAATTAAAATTTAAATAATAGAAAAATTGTTGAAAATAATTACAAATATAGCAAAATTTTACTTTCTATCTGTGACAGACCGCGATAGACTCAGAAAGACACGAATAGATGTTTATATGGATCTATTGCGGTCTATCACAGTTAGAAAATAAAATTTGGGTATATTTATAAATAGTTTGGTATTTTTTTTATTTATAATAATTTTCTTAAATATAAAAAACATTAGAGGATGTTTTGAAAATTGGACAGAAAATTGCCTAAATTTGATTGTCACACATTTTGGGAACTTTTGAAGAAATTTTCTTAATTTCTAACTGCTAATTACCAACAATTTCATTTTGTCCAAGTGTGCGGTTGTTGATTAAGTATATTACTTTTTAAATATAAGAATGTGATGACTTTGAATCATTCAAAGATTTTTGTTTATTATTTTAAACAAATAATCATTTCATCTGGTTTAGTTTCATATGGGGTGATCATTTCAAATTATAAACAATGTATGTGTTGTTGCCTAGGGTATTTCCAATGTTTTCCAAGAATTATTATAAAGATATAATTAAGATTATTTGTCAATAAATGGTCTTTTTTTTACTTCTGAAAAATTTATATATATATATATATATATTTTTCTAAACTAGAATTTCAATATTTGAACTATGAGATTTCGGATTAAAGAAGTATCTAACAAGTCTCTAAACTTTCAATTATATATTTGAAGACGGTAGAAAGTTAAGTATTGAATATCTTCTAAAACTAAAATCGAAACAAAAACTATTATTGTTATTATGTTTGACAATATGAAGAGAAGGAATCGAAACTTTGATTTCGTGGTTGATATAGTACAATTGTTATGACCGTTGAGATAGGTTCATTTTAGCAAAACAAAATTAAAGTTAAGCATTAAAGACTCCCTTCTATCTATAAATATATTCAAACTTAATCACTTAGTTCAACTAATATAAAACTTTTATTATCAACTCTCAAAGTCAGAGGTTTGATTCCTAAACCCTATATGTTATTAAAAAAAAAAAATCACAAAATCAAGATAAATAAAAATTAATAATAATAAATAAATAACACAAATTATTCAAGTCTAGTAAACAATCATCTAACAAGACGAATATATATATACACACAACCCTATATAGATTTCTTTATCATAAAAAGGCTCAAGCTTACCCTAATTTTTTTTTTTTAAATAAATAAAATAAAATAAAGTAGAAATTTAGGTGAGCCAAAAGTCCAAAGCAGTGAAATAAAAAATATATACGACTTTTCTAAATATAATATGTAAAAGATTAAAAGGAATTACAGTTGATATTTGGAAAATTATCTTAAAAGACAAATTTGCTGAAAATATTTATAACTAATAGCAAAATACATCGTCTATCTACGAAAGACTGTGATAGACTACTATCTCTGTCTATCGTGATATAGATAGTAGTCTATCACGATTTATCGCGGTCTATGGTAAATAGAAAATGAAATTTTGCTATATTTATAAATATTTTAATTATTTTTGTTATATTTGAAAAGAGCTCATAATATTTTGATAATTAAATTGTAATCTAAAAAACAATTAAAAAAAATAATACGGTTTTAATGATATTTTAATAATATGCTCGAATGTTGACATAAATCCAGTTGTTCACATGTCGTGTTTTCCACCTCCTCCTTGTCTCAACATTTTTATCAATAATTTCAAAAATAATTAATTAAAAGCTTATTTATTTATCTCTAATATATTAATCCTAATATCCAAATCTTATATTATTATGGTGTCAAAATATAAAAATAAAAAAAGAATTTACGTAATTGCATTTATAAAATTTAAACCATCATCCACCTAAAAGAAATTTTTCGATAATTTTATATGTTATTTAAACGTATTTAGAAATTTGCCTATGCAACTAAGTCATTTTTTTTTTAAATAAATAAATAAATATTATAAATGTTGAATGGAATTTATTTTTAAAAAATCAAAGGAAGAGAATAGAAGAAAAAAGAGATTTGTTTGTACTTTCTCGAGTAAACGGAGAACAAACTCTCTAGTAAGTTGGTTTTAACTAATAATGGTTTAGGAGCTTTTGGATATTGCTTGGGCCAAATTAAGTAAAGATTGGTTATTTGGTGATTTACAACCCTATCCTCGTTGCATATAATATGATTTTGTTTTCTTTCTACTCGTACTTATAACTATTTGTTACTTGCTATCAAGGTGAAAATCTTTATAAAAGTATGTTACAAAACTTTAAATGAGACGTGTTTCAACTTTTAATTTAATGACATTATAGAAACGTTGACTTCATATGCATTGATGTACAAAGAAATAAGAATTACGTGTGTATTTAAACTTCATAATATTATTTATTGTTATATAAAAATTATATCTTTTTTTGTAAGAAAATCAGTTTAATGGTGTTTTCATTAAGAAGGTTTTAAGTATTTTTTCTAATCTACTTTTAAAACTTTTCCAACAACCTCTCTTATCATTGTTCCTAAATCTCTAAAACATAAAACACTTAAATGATCAAAATTTCCTTTTACCACTTTTTTTTTTATTATTATTATTATTTTTTATCAAAATATCATCAAGTTTTTTTTTAATATATAGAGAGACAAACATTGAAAACATTTTAAAAGTTACACTACATGTCTAAAATATTTTTCTCAATTGACTAATTAACATTAAATTTTTTTCGCTTAGCATACGTATTTTTAACATGTATTTATTTCTTTTTATTTGTGAAGGAGAAATATATTTTGTTCTATCTAACTTACTCTGTAAGTTTATCTAGTCTTGTATATATCTTTATAGTCTCTTCTGACTCAAACATATAACTTAGTAATTAAGAATTTATATTCCTACAAGTTGAATTTTCAAACTCCCACCATTCCTATAATATATTTTTCATGTAATATTTATTATAAACCCTAAAAAAAAAAAAAAAAAAAGTGTTTAATTAAAACTCTCTCTTCCCCATGTGAAACTTCCACATAACCATTTTTGACATTTTATCACAAATTGCACACTTGTACACAGCTAGCTATTGCTACACTCTTCTCTAATAAAAACAATCCCTTTAAATTATCCCCTAAAAAAAGCTTTAATTTATCCTAAAAACCAACCTTCCCACCACTTTCTCTCTCCCCATTTATTCCACTTCTCTCTGTCCTCCTCCCTTTTTTCTCCCTCCACTATCTCAAAATTAAAGTTGTTCTGATTCCAAAGCTCCTAAAAAAATAATTAAAAAATTTATTAAAAAAAACATGTATATAAAATTAAAATTTATAAAAAAAAAGAAAAAGAAAAATCCCCTCGTCAACCCTAAACCTCAGAACTCCAAAAAAAAGAAAAAACATCTCACGCGGCAAGTTGATAATATTTTTTATAATGTCAACCAACCGTTGGATCTGCCCATCCACTCACCAAATGGACACGTGTTCTACATCAGACGGCTCTTTCCTTCCATAAATAACTAACTCCCTTTCGGATCTCGGGAATCAACAAGCGGCGATCTGAGAACACACGCGCACGCAGCGAAAAAACTAAAAATGGCGGCGAAATCGATGTTCGCGGCGGTGTTTCTGCTACTTGCGGTGGTTGCTCCTCCGCGAAGGGCGGCGGCCGCCACTCACAAAGTCGGCGATTCGCTTGGCTGGACCATCCCTTCCAGTCCTTCTACTTATTCCGATTGGGCCTCCACCCAAACTTTTCTCGTCGGCGACATTCTCCGTGAGTCCTTTTCTTTTCTTCCAAAATAAATAAAATTACTTCAATGTTATTTCTCTATTTTTCTACAACACACCGTAAGATCACATGTCAATTTAATAAATTTAGTCTTTATGATTAAAAATAAAAATGTTAGAATTTAATTCTTATTTTTTCGGATTCTAAAGATTAAATTTGTATTTAAAATTAATATTCCTCTATTATTGTGTTAATACCATTTAGACAATGCTGGTAGAGTATTTGATATATTTAGTTGGCAATTAAAACATAGTTTAGTTGACAAATAATTTAATATAGTTTGATTCTTTGTTGTAATCATTTTTTAATTTTATTGTCTTAAAGGATAATTACTTTCAAATTTAATTGTTAATGATTATTGAGATACTTTTTTTAATGAATGAGAAATGATAAACATAGTTCATGTTAAATTTATTTACCTAAAAGAAGAAGTAAGGAGAGTTACCATGATAAAATAGAATGCAGAAACAATTCAGAATCATTAAATACATTTATCTTATAATTTTTTTTTAAAAAATTTATCTTATAATTATAAAATTAAAAAAAAAAAAGAAAAGAAATAAATAATCGGCAACTATGTATTAATTATTAAGAATTATTAATTTCAAATTTTTAATTGCAACTTTTTTTATTTTTTAAATTTTGGGCAGTTTTCAATTTCACCACCGGACAGCACGACGTGACGGAAGTGACGAAGGCCGCATTAGATTCCTGCAGCAGCAGCAACCCCGTCTCCGCCGTGAGAAGCGGCCCGGCGAGTATTACACTCTCGGCGCCCGGCACCCGCCACTTCATCTGCTCATTTTCCGGCCACTGCAGCTTCGGCCAGAAGCTCACCGTCACCGTACGATCTCAGTCTTCTTCGCCGCCGACTGCCGCCCCTTCACCCTCCCCCAAATCCAGCACTCCCGTTTCGCCGACGCCGTCGCCACACACCGGCCGGCCGCCGAAGGCCTCTCCTCCGCCGGAAACCGCCAGTCCTCCACCGTCGAACATCGCTCCTTCTACTCCGTCGCCAACGACCGCCCCGCCGCCGCCCAACTCCGCCAACTCCCTCAGCGGTTTCGGCCTCTTCTTCTCTGCCGGTTTAGCGACTATCGTTGCTCTGATTTGAGATCGCCATGGTTGTTGTAGAAAGTTAGTTGGATTCGTTTTGTGTGTACTTTATTTAATTTCACATTACTTTGGGATTATGAGTTTTTTTTTTTTTTTCTTTTTTTCTTTTTCCCTTCTTTTTCTTCTTTTTGGTATTCTTCCCAATTGGGAACTTAAATAATGTTGTTTTTCATATCTCAAAAGCTTGACTATGGTTTAAAATATACTTTGGTAACAAACTTTAATATTTATTTGGTTAAATTGTAAATTTGACTTTTATAGGTAAAAAAAAAAAATGTAATTTCTATGATTTATGTTTAAAATTTAGTCCAAATTATAGAAACTAAATTTATAATTTAACCTATTTATTTAATTTTAATTACCTAAAATGTTTAAAATATGTATGTTTTAGTAGTTTATAATTTTGAAAAAAATATATATTTTTAGAACGAATCATCCAAAAAAAAACCCTTATCCATTTAGTTATCTAAAGTTTAGGGATAATTTATATAAACTATCATTGAAATTTGGAAATTTTTACTAAACTATAACTTCAATCGGAACGTTGAAGGATGTGGTCTTTAAACGTTTAAAATAATAGATAAATTTGGTTCCTAAACTTTTACATTTTTTAAAATTAGTGAATCTTATATAGACACAAAATTGATTCAATTAAGCATAAAATTCAAATTTATAACTACCATATCAATTAATTTTTAAAAAAATTTAAAATTTTCATATGCCTATTAGAAAAGAAAAAATGAAAATTTAAGGATGTGTTCAACACTTTTGAAAGTTTAAGAACTAAATAGACATAAAACTTCAAAATCGTGACAAAATTTGTAATTTAACCTAATTTTTATGTAAAAAAATGATTTTGAGAATGATATTGTAAATGATTTCAATTTGAGTCAAAATGTATGGTGAACACAATTTTAATCAACTACAAAGTTAAAATTTGAGTTTGTAAATCATAATGTGACTTATGTCTTCCACTTTTTATACATCAATGTTACATAAATTTCCAACCATTTATTTTATCCAAAAAAGAAAAGAAAAGAAAAAATTCAAAGTATTTTGGACAAAAACTAGTATTTTTAACATTCAAGGACCAAAATGCAATATAGCAAACTATTTAGGGACTAAATAAATATTTTAGAATTTTCGAAAATGAAAGATTCCTAAAAATTTTTGGATGGACATAATCTCGATTATTTAGCCACTAAAATATAATTTTAATCTAATATTTAGATTTTGTTTGGTAATGAAAAATGATGTTTATTATATTTTAGGTGACCTACACATTTGAAAGTTTGGACCTAATAAAGTTGGACGAAGATCCATCCTAGTTCCTTGGATGCAAATGAAGACTACGTGTCCAAAATAAATATGGAAAAAGAAATGTTAAAACATAATTTTAGTTCATATATTTTGTGGTTGGTCTAATTTTAGTATTGTATTTTTAATAAAGTTTAAATTTAGTCTCATAGTTAATTTTTATCCAAATTGGATAAATAATAATTATTATTATTTTTAGAGTAGAAATGTTAATAAATAACAAAAATTTGGAAAGTCAATCATAAATAAGCAATAGGGACTAAAACAAGGAAAACTTTTTTAAGTACCGAGATTAAAAATTGGACATTTAAGGCCCCATTTAGTAATCATCTCATTTTTTGTTTTTGGTTTTTAAAAATTAAGCTTATTTTCTCTCAATTTTTTAGAATAGGTTGCATCTTTCTTAAGTATAAGAGTTGAATGTTTAGCTAAATTCCAAAAACAAAAACAAGATTTTAAAAACTACATTTTTTAGTTTTCAAAATTTGATTTGGTTTTTCAAAAACATGGGTAAAAAATAGATAACAAAGCAACAAATTGAAGGGTGGAAGAGTATTTGTAGGCTTAATTTTCAAAAAAACTAAAAAACAAAAAACTAAATGGCTACCAAACATGGCCTAAAATTAAACAAACTTCAAATTACAAGGACTAAAATGTTATTTTAACCCAAGAAAAACTATAATTTTAGAATATGAGATGTAAAAAGGATTTTTTTTTTTTTTTTTTTTGCAACAAACGAAAACAAAAATTGTCACAAAATTTAAGCAATAAAAGAAATTTCATCGTAAGTATGGCCTTTGTTGCAAGATTTAAACAATGAAAAACCAATTCGTCGTAGAAGTTGTAACGAATTAATATTTCATGATTGTTGTAATTTCATCGCTAAAAGCAACCCTTAAATGCATCCTATGATTTTCATACATACAAATATATATTTTAGAAGTCAAAATGGTAGACAACCAATAGGCAAAAATGTCCTTTGGCTCTTCATGTTGGATTCTATGAAATATTAGTCGGTGATTCTAGAAGCAATTCTAATAATTTAAAGTCACATTTAAAACTCACTTTAGTTAATGTTAAAATTATTTTTTATTATGTTAAAAGTTACTCTAAAATATGTTCTTACTCATTCGAAATCTATTTAATGTTTGGTTTTATTCTAAACATGATTTTTATTCTATCCAAGTTAATTTTGATCAATTGTTAAAAATATGTTTGGAAATAATTTTTGACAGTAATACAAAAATGATTTTAACTGTTTTAAAGCTATTCCAAACATGCCAAACCAACTGTTTGATGACACCAAAATACTTAAAACATTATAACTTTGATGTATATGATACTAAACTGCTACAATTTACCAACAAAAATTAAAACATACGGAAAGAAGTTAAAATAGTAGTTATGGATTTCAAACCTAAATAGATTGAGGGGTAATTTCAAAATTACATCCACATATAATTGATTAAGTACACAAATCATTACATTTTTTTTACTAACTTTAAAGTAGTAAGATTCTATCTTTATTTATAATTTTAAATTTTTAAATTGCTAAATATATCTTATCGGCATTTTGAGAATATGCCGGCAACATTTTCAAACCGTCAGACGCCATAATGTTGTGTCAGTATATATACCTTTTGCCAACACATGTTGCTAGCATCGACGTTGGTTGAACTTGACAACTGTCGTTGGTAGTTCCAATCTACACTAGCGCTTCTTTTTTATTTACCAACATAGGTTTTGCCAACGGAGCTACGTTGATGGATCCTGCCAATGGCGACCTAGCATCGACATACGATTTTAGCTGACCCATTTTTGGAGCTAGGCCAATGATTATTGGCATTGGCAAATTAAAAGGGCTAATTCTTGTAGTGGATGGAATTTTAATTATTAAATCTCATTTTTACATTATTTGAAGCCCCCTAGCTAATTTTACCATAAAAGTCCGAGTCTATCAACTCCATTTGAAATTGCTAAAGTAGGAGTTGATACAAATGCAATTATATCATGTCAGCGTGTGTAGTGACTGTTTGGTAGATTATTTAGTTGGAAAGAAACAAGTGCACCTTCAATAACTACTCTAATAGTGAAACCAACATTTGCTCATCGCCAGATTGCTGGTCATATCATTCGAAGCTCTTCAAAGATTAAAACTCATCCACCATCTCTCTTAATTTTAATGCTTTTATTTATAATTCATTTTCATGCTTCAAGCTTCTCTCTGGTCCTTATCTTTGATTGCTTTTGGCTTTGTTGCTTCTCTCTAAACTAATTCTTCATATTCAATAAAAGGGAGTGGGAGATGATGAAATTACTAAAAATGTGTCAACCTAGTCGAGATATTTTTGCTCACCTACCGATCATTTTCTTCATTTCTTGAATTATTTCACATAAATACTTCGTTAAGTATACATTTTTTTTTTCTTTTTCTAAAGAAAGAAAAGAGCATTTCTTCTACTTCACAATATCCAACCCTTGAAATTCACTCTAAACTAAAGATGATTTTCTAAATTTTATAATTCATAGGGGTTTGAAACTATCTTTAAAATACAAATGGACAAACAAAGGGTTGGAATTTATTGAAAATAAAAAACAAAAATTTGCATGTGACTAGTCAACGATTCCCACCACTCTCCATGTGAAACCCAAAGTAAAATGTCTGACCAGTCAACGCGAAAAAGTCAAAGACTCCCACCAATGGTTTGGTAAGAAATCTAACGCGGCGGAGCCCAAATTTCTCTACACCCACACCGGCGGCGGCTTTAATCACCACCGTCCATTTGTTTTACACGTCTCGCCTATCCAATGGCCTGTTTTCCATAATTGTTTGACACCTTATACTCTATAAATACCCAAACACTCTCTTCTTTCTTCCACCAAAAGCACAATATTACTCAAACAGCTTAAACACAAGGGCGATCTGAGAACACCAAATCATGGCCGTAGGATTTAATCGGACGGCGATTCTTCTCCTCCTCGTCGCCGCCGCTTTGTGGCGGTGCTCCTCCGCCGCCACTTATACCGTCGGTGACTCGTTGGGTTGGACTGTCCCGCCCAATCCTACTACTTACTCCGATTGGGCTTCCACTAAAACTTTTGTTGTCGGAGACATTCTTGGTAAGAACCAATGGTTTTATTATTATTATTATTATTATTTTTGTATAGTTTGTTTCATAATTTGGTTTTTAATATTTTAAAATTTATTATTCTGATTTTTATGATTTGATTAAATCTTCTGCAAATTTCTTTTTTATTCGCCCTGAACTTTAACGATTAGTCCTCAAAATTTTAATCGATAATAACTCAGTTCATATACTTTCAAATTTATAATAATTTAGATTTGGTATATTATAATTTGTAACTATTTAGTATTTATTATAAAAAATATTATTAAGTTTTAATGGAATTTCTTACCATGTTTACTAATAAACTTATTGGAATTCAATTTTTTACAAATAAATTACAGAAGTAGTTACATAATAAAAACTGACACTTAATATTGAAGAGATTTTTCATAAGGATAAATTGTTACAACTTTTATTTTTTAATAAATTGTTACAAAGACTAAATTGTTACTTATTAAAATTTAAAGACTAAATCGTTATAAATTTGAAGTTGAGAAACTAAATCGTTATAGTTAAAATTGAAAGATAAAATTGTCATTTCTATAAAATTTTAGAGTCCAAAAGCACTTTTTAGCCAAAAAAAAAAAATGAAATTAAACATTTGAATATGTTATATTTCTACGCTTTTAGGTAATAAAGTTACTAAAATCGAGACAATTAGTTGAAAAAAATGGGAAACGACATGTAGTTGAAGGTGGTTTGATTTTTTCTTTGCAGTTTTCAACTTTGCAAGCGGACGACATGACGTAACAAAAGTGACAAAAAGTGCTTCCGATTCTTGCAATGGCAGCAATCCCATCTCCGTGGAGAACAACAGTCCGGCGAGGATCACACTCACTTCCGCCGGCGACCACCACTTCATCTGCACCTTCCCCGGCCATTGCAGCAATGGCCAAAAGTTGTCCGTCACTGTGAGATCAACGACATCTTCTCCGGCACCGCAGCCTAGTTCTCCGTCACCCTCCGCTGTCCCCGTCCCCGTCCCTGCTCTCGCTCCTGAACCATCCTCTACAGGTCGATCGCCTTCTCCATCACCTAATTCTACTCCGTCGTCACCTGTCCCATCGCCTGCTCCCTCCCAAGAACCCATGACGTACGTCGTCGGAGACTCAGCCGGATGGAATGTCCCTACTAGTTCCACCTTCTACGACTCATGGGCTCGGGGCAAAACCTTCGTCGTCGGAGACATTCTCGGTATGGATTGCTGTGAGAAAAAAAATGTTTTAAAAGAAATTCATTTTTATTTAAACTTTTTTTTATAAAAAAAATTTAAAATACAACTCAAAATCTATTTAGGTGCTTGTTTCTTAAATGACTTAATTAAACACTTTAAAATTTATTCCAAATACGCCTATAGTCTTTCTATCTTAAATATTAGATAATAAATTAAATAAAAAAGAAACTCTTAAATCTTAAATTAATGAAATTATGAGTTTGACCCTTAACTAGTAATACAATATTTAGCTTAAGAATCTTAAACTTTAACTTTTTAATAAATTATATAAAATTTAAGATTTTAAAAATTGAACCTATAAAAATTCTCTTAACTTAAAATTTTTTTTGTTTTGTTATTTATTTCAATCAATAAATGTTTTCAAAAATTAAGTTCATTATGTTTTTGTATTTAGGATTTTATTAACAACCTTAATTTTCAAGTCAAATGGTTACCAAATCCTACTGTAATTAATTCAATTAGGCCTTAAGTTGGAGTTTTTATTTAATATTTCTTTTATTTAAAAACTCGAGAATCACGTTATATTTAAGTTTATATTTAAATAATGCATTAATCTTTTAAAATTATAAATAAAGTCCTAAACTTTTTAATTCTATTTTTAAAATTATAAATTTAGTCCAAAACTTTTTAATATTACGAATTTGTTGAAAGTTTAAAGCTCATCTTCTTCTCCGATGAACTTTTGCAGAGTTCAACTTCCCGATTCAAAGACACGACGTGGCGAAGGTCACAAAGGACAATTTCGCCAGCTGCAGCGGCGAATCGCCTATCTCTTTTTCCTCCAACCCGCCGGTCAGAATCACTCTCTCCGAACCCGGCGAACATTTCTTCATCTGCACAATCTCCGGCCACTGCAGCCTCGGACAGAAACTCGCCGTCAACGTCACCGCCGGCGCCACCACACCTCCGACCTCAATTGCTTCGCCTCCATCTGACACCATTCCTTCAACTCCGTCTCCGACCACCGCTCCTCCGCCTCCCAACGCTGCCACATCGCTCCGAGCCTCGGCCTTCTCCGCCACTCTTCTCGCCGTCGCCGTCGCTCTGTTGTATTAGCCGCCGTGGCGTTAATTAATTAATTAATTCGGGTCCGACATAATGAGTATATTTTTTTATATAAAAAAATAAATTTATAGAGCTTTTGTTTATTTTGTATTTGTTTTATATTGGCTGTTGTAAACAAATTTGATTTTTTTTTTTTTTTTAATTAGACAATGTGAATTCATCTTCTTAGATTTTGGGAGAAAAAAAATCGGAAAATTTGGTTGCACCCAATAATAAAATTGTCACGTGACAATTTATCTTATTTAAAACAATTAAAAAAATTAATTTTTTTTAAAAAACGATAGATTGCACCTAATTTGTTCTTATTTTTACCTTTACGTTAATTCATTTTATTAGTAATTCATTTTATTTGCTTTCACCTCTATTTATTGTTGAACTAAAAAAAATTGAATAGTCTTTTATTTTTTAAAAAAATTGAATGCATTAGGAAGTCCTACAATCGACTTCCACTTCAACCAACCAAACTGTATTTTATTCTTATACTATTCATAATATACCTTCGAACTTAAGTGTTAATTGATTAATACGTTATTTACTTCTTTAACGCTAATTATTCAAATCAACATAATATAGTTTGATTTGAAAGTAATTTGAGGTGAAAATTAATATAACCTAACAAAATCAAGGAAAATTATCTTAAATGATAAAACTGTTAAAAATATTTACAACTAATAATAAAAATATATAGTCTAATATTAAAATCTATATTTTGAATTTTCTTAGAACCAAAATAATTAAATTTAAAAGTTTAAATATTGATCTTGGATTAAAAAAAAAATCAAACTATTGAAGAATAATTCAACCTTCTACTTCTATAAGCTGTTACCATTTTTTCCACAAAAATATTTTCTCTTTGAAAAAAAAAAAAGTTCAAATTTCAATGTTTGAAACTGTAAACTCATACATTAATGACATCCATAAATGTTGCTAGAATGATTATTTATTTATTTATTATTATTATTATTTTGGAGAAGTGAGATTAAATTACATTTTATGATTTTGTCCTTCATCATTTATGTCATTTTGACAATGATGCTTTTGAATTTTTCCATTGATCTCAGTCTTACCAAATTCTTTTGTCATTATGTGATTAATTAAAATTGACATCATCATTACTTTGTGATGCAAGAAATGTATTATTTCTTTTAAAATTGAAGATTTAAATTTTAAAATAATGTTTCTAAACAAAAAAAATTCAAAAAATGCAAACAGCTAGGGATCCACGATGGCCACCTACCGAGAATATAATATCCTATGTGTTTCTTTGACACCAAAATATTGTAGGATTACGCGAGTTGTCTCGTGAGATTAGTCGAGATGCACGTAAATTAACCAGGACGATATAAAAAAAAAACCTTCAAAAAATAATTAATATAACTAAAAAAATAGAAAATCATTTTGGTTTTTTAATTTTTAAGTATGATCCACTTTAGTTCTTGAATTTTCGTGTTTTATTTTATTTTGGATCCTAAACTTTCATAAGCTACATGTTTATGTTTGAATTTTTGAAACATAATTATTTTGGTCCTTGTTATATTAATTTTTTTAATCTAATTTTCACTTGTCTAATGTTCATTTCTAATCTATGTGACTTGAAATCACAACCATATAAAATATTAGCACACATGCTCAAAGTTATGTCATTAATTGGTTGAAAACAAAACAATAACTACCAAAAACAAAAATTGTTATTTTTAAAAATTTCAATGATTAAAATTGACATCCTAAAACATTAATGTAAAAAACAAAACATATCTCAAAATTTAAAAGTGCTAAAATAGACCTTTTAGGCTTTTAAACCAAAATAAAACAAATATTAAATTTCACCACCAAAAAATATTTTCAATAAAAATGTTATCTATCTTAACATTCTTGTCAAATTTATCTTAAATTCACAATTTTTTATTTGACAACACCATATTCAAAAGTGGTTCTATCAATTATAAACATTTTTATATTTGTAACCACATATTTTTCGAATTTTCGGTAAATACTTTAAAGTCATTTTTTTTTTATAATTCGTGTTTTTTTTTTTTTTTTTTGGAAAAAAGAAGTTTTAAATTAATCCCTCTCTTTCTTTGAACTATTAAAATTGATGGAAAAACTAAATTTGATCATCTAAAATCACTCGCAATGAGCTTGCCCATGTAAAATTTCCATATAAAATCTTGACCCAAAAAAAAACATATTGAGCTTATATTTTCATTTTCTTGTTCTCAATTCAAATCCCAAAAGAAAATAAACAACAAACAATAAACAGATAATTCCAACATGAAGTCCCAAAAAATGAGTGGTTTTGAGCAACTTTCTATTATATGAAGATGCATGCATAGTTATCCACAGTTCTTGGTTTATTTCCTTTACTAAAAATACTTATGATTTTGTTTTCAGTTTTAACATCATATAAATGCATGCCATGCATAAATGGCAAAAAGTCTCAAGAGACAATTAGGAAGGAAAGCCAGGAAAAAATGGGCAGCACAATGAGTTTTGTTTGGTGTCTGATTGCTATAGCATTGGCAGCCATGCCTACAACTGCTACTGCTTCAACCACCCATACAGTTGGAGGCGATCAAGGCTGGAGAATCCCGAAGGACAACCCGTCATTTTATGCCAGATGGGCTGCCAATAGGACCTTCATTGTTGGTGACAAACTTGGTAATAAGCCTTTAAACCCTTCTCCAATGTTCGTCTTTGTCTTCCTCTCTTGTTGCAGCTTCCTAAGAAGTATTTGTTTACAACTCTTTAGAACTCGAGGACACAACTATACCACCAATAGAACATATCCTAATTATGTCAAAATTGCCCTTGAAACCCTTCGTTGGAATAGTAAATACATTTCTAACTCGATAATTCAACTACTATAAGGGGATGATTAGTTCAGTGGTACTAAAGTTCAAAACTTAACTCTTTTAAGGGGCATTTGGGGCAAGGAGTAGAGTCGTGAACTCCAATGAGTTATTAAGTCTTGAGAGAGTTGTCAACTCCTAGGCTCTAAGTGTAAAGAGTTAATAAGACATAGAATTGATGTTTTTCAATCATGGGGCCAAATTTCTTGGGCCAAACAAGAGGTGGAGAACTAAGATAATTACTTGTTTTTATACTACTTATGTTGAAATTTCAATCAAACTTCTAATGAAAGTAAAAGAGAAGTGAGACAGCAGAATGATACATTTCAACTGACAGGTGAAACTATTGAGATCAAACAGTACAGAACTAAAGATGACACTTTTCTAATCACCCTAATGAGCTCTCTTTTGTACAATTTGGTTCAAACTCAACTGGGTTTCCTTTTCACAACATTATGTTATGAAGCCTTCACAAGCACATACCTGAGCTATATATGTAAATAAGGTTTTTCTCTTTTGTTTACAGAATTCATATGGACGGGCACGCATAATGTGGCTGAGGTAACAAAGGATGAGTATGAAAACTGTACTGAGAAAGAAACACTTCATGAATTAAGCCCCGTGACAATCTCTCTTGATACTGCTGGCTCCAAATACTTTATCTGTCCCGTCGTTCCCCACTGCTCATTCAGGCAGAAGTTAAGTGTGATTGTCAAATCTGATAGCTCGACAACGCCACCAGTACCGGCACCAAGCTCTGCTCCCTCCCCTCTCCTGGAAAATGCTTTGTATGCAGCTATGTTCACCATAGCTAGCATGTTCTTCACTTGTCTGTAAGAAGACTTCAAGATCTCTTGGCACATCTTCCTTCTACATCAGTTGTAAGTAATGTAACTTGATTTGGAATATTGAATATATGCATTTTATGTGCTGAAACAATGTGTTAAGAAGTGGGAGTCCTGGCTTGCGTTATTTTCCAGCCTCTCTGAATTTTTCAGTTTCATTCACCATCATTGGAATAAACAATGAACTTTTGTTTATAAAGAAATTCACAGAAGATTTCATATCAGCAAGTTCCCACACATGCGCTGTTTCTCTGTTCCAATAACCTCCATAATGTTTACGTCTTTCTTTGGCTCTGGGTTGGGGGAAGCTAAAGAGAATAATCAAGGTAACAATCAATCAGTCAGTGGCAGGAAAAATAAATGTGCTTAAAAGGAAATTGACATAAGTTTTATATCAGCAAGCTCCCATAAACAAGAAGTTGCAATTATATATGCTTCCCTCATGGCTTTTTGTGTTGTGGGGGGGGGGGGGGGGGAGTTTTCCAATAAATTGCATTGAATCAAGTGATTTGGGAGATCAAGACTAACATGAAGACCTGATTAACCAAAACTAAACAGAAAGTTAAATATACGCACCAAAACTCTCATGTTAACTGATTGCCCTGATTTTACACTGAAATCAGGGATAAAGTAATAGTGGATTAATACAAACTAAAGATTCTGAGATATATTATGCAAATTCACATCCATTTCTCATCAAAGGCAATGTACATTTATAAGAAAAATAACATATGGATAATCTTTGATAGACATCTGTAAGAAAGACTACTTTCCCAGTTTACAGACCTTTCTTTCAGCCTTCTTTTAGGCCCTTTGAAGATTAGGTGGTTTTTTTCAGTTGAATTTGAACCAAAATGAGAGAATTTACCTAATTTAAACACGTTCTGATTAAACTCTTTTATAATAGGGAAAAACGTATCATCTACCAAACCTTTGAAGCAATATACCTCATTGGTCGAAATTCAAACCCTTGAGGATACCTGGCAGTAAACGCTTAAGATGTCTGGAGATATCCTTCACCATATTGGATTTAAATCCCTTGACATAAAACTCTGTCTCCCAAAGCTGGCCCTGGGCAGTGAAACTTCCTCAAAACTAGTGAAGTATGTCATGTGCATAATACTAGGGTGGACCCTTGACACCCTATTTTATACATACATACAACACAAACATATGTAGTATATACACACCCACATTTATATGTAAGTGTATGTATGTATATATATTTCTTATTACAATTTCACTTATTGATGCACTATTTAATACAAAATCTCATCATTCAAAAGATTACTTTTTTTTTTTTTTTGGCTATAATAACTTAAGTTCCAGCAGAATCTCACCCCACAAAAGATGCAACTTCAACTCCACAATAAGGAGAAATCATTAACAAACAGTCGGCAGCTCAGAGTGAGATGAGACATCCTCAATGAAAGAAGGCAATGATTTTTATATTCTCTTGATAGGTACAATCCTAGTCCCATGACACAGACAGTTACTCAAAGAATCTGAACTACATGAAGCAATCAAATTTAAGTACATGAATCAACAAATTTCAGAAATCGCATCCCAGTTTGCATTAGCTCTCAATATAAAGTACAAGAAGTTAAGCCATGTAACTGGGAAAAGAATAAATAGACTCAAGCAAGGTGACCCTAAGCTCTCTGCTCACAAATATACACATACATGTACATAAATCAGTGCGTGTCTGTGTGTGATATATTGAAATGAGTATGCATAGGATGATAGGAACCTGCAAAACCAATGAGACAAATAGTCTAACTTAAGAAGATAAGATACAAACAAGATATCTGATTCTGAAGAATTAAAATTAATGATATATATATATATATTTATTTTTATTATTATTATTATTATTATTATTTTTTTTTTTTGACAACTTGTGCGACTGATATGCTTTATGCACACTGCAACTTCCATGAGAATGCCACTAGACCCATGACATTTGGTACATAAGATATTTCATATCATAGATAAATGGTACTGAAGTTTGAACTCGTAATCACACTAATATCCAAATTTGTCCATATTTTAAATTTAGGCATTTTACTAGACTGATTTATGAATAGCTGTAGAAATTCCTATTTTTCTTCATATGGAACCATATGACTAAATAGAAAAGTCATTCAAGTGATAACTTCCCTACCCTGCTCCCCAAATTACAA
Source organism: Citrullus mucosospermus (assembly GCA_030954485.1). Taxonomy (NCBI): domain Eukaryota; kingdom Viridiplantae; phylum Streptophyta; class Magnoliopsida; order Cucurbitales; family Cucurbitaceae; genus Citrullus; species Citrullus mucosospermus. The sequence continues at coordinate 3,231,654 of CM062065.1, forward strand.
TGCATCGAAATGTCCAGTTTACTTGGGAAACAATGAAGAATATCACAAAATACCAAGAAATGATGAACACCTAAGAGTTCAATTAATTTTAACCACTGGCATAACGAATTTACATTGGGTCTCAGAGAAGACAAAAAAAAAAAAAAAAGACCATCTTATTTTGAATGACCATAAACAGCACGTTATCACACACTTCATGAAAAGTAATTCTCATGTAGGACAAAGTATGTTGTAACCTCAAAGATTGAATTCACTTCTATCGTTGTATTAGTTATGTGCCTCAATTAATGTAACCGTTCATAGCTATACTATTCAGATTTCTATTCTAACCGTGTTGGTTAATGGTTCACTCAACTCAATGTCACACCTCACATGTTTGGAGGGCGTGATCTAATTATACAGTTCTGTGTAGTTGAGACTCAAATATGATAAAATTTCAACTAAAGCTACAAAAGGAATAGTTCTCATTGGTGACAATACGACATAAATGGGAAACTTTTAGATTTCCGATCTTATATGCCACAACATGGAAAAACTGTCTACAAACCTGACCCTTTAGTTTGTATGTCAAACCAATTAGATGGAACCTCAGGTGGCAAACAAAATGGGTCATCCTCCTCATTGCTACTAAAGGGCTCTTTGCGTTTTTTTGTGGAAGATTCTGGAGTCTGACCACCACCATCTGAACTCCATATATTTGAACAGGAACCGAAGGGACCGAATGCAGTTCTGGTTGGGAAAAAACTGAATTCTTTATTCGCGTAAATTGTTTGATCATGGAATTTGTGCCTATCATGAGAACTGCTTGGGGCAATGTCTCCAGTTTCAAGAGGCCAAGTTTTCCTAGTGCTCAGACATGGCTGGGAAGGTACACCCAACCTTAAAGATAAATCACATTCTGGGTCTGGTAGTTTTTCTTCTCTGGCTGTGATAACGTCTGACGGGAATCTGCTCATAGCATTTCCAGTTCTGCACGAGCGAAGGCTGTGCTCAGCAGGCTCTGCACTTGATATGATTGGTCTACCCAAAAATATAGTCTGTTGGTTGGCATCTGCAGAAATCTGGGAGCCTAAGTTGGGTTCTTCAGTTTGACAACGGATTCCATAATACAATGGATAAACAGATCCCAAGTTAAGTGGGGTGTTGGTCTCAGTCATTGAATAGCTGTTATGAACAACTGGGGCATTCTCAATAAAAAAAGCAGGGTTACTAGAAATGGTAGGATTGTTATGTTGTTTTATTTGGCTACTGCGCTCTGAAGCAAAAAAGCTGGAGTTCGTAGTCTTGGCTCTTGCAAAGTTCAACTGGTTGCCATGGTGTAATGACGATATCGGTAGACGTCTTTCGTCAGTGGCCTTATTCAATGTAGTGGCATGAGTAGATGTGGGTTCTTGTCCTCTTGGAGTAAGATAAGTCCTCGGGTTGCTATGGCGTTGGCTTCTAGAAGCTCGTACCGGAACACAACCGAGGTTAAGTGCAGCTGAATGCCACAGAGAACAAGCAAAGAAAAACAAAACAGGAATAACTAACGACTTGAGTTCATACAAACAGATGGCAAAAAACAAACCAAAACCTAATACATTTCCAATAAAGAAAAACAAAGAGCACAGTTTCACCATTAGATCCAAGAACTAGAAATGCAACTACGTTTTTACCTTCAACACAGGGAGGCAAAAGCTCACCACTCTCACTGCTTTCATCTCTTCGAATTATAGTGTTAACAGCATCATTTAAACGGTCCCAAAGCGTTTCAAGATTCATGTACTCAACCTAAGCAACCAAACTAAGCAAATTACGGGGATGAAATCCAAAGCTTGAAACACGACAATATCCGAATTGTGAGCAAAACCCAGAAGAGTAAAGGGAAAAAAAATACCTCGGAATTTGCTTTAGAATACATGATTTCTTCAGCTTTAAAAACAACAATCGGTAACTTCTCCAGCCATTCCTTGTTCTTATTAGTAGCAGGGGTATGATTCTCATTGACAACCCTGATCAAACACATGGTGTGCAAAATTCACCAAAATGCACAAAACAAAACACACACACAAAATCAAAGTCGAAGAGAATTAACAAAATTAACAAAACCCAGAACCTGAAAATTTGCTGAATAATGGAACCTCTCATGGGTTGGTGTCTATCGCTATGCCAAGCTCTCCGCACGCACTCGTACGGTCTGGGGCCTGGCCGAGGCATCTTCGTTCCCCCGTAGCTAAACCAGTCAGAAACACACAATCCTTGTCGAATAGAAAAAAGAAAAAAAATCAACAAAAAGATTCGAAACTCTTAAAACTCCCAAAAAATCAGTGATAACGAAGATGGGTTTGGATGATTTGCATTTGCTCTCTCTTTTAAGCCTCCATTTTCATTCCCCAAATAGCAATGAGACAGTTGTTGCTGGGTTTTGGAGAAAAGAGAGAGAAAAGGTAGCTTTCTCCATTCCTTGTCTTCTTCAATAATTTAAGATAGTTTACCCCCGAAGTTTGATGTTCAATCTAGTTGTTTTTGTGTATAAAGAGTGTCAGCTATTGGGGAAAATAGAGTGGAGGGGGTGGGGAGGCCTTCAAAAAGTGCCTTGTAAAATCTCCCTGCCACAACATTCAGCAATTTTCACATCAATTACCTTGTGCTATGGGCCACACCACCCCCAAAAACAGCGACCTCCCATCAACTCATAAACACTTTGAATCTTTCTTCTAAATAAACCAAACCAAATTTCAAAATCTCAATCCATTTTCTAACTCCTCCATTAAGAAAAATCACCTTTTTCGCTTTTGGGTCTCTTCATTTTCACCCAATTCATAACCTTTGCTTCAAAATAAGTAATGGGTTTTGGTTTGGGATTTGGGTTTTGAAGAATAGAGAGGAATTTTTGTTGTGTGTGTGTTTGTGAGTGGTGGCAGTGGCTAATGACACTGCCCTGACATTGCATGTCATACCCACTCTCTCATGTCTCGTTTCCTGTCCCCACCTTGAAAAAGCAATCACAATGAATGACCCCCAAAACCCTCTTCTTCTTCCTTCTTTTTTTTTTTTAAGCAAATTGCAAAAATCACTTCAAAATTCTAAAATGAAGCGGTAGTTGCAATTATAAATACAAATTTTCATCATAAAAATTGAAACTTTAAACTTATATAAGTGTTGAAATTGAACAATAATTGTAGAAATTGAACCTATAAATAATAAAAAAAAAATTGAACCTTAAATCTCATACAAATGTTACCATCTATACCATTATGTAAATTTGAATGGTCAATTCGACCTAATTTTCACACTTATATAAGATTTAGAATTCAATTTTTTAAAATTGAAAGTTTGAGGTATATTGCAACTAATATCATACAAAAGTATTTTTTTGCAATTTGCTTTTTTTTTTTTCATTCTTCTTCTCCTTCCATTTTTTTTTTCCTTTTTTTCATGACAAGTCCATATCTACAGGGAGCTCAAACTGCCCAAGTGGCAAACTCATCCACCCTCTATCTCTCTCTCTCTTTATGTTGTCTGTCCCTTTTGCCCTTTTTCAACTTGAGGAGCCTTGAAAGTAAGCATGTTTGCTATTTGGTTTTGGATGGTTAAGAATGAGACGTCTTTGTTTTGGATATGCACAAGATTTCATTTCCAAATTGTTAAGGTTGAAATGTGTTTCTTCTGTTATAATACTGTCAACGATCAATTAAAATTGTATTCGTATTTATGTTATTTATGTTTTTTGTTCAATGATTTAGAAAAGTGTGTTATATAAAACTTTTAACTCTATTGACACCTTTAAATCTATAATTTGAAATTGCTACATTGTCTTTGAAATTTCGATAATTAACTTTTCAAAATTAACATTGGAATAGAAATCCTTTAGAATTTCGAATAAAAACCAAGACTTTGAATTATATTGCAATGACCTAAAACAATATGGTGATTTAAAGTATATGGGTATTTTTAAAACAAATGACAAAGTTCATGGACAGTTTTTATAATTTAACCAAAAGAAAATTACTAATACTATTAAAAAAGTCTCATTACATATATAGCAAAATGAGGATAAAATATTGCAAAAATAGAAAAACATAAAACTAATTACAAATATAGCAAAAGTTTCCTTCCATCCATAGAAAACGTCCAAAAAGCCATTGAAGGAAAAAAAAAAAAAACATTGGAGGCACAAAAATCCTTATTTCAGTGATAGATAGTGATAAACCTTCTATCGTTATCTCTGTCACTGGTTATTACTAATAGACTTTGATAGATCTTTATCATTATATATCACTGATAGACTCTGTAGACTTCTATCACTGTTTAGCCTTCTATCACTCTATATCACTAATAGATAGTGATAGAAGTTTATCGCTGATTATATTTTTGTTAGTGATTTTATTTATATCACTGGTAGGCACAGGACGAGATGTTTATTATTATATACTTCTTACTAATAGATTCTTATAAACTCATAGAATTATATGTACAATCTAAAAATCAAATGATACCACTCTATAAAGTTCTATCAAGACTTCATTTTTTTAAAAAAAAAAAATAGATAATATAAGTTTGGTTTGTTATTTAATGAAGCCTATTACTAATTCTATTTCTATCCTAATTACTAGTTGGGCAATTGTTTGGTATATGTTTGAGTGCTATTGTGTTGAACTAAAGTAAGAATTGTTCTTAGGTGTCAATATATGCCATTAATTGCTCACAATAGTAGATTGGGCGAGTGCTTAATTTTTGTTTTAGGGATGACATATGAGAAAGATGCTTAGACAACATGAATGACATTGATGCATTGAGTTGAACTCTAAAAATGTTGTGCTTTTACTAGGTCTTGCATGAACCCACTAAAGTGGTGAAGCTATTGGGCAAGTGATTAACGTTTGATTGGTGAGAAAACATGTTGTAATGTAATTACTCGTGGAAATACCTTGTTATATTTAATTTCTTCGTAAAAAATTTACCAAATTTGGTTATTAGTTTGATTCTATTTGTCCCTTTAGGGACATTCAATAGTTTTCTTTTATATAGTTTCTTTGTAAAAACGTTATCAATTTTATTGTTATGTATGAATGTTCTTATTTATGTTTGTACCGATTTTGTGTTGATATGATTAATCTGATGAAAATCATGTGTGTAATGACAATGTTCAAAGAAATAACAAACTGACATATATTTTATTGACAATATAAAAGTGTCATAAATATGAAATTCTGTGACAATATAAAAATGTGTCGTAATGATTTGTTGACATAAAATATTTGTCATGGTTCAAATATTCTTGATAAGAAGTGTCATGGTTCAGATACTCTTGACCAGAAAAAAATGTCACTATATATTCTCTTTTGACATTTTATAGTTGTCGTCGATACCCATAACGCAACAACAATAAGTCAATTGATGATAATGATAACTTGTCATAGTAAATTGGATAGTGACAATTTATAATTGTCATAATTTTTCATTGTTGACAATTATTTATTGTCATTAAAAGTCCAATTATGATACTTTTCAAAACTATCCTTAATACTCATACATTTGTAGTGGATACAACAACTCAAAATAATTATTACGAATTTTAATTGTGACAGTTTTTAAATGTCATAAAATTCTAGTTCTTTTTCTAGTGGCTTTAGTAAACAAATAAAAAAAAATATTTAGACAAATTTAAATATTTTGATTTTTAAATTTTATGTTATTTTTGTACCATGTTAACCTTGTTGTGTATCTCCTCCTTAATTGTTTTTTTTTTCCAATCCATTCTTTTAGATACAAAATTGGAAAATTAGGATTCCATTATTTTAGGAAGCAACTATCTTTCATGATTTTAATTTTTAGGCTTCCATGATCTTTTCCAAGATTTCCAATATCATTTTTTTAAAGTATATATGTGTGTGTTTATAGAAGCATGTCACTAGATTCTAATAGAATGATATGTGCAATCTCATAATTAAATGATATTAATCTTTCAAAGTTTATTAAGGTTTCATTTTTTAAAAAAAAAAATTTGTAGATCATGTTAAGTTTGGTTTGTGATTTATTGAAGTCCTCTATTTCTATGGTGGATTTTATTTATGTATTGAAGTCTAATATACTTATTTTATACTTTAATAAATAAGTAAAGAAATATTTAGACAAATAGACAATTTCACAACTATAACTTTAAAAGATATAATAATAATAAGAAAAATAAAGCGTAGAAGGCAAAGGGCTAATTTCACAACTATCATTTCAACTATCATGGGTTAACCTAGTGGTAGTAATATCATAAAAAAAAAAAAAAAAAAAAATACCAAAAGGTTAAGGTGTCATTTAATATCCTACGGGTTTTCTTAACACCCAAATGTTGTAGGGTTAAAAGAAAAAAAATTGTTTTTAAAATTTTAAATTAGATTGTATATTTTTTTTATTAAAAATATGTTTGTTTTTAATTTACATATAAATGGAAGATTTTTTTTTTCTTTTAATCATATGCATACCTACAATGTATGCAATCTCTATATTTGTTATTTATATAATACATAGAAATAAAATTAGCCTAGTTGATTTTCATTATTGTTTCTAATAAGTAAATAACGTTTAACTTTCAAGTCGATCAACCTTGAACCTATCGAATTATTTATAAAAATATTGATTATTTATTTGTATAATGTTTTGAGACATATTTATTAGGTAAACGTATGTGTATTTAAGTTGTCCAAAATTTTTTCAGACTTAAATAAATAATTTTTATTAAATAACTACAATTGTCGTGATATTGTATGAGATTGTTCTTAAATCTATTTAACAATTCAACATTAACAGTTTCAATTATAGAGTAGCTATTCTATTTCACAATACATCTAAAATTGTAAATGTGACTCTCTCCCATTGGAATCATCTCTCCAATTCTAGCATAATTCAAAAAACTATAATATTTCTAAAAAAAAAAACTTGTGAAGATTCTTGTAGACCATTCCTTAGTCAAAAGTTATTCCAAGAACATTTGAATGATAAACAAATTTAAAACCATATATATATATATATATATATATATAGCACTTTTGTTTTGAGAAGTTTAGGTCAAAAATATACTTTCAAGCCTCTTTCATTTCTCTAAAAATAATGCTTCTTTCTTAATTTTTTAATACAACAAATTGGAATATGAATATTTGAAATAGTCGACTTCAAAAAAAAGAGTATATGTCACTTATGACTGCTCACTTTTATTTTTATTTTATTTTTATTTATTTATTTATTATTATTATTATTATTTGAATTCAATTTTATTTGGTTGTTATGGTTATTCATTAAAGAATCTTTATTAAACTACAAATTATAAGAAATAAAAAATTTGAACCCTTAGACACTAGACTAGATGAGAAGCATGAACTAGAAAGAGCCCAAACAAAGAGTAGAATTCACTCGTAGAGGGTTGAAAGTTGTCTTTGTTGTTTCGTTTGTTATACTAGAAAAAAGAAAAAAAAAGATTAGAAGCTTGAATAAAATCTATCTATTAGAGCCTTTAAAGAAGTACATTAGTTATGAGTGTGAGTCTACTTTCAAACTGTGCAAATTCTGAAAACAACATTTTTTACGTTTTTATTGTATCCAGATTTTAAATTTTAAATTTTAAAATGTAGAATTATATTAAATAAAGATAAAAAAAAAAAACTTTTAAAATTACAATATGCCATATTACAAACTCAATTCATTTTTTTTTTAAAAAAATGTAATACGTATTATATAAGACATCACACACACACTTGATTAATTAATAATAGTTTATTGTCAATTAAATATTAGTGGGTAACTACAACTAGTTTTATGATTTATAAATTTATAGTATTAAACACATTTTAAATAATGATTTAAATTAGAATCTAATTTCAAACACATATTTAAAAACATGAAATACAACTATGTGTTTCATTGGATTCCTTGTTTTCATATTTATGTTTTCAAGTTATCTACTAAACAAGTCCTTTTAACATTTGCGATCTTGTCTTCGTGGCTTTGTTTTTTCTTTTTTTTTTTTTTTCCCTCTCACTCCCTTAAGAAAGAGAAGATATATCTTATCTTGGTATGCTTTTTCCCCTCCCCTGACCTACCAAAATAAATGAGTGTTTATTTAATTTTTACTTCTAAACTTTTCCAACACTTTATTTTAATCTTAAACTTTGACACAAAAAGTGATTTTAGTCCTTGTCAATTTCTTAAAAACTATTCATGGTAAATAGTTTGTAATTGTATAGACATAAGTACAAGGATATTCACTAGACAAGGGGGACATGGATGAGGATGACCCTGTCCTTATCCACTTTTAACTTTTATTTTAAATTAATTTTTAAATTATAATAATAATATATATATAAATAAATAAATAAATAAAACCTTAACTTACCCCCTCATTCCTTTAGGGGAAAAGCACCTTCATACATAAGTATTTGATATCACATATGATATAATACACCACATGTTAAGTTTTCTCTTTTTAGAGTTAGCTTTTCATAGACTAAACTTAAATTATTTTAAAATTTAAAGATACAAATAAAATAGACTACTTTTTTTTTTTTTTCTTTTGGGTTAAAAATATTTTTATTCTCTCGACAATTTAGTTTATAAACTTTGGTTTGTAACGATATGATCCATATATTTTTAATTTTGTTACAATTTAGTCCGTACACTTTATTATGTAACAATTTTAGTTTTTATACTTTAAAATTTGCAATTATTTAGTCTGTATCGTAGAAAATTTTGTTAAGATTTAATGAGATTTTTTACATAAATAAACCGATTAACAAATTAGATCTCAATATTTTTTATATAATACAAAATCTACATCATAAATTGGCATCTAATTTTGATTATTTTTTTTTAATTTAAGGACTAAATTGTTATAAATTTAAAAGTAGGGATGAGTATGATAGACCAAAAAACCAAGCCGATCGAACCGAAGATAGTAGGTCAGAGAAGAGGAGGAACTCAATCGATGTTAGTTTGGGAAAAAAACCAAACTGACATTTTTTAAAAATAAAATAAAGAAACCGACCAATCAACCAAAGGTCGGTTCCACTCCTCAATGGACGAGTTTGGTTTGAACATTTACTAAATCAACCATAGTCGGTTCAGCGACGATTTGGTTAGAAAACTGACTTCGACCGATCGCTACATACCCCTATTTGAAAATATAAGGATCAAATTGTTACACATTAAAGTTAAGCGATTAAATTGCTACAAAATTAAAATTATAGGAACTAAATCAATACAAACTTTAAACTAAATTGTTACTTTAGTAAATATTTGGGGAAATTTTTTTACTTTTTTGGGATGTGGAGTGAAGTGGACCACAAGATCTTGAATATGCAATAAAAATAGGTGACAGTGAAATGCAACTCCAACCAATCAAATTACACATAATTTTGGGGTTTTTAAAAAAATTACCTCTCACAATATGATAGAAAGATTTCACTATATATATATATATATATATAAATGGAGGAACAAAAACATTTAGTTCAAAGACATAATGTACAAAGTACCATCAACATCAATTATTTTCATTACAAAGAACAGAAGATTCTAATACCAAACTTTGTCCATTATTGTCACAAAATCAACCCCTCTTTTTATCCACTCAAAGTTTATACATTTGGAGACTCATTATTTTACCAAGTTAATTATCTTATATTATTGAAACAATTCTCTGCTTTTGAACTTTTTGCACTTATTTCGTTTTTAGTGCATCGAACACGTAAAAATGGATATTTGAATCTATGATCTCAGACAAATTAAAAGATTTTAGATAACGTTTTTAATATGATATACCACACGTAATGTGACTTAGAGTACATGTTTATAAAAATGTCAAATTTTCAATTAAATACAATGAAAAGAAACAATAATAAATACAGTAAAATTTAATAATAAGAATAGAAGCATCAAGATAAAATAAGATAAAAATGAAGGTACATAACAAAATAATGTAAACTTAACAATATTATATATCAGTTAAAAACATTATAGAGAGATTTTTAGTTTTCACATTTTTAGATAATATATATACTATTCTTTTGTAGTAACTTAATCTTTATACTTTCATTAATATAATCAATCCCTAAGGCCGAAAAAGCAAAAAGTTATCTAAGAATTCACTATATTCTTATAGTTGTCTTTGGTGCGTCAAATCAAGACGAAAATGAATAATGCACGAATATATAAATAAATACGATCCAAATATAACAATCCACCTAATTTAAAGTAATTAAAATTTCATTCATTTTTATGTTCTAACCTAGGCTCTTATCATATTTATCAAAATGTAATAAGAAATATAAGGATTAACATAGTGAATATGACTAATTTGAACATAATTCAACTAGTTAAGGAATATACCTTGTATCAAAGGATTAACTAGATGTTCAAATTCTCCACTCTCGTTTGTCGTCAAACTTCAATATATCACTAACATTTTAATATATATATATATATATATATTTTGTATATTTATATGTTTCTTTCATCCTAAACAACATGATTTTTTTAGCTGTTTTCAAATATAGGAAAATGAAATCAAAATATTTACAACTATAGTAAACTTTCACTATCTATCTCAATGGCGGATCCATAAATTTATGTGAGGGGACACAATTGAATATAAAGTTAGAAGTTTAGCCATGAACTTCTAGATTTGTGTTTATAATAGACCCTAAACATTAAAAATGTATATAACAGGTTCTCAAGTTTTCGATTTTTGTGTTTAATTGATTTCTAAAATATCAATTTTGCATCAATACTTTTCTTACATATAAATGTGAAAAGTTAAATGCTATATTGGACATCAAATTTAACTTTGCACTTAATAAGTATGACTAGACATTTTTTTAAAATTAATGTATCTATTAACAACAAAATTTAAAATTTAAGACTCAACTAGACACAACTGTTTTTGTCTTATAAAATGGTTAATTTTAAACATTTTCAATATTTAAAAAAAACATTTTTTATATTTCTTAGTTTTATTAGATATAGAATTGAAGTAATTTATAGAATTATTAGACATTTTTAAGTGACTAGAAGCAAAATTGAAAGTTTACGGCTTTATTAGTAGCAATTTTCAAAATTTAGGAACTAAACTTATAATTTAAATTTCATATAAATGTAAATTTAGATGCATTGGTATATGATATTTATATTAAGTAATACAAAATAAAAAAAAATTATTTTAAACATTTACTAAATTATTCACCCCTCTCTCTCTATATATATAAAAGCAAAGATCCATTCAATCAATTTTTAAAATAATTTAAAAAGACCCAAAACTATTTCTATATTTCTATATATATGTGAGAAACACTAAAATGAAATTAAGTTTTTTTTGACATCTTTCAAGTGTACTGGAATATATATTCCTTAAAATATTAAAATATAACTATATGTGATAAATAAATAATCAAACATAGCAAAAGTAACTAAAATATTTATAAATATAACAAAATTTTACTGTCTATCTGCGATAAACTATGTATTTTACTACTAATCGTAAATATTTTCAGTAATTTTGCTATTTAAGATAATTATTTATTTATATATATAGTAGAAATATGAAATAAGAGCTCAAAATTAAAAGTTATAAATTAAAATAATCAAAATTATATATACATATATATAAACAATGCCCCACCTAGGAGTTGAACCACGGGTTGAAGTTTAGATAGCAGATCTGCAACAGTTGAGCTAACCTCGTATATTATAAATATGATTAGAAAACAGATAATATATTAAAAATACATTACAATTTTTTATATTTAATTAAAACATAACATACATATATGTAAAACTTCACGATTTGAGGGGACATGTGCCCCCTCTAGCCCTTTAATAGATCTGACACTGGTCTATCTACGATAGACTACTATGTGTCATGATAGACACATATATTAGTCTATCACGGCCTATTGCGATTTATCATCGATATATTATGATATTTTGCTATTATTTGTAAATATCATCAATAATTTTGTATTTTTTTCTCACAATAAAATAATTGAGACAAATTTACAGTCAACTCTTGTTTTTCCTCACTAATTGCATCTGTAGAGTTTTTTTTTTTTTTTTTTTTTTTTTTTTTTTTTTTTTTTTTTTTGCTAAAGATAACTTGATTTCTCTTCCTTTCATTATTGTTTCTCATCTTTTAAACCAATTGGTGAATAGTAATGATAAGGATTTAGGGAGCTAGAAAAGCTATACCTAACTTTATTAATCATGATTAATAAATAAGTTTAATTATAACTTTTGGACCTTCAACTTTTTTTTTTTTTTTCCTTTTTTCATTTGAATGTTTTAACTAATATCCACTTTTTATGGTTATTGTCTTTTAAACTCATTTTTAGTATAATGGATGTGGAGATGAAAAATTAAGCCTCTGTTTAATATTTAAAATATGTTCAATATTTAAAATATATGCGTCATCTAAAATCTCTTAAAATTTTAGTTTAACTTTTAAATTTTTAACTAATTCTATGTTCTAAAAATCTTAAAGGGTTAAAATGGATGTAATAATCAATATCATAATACAATTATTAGTAATTAGTAACTAATTTAGTACTTGAATATAGATTAAACATGTAGTTTTAATTCTAGAAGTGCATGATAAATATTGCCAAAAGCAGTATTGCGGAAGAAATTTAGTGAAGTACTCCAAAAACAAAGTACGGAGAGGAGTTTGTAACTCTGTCCCCACTAGAAGCTACCTCGAGTAGCTAGGTGGGTAGTCAAATTAATCCTTGTACATTCATAGTCATCCCCAATACCCTCTCGCTCACGCACACGTATTTTTGTTAATTGATTGTGTATTTTAATACAAAAAAATGTCCAATCATTTACATATTAAGATACCTAGTCATATTGGAAATGTTTACTATTTCATTCTAATTACATCATAATTTGTTAGTATTTTTGCTATTTTTATTTAAATTTCATAAATCATAACTTGGTTGAATCATACTGTTCGGAGGTTGTTAATTTGCAAAATGACGTTTCTATGGACCTCACTGAAGTCTTATTTTTATTGATGAGGCTTTGGCTTTGGAGATGGGCAATGTCTCTTTTTTCCATGTGCAATGTTGTCACAATTTTTTACCGCATTGCATTCATTTGCGTCTAAGGCATTGGAAGAACAAGCTCTTGATCTTCTCTACATTTTATACCTTAAGTGGTTTGTTAATCTTGTGACTTAGAATGTCATTTTTTAGTTGGCGTTGTGTTAAAATATGAGCATAACTCAATGGTTAAGATATTACTCCTATTAATATCGAAAATTAATGGTACTACAAATACCAAACAATCTAGTTACAAATAGTTTTCTTACATAAATTATTTAAATATATATATATATATATATATATATTAAAATGGACTAATTGCACGTATGTCCCTTTCATATTTTAATTTAAAAAGGGAATAAACGAAGGGTCATTTTCATAGTAAACAAACAAAAAAAAAAAAAAAAAAAGAAGACCCAAAAAACAAAAAAACAAACCAACGACATGTCGCTTGCTTCCTTCCATTGAAAATGACTCAACTATTTCGAATCTTTAATCCAGGCCGTCCAATAATTGAAAATCATCGATGCATTCAATTCTTACATGTGTATAAACTTCTTCATATTTCAAATTAATAAACTTGATAATTAGAATTTATACATGGACAATTTTCAAAGAAAGCCTTAACTGAAAGTCTAAATTAACTAATTTATAATAATCTAGAAGTTTGATTGATAAACTATGAGACTTATAATTTTTACATAAATTCTTTCTTAAGAATTTATAAAATTGATACATTTACAAAAACTTAAAATTTAAATTAATATAATTATTAGTTCATGATTTAGATTGATATGACTTCTAACGTTAGATGTAAATTGATATTTCTAAAAAAAAAAAAAATTGTTACTATTTTTAAAGTAGGTTTACCTTCATATATTTGATGAACTCAGAAAAAAAAAAAGAAAATTATATATATATATATATATATATATTTTTTTTTTAATTTTAAAAAAGTCATTTTCTGGTACAGTCGAAATAAAACGTATTTTCTTTCTATTCCTCTATTGTTACACGTGAAGCCTCTTTCTTTCTCCTCCACAACCTCTCTAATATGAAGTCATGGACCATAGACTGAAAATGAAAAGGAAAAAGAAAAGAAATGTAATGTGATTTTTTAGAATAATAATGTTGAAAGAATCTCATAATTGTTAAAGTGAAAATAGTTCAATGTATTAGCGACAAAGAGTTATGTGATTTTGCTAAGGTTGTTGCTATATCTAATGGCATCTCTCTATTTTGAGCCAAAATCGACTTCAAAATCATTTGGAACCTCTTGGGTGGGAAGACCGGATATGCAAATGAGGTCCAAATCTTTGTTGATACAATCCAAAAGCCCCATCTCAGGTTCTATTCTTGACTTTTTGTGAGTGGTCTAACTTGACTACTCATGCCCGCTCGTATCAACATTTTGCTGTGTGGCTTGAAGACCACCCTCCATGGTGGATTATGCTATTTGCTCTAATTTTCTTTTGTCACTTTTTTTTTTGTTGGTCTCTTCGTACTTTTATAAAAAGTAAAAAAAATAAAAAATTGTAGTTCCAATCCTCCCTATTTTACTAAAAAGAAGAAAATGCTTGTAATTAACAAGAAAATGTTTACTTTTACATAAATTCTCTCTTTAAGAAAAATGGTTTGGGTAACCAAATGGCAATAAGAATAACTTTAAAAAAAGCATCAGAGAGTGAATTTACAAAATAAAATCAAAATGTTCCCGAAGTACAGGCACAATAAGATGTCAAGATCAACCCCAGCATTAATGTGACAGACAGACTGCATCATTCAGAGATTAAATGCCAAATGTAAACCAGCAAAGCAATTATACATCTACAAGCTTCCAACCAAAAACAGATTCAATAGACAACAGAAACAGAGCAAACAACTCTTTTTGACTGACAACTTTTGCTATGAGAGGCAATCAGACCATATTCAAATGTCGGAATACAATACCAAAACCAAATCCAAAGCAAGAATC
Organism: Citrullus mucosospermus; assembly: GCA_030954485.1. Classification (NCBI taxonomy): domain Eukaryota; kingdom Viridiplantae; phylum Streptophyta; class Magnoliopsida; order Cucurbitales; family Cucurbitaceae; genus Citrullus; species Citrullus mucosospermus. The sequence continues at coordinate 3,246,690 of CM062065.1, forward strand.
AAAACTCCTTGCTGCATTCTCTTTCTTAGTTCTATGTGAAGGTTAGAATTCAAACCTCTAACTTTTTGGTTGAGAATATATACTTAAACCAGTTGAACTATGCTCAAATTGACGTTCAAGTAAACCCTCTACAGTGAGTCTAATATGAAAAAATTGGTCCGTCTTGACTTCTGCTATGGCTTAGAATTGACCCACAAACGCCTGCTCACTGACATATATGGAATAGAATAAATATATCATTGATGTGTGGATGTTACTATGAGCCAAGAGATTTGGCTTTAATCAATATAAACGATGAATCTATATTTTTAATATGCTTTAAAGATGTCAACATCAACATCAATAGAATATCACGACATCTTCATAAAATGGGGAATGTGATATTTCCATGAACATCACTGGAAATATTAGGGGTTTTCTGCCCACTATTTTTTGAGACAATTCTTAAAGAGGGGGTTGGCTTTGAAATAATTCTATGTGATAAAATTGTCTTTTGGAAAGATGCTTTTGGGTAGACAACCATTTATTTCAAGGATGATTTATTTATAATCTAATATAGATTTGGATACAGTCTCTTGGGAAATCATCTCTTAAAAGAGACATTTATAAAAAAATCATGCTACTTTTTCTTGGAATTGAATATTGGATAAAGGTAGCCTAATCCCAAGAACTTTTGAAACTACCCTTATTTTTTCTTTTTCACATTATTTTCAAAAACTACATTAAATAATTACTTGAAGTCCATATTTCGCTAGATCCGTTCCCTCAGCTGAATCCTCAAAACTGAAAGATCCTCAGGGTTGCCAAAACATTAAGAAGTTGACAGTGATTTTTCCTTAATGAGGAAGATAACTTCGTTTTACCTTCTATCTGCCTGAATGAGCCGCCACTGAAGCTTGCTTGAACCTTTCTTCATCAAGGAGGTGATCAGTTAGTTCTTCCTCCCCTTGTGCACGATCGTGTTTTTACCCAGAACCTTAGAGAAAATCTACACAAAACTTACTGCTCTAGAATATACAAATGATTTTATGGTTTAAAACTAGAAACGGAATGGCAGCACCCAGTGGTATAATTGATTATAAATAGCTGGTCTAGTTCAGTCAAAGTTAGTAGTAACCTTTATGCTTTCAAGCACTCAATGTAAAAATCTCTTCCGACACCGAGCAGATCCAAGTTCCTCATATTCGGCCTTGGTGACACACATTGCTTCAAAACTAGGACTAGATGCTAGTAGTGATCCCCCTCTCCACGCCCCTAAAATGGGACTGCAACAAAAGCACAAATGTTTACAATTAAGTGTCAGGCCGCTATATTGAATGGATAAAAACTAAAAAGAACTATGATTTGGGGCATATAATTTACTCTTCTTGAGTTGTTATCTTCACTTGACACTCATCTGGGACAAGAGGACGGAGCTCCTTCTCTCTAAGATGATAAATTGAAATTGAATGTCAAATTGTCGATTTATTTGAATTAAGAACATAGAAATTGTCCGATCAAAGAAATGAGGGACTCACAATCTCTCAGCAAAATTGTGAAATAAAGTGCTTCCACCAGTCAAAACAATACTGCTTGAAAGTATAATAGTTAGTATCAGGTGAAAACGGAGTGAAAAATATATGCCTGTTTGTGAGTCCACCAACACAAAGCAAACAAAAAATACCTTTCGTAAAGCACGGGGTGCAGATGAGGATGGCAAGAATTAACAGCTCTAACAATGCACTCTGCTAGGCCGGCCTGGTTCATTCCTGTTTCAACTGGTTGAGTAAGTCCAAATGGGATGGAAATAAACATATCAAGGCATAGCTTTTCCAAGTCTTTGATTAGAGATAATTGAGATTTCAAAAGATTCAAAGTAAAACCTTGAGAAGCGCTGCTCCTTTGTCCAAATTACGATGGTAATTTTTTTTGAAAAATAAGAATGTTTTCATGTAACAACACATAAAATAGGTTAACCAAGATAAGAGTCCCTAGGAGAGGGGGAGAAAAGGGGAGACATTGGTTTCTCATCCAAGGTTATTAGAATTCATAATCGTTCATATTTTAAATCAAGAATATAAGAATATGGTACCTACCCAAATCTGCAGGATGGAATATCATTTCTGGAACAAGGAAGCGTTCATTTGTCAAATCAAATTCCTGGAAAAAGCATGAAGATTGAATTTAACAAACAAGGAAAGCTTGATATTGATTCACAAGAATGAGAATTTACATTTCTTGTTAGATCAATTCTCTTCCTATCTTCCGTCTTTTCTGATACATCTAGCTCAATCACATCCTTCTTGACTCCAAGTGATGGAGATGAGACTTCATCAGTCAAGGAGAGATACCTCTTAGCTTCATCTGGGTTTTTAACAAAACCCCTTGTATATGAAATGCCATCAGGGAGCACATAGGTGCATCGGAAGAGATTTTCCTTTCCCGGTTTCCTACACAAAAATCCATGACAGAGCATAGTTTCTGTTGAAGACTCAAGAATGATGCATGAACAAAGCCAGAAGTACTTAAACAACCAAACTACTAAACTACTATGCAAAACCACTCTATGGGTAGCAAAGTTAGAAGCCAAAAGGCCTTCAATCCTAAAGAACTTCACTATCCTTTGCCATATTTACCAGGAAACCCAACATTCTAAGATTAGAAAAAGACTAACAGCCTAAAACAATCTAACTATAAATCTAAACACATAGAAAATAAACTGTACAGAAACTTCAATGGGATAACCAAAATTTGCCAGATAACTAGCCTGAAAAAATTGGTATTCTAACATCAATTCACCACCATTTTCCCCAGAAACAATCAACACAAGAATAAGGAATTTCAACAACCCCAGCAAAATTCATCTAGGAAATCATCAGATAACTCCAAACTCATGCCTTAGAAGAAAATGGGTGCAAACCTCGCAATCTGGAGGTCGCGGGGGACATTGAGGGAGACAAAGCAGAGCTTCTCTTTGACATCATCCATGATGAAGGTCTCATCCATAACATTCAAAGCACGATATGACACCAACTCCTTCAAATAATTCGTCAATGCCTTCCCTCCCAGGTCGATCCTTTTGACAGCGTAGTTCAGAGTGAAGTTCTGGAACACTGGAGCAGCATGAGTGAAAGAAAACCCACAGTCAACAACAAGGCTACATTGTGCCCTAGATAGAAGGCTCGTCGGGCGGCGGCTGGCCTCGTAGAAGTGAACTAAAGATGGAGAATCCGAAACATAGAGAGAAGCAAAATTGAAATCCTCGAAAACGAGTTCGTCAGTGGCGCGTTGAATTGAAGGGAGAGTGAAGAGAGGTTCCGTCAAGAGGAGGGAGGAATTGGAGGGATTGACGTGAAGAAGAGAGGTGAAGAGGTGAGACCAAATGTCGCGCTGCAGGTCGGGGTTTATGAGATACCCTCGGTCAATTGGGCGGCGGACGGAGGCCGATGTGAGGTCGAGATCGGAGGGGGCTTCGGTGGCGGCGTCGGCGGTGGAAATGGAGATTGGAGAAGGGTGGAGCCATTTCTTGGCGGAGAGAGGGCGGTAGAGGCAGTTGGGGATAATGGCGGAGGGATCAAGGTCACCGCCAAGGCCGGCTTTGAGGAGACCACCGCCGTTGTCTAAAACGACGACGTTCGACATGACAATGCAGTTTGAGCTTTTTATGACGGCTGAGAGTCTGGGACAGGCAGCGCTAGCTAGCTCCTCTCCGGTGGATTGTTGATGGCGATGACGTGGTTTGTTAATTTTTAGGTAAAATACAATTTTCTCCCTGCAATTTGAATTTTATTCGATTTCTAGTCTTACATATCAACACTTTAATTTCTACATTTTTAATAAAATATTAAATATCGTCTCAAAATTAATTAATTATTTAGATGAGAATTCGAATTACAGAATTTGTAGTTGACAGTTGCTAATATAATTTTTTACACTAGTTATGCTTCTAGTATTTTATAATTTTATTAGAGTGATTATATAACTATAACGGATATAAATTACTTGAGGTATGGAAAGTTAGATTATCTTACTTTACTTCATTTATTTATTTGTGGTAAAAAGAAAGTTTTCCATGTTTTTCAAACAAATTATAGGTATATTTTTGTTTTTTTGGGTGTTATTTGTATGTTTGTTATATTTTATCTATATTTCTAAGACAATCAGAATATTAAAAAAAAGAAAATTGGAATTGTTGATTTATTGTAAATAAACCAAATTTTAGGTTGTACCCAAGTTGGAGGGGTAACCATGTAATTTAAGTATTACGCAATGTTTATAAATTCACCCAACTCCGGCCACCGTGTCTTGTGAATTCTCTCTCAGCTGTAGAACCGACTCCACGACGGAGCCGCCGCCATGTTTTTCCTGCAAGTTCATTCAGTGGACACCGATCACCCTCTCAACATCGGAATTTCGCCGGACGAATCCTCAACCACCAGCACCATTTCTCAACGAAACAGTACAGCTTCTCACGCCCACCCGAAATTTAGTGAACGAAGAGGTATCGTTCACTTATTCCGAAGCATTTCGAACTCATCGCTCCCGAACCCTAGCTCTCAATCCACGATCCTCTTTGTTGTTGCTGTTCCGAACTATCTTTCATACGACGATTTCGTCACCTTCTGTGGCTCTCGCATCAACCATGTCTCCGAGCTTCTCTTCATCAGGTGACCCTTGATATTGCTTGTATTTTCGTTCTTTGTTTCTTCTTTATGTTGTCTTGGTAGCCGATGTATCTACTGATTGATAAATCGAGCTGAGCGTTCTTGATTTACTTGGTATTATGATACAAACATACCTCGATTCTGGAGAAGGTTTTTATTTTATTTTAGATTATTTTTATGTTGAATTATGAATAGCGTGTCCGAATAAGGCCAATGGATAATGAGCCTCAAGAATTGAAATTTTTTATTTTCAATATTCTACGAAGCGTAATTGAGTCGTTGAGTGTGAATTTACGATAGCTGTTACGTTGGAATTCTCTTGGGAATTCTCTTGTTCTTCTTCTATGCATTGGATGAAACTGTTCACTGCGTTAAAGGCGATCATCGGAGTGATGCTATTTCTGAATTTAGTCTGCATATGGTAGAAGGGTGGTTGGTGGCAGTTTTGATTACTTTTCTTGTTTTTCACATTTTGTGCTCTCGGTTGATGTCCTCTGATGGAATTTTTAGGAATGATGGTGTGGAAGAACGATACAGTGTTTTGATTAAGCTTGAAAATCAAATGGATGCTGATAGGTTTTTTGGCACTTTGAATGGCAAGAAGTTTTCCCCCTCTGAGGTACGAGAACTGCAATTTCCGTCGTTTATTTGATTTGATGGAAACATGCTCATATAATATTGCCAAATATATTATTCATTTTTAGGCTGAGGTATGTCATATTCTGTTTCTGATGTCTGTCGAGTACACAGAATCAGCAGAGGTAGCTGGGTCGCCTCCCGACGGATGTACTGAATTGCCTACTTGCCCCGTTTGCCTGGGTGAGTCAAATGTTTCTGTTTCTCGTCTCCTGATGGATGTTTGATTTATTTTGCTTGAGTTCTGAACTCTGATAGTCTAATTCTTCTAACCTAATCTACATTTGATTGTTAGAGAGATTTGATCCTGATACTAGTGGGATAATTCACACACTATGTGACCATTCATTTCACTGCCTCTGCATTTCAAAATGGACTTCTTTATCTTGTCAGGCGAGTACATACTCTGTTCTCTTCTATTATCTTTTTGTATGAGTTTTTTTTTAACCCATGAACCCTCGCTTGACCAAGAGCCTTTATAATTGAGACTTTCTTTTCTCATTCTATGTTTTAAATAACTGCATAAATCCCTACAGAACATTGTTTTTTTCCGGATTGGGGCCTGTTTGTATTTATCCCTAGTTCTTGTTATTTGGATTAGAGCTTAATTTCATATAGTTAGTCATTGTGGCTTCTTTGCTTAGGCTATCTTTTTATATGCTCTTTTGTATTCTTTCATCTTTCCTAACGAAAGTGTTTTTTCTTATTTAAAAAAATCCTCAAAAACCTGAAAAATACTAGGGATTGTTGTGAGCACATCTTAATTCATGAATCCAAAAATACATCGTTATTGGAATGTCAATGAACTTATCTTTACATGACCTCTTCACATTCTCAAGATATGACAGAGAACAATAGCTTTATCTTACTGTATTTGCATCTTTTTTTTCATTTTTTCGGAACAATTAATACCGTGTAATACAAAAAATTACATTTGTATGAGTTATATCTGGTTTTGCTCTTCAAGGGAAGCCTTTCAGGATTGGTCAGTTTGCTTGAAAATTGAAAATGTTATATTGGACGATCACACCATCTTTCTATTTTTGGCAAGTCATCAGGTCTGTCGATTCTGTCAGCAACAGGATGAGAAACAAGCATGCTTCATTTGTGGAACAGCGGAGAATCTCTGGGTGTGCGTGATATGTGGCTTTCTAGGATGTGGAAGGTTGCTAATATTTCCTTCTCTTCTTATATATTCTAAGTTGACATATTCAAGAAGACTGCTATCAGCCTATCAGCAAAATACTTCCTGACATTAGTTACTGCCTTTTTGCATCATGTTGATCTTAGGTATAAGGAAGGGCATGCAATCAGGCATTGGAAGAATATGCATCACTGCTATTCTCTTGATTTAAGAACACAGCAAATTTGGGATTATGTTGGTGACACTTATGTTCATCGCTTGAACCAGTCAAAAGTTGATTGTAAGTTTGGAGAGATGAATTCGCACTGTATGTCACATGAAGGAGAGTGTGGAACTTGTGAATATGATGAAGACTCTGGAATCAATGAGGCCCTGTACAGCAGTAAAGTTGAAGCAGTATGGTTTTACGGCAAAATTCTTTGCCAAATATATATCATGAATTCTATTTTTTACTAGTCTGTAGGCATGTTTCTGTTTGTTGGCAATTATGCTCTGAGAATTGTATGGACTTAGGACCTTAAATTTAATCCATGTTTCTGTGATATTGCGAAGGTTTTGAGGTTGGATAATATTAATTATCCGCATTGGCATTTAGTATCTTAATCACATTATCCATACAAGAATTGCTTACTCCTAACTCATATTTCCAAACAGATTGTGGATGAGTATAATCGGCTTCTTGCAACTCAGCTGGAAACTCAGAGACAAGTAATGCAATCTTCTCCCCTACTTTAGATTGGGCTTCTCTAATTTATCTTGCACCTTATTGTATGCATGTTATTTTTTATGAGTTCTTGCTACTTTCAAAACTATCTTTGGCTCCCAATATTAGTTCATGCAAAAACATTTGTATAATATTTCAAATTTCTCTAGAATTGTTTTTCTGAAGTAGAAGTTTAATATTTGACAGCATTGATCTTTTAGTTCTTGGCATTTTATAATTGCCATGGACAGACTTAATTCTCGGTATATGATGAGACAAGTTAAAGTGTACCCCAAATGCTGAAATACGAATGGCATGTAATTGAGCCCGACTCCAGCAATGCACAAGTATCCAAGCCTTCAAATTCAGCTTACTCAAGCAAGTTAGCATTGGATCTTTCATGGATCAGCATTTTGGTTTAACATTCGCCGGATATGGCTGTTTCTAAATTGATCAATAACGTGTTTCAGAACCTTCCAAGTCACTGTCCTATAGCATGCCACTTTGAACCATGTGTATCGTGGTTTTTAGCATCTTTTGTATAAACTGTTGTCCTAGATCAACATTTTGCACTTCCACGTAATATCTTAATAAAGTTTTATTTAGTTGCTTGAAGTAAAAAGAAAATAAATGGTTTTTGTGTTTATTACTTAAGTTTGACCAACTTCCATCATTGTTTTTTCTTCTCAGCTCTACTTAAGCATTTGTATATACACAGATGCACATAGTGATCAATTGCTTTACTTTTGTTTCGACAGTATTATGAATCTCTGCTGGCAGAGGCCAAAAGCAAAAAGGAAGTATCCATTTCTGAAGCAGTAGAAGAGGCTTTGATATCCAAGACTCAGGACATTCAAGACAAACTTGAAAAATGTGTCAAGGAGAAAAACACTGTTTCCGACGTACGTACAGTTCAGATGATGACATTTTTTCATGGCCAATGACACTGATCTTTTTCCTCTTCATGTGTGTCATAGAATCATGTGTTTTTCTAAATACTTTCCCCGCTCTAGGTAAATCAGAAGCTCATCAAGAATCAAGAAATGTGGCTGGCTAAAGCAAAGCAAATTGAAGAAAGGTACATAATCTTACAGTCCTTGACTTGGAAGGATTTATCCGATACCTTGTCTGATGGGATGATATGAAGATGATATCACACATAATCATTTCTTGTGAACTTAGTATAAGAAATGACCCATACTTAGGTTGCACTTAGGTACCTAAGTTCCACGCTCCCCCTCTCTACACACACAATAAAACAATCTTTTAATATGTTTTTTTTAAAAAAATAAATCGCCATGTGGCAATTTTTAATTGGGTGCTGCAAGTTTTTTTCCTAAGAAATTAAGCTGGTGTATTCCAACCTCTTTTAGTCTACAATTTCCCTTTTTTTCTGCTGCAGCGACCTTTACTTTTCCACGACACATTTGTATTGTATTTATCACAAACTTCGGCCTCCAATAGTGAGCATTCACAAAAGGAGTAAAAAGTAAAATCCCCTAAATAGATGGCCGGAGCACATTTATTTAGTGGGAATGATGTTTAGCATGAGATGTGGAATTTCGTGGGAGAGTCTTGGTTCAACCTTCTGCTTATTGAATCATAGTTTACCAGCGTTGATACCCATTAGTAGGTATCACTCGTTAGTATGGAATGATTGTGATATTATTTGGCACGCTTTTGGTTTGTTCCCTGGTGTGTTCAAACAACATTAATGATACCCTAGCATCTCTTTTGGTCGGTCATCCTTTTGGTAGCTTTCTTTCGGACTCTTCGGGGCAAGTGCAATGATCATCTTCTTAGAGATTCTTTACTATCATTTGATTGCTTTATGAATTTGGTTCTGTCTACTGCTTTTTTTTTTTTTTTTTTCTTTTTTTTTGCAACTAAGCACCCTTTTGCTCATAAGTTTATCTTATTTGGTTTCCAATTAGAAATCTATGGTGTATGAATGAGTTTTTACTCTATTTCATCTATTTCATTTATCGTTGAAATGTTTCTCATCTTAAAAAGAAGTATGGTGTCAAGTTCTCACCTTAGTAGTTAGTTATTATTGGATTAACTATTTACACTTTGTATGGCAGAGAACTCGCTTCGTTGAAGTTGAGAAATGAGAAAATACATGATTTGGAAGAACAGGTACTGACATTTACACCGCGCGGAATGCTCGTACGAATTTCATGTCTCACTAATAGCACTTAGCTCTGTTTGATTATGATGTTACAGATTAGAGATCTTACTGTCTACATTGAAGCTCAAAAGACACTCAACAACATTACAGATTCAGATGACATTAAAGGAGGAACACTCTTGCCTGTACCTACAAAAGAATCATCACCCGGCAATGGCAGAAAGAAGAAGGGTAGCCGGAGGCGGAATTAGAGAGACAAAGACGTGGGTTCTTGTATTCACCCACACAGGTTCTGCTTGTAGACATCTTTGCTTAAACTAAGGGGAAAATGCTTTCTTTGATCCATGTTCCTTGTTCCTGCAAAAAAATATTTATGATTTGCTGTCTCATGTAAAGAATAGAAGGTATATATTGTATATGTCATGTTAATAGGAGTAGTAGTTCAATCATAGTTTGTCACGTGGCAAATTCTTTTTATTTTGTTTTATTTTTTAAATAACTTGCATATGCATAGAGATGAGTGCATTTCTATCTTGAGATGCTTCCAAATATTGCTCTTTTATCAAGGTGTGTGACCTTCATCTCATTTGTTGGTTGTTAATCGTGGTTATTGTTATGATTATTGTTCTTAAAAGGTAGCTCTTTTGTTTGACAATTTCTCAAAATTGAATGTTTAGAATCCCTATGCCTACATTTAAAGTGTGAAGTTTAAAGTTTCATGTATTTTATATTTAAGACAGGCTATCTATTTGATATCATCAAGATTAGTCTAATACAGGAAAGTGTCTTCTATACTAAGATCGATATTATATTTAATCTTGTAAAAGATGATACTTTAGAGATTAAAAAAATTATGGTTTTTAAAATAAATCCCACTTTTAACGTCATTCTGCAATTGCAACTATTTTTTTATTTTTTTTATTGGAAAAAGTGATTATATTATGAATAATATTAATTAAAAATAGTTGAAGCTTGTACTTTGCACAAACAACACTATAAAAACTTTGAAGGGATAACATTGTCGTAACATTACACCTTTTTCTTTTCTTTTCTTCTCTTTTTTGGAGTGATGTGTAACATTACACTTTTTGTACCATTAAGAGTAGCTAGATTTTTCTAAATTTGAAGTAGATGACAGTTTTAAATTGATAATGGATAAGCTCTTTCCAAACCAAGAGAATCACTATCTTGGCACTCTCGTAGGGGTGAGATTAAATTTTATTAAAAAATAATAATAGTAAAAAACAAAGACAAGAGTTGGTGATTAGTTTTGAGTTATTTAACCCCTTATTTGACCAATCGCCCTAGAAATTGTAAGAGGAGTATTCCTTTCTTTTTTTTTCGTTTTTCTTTTTTCCATGACAGATGAGAAAGAGATATAAGTGAGAATTCATTGAGAAAATGAGGGGAAAGGGTTGATGGAAAAGAGTTGGGTTTTCTTTTTGGATATTATTTTTTAAATTAGTACTAAGATTGTACTCCGACAACTTTCAACCCAACTCCTCTCTGAAAGTTGAAGTAGTTTTAGATCCCCAAATAGAGATGATGAAAAAGGATGTTAGAATATAGTTTTAAGGCAATTAGGCAAAACAACGAGAGGGAAGTAATTAGAAAATGAAGAGATGTTATAATGTTAATGTACAAAACGGATGGTCAAATTAGCCAGTGGAAATGGATGCTATAGAAAAACTGAAGCCTTGAGAAAAAATTAACATCAGATTGTTATCTACCCATATTTTTCTCACAAAAGACTAGAGAACAAAAAAAAAAACAAAATTAATGAAAAAATTAACTAAGGCGAAATTATGAATCTCACGACAGTCGATACAACAAAAATCGATTTCTTCGATCGTCAGCCAGCATCAACCTTCCTGTTTTGTGTCCGCCCTATGATGCCGTACTTGCTTGTCATCTCTGAGTCTTCGTGGACGAGAACCAACTGCACAACGCCACGGTTTGCTACAAACATACGACAAGCTTCTAGCATGCTTGATTCAAGTATCCTACATCTACATAACCTAACTCGGCAATTCGCCTTTCGCTCTAATCACAAACATCTCCTGTGGTCGACATCATCGTTGAGGTTGATCGGGAGCTGCAGCACCTGAAACAGTGCTTGGCCCGGCACCATTTTCAACTGGAGGAGAGGTCCCCCATTTACCTTCAGACTCTGATGGTTCGAGTACGTGGACACCGCCATCTGACAGTCCCAGTGCAAACTGGTTGGGTTCAGACGGATGAGCGGCAATAACAAGAGGATGTACCCTCAAGCTGTGCTCATAAATTAACACAATGGAATATTTTAGAAAGTGTGAAAAATGAACTACGCATTTATGTATACGTCTGAGTGAGTTGATCTTATAAAATGAATAAACACACCTTGGATTAGGAGGCAAGTAAGCGTTCGGATTTATTCGACATCTTAATCGAAGAGTCGAAGCAGTAAGAACACCGATGCTTCCATCTTCAAAGCTGACATAGATTGACTGACTATCACAAGAAAAAGTGGCATGTGTGATTGGACCACTGGCGTCTCGTGGGAACCACTGTTGAAGAAAATTAGTCGCAAAAAATGAAGATCTTTTAGAAACGACAATACAAATATTACAAACTACAAAGGGCAAAACACGAAAATTAAAAAAAAATAAAACAAAAATAAAAACAGAAAGGCATGCTCTTGATTCTTGAATATGGCATTGTTCTGCACACTATATACCTGCTTAAGGCATTCCAATTTCGGTGCTTCGTATATAGCTATCTGAGTTTCATGAATGGCCAACAAGTGTATCTGGTCTATGTGAAATTGAACGCGCGTATCTGCAAGAGGAGCAACTGTTCGATTGCTTGGGATCTGTAAGAATTTGTTAACCTGTTTCTCCCATCCGTCAGTGCTCCAGACGCACAGCTACAAGAAACAATAAGGATTGTAATACATCAACACAATAAAGGATAAAGAAGCAAAGAAGCCACGCAACTCAATAACACCAAATGCAAAATAGATAAAACCGACAAAAGTTTAAATCAAATAGCTAAGAACAGAGTTCAAACCTGAGAGTCAGCTCCCGAAGATACAAGAACATTTAGTTGATTCGAGAAGGCGAGCCCAGTTATTCTTTTCTGGTGACCTTTTAACTTAGTTTTCACCTGCATTATGAAAGCTAACGATTATCAAAGACCCAAACTTCAATTTGAATTAAGCTACACTTGCAAACTAAAAAATCAATCTAACGAAATTTGACCTCGTCAACTCGAACATTATAAATCTGAATAGAAGAGTCCTCCATGCCTATCGCAATAATATTGTTATCCTGGGGATGGAATGCCAAAAATGTCGCTGCTGGTGGTGGGGGCATGAATGTTGTCATTGTCTGCATTGAAAAACACATTTAAGAACAGAAATACATGAAAAATGCAATTCATAAAAATCATTGCATAATTGAATATCTACCCACAGCTCCTCTAAGGCAGCACATTTTTTTTAAAAAAATTTCCGACCATAGTAATGGCCACACAAAACCAGTAGCTCACACGAGATCATTACTACTGTTGGAATATCCAACAATCAGATAATTACAATATCTAGTACTTGACATATTGGGCATGCATTTATTACTTGAAATATTTAGCTTTTTCTCCCAAAATAAGATGTAAATAGATTTATTCGAACACAGTTTTGTGATTACATAAGCCAATCATGGTTAAACACCGGCAACTTCTAAAGTAAGTCTACATTCATAGTGTTCTCTATCTGAACTTATTCTGATTGTTATGAGATTGCTTGAGTCAAAGCCTCATCATTGTGTTCTCTATCTAAACACTTGCTGATTATTCAACTTGATATTTGTTTAAACTGGAATGTTTTTGCTAATTCTCCAGATCTTTAGTCTCTGTTTAGAATTTATGGTTCTAGCCTTGTTTTGGCAAGTTTGAAGTTTTTTATTTTTGTTTCCTCTCATGTACTTTGAGCACTAGACTAATTCATTATTTCAATTTTTCAAAAAAAAAAATAATAAAGTCTGCATTCAACAACCCAGTTCCAAACATATGTAAACCTCCAGTGAGAGAGACATTGGGAGGTTATGCATATGATACAAGAAACTACCTTAAACGTCATCATATTGAATAGGGATATTTTCCCCCCGGAGGCAGACATGACATAAGAGTCATTCTTTGAAAGTGCAAAGCATGGGACAGCATCTTCTGGATTTGTATCACTTATATCGTTGGTCATCAATATTCCACTCGGTGGTTGCCATAACTGTGGTGCTACGCTAGCTGTGGCCTGCACACAACATTATTACGTAAATAGAGGATTTCTAGGAATGAATCATAAAATTACAAGCATCTGACGTGATTGAATAACATGTACCTTTACTGTCACATTTCGATCATTTCTCTGCCATCTCCACAATTTATGTACAGCATTAGAAGCTAATGCCAATATTGCAAGGCCTGAATTTGTATAAATCAATCTAGAAACCTGAAATAGCTACCAATGTATCAAAACATAATTGTAAACCAAGATAAATGTGCTTCATAAAAGAAACTAATCCATTGAAAATTCTTCATAATACCGATCATTTAGTATGACAAATCATATTAAAAGAGATGATGATATTCAAGGAAAAAATGCGATCATAAAAATCTTAAATCACCGATAAACCCAAAAGCTTAAGCTGATTGGAGAAGATAAATTTAATATTATATCATCTACTTCACTTGTGAGCTTGTGATATGTAGAAGACCCAACAAGTGGAAATCAATATTAATTGGGGGAAAAACAACATTGCAGGGGTTTAAACATAGAACCTCCTAGATCACTTGCTCTGATATTATCTTAAATCACCGAGTGACCTAAAAACTTAAGTTGATGAGTGAAAGTAAATTTAATATTATATCATCTAACGAAAAAACCAAAACATGTTGTGCATTAGAATGCTTGATCTTGTAAAATACCATTATAAGAGAACTGGGGGAGATCAGCAGATAGTAGCATTTCATGACATCTTATGCAATGTGCATTTTAACAAAAGATGTGATATGACCCATATGATATATGAAACCTTCCAATAAAGCTTCTATACGAATCTAAAAGGAATAGACATAGTGTCAGGTTAGAATAACATATTCCTTTCCCTAATACCAAATTTCAAGCTATACAACAAAGAGAGTCTCCTCTTCCCACTTAGACTGAAATTTACTATAATTAGAAAACACACAAACACACAATTATTTAGCAATGACCAAAGAAATGAAACTTCTGAGCAAGACCCATACCCTTGAAGCTGTTAGGTTATCGGGAAGCCTCAAGGAACGACATTGAGATGGTTCGTTGATTTCTGTAAGTTTCCAGATCCTAGATTTATCCACTGATTCATCAGCAATTCTGGGTTTTACATCAGCCAAACTTCGACTATCATTGTTCTGAAATTGTCAGTAAAAGAAAGGGTAAGCACACTGCTTGAATGTGAAGCATGTACTAGTCCCGTATCCAATACAGAACCATAAGAAACATCATTGATAGACGAAACTTATGAACAAGAGTAATAAGAAATACCAACTATACGGAATCGGTTTAACTAGATCATCTGCCATAAAGGCAATGACACTTACAATTCCAACCATGGCTGCAACTGGGGCAGTCCGATCTCCAATGCTCATACCAACAGTCACAGCAGTAGGGCCAAATGAACCTATTGGTGGAGCCTAAAGGAAAATAATCGAATAAAATCACAGCTGGAGAAAAGATAAAGCAAAGAAAATAAAGTAAGCAAAGCATATGTAATATTTGAAATATTATACCTTCACAACAGCAGCAGAAGCAACTCTAGAAGCATCAAATGTACGATTTTCAACTGTTCGGAGCATCCTAATTCCCTCTGCATTGGCTAGAATCTTGATACCATTATCGTTGGTTGAAACAGCCAATAGTACTCCATCCTTGTTAAATCTTATACAAGGGGCTGCCTGCAGGTTATGGAAATTAAAATAATAAGCTTTGCAAGCATATTATTAGGATTAGTACGAAAATGATGCTCATATCATGACTAACCGGCAATCCACCATCTGCATCAATACTTGTTAAAAGATTTACACTATCCATATCCCAGAATTTAACAGAGAAATCATCACCAGCAGCCAAGAAACGATTTTTGGTGGTATCAAATTGGACAACACCCACTGATCGCTTGCCAAGACCTTGATATGTACGCTTTACAGCTCCTTCACTTTCATTCCACTCAACCAAATATGATTCTCCTTCCTTATTTGTCCCACAAGAAAACAACCTATAGGTTGGAAAGAAAAATTGATAGATATTTAAGAATAAGTAACAATGGGAAGGATAACATTGTATTATTTAAATTCCATAATAGTAAAATATTAACATAAACCTCGTTCCATCAGCACTATATGCCATTGTAGTAGATGAGTGGCCTGGTGCATCATAGTCAACTCTTGAGCCCATGTTATCATATAACCATGCCTTTATTTTTCCGTCAGCTGCTGTTGAAAAGATAAACTAGAAAGAAAAGAACTTGCGAATAAGAAACCACAATACTAAAGTCTAAAATATGCCTACCCTACCCTAATATACAACAAAAAGGCTGTTTCAGGTACAGACACATATAAAGTTCTAAACAGCTAATAAAGGTTATGCATACACGATACACCTAACTCAAGAAAAAGGAGGGGGGGGGGGGGGGGGGGGGGGGGGGGGGGGGGGGGGGAAGTAGCTACACACATGGTGGTGACTCTGTTGTTAGGGTGGAGACGGATAGAATGAACAGCTAACCCAAAGGTGGACTCAAACATTCAATGTTTTTTTCTTTTTTTCTACATAATGTAGTAAACTTTTAGTTTTTGGCTAAAAGAAATCATAACTTTAACCCATCACCCTACATTTGGTTATGTTTGAAGAGGTTTCCAGCACTTAGGAAACACTTGGTTCCTAAAACAACTTTCATTGAGAAATATGAAAGAATACAAGGGCATAAGAAAAACCAAGCCCACAAAACCCCATTAAAGAAAAGGGAACCAAGTAAAATGTTTCCAAAGGAGTAGAAACCCAAAGGAAGATAAAAAGTTTATGGCCCGTTTAGATTAATTTAAAAAATAAAAGTCTTTCAAAAATTCATTTTCATTTAAACATTTTTTATAAGAATTGTTTAAAATAAAGATACTAATGACTTTCAAAATCTATTTTGAGTGGTTGGCAAAGACTTGTATCTTCAAAATGACTTATTAAATTAAACACTTGAAAAGGTATTCCAAACAGCAAACACACCCTTAACCAAGACCAAATATCACTAGAGCTCTCTCAATGCAGATGGAACATATTGTTATTTCTCTTCCAAAAAACTCGTAAGAAAGCGCACACCCCAACATTCCAAAGAGAGTGGCCATCTCCCTACAAGGCAGATGGAGGCAGATGGAGGAGGAACTCCCTCATCAAGCCACTAACACTCCTTAGCGAAGCCAACATAAGACCCCCTTCTCTACATTCCTTAGACAGAAAATAAATACTACAAACAAAAACACCTTAGACAGAGTGATCCCTTCGATCCTAGTGATTATTGATGTCCTTTTGCAGGTCAGTTTCCATGAGACAGACAGGAGTCTCCTTCAAAGACTTTTGTGTGGGTAGGAAAGAAATCCACTTCTCTTCATTCCAAACCATTCTTGTTTTCTTAAGGTCAACTTCTTTGCTGGGAAAGTCAAGCAAGAGAAGATTAACATTGTCGATCCTACTCAAAAAACTTCCCCCAAGCAGCTGGACTGCAGTGGTGCATTTTGTATAAATGTGCCTCGGAGAGTTTGAATCATGTGCTATAGAGAGGCAACTTTGCTTCCCTTGATATTGAACTATTTCTAGAGATTTTTAGTGTTAACTCATAATAATTTGTGTTGCTTGATGATGAGAAGATATTGTTCCATCCTCCATTGTCAAAGATAGAGGTGTTGTTGACAACTACCTTTTTAGCTATTTTGTGGAACTTTTGGACGATGAGGATGTTTAGTGGAGGTTTGGTCGACCAAAAAGTCTTGTACTTATCCTTTATTTTGTATTCTAAATAGTTGGAGTCCTTAAATTTTTCTATGTCGGCATAGTTGATGTCTCTTCTTTTTTTTTTCTTTTTTTTTCTGTATTACCTGGCTATATGTCCTTACTTTTGCTTTATGAAAGTTTGGTTTTTCATTAAAATTTTTTGTTAAAAAAATAAAAATAATAAAAACCCTCAATAAATTTACTCACACTTCTAGTAACTTTTGTGGAATATTTTGAATTCCTTCTCTTAGATAAATCCAAGTTACTAGATCTGTGCATGGAATTTCGCTGCTTGAATCATATCTAGAATTAGTTTTAAAATTGAGAATTTTATTAAGGCCAGTTTTCCAACTATGATACCATTTTTCCAATTAGGAAAATGGACAATTGTGGCAAATCACATAATGCTCTATTTCACAAAAAAATGTCACAAAATGAACATAGTGAGATTCATACTACCTGAATGTTCTCCTTGTGATGTGGACATATAGAATACACAGGTGCATCATGACCCTCAAAAGTAAACTGTTTAACTCCAGTGACTGCATCCCACACCTGCAAAGTATGAAAGAATGGTTATTGGTAAGAAACATCCAACTTGTATGTGGACATCATCTAAAAGTCACTGAGAAACAAACCTTAATAACCCTATCTTCCCCACAGGTAACCAAGCATAGCTGCTTGTTTGGATATGAAAAGGCAAGATCATTGACACTGCCAACATGAGCCTCAATCTGTATTTAGAAATTAAAGAAGAAAAGAAAGCTGATCACCAAAATTATCCAAACAAAGTCAGGATTAAGCAGTTTAATTGTATACTGTGATTATATGGAAGTTAAAATTTATTGCGATTTCCCCCAACACAAACCTCTAAGTGGTTTCTTAATTCATCGCCAGCCTGATAGGAATATATGTGCACGATATGCTTTGAATATGCAACACCTGGATGTTGAAAAGTAATCCAAACTAGTCAATTACCAATTTGTTTAAAAAATACTCTAACGGAACACCAGCTGCTCAAGAGTCTACCATTAGCACAACGAACAAAAGGAAACAAAAAACAAAACAAAGATTGAACTCACCAAAAAGAGTTCCATCAGGGCTCCACATTACACGGTTGATTGATGCAGTATAATCACTGGCCAACGATGCCTAGAACAAACCAAAGAGTTCAGTGTCTCAAAAGTGTATCTTCAGCTATAAATCTAACAAGAAATGTTTCGTGGGAGCCCAATGCAACAGGAGACAAACCTGTAGAGGCACTGAACATGCTGAAAGATCCCAGACTTTAAAATTTCTAATAGCAATCCTTTCACGGCCACCAACCTCCCAAATCATGACATCACCCACGTTTGTTCCAACTGAATTCAAAATACGTGGAAACAAATGTGAGATAGGCACTCTTATCCAGCATCTACAACCCTAGTAAAGTTACAACATAATAACATAATAAAAAAAGAACTTTGACATTGCTTATAAAGCAAATTGGGACATACCAAGTAGTATAGTTTGTTGTTGTGGATGGAAATCCATACTCTTGACAACTGAACCTTGACTCAAGGTCGTAACTACATTCTTAGGCAAGTCATCAGAGGAATAGGAGCTCTGTCCATGACCTTGGTTGGTGTATCCAACAGGAAGAATATTTACCGGTAAATTATTAACCTACAATAAACAATGTGGCAGTTCAAAACCAATGAAATAAACCTAAATCCTAACTTTGAGTTCTTTAGAATAGTGGGTAAAGCACATACATAGATAAAAAAACTTAAAAAGCTCCCAAGATTCATCATCAATTCCAGAAATAACCAAAAGTATTGCTACAACCAATTTCTTGATGATAAAATATTTAAGAAAAAGAAAATTTAATATCAAATTTAGAAGTAGAAGGAAATTTTTTTAGGAGAAGAAACCCCCATGTTAATTGGAAGCGCACTTAACGAAAACAACATGGTGGTAATACACTACCTTTTCTCATATGCTAAGGAAGAACCATTTGCAAAGGTGATGAAGGATATTGGGAAGAAATGGCCAAGGATGATAATATCACAGATTCAAAGGTTTATGAGAAAGAAACCGCAATGGATTGAATGAAAAGATCAATGAGAAAATTAATAGGGAACTTACAGAAGATATTCACTGACTGGCATAAGGTGTCCTCGGCATCTCAAGAAATGACAATATTTATGTGTCATCAGTTCATTTCACTACGACAGTTTCTTGCTAGTATGTGCACACAAAGATCAGGAAAATCAGGCTAGCAAACATTGGGTATGACATGATTGGTTGTGGTTAATAATGTCTACCCAAAATTTGAAGGTTGAAGTGAATGTTCCCACAAGAAAATGAAAATCTCAATTTTTCGCTCCCGCACTGAATGGATAAGGAGAGAAGCATTTCCCTTTTTTTTTTTCTTTTATAAGAAATGTAGGTGTATATTCATCAAAAGAGCCAAAAGATCAGCCTAAGGGCAGGGGTAGAGGAAACCCCCTCCCACAAAACTAATAAAGAAGAGCCCTCTAATTGTTAATAATCATAAGGTCATAATTACAAAAGAAATTGGAATAATTTGTGCACCACCAAGAGGCTGTATGCTGAAAAAAAAAAAAACCAAAATAAATCAAAAGAAGCAAACCTATCTTCAAACATTCTACTATTCCTTTCTTTCCAAAGACATCACAAAAGCGCACAATTAGCACATCTCCAAACGTTTTTTCCTTTTCCACATAAACTTCCACCATCAAGACCATCCATCATCCAGTCATCAATCTACTTAGGGAGGCAGCTAGCCATCCTAAAAGTACTAAAAAGAATGCTCCACCCTTTAGAAGCAAACTCACAATGCAAAAACAAGTAATTCACAGTTTCCATCTCTCTAAGACAAAGATAGCAAATGGACGGGGAGAGGAACCAGGTTGGAAACTTCCTTTGAAGCTTCTCATTGAGTATTTAGGCTCCTATAAGCAAGGGACCAAAGAAAGATCTTCACTTTCTTGGGAATTTTTAGCTTCCACATGAGGTTGACCATAGGGAAGTTATTTTTCATGACCCCCTTAGTCAAATTTAGGAACGTGGACTTGGTAGAGAACCTGCCTGAGGAGTCGCTCTTCCAACATAAATTGTCCCTGTTATTGTTCACCACCCAAGAATTCAGCAACTGAGCAAGAGCAATGGAGCTACCAATTTCTCTATCAAAGAAGCTTCTTCTCAACCCTAAATCCCAAGCTTCGTTCAAATCATTCCAACAACCAGTGACAACTACTTCTTTTTAAGGGCAGATAACATAAATATCTTGGTACATAGTCGCACGAGGTTGAGGGGCACACCGATGATCTTCCCAAAAACTAATATTTCTTCCATCTCCCACAACAAACTCAACAAAATTAAAGAACTACTCCTTTTGCTTCATAATTCCAACCCATAACCAGAACTTCCTTTTGTCGCTAGGCACAATGGAACTCCAACCGCGATCATGAACCCCATAAATAGCACTAATGACACGCCTCCAGACGGCGCTTTCTTCATGGCAAAACCTTCACAACCATTTCATGAGGAGCACACTATTTTTCTGGTGAAGAGAGCCAAGGGAAGGTAGGGAAGGTGGAAATTTCATTTAGTATAAAAAGACCTTTAAGGAAACTAGAACTCATCAAAGCTGAAAGTAAAGTGAGAGAAAATATTCATGTCATCATCCCAACAGATATTTTACTATCACCAGAACTCATATGGTAAGGTAGTAGTTCCATCCATAAACAACAGGAACAAAGACAAAATGGAAGTCCCCATAGAGGCAGCAGA
Source organism: Citrullus mucosospermus (assembly GCA_030954485.1). Taxonomy (NCBI): domain Eukaryota; kingdom Viridiplantae; phylum Streptophyta; class Magnoliopsida; order Cucurbitales; family Cucurbitaceae; genus Citrullus; species Citrullus mucosospermus. Next base: position 3,267,792 of record CM062065.1, read on the forward strand.
AAGTTTTGATAAAGCCAAGATTTCAATTTACGGAAAAGCACCCAACATGATAACCTTTCAAAAGGAAACATATGTCTTATTTAACTTATCCATGCAAAAATCAAGATGCAAAGTGTGCTCCTATGGTGATGGGGGATAAGTAATTTAGACAATATCTTTGCAGCCAAGTGAATGGAAGAAATGCTCTTAATATAAGAGAAATCTGTTTTACTCTTACACTAGGAGGCCAACTTCGCTACAAATTATATTTCTTAATTTTTAACATTTATTGTTCTAGATGAGGTGAGACACTACAGGATCTTTTTTTCTTTTTTTTTATTTCCTTTTTTTTTTTTTTTACAGGAGATAAGTACTAAGACTTTCAATTAAAATGCAGAACGCAAAAGGCTATGCTCTGGAATGCATGAAAAACAGGAAAAGAGTTTTCAAGGGGATAAAAATAAAAAGAAAGAAAAACAAGAAGCTAGGCAGTACCTCTTCAGATAATCCAAATGGTCTTGCTCGCTTCAACACATGTTCAGAATCAGCTGTTTGATAGTCCATAGTTGGGTTATTGGTAGGAGGAGTTCTAGGTCGCTTTAAAATAGCTGCTAACAAATTTCCATCAGAAATCACAGGGTGAGATTAGATCACAGGGTGAGAACTGAAAGTAGATAGAAGTGGACAACAAGGAAACTTAACAAGCATTTCATGACTTGAAGATCAACTATCTCAATGAGAGGGGTTGAACAGTGTCAATTTAAATAATATTAAAAAATTAGATATTATTTTTTTGTTATACATTTTCTTCACCTTGTTTATTCTAAGTTATTTAATATGCAATTGCACAAGAACAAAAGACTACAAGTGCACATCTCATACATATGCAGCATAACTAAATGCAAGAATGTAAACGTGTATACCCTCTCCACCTAGGTGAAAAAGGAAGAAGATTCATATCCTACCAGCATTATTAGCTGCATTGAGACCAATAGGCCCGGCCGAAGCTGACGGATGAGGCACAGGGGATGGATTTGTCATCCATCCAGCTAAAGAAGTAGGAAGAGCAGCTGGTGTAGGCTGAAATGGCTACAAGCACACAAAATGGACCAGCATTCAAACTCCAGAGGCCAAGAAACAATCTAATAGCTTGAAAATTCATAAAACAAAACAATCTCCTCCTAAACTTACACCATGTGCACTCAAGGGAGGAAAGGCTGCAGCCTTCGGAACAGCCCCCATTAAGGGATTGGTCACAGGGGATGGAGCCCTGGCACCATTAGGTTGTCCACAACTATGGTCTACAAATAATGTCTTTATGTCAGGGTTTGGCCTTGGATTCTTACAGAGCTGGTGCTGCCAATTTAAACTGCATTCTCAATTTGGAAAAAAGAATGTAAAATTAAATTCCGGTTTTAAAACTTATTCCAATAACACAATCATAAAATAGTGAGACAACAAAAAGGCAGAATTAATAGAGACCTCTGATTAATTAAAGTCCGCAATCTGGAGTTTTTCAAGGTTGGAAATTGAAGCTTATCACGAAAAAGTGGATTAGCTTCAATCAATTTTTTCAATTCAGCAAGCATTATACCCCTAGCAGACTTAGTGTCTCCATACTTCGATAACTGCTCATTATCTCTGTGCAAAATAACACATTGCATGAGATCTCATAACATTGATAGAGAAAGACATAAAGTGAAGTTCAGGAACAAAAGGTCCACTATCCAAGCAGCAACATTTTTTTAAAATCAAGTAACCCCGTACCTGAAGTTATCCAAAGTCAATAATTGTGTAATTTCCTTGAAAAGCTCTTCATTAAATGCTGAAAACACTTTCAAATCCTTAACTAGAATATCCACAGCTTTCGCTCTATCCTGCCTACAATTTCATTCTATACTTAGTAAAGTTGAGGTGAAGAAAGCAAAGCGTTAAAATGAAAAAAACAAAGCAGCATAAATCAAATCCATAAATATTTCTTTTTTTACTTGTCCAATGCTTCAAGGTACTTCTGCTTCCGTATTTCAAAAAATATCTTCATGGAGTATCTATTATCATCAACCTTCGTAAAACCAGATAGATACTTCTCCACCTCTTCCCACTCGCCATTCGTAACCATATCCTCAAAATATCTCATGTTGAAGAAAAACCCTGACTCTTGCTCCAACCTCCACCAACACCCAAAAAAAAAAAAAAAAAATTAGCAACACCACCAAAATTAACAACAGACATGCGAAAACAAAACAACATGAAAAATCAGAGAAAAATTAAACATACTTATGAACTGTCTCCTTGAATTTCTCCTCGTCCAGAAACTGGAGTATGAGAAACACAAGCTCTCTGCTAAGCGAAGACATATTTATGTCTTCAATTTTCGAAACAAGAACCTGAACGATCTAACCAAGCAGATCAATACCATTAGCAACATCAAACGCACAAAACAAAACAAAAAAATCACAACAACAATTATTTCCGATTGAAATCCAAACGAACGTGTTGAAAATTACGAATTTACATAAAACAATTATTAAAAACAAAAAAAAAAAAAACAAAAATTAGACAATACCTCAGCGAGATTTGGCAAGTCAGATCGGAAGTCCTTGAAAGGATGAAGACGAATACGACGAAGACTAAGAAATTTTGAGAGTTTCAGTGCTTTTTCTCGCTCTACTTTCTCTCTCAAGCTCGTCTGGTTGAAGCTTTTATACAAAGAAAGAAGAGAGGATTAGGGATTTGGAAGAGAGAGAGAAATGTGAAGCGAAGAAACAGAGGTAATCGGACAAATTAAATACCGTGACCGAGAACGAGATGATAAATAATAGTGTAATAAGTGAAATAACTTATCAGTTGATAGGTTCGGTGATAAGAAAGTGATAAGTACTTCTACTTATATTTGTCTTAAATAGCCTCGGACTCGCTTGTATCTTCGGCTGCATTTGCGGGATTTTCGAAGACTAGTCGCTGTAATTTCGCCCACCTAATTTTTCTAACTTAACCCACTACCTAAAAAAATGACGAAAATACCCTTATCATTTCTCTTTTTTTCTAGACCAACCATCAATGTAATGAAACTTTTTTTTTTCCTTTTTTAATCACGTTTTTTAAGAGAGAGAATGAAATGACAAAATAAAATAATGTTTGACTCGCAATCTAAAATTTGTGTAAATCGGTGTTAGAATAACCAACAAACCAGATTTGTGTTACTACATGTTATTAAACTGACAATTAATTAAATTATTATAATTCATGAGCCTACTTGATTCAAATTTTGGATAATAATGAGCCGATATGGTATATGACCTCGATTATTAGTGTGTCTAATCTGCTATGATGATTAATTTAATAAATTGAGGTGGTGTCGAGTTAAGTGAAAGCAATATGAAAATTAAAAAATTTCATGCTCCTTCAACTCATCGTTTACCACATAAGTATAATTTAAGAATGACATGGATTCCCGAAATAAATAAATAACAAATTAATATATTATTTGATGATGTGTAAATTATGAACTAAAGTAGTAAGTACTATTATAATAGGAAAAGTTATAGTACTCTTGTAGTACCATATTCTCTCATTCACACTATAAATTTTTCTTCATTAATATTTATGGACCCGACAATAATGCTAGTAGTTCCACTATACATCAAAAAGTGCATTGACGCGACGTACAATAAGTGGGATGGGTATGAAAAATTTTCATAGACAAATTACTTTTATCGTATTTTAATTTTTTTTTTAAGTGTATATACAATACACATATATACCAACTAATTTTCTTTTATTTTTCAAAAAGAAAAATCCAAAAAAGGTGAATTTTATTACACTCGTTCAAAAAATTACTTATTTTATACAAATACCATTTCATTTATCACTAAGAACAACAAATTATTAATAAAGTAAAGAAACATTAGATATTTTAATCCTTGGTTATATTCAATTCAAATATTTTATAATAGAAACCTCATATCCAATAGTACTGATAAGGGAAAATGGTTGTAATGGTTGGCACATAGACTTTGTGTTTTGGTAGGAAAAATCATTTTTGACACTTGAATCTTTATTGGGAAAAATAATTAGTTTTTTTTTTAATAAAAATTAGTGTTAGGTAAATGACAGTGAAATTTCCTTCTACTTTGTCGAGAAGATTCTATAAATAAATAAATAAATAAAAAGTTATATTTCATTTTTTATCCTTTTAATTCATTAGAGATAGCTCAACAAAATAATATCAAATAATATTTTTCAAAACCATTTTATTTATTCTTACTTTTATTTTTTTTTAATAATTGTAATATGATAAGTGGGTCCATTTAAATACATTTATAAATGTCTCGCTAACAATATTTTGTAAATTATAAATAATAAAAAAGATTTATTACAATTGCAACAATTTTGATTATATAATAGTAAATATGGCTTAAATGGATCTTAGATAAGCTGCAACATTTTTTTTATTTTTTTTAGGTGGTTGAGTTAATTCTTATGTTAGCACCAACAATCAATAATTATATTAAATTAAAATGGGATTTTAACACATAAATATTCATGGTGAATTGGGTGTGTAAATATTTGGTAAGTAATGTGTATAATTTTTAAAAAGTAAATTTAAACTTGATCTTGTTGTATTTATTATAATATATAGAGATATTTGATAATATTTTTCTGGCTTATGTATAAAAATTTTAACTTGATATAATAATAATAATGACATATTAGAGTCAAAATCAGCATAGTTTATCATCATTATTAAATAAAAATAAATAATAATGATAGTTTTATATTTTATTTGGTGTGTTATATTATTACTTCTTTTAAATGGAAATAATATTTGTATTTTAGAATTGAAATGAGGTGGGAATCTTTACCTTACTAAGGATGAATCAATTAGATATTTTAGAATTAAAATATGCTAAAACATCTTTTCTGAAAAATACAAATATAAAATTATTGAACAGTAATTTATCCGTGTAGACTTTTTATATATATATATATATTTGTCACGTAGTAAATTTTGATTAAACAACTAAAATAAGTGACTAAATACGTAAAGTTGAATCAATAAAATATTTAAAATGGCCGTATAAACAAAGTCTTAAAATTTAAAATAAATATAAAAAATAATTATAGAAATAATCGTAAAATATTTCTTATAAGAATTTAAATATAAAACATTAATTATTGATGACCAATTTATGTGGGGGATAAACAATGGCAAGTTTTTTTTTTTTTTTTTTTTTTTTGGTTTTTGTTTCTGTTTTTTAATTGAAACTACTAGTAATAATATAATAATATTATTTTGTCTTTAGGCTAAATCTTTCATTTTAGTTGTCGTGATTTTCACTTTGTTTCAATTTGATATTAGTAACTTTAAAGGCTTCAATAATTGGGTTAAATTTCATAAATGTTTTATGTTTTACCCAATATTAAGACTCTTTTCACCAAAAAAAAAAATAATAAAATAAATAAATAAATAAATAAAATATTCAATCTCTCACATCTACATCATCTTCATACTAAAAAAAGTTAACAAATTTTTATTACGTAACGTTTCTTACATAAGGCAACTATCTTTTAATTTCTGTCACATCTAGGTAAAACTTGATTAAATGGCAAGTTTTATTTGTGTTTATTTAGTCCTCCAACTTTAAATGGTATTTAATAGGTCCTTAAATTGAAAAGTCATTGAGTTTTAAATAGTGTCTGATAAGACAATAACCTTTAGTTTTTATGTCCAATAGGTCTTCGATTTGTAATTTTGTATCTAACATCAAATATGTCAATGACCTATTCAAAATGTTACTAAATTCATTAACAAATTATACAAAATTAAAAGTTTAGAGTCTCGTTAGACATGACTCTTAAATTAATTACTTCATCAAATTTTTTAGTACGTTAAAGATCTTTTAGACACAAAAGTGAATAATTTATTAAACATTTTTTAAATCAGAAACCCTAATAGACACAAAATTGAAAGTTCAAAGACATATTTGACACTTTTAAGTTAGATCAAAATACATTTTTAAGTTCAAAGACATGTTGAATTTTAGTTACTTTCAATAAATTTAAAATTTAGTATTTCAAAGTTAATTTTTAAGAAAAATATAACTTACACCCCTAAATTTTGAGTTGTATCAATTTAAATCATAAACTATTAATTGCAGCAATTTAAACAATAAACTTTCGAAAGTGTATCAATTTACATCTTCCCATAACATTCACTTTGGATAAACATCGTGAGACTTATAATTTTATCAGTTAAACTTTTAAACTTTTACAAGTGACTCAATTTAGATGGTCAATTAAGATTTTTTTTTTTTTTTTTGAAAATTGTCCATGCATCAATTCTAATCATCCATTTTATTAGTTCGACATTTGAAGAAGTTTACAAATGTGTAGAAATTGAATGCATAAACGATTTTAAAATGTAATTTTATAAAATGGTCTAAATTTGTAACACTCCAAGTTTAAGAGGAGAACGTGAATGAACCAAGATCACATCTAAATGAGGGAAATCTCGAGGATATATGAAAATAAGATTAAGAAAAGTTTCAAAGAATTGAAAATTATACCTACACTATATAGGTGCATCTCCCTTTTAATATTCTTTATTCAAATAATCATGTGAAAAGAGGAGAGAAATCATTTGAAAAAGTTTTAAATTTTGCATTTTTATTCGTTTTGATCAAAACAACTACTCCACTTTAAAGACAGATCATTTTTTATTTGATTGGGACACGCATGATATAAATAAATTGTTTATTATTTATTTATTTTCTTTAAATCAATTATTTTGATACAATTTCAAAAAAAAAAAAATTGGGTCAAATAATTTAAAATGGTTGCTACAAACAAAAGAATAAATCAAACTAAAAAACGTGAGCCATGTATTTATTTATTATTTTTATTCCATTTTTCCATCTTTTCCTCTATTTTACCAAATTGTCAAATATGACCAATTTATTGTATAGATTTTTTTTTTTTTTTTTTTACAACTTATTGTATAGAGTTATGGACATTTTCCTGATTGAAATATATATATAAGTTTTTTGCTGCATATTAAGTTTATTTGATATAAATTTAAACTAGGATAATATTCATACTAAGTTTATAATTACTTCCTTTTCTTAAAAATAAAACAAATAAAAAAAATAAAAAAAAGACTTTCTTATCATGAATACATGAACAAATTACAAATATAATATAGTTTAAAATGACTTTAAATATCAAATGGTTCTATTGTGTAGTGGTTAGCACTTTGGACTTTGAATTTAGTAACCTCGGTTCGGCTCCCGGTAAGACCTTTTAATTTTTGTTTACATTAAGATTATAAGAATGAATGAGATGGGTCATGAGAATATGAAAGTGTGTGGTTAAGAAAGACTAAAAAGAATTAAAACTCACTATCTATACCAACCACAAGTGAGACAAATAGAAGATTGTATGAATGAATGAGATGGGTCATGAGAATATAAAAGTATATGTGAAGGAAATTGTGGAATCTAAGAGCTCATTTGATAACTTTATGCTTTACAATTTTTTGTTGCCTCTAGTATTTAGGAAGGTAAAAGCGCCCGAAAATATATAGAAAAATGGTTCTACGACTAACATGTGATTTTGCTTCTCCAAGTTTTACCTTTGGAAACCTAAAAGCAACACTTATAAGCTCAAGGTTGATGCCTTTTTTAGGATTGTTGGATTATAGAGTCCTTCAAAATTACATTTCACTAGCGAAAACCATGTTATTTTGTTGATCAAAAGACTCATAAATTCACATAAGGCAGTGGAGCTTATAGAGGCATATTACATTATAGTCGAGGTGTGAAACTCGAAAACTTAACTTAAAACTTGTATGCTAAGAAGAGAAGAAATTAGTAGACTTTGGAGGTAAAAGTTTAGCATAAGCACGTGGAGTTAGAAAAATTTTGAAGCAGAATTTCTAAACTTGTGGAGTTTGGAGATTTTTTACTGTCTAAAAGGGGGCTAGGTGTTGGTTGACAAGGTGGTAGGAAAAGTGTTTGTACAAATTTAAGTTTTGAAAAGAGAATAAGTTATAAAAGTGTTTGGAGAAAACCACGATAGGTAATATTTCTAAGTGTTGGACTACATGGAGGCAAGTGTGTTATAAAGTGTCATAACTATGCTTGGAAAAAGATGTCATGAATGCCTAAGACTTGGAAATGGAAGGAAATTTACTAAGTGTTGAAATGAGAGAATTGGAAGCATAGTTGAGGATTAGCTCAATTAGCTTAAAACCAAGATTTAAACACATGCCTCGGAGGAAAAAATGAGAGCTTGAACGCATGGTAGGGCTTGATGGACGCATGGTTGATGTATCAGGGAAAAATTTGACTAAGTATTGAGGTGCTCATGGTTGTTGAAAGGAACATCTAAGTCATAGAAGGAAGATGGATGCATGGTCCATGTTCCGGGGGGAAATTTCACTAAGTATAGGTGAGATGGACACATAGCCTTTGTCTAGAAGAATTTTAGCTAAGTGTTAGTAGAGTTTTAAGAGTTGAAAAGCAATACTTAGAACCAAAGAAGATGATGGATGCCTGGGAGGAAAGCCTTGAGAATTTGGCTAAGTATGGAATGTTTTGTCTAGGCTAAAGGAAGGACAATTGAATCAAAGTCAAGGAAGAGTGTGTAGGACACATAGAAAGCTACATGGGTTAAAAAATTGACTAAGTACAAGAGACCCAGAACTTGAGTTGGACGCATAGTTTATAGATGATGATGAGTGAGCAAATTGTTCAAAGTTTAGACAAAATACAAGGTTGGAACACATGGTGTGTAGGCCAAAGAATAGAAGGTTGGACGCATACCCCTTAAAAGAAAAGGAAATTTTGCTAAGTAACAAGGTGTTGGACGCATACCTAGTGTGTTTGGAGGAAAAATGGCTAAGTGTAGAATAGTTTTTGTTGAGTAAAAGGAAACAAATGAAGCATATCTCAATAAAGCACAAGTTGGACGCATTGAAGAGGGGATGTTAGACACATAGGCCTTATTCTGAGCTAGGTTGGACGCATAGCAAAGGTGGGAGAGAGTAGAGGTGACACTTTTGAACACCTCAAAATGAGGAGGTATCTTTATGGATGCATAGGACAACATGTTGAAAGCTACATATTTGGCTAAGTGTCAAGATAGGAAGCAAGGTTGGATGACAAGTGTCATCCAACTCTTATAACTAGGGTTGAGTTTGAGATGTTGAAGCATACCAAAATTTGAGAAAAGTTTTCTCTCTTTAAAGTTTGAGAGAAAAAGGAAAGGATTCTCGAAGGATTGGAAGAGGAACAAGGTGTCTACGGTCACTTGGGAGGCGTCTAAAACCCCAGTCATTCATCCAACAGCCCAGTCTTGCGTCCAACAGAGCAGTCCTGCGTCCATCAGTGTGGTCTCTGCGTCCAGGAAGGTTTTCTAGGGCTCCATAAAGTGCTGTTAGTTACTATTTTCTTGGATCCAGAAGCCTAGTTGAGTGCTTGGGAGTTAAAAGCAAGCTAGGTTCCGAGAAAAGAAGGGTCCAGAGTAGAGGAAGGAAGCTTTAAAGATCAAAACTCTGCGTACTGTGAGTGGTTATTTGTTATTACTTTATTAAGTAATATTATGATTTCCATTATAAGTTGATACATATGTTATGAGTATGAGTATGTTAATACTTGGTAGAGAAAGCTAAGTCCACACAGGATGGTCAGAGGATCCGAGGATCTAGTTTTTGATTCTGTGTTGGAGGATAAAACCTCACAAGATGGTCAGGGCGTTACCAGAAACCTAGTTCATAATCTTGTGGGATGGTTAAAGGACCGACGGGTCTAGCTTCTGATTCCTTAGAGGTAAATCTATGTGCACATAGGGAACAGATTGAGATGTTGAGCTAGAGGGAGCCAACAGAGTAAGTACGGTGCCAAGATAAGCTTTGTAGTGAGGTTTGAGTAGATAACCTCGGTTGTATTTGATTTTATCATTATCATTGCTTCTATATTATGATATTATGAAAGGGTCATGTGTACCTTAGTTATATGTTTAACCATTCACTGGGCTTTGTAGGCTCATTTTTTTCTTTTATGTTTTTCTTTTCGGGTAGCAGAGGAGTTCTCGTTGTCGTGCGAAATCGAGGTCTGCCATAGGATAACTTATTGTACCTAGTGTACCTAGGGTTGAAACTCAGAGTTGTGGTAAATCTGTAATACTGTATAGACTCTAAGTTGTTGTGTAAATAAAAGTATCATTAAGATTATATATGTTTAAGTATGTAAAGGTGAATGGGAGAGACAGTAGATGTTACAAAAAGGTAAGGTATGTTGTCTTCACGTCTCTTCTTAAGTTTAAAAGGATAACTCAAAAGAGGGTATGACACGATGAATAAGTAGGAATCCTATCATTTATGGCTTGAAACAAATTCATTATTTCTTTGAAACTTTCAAAAGAGTACTCATTTCAATAATAAAATCTAAGTCTATGTCGATGACATTCAAATTTGAATCGCTAAAGAGGGTCGATATTTAAATAAGCATGGGTCAAATCAGTGGTTGGAATCTTAATTTCAATTTTGCCACCTCTTACCAACCAACCAAAATATACTATCAATGAATAAATTTAAAGGAAAAATAGAAGAAGGAAGAGGAGCGTGAGAGGCACGTGCTGAAAGATAAGGTTTGGAGTAGAATAGAAGAGTTGTCATGCAAAACGTGGACTTTTGGTTGAAATACAAGGCACAATTAAAAAATTATTTAAAAAATATAAACCATCATATTTTCGACACGTGGCAGTCACTTGGTTTTTCTTCAGCTTTCTCTCTCCCTCATCCCAACGGCGCCGTATTGAACACCGCTCACTAACTATCTATCACTTCGTCAGCCTACCTAGTTTGACATTTTTATTTATTACTTTTTTTTTTTTTTTATTTCCTCTTCAAACGTGTTTAAATTTTTTTAAAAAATTAATCCTATTTTTTATATTAATTACTCTATTGTTAAATTACAAATTTAGTACTTAAATTTTGATTTAAATTCATATTGAAATTTGATTTAAGTTTGATTTAGTATTTAAAGTTTGATTTAAGTTACAACGAATCTATAATTTTAGTTCTTCTTTAACATAAAATTCAAATTTATATATATAGTAGATCAATAAAATTTTACCACTTCAAATTAGTGGCTGATTATACACCATGGTTGTTTCCAATTATAGTAAAATGAGTCAACATATTTATAAATATATCAAAATATCATCGTCTATCACTGATAGACTACTATCATTTATCTATTAGTAATAGAATTGTCTCACTAATAGACAATGTCATTTTGGTATATTTGAAAATATTTTTAACAGTTTTATCATTTAAAATAATTACTCAAAATCAAATAGTGACCTTACAGTACCTCAAATATCACCATTAACTTGTTTATTTTACTAGATATTTGATATGGTTTCGGATAATATCAAATTTGTATCTATTAATAATGTAGTAGAATAATTACAAGGATCAATTTTTTTTAAAATGTTTAACTATAAAAAAAATATTTTATAAATTTTAGATATCAAAATGAAATAAATGTATTTAAAAGAGTTAAAAAAAGAGAGTTAAACCCAATTAAAAAACATGCAATTTTTTTATATGATAGTCGATAAATATTCAGATATTGTTTTGGTCTCTCAACTTTTAACTTTAAAAAAAAAGAAAAAACTAAACTAAATATACATATTTATTCATTTATATGAGAAATGAGATGTTGTAGATGTGAATGAAGGTTTGAATTTCCTTTGTAATATGTTGGGTGTTAGGTTTCAAAGTCTTCTATTAAATTATATTTAAAATTAATTATTAAAATAATGTTTATAAACCAAAATAAAATAATTGTGAGAACGAGAGAATTAAAATAATATATCTAAAAGAAATTAAAATGTGTATAAAAATAAAACATAAACATAGCGACCAATCTAATAAAGAAAATATCCATAATCTTTCTTTCAGGCTTCTTATTTGATTCTCTTTGTTTTTTTTTTCTCTCTTCTTTTTCCATCTTTTACATATCACAATCATGTATCCTTTTTCAAACACATCATGATTTATAAAGTTTCATATATAAGAAAATTAAAATGTTAGGAATCATTTTTTCAATCCAAGTTCTATTATGGAATCAGATTCTTATTAAAAAGCTATATATCTAACATAACTTTAAAAAATTAAATAAGTGTAAAAGTTTAGCTAATATCGATACCATTGTCAATGATGCATGAAATAATGGAATAATAGATATATCGACAATTTTTTACACTAGATGGGAAGAAATTAAAAGAAAAAAAATTAAGATGAACTTACTGATTTGAAAACAATTAACGAAGAAGTTAATAAGGGAAAAGATCAATTTTGACTTTGATATTGTCTAATCATTTTAATTTGAACTCTAAACTTCTTAATTTCATCAACTGTAACCCTAAACCTATATGAGTGTTGTAATTTTAATACACGGGCTCTATTTTCATAAAAAACTTATTAGAGAATTAAAAGTATAAAAGTTATATGGCCAACATTAGCAAAATTAAAAGGTGAGATTTTGGAGTCCACATTGATATGACAGGATGAATTTGATAAAAATAAATAAATAAATAAATAATTCCGAAATTTTAATATAAAAAAAGTCGCACGTGCAAGAGGGAATTGATATAAGTAGTTAAAAATATAATGGTTGTTTTGATAAGTTTGAGGTGTTTCTTGATATTGGTGTACTTAGTGTGTTCTAAATTTTTTTGAGATTCTTCAATCGAAATGAATGTAAATTAAATTAAATATATTATCTAAGTGTCTTTTGCATGCCTTTGATTAATGTATTAGCTACCTACTTTTCTTTGGTTTTGTTTAAAGCTAAAAATTTACTACTTCAATAAAATTATTAAAATTATTTTTAATACTCCCTCTTGTTACTTTAACTTAGGATTTAAAGTCAAAATTTCGAATATTGGATCCATTACGTTTGAGTTCGATCGCTATCACCAAATGGGTAATAATCGAGTTGACCTTACTAGCAAGAAATTTACAACCTTTAGAGGGTACACAATGTTTTTGAGTGCTTAGTTGAACTACTAAACACTTTTTTTTTAACAATAATCGCTATCACTAACGTCACTCATATTGCACATGTACTCCCAAGGGAATCTCACCCAATGAACTCTATAAATAATCTCATTCTTACACCTTTAGGGGGTACATGATATTTTTTAGTGCTTAGCTGAACTACTAAACACTTCTTTTACTAACTTAGACATCAAAGTTTATTCGGCTCAGCACCACACTTGTGTAAATTCTCTTACAGGTCGTCTAGATGTAGCCACAAGCCAAATGGATCTCTATTTGCAAACAAGATCTATGCACAACTAAATAGAATTAATCACTAAACCTTGAATCAAATGCTAGATCATCAAATGGTTAAGGAGATGAGTCAACTCGACATTTTGACCCATACCAATCCCACACTCATTTCTCCAAATTCCTTGTCACTTATTCGTAATAAATAAAAAATAAAAAAATGATAATTTTTAAATAGGACTAAGCGAGATGATAGCTATTGTAAACGTCTTTAGTTCCTTCCTCTATTTCATGCCTTAAATTTTACTACCGACTAACACAATCCTTTGATGATGTTATTTTGACTTTGCTCTCACTAAACTTATTGCATTCTTGTTATGTAAAGAAGACCAAAGAGTTGTCTAATAAAGTATTAATATATTTTTTTTATTTTATTAAAATATGATTAAAAAATCCATCCATTTTAGTATGATTTTTAAGAATAAAACTAGATTAAAAGTATTATTTCATTTCAAGTAATAACTAATGTATGATTTTCTTTGATAAATCCATTCCAATTTCCAACTAAAAAAATCATAAGAACCCTAAAAAAACAAACTGGTCTTAAAATTAAAATATAACAATTAATTTCCTTTCAAAAAAAATTAAAAAAAAAAAAAAAGAAATGATATAATTAAATTACTTAGTCAAACCCAGATGAGGTAGGTGAAGTGACACGTAACACAGCAAAAACAAGCGAGTACCAAAATTCCCTACTCGCGTGAGTACACTTACAAATATTCACTATTTCAATTACTTTTTTTGGGCCCATTAAACAAGCGTGTAAGAAACGTATGCTAAAATAAGGCAACACCCTTTTTTCACAATCTCATTATACCGCATATCATATCGTCTCGTATCGTCAATATATCGCGAGAAAACAACTACTATATGTCTATTCCGCATGACGATCGACATTTTAAACGGTTCTAATCAGACTATTTCGTATTTATCTAGAATGATGGGAGTGTTTCATTTTCTACATGTGCGTCTACTTTAGCAATTGTGGCCTTCATTCCACAGCCAATCAGAAGAAAGAGATTGCTATTCAGATTGTTTTCGTCTTTTCTTTTTTTTCTAAACAAATATTTATTACACATTGACCACTCTATACTTTGCCTAAATTTCAATTATGCCACTCTACTTTAGTAAGTTTTGTTTCAATTATTTAATATTTAAATTGTTAAAATAAATAAATAAAAACAACTAGAAGAGTTTGGAATTTAGAATGACAGACAAATATTGATGTGGATGTTAATGTGAACAAATTGAAAAATTGGTGTGAAATAATTGAAACTCAATTTTTGTTATACAACAAAAAAAAAAGAAAAAAAAGAAAATTAAGATTGTCCTTATCAGTTGAAGCGACGTAAAATAAATTGTTGGTGGGTTGTTTTAAAAAATAGAAAAATAGTTGAAAATAATTATAAATATAACAAAGTTTCATTTTATATCTATGATAGACTACAATAGACCCAGATATACATCTATCACTTTATCAAAGATACATGATAAATGCTTATTTTGGTCTATCGTAGTCTATCACATATAGAAATTATATTTTTGTTATATTCGTAAATAGTTTGATATATCTTTTTTATCTATGATAATTTTCATTATTTATAATTGTAACATCATTTACATGATCAATTTTTGTACTTTAGATGTAACATCAATGTACATGAATGATGTTGAAAATGACAAAAGACGAAAATTTTAATTTATGATAAAATGTTTAAGTATGTTTAATAATAAAAAATTAAATCACGTATGGAATTAAAAAAAAACAAACAAACAACTATGCTAATTGATGAATGACCGTGTTATAGATATTGCTTTCAGTTTCTTTATTTTGTTATCCTATCTTTACAAATATTTTCATTATCTAAACCAAGTTTTGACAATTATACATAAAAAAGAGTAATTTTTTTTAATTTGGACATAATTAAAAAAATCAAATAGTATAAAAAATATCCACACCGATTGTTAATGAAAATTATAGTATATTAAATGTTAATGTAAAGCCAAAGTTAGTATCCTAGAGCTTTGGCAAAATTTATTGCTAACAAATTAGGTAGGAATTTCAATAACTAAGATTTCGTTATGTAACTATTTCATTTTCTAATTTTGCTCAAATGAATTATCTCATAAATTAGATTGAAAAAAAAAAATCTACTTTGACTTATTTTGAGTGGCTTGAAAAATCATGAAAGGGGCTGGAATTTCTATAAATTAAATATAAAAGAAAATAAGGAAATTTTATTATTTATTACAACTATATTGGTTTAGTTTGAGTTTTTTTTTTTTTTCTAATTTATTTATGTTCCTATGTCTGTATAAAGTATTGAGAAATCTCAAAAGTAATACAAAAAAAAAAAGAAAAAAAAAAAGAAAAAAACGAGAGAAACTGATTTGCTACTTAACTATCTATCACAATTACAATTTTTATTTATTTTAATGAGAGGGGGAAAATAAGGTCAGTTGATTGAAGTTTCAAGTCAATGTTAGTTTTTGGTACACTCAAAATTTAATGAAGATAGTGATTGAAGTATTTTGTCAATTCAATCAAGAAATTTACCAAAAAGTACTTTGTGAAGAAGATATTTCATGGTTAGGGGAAGTGAATTTCAACTTTTTCTTAAAATAAAATTTACAATACATATATGTGCTAAAATGTTTAATTAGTTGATTACATTGTACTTTCGTTTGACATTATCATCATAAACGTTAAAGACATGTTTGTCAAACACATTTCTATAAATGATATGTTTATATCCACTTTTAAACATAAATTCTTATGACTTTGCTTTTAGTCTCACCTCAAACATATCATATGTTTTAAGGACTGTTTTCAAATATAACAAAATATCACTATTTATTTGTGATAGATACTTATATATGTCTATCAATGATAAATAGAGTCATTTTGCTATATTTGAAAACATTTTCAATAGTTTTATTATTTAAAACTATTATGCTACATTTAATACATACATTAACATAATAATATATAGTAAAATTTGATATCCAAATCATAGTGAGTGAATAGACCATTAATTTATAAGAAAATTATTATAAATAAAAAAAAATTAAACTATTTACTCAGAAATATAGAAAATTTTCTAATCCTTTAATTTATTTAGAATAAGATTTTCAAAAACCTAAACTAAATATAAAGTTGACTAAATAGAAATAAATGGGGAGGGGATACAATTTGAAAGAATACTTGGAATTCTAAAAGAGGTTGATATAGAAAATTATAAAAAATTAAAGGATTAAAACTGCATTTAAAAATTAAAAAAAAAAAAAAAAACCCACCAAGATTTAAAAGAACTTCATGAGATTTTTATAAACATAGAATGTCTTCATCCCTTTTTCCAAGTTAAGCTTGAATTAGAAGCAATTAATAGAAAGCTCACTTTTTTTTTTTTTTTTTTAATTACATTATTAATCATCATCATTTTAATGAGTATGGTCTTTCTTTTTTTATTTTTAAAATTTTTTACATAATGAGTATGGTTTTTCAAATGATGTAAAAAAGTTGGAAAAAAGAAACCCTAAATCTTGGCAAAGTGGGCCCCAGGGAGAAAATAGATTCACTAATTAGATATTAATATATAATATTTCATTTAATAACTTTGTTTTAATGATTTGGACTAATATCTAGAAATGATTCCTATATTTGGTCATAAAAGATGTGGACTAAATAGTGCATTCCAAAGCATTCATTAACTTCTTAATTACTTGTAGTTAGTAACAATTACAAGTAATTAAGAAAATTATACTCTTTTTTTTTCCTGAAAAATACCTATTGCTCCCCTACTTTTTAGAACAATTTTCATTTGTTATTAAGATTTCAAAATATTACATATTTAATCTAAAATTTGAATTTGATTTCAATTTAGTTCATAGGATTTTAAAATATTACAATTTTACCTTTGAAATTTGAATTCTGTTTTCAATTTGATTCCTATATTTCAAAGTGTACATCTTTAACCTCAATTTTTTTTTACTAAATACTCAATTTTCGCTTTTAATGTTAATCTCAATTAATTAATTTAAAATAATTAAAATTAGTTAAGTCTCACCACTTTTTATTACTATAATTTCGAGTCACAATTATTCTTTGTTAAATAATAGTCATTAATGCTAAAGATCAAAAGATTATTCTTCTTAAATCATACTTTTTGCAGTCTTTTTTTTTTTTTTTTTTTCATATATCAAGTATCAGATATATAGAATTAAAAAAAAATCAGATATATATTTTCACACTTTATAGACACTTTTCATTAAAGTTTTTAATTAATTAATTCTTTTTTGCAAAAAAAATATTTATTTTTGAACATCTAAAGTAATAGAGAACAAAAAGGAAAAGTTTTGCCACTTGTCATAAACTACCTTATCAGCACGTTAGCGCTATTGTCCGTTGCTATATGCCACTCAATAATAGGTCCACGTGTTCACAAATAATGTTTCTCTAAAGCCAATTATTATTGATTTTAAATTTACAAAATTAACATATTGATTTGAACTCCTAACATCTTGATTGAGAATACATATTTTATGTCAATTGAATTATTTTTCTTATGCTCATCTTTACATATGTTAGACTTAATTAGACATTTCATTTTTATGCACGTTTCGATCCTACATGGGCATAATAACTTTATGAACTAATTATATTATACCATCATTTGACTAAAGTATTAAAGATGACTTTAATTACATTGACAAAGTAACATTTTTTTATTTCAAAGAAATGAATATATTTATTTACTAGAGTTTTTTTTCAAATATAGCAAAAAGAACCAAAATAATTATAAATACAAAAAAATTTCACTATATATCTGTGATAGATCGCGATAGATTATGTATTTTACTTTTAGTTATAAATATTTTCAGCAATTTTGTAATTTAAGATAATTACCTTATTTACTAATGAATTTTACAAAACAATATATTGATTTTAAATTTGATTTTTTTTTTTCACATGGTATTGGAGAGAGAGCACCATTTAGTTTTTCAAAAAAGTTTGAATAATATACACTTTAGCATCCTCTTTTTTTGAAATGAAAAAGGGCCATTCATCAAAAGGAAGAGGCAATGGAATGTTTGGTTTTGCATTTTTTTTTTCTAACAACAAAAATCCCTTTCAAGAAGTTTCTAGGATGTTTCTAACTTTCCATGTGTGCTATTTGTCTATTCTTTCTACATTTTTTTTTTCTTTTTCCCTTTTTTTAATGCAAAGTCCACATGTATTTTAAGCCATCAAATGTCATAATAGCATTCATATATTTAATTTCATATGTCAACATCTTAATACTTCCTCTAATCTATTAGATAAGATTGTCAATAAAATATAATATAATAAAATCTAGATAAGAGGTGATATTATAAATTTTTTTTTTTTTTGCAATTTCTTAAAAGCTTAAATTTTATTTGAAATCTATATATTTAATATTAATATTGTCTCAACTAAATCTATATATTTAAGTTAATTTCTATCAAATACAACATTTTATTTTTAAAATTTTAAATATTGAAACCAAACACAAAATTATGAAATTTGAATTTGAGTATATATGAAACTAGTATCTTAGGTGGGGTCCACGTGGAGACCACTAATTGTGTGGGGGCGTTTGGGCAGGCTAGTATAACTCTAAAGGCGGGGTCCATCTCAACATTCCATTTTAAGAAAAAAGAAAAAAAAAACAATTTTCTATATCAGGAAGAGCAAAATAACTTCCATTAGTTCAAAGAAAAAAAAGAAAAAATTCATTGTCATGTTTATATATATTTTGGAATTTTTTATTTGAAATAAGAGGAAATTATTATAAATAAAAATATATCAAATTACTTGTAAATATAAAAAAATTATTTAAAAATCAGTAAAATTTTTATATATTTATAAATAATTTAACTCATTCGGTTATATTCGAAAACAATTCATAATTAATTTCGTTATTTTCTATATATATATATATAAACTAAAAAAACTTTATGTATTCAATATCATACTTGGACCTAAAATTTTAACTCTAACAACATTTCTTTTTAGTTCATATATATACACACACATATATATATATATATTTTTTTTCTCTCACAAGGACTGCTTTTGTTTTATGTACTCTTTAATCTAATTGGATTTGTGTACATTTAAAACATTCATTTTCATCCTTATATTTTTAGCAAATATTATTTTAGTTTTTTCTTTTTCTTTCAAATTTGATACAATGACAATCCCTTAATATAAAGTTGTGATAATATTTCAAGAAGTTAATTGAGTGAGATGTCATATATAAATGATAAATGATAAATTATCATAAAAATTAGGTGAAAAAAAAGAGATAAGGGGCCGAAACACAATTTTCTAAAAGTTCAAATGTTAAAATAAATGTTCGAAAAGTAAAAGACGAAAATGGACATTGAAGATATTACTAACATAATGAAATTTTTAGAAGCATAACGATCAAAATGAAGAAGTTCAAAATTCGAAGATAAAAATAGGATGACATGAACATAACTCAATTAAAAAAGCAAGTTGCCTCCTAAAGATTGAACAAAGATATTTAGATCTTTCCATCCCTTAAAAAGAAAAGAAAAAAACTAAAAATCAAATATAGATTTAAAATTTATTAATTAAACTATAGTTTTTAGTTCAACAATAATATATGTGATAAAAGATTCAAACATCTGACTTTTTGATCGAAATTAATTTATAAAAAGAAAACACTATTACCAACAAATAATCTTATACTTTTGGAAAGTTCAAATGGTAAATGATGGAGTTTTTTTCTTTTTTTTGGGTACATAATACACATATTCTTTCCATTCTTACTTAAACATTTCCAAATATGTCTCATCACTTTTCAAATTTAAATACACCATTTTCGTTAGCTTTTTTTTTTTTTTTTTTTTTTTTTTTTTTTTTTTTTTTTGGTCGAAACCCTTATATATCTTACAAAAAAGAAAAAAAAAAAAAGTGGATAGTATTTCACTTTTATGGGAAAAAGATGACGTGAAATTTATAAGATATAAAATGGAATCAACCTTAGAAAGTTGTACTTTTCCCTCTCTTTTTGTAAATATCGAGCAAGTACTTTGTTATTTAAGTATTTTAACAAGATTTAACAAGTAACACTTTTTTTTTTTTTTTTTTTTTAATTGTGAGGTTGGAAATCTTGGGTTTTATGTCCTAATATCTTGTAGTTTGTAAAATTTGGAACATATTTTCAATAAAGTTGTTATCAAAGTTTATTCAGTAATGGTGGTATTGAATATATGAATTGCATTTATTAAATCCAATAAACTAAGAATTCTTGTCTACCGTTTGAATACTTAGACTTTATGTGTAGACATAAAAGCAGATCTAAGTTTATGTAACAGCCAAAACAGTCTATAGTATAGAGATTAGGCTGGGTATCTTATCTTGGAGATACTATGGACGCGACCCACTTTATATTTGATACAAATGATGTGATCCTATATCATTCATGTAGGAGACATAAGAGTGGGGGCATTCTATGCATGAGTTTGCATAAGATCGAACTATGAAATAATCACTTTTACTTTATAACGCTGTTTATTGTTAAGACTGATTATTCAACATGATGACCTAGGTAACTCGATCTTAATCCTGAGCTAACTATGAACTTCTGTTTTCTTGGGATCATCCTTTAATCTACATGGGTGAGAGTGGCCTGAGTTCGCCGACTCAATAAATCTTCCATTTTAGGGATAAGACCAGGTAGATAGTTGGGGATATAGTCTTGCGAGATGGAATTCACTTCTACCTAAATTCTAGGTTAGTAGAGAAATTGTTTCCTTAAGTGTTGATTTCGGGTCTTGAACAAGGGGTCCGGGATCCCACCCTCAGTTTAATGGTTGGACTGCAAACCAATTATTCATTAAAGGATCAGTGGGACTTAAGGAACAAGATGCAATTATAGGGGTAAAACGATAATTTTGACCCAGATGTAATTATGAACAACTTGTAAAGGATCAACTTACTAATCACGGTTATATCAAGTGGATAGAAATATATCTACAGTGAGGAGAGTGCAGCTACTGACTGTAGTGGAGTGTCCTAGTAGATAATGAATGTAATTAACTAGGTTAAAGAGTTTAGTCGGTTAATTTCGGATCATCGAAGCTCCTGATCTGTAGGTCCATTAGATCCCTTTGTTAGCTCATGAACTAAACCTTTGAACAGTGTGGCCAAAGAATTTGAAAACATTCAAATTCGTTAAAGGAGTAAAGTTTACGGTTTTGTTCGTTTTAATTATGAATTAAACGAAATTGGAGAGTTTGAAATATTTCAATGTGATTTAAATATTAAACGGATTAATAGAGATTCATCGGGTTGGAAATTGACGGGCTAAGTGGAAATTTTATTAATTTAATATAATTAATTAATTATTATTTAAATTAATTTTATATTAAATGAATTATTAGAATTAGTTTTATAAAATAAAAAAAATGGATTTCAATTATTGATTTTTGGAAAATCAAATTTCTAATTTTATAGGTTTTTTCCACTTATGCAGGTTGAAGTAGGAGGTGAAAACTTCTTCATCACCTTTAACCTAACTTCAATACACTTCCTCATTCAGATTCTTAATCACCATTTTAGGTGGCAACATGCATGTAAAATTGTTTTGCATGTATTCTCCTATTTATAGAAGAAAGAAATATTGAGTTTGATTGATGTTGTTGGTAGAATGTTGCTGGAAATTCTCAAGAACTCATAATTCTTCAAAACCTTTTGTTCTTCACTAATTTACTCCAAATTCATCATAATTCGAATCCCACAATCTATTCTAAGGCCAGAGAATAATGAGGAAGACTCTTGTGGTGGTCCACGAAGTGTTCGTGATAAAAAACTTGAAGAAATTCAATTCAATTTTGAGCTACAACATGTAAGTTTCATTGCCTTCGTTTTTCAATTTTAGAACAAGCATGTTTAATCTTTAAAATTGATGTAATTAAAATGCTATAGATCCTAATTACTCCCGCTTTCATGTTTCTAACTCTTTTAGGAAGATCAAATCATTGACCTTTAAAATGTTAATTGATACTTTTATCCACCAAACTTTACTTAGTTGACAACATTTTAGTTTTCAAAATTAAAAAAAAAAAATAGTTCTAAACCATCTCGAGAGAAGAAGAGGAAAAAGTGGAAGTAAGTTATGTTGACAGAATTATTATTACCTTTCCTAATTTGTTCCCCAAATCACGACGTAAAATGAAGGTTATGAAAGTGATAGCTAGGTAGACTATCAGTGGTCACCAACATGACAAATCATTAGAGAAAGGTGAAGATAGACAAATCTAAAATGAAAATAAAATTATTAAAGTAGGATATGTCATTTAAAAACGGCCACCTCAATTAAATCAAGTCAATTTTTTCGTTAGTCAATTAGTAGTCAAATTCACTTCGGAACAACTCATAATTATTTTCTAAACCTAAAAGAAGAAAAAAAGTCTTCCTCTATTTTGTTTAAGCTTGAGTGACCAAATGAAAATCTAACCCAAATCACAAAAATAAAATTTACCTTAAAAATAACCTTTCAAATATTTGTGCATTCCTTATTATAATGTTCTCAAAGGGCGCACGTGAGTTGCACGTGATGCATTTGAGCCCATCAGCCTAATGAAAATGTATTGACCCATGAAGAGAGTCCAAGACCCACCCTTGTGATTTTATTTATTTATTTATTCTTTTTCTAACTCTTACTAATTACATTGAAAAAGGTAATCCTCATTATTATTATTATTTGTTTTACTACAAGAAGTGAGGGTAAATAGATTATAGACATGGTAATTTGTTTCTACCATTTAATTTGACAATATTATTTTAATTTATTTCTTAAAATCATATTTCTATTTTTAATTACACATTAGTTTTTAAAATTCTATTTCGTCATAGACATTTTAATTTCTAAAGATTTTGAAGTTGAAGAAAAAAAATCTTAATAATTTTAAATATCAAACTACCATTATATTAAGTATAAACATTGTAGCTAGCATATCAAATTTGTTAACTCATATTGGGTGACAATAAAGTCTATTATATAGTTGAATTTATAGATGCGTATATAATGGTTGTTAATTAAATATAGACTTCCCAGCCAAAATTTATAAATGAAGAAAAATATACAGCTAAATCTAAATGTATATAGCTTAATTGAGTTAAGACATTTATTATCGACTAAGACTTATTATCGACTAAGAAGTAAAAGTTTAAATTTTTAACTCCTACCTATTATAAAGAAGTTGCTCGTTAAACAATATCGAATATAAGCTTCGAGATTATTTATAAGATCAAAATATAAAGAGATATGATTAATTATAAATGAAAACATAATAAGTTGAAATGAGGGATGTATGTTACAACTTGCTCCTCTCCTTTTAATATATAGAGCCATTATGTATCCATGCAAAAGCCTCAAATTTGTTGAAATTTGATGGGGGTGTTGAGAAGGGAAATTTAGTATTGTGGTTGACATATAATTCAAAAAGAAGAACTATATTACCAATCATAACACTAATTATCCTATATAATTCACTTGTAGTTTTTGTTGGGAACAACAATAGACACTAAATTTCAAAACTTATAGGCCATTGTTTGATGATTCAATTAGTTTTTATTTTTTTGTAAATTAATTCAGTTATGAGTTTTTTTTTTCCAAATTCCAAACAAGTTTTGAATAAAAAAAATAGTCTTTAAAAAATTACTTGTGTATTTAGAATTTGAAATAAGAATTTAAATATTTTCTTAAGAAAAATGAAAACCATGGCAAAAAAGTTGTTAAGGAAGCAAATTATGAAAAAGAAATACAAAAAATGAAATTATTTAGGGACTATTTGATTGGGAATTAGGGTTCTATTTTATATTTTTAGATTCACTATGAGTTCAAGAAATATACATTTGACAGAATAATTTAAATTTTGTTTTTGAAAACTATCTTCGAATGCTATGATTCAAATCGTGTAAATTCTGAAAACAACATTTTTATATTTTCAGTGTATCCAAATTTTGAATTTTGAATTTGATAATTTAAAAATATATATTAAATAAAGATAAATTTAGAAATATAGTATGCTATGTTACAAATTCAACTCATTTTTTTTAATTAAAATATGGATTATGTAATGTATAATAAACAATCTAATATTATAAATGAATAATTATACAATTTTTTTAAGGAAAATTATTTTAAATGACAAAATTATTGAAAATATTTACAAACAATAGCAAAGTATCATAGTCTATTGGTGATAGACTATGATAGACTACTAGCTGTATATCGTGACACAAATAGACACATATAGTAGTTTATTGCAGATGGACAGTGAAATTTTGCTATATTTGTAAATAATTCATAATAATTTATAGTCAACCTAATATTTAGTAAATAACTAAAACTAGTTTTATGTTTTATAAATATGTCATTAAACATTTAAAACAAATTGTTTAAATTAGAATTCAATTTCTAGATTTGCTACCAAACACATATATGAAAACATGAAATAGAATTATGTTTTTATTAATTCCATTGTTTTTAAGTTTTTGTGTTTCAGATTATTTGCCAAGAGTCTCTTAAGTTTTGTTTGATAATCATTTATGAGTTTTTTTAATTACTATTTTGACTATGAATTTAAGTGTTTCTTTAGAAAATGCGAAACCAAAACAAATAATTGTGAGAGTACAAACATAATTTTCAAAAGCTAAAAAACATCAAATGGTTATAAAATGAGACCTTAATTTTCAAACAAAACCTTAAACTATAGTACTCTCAATTATATTGTTTTCCATATTTAAACTAGATGTATAATAGACAACTACTTAATTTGGAATGTGTGACTAACTAAAACACGTCTTAAATTTATGTTGCACCCAGCATGAACATATATATCATTATAGTGCTATTTAGATATGATCACCAACATGAGTATATAACTCATTTAGCATAAAGTATATACCTTCAATCAAGAGATCAGTGATTTAAATCTTCTCCCTTGTATATTGTTGATTTTTTTTTTTTAAATAAGAAAGGCTTCTCAATTCATGTCATTGGGTGCCCTAAATACACCTTTTCTTGGCTCAATGAGCCTTCTATTTCTATTATCCCTTTAATTTTTTTTTTTTTTTTGGTTCTCATAGTCTTAGCCATGGCTTCATTCGTGGTATTTTCAAAGTTGGTAGCTTTCTAAAAGCTTTTTTTTTTTTTTTTTTTTAATATTTTTCTTCTCTCTCTCTTTCTTTTTCGTAATTAAGTTCGAATGAGGAGCTCTTTACTTGGTAGGTCCAAGCTTTTTTTTTTTTCTTTTTTTTTTTTTTTTGAGTACATAGGAGCCCACTATTGTGGAAATTACTTCATTGGATTATGATATTAATTTGACATTTAAAAAACGAATGTGGTTGAAACTATGTTTGAGAGCAATTTTGAAATGATTAAAACTACTTTGCACGTTCAAAATCTCTTCAAAACATGACTTTAATATCATTCATTATCAACCAAATGTTTGTTTTTATGCCTTAAGTGCAGCTTTTGTAAACTAAAAGTTGATCTTAAATCAACATGTTTCATAGTGATTTTGAATATGCCAAAATTATTTTAACAATTTTAAAATTACTCCAAAACATGCTCTCTAAATGTCATATTATCGCTCCTCCACTGTTTAGTTACAATGACATTGAATTTAAATACCAGTTTGATCTTTATACTTTTGGTTCTGGTTTATTTTGGTCCTGATACTTTCAAAATGTTGATTTTTGTCTCTATACTTTCACCTTTGATTCATTTTGGTCTATATACTTTCAAAATGTTCATTTTGGCCTCATTTTTCGGTCCTTATACTTTCAAAATGTTCATTTTGGTTATTGAACTTTCAACTTTGATTCATTTTGGTCCTTTTAACTTAAAAAAAAAAGATCATTTTGATCCCTTAAAAATGTAATAAAAATGAATATGAAGGAACAAAACTTATTACTTTTTAAAAGTACAAGGACCAAAATGAACAAATTAAGTTGAAAGTATAGAAACCAAAATGAACATTTCAAAGGTACAAAAACCAAAAGTACAAAGACCAATACAAGTTTGATTAAACTATTTTAGTACTTAAACATAAAAGATAGATCTTAATAAATAATAAATAAATATTAAAATAATCAAAAGAAAAACTCTAGTACTCTTGCATTATTATCTTCTCCATTACTCCATCTATTTATGGATGAATTTCCTTTAATAGATAGTTCCTTTAGATCTCACGTATGTCATTTTTAAATGATGTTGATATGACAAACAATAAATACTAATAATAAATATATTTTCAAAATCAAATGAACATTTTTTTCTAAATAGTTTCAAATCTAACCTATTTTTGCCTGTCTTTTTTAAACAATATTGTTCTTCTAATTAATCCGAAAATTCCTACCAACACCACACTTTTCCCATAATTTTGATGCGAAAATGTTGTTTTGACATCACCATTGTGTCTTTGTTGTCGGAGTTGGAAAGTTGATTAAGACACTTGACCCTCAGTATATAACATAATATAAATAAAATACACACAAATAATAATAATATTAAGCAAAAAAAAAAAAAAAAAAAAAAAAAACATTTGCTTTGATAATAAGCAAAGTGGGTGGGAAGCTGTGACTTTCATGGCATGTTGTGTCCCTTTCATTTGTTTAAGAATCAATTGACTCTTAACTTGTGCATTTGTCTCCTATATCTCTTTCTATATTATACTTTTCCCCTCCTTCATTAACATATTTATTCATATTCCCATCAAACACAAATTAGCCCTAAGGACTGTTTCAAATATATATATAAACTTAGGGTTAAAAAAATAAAGAAAGAAAAAGAAAGAAAAAGATGGTGATGGAAAAGGACCATTTGAAAAGTCATTTTGGACATATCATTCACATATACAATGTTCTTCATATTTCTTTCTATCTATAAGTACTGTTTGGTCAATGTAGCATAAAGAGGGCATACTCCGAGTTCAAATATTCCCAAGAAAATAAAATAAAAGAAAAAAATATATTAATTACAAGTTATCCTTAAACTTTTAATCGCAGTGTATCTACTTCGTTCATAGACTTTATTGGTTCATTAGATCCCTAAATTTTAAATCTTGTGTCTAATAGACCATCTAATAGATCCTTGACCTATCTAACATTTTTCTAACACATACTAGACACAAAATTTAAAGTTTAGGGTTACATTAGATATAAACTCCAATAGTATATTAGTGTTAGCTCCATACTTTTGAAAAAAAAATTTAAAAATTTCATAAATCTATCAGACGACACAAAATCAAAACTTTCGAGACCTATTTGAACATTTTAAAATTTATAGACCTACTATACACACAATTAAAAGTTTGATGACATGATTTAAAGTTCTCAAACATACAAAAAGCTACAAATTTAGAGGTTGTTTAAGGAACTGTGAGTTGATTATTATAGTCAGTGGTTATCATCGCCTGTTGTTTATAATAGTATGTGTTTGAGATGTAAACTACTTTAGTCTAGGTAGCAAGATGATGAATACAAAATACTAAACATTGTAGACAAGAGAGTTTTAAAATAAGTTTAGAGCTTTCTACACATTTAGCCTAGATAAATAGACCCAATTACATTATTGTTTAAACTTTTCTAATTTTTACATGAATACCCTAATGAAATATTATTTTACATATAAGTCTGGCTCAATTTACTTTTTCAGCCTTCTTTACCATTCAAATTTTAATATATAACAATAATAATACAAAAAAATGGCATGTAAGGAAAGTTTCTCGCAATTATGAACTTCCCCAAATGGTTTTCTTTTGAAAATCTACACAAGTAAAGAAAGTTTCTCCAAAAAAATCCAAAAATTGTTCCCCTCATTAACAAAACCAATAATTGGCAAGAATCTTTGAAGTAGAAAATAAGGTTTATTTGACATATACACCACTACATATTCGAAATATAATATTTGAATTTTCTCTAAAGAAACAAGGATATATTTGATAAGTGCATGAACAAGACAATTTGTATAATATACGTCTATATACCAAATAATATATGTGATGCATATTTACATTTTCAGTATACTTGTTAACATACCAAAAAAATAAACAAAAAATTAATGTGATGCATATTTACATTTTTGAATCTCAATAGAGAGGTGATTGATTTTTAGCTAGAAACATGGAAAAAAAATAAATAAACAAAATATCCAAGAATAAGGAAAAATTAATGTGAAACATCTTGCATTAAATAAATACGAATCGAAATTAATAAATAACAAAAACTAAATAAAAAATTCAAGATAAAAACTCTTAACAAAACAATTTAGAATCGAGAACATTTATGATATATATGATATGCAAAGAATTTTTCGTATAAATTTTTCATTATTAATTTCACGGGTTATAATAATGGAAAATTTCATCGGTTATAATGGGAGGTCCAAACATTGAATAGGATATAATAGTCAACCCCACCCAAGACAAATTAAGGGCCAAATCGATCCTTAGAGACTTAAGCTTATATTTTTTTTTTTTAAAGGGAAAAAAAAAAAAACAAATCCAAATCCAAAAGAAATTTGAAGAATGTGACAGCAAACAGAAACAAAATGAGTCACATAAAGTTGAGAAGAGGAAGAGGAAGATGGGTGAAGTGAACAGAAAATCAGAGGTGGGGCTGTGTTGAAAGCTTTGATTTGAGAATGATTGCAATTTTTGCCTTCCAACTTTTCCACAGAGGGAATCTCAACTTACAAGAAAAAAAGAAAAAGAAAAAGAAAAAAAAAGAAAAAAAGAAAAAAAGAAAGGATGGGTATGTCATTGTGGAATTAATAGAAAAAAGTGAAAGGAATCACAGCCCTCAGAGAGCCCCAAATCTGTCAAAATCATTCATTTCTAATCTTTGGAATCTGTGCTCTTATTGGATATAAAAGTTGCTAGCTGTTTTTTTGGTGTTGAATTTTAGGCACACCAAATTTCATGTTTTTTTTTTCAAAATTTTTTTAATAAATATTGGAGTGTATTCTAATTTAGTTTCTAAGATTTAAAAAGTTTAAATTCAATCATTATGTACGTTTTTTTAATTTTTTTTTTTTGTTTAAAGATAGAGAATATTTGACCTCGTAGTTGAGTTAAACTTAGCAATACTCCGTCATAGATTTAAAACTTTGCATTTTCAAATGATTTAATAAATAGTAATTTACTTTACCTAAAATTACTCATAGTTATAGAAAAATGATCTATTAAAATGTGTACATGTGTATATTAATAATTGACAAACAAATAAAATTGCTAATTTAAAATTTATGTGTTGACTTTCTTTTAGTATTAGTGATGGATAGAACTTAATTGAAAAAATAAATACATAAAAGATAATTTTGCAACCTATAAAATATTAGAAATTAAATTGAAAAAATACAAATAACCAAAATGAGCTAACTCAACTGAGATATGGATGTGTTAATAACCAAAATGTTTGTAGCTCGAATCTCCTACCCATATTGTATAAGAAAAGAGCATGTATTTTGTGCAAATAATATACATTAAATTAGGTGTCTAAAATATCAATAATAGAGTTTGATAGGCTTTTCCATTTGGAAATTTGTGTTCCTCTACTTTGAAAATTTTTACGTTTTATCCCATAATATTTACCTTTTTTTCCATTTCCTTTGGATGTTATATTTGTCTAGTTCCAATGCGTTTATGCTAACACACACACAAGTGCTTTATACGTGTAAAATGGACCCAATCTTAGCATTTATCCTTCATTCTTAAACTAGCTTAATGGAGTTTTCAACAATGCCTAAAACGAAAGTTTCACAGGTAAAATAACTTAAATAGATAAAAGTTAGAAGTATAACAATCAAAATAGACATTTGAAAGTATAAAGGTGACGATAAAAAAAAAAAACATTAGATAAAGATGATATTATTCATCTTAATATCAATAACTATACGAGGAGTAACTTATGTATCTTATAAAGATGGTGAAATCTCTTCGCTTTTTTGATGTAGGATTTTCAACGTGCCCTTCAAGATAGTATTTCTTTGAACTCACCAGTCTTAAGTATGATCTCAATTTATACTTTGGACTAAATACTCATTTGAGTGTCATGAACTTTGAAACCATATTAGATACACATAGAATTTCATTTCAAAAGTAATTTACAACAAAACAAGTAACCATCTTTCTGTATCTTCAACATAAGAAACAAAGTAAGATTAAGACATTTATTTTATACCATTTACATAATTGCCTCTTTCTTTTTTCCTCTCTGGTTTTTATAAAATGTTTCTCTTTCGAAGACAAGACACTGTCAATTCGACTTTTTCAACAAGAAAATTGTCTCCCTACACAACCAACATGTATAAATGCATTTTACAATTTTTTTTAACAAGGTAAAAACATAAAATAAATAATTAAATACCTACTCGGTAAAGATTACATTTTTACTCTTTTGTTTAAAATCATGTTTGTCATCTCACAACTTTGAAGTATATTTTTCACATTTCTTAAAAACACATGAGAATCCTTACTCATCAATTAAGCTGAACTTCTAAAATTTGAAAAAAAAAAAAAAAAAAAACATATAGTTACATAAAGATTTCCGAGTAGTTGATACTTTTTTTGTTATCATAATTCAATTCAATCTAAACAAATTAAAGATATGTTTGGAATAATTTACTATGTACTTAACAAACTTTTTTTAAGCACTTAAAAAGGTCAATCCAAATAGACCTTAAACATGGATTTGTTTTCTCCTTTTTTTTGCTATTTAAATTATGGAACCCATCCGAAGGATTCCCTCCCAGGCAAGAAGGAATCGTATCCCAAGTTTCCCAACAAACACTATTTCTTTGACCCAATGCAAAACTATTGGAACATAGGGTACGGTTAGGCAAAGGGAGAGACAAAAGATAGTGGGAAAATAGTAGATAGCTATCCCATGGCAGGAAAGAAATATAGACTTATAATTGAACAACATTTGATCATAATCCGACCACCAAATTCCTATTTTATGATTTATGGAAGGTTATTTCTGAAACCTAATTAAAGGCTTGAAGGTACAAAATCATATCATTATAAAATAACTAATTATTGTTTATAAAGCATTCTTTATAAATTGAAAATCATCAAATAAGTTATATAATGTGTGTGCACGTGTGTGAGAAAAGGAAAAATACAATTGAAGAATTGAGGAGAGATGAAGGAAAGAAAAGAAAAGAAAAGAAAATGTGACAAGGGTCAGCAATGAGGCTGGTGCACTAAATATAAGTGAACGTGTGGTATGGAGTATGAATACGAAAGGGTGAGATTTTTAGTGAATGGAAATTTGTTTTTAGATGGAAAAAATGAAAGATATTTGCACGTGGCAAACATTTTTTATTTTTTAATTGAGATTGGAGTGGATTGTACAGAGATGAATGCATTCTTGGATACACCTAAGTAAGAAAGACTAAAAAAAAAAATTATCGTTTGTGGATAAGAGATTTGACCCTTTAGCCTTCTAGTCCAAGATGTATGATTTAACTTAAGTAGTTGAGCTATATTCAAGTCTAGATATGCTTTTATCTTTTGTATGGAGGGTCATGCCATAACCACTTAGCTTTCTTCAAAATGGAATTTTAAATCTTTTTTTTTTTTTAGAAAAAGAAGACATTACATTTTTAACTAATGAGTTAGAGAACAATTTCTAATTGGTCCTTAAGTTTCAAAATGTTACATTTTAACCATTGAGTTATTAATTTAGTTTCTATTTGATTCTTGGATTCCAATATTTTACACTTTTACCTCCATATTCTTATTAACTCTACCAAATTGGTGTTAATTTTGATTAATTAATTTATTAATAGTCATGATATAAAAAAATTAAAATTGACTTAATAAATTTTAACAGGCAAACAATTAGTGAAAACTAATTTAATTATAAATAATTTAATTCTTTTAACGGTAAATCTTGAAATCCAAGCCCAAATGAAAATAAAACTTAAAACACAAGGGTAAAAAAATTGGACCAAATGAGAAGGAAAAAAAAAAATTGTAACATCTAAGAGACCTAAAAGTAACTATACTAAAACTCAAGAACCAATAGGATATTTTCCACATGTTTCTAAGAGAAAAAAACAAATTATTAAAACACTTCTTATTTTACCAAAAAAACAAAAAAGAAGCTGATCAAAATCACCCCTCTTAAGAAAAATAAATAATGAAACAACAAACAACGTCTAAGGAGAGACATTTTTAAAAAATCGGCAGACCTTTTGGAGACAAAATTAAGTTACTAAAAAAAATTAAAAGTTACTAAAATAACCATAAATAAGAAATATATATATGATCTCATTCACCTTTCCCTTAAGAAAAAAAAAAGCCACAAACTAACAAACCAAAAAAAAAAAAAGAAACAGACCTTATTGAATAATTTCAAAGTGTTAATGATAAGTGGAATAGTGAAGGTAGATTAAGTGATTCTAAAATGGTTAAAATCGTTTTTGTCATTTTCGAAATCACTTGAAAAACTTTTAATAATTCATAATCAATTTTAATAGTATGAAAAATGCATTTAGAATTGTAAAATTAAACATTAAATTAATTTTGAGTTATTAAAAATGCATTTCAAAGTGACTAACAATTTCGTAATCTCCTGGAAGCATGCATTATATCCCAACCTCAAATTCAGAAACAAGAGAGTGTAGGGAGTGGACGTGTACTTGATATGGAGAAGCAGACAGGCAGATGCAAAAGGAGAAAAAAAAACATATCAGTGATGAGGGACAGCAGAGTGTAGCTTAATGGAGGGATATGGAATCTTTACAATAGGCGCTGCAGGCAGAGATAATCAATAGAAAAAATGGCAGGAAAATGTGAGAAATCATATCAGTCTCTTCTGTCGCGGTACCCATCTATGCCAATGGACACACAGAAAATTTCAATTATTTTTCTTTTCAAACTTGTATAGTTGTACGTACCTCAAGCCGATCACTCAACTGGCTGCTTGCTTCCTCCAGCAAAAGCTGCCATTGTTTTTCTCTGTGCCTCACTAGTTACTTATGAAAGCTTGTTAAATACTTAAACCCTGCAGGTAGAGTAGCTCTAGTACTTTCCTTCACATGACCGACAGTATATAAATGAAAAAGGCTCTAAAATTTCATTGTCGTTATTGATTTTTTTTAATTATTATTTTTTTTTTTACTTATTCTTTTTGTCGTCTTTAATATTTTGTTTTTTTGTTTTAATCTTTGATATCATTAAAAAAGTGCCCCGACCGTTTTCATTAATTTTTTTTAAACCGAAGATTTGCCCCGACCATTTTCATATCATTAAAAAAGTGTCATTTGTTACCAAACTTGAAATACAAGTCCATGCGATGTGATATAAAAATTTTGTGCAGCATTTACGAGACGCACAATTTTTTTTTACGATAAGGAGTGGAAGTTCAAAGGCATAAATTGAGAGATAGCCTATATATAGCATTGGAAATTGAAAAAAAAAGGTTAAGGTTTTGCCTAAACTATTATTTTTTTAACAGAAACTTTCTAGAGAAAATTTAGACCTTATATACCCTCTCCCTCCCAATTTTCTTCTCGGAAAAAGCACGGGTGATGAACAATGATATGAAATGCACAGTAATATATATACAAAATCCAAAGAAAAAAATTTAATTGTTCTATAAAACAAAATCTTAAAACTATTCAGTTAAAAACAAACTCAAATTTATCCGTTTTGTATGGTTGTATATATAGCAATAGTTCCCATTTCTTAGGGGGGGGGGAAACACTCATCATTCTAACCGGAAACCAAGCAATGAGAACTAATAAAGCTTTGTTGTCCTATTTCCAACTTTCATGTAAAACTAAAAGGTAGAAGTAAACCCAAAAAAGAAAAAAAAAAAAAAACTTTATTTTTTATTTTTATTATTATTATTTTTTTAAAAAAACTATTCTCATCCACATGATAACAATCAGTGTGCTTATTTTTCGAAATTTCCTAACTATTTGGTTTAATTTTTTTTGTTTTTCTTAAAAAAATTAAAATAACCCCTCACAAATCTTTGGTTTGAAATACCTTTTAGAAATATTCCTGAATCCAAGACGGATAAAAAACTACAAAAAGAAGAGTTTTGAAAAATCTTTAGATATTTGAGAATGGGGTAATAACATATTATGGATCAAACGGGCCTCGTTTTTCAAAAGCTTAAAATGAAACCATTTCGTTTCAAATTAAACGCCTCCTAAGGGCCAAAATAAACTTCCCTCTTTTTTATACTCCGAAAATATTATTATTTTAGGAACTGAGCTCAATAATCTTCTAACAAGAAGAGAGAAAGTTACCTGTCTTGATTGAGAAATAGGAGATAAGCTTTTAGCAAACCAGGGCCCTCGCATCAATAAACCAGCGCAAAGAGAGTACTGATAATGCATACATGACCCAACATTGCAACATTCTGCGAGTAATATATGACAGTGCTGGGTGTCCATTTTGCTGTCATATATAGAAAGAATCCAATCATAGTAACCATCATTACACCCTGTAAGTGGCATTGTCACCAACCTGAAAGAGAAAAGAGTGATGGAGGAGAGTAAAGCCATGAAACAACAGCCGAAGAAAAATTTGTGGAAACCAGAAGAAGATTTGATCCTCAGAAACTATGTGGAAACTCATGGTGAAGGAAATTGGGCAACCGTATCCCAGGAATCAGGTAAAAAATTTAACTCGAAAACTATCTCTAATAACTGATCTAAACGTGCAGTCTTTACTATATCGGCTACGATTCATCTTTCCTGAAACTCTATAACACATAGTGAGATGAAGATGAACAGTTTTTTATAAAAATGTTACACATATATCAGGAACTATAGTTTTCATTTATGTCGCGTGTGAGCATTCCTCCCCCGTTTCTTAGGTTTGATGCGAGGTGGGAAAAGCTGCAGGCTGAGATGGAAGAATTATCTCAGGCCTAATATAAAACGTGGGGGGATGTCTAAAGAGGAAGAGGATCTAATTATCCGTATGCATAAACTTTTAGGCAACAGGTCAGTTTGTATTGCATTAACCTCCATAAAGCTGAATCAATACTTACAGTAAAGAGAACGAACTTGCTGAATGTTTGGATATTTTTAAACTCTGTTATTTCTTCCATCAGATGGTCATTGATTGCTGGTCGGCTTCCTGGTCGAACAGAT
This sequence comes from Citrullus mucosospermus, assembly GCA_030954485.1. Classification (NCBI taxonomy): domain Eukaryota; kingdom Viridiplantae; phylum Streptophyta; class Magnoliopsida; order Cucurbitales; family Cucurbitaceae; genus Citrullus; species Citrullus mucosospermus. Next base: position 3,303,318 of record CM062065.1, read on the forward strand.
AACGAGGTGAAGAACTACTGGAATACCCATTTAAACAAGAATGGCCTGCAAGACAAAAGGAAAGCTAATGACTCCAACAGCTGCAAGAAAAATGATGATGACAACCAAGATGATGGGAATAATAAGAAGCAGAAGAAAGTCATCAATGACAATGACAATGGGGCAGATTTGGCTCATGATACACGGAGAAGGAACCAGGCAGAGAACAGAGAAGTTACAGATCCTTGGAATATGGATGATATACCAAGTTCTCATTATAATATAAACTCTCCAATGGTACCTGCAAATAACGCAGCATTTAACTTTGACGACGAGCCTTACTTTGATCACCTTGATCCCTTCTTCCTATTTGAACCATTTGGATGCAGTAGTGTTGATGCATCACTGGATAACATGTAACTCGTAATTCATTAGGTTTTGAGAAACCCCACGCTCAGGTAGGCTTCTATTGTCAAAATCCTTATTCTTTTCCACCCAGTAAGATGGCAAATTGCGCCAACTCCTTTTAACTTTCAGAACCAAAGCTTTAAATTCCACGCAACCTTTTCCTGTACTTTTTGAGCTACTTGTCACTACACATTGCTATCTAGCAATCAGAACTTAACTTTCAAAAAAAAAACATTTACTAACAGAAATTTGTAAACTACAACATTTAACAGCACGGTAGTTGAACATGGTGTTTATATTCTAGGTATCATTATTTCTATTGTATGTATAAATTAAATAAATAAAAGTGGTAAATGTTGGGGAACACATAACAACTTATCCAGTTTAGGTGAAATGCCTTGGAGCATTCCTTGTGGAAGTTGAATGAACAATAATATGAAAGCCTGCCCATCAGATATCAAGAAACATCCATATAATATGATAGATTGATACCATGGCGAATTTAAAAAACCCACACTTTCCTACAAAATTATGCTATTTAACAGATATGGAATTCTCTGTTTTCCAATATATTGGACTACCAGGGCTAGTTAATCAACAAGGAATAGAATGAATCTACAAAACTTCATCTTGTTGAATGTAACATGAACCATCATCCAGTGGCAATGAAGGAGGGGTTCCAGGAGGGATGTTAGCAGCACCATTCTCTCCAGCACACACACATAAAGCCTCTGCATCCCTGATGGCAGCGTCAAGGTCAATGTGACCACTCAACTCATTAATAAACTTCAAGAGCGTGTCAAAGTCCATCTGCTCCCCCATTATCTTGTTACGATAGCGCTTCAAGACCGCAACACAAATGTACAGATGCAGGTGCTCAGATGGATAATGAGTCCACAATACCTCCCATAGATGCATGACCTTTTCATATTCAAATTCTCTGTACGTGAATAAAGAACAAATTAGCAAGATAATTAAGAGAAAGAATGCATGAGAAACTAATTCTCTATCAAAAGAAGTGTTTTGGCATAAAATGAGATATATAACTCTATTAAAATGATAACACAAAATCAGCACATGGTAACAACTCAAGGAAATTTTATAAGTATGAAGTTAGCCTATGATACAAAGTAGTGGCTCCGCCTTCCTTGGAGGGAACCAACTAGATTACAAGCAGAGAATTGGGAGCGTGATATCCATCTCAATAACATCACATATAATTTGTTGTTTATCAATTGATGGTGATAATTGGTTCCCTTGCTGGTAGTGCTAGTCCATTGATAGTGAGAGCGGACATACATTGCCTAATGTGAATTATCTCTTCTTTACCTATCTTACTTGGTCCTTCTCACAAATTAGAATGCTTGATAATCCGCCCAATTTTTCTCAATCCATACAATGGCAGTAGTCATGTATGTCATGTCTACTCACATGCTAATTTCCCGTCAGTACTCACTTTAAGCAAAGTCATTTAACAGCATTCAAGTTGTAAAACTATTGAATAAATTGAGTCACAAGGTGATTTCCTTCATACATTTCTATATTCATGCAAAAAGACTATAAGTTCAAAGGTAATGAACCTCTCTGTTAAAAATCTTTTCATATTCAACCAAGGAATCGCAGCATCTTCCAAGATAAGAACTCTCTTCAGATAGATTCTTTTATGCTATAATTCTTTCGGTTGTCTCTGTTGTAAATGTCCTACCCTCATTATCATTTATCTCTATAGCTTTAATACTCTCTTATCCATGAGAGGTTTATCTCCTTTGGAAGGGGGCTCTGATGTATTGTTTCTTATTCAGAAAAAAAAAAAAGTTCGGACTTGGTCACGCAACAAATAAACTGATGCTTCTGGCTTTAACTTGTTTGCAACCAATTTTATCTTCCCTGTCCAATCCAAGAATTATTCCAAGTTTAGAATTACATTGAATGAGGGTAGTTCTACTTTCATCTTGTAGTCCTGATACTTTGAAGACCCAAATTTCTTTGCCTTACAACCAGTATAGTATGCAGTACATGCTGCTCAAACCAAAACTTTCTGTTTCAGACTAATCTGAGTATTGTATCTTACTTTCTTAAGCACATTTCTTAAACCCCCCCACCACAGAGATTCATAATTTGGACAAATACTAATAATAATCAATTAACAAATAAAAGGAAAGTGGAGAAAAACTGTACAATGATACAGGGTAAATATATAAACTGTACAATGATCCAGGGTAAATATATAATCAATATTCTAGTCTTAAAAGAATGCAAACACGGGTGATATGAGCCTGACCTTTTGAACTGTATGAGAACCCAACGGAAGCAAAAGAAATAATTCAAGCAATCATGCTGGCTGAAGTAGTTATGCAATGGGGTATCTAACAACTCTACCAGCTGCCAAAGACAGCAGAAGAAAATTAGGAAGGAACATGACACCATATAAACAAAATCAATATTTTAAAAGGAGCTATAACATAAGATATTGTATTTAAAAAACAATGAACAATGAATAAAACATGTATGCAGCTATATTCATAAGATGGTTTGTTAATGTAATGTAATTAGATAAAAAAGAGAAGATTCTTATGCTTTTCTATTTCATTTACAACAAGTTGACCAAATATTGAAAGGAATTGAGCAAATAAGCAACTCAAAAAGTCAAAAATACTAAAAACTCAATGTGTTACAAAAACCAAGAAAGTTTTCAGAAGTATATCCATTTTCTCCAACTATGACGAAAGCCTTTCTCCTGAAAGATGGCAGGTAGAAAATCTTGGTCTACTACGTCAAATGATTTTTGTAGGACTAGTTTGATGAGAAAACTTAACTTTTTCCTCTTTACTCTTTCACAACTCATTAATTTAAAAAAAAAAAAAAAAAAAAAAAAAAAGAGAGAAAGAAAAGAAAAAAACCATTAGGGCTAACATCTATAGTTTGGCTATTTCCCCCAAAAGCAGTCTGACTAGATGGAGACAGCCAAGGAAGAACTTTGAGGCCTTTCTGCAAAAATTCAACTGTCATTATTTAGGTAGGTGGTCAGGCTGATAGGTTTAAGTTGCCTTTTAGAGTCAACATTCTTGAGAAAGAGGCTGATGTAAGTCCACTGAGGCTAGCTTTTATGATATTGATCTTAAATAAAACTTTGAAACACCTCCAAGACGTTGGGGACCCTCCTCCAAAGCAATTACTATAGGAAGAAGGAACATGGTGCACACTCCGGATAAAGATTGCGGGGAGCACAAATTAATAACTTAGGTTTCAGTTTGTGAAGAAAACAAGAGAATCCCCTCCCCAAAGTCCTTGTCACACAGAGCTCCAACCTCCCCACCATCAAAACAGCTTGGAGAACAAAGGATCTTTCTTTACCGGCAGCAAAAACAGTTGCATATACATTTCTCCATTAAAACCAAGTAGCAGCGGTTTGTTTACTTAAAATCTAAATAATAAATAAAAATCAAGCAACTTTATTTATTTATTTATTTTGATGAAAATCAAGCAACTTTATTGCACAATATTTTACCTAACCATTATAAATATACATAGCACGAATGCAATTTGCATGAGCATGGAATGAAGAAATATACATAGGGGGAGGTGGGAACCTTGGAAATTGCAAAAAGTTGACAATGCATGCCCGTTTGGTCACGATTGAAGTTTGGTCCAAGGCGTTCCATTAGAGCAACAAAACACCAAAATGATTCTGACTCATCGCCCATTACGAACAATATCGGTGAAAGAAAATCACTCATACCCTATAAGTTATCACAGTAAAATAATCATCGAGAGTTAAAAGTAGTTCAACCAATGGAATTTAACCAGCATAATTCGCCATAGCAATTTTAGTGCATCAAAATGGTGCAGAAAAAGAATAACAAAAACAAACAACTAAAAAGCAGCTTCCATCTACTGGTGTATCAAAAATTGAAGGAAAAAAACTCTGAACATGGCGATAAATGAAAATGATACAACTTCCATGCATTTCAATTTGATGATCATTATTAAATGCACAACATAAATAAGTCTTAACTGTTAATTACCAGGACAAACTATTCGGAAGAAAATCTACCATGGTTGGGTAGGACCATTTAAAAAGCCTAATATATCATCCTAGTTATACCCTTGCTGACATATAGAATTCATATCTAGATCTAACGACTTCATATGCAGATATATTACAGTTAGGCAGCAGCTTACATTACAAAAACTTCAGGCATCCCTTAACTGACAATTAATTTCAAATAAAATATAAACTCTTTCTGAAACCCTAGTAACTGGTTCAAGAAAGAGGTAAGCTCTAGCACAAGTAATGTTTCGATGCCTGAACTATAACTATAAGAGATGGGAAAAATGAAATACCTGACAATATCCAAGATCGAAGTTATAAAATGAATAGGTCAACAAAATATCATGAAGAAGCTTCACATTAGGGTTCTCATCCCCATCAAAGAAAGAAAGTGATCGGTCTGTCCTCACCTTAGGAAAAGATTAAAATGTACTATTTAGAAATGGAAAAAATCAAATTTATTTAATAAACAATTAAAGAAAATAAAGTATATCATTTTAATACACCTACCACATCTTTCTCAATAAGGCCTCTCCTCTCTTTAAATTTTGTAAATCTTTTTGCCTGCTCTGGGGAGATACTCTGCAGGGGAAAAAAAAAGGATAGTATGCCACTTAGTGGGTTAAGGGACAACGGATAATTTTATTATTTACAAAGCTAGAATTTGTCAAGAGAACCTACAGAGACTTCCACGGAACAAAGGTTCCACTACATAATAGTTTGAAAAAGTTTAAACAATACTTTATGATTGATGGACTAGTCACTATGTCTTGAAGGAAGTATACAGTACAGACTTGCTTTTCTTTGTAATCTCTATGGATGGATGGATTATGGAGTTTTTTTGGGATAATTGACACAGATTTCAGCCAAAATATTAAAAAGGATATAAGGCATCTCTTTATATCCAATAAAAATGGGGTGTGTTAAAAAAGGTCCCCAATCCAACTTGATCACAAAAGAGAAATTAGCATACCATTTCTTTGACTTAGAGCAAAGGGAAATTATATGCTGTTATGCTGTACATTCTCCCAAATTTCTCCTCCATCCAAATGAAAAATGTAGTTGAATACAGATTTTTTTTTCCTTAGCAGCCCACACAAAAAATCATAATAACAAAAAAGTTAATTGACAGACACCTACAAAGAGGCATTTAACCGAGCACCGCATCCCATACCTCATCAGCTAAAGATTATGTTTTGGCATAAAAACTAATTTAGTAGTATCTGGGAGCGCCATCTAAAATATATAGTCACATGGAGACAAAACTCATCTAGCCTTCTAGCTTCAGCAGAAAACGAATCAAAAAAAAAAAAAACAAAGTTTTAGGAGAGGGTTTATGATAAACCTGCCACTGGTTCTTTATTGTCAAATACTCAGATCTTTTGATGGATTGAAGATAATCCCTCTCAGCATACGTGGAATCATAAGCATGGTATCCCAACAAGAAAGCCCATACCTATATTTTATTTACATTATTGACAAGAAACAAAACTTCATTTCAAAAATAATAATAGTACTAAAAGAAAAAAAATTCAAAAAAAGAAATCTGTGGAGGATATGAAGTCCTTCAAACAGTTGATCATAAACCAAATTCAATTCATATTACTGAAATTAGAAGAAAAAAAACATAGAAGAAAACACTCATTATATACAGAACTTCACTAGCTCTAGAAAAGACATACCTCTTTTCGTAGATTATGCTCTACTCCCCCATAAAAGATTCTCTTTCTCAATGATTTTGAATCCAGAACTCGTCCCTCAGCATCCAAGAAAGTGGCCCACTAAAAATAAAAAAACCAGCATGGTAAAAAATATACCCTGTTGCAAGTACATGGATGCAATCTAGTCAATTTATATGTAGGTATGTGTGTATATATGTATATATGTGTGTGTGTGTGTGTAAAATATTCCATGGCAAAGCCAAATCATCCCAGGACATCTTAGAGTCTGCTATTTTCAACGCTTTCTTCTGGTGTAAGAGTTTACAAGAGGCATAGTTTCTCTTTCCTTATTACAAATTGGAAACATATTTTGTATTCCTTATGAATGAGCTCCTTCTATATGCCTTTGGATATTTCATTCAATCAATGAAATAGTTTCTTTCGAGATGTCTTTGCTGGGATTGACCCAGATTCACATCCCAAGACTAATTACAAAAACAGACCCCAGTCCAAAAGAATGAGATCAAGTAATTACAAAAAGTTTGATTAACAGATGCCCATAAAGACAACTTGAAACTAACCAATTCCCGAAGCTCCTCACTAGACCTCTCAGACCCTATTGTACCATTCCCCTCAAGCCAAATGCCCCACAAAATGGCAAAAAAACAAGCCTTGTCACAAAACTTTCCCTTTGTTGCAAAATGGAGGGTTCAAGAGCCACCTCAATCATGGAAACACATCCCAAAGGTTTTGCAAACTGACACAAAAGGGTGAAGAAATATTCAAGGGATACTCCAAAAGGGGGCAAAAAAAAAAAAAAAACCTACAGCCATAAGCACAATAAAAGTGAAACAATTAAAATGAAACAGAGTCATCCTTTCATGGTTGTATTTGTTGTTTTTGTGTTTGCCTTTTCTTCACCCCTATGGGCGTTTGTATCTCTTGAACATTTATTGCTTTTTATTCCTTTTCACAATATAATGAGAAATGCAAGCTGGTACTCTTAAAGGTCTTCACAAAGGGATTTTATCACGTTAACAACCTTCAATTTGCAAACAATTTCTCATCTTCTCCTTGGACCAAAGGAAATCTTGATAAACTTGCTGGAGTAATTAACCTTTTCAAATTTATCACCACCTCAAGGCTCAAGCTAGACCTATCTAAATCTACAATAGTAGCCATTACTACCATTTTGTGGGGAAACCAAGCTTTCATTAAGCAACAAAAACAGCCCAAAAAGTAGGTAATATTATTGTTTATTATGATGCACAGGAGCACGCATTGAGTTTGAACTGCATCACTGCCATTTTGTTATTTAGAAATGTTGATCAGAGGCTGTCCATTGATTGAAGAGATGATTATGCACAGGCTAACAAGATGGAGTTGTTCGTTTAGGGAGAGGTAATATCTGACAAAATGCAGTCAGGTAATTTTGTGGCCGTGGTAAGATCAACAGAAAAAGTACTCAGAACTCGATAAGGATGGGCACTTGATAATTATTATAGCCTCCGCTTGGAGTCCTGTCGATAAAAAATTTTGTAGTTATTCCTTCCTACAACTGTTCTGAACTAAAAGTTATCTCATAACTTCATTAGACCTTGGGGAACTCCACATTTTGTATGTTTCCTTCTCCCAATGTGATTTGTCTCTGAGAATTTGGGGAGGGGATGAGATTTGTCTCTGAGAATTTGGGGAGGGGGGGTTTGCCCTGGTGACAAAACGAAACATCATGATAACTGTATTATTATCTCATCTTCAGAGGATTTAGGCCGAGTGATATTAACAAGACCACAAAATGGAACATGATGTTGATTGTATTACTATCTCATCTTCAACAAAGAAATAAAGAAAGAATGAAATATGTATTTACCTCTTCAGATCCCAGAGGTGGTTGTCGTGGCTTTCCCCACACAAGGGTTAATTTATCAAACTGCCAAAGATGTAAAAAGTTCATGATTCAAGATTTATAATAACATATTTTATGAATTCCTGAAGTTGGACTAGAATATAAGTTATTAAATAAAAGCAATAACATTTGCTCATGATTGTGGATGTTTAGAGTAACATACCAATCTTAACTATTTAACTATTTTATGAGGTAAAGAAGTCAAACTAGAATAAAAACAAGGAGATCACAGCAACACCATTCTCTCATAATTACTGGTGTCTAGAGTAACCAAATCCACAAGACAAAATTGACCTTATAACATCTGAGATCATCTTGTAAAAAAAATTAATAATAACTGAGATCAGAAATCTTAAAAAGATATTGTAACTCTAGGAAGGAAACTTGAATTCCTTGACCTAAAAGGAAACACATAAAATATAATTTTCTTAATGTTAATCGTAGCTCAGGCCGGCAGGAGAGCTGAAATCGGCACAAGGAATTGACTCTCCAAAGGAATTGACTCTCCAAGGCATTGTGGAGGAAAAATCAATTAAAGGTTGATAGAGTGAAGTGTGACACCCTAATGGAAGTACTTGGAGTGAAGGGCAAGCTTTCTAAGTCAAAATATCCCTAGAAAGTAGGGGAAAGATATGGGCAAACCCAAAAATAGTAAAGTCAAGGGCTTGGGCCTAAAGAATGGGAGTGGGGCTAAAAATAAACAGGAAGACCCTTGTATTTCACCAACCACCCTAGGAGTGTAGCATCTCTTTTTGTTTTTTGTAATTCAACCATGTTGGAAGATTTTGTCATCTGTTTTTCATCTGCTTGGGACTTCAGAGACTCCTCCAAAGAATTTTGGTTCGAGAGGACGCAACGGGCTTCTAGTTCTATTTTATTTTCCTCCATTGGTTTGATCGTTTTGAAGCTGTAAGGATCTCCGCTTTTCCTTAGTGTCCTCTTTCTAAGATTATTGTGTATTTTTCTAGTCAAGATTATTGTTTTGGGGAGTTTTTTCTTCTAGCTAATCTTTGTTCTTGTAAATGGTTCTCTTGGGATTGTACTTTTTATGTTTTTTGCTCTTCATTTTGTATCCTTCATCTCGATCGCACAATACTTCTCTTGTTTGTAAGCTTCGAGAGAAGGAATTGGGAATTCTCTGTTTGGCCATTCTGGTGTTTTTTCTGCAAATGAGATATGTGCTTCTTGAAGTTAGTCTCGAGAGTCTGGGCAAGTAGTAGGCTGACTAAGGGTGAGCCTCTTAGCCTGCAGACGACGAAAATTTAGTGGGGGTTTTAGCCCCATGACATTGCGGGCCATGCTATCCTGCTAACCATCCCATCTTCATGGTCAGTGTCGTGCTTACCACATTCCAGCCTTCCCAAGGGTATGCTTGCTCACACCTTAGTTCCCACTTAGTGTGTTCGCCTCGACTTAACCCAAATGTTGCCATGTTTTGCATCTTGCAAAAGCCGTTGTAACACCAACCCTTTACATCCCTCTCACGACTAGCATGAATTCCAAGGCCACTTGTACAAATCTATGTACTTAGGCATCTACCCAAAAACAATTACTTCTTCAGGAACGCTCAAATGGAGGAGTTAACACAAATAATATCATCCAGAAGAGAATGTGCCTCCTCAATTTATCTCTAGGTTGGTGCTACCAATGCAACAAGGAACTATTGTGTTTCTAGCCAGCCAACAACTATAAAGGGAAGGCCACCCAATTGCTAATAGTCAGGCAAAGGTTGTAGTCACAAAAGAGTTCTCCTTGGGGTTTGAACACCACCAAGAAGCAATGCATTGTACACTACAAACAAAAAACAACTCAGTATTTGATTCTAAAGGATCTTATAAAAAATCTTGTGATTTCTAACTTTCCAAGTTCGCCAAAGAAGAGGCCTAACCTAATGGTTCTAAAGGATCTTAGCTTTTCCTTTGGACCTCATACCCAAAAGAATTTCCACAAGCCATTGCCCACCCACCTTGGGAAGCAAATTGAGAAGCTGCATTCTGATAAAAGGAACCTCATCCTTTACGTTTTACCATGAACTGAAGGAAAAAGAGAAAGAAGTTTAAATGAAATTACAGTTGAAACAAGATCTCTTCACCTGAATAGGATCTTGGACAACAGGACTGTCATTTGTAACTTTTTCTAAACCATTGGATGGTTTCTGAGGGGAATCAAGAGAAGATTGATTTTGGATTCTCATCTCTGCCGCACTAAAACCATTGTTATGATTTTCACGAAATAGTTGTGAAGTTGTTTCTCGTGCAAATTTGGTGACAAGAGAAAATTTTTCCAGAATTTGAATAGGGAGGTCGCGTGCTGGATCATGAACCTTCTGTCTTTGTTTCCCACTGTACCGAGAAATTCTGGATCTTTCATCATGAGAATCTTCACCAGCCCTCCTTTCTGCATTTGATGGAGACTCATCAACTGAAATGGATGAAACGGGTCCACTGGCTACCGAACCAGCCCTCGGCAGCTCCAAAGAAGATAAAGTTCTCTACAGATGAAGCAAAGTGGATCAGTATCCTTGGAAGATTCATCTGTCGTAAAGCAATAATACGAAGAAAGAAAATGCCACTAAAAGGTTGAAAATCTGAAGAGAACCAAAAGATTGACCCAGAGAAACAAACGATGAAAATTGTCAATAGATGAGAAGGGTAACGGGTACCTGAAGGGGATTCTGAAAATCATTCACTAGGAATGTATTTGCATCTTCTTCAGACCTGCATATGTGCTGAAAATTAGAAAAATTGCAAATAGGATCTGACTATGAGTACAAATTTAATTAATCATAAAGAAGCTCAAGATGAAAACAAAAGGTGGGGGAGATTATAACTAAATTACATTTAAGGAAAAAAATTACAACTCCAACCAGACCAAAAGGAAAAAAAAAGAAAAGGAGCATACAATCAAATATTCCTTGAGATACATCCGCAAATGAAACAGACGACCAAGGACAAAACAACAAAGGAAAACCAAATAAACAAATTTAGGAAAACCAGCAGAGAGCAGTAGTAATGGAGAAACGAAGGAAGAACAGCTGTAGAATCTGAAGACCTACAACTGCAAAAACAAAAACAGAACCTTCTGACTGCAACAGAAAAAACAGAACCAACCTTCAACAACTAGCAAACTTGAGAACTACTACATCAAACTTTCCTCCTGGAACTAACATATAAGGTCCTCTATTTTCAACGAGTGAAGGGTGAGAAAAAACTATACACAGCTTAAAAGCCAACAACGGTGGTCATCTACAGGCACCCTACTCGAAAGAGTAAAAACACACACCAATTGACATATGTGCATATGTTATCTATTGTATGAAATCTTGGATGCCTAGTTCTTCTTTAACCTTCTCGTTGCTTTTTCTTTGTTAATACAATGCTAACTATCTAAAAACAAGCACCAATTTGCATATATTCATACATTATGAATTGTATGAACTTTTAGATTTAGCTTAATAAGTGCCATGTTCACACATCATTCTTCATACGAGGATAAAATGAAAGAAAGAAATTAATTATACAAATGACAAGAACAAACCTCACAAGAAAAACATGTTGCTTTATAGTAGCAAGAAACTCCCGAACTCCTCCATTGTAAAAATAAAGTGATGGAAATGCAAGTCCTGCAATTCATTCCAACTTTGAGCAGATAGAATTGTACCATAACAACAGATTTGGGACAAAAAAGATGAAATGTCATTAACAAGAAGAGAAGAACAATACAAGACCAACATTCCAAATAATATTCCAGGATAAACAAATGTCTTGAATTGAGACTTCTAGGACAGCTTGAATTCTGAAGAATCCAAAGACCAGCTTTTGAGTCTCATCAATCAACCATCCTTCGATCCTCTTTTGAACAACATGGTTAGAAAACTTCAAGACTACCAAATTCCTTCTCAAAATGCAGCCAAGAATGGCAGATAACCTCTGAACTACTCTCTGGAAATCTTTTGCTGTGATATCTTTTATATATGGATCTGGCAATATTTATATGGTTCAACTCAGTTTCCAATGCTATAAAATTCTCCCATGCTGCCAATAAATCCACAGATCTTAAGCTGACTTTCCCAAACTCCATGGGCGGCATCTAGAGCCTTCTAGGATTTCATTTTGAAGACTTTTGGTTGGCATTCTGTTCTCCCAATTAGTGTGGGAGATTTTCTATCTTTCTTTCTAATTGGGCATCCTTTCAAGAAAGAGAGGACCCCATGGCTTAACTTTGTTCAGGCTTTCTTATGGTGTATTTGGTTGGAAAGAAATGCTCATATCTAACAAGACTTCCAAACTGGTCCGTTGGAAAGACATTTCAAAATTTATGGAAATCATGGAAAGACATTCCGAAAGAGCTCCCCTTCTTTTGTGCATCTGGTCCGTTGTGTCATTGGGAAAGGGAAAAATACGTATTTTTGGGAAGATCATTCGGCAGGGGAGAGACATTTGTTTCCTCACTTGTATCATTTGTCATCTCTTAAAAACCATATTGTTGCCAGGTTTCAAGTGTGGTTTGGGAGCTCTTGTTCTTTTTCCTTTGGGTTTCATCACCCTTTTCTCTGATAGAGAAGCGATGGACATGGCTGCTCTTCTTTCTTTACTCAAAAGTCATTCCTTTAGTAGAGGGAGAAGGCGACGTCAGATCTTGGAGCCCTAATCCTTCAAAAGGGTTCTCATGTAGGTCTTTTTTTTCATTATTTGGTTGATCCTTCTCCTTTAGAGGTTTTGATCTTTTCGGTTTATTGGAGGACTAAGATAGGAAGGTGAGGTTCTTTACTTGGCAGATTCTCCCTAGCCGTGCTAACACGATGGGTAGGCTTATGAAGAAGATGCTCTTGCTTGTTGGGCCTTTTGGTTGTATTCTTTGCCGGAAGGCAAATGAAGACTTGGACCATGTTCTCTGGAGCTGTTAGTATGTGATTCGTCTTTGGGATTCTTTCTTCCAAACATTTGGAGTGACGATCGCTCGGCATAGGAACGTTAGTACTATGATCAAGGAGTTCCTCCTCAATCCGCCTCTTGGGAGGAAAGGTTGTTTTTTATGGTGTGCGGGGGTGGGTGTGATTTCATGGTTTTTGTGGGGCGAACGGAATAGGAGGATGTTTAGGGGTGTGAATAAGGATCCTTCAAATGTTGGTCCATCGTTCGTTTTCACATTTCTTTTCACGTTTCTCTTTGGGCTTTGATTTCGAAGGACTTTTGTAATTATCCTATAAGCATTTTATTACATAGTAGGAGCCCCTTCTAGTAGAGGGAGCTCCTTTTTCTGTGGGCTTGGTTTTTTGAATGCCTATGTATTCTTCCATTTTTTTCTCAATGAAAGTTGTTGTCTTCATAAAAAAATACAAAAAAAATTAAACTTAAATTATTAAAAAATAAAACCCTTCCAAACTCTTCTCTCCTCTATTATTTTTTTGTCTATTTCTGGGGTGTAAACGAGTTTACCCTTTGTAACTACAGTTTACCTTCTCTTAAATCAAATGGGATAGCTTTTTGTAATCCTGTGGATAGGGTTCTTTTTTTGTCCTTTTTTTTTTTTTTTTTTTTTTGGGTAACTTCATCTGATTGTTTCATAGAGAGAGAGAGAGAAGGTTAGTGAGACTATAGTCCTTTAAGGAATTTGTACCTTCTCCAACTAAAAGCATCATAGAGAACCAAATTGATATACTCTAGTTCTCCTCTTTCCATAGTCCCTATTCTTTTAGTCAATTTTCATTTTTATCCTTAGTGTATTAGATTCTAGACTCTACTTTAGAACTTCTCAATTAGGTTCTACCACAAAGCAGTTCCTAAAATTTGTTAATATAAAGTTGATAAATCATGGAATTTTTGTATTACTGACATATTTAAACATGTGAACAAGCCACTCGGATACTATTTGACACAAATCCGACCCACCGATTAACAAGATTCATTTGTTTCAAGTGGCATACCCACCTACCCAAATATGATAATGAAACAACATTTTAATGACAAATTAGTTTTATGTAAACAATTTTTTATAAAAACCTAATTGAACATTTTTAAGGGTAAATATTTGAGAATTTTAAAACATTAATGACCAAATCGAGAAAGACAACCACCGAGAAGTGAGAATATATAATAGGGGGAAAAATGGAGGAGAAAAAACTTCACAATGATTTTTTTTCTTTTTTAATAGGAAACTGCATAAATTTTATTGATTCACATCCATAAAACATTCTAAAGGCCATGGGACACAGTCCCCATGCAACAACGGAGGGATCAAATAATGAACCTCCGACCTAGGTAACAAGAGAAAAATAGTTGCAAATGATTTATGCAAAGCACTCCAATTAGAAATCATAAACTGTACAAGGTAACATAAGTAACCAGGATACTTATAATCATTCTCCAGAGACCAAATGATAATTTCTGCTCTGTTCAGAAGCTGTGATAAAGCTAAGATTCTCTTTTCAAATTGAATATTTTCATGTTCTGGAAACTAAACATTTTGGAAACGACTACTTCAAGTCTCAAAACACACTCAGTTGCAATAATAAAAATGTTCTCAGACGTACAAAAAAATGTGTCTTTCAATTCTTAATTTGTTGCTTTTTTTTTCTAAAATAGGTAATGAAAAATGCTTCAATAATTTGTTCTGTTATATCTTTTCTGCTTCTCCTCTGCAATAAGTGACTGGAGTTTCTAGACTTTATTTTCTTCCTTTTGAGTCAGAACTTGGTAAGTGAAGAAATGGAATTGATTGTCGACTTCAGCAGAATCTTCTAGGTTTTTTTTTTAAAAAAAAAAGTTCTTCTCTAGATAAGTTGAGCATCCATGCTAGAGCTGCTAATCGAATATTTAATATCAAAGACTCTGAAATATAAATATTTAGGAAAATATAAGTTCACCGAAGCTGATAAACTGTTTATACCTTATAATATCTGAAAGCCCGACTCTCTAATATCTTTTTATTTAAAGAAATAAATAGATAACCGTAGAAACTTGAACAAGTGTTACTTTAAAAGGCATCTGAGTTTAATGCATCAATTGGCAATGTTAAGGATAGAATACAATCAAACGTACAATCACAGTTCAGGAACACTTTAAATTTACATCCCAGTAAAATTGGTAAGTCGACAAGAATATATGAATGAACAGCAAACTTAGAAAAAGGAAGGAGAGAAAGAATAAGTTTACCTGACGACAATACGATAATAACGTACTGCCAACCAAATGCTGGAGTATGACGACGGATAGACCTGACTTCAGTGAACGGCACTCCTCTGATGGTGTAAAGATTTCTATCTAACATTTAAGAAGCAGACAGTCAAGAAATTCATAGCAAGATGATAATGCACCATTTCGATTGCAATTCCAAAGCCAAACTACCTCTCTCCGATAATTTCACATTTGAGTTCTGTCCTTTGTAAGGAATCCATGTCTGCAATTAAATACAACAACAAAGATTCTGAGTCAGTACAAGGCACATATCCAGCAATGCATGAAAATCCAATTACAGATTTCTTTATCCACAGAGTTCGGATCAGACATGCTTACAATGAACAGACACGATCCTTGCTTGATCAACCTCAATCTTCCACTAATTCTTTCAGACGCAAACTGCGTAGGATGAATTGTCACGTTTTCTTTAGAATAAACAACCTCAGCACCTTCAGGTACGCTCGATGAGCTTCCTCGACCGCTATCGGTCCGCATCATGCTTGCGGAACCCTAAAATCCAGAAAAACAAGATCAAACAGAGAAATGACGCAATTAGATGAATATAATTCATCGATGCAAGATAATTAAGAGAATGTAGCTTAAGAAATTGAACCGTGAAATTAACCCCAAAAAAAACAATAAATTCCGACGTACTTGCTGCTGTGAGGCTGCGTAATCGGCATCGTCGGACAAATCGTGAAGGTCGGTTTCTAACATCGCCGTCGGAGAAACAGTTGCTGTTGCATCAACTTTCAGAGAGCGGCTGCCGATGGCCCTTCTCGCTATTCTTTTCTTTGCTTCGATTTGCTTCTTGTTTGTGTTTTTTTTTTCTTTTTCTTTTTTTCTTTTTTTCTTTTTCCTTTTTATTTTATTTTATTTCTCTCACTTCCTTAGAGGCTAAGGCGCGGGCGTAGGACCCTGTGCAACGTATACAATCTTAGAGCGTAGTAGTTACGATTGGAACCGCTAACATGAGTTTATCTTCGTGTATTATTATTCTTTTTCTTCTTTGACGACTTCTTCTTTTGACACGTGTCCACTATGATTTCTCCAGGCTCTACTAGGGTGCTTAGTTGGTTATTATAAGTGCAACCATTTTAGTCTTAGTTACAAATTAGGAGAAATGATGATTATACCAAAGTAAACACGTAGACAACGAGATTTTTCAAATAGGTTTATTGTAGTTAACAAGTTATATTGGAAACTTTAACTATTATAATGAAAGACCCAACCATAGCACGAGCTATAATAGTCCACTCCACCCTCGACAAATTGGGGTCCAAGGCCCTAATCTTTTGTCCTTCAACTTTTACAAAAATAGCCTCTAAAAAAATTATTAAAAAAAACTTTAATAAAAATATGTCCTTAACCATTTATGTATAGTCAATATAAGCATGACTAAATACAGACATTTAATGGGCAAAGGAATTCATCACATATCTCCACTTATAGATCTTGTTTTGTATTTATAGTATTAATCACACTCATGTATGAAATGATTTGTCACTTCAACATGTGTCTACTTTGAGTCAAGTTATTATAATAGGGCAAAAGATAGTGATTGTCCATTCAAACATATGATGTATCTTAACCGTTAGATTGTGATGTTTCATATACACTACACTCATATATCTTTACACTTTGTCGTGTAACTACTTTGACTTAAACATTTGGGGTAAAGGATATGTGATTGTTTGTTTAATGTATCTACATGGTTAGATCATGATGTTTCATATATATGATTTGAATTGCACCCATTAAGATCACGTTTACTATTTCATAATCAAAATTGTTTCCATTACTTCTCATTAAGGCCATGTTTACGTTTCATAATCAAAATTGTTGCAATCGTAGTAGATTTTCTTTATTATTCATGATTCATATAATATTGTTTATAACAATTTTTCTAGAAACGTTTTTAAATGACCTCAATTTTTATATTACCATTGATTGATTATATTTATTGAGAAGTGAACGTGGCCTTAGTACACAGAAAACCCTTCAAACGTAATTACAATTCCAAAAAAATAACTTCCTCCTCCAAAGTGGAGGAAGAAGCTTGGTCAAAAGTTAAGGAACATCAATCCCTGCTTGATCAAGGAGATGCACTAATTTATTGCCATATTTCTACAACATTCCAAAAAAAATACACTCCCACCAAAATTGTTTCCGAGCTATTTTTTTTGTTTTAGGGAGAAAGTATTTAATTTTGAAAATAAGTTATTTTATAAAAAAGTTGAAGGGTTTGACAAATTAATTTTATAGTGCATTTTAAATAATTTATATCAAAAGAGTTTAAATAAAAATGATTCTTAAAAATATATAACTTCACATAGCTCGTTGTGGATAGCTGTCATCCTTCCAAAGTTGATTGGTCAAATTCTTTCTAAGTTTCGATGGGTCTAGTATATAATACTTGTTAGCTCATAAGTGAGGGAAAAAAAAAAACAGATTTCTTTATAATTTGTAAGCATGAAGGGTGGACACGAAAAGTTTCCAATTTTTAGAAGATATATACATGTCAATTATCATAGAAGTTGAACTATCCCTTGTGTTAGTGACAACTGACAAGTAACTTAAGTTTAGAAGTTCAGGGGTTTATTTGGTAAAGAATCTCAATTCTGTTTTATGTTTTTTTAGATTTACTAAATTCAACAAATATGTATTTGGCAGACAACTTAGATTATGTTTCTAAAAACTATTTTCATATTTTGTGATCCAAATATTGCAAATTCTGAAAACAACATTTATATGTTTTTATTGTCAGATGTATTTTAAACAACTATTTAAATTAGAATCCAATTTTTGTAAACATGAAATACAACTCTATTTTCATTAAATCTCTTATTTTCAAATTTGCTACCAAAGAGCCTTTATAAATTTAATTTTTAAAATACATTTGTTGAAACAAAAAGAAAGGGTAAGATCATATAGATCACTTATGAAATGTGTTTGTCTAAAGTATTGTGTATTATTAAAAAATTGTTACTATTATTATATTGATAATTGAATGTTTGTATTGGGTTAGGTTAATTATTCTTTTAGCTTTTTAAAAAAATATTATAATATTAATTAGGTTTGAAGTTGCCAATACAAGCATCACTCAATTGATTAATACATATATTAGAGATTTGAATTCTTCCGTCATACACTCGTTGACTTTTTTATTTTATATAATTAAGGTTAGGGTGGAACTTATAAATTTTTAAATTGTGCTCGAATTGTTTGAATTTTTTTTTTTTTTTAGTCATTGGTCAAATTTTGTTATGTTAAAGTTTGTAGCTTTAGTCAACCAAGTTAATAAAATGGAAACATATTTAAAAACATGTAGTTTATATCATTTTCAACTAATCTAAATAAAATGTTGGAAGAAGAATATAATATATAAGGTCCTATGTACAAAGTACTAACCATGTATTAAAATATGACTTTTCCTAAAAAACAAAAATTGATGCCTGGAATGGAAAAAACAAAAGTTAGACGACAAAATTATAAAATATATATAGAAATAATGAATAAGAATAAATAGACACTAAGATTGGGAGAATTGTATTGGGTAGAAATTTTGATTATATATTAGCATTTATGTCATTAATTTTTGAAATATTATAAATATGGTAAAATTTGTTTAAAATAATATATGGGTAAAAATCATTTTATTTGATTTTTTCTATTCCAAAAATACCCTCATCTGTTCAAACGCTCCTATGGGGGGAATTTACTCCATCCCCGCCATTTGTAGGCGGGAACGGGGTGGGGATTCCCCGAGATAGAGCGAGAGCGAGCTAGCGAGAGAGTGTGAGAGATAGAGTGATTGTTAGGGAGGAAATGATGTGAGAGTGAGAGTGAACCATAACCTTTTATATATATATATATATATATAATTAATTTTTATATTAAACAGGTTGGTGTTGGAGATGACGGGTACCCGAAAAAGGTCTCCAGTTTGACCCTCATCCCCGGTCAAACTGGGGATTCCTTGACCCTGCGGTTTTTTTTGCCAACCCTACTCTCGCTCTCACTTCCTTTCCCCACTCACAATCACTCTTATCTCTTTCGCTCTCTCTCTCACTCTCGCTCTCGCTCTTGCTCACCGGAGTTGTGAGTTTCTATGTAACATCTTCTTCAATATTCAGCCCTAAAATATCCAAGATTCTTCAATATTCTCCGTATTTGAAGTTCAAGATTGCTTTTGACATTGACACACATTTTCTAGTTTTGATTTGGTCAGTTGAAGATTTCTTGAAGTTATAGTTTTGATTTCTTCCGTATTTAGGTTTGATTTGGATTTTTTTTGCTTTAATTTCGTCTATCGTGACACAGATAATAGTCTATTGTGGTATATCACAGATAGATAGTGCAGTTTTGTCATAATTGTAAATATTTTGGTTTCTTTTGCTATATTTGAAAAGAGTCATTTATCTTATTTTCCAACTTTAATTACTAAAATAGTAAATATTTACATTAACATTAAAAAAATAGTGATAAATACTTCAAACATAAAAGCTTTGGTTTACAATGAATGTGGATACACATTTTCATAATCAAGATAAACTATGTATATATAAATATATATGTTATTAGGGATAAAATTTCCAAATGTGATGACAAATAAATATCATTGATATTGTAATTCCCTTTTTTTTCCATATTGTTTAATTGTTTAAAACTAATATTCTAGAAATGTTCATTTTTTAAAATACAATATTACCGAATGTAATAATTTAAGTCCATATATGTTCTTTTGAGTACAAAGAATGTGAGCAAATAAGGACAAATTAGAATTTTAGTTTAAGAATTTTTAAGTTTGTATTAATTTGTTCGGTGAATTTTTAGAGGCGTTTATTGTTAGGTCTATCATATTCAATTTCATATTTAATAAGTTTCTAAAATATTTAAATTTTTAAAAATAAATTCATCCGTTAGATATAAATTAAAATTAAATTTAAAAATTATTAAACACAAAATTAAAAATTCAATTACTTGTTGGTACAAAATCACTCCAAGCATGCCTTAGTCATTAAATGGTTAGTTTTGTAACAATTTAATTATTAAACTTTAGGATGTAACAATTTGGTCACCGTACTTTAAAATTTATCAGCCTTAGTCCTCATACTTTAAAAGATGTAACGATTTAGTCCTTATTGTAAAAATTAAAGTTGAGATCTAATGAGATTTATTCTATAGGTAGATCAAAAATTAATTATGGACCCAATGTATTTATACGCTATAATGCCTACATAGTTAAATTATAAAAATTGACATTTAATTTTGATGAATTTTTTTATGGTAGGAATTAAATTGTCATAAAATCGAAAGTATAGGAGTAAATCATTACAAATCAAATTTTAGAGACTTAAAATTATTACATTTATGAAAGTTTAAGAAAAATCCAGAAATATAAAAATAAGTAGCAAAATGTTACTAATGTAAATATGATATAAATAATAGACATGTTATTTACTCATTTAAGTTTAAATTTATTTCCAGAAATATCCATCATGTTATTGGGAAAAAATCTCCCACTTCTACTGTGTGAATGAGAAGAAAAATAACAGAGAAATTAAAATAAAACAATAAAATTGAAAATACAAGAACTAACATGAAAAAACTCTAAATCGGAGAATATGTGAAAAGTTGCCACAATTGCAAGAACAGTTTCTCAAAATTTTTATACTACTCTAACCCTTTAATTTCACTCTCATATTAGAGAATACAAAAAATAATTTAACTAAAGTTAGTACACTCAAATTAAAGTGTTTCCAACTAATCCAACTAAAACTTTTATAGTGTTTGGAGTCCATCACTAACCTCTCTAACATGGGACAACTCTACTTTTAATATTTTTCCTATAGATATTTCTCGTAAAATTAAGATCTCGATAATTACGTCAACCTCCACATATCAATATTTAAAAAAACATAAAACCCAACAAACGGGTGGGGGAAAAGAAAGAAAACAGAGTAAAGGGGCAATGAAGGAAGGAAGAAGAGAGCATAATTGGAAGGAAAGTAAATGAAATGCATGCATTCTTGGACTCAACAAACTCTCTGTCTCTCCTCTGTTAAAACACTTTTAAAGACGCCATTTCAGAGTTTGAAAGGTTGAAGAAGCTATGGGGTCTGAGAGAAGTGAAACGACGACGTCGCTGCTGCCAGTTCTTCAGAAGGAAGGAGAAGATGAGGATAACCATGGCCGTAAACCTGGATCCGCCATCACTAAAAGAGGAGCTTATGCCGCCATTTCTTATATGGCTTCTGCTGGTTTGTCTTTCACTTCCCCCTCTTCTATCCTTCAACATTTTTTAAAAATCTATCACATGATAGGATTTTTGATAACTTCAAATCATTTTCGTTTAATTTTACACCTCTAAAACCAATTTTTATAGTATTAAAATTGATTTTTGAATAGTTAAAAGATTCATTTCAAATTCACTACTAAATATAATGTAAGTTTTCTTTATAATATTTATATAATTATGGGGTCTCTTGGGTTTATTATTTTTGGGCTTTAATATCATATTAGATATTAGATTAACTTGAGTCCTATCTTAAAATAAATTGTCAAATGAGCGGAATAACTAATATATATCTTATAAATACTGTAAGGTCTCCTTATATTTCTAATGTGATCTTGATCAACAGTTTGAGCTGTGTTAATGTCATTTCTTGTCTAATCTATATTGATTTGCTCTCGTTGAACCTTTCACAAATCTCCAAGCTCATAAGTGAGCAAAAGTGTGTTGAAGTATTGATATAATTAAATTCATGGTAACTCATCTACTTTAACTTTTGAATTGATTGGCGATTTAACATGGTATCATAAGAGGAGAATCTATATTTGGATTTTCATTTGTTGTATCTTTCCCAAATTTTTAATTCCACATGCAAGCGAGAGTGTTAAAGTATTGGTATAAATAAATTTAACGTAACCGCCTGCTTAAATTTTAAAAATTATCCTTGAACTTTACCATTTATTTTTAAAAAATACTATTGTACTTTCAAAAGTTGTAATATTACCCTTAAATTTTCATAAATGTTTTAAGAAATACCCTTGAATTATAAATTCTATGGAAATTGAGGCATGCAATAGTGAAGGAAGGTTTGAATTCGCCAAACAATTCTAAATCACGATTTATGTTTGTTTATACTCTAATGGTAAAGTGGAAAGGTAATATAGCCTAAATTTTAATGGTTAGAGTTATGAGTTGGTGCGAGAGAGAAACACCCAATTATTTGAGATTATGTTGATTGAGTTTTGACTAGACTTTTGAAAGTGGTGTAGAGAGTAAAGTCGTGTATAAAGTACTTGTAGGCTCACACTATATGAATAATGTGATGGGACGAGTGAGAGAGAGCGAGGCATGGAAGTGGTGGGTCTTGGAAGCTGCCTACCACACTTACAAAAAAAAAATAATAATAATAATAATAAATATATTGAAAATTCACTCCAACTCATCCGTCACATCTCAACAATGAACAATTACAACTTAGGTTGCACCTAATTGTATGCACCCTCTTGTTAAAAGTAAGAACAATTCAATTATTTAAAAAAAATATTTGTCACATGACAAATTTTTATTTGACAATCGTCTCAGTTGTATAAAAATAGGTGCAGTCCAGATAACATCAAAAAAATTTCTTTTTTCTAATAAAAATTTTACAATGTAAAAGTAATCTAATGGTTACTAGGAATGTTCACAATTCGATTTTGGATATATTCCAAATTGAACTAAACTGCAAATATTTAGGTTGGTTTTTGGTTTGATATATATGTTAATGAAAGGTTTGGATTCTTAAAGTTCTATACATGGACTAATCAACTATTATCACTGGTTTATGTTGAGTAATCATTTTCATTTTAATTTACTTTTCAATTATTTTCACATTTGAAATTAGTTTTTTATAAGAGATAAACTTGTTTGAATTTAATTTGTATGGTATTTTGTTGTCATCTATCTTGCAGTTCTGTTGCTGATGTTCAACAAAGCAGCTCTTTCTTCCTACAAATTTCCATGTGCCAATGTCATCACTCTTTTCCAGGTAAAGTAGCTGCTGAATTGTTTTGATGAAATACATTATATTCCCTTTTAATCTGGAGGATAGTTTTTGGTGTAATTATCATTCATTTTTATTTATAAAATATTTGTATTTTGATTGATGGAAACACAGTTAGAAACTAAGCACTTGATTGTATTAACTTTTAAATGCTTAAAATAATATTTATAAACACTTAGAAAATCATTCAAACGAGTTTTAAATCTTCTACTAAAGGAATGTTTGGGTAGTGAGTCTTCTTTTTGAAATTCTTTATCGTTGGGTTTGTTTTAGGGAGAAGATATATTGTTCGGGTATGAATTCCTGATCTATGTCATTCTTTTTTTTTTTCTCCCTCATTTTTTTTTATTCTTCCTTTCAAGGGAATTAGTTTTTTCGTCTTTTTGAAGGGTGAATGTTCAAAGTGAAATTCTTTCCTTGACAAGTCTTACATGGTTGGAGATATACAACTATGAATTTTAGTCATACTTGAATGAATTTTAGCCTTTGAATTTTGTTCTAGCTATCAAGCTTAGTCTTACATTCATAAAAACATTCAAGTAGGATCGATCTGTTTGGAGTTTTAGTGTCGGTGAATTAAGAGTTCACATACTCAAAGATTTCCGTTCCTAATCCCGAACCCTAGGGTTTGTTTTCATCATTTTCTATTCTTCTTGTACATTTAATTAAATTATTGAACAAAATTAATTGGTTTTGATCTTCATAGATTATATGTTCATCCACATTTCTCTATGCATTGCGGCATTGGAAGATCATTTCTTTCACAGAGGGAGAATCTCAAAGCATCAGTTCTTCTGGAAAGTCAATTCTTATACCTTATAAGACTTTGGTCCAAACACTTCCCTTGGCCATATCATATTTGCTTTACATGGTAATTTATCTTATGGTAACAATAATAATATTTTCCTAATGGGTTAAGATTATATCACGTTTTTCATTTTCAAAATTGCTCAAAAAAGTACTTTTAATAATTTAAAATCAATTTTAATTGAGAAATTATTTTAAATGATAAAACTGCTGAAAATATTTACAAATAATAACAAAATATGATCACAGTCTATCTGTAATAGATCGCAATAAACACAAATAATAGTCTATCATAGTCTATCGCAAATAGATAATGAAATTTTGTTATATTTGTAAATCACTTCTAAACATGCACTAAACTTAACAACATTTCTTGATCAATTAAGCTTGTGACTATGGAATCGGTTCGTGGGATCAATGTCCCAATGTATACAACATTGAGGAGAACTACTGTAGCATTTACAATGATTGCTGAGTATTTGTTGACAGGCCAGACTCATTCCCCTTTTGTTGTTGGCAGGTAGATATTTTTCTTTTTGTTCTATATGAATTGCATTCGATAGACTCTTTATTAGATTCCGTTTGATAACGGTTTTGTTTTTAGTTTTTAGTTTATGCAACTTGCTTCCTTCCAATCTTTCTATTATGCAGCTCTTAGTCAAATTCTAAAACAAAAACAAAATTTTCGAAAACTACTTGTTTTCAATACTTGGTTTGATTTTGAAAACATGAGTAGAACGTAAATAACAAAGAAATTCATATAGGTGAAAATGTGAATGCTAAAAAAACTTAATTTTTTAGTAACCAAAAGGTTTTCAAATAGGGACTTAATTACAAGTTTTTCCTTTCCTCATCGATACTCTACTCTATGTTCATTTTCTTTTAGGAAAATGTCTTAATTCTTTGGTTAAATTACAAGTTTAGTCCATGAAATGTCACGCTTGTGTCTTCAAATTGATTGTGTCTATTTGGTCCTTGAACTTTAAAAAGTGCTTAATAGTCCTCACAATTTCAAGTTTGTGTCCTATAGGTAACCAAAATTTTAATTTTGTATGGATAGGTCTTGTTTAAAAAAAAAAATATTAACGGAACTACTAGACACTAAATGAAAATATTGGAGTCCTATTACCCATATAAAATTCAATTCAATTTTATATCACTATATATATCCGTAAGTTCATAGACTTGTTAAATATTTTTAAAGTTTAGTGACTTTCATTATACACAAAATGGAAGGTTTATAAACCTATTAGACGCTTGTTAAAGTTAAAAAACTTTTAGAAACAAATTTGAAAATTCATTAAACTTGTAATTTAACGTTTTTTTTTCTTTTTTTTAATATCTCACATGACAGTAAATTTTGAGATACAAAAGTCTTACCACTAAATGAAGACTCTAAAAGGAAATAACATTGATTTATTTCTTTCTTTCAAATATTTTAGATATTTTAGCAACAGTATTAAATAAATAAGATAGTGTCGTTAAAATGAAGTCAAGATCTTTACATTATTCATAAGTTTTAAATATGTAATGCTAATTTGTTTCATCAGTGTGGGGATGATTATACTTGGTGCAGTTGTGGCTGGAGCTAGAGATTTGTCCTTTGACACCTACTCCTATGTTGTGGTCTTCATTGCCAATATATGTACCGCTATATATCTCGCTTCAATTGCTCGTATCGGTAATAATTATTTTTCTTTTTCTGTCAATTCAACATGTTGGAGGAGAGATTTGAACTTCTTACCTTTTAGTTGAAGATGTAACGTCGGTTAAGTCATTTCAAACAAACCAATAATGAATTTACCAGTTTTGAACTATATTTAATTTGACTTATTATGGGTAATAATTATTAACTTATTTTTTCTTTTGGGTATATTTTCAGGGAAATCTAGTGGTTTGAATACCTTTGGTCTCATGTGGTGCAATGGTTAGAAAAAATTTGTGTTTATTAATTTTAAATAAGTCTCTCCACAGTATGAAAAGCTTATGATATATCTTATTTGAATCGACTATAAAGAATATTGTTTTAATTCTAAATATTTGTAGGGTTAATATGTGGACCTTGTTTGCTAATTTGGATTATACTTCGAGGAGACATCGACACAACATTAAATTTTCCTTATCTGTTTTCCTCTGGCTTTCAGGTATTTGTTTATATTCGGTTGCTCAAAGCTAAAGAATTTGTAGATATAGTAAAATTTAGATTTAGCTTCCAGAATTTATTAGTGATAAGACCGCTAGAAGGGAGTCTATCATCGATAAAGTTCATCACTGATAAATTTTGTTATATTTGCAATTCTTTAAAAATATTGCATACACTTAAATTATTATTCCTAAAAGTGCTACCCAATGCAATTTCTCAAACTTTTATCTTAGAATGAAAAAAATGGATGAAACATGAGATATCTATAGGTCAACATCATCAATAGACCTGTGGACCAAGCCTGACAAGGACTCAATCCAAGTTTGGTCTATAGTAATTAAAGTTTGATTAGTCTGAACCAATCTATGTTATTCATTCATTAGATTAGATATGAAATCAAGAGAGGGGGCTAGCTCGACCTAAACATAATTTAATGAGCTATTCGAATATAATTGTTTGCTTGTAACTTTAATGAGTGAAGCAATTTTGATGTTTGTTTCATTTCTTACCTAATCTATTCATGCTTGCAGTTTGTGATGCTTCTCTCTTGTATTATGGCTTTCTTGATCAACTACTTTGTATTTCTAAATACGACTCTCAATTCAGCATTGACTCAGACAGTATGCGGTAATTTGAAGGTCTGGACCAATGCTTTCTTCAACAAGTTCGGTGTTTTTCGCACGTATTTAGGTAGTTTTGGAATGAATTTTTAAGTGCTTAAAACCGATTTTTTTTTAAAAAAAAAAAAAAAAAAATTTAAAACACGTTTGTAAATACTTGAAAAATTATTCAAAATAGACACAAACTTTGGTTCTTTGTGGATACCCATTAAACATTCTCCCTTGCTTGTAGCCATAAAAACTAGTAGAATACTCAACAAGTGAAAATTAATATTAAGTAAGAAATGATAAACATAAGATCTTATCATGATTTGATACTATGTTAAATTAACGATTAACCCAAAAGCTTAAATTGATGGATTGTTACAATAAATTTAATTATATCAACACTCGTTTTTTTTTTTTTTTAATTTTGAATGTTTTAAAATAGGATGTTTTCAGCATAGCAATAGGCTGGTTTCTGTTTGGAGGACTTCCCTATGATTTTGTAAGCCAATCTCATCTCTTCACCTTGAAGCCCTTAATAATTTGATTGATTTATTTATTTATTTCATTTTTGGTTAAGTTTATCACGTTTGTTTGTTTGTTTTTTAAGCTTAACGTTGTTGGGCAATCACTTGGATTTCTGGGATCTTGCTTATATGCCTATTGCAAGCTCCATGGGAAATAAGATATCAAGATGAAGCTGCCTAATTCTATGTCTTGGAGTCATTTCTTAAATAAGTTAATTCTGTGCTGACTTCTACTTGTTTGTCAGCTGCCAAATTTTGATGCAATTCAAATTGTTGTGAAAAGGAAGAAAACTAAAAGGAAAAAATGTTGTTATAGAATTGCTTATTTTTGCACATCGTCATGTAGAGAATTTGAAGTTTTTCTCTATTTAAATTTTCTCATTCTCTTTTGCGCTCACAACACGAGCTCATACGATAAAGGACGTGGTTGTTTCATAATAACTATTAGATGTGTTTTTTAATATTTTGCATGTCTTCTAATAACCACTAAATACAAATTTGAGGTAGTGTAATAATTTCCTTCTCGTACATCTAATGGTGCAAAACTGTCAACTACATTGTAGCAATCTACTCAAATAATTTCTCCGCTTTTATGTATATTTCACTTTGTCCATCCCCTAAAAATAAGAAAAATAAATGAAGCCAAAAAGACTCATATATTAAATAATTTATATTATAGCTGTGAACATCCTAACTTTCAAATGTACCCATAATAAATTATGTGAAATATAAGTAAGATTTGATGTCACGACCAAATAAATTAACTTTATTGGTATCAAGAGGCTTTCTTTTTTTTTTACTCTTACTTTTAATTTTTCTACTTTTCTCCCTTTTTTCTAACATTTTTGTCTCTGTAAAATCATTTCAACCTCGTTTCCCTCTCTAAAATTTTCTCTCCTCAATATTTGAAAATTTTGATAACTTTTTTTTGTCTCCAAAATATTTAGCTTTTTCTCTATATATTTTTTTTTGCCAACATTTTCTATACTCTATTTTATAAATTTACTTACAATTTTAGAAAGGTATTTGAAAATTAGATTGTTGTTATACTAGATTTTTTATCTCTAAAATCTAAAGTTTTTGTTTTTTTCTCTAAATTTGAATAATACTGAAATCATTTTTCAACATTGTAAACAACGGTGTGTTTTTATGATTATCATTATGCATGCATCATTCGATGTGTAGCCACCTCCACCTGAATAGTAGCAACCCTACATTTGAAGAATCATATCCCATCTTGAAGATTTGCATCTCAACATATCAATTGCACCTATTAAACTCAATAAACACCTTCACTCAAAGAGTTGTGTCTCATTTATAAAGGGTAAGATATGAATTTATTTAAAAAGTAGGGGAAAAAAAGGAAGCAAAAGATTCTCCCAACATTTTCCCACTTATATGGGCTATTGATAGAGTTTACCTTCAAAAATTTGTTTCTCTAAAGTTTTTGTTCTTTTCTCTAAACTTGGATTGTATGAAACCCTTTTTTAAGATGGTAAACAAATGCGTGTTTTTCTTAATTATATATGCATCTCACCGCATAAGTGTAAGAATGCACACAAGTTCGATATGTAACCACCTCCGCTAGAACAATCACAACCCATTAATATCAATGGTATCTATTGGAGTCAACAAAGGCATAATTAAATTCAAAGAATCATACCCCATCTTAAAGAGTAGCATCCTGTCGGCATCAATTACACCTATTAGACTTCAACGGGCACCTAGACTCAAAGAGTTGTGTCTCATCTAGAAAGGGTAGAATAAAAATTATTTAAAAAGTACGGCAAATGGGGAAAGAAAGATATTTCCCTTATAGCACCTTTTATATATCTATTAGACTCAAAAACACATATATTTGGAAAATTATGCCCCATTTAGAAGAGTAGCATCCTATAGGAATAAATTGCACCTATTATACTAAACAAATACCTACACCCAAAGAGTTGTGTCCCATCTAAAAAGGTAGAACATGAATTTATTAAAAACTTGGGGGCAAAATGGGGAGAGAAAGATTCTCCCCTCACAGCAGTTTTATATACGGTATAAAATTATTTTAACGCAACTTCTTATGTCTTTCTTCCTAGTTCGAAGCAACTCTTCCTTCGAGCTCTTAGATAGTTGTATGTTGATCGTCATTTTTTTTTAGTTAAAACTATCCTCAAACATGTATTTAATCATTTTTAACTAATGAGAAGTATTTTTAATTAGTTCACACCCATGCTTAATTTTGGCAATTAATACAAATTTGTGATTCTATGATAGAAGCACACATTTGATTATATATATATTTACATAAAATGGATTAAAATAAGATGAAGGAATATAGTTGGAGTGGACAATTTGGTCAAATATTCTCATTTGAATAGGAAATGGGAAGAACAAAGCATGTTTTCTTACTTTTTATTTGTTTGGAAAAGGGTTAATCAAAAAGTCTTATTCAGTCATGGGTGGAACATGCATGGGTTTCTCTTTCTCTTTACCCCTTTAATAAGGAAGTCTTCAACAATCATCATCATTATATTAACTATTGACTTATTGGTTCCGCACCTAGTAAACATAGGCCTACTAAATTCTTAATTTTAATGTTGTTTAATCTCTATCAAATAAAAAATAAATTATAAAACTAAATAAGTAATTATTACATTCTTTTCAATTCTTCAACTTAAACGAATTGTAAAAAGAGGAAGAAAAAATTTACCAAAATTACAAACCTATGGTGTAGGATTTAAGTTTGTGTCAAAACTTTTCCCCAAGTTTTGAGGAAAAAAATGTCTTCGGGGTTGATAAAATGGACTAGATTTTATTAGATATGCCTTTTAAATGAGTTTTAGATTAGGGTTTTGCAAATTTAGGTTTATTTTCACTTTTCTATTTTGTTTTTAAATCATCACTTGGTTATGTTAGTTTTAAGTGTGAGGGAATATGATTAGTGTTATGGAATCAACAAACAAAGATAACATAAAACATAAAATAGTAGACGTGGTTCACTAATAATGTTTAAGCCATGTCCACCGAGAAAGAGAGAATGGTTCATTATTAGAGAGAATAATACAAATTATAGACATCTCTAGGGTTAGAGAGTATATATAGCGCACTTCTCTAAACCCTAAAGTTAAAATCAGACTCCGTATTTGTTCGTTCAGAAAGCCACATATCAGATTCAAAATATATTCTAGAGTTACGACACGTTGAAGTTCGTTAATTATCTCTTTGATTTCAAGGAAGAGAACATTTTTTAACTTTTTATGAAAAGGGTGTTTTGTATTTCTCTAGATGATGTTGTTTGTTGAATGAGAATAAGGGGAACAATGACTATAAAGGGAAGAGGAGTGAAGATAAAGAAAGAAAAAGGTAAGTAGAATTATTATAGGCAAAAACCCTATATGGAAGTGTTCCCTTAGTGCAGGGCCAAAGCCTGGCCTTCTCTTTATTGCATAGGGCTTCCTTTCATTTTGCTTCCCAAGTTGTTGCCTAGTTTTTATTTTTCCCCTCTCCTTTTCTTTATACTATGAAGCTATGTATGTTCTTGAAGGGGAAATTTTCCATTTTTTTACAAGGCTATATCCAAAACAAGGAAAATCCATGAATAAATGACAAAGTAATTGTTCTATATTGGAAATGTTGGAGAAAATGATAGACTTCTAAGCACTATAAAAGGATATCATACGATTTTGACTTCAAGTCATCCTAGTTAAAGACACTTTAAGCTTAGATATGTTAACTTTAATTAAATTTTCTTTTTGTTTTCTCTTATTGAAATGAGAGTGGAGAAAATAGTGTAACTGGTGTAGAAGTTTTGAGAGATTGTCCTTGTAATTGAGATTCGAGATAGGATTCTGGTGGTTGTAATTAATAAATTTTCACCTAGTGGATTTTTATTTTTTTATTTTTTATGATTCATTTGTTTTCTTTAGTTTTGGAATTGAATTTTACATAAATTCTTGTGTTTTGATCTAGTTTTGTTGTTTACATTTAATTTATAAATTATTTTCTTTTATTCCTATAATAGAAGTGGGACCGTTGGAGGTTAATCCCCACAAAAATAATATAAAATCGAAAGTTACGCCATATGATTCAATTTGATTAATGAATTCGGGTAGTGTTAGGGTGTGTTAATTAGTTTAACTTTTCAAGTATTTAATTTTGAAAAAAATAAAATTGAAGGGTTTGACAACCTCTCAATATAGATTTGGAAATATTTTCAAAATTTATTTTAAACAATTTTATCATAAGCTTTAAATAAAAATGATTTCTTTTGGAAAAACATTTTTTCCAAATAGGCCTTAGTCGTTTTTGTAGTTAATTTTGATTTTCAATTTGTTTGTTTTTTCATAAAATTTGATTTCGATATTTTCTTCTATATATTTAATATATAGATTAGTTAAACACAACTAGATTTGGAGAAAAAAAAAAAGGAAAATAAAATAAAATACTCAATAATCAATTTGCTTAATTGTACCCCTACCTAGATAATTATGAGGAAGGAATCAAAAGATTTAAATTTTTGGTGATTTGTAAAAGATGAAGATGATGATGATTTGTTTGAGAGAATATAATAATTGAAGAGCATGCGTGAATAAAATACCTTTATCTACTTAAGTTTATTTTCGAAATTTCAAAGTTGTGATAAAATTAAAACTAAATATAATAACAACCTCTATATATATATATATATATATATTGTGTGATTATTTCACCCCAAAATTATTGGAGAAATTATCTTAAATAACAAAACTACTTAAAATATTTACAACTAATAGCAAAATGCATGGTCTATTTGTGATATATCACGATAGACAGTAAAATTTTGCTATATTTATAAATATTTTGATTTTTTTTGGTATATTTAAAAAGAGCTAAAATTATTACATTATATTGGTCATTTTGATGACCATTATTTATAAAGTTCAATTTCTAACCCCATTTGATCATATTCTATTTATCGGTAAAATTGAAGGAAAAATTGTTCCAAAGAGATAAGCTCTTCAAATCATAATTATTTTTTATCAATATTTCTGTATTTTTAAGAGTTTGTTATCGACTTAGATGTGATAGACATTTTTATTATATCGTAAAAATATTCGTGAAACATAAAAAATAAACAACAACTTATCTCCAATGTAAATATAATATAAATAATAATTATGTTAACTTGTTTATAATATAAATATAATATAACTTGAGAGTATTTTCATAATTTTCAAGAAATTGTAACATTTATTTAAGTTTAAAGTAAAAGTTGCAACGTAGAAAGTTTAGAATACAAATCGAATATCTTGTCCATTGCAAAATACATTTTATTTATTTATTTATTTATTTATTTTATTTTTATTATTATTATTTTGTGCTCATTTTCATTTTTTTCATTTTTTTTTGTAAAGTTTAGTCATCTTGACGAAGTATAATTAGTTTCACTTTTTAATCAATCACTACCCTAACATGGCGTGCTAAATTAGATTAGATTGGATTGAATTTGGTATATAGTAATAGTAGGGCAAAAGATCTAGATAGACTAATTAGCATCTCACCCCCACATTTTATTAAGGGTAATTGCATTTGGATAGCATTTTTAGGAATAATAATTAAGTGTATAGCAATATTTGTTTTTTAAAAAAATTATAGATATAACAAACTCTATCATTGATAGACTTTGAAAACAAAATCTAAATTTTGTTATATTTGCAATTTTTTTGCATTGTGCTATATCTACAAATACTTTGAACCTAGTTGAACTGCTCTTTTATTAATGGTGTCAACAACATTTAACAAAATAGAATTCAAACAAGAACTTTTCCTATGGGACAATTGCCAAAACCTTCCGTATTGCCATCGCAACACTACAACAATTCTGACTTTATTACTCAATGTAAAAATTCATCCGGAAAAGTCATAAAACCCTAGGTATAAGAATTGTTTCGATGATCTTTTTTAAAAGTTTTGATAGCAGAATACTGTTAGCACAAAGCCAACATGAGCACAATTTAAATGACATAAAGCTCATATTATCGATCTTTACAAAGTTTGATTATCTCACTCCAAACATATTAAAAAAAAAAAAAAAAAAAAAAAAAAAAAAACATTGAAACAAAAACTTCTTACAATTTTTCGTTGGATAAAGAACACAAACATAAAGAGATCAAAGTTGAAATATTTGTTTAATATTAAATTTGAAAAAGGGGTAATTAACAAATTAAAGTTAGAAAAATGAAAAAAAGGGAACTTGCATAAAAAAATATTAAAGGGAATGAAAAGAAGAAGAGTGTGAAGTGGGAGAGAGGTTGGTTTAGAGAAGGGCAGGCAAAGGGGTCCCAAAGCCTGCAAGCTTTGAGAACAAAAAGCTTGACATTAAAAGAAATTCTACCTTTGTTTTTTGAAACATGGATGATCCCTCATTTCCACTTCCCTTTTAGTATTTATAAATGGAGAATTTTAGTCTAACCAACAAAAAAAAAAAAAAAAAAAAACATTAGAATGAAGGTTAGAAGCGATGTTGGGGCAGTTCAATCTGAAGCCCGAGTTTTGTTTCCTTCTCTAAAATTTGGTCTCTCTGATTGAGCCGCGCCAATATCACTTTTCTTTTGCTTCGTAATTTTTTACCTTTTTTTTTTCCTTTTATTGCAGAAATTTCTCTCATGGAACTGTTTTATTTATGAAACTTTTTCTATATATATATTGTTTCTCTATTTGTTATGTGTTAAATGTATGTGCATTTGCATGCAAATTTGTGAAACATTATTCAAAGCAAGGTCACCACAATGTTTTTGGTCTCTTAATACTCGTTAAATATATGAATCCTAAAATCTTTGTATGTCTTTAAAAAACGTTATACATATAAATTATAGGTACTTTTGCATGTTCTCTCTCTTATTTATTCGTTGTGGGTGAATTTGGACATGACGAAATAGGTCAAAAATTAGATAAATGAAGATAAATATAAGATAAAGTATATATACTTAATTCAAATAAATCTAAGTGCCAGCTAATCAATTATCTTATTATATCTAAACCTAACTTTTTAGGATTAGGAAAGATCCATCTCATTCTAATCGTAGGAGGAAAAAGATAAATTTTATCTCCTTCTTATAAATACATAATTATAACTCCATATGAGGTGGCTTATCTGGTATTTGAAAACTTCGGATTTCTTCTATATTATTTAGTTCTCATACTTACTTTGACATCAGAGCTGTTTTTCTTTGTTTTGCAGGTCATTTTTTCCCCAAATTACAAACTTACTGTTGTTGCCACGCGAAAATTAAGTGTGTTTTTCCTTAGCCAAAATTTGGTATCAACAATATCTAGTGGTGTAAAATTTCCAATCACGTTTTGAGTCGATAGCATTTTTTTTTTTTTGTTTAAATGATCTCTCTCTCTCCACACTAAGTACAATGTTTTCTCCTTCGAAAAATTACTTGACAGGTTGGAACGATGTGGTTGACAATTCTATATTGATGGTCAATATGTTTGCAAAAAAGTATATTGTAAAGAATCTTTTTATACAAATCAGAGAAGAACAATGGGTGACTATTATTGGTGGCATTAAGTGGTATCATATAATAAAAACTAAACAAGAAAAGAAGAAATTTAGAGGTAGAAGTAGTGTTTGTAGGCTTAATTTTAAAAAATGAAATAGTTACCAAACGGGGGCTTAGAAATTTTTTTTAATTGAAGTCTCGTTTGATAACGATTTTGAAAATTTGTATTTGTTTTTTTTTTCAAATTTTTTTGCTATATGGTTACCTATATCATAGAATATTTAAATACCTAGTCTTTAATAAAAACAAAAAAACAACCTTTTAATATTTTTTTTCCTTTTAGTTTCAAATGTTGGTTGATTTTATTTAGAGAGTAGATAATAAAATAAAGAAATTAATGGAAAGTAGTATATATTAAAAAAATAAATAAATAAATAAAAAGATAATTATCTGATGGACTAAATGTTTAAACTTAAAAAGTGAAAAATATACAAAAATTATGAAAATCGAAAGGTTAATTATAAGGGTTATTTTTAAATATAGCAAAATTAGACAAACTATTTACATAAATATAAAATTTTCACTGTCTATCAGTGATGATAGAAGTTTATCACGATTTATCGCTGATAGACAATGAAATTTTTCTATATTTGTAAATAGTTTGATATTTTTTCCTTTTGAAATAATTTCCCTAATTATAACCGCTATTATAGTTAGAAAATTATTATTTCTAACTTTAAAAAAAATTTATGAAAAAAGCTAACCTATTTTTGAAGAACTTCTTTTTCTAACCTCTTTCTTATTTTTGAATATTTTAAGTGGAGGGCCCCACAAAATGAAAATATAATTTTGTCTCTTGTTAAAGTGTTTCCAATTTCATCTTTCTCAATCACAACTTTTCATACACAACTTAAATTTTTAAACTTAAACTTAGTTTTCTATTTTGTTTAGTGCCCATGTTTCTGGGAAGTTTCAACCAATATTTGTCACAGGTTTGTTGTTATTTTCAAAGGAACAAATTTGATAAATAAAAAGTTCATTTGGATTTCGGGAAATTTGGGTATTCTATGACTTTTCTAAGGATTTTAACGAAACCCATTGGCACTCTAAGGACTCTAACAAGACCCATTAGCACGTGCTCTATGAGACTTGGGCATTCTGTCACTTTTCCCGTAAACTCATTTAACTTATAGGAAATATGAACTTACGGGAAAAATGATAATGAGCAAAAAACGAATACCAGATTCTTTTTCTATCTAATTTCAGACATTTCCTACATATATGAAACCTCCTTTACCTGAAAATTTTAGATTTTCTTTTCTGTTTTTTACCGTCAACTAATCGAAAACCCCAGAAATCAGCATTTCAAAGAAGTTTTTCGTGGGTTTATTTCCATAAATCAGGTCACATAGGATGAGTTTTACCACAAATGATAGAAATTAGAGAGTACCGTAAAAAAATGAACCCTAGGGAAAAATATAGTTTTATGATGGGTTTAGGGAAGAAGACAATGGGGTTGAGTGTTGAGAAAGATGATTTTTTGGTATTAACGTAATTTCACCATGTGAGACCCACCTCTGAAACTCTGAAAAGTTGAAAAAATGGTTAGAAAAAGAATTTTTTAAAAAAGATGTTAGTTTTGTCTCATCAAAAACTTTTTGAGTTAGAAATAGCAATTTCTCCATAATTTTCACGAGAATTGAGAACAAATTATAAAACACTTCTTGGCAAATTATTATAATGTAGAAAAATTATTTCAAATGATAAAACTGTTGAAAATATTTACAAATAATAGCAAAATATCATAATTTATCTGCAATAGATCGTGATCTATTTCTATCATAAAACATATAGACACATATAGTAGTCTATCACAAATAGACAGTGAAATTTTGCTATATTTGTAATTATTTTAATTCATTTTCCTATATTTGAAGGCCACCCTATAACATAACTCTTGAAGGTTACACAACTACGAAATTACTATTAACAAAACACGAAAAATAAAATTTTGTTTGTAAAAAATTAAACCATGGGAAGGAAGCTCACGGAAAACATGTACCATTATCTATTTATTTATTTAATTTAAAATGGAACTAACCTAGAGCTAGAATAGGACTGACGAACCCTTCCAAGCTAGCAATATTATTCAATAAGAATGCTATAATATAGATGCTCATGCCTCTTTATATCTACTAGATGTGGATTTGAAAAAACTACATGTCCTCTAACATCTATTAGATATAACCAAAGTAAACTTAGCTCAATAGTAGTTGACATGGTTTTCTTCCCTAAATGTTGAAAGTTCGATCCCCTATTCCCATAATTGTTATAATAAAAAATAATAAAAAAAAAAATAACTATTAAATATTATATTTACAATACTTTGCAATTACTTTCACATATCTAATAGTGTAAAATTGTTAGTAGCGACTTCTTCGTACAATTTCTCCCGAAGCTAACTAAATTTTCAGTCATATTATTTGCCTCTCTATGCATTGAGTGCTAGCACAACTTCCTTCAAGATGTGATTGTTGTCCCTAAAGTTGGGAGTCACCCCTATATTTTTGTAGTTCTTGCTGGAAGAAGTAAAGATAGAACATACCTAGCCTACCATCATAAACTTCTAATCCAGCAAATATATTCTTGGGCACAAATAAGAGTTCACAACCAACAAGTATTTTGGTGGCTTGACCCAACACACGTTGACTAGTAACTTCATCCATCATTATAGAAGACATTATTAAGTCTGAAAACGGAATCCTACAAAGACATTGTGCTGCCTAAGGTCGAAGGTACGCAGTTGAGCTATGCTCATTTCATACATATGGCATGGAGCTTGCCATCTCCCTCCTTAATAGAAATGAGTTCTACCCATTTTAAACCTTGACTAAATAATTGAATCCATCAAGTTCTAGCGAGGAACTATATTTTCAACAGAAACAAACAACTGTTAAAAAATTGGTATCCAATTGATGGAAAAAGGTAAGAGTACGAAATTGCAGATGCTAGCCAGCAACGTAAAGATACACAATCATAAGAAGCACAACGACCAATAATTCTAAACTCAGAGAAACCGACATTCTCGAGGTATCACGAGGCTGCAAATGATGATCTTAAGATTGCATCTATATGACAGAACAGATAAACAGCCATACAGTGAAATTCAGAAGTTTTAAATTGGTGGTCAGCTTTCTTAGGGTAGGATTTGAAGAAGAAAAGAAGTAGAAGCTTTTTTCATGTACCTTTCCCTCTTCCATCTCTTGATCTCTGGCTGATCTGAGGAATTCCAAGACTCATAGTCTTAGCAGTGGCCTTCTGGTTACCGACGACGATGAACTCCAACATTCAAAGGAGAGGTTCTAATATTTCTTGACTGGGTGTATGTTAACTGGTGTAGTCCATCTGATTTCTTCTTTCGTCGACCTTGCTGAGACAGGCGTGAATGATATGCTAGGATGGCAAGGTCGTTAAGATCTTGTAGTGGAATGAGAACCTTGACAACTTCATCCATGGTAGGACGAGATTTTGGATCTCTACTGATGCAGTGAGAAGCTAGTCGAGAGACTTTTTGAACCCCCTGGATGGAGTAGTTAAGCTCCAAGCGAGGGTCCACTATATGGTAAAGCTTCCTTTTGTCATCTAAATATGGTCGAGCCCATGACACTAGGTTTTGCTCACCACTTGGACGTTTCTTGTCCATTGATCTCCTCCCCGTTAAGATCTCGAGTAGGACAACACCGAAGCTATAGACATCACTCTTTGATGTCAAATGCCCTGAAAATGGTCAGGAGCCAAAGAAGTACAGATTGTTAAATACCAAAGTTCCAATAGTGTGACAAAATCAAAACACTCAAAAGTATAGTATAAGGGTATGTTTAGGAGTGCTTTTACGACGGCCATAAGGACTCCTCCCTCGAAAGTATTATGTTGAAAGTAACATAGAGAAAAGTCAAAAAGTCTGAAAGTATTTAAGAAAGCACTTGTTAAAAACTTGAAATACAAGTGCTTGACCAGAAAGCACTCTAGAACTAATTTTAAGGGTGTAAACGAAATATCAAATCAATGATTTACTATCAAGCAGTTTTTACTAAAATGTTTATAATTAAAGTACTTCGCTAAAAGTACTAGTTCTAGAAGCACTTCCAAACACACCCTACATGCACTATCCATATCAAAGATTCATTCCATGGCAAATAGCATGAGAATTTTGAAAAGCTGGATCATTTTTCTTCGGCCTTAGATGATTGTAATTATCATAAATTCGTTTACCTCTTTATGAGCAAAAACAGGCAGCTGCTTCGTGACCATTACCAATACCATTTCGTACATTGCAGAATAACTATAAAGTGATAATAGCAAGTATATATTCTAATCTCCATTTAACTATATACTTCCTTCAGCTATATTCTTATGTCTTGTTTCATATTTCTTGTCCCCTGTTTTTTCGATGAATAAACTGACACTAACTTACGCTCTTTGTCGTTTCATAATTCAGTTTCTAATGAACTTTCCTCACCTGTCATTAGATATTCTGGCGCAGCATAGCCATATGTTCCAACTACTCTGGTGGAAACATGTGTTTTGTCTCCTTGAGGCCCAGCCTTTGCCAAACCAAAATCCGAAAGCTTCGCATTGTACTCCTGCAAGAGTTCATCCTAAGATATATTATACAGTTATTCGAAAGACTCGGTATATGAGTACATAGTATTGGTAAATCACATACTGTATCAAGCAATATGTTTGATGTTTTGAAATCTCTATATATGACAGGTTCCGGACCATTGTGGAGGAAGGCCAAGCCTTTGGCTGCAGCAAGTGCAATTTTAATCCTGTTTGACCATGGAAGAGGTATAGTCCCTTCAAAAGATTTGAACACCATCAGAAACTTTGCTTTGAACAAACATATAAAACATAGTATCGTAAAATTCTACAACTCCATTTGATAACCATTTTGATGTTTTTTTTTAAAAGAAAAATTAAACTTATAAAACTACTTTGACCTATAAGTTCCTTCTATTGTTATCCACTTTCTACCAATATTTTCAAAAATCAAGCTATATTTTTAAAACTAAAAAAAATAGTTTATAAAAACTTGACTTTAGTTTTTTAAAATTGTCTTAGAATTCAAATTTGTTTTGAAGTCGGTGCAAAGCTTACCAAAAAAGAAAAAGAAAAGATGTGGAAACAAGCATGATTTTCAAAAATGGAAAATAAAAAACAAAATGGTTATCAAGTGGACCTACATGATTCAATCTAGCATTTAAGTAAAATCTCTACACACATAGTTAACATGTGTAACAACAGTCTTTGACTCTCTTTATAACTATTGAAAATGCAGTAAGAATGCCGTATAAGTGCTTTTGGAAGGCTATGTTTTGTAATTAAAAGCACTCTCCACTCAAACTCATTGTGTTAGGAAGTGATTTGTGAGTGCTTCTGCAAAAAGTCAAAGGCACTCAAAAGTGTATTTTGAGAAAATATCTGAAGAGAGTTTGTGGATCGTAGAACTAAATATTAAAGAAATTTATCACCGAGTAATTTCAATAAAGGTGCTTATAATAAAGTTTTTCCCCCTAAAATCACTCATTTTGAAGGCCCTCCCCAACAAAATCACTAACAACTAAAAGTCAGAAACAAATGCAAACCACAAAATTACTCCTAATTGGATTTCATTACTGCACAACTCAACTTACTCACCTCTTTATGTAAAATACACAATTACCCTCCCTTACCCTCTCATGTCACATATCTTAGTTTCTCGTGGGTTTACTTCTTAAATCACAAGAACAGAAAACAGAAAAAAAGAAAGGGGGCAAAAAAAAAAAAAAACATAATGATGGTGAAAAAGTTTAGAGGGGGGGGGGGGGGGGGGGGGGGGTGGTGTTAAATTCCACAATCTTCTCTCAAAAGGTATACATTTGATAAGATTGTGATGGCTCTCAACCACCATTTGTACAAAAAGCAACTAAAGAGGAATGAACAGGAAAAAAGAACATGAAATGAAGATAAAAGTCTATTTTGTAATTTCTCAAAAAAGTAGGTAAAGTAGAAAAATATTGTTGCTGTTCCAATAAAAGTGTCCAGACAACATCTTCACATGTCATAATTGCAAGCTTAAAAGTGAAATGGCTGGCCTGGAAAAAAAAGCAGTGATGAAAGAGGACAAAAGAATGAAAAAAGAAAAGACTATGTAAGGGCCTAAGAGGATCCCACTTACTTCTGAAAAGATGGTTTTCAAGACTACCACGCGTCATAAATTCATATACAAGAAGCCTTTGATCATCTTCAATACAGTACCCAATAAGTTTAACAAGATTGGGATGGTGA
Source organism: Citrullus mucosospermus (assembly GCA_030954485.1). Classification (NCBI taxonomy): domain Eukaryota; kingdom Viridiplantae; phylum Streptophyta; class Magnoliopsida; order Cucurbitales; family Cucurbitaceae; genus Citrullus; species Citrullus mucosospermus. The sequence goes on from CM062065.1 coordinate 3,344,448, forward strand.
AGCTGTCCAAGAAAGCTAACCTCAGCCTGCAATACATTCATGGAGATTTCAGTTATTAAATACCGATCCCATCTACATATTCATTAATAACGTATCCTCTTTTACAATAAAATATATTAAAATCAATCATTTGATCCCAAATTTATATACCCTTTTGGAAAATCATGAGTTAAGTTACTATTCATTACTTTAATTAATTTCCCAACTAATCAGTTGTTTCCATTTTTATCTTTGGACTATCTCTAAGTGTCTGCCACCAAATCCTCCATTCTTGATTTTCCAATGATATTTTCTTCAAATCAAATGACATTAAAGTAATAAAGATAAAGTTAAATTATATAAAATGCCCTCTAACACCTCTTTATGTCCCTATCATTTTACACTCTTAACTTTTAAATTATCTAAAAATCCCTATGTTAATCATGTTTAGGATTTGAGAGAAGAAAGAAAAAGAAAAGCACCCATGGCAAATGTTTTCTTTACTTTCTCTCCTCACTAGGCCTTCCTCTTTCAGCCAACAAATAAAAAATACTAAATTAGAACAAATACCCATGAACTTTATCCTTTGTTTTAAAAGTTGCAATATTACTCTCTCAACTTTCATAAACATGTCAAAAGAACTACCCTTGAAATAGAAATCTTTTAGTATTTCAAACATAAATCGAGACTTAGAACAATGGGTGATAATCTAAAATGATGTGATGATCTAAAATTTCAATCTAGGCATTGTCACGTCATTTCATATCTCAGTTTTTGTCCAAAATTTTTGAAGTGCACATGAAAGTTCATGGATAATATTGCAACTTGTAAAGTATTAGGAGTATTTTAAAGCGAATCACGAAGTTAGGGCATTTGTTATAGGGGTAGGGCTTACAAAAAATACGAGGAATAATCACAATTCAGCCTAAAAGCTTAAGGATTAGAATGAAAATCTTAACAGGATAGGTGTACGATTAAAATCCATATAGTTCAGTTCAGACCAAAATTTCTGATAGAATCGAAAGATGAAACTGAAGAAGAAAACATCAAAATTGAAATGCGAACCTCCCATTCTCTGTGTCCTTGAAGACCATCCGGTTTCAAGCTTTTGACGGCGACTGTGATTCCTGATCCAGGTTTGGCCGGCGCCGTCCCATTCTCTTCAATCCATCCTTTGAAAACGAATCCAAACCCTCCTTCTCCCAGAATGCTATCCGGCCGGAAATTTCCGGTCGCCGATCTTAGTTCCTGAAATGAAAATTTCAGTAACTGGCGTTTAAATTTGTCCTCTAACCTCGTCGGCGGCAGCGGCGGAGCATTGTCGAAGGATAGCCGAGCTTCGGCCGGCGCACACAAATCTCGGTCGCTTGCGTTTAAATATCGGGTCTCGGTAGCTGCAATTCAAAGGGTTTGTTAGTCGAGTAGTGGTGATAGTAACTCCATTGTTGTTGCTTCCACTTTCTTCAATCCGTTTAGCCATTTGTTTTCTTCATGAACTTCATGAACAAATTCTTTTAAGTATATGTCTGATTCCAACCTCGTACTTCATAATTGACTTTTATTTTTTTATTTTTTTTAATATTAGAATAATTATTTTTAAATATTTTTCAAAGAAATGGTTTTGCCAGTATTTAAAAAGTCAATTCAAATAAGTTATTAGATAATTAAGTTGTTCATTGTTAATTTTTAGACCATTTGGTCTTTGCATTTTAATGTTTGTAGATTTTTTTTCCTTAAAGACATATGACTCGTCAATGCTTTTCTATTTTGGAGTGACGAGTTTGAAATTCTCTTTTGATTTGTTTACTATCCAAATCGGTTCATTTTGAGTTCTATATTTTTTAATCGTCTATTTTGGTATATATTCTTTCATATTTTGTTCTCTTTTATTTTCTTTACTTTCAATGTACTTTAGGCATTTTAGAAATTATATGACTTAAATGCAAAAAAAAAAACTAAAATGAACAAGGAATGAAATGTAAATACCAAACTACTATTCAAACTTTCTTTTTTCCTAGTAGATCCCCCCAATTTAATTTAATGCTTACATTACAAAAATGTTAAGTCTATCTAAGTAGTAAGTCCATTATATATATTCTTTTTAAATAATACAAAAATCCAATCACAATTTAATTTACGAGGCCCAAAATTCAAAATTAAAAGTTGCCACTCACTCTTTGAAAGAAAAAAAAAAAAAAAGTTAAAGTCATCATTATTAAACACAACTTTTAGAATTAAAAAAATTATATTAAAAGTTCTAAAAATTTGAACAGAATAATATTTCCGCTCCATCTGTAATTTGTTTTCTCCCATTTGTTACCATCATGCTATTTTTTTTAAGTATAATTGTTTAATTTTTAGCTAAATTACAAAAACAAAAACAAATGTTTAAAAGTTACTTTTTTTTTTTTTTTTTAGTTTTTAAATTTTAGTCTCTATATACTTCATTCTCAATAACAAAAATAAAAAATTAAATGGTAACCAAACAAGATTTTCGTTTTTTGGTTTTGAAAATTAAGTTTATGAATTGAATTCTACTTTCACTTCTCCTCTAAATTTTTATGTTATGTTGTCTACTCTCTAACAATATTACACAAGCAAAATCAAATTTTAAAAATTAAAAAAAAAAATTTAAAAATTTGACTGAAAGTCCAAATATTTTTTAAAAATAAATTGGGAGAATTTAGGAAATTAAAAAATTAAAAACAAGGTGGTTATCAAACACCTCTACATTCTTATTTTCACTTTTAAATATAATTCAACTAATGAAACACAACTCAAATATATTGCAACTCAGCCAAAAATAACACTCCCAAGGATACCCAACTCAACTAAAATTCTTTTATAAGAATATTATCAAAGTAAAGTAAGTATCAACAACACAACCATAGGTTTATAGGGTTTCAAAATGTTGCAGCCTTTGCTCAGAATCTTTAGAGAGAAAATATATATATAATATATATATATGTATGTATGTATGTATACACTCAAGAAGTCCGAAAGTTTTGCAGCTTTAGCTCTGAATTCACATAAACAGAAAGAATTTTTAGAAGAAGAAGAAGAAGAAAAAAAAAGAAAACAGAGATTTTCTGCACAATTTTTAACAAAATTCCAAAAAGCCCAAAAAAAAAAAAAAAAAGAACAGACCCCCAAAAGGAGAATAGTACTCTGTTTTGTTTTCTGTCACCATTACAAAAACATTAAAATCATCCGATAAAACAATCTAAAAAACCCATTTTCTCATCACTGAAGAAACTGAAGATGGGAAAAAAAAAACAGAGCATTATGAAAAATGGGAGGAAAGAGAAAGAGAGAACCTGAATCGTAAAGTAAGGTAAGGCGAGGAATGGAGTTGGGGGAATGTTTGGAAGAAGGGGAAGATTTGGAGACATCTGAAACGGTGCGTTTAAGGACAGCCCAACAGCCACAGTTTTCATTTTCCTCCATTGATTCTGTGTTTTTTATGCGTGTTGAAGTTGCAGAGGAAAGTGAAGGGAAAATTTAGACATGGGAATGAAAGAAAGGAAGAAGAAGAAGAGGAGGAGGAGGGAGGAGGAGAGGAGAGAGAAAAATGGGGAATTTTTATTTATTTTTTCATTTTTTTAATTTCTCTTTTGCTGTTGGTGATTGAAGGCATCATCATCACCATCATCAAAGTTTTGTGTACAAAAAGAACTTTTTTGGCCTACCACCTTTTCTTTTTTTAGTTTTTTGTGGGGGATGGGGATGGATGGCAACTCCACTCTCACTCTCTCTCTCTCTCTTTTCAAAGTTCAAGGATTGCGGTGAGTGGAGAATCGAATCGTTGATCTTCCTGATTGCGTCTAGTTCTTTATTATAAAATTGTGATATGTGGTTATTCTTGCTCGTGGGTTATAATAATAGTTTAAGTTTGTGGTTATTATAATACGAGTTATAATAGTTGTAACTTATTCCACCCACTTTGAAGTTGGGGGCCCACCAACCCCTAAGATGATTATATATATATTACGCTAGGCTCAAACTTATACTAGGTTAGATTATAAATTTTGGGTGTGTTTGAAATACTTAATTTAAAAAATAAGGTATTTTGGAAAAATTGAAGTGTTTGGCAACCCCTCAAAATGATTTTAAAGTGTTTTGTTAAACCATTTTTATCAAATGAGTTTAAATAAAAATTAGTTTTTTGAAAAAACATTTTTTTTTCTACCGTCAATCTAAACGCCCCTTGATCTCTTGGGTCTTATTTGATAATACTATTTTTGGGTTTTTAAAAATTAATCTCATGAGTAATGATAGAGTTTTTTTTGTTTGGTTAGATGCTTTATTTAGTTTATTTTGAAACTCAAAATCAAGTTTTGAAAACTAAAAAAAATAATTTTATTTTTTTTAAAATAGTTTTTCTTTTTGTTAAAAGTTGCTTAGGAATTTAAATGTTTCTTTAAGATGTGTGAAAATCATAGTATAAAAATTGTGAGGAAACAAATGGAATTCAATTTTTAAAGTCATGGACCTACTGTACACAAAAATTGAAAAGTTTTTGAGTTATATTAGACAAAATCCATTTTGTATCTAAAAATTCAATTATTATGATTATTATTTAAATATATGAGAAATTTATTAGACATAAAATTTAAAGTTGGACACAAATTTAAAGATTAAAATATATATTCGGCACAAACTTTAAATGTTTAAGATTAAATTTGTCGAAACTTGTAATAGAATGTAATGTATAAGAAAAAAAAACTTATTAGGATAGAATGATATTATTTGTTGATTTGTTAAGTTCATTTTTTTTTTTTTTAATAAGTAAGTCTTAAGAGGTTTTTATGATAACTTTTTATTTATTTATATTTTTTTTATTAAGGATTGTTTTCAAATATAATAAAATATGTCAAATTATTTATAAGTATAATTTTTTTTTTACTATCTATTAGTGATAGACTTCTATCGCAATCTATCACTCCTAGATAGTGAAATTTTTCAATATTTGTAAATAATTTGATATTCACAGTAAAATTTTTCAATATTTGTAAATAATTTGATATTCTTTTCTATTTATAATAATTTTGTTTTTATCGATGACTAATGCAACAAAAAATTAAGTGAAAAGTTAATCTTGCAACTTATCTAAATTTAAAGTTTCATTTGATGAAATTTACAGCTTAAAGTAAAAATTGATTAACCTTTCTTTTGTCATTTAAGGGTTAATTCTAAATTTATTATCCTTATCATTGGTATATCAACTTTCAATTCTTATTTTGATATTTAAAATGAGAAACACTTTTAGGATCATGGCTATTTAGAATGAGCCAACCTTCCCTTTAGAAATAAACATACTTGTATTAAAAAAAAAAAAAAAAAAAAAAAAAAAAAAAAAAAAAAAAACTCATGCTTTTGAATTGATTTGAAATTCCTCTCCCAATAGAGTTATGATCCTTTTCCATGCTATCAATATACTCATACTTGATAATTTCATAATCGCACAACAAACAATAATGTTATATATGTAGGAGGATAAAACAAATCTTATGACACACAAAAAGATTTTAATACTTTAATATTTAGGTAAAATATATATCTTAACCAATTGAACTATCTCGTGACTAAAAGAACCACTATTTTACTACCATGCATTAAATATTGTACCATCATGACACAAATGTAAATGCCATTTAGACAACACTAGTGAATGAGGACAATTGCCCTAAAAGAATGCATTTTGATTGATGTGAAGTAGCTGACCAATAAGCAAGACTATCTATAGTTCCCTTAAGCCAATTAATAAAATTTTTAAATACATTCACATGAAACAATTTTATATCTTTTGATTGTAGATTTTATTTTATTTGTCATATAAAAAATATATTCTTTAGTTTAATAAGATCATTCAACTTCGAAGAAGGAAGAAACTATCACATTTACTTAAACTATGTTCATATTGACAATTAAAATACCTTTATGATTTAATGAACATGTTAGAAATACGTACGATTAAAGAACAAATCATAAGCATATAAGTAAAAGACAATAATTTTCACGAGACACAACTTACAACTTTCATCGTATTGTGCTCTCCAAATAGCAACCATTCTCAAAATCACAAAAGGTGTTGAGTTGAAATTCCATTCTAATGGAACATTTTTATGGTTTCAAAGAATCCAACTACGGGAGAACCAAACAAAGTGCTTTTTCTTTATTTTCTCCCTCGAGATGTCGGTTTTAAGAATGAGTGATTCGGTGGTGTTGAGTGGTGTTGGATGTGAATCTTTATTATTACAAGAGCTTTGGAATGATTCTAGAAACAGAGAAAGATTGGGCCTAAATCATTCCAGCCCAATCCTCCTTGCCCCTCAAAGACCCAAGTGAAAAAGGAACCTCAAGTATTCAATTATATTAAAGATGACGTAATTAAAAAAAAACTAATAAGAATTTACTTATTATTAATTAAATTAATTTCTATTTCATTTCCTTTGAGACTCGTCAGAGAAGAGAACAACGTACATTCATAGAAGCAACATCCACAAAGTAAAATAAAAAGAAAACCAATAGGAAACAAACACGTGTCAATCAATGGAGAATTTTTCAAAACCCTTTTCTTTGTTGTTCTTCGTACGACGTGTCGTCTTTTGAATTGTTCGTTCTTTTAATCTCATCGGTGAGAATATGCAGACGATGATCGCACTCTTCGTAGCCATGAACGAAGATGACCCAAAGTTTCAGAGCTTCAAATGCTAAGAATTTCTCTCTTTCCTAATTTGATTTCCATCTGAAATCCTTTGGAATTGAGTTTGTTGTAATTAATTTGTTTGTGGTTGATGAGATCGAGAGAGTTTTAAACTTTAACCTAATCCGATCATTTTCTCTGCGTTTTTAATGCTTCGATTTTGATTGGTGGTGTTTTTTTTAGTTTTTTATTTTTATTTGTTGTTGTTGAATTGGAATATTGTTGAAGATGTTTTGGTTTGGATCCGGTGGATTTGCTGCATGAATTGGACGGAAGGTTTGGGTGCGGATCGAGCGCTTAGAGAGTAGAGGAAGCTGAGCAGCGGCGCTGAAACATGTCTGCCATCGTGTGCGGGAAGAGATCCTTATTTGAAGACCTGCCTACGCCTCCCGTCTCTAAGAGAATTCGTTGTTCGTCTTCTTCGCCTGTGCGGTTTTCGCCTCCGAGGTCATCGAATCAGTCTGTTTTTCCGTTCCCCCAGACGCCCTCCTCACAATCGGCTCATTTAGTCGATTATCTTAGAGCAATTTTTCCTGATATGGACAAGCAGGTCTGTTTGGAGACCTTTTTTTTTTCTCCTAACAAGGAATTATAAAGCATTTCACAACCTTCACATTTTAAATTTAAATAGAACTAAGGTAAATAATATATGCAATGGGTAGATGTTATCAATCGTCGAAATATGAACAACTTGTATTGTTGTATTTTGAAGACATTTCTGATGAAAGTATACTTGAATACTTTCTGATTGCTTTGAAATTGATATTCTAGCTTCTAGAGAGAGCACTTGAAGAATGTGGTGATGATCTAGATTTAGCCATCAGAAGCTTGAACCAGCTTCATTTAGGGTATAATGACAGAAACTTGGGAAATGCTTCAAACTCCTCCGATGTAGCTTTGGAAGCAAATATTCAACCTCAATCCCAAGGTCTGTATTTTATGTCTACTGAACTGAATCTTGCACTTAATAATTATATTCTCAATGCTCTGTTATTGCCTTTATAGGGAATAGTTTCAATTTTACGACTGCGAGTGCACAAGAGAAGATTTCTATATTTTGTTCATTTATGAATATTTACTTGTGAAACTCGACATATTCTGAAGTGTTGTATTTTCTTGATAAACCCTTTATTTTACAGACCAGGTACTTCTCATAGGAGAAGGGATAATAGGGATTCATTGTTTGAAGTCATAACAAGCTAGGTGCTTGGCTTGTTGGTTAGATTAGTATAACCCAAAGCTAAGAAGTCAAACTTATATTTAGTACATGGATTTGCATCTCAAAACTATGGATTGTGAGTTTTCTAATACCATAGTCAACTTAATCTCCGAATCCGTGAATACAAATTTATTTAATTGACCTCTTATACTGTACATTAAGCATATTGCACAAACCAAACATGGTTCACCTAGAACCAAATCATACAAATTTAAGTGTTTCTGTTCCAAGCTCCATTCAGTTTGAACGTGCAGAAACCAAATATCCTGAAGTTGTGCATTTTGTTTTTTGTTTTACATTTCTCTGTGAAGCTAGGTCTGTCTCGTTTGCCACACAATATGGCTTTTGATATCATTTTTATACCTTGAAATGAAATCAACTTGACCTGGATTATAAGTAGTAGTTTCATTCAAATTTACAACTAACTAGTAGAGAATGGTTGTGTGAAATGAGTGATCTTTTATTTTCTTACTTGAATATCCGTGACAATAATAGTTTGGGGCAGTTAATCATTTTTAGGTCGTTAGGACATTGACTGGTGTGGAAGTCTGGTTAATTAAGTCAGCTTGGATTGGCATCAGAGAATGCCTAGGGGATCAACTTTGGTGATGTCATGCAGAGCTTTCTTAGTTCTGACGACGTTGTCATACATAGAAGGTTTTTGTTTAAACTCATTTTTAGCAGAGGCAGAATCTTTTAATTAGAATAACTAATAAGGAGATTCCCAACATCATTCATGGAAAATTTTCTTTGATCTTTTGTTGGTGGAAGTTAGTTTGCTGCCAATCAATTTAGGATATATATATATATATATATATATATATATATATATATATATATATATATGTTTTAGCCTTGTCTGCAAATTGATTTTATATAGTGTTCCATTGTTTCTAAGTTCAGTTGATTGGAACACTTTTTTGTAACTTCTATTTTGCATGGATTGCCGTGCACACCCTTGTCCGTATACTCCCCATTTGTAATCATTATTTCTTTGAACACTCTGTTTCTTTCCTCCTCCCCGAATTTGGCTTTGAGTGAATTCCCATGGTGAAGAGTACACTGTAGAATCCCTATGCCCCTTTGTTGATCTTTTATTACTTGTTTAACGAGCAGAAAATTTTCCCCCCTCATAAAAGCCTTATAGAATAAAAATTTCTTTCGAGAGATATATTCTGTCAATGTACGACCACTTGTTAACTGTTTGCTGGGCTGCATACTAAGTAGGCTACGAGCTAGGCACCTTCAATTTAGTCTATAAACTTAAACAATCCAAAGACTGTTTAAGGACATGCAGATATCTTCTGCTGAAATTTGAATCTCCAATACATTTTAAACTGCTTATTAATAATAACAGTTTGAATTGTTTCCTTTAAAAGAAAAATGAAAACAGTTTGAATTATACTTGCAAATTTTGTTTTAGGCTTCTTTCTTGTGATGCCCTTAGATCCAGTTGTTAGTTGCATGTTGTGAACTTTATCTTTTTGTTTAAAATGAAGCAGAAACACAAGGAGAAGCTGCAATTACTGAGGATGCAACAGCTTCTGAGAATCTTCCCACAAATGGGGCAGAATGGGTGGATCTCTTTGTGAACGAAATGACAAGTGCCTCAAATATGGATGATGCACGAAGCCGTGCTTCAAGAGTGCTTGAGGTTCTCGAAAAGTCCATCTGTGCCCGTGCAAATGCAGAAGCAGCAAATAATTTTCATCAGGTCTTGGAACATTTACAATTTCTGCTACTTGTTTGTGCCATCAATATTCTTGCCACTACAATTTTTGGGAGCCTTACCATGATTCTTATTTCGTTTATCTAATCTAGGAAAACAAGATGCTTAGGGAACAAGTGGAAGCACTTATTCAGGAAAACACTATTCTCAAACGAGCTGTCTCTATTCAGCATGAACGTCAGAAAGAATATGAAGGCAGGAACCAGGAGTTGCAACATCTTAAAGAATTAGTCTCTCAGTATCAGGAACAGTTGAAAACCCTAGAGGTTGGTTCCATAAATGCTCTAAGATCTTGCTTCCTCAGTTACTAAAAGCCACAGTTTTAACATCCTTAATATCCTTTACACAATTTCTCATTAAAAAAAAATCATTAACATAATACTTTTTGGTATCACGCATACTCAGGATCTGAAATCTCTTTCATCTTTTAATGAACTATTAGGTGAATAATTATGCACTTACAGTGCATCTCAAGCAAGCTCAACAAAGTAGCTCCATTCCAGGGCGTTTTCACCCCGATGTTTTCTAATCAGGAATTGCTACATACCTCGAAATTGCAGTAAACTCGATCCTCACAAGACTTCTATCCTATCCAAACCGTAAGATGATCGACCTGAACTTCAATCAGTAGCATGTTTATGGGTACCTCTTTTTTATCTAGAAGGTATAAAAGAGTCAAGGCATCTACTTTTCCATCTGTCAGTACAGAGACTAATTCCCTTTTTTCTTTTATGTTGTTTCTGTCCTGCCATTGGACTAAATTTGATTCTAATAGATATTTTTTTGTCCTTTCATTATCTGATTATAGTTCGAAGCCTGATTGGAATACAGAGAATAATTAACATTTCGAATGAAAAAGTTTCTCTACTTTCTTTCATATTCTTGTCTAAATATCTACTTTTCCGATACCCGATTCTTGATTGGAATATGCCTACCCCACCTCCTAATGAGATAACAAATGAATCTAGTTCGTTCCTATTCTACCAATTATGCTCTCTATAATGCCTAGGATCTATTTAACTTCTAAGCACAACCGTAGCCCATTGATGAGTGATTTTCATAAAGGAGTAGGGTGATGTGATTTTTATACCATGCGTCATCAATGGGTTTTTGCTTTTTAACTTTATACTGCAAACTTGTGATGCTTATTTGTAGAAGAAATTCTCTTCTGGAGAAAGCTTCACAGCATTGCGATCTCGGCAAAGATATGATTTCCAATACCAGTCTGGCGTGATTTTCTGTTTTCTTCGAAATTGCAAGGTAAAATAACTTATTAGTTAGAAAGTAATTCCAAATGACCGAAGTTGATACAAGAATTTAGGTTAAAAATTACTTTTGGTCTTTGAACTTTCATAAAAGGAATGGTTTATTAGTTCATATTCTTTGATTTGTAACAATTTAGTCATTGTGTTTTTAAATTAACTTTCGTTCCTATACTTTTAAATTTTTAGCAAGTCAGTCTATATACTTTCAAATTTATAACAATTTGGTTTCTATCTTGAAAAACCTTATCAAGCTCTATGCCTCATTTAATAACTATTTGATTTAAGACATTTTTTTGGTTTTTGAAATTTTAATTTATAACCACTACTTTCATCAAAAGTTTCTAATTTAATTTAACTATTTGACAATTAGTTTTTGTTTTAGAATTTGATTTCTTAAAATAGATGAAAATCATAATAGAGAAATGAGGAGGAAAAGATATAAATTTCAAAAACATAAAACAAGATATGACATTGTTTCCAAAAGAAGACCTTTGTTTTTACAATGTATAAACAGACTCAACGCTTTATCAATTTCAATCTACATTTGTAAGAAATTTCATTACATCACAATATTATTTTTCATTATAGGGATCAAATTGTTACAAATTATAAAGTAGGACTAAATTGTTATAAAGCTGGAAATGCAAAGACCAAATTGTTACAAATTAAAGTTAGGGATGAAATTGTTACTTTATGATCTGGGTGCTTAGAGACCAAATATGATTTTTAACTGAGAATTTTAATTTCTATAAGCTCTCAAATAGTTGCAAAGCCTCAATGGAGTTGTACAGAATCCCCTCTTGAAGTGAATTGGCCATTCGGTAGGTAACTTAATGATATGGAATTATTGGTCAAGATTTTATCAGCTCAATTAACTTAAGTCTGGTTTACTTCATAGTAAATGCAATTCATCCCTGGAAATCTAAAAAGTGGGCCTCGTTTCATATGTTTAATGTAGGCCCACTATGAAATTTGCAATCAATAAACGGAATCCTATTGCAAAGGAGAGGGTCATCAATTCAATTACATTTAATTATTATGGGGGACTTACACCCTCTTTTTTACTAACTTTTTCAACAATTACCATTTTCATTACATTTTTTTATGAAAGTAAACAACACCAATGGATTTTTTTTATTACGATTGCATCAATGTGTAGTGAAGACAATCAAATGAATTACCTTTGGGATCGAAGTCCATTACAATTAATAGGTGAATGAAAACTCATTACGAATATGACAATTTTGATTACGGATTAGTAAACTTGGCGAAAAATGTGGTAAGATTTTTTGGACAAAAATGTGGTAAGATTTTTTGGACGGTCCAATTGAACAATTGACTAATTTATAATGAAAATATTTCTTTAATTGGAGGTATGGAAAGAAAAGGAACGTTACATTACATTAGCTATTTAATTACTTTTTTAAGGATGAATTTTTCTATCTTTAGGTTCGGTACACCAACTCTTGAGTTGACATATGAAGGTTATATAAATAAGAAGCGATTGAAGCGATTGGGGTTGATTTGATCCTATCTCAACAACTAATCGTATGTTTAGAATAACTTGTGATAATTCTTTTAATAAAAAAATAATTACTTATGAAAAATCAATAAATTCTTCAATGATTCTACATAAATTTATATAATTAACCTCAAAAGGTGAGGTTCGATCCTCATACTCCACACATATGGTCAAATATATATATATATATATATATATATATAATCTTTGAAATATAATATGTAAATATGTTTCGGAAATTTATGATTAAAATGCTAATCGGTGATAAAAGTTCTTTTTGAAAAAAATTAACTATAAACTTTTGGTAGAGACTAAATTTAAGACTCATTGTATACTAAAAGAATCAAGTTTTATTGAAAGTACATACAAAAATTAGACATTTGAAAGTAGATGGATTAAAATTGAGTAACTCTCAAAGTATGAGGACCAAAATGATATTTTAACTTTATTTCTTTTAATTTTTGTAAAAGAAAATCACATTTATTCATCTAAAACCATTATACTAATCATTCGGAACTATTAATTATTTTTTAAAATAAATACTTATAAGAAAAATTGATTTTCTTTAAAAAGCATTTATTTTCACAATTTTTTTTTAATACAACAACTGTGAGAATGGGGATCGAACCTCTCACCTTTAGAATGAAAGGTCATGCCAATTAATGTTGAATTCTTTGGATTAATTTTACGAATTATTCCAACAACACAATAAATTTCAAATTATAGTTTAAAATGCTCTATGATAGAAGTTGTTATAATAACAATGATATCATGATGGAACTATGGAAGTGTTATATAATATACATATATGAAAATTTCAAAAGAATAATAATAATAATATATGAAACGACAAAATGGGAAAAAACAGATTTTAAAACTGAAATTCCTATGATATCATTATATGACAAATTCAAGAGTTGAAATAGTCTTCAACTTTTTTTCTCAATACAAGTGAAAAAAAAAAAAAGTCTTCGAGTTTTTTGTTTAAAAATTCATTAAAATTAGTCAACTACCACAATCTCTACATGTTTTGAAGATTATTATTATTATTATTATTTTATATATATATATTTCGAAGATTTATTGAAAATGAATTAAATTTAAACATTTGAAATTACGAAAATTAAAATAGACGTTTAGAATATTGGGACTAGATGAAGATTATCAAATGGAAAACTCCTTACATAAATATTTTGTATAGGAAGACTACAAAGGAAACTCTTTACATTACCCAAATAATAATAATAATAATAATAATAATAATAATAATAATAATAATAATAATAATAATAAAAACAAAAAAAAAACAAAAAACAATTGCAATAGGTAGCATTTTTAGGGATAATAATCAATTAAATGTATAGCAACATTTTTAAAAAATTACAAATATAGCAAAGTTTATTGTTGATAGACTTATATTAGTGATGGATTTGTACCAATCATATGGTATATCATTGATAGATCCACAAAGCTCCAAATTTTTGTTATATTTGCAAATTCTTTTGCATCGTGGTATATCCACTAATATTTTAGGTCTAATTGCTATATTTGCAAATACCAAAAAAGATCTTTTATTAGATTTGTTGTATATAATTTGGCACGATGATTGCTATATTTTCATTGTGCTATATCATAGTTATATTACAGTAAGAAAAATACAAAAATAGAACATGTTTGATAGAGAATCCAAACTATGTTTTAATTTATGTTTTTATATTTATTGAGTTAACTAAATATGTGTTTGACAATCAACTCATATTCTTTTTTTGAAAACTGTTTTTGAATTTCGAGATCTAAAAAGTGCAAATTTTGAAAACGACAATTTTTTTGTTTCCATTGTATCCAAATTGTGAATTTTAAATTTTAAAATGCACAATTAAATTAAATAAAAATAATAACATTTAGAAATACAATATGTGATGTTATAAATTGAATTCATTTTTTTAAAGAAATAATAAGTATTATGTAATGTTTTTATAAAACTATATAAATATTACAAAATAATGATTTTATAAATTCTTTTTAACATAAATCATATCCATAAATAAAAAGAGTAATATTTTCTTGTTAACTAAACATTAGTGGGTTATTATAATTAGTTTTATGATTTATAAATATATAGTATTGAACATATTTTAAAAAATTGTTTCAATTAGAATCTTAATTTTGAATTTGCTACCAGATACATTTTTTAAACATGAAATACAAATTGAATCCAGTGTTTTCATTTCTTTGTTTTCAAATTTTCTACCAAACAAGCTTTTATTACCAAAAAAAAAATTGGAAAAATAATATTAATAACCCATCTTATTTTCATGATATGACTTTCAAATAATTCAGAAAAAGTTGGCAAAATTTACTTGCATTTTGGAGTGCACCTAGTTTATGTATTTGGAGTGCACACGTAGCCGAGTCCATTCTTATGGTATCACATGTCAATCTCATGTTTTGACACGTGACTCATTTTTGTTTGGGATGTACTTAATTCTTGTCGATGAGATATGTGGTACATTCTTATGGTATCACATGTCAATTCTATTTTTTATTATTTTTTATGGAGTACACTTCTTATGGTGACACGTGACACCATAAGAATGAGCCACATGTTTAGCCTATTTAAATTGGGCATGTAAATTTTATTCAAAGTTATTTCATGAAGCTATTCTCTAAATATATATACTTTGCTTATTTGTTTATTTTTAGTTCACAAACAAAAGTGTAGAAGTCCTTTTTGCTTTCAACAAAATATCATAACTTCAAATTTACATCTCCTTCCCCTGTAATAATTACTAGAGAATAACCATTCAAGAATACCTTAGCAAACACATTTCTACATTCATTAGACAAGAGAAAGATTGCAAATACATTAGTAAGGACCATTGCTCCATTAGTGTGAGACTTTTCGGTTATTCTAAAAACAAAAGCACGAGCATATATGCTTGTAGTAGATCATACAATCTAGTGTACCGTTCAAACCTTCCTAATCAGTGGTTTTAGAGCAATGCTCTTGACTTAACCAGCTATATATATGTGTGTGATTTCGAGATGTCCAAAGAAGAAAAAAAAAAAAGTGATTCTTTTTGTGTAATTTGAAAAAGCATAGCTCTCTTCCTACCAATGAAATTTCAAACTAAGAGCATCATATACTATAAGAGAGGCCCAAATTTGTAGTACAAATCAGCAGAAAATTGGAATTTTAAATAAAACCATATGTACAAACTTAGTGTATAAATACTAAAAAATGGGCAGTTAGAGACAGAGTGGGAGAATTCTACAATCAAATGAAAACCACAACCTTGTTTCCTACATAATCCTATGCATCTAACAATTAATTACCTAATTAATTAGAGCCCAAAATTCTCCATAAACCCATTTTTTCACCCAAAAAAGAAAAAAAAAAAAAAAAAAAAAGTATAGATCAAGATTGTGTTAAAACAAGACTTACTCCACTTCTCATCATCCTCTTAAACTCATCAAAATTCACCATTCCATCTCCATCTAAATCCACTTTCTTAATCATTTCTTTACAGTTCTCAACTTTCTTCCCTTCATTCATCCCTAAAGAACACAATACCAAACTCAATTCCTCCACAGAAATCAACCCATCTTTATCCTTATCAAACACTCCAAAAGCTTCTCTCAGTTCATCTTCATCTTCATCTTCAACCTTTCTTTTCTTTTTTCCTTCAAAACCCATCACTAATTTCTCTCCCAAAACACAAAACTCCTCAAAATCAATCAACCCATCTCCATTTTCATCCACCCCTTTCAACATTTCCTCTGCATCTTTCTCTGTAATCATCATCCTCATGTTCTTTAGCGATTCCATCAGCTCCTTCTTTGTTATGAACCCATCGTTGTTCTTGTCGAATGTTCCAAACACTTTCTTCAGCTCCGGCGACGGTGGCGGCGGTGGTTGGAGGGGGGGAGTGGATTTGAAATGGGAAATTTGGGGAGAGGGTTTTATAGATTGGAACCAAGCGGTGAATCTCTTGGTGGGGAAATAAATGAGGAAATTGACAAGACCAGCAACGAACAAAACTGCCAATAACAGAAAATTCATGATGGATTCCATTGATGAAGGAAGAAGAAGAAGAAGAAGAGAAGGAAGGTGCAGAGAAAGAGGGGATCTGAGGAGAAGGGTTTTAAAGGAGAATGAAGAAAAAAAAGGGAATTTGAGGAATTGAAAGAAACGCGGTTTTGAATCTCAACTCTCCTTTTTGGATCCCACAAACCGCGTTGTGGTTTTTTTTTTTTTTTTTTTTCTTCTTCTTCTTCTTCCAAATAAAAAATTCCATTTTCTCATTGAAATTGTTATAAAAAAATGGTAAATAGCACAAAAAAAAAAAAAAAACTTATATCTACGTGAAAATTGAGTCAAATTGAACTTTCAAAATTTTCAAATTTATATAATTGTATAAATGGTAACATCTGTATAAATTTAAAGGTACATTCTTTATTATTTGTGGGTCGGTTTAATTTTAACTCTTATAGAAGTTGAGGGTTTAATTTTTAAAATTAAAAGTTTGAGGGTAGTTTTTGCAAAATTAGCAAAAGAAAAGGAAAATTTTGTGTGATTGTGAGAGGGCGCTTGGCTTTGGCTTTGATTTTGTGCGGTATGCGTATGGCAAAGTCTTTAAAATATGAAAGTGATTCCTCCTCCCTCCACAAGGAATCATTGTTAGTTTCACGCATGGTATTCAATTTTGTTAATTTAGCTTTTTGTTATATCACAAGAAAATGGTTAAAATATCAATTTCATAAATATATACTTTAGAATATTTATGACATTTTTTTTTATATTTAACCTTGTTTCATGTTAATTCGTATAACATTACTTTTCATCTCAAAACCAATGGATAATATGAGAGTAGTTCATATATCTTATAAAAATTGTAAAATCCCTTAATTTTTCCAGTGTAGGATCCTCAACAACTCGAGTATAACTCAATAGATAATGATATTTTCAACATAAATTTAACCTAAAGGTGAACAAAACTCAAATCTCTATCTCTTCTCATGTGTTGTACAAATTAAAAAAACAAAAGGAAGATAAAGTTTGAACTTTTCTTGTTTTGCGAGAAGATTTATTTAAACCTCTAGAAAAATTATATTAGTCAAGTAGTATCTTCAAATGTACTTTAGAAATAGAGACTTTGAATAAGATTATAACGTAGATAAGGACAAGAACGTGCTTGTACACTCTCTTTTTTTAAAAAAATATTATTATATATCTATTAAACCTATACTCGACAATAATTAACATAATTTTATCATCTTTAAAAAGTTGAAGGCTCGATCTTCTATTCCACAGTTATTGTAATAAAAAAAAAGCTTACATTTTTTTTATTAATGTATAATTTTCCAATTATTTCTAATGTCCTTTGATTCCCTTTAATTATAATATATGTTGAAAAGGAAGGCTAAGCGAAAATAAATATTGCAACTAAAATCATATGTATACATATGAAGTTGAAATGAATATATGAGTGCCATTTGGAAGCAAGTGGTGGTAATTGGGTGTATGGTTATTCTATGAACTCAGTGGTGAGATTAGGGCTTATTATATAATATGCCAACTTAATATAGTTGGTGCACCCACATGAAAGGAACAAAATCATTTTTTATGTTACCTACACTCAACAATTACCATACACACCCCATTAAATATTAATTTTTATATATTCTATTTTATGTACTTTTTAATTTTCAAATTTAATTTTTATATTCTAAATAGATTTAAGGTTTGTCTTTATTGTTAGTTTGAAGTTAACTTTTATCAATAGGATAACAATGACGATCATTTTAATTTAAGAAAAGACACAACTTTCAATATTCTATATAGAGAAAAGATTGATGGAGACCAATTATTTTTTTTTAAAAAAATTAATATGGCATAAACTAATGTTAAATTTTATTAAACGTATTTATTTAAAAGCCAGTAAAATATTAGTGTGTTATTGATGGTGAAAATTTCTATCTTTTTTACACTAGCATTTTAATAAAGAGACATGAGACAATTATAACATTATGGTAGTCTATTATTATACTTTATGTTTTTTTTTTTTTTTTTTCTATTTTCAAATGCTTTTAGTTTATAAAGTTGCATAAATATTAATTCTGATTTTTTAGGTTAATTTTTATATGATATTAAAGTAAAATATTTGAGAAGATATGAAGTTAAGATATATATATTTAGTACAGCAAGAAAAGCTAATGACAACAATTTGGGATCTAGTTTTATTGAAGTTTGTGCCTAGAAAAAGCATTTCATTCTATTTAAGCATCAAAATGAAATAGTTATGAATTTTTTTAAAGAATATGAGTAATGAAAATGAATTAACTTTTAACCCATCAATAACTTCAGTTTTTGTATTATATATTAGAGTAAGAGGTCAAACAGAGATGGAATTTGGAGAAATCTTGCCTCTGAAGTTTTTTTCAAAAGTAAAAAAAGAAAGAATTATATTCTCTGAACACCCACCCCACCCCCACATAATAATAATAATAATTAAAAATTTTATTTTCAAATATAACAAAATATTAGTATCTATAAGGGATACATATAGATTGACATCAATGGTCTATCACTAATAGACAGTAATAAATGATAGTGGTTTATTCATATACAATAATATTTCTTTTATATTTAAAAACAATTATTTTAAATAAAAAGATAATTTTTGTTTGATGATATGGATATATTTATGCATGTCATTATATAATAGTTAAAACCAATAATTATTAATTTGATCATTATTTTGATTTCCAGCACAAAAATTATTTATATAACGAGAAAAAAAAATAAAATACATGATATTATTGAAAATAGGAAAAAAGATTGGCATGCATAAATTAATTACTAAATAAATTGCAAATTCATAAACATTGATAGCCACTTTTAAGGTTTAAAATTGAGAGTGTAACATTTATTTAAGTTCAAGTATGATTTGATAAAATTGAATGTATGATTATGGGATGTATGAAATGTATCCAATATCCCATAAAAATGAATGACAATTACATGTTGAGATCATTCATGGAAATTGTTATAATTAATTAATGAAATGAATATAAGACTATAGTTGACTATTTTTAATTATCATTTCTATAAAGTAAGATAGCATTTAGATGTATATTGTAAATGTAGATGCGAGAGACATTAAAAAAATATATATTAATTACAACATAATATAAAATATGGGTAAATAATTACAAAATTAAAGGAGATGAAAAGTGTTTGCATACAAAATAATTGTAAATTGTTTATTATAAAATTTACATGTCTAATACCCAAAAAATGTTGGAGTATCTAATCTAGAATCTTGCTTGTAGAAATTCCAATATTGCTCCCAAGTCATCTTATATTAAAAATGTTGAAGATTGTTACTTAAATAAAAAAAATTTTAAAAAAATTCAAAATTTCCATTGAACTAGCATAGATAATTGCCGTGAAAAAATTGAAATTTCAAGAAATGAGGGAAAATCAAAATTTCTTGTTGTCGAATCTTCCCAACCACTATTATAATCAATCGATATATAAATTATACAAAAATGAAATAAATAAAAACAAAACTTTCATATTGTAACTTGTTCAACATGATCCCACACACATTTTTTAAAGTACAAACAAAAAATGGACAAAAGTGAAAGTTGTTTGATTGATAATTTAAGCAAAACAACTTTTTTTTTTTCTTTTTTTCTTTTTTCTTTTAGAAAAGAAATGGCATTAAAGAGGAGCACAAATATATGTGGGTTGGGCCCTCAAACGTGGGTTGTAAAGGTGGCCCATGGACGTGAATTTTTCGACCATACACTAATACTTGTCCAGGCAAATATAACACAATATAAAAGAATTTATAAATATAACCAAATTTAGACTGAATCCTGATGAAAATTTATGGGTGATGTATCATATCATATGGCTAATAAGATTCTATAATCTTCAGGTTTTGAAGTTGTCTTTTGGATCTGCCTAACTTCACTCTCTATTTCTTTGGAGCTTTGAGTTGAGGTATGATATCTATAGTTTATATTATTTGAAGTCCAGCTCTAAATCATTTACTTTTATATAATCGTTGAGGGCCTAACAAAATATAGCCAAAGATTAAGATTAGGATTTTATCTTACCTTATTTGGAATTAGGAAAAACTCATATTTTAATCCTACTACATGTTAAATTCAAGATCAAATCTTCTATAAATACACTATTATGGCTCCATATGAAGTATCTTAAAACTTCTAACTCCATTCTATAAATTCTCATATTGATTTATGCATCAAAGCCTTTTTTCTTTGGTTTGTAGCCCTTTTCTTCACTAAATTATAACTTTACGATTGTTGTCCCTTAGAGGTCAGGTTGTTTTCGGTGGGTCAATTTTCAGCATTAATATTTGGCATCATTTGTGAGTGAAAATGAGTGACCAACTTTACAAAAATTGAAATGACCAACAAGAAAGACCTTAAAGGGTGTTTAGCATGCAAGTTTGGAATATTGGGAGGTTTAGGTAGCCTAAGTTAAAACTGTATTTGGAGTACATGTTTTGAAAGTCTAGTTTCAGTTTCCTAGTTTCCTATGTTTGGAGTGTAGGCTTGAGAAGCCTAAGAATGAAGTGTAAAACTATAAATCTTAAATTTGTAAAATATTTTTTTGTATTTAATCGGTGGTTAGATTTTAGATTAGTTTAAATTTATCATCTTAATTATTTTAACATGGTTAAGTTTAAAATAAACTAAGAAATTTAGAAAAATATTTATTTTTTAATTTTGAAATAAAGATTTGGTAATTTTATTTAATTCATTGGTTTAATATTTTGATATCTTAATTTTACTACATTTTGAAATAAAATTTATTTCGTAGACATTTGTCACTCTAACTAATTTGAAAAGATTTAGTTTTTAAACCATAATAAGCTAACTTAAAATTGAAGTAAACCAGTATTTTAATAGAAAAATTACTATAAATAAAAAAAATATCAAACTATTTATAAATATAGCAAAATGTTACTTTATGTGATAAACCGCGATAGACCCCAATAGACATATATCAGTTTACAAAATAGACATAAATAGATGTTATATTTGTAATTATTTCCAACAGTTTTTCTATTTTTGAAAACATTCCTTAGTATTTTTTTATAAAATAATTATGATATATTTTTTAAAAAAATTTAATGCATTCAACACATGAAATTAGAAAATATATTTGATTAGATGAGAAATAGATAAATATATAAAATAAGTTTTATTTTTAAAGTATAAAATTTAAAAGTAAATATTAATTAAAAACTCTACTTGATTTTAGGATAATCCAATAGCTTGTAGAATACTGCTTTCAAATAGGCATGAAAAGTAACGTGTTTTTAAAAGTGATTTTAATAGATTTAATTTAAATATATTTTACTAAAAGCAAAAAATGGTAAAATGGTTAAGATTTGTCTATAATTGCTTCTATCTTCCCAATCTCAAACACACGCTAAATTAGAAGGAAAAAAAGGGTAACCCATAGGTGGTTTGAATAGTATGATGCCTAACTCATCCAATTTCAGCTCTTGAAACAAATAGTACCTATAAAGTTTTATCTTTTTATTTCAATTAATGTTCCACGAGATCTCCCTTGCTATGACTTTAACTTTAGAAAGGATTTGGTTTGTGGGGATTTTTCTTCAAAGATTTTCTCCCTTATTTTACAAAAGTATCAACTCTCAACTATCTAGTTTTTATTTGCTTCTTTCTTTTGTTGTTCATCGATTTTTCTTCAGCAACATATAGAAAATTACAATGTAATTAACGAATTAACATCACACAATTATCCTACAATTATCAAATTTGTATATGGTATATATTACCTACTTCAATTAAAGTGAAATATCATTTTAACAAGCAGCTATTGAAGAAAAGAGAGATAGGAATGTATAGCATCATTTTAAGTTCCATTTGTGAATTTAGAAAAACAGAATTTTAGCAAAAGAGCTCCTTTGCACATTTTATGATGACTTTCTTTTATCCTAAAATGCCCTCCACACTATATTTAATTTCTATGTAATTAAATATTGCTATTCAAAAATTTGGAGCAACCCACTATTTTGAATCTAAAAATCTTTTAAAATCTTATATTTTTCTCTAGAAATCAAATTCCACCTATTTCGAGTATCTTTATCCATATCTTTATCTTTTCATGTCTTGTAAATAATCATTGGAACCTTTGAATATAGAATACGTTTACTCTATGCTTTCCCTCCATACTTTGTTATTATTCCCTTGTTTTACAACACGTTATCAACATGAATCTCTATCACTTTAGGATTGGAGCCAATACCAAGAACATTATAAGCCCACCAAAAGAGGTTTTTTTTTTTTTTTTTTTTTTTTTTTTTTTTTTTTTTATAATATATTTTAACTTAAAAGTTAAAACATATACTAATTTGTAAATTAACTTATAAGTTTGGTTTCAAATATAGCGAACTTAGCCAATTTACTTACAAATATAACAAAATATCTCCTGTTTATCGATGATAGCTACTAATAGACAATGACATTTTATTATATTTAAAAATACATTTAAAATAATAATAATTATTATTTTTTTTACTTTCAATAAGAAAAACAAGAGAGTGACGATTGAAGGTACACCTCCAATTATTCCGTTCACACTTTTATCACATGCTCTTGCTTACACGTACTTACCATGGTCCCTCCTTACTTATTTACAATTCCAAAATAACCAAATAACAACAATAATAAATTTGATAAATTACAAATTTAGACCTTTGAAGTTTGTATCTATTTGGCGTAAAATTTCACAAATTTATTGGAGACAAAATTGTAAGTTTAAGATTCCATTTGACATAAATTTAAATTGTATATTGTATAGATTGGTTATTATTAAATATTTTATTTTATTTTATACATATTAAACGTAATATTGAAAGTTTAATAACTTTTATTAAATAGAAAATTGAATGTTTAGAGATCTTTAATACACTCTTGAAAGTTCAATTTAATACAAACTTGACTAAACTCATAATTTAGCTAAATAAATTCTTACTATCAAGAGGGTGTTACTCGAATATTGTCTCTTGACGTGCTAATTAGGCCAAAAACTTAATGGTGCGATATAATTGCCACCTAAGTATAGTTCAACAATTTTAAATATATGTACAATCTTAATCTTCCATTTTATTGTTTCTTTAGAATAATCTTCTATTTTATTGTAAATAATATCACACATGCCTTCTAATATCGTTCTTAAACAAATAATAATAATCAATTTTAAAATAAAATATATTTTTGAAATTTAAAAACTTTTAATGTTGAAGAGTAAAAACGAAACATTTTCAAAATGTAAGGGTACAATCAAGACGTACCTTAAATTAGGCCATAAGCATTTAATTTTGTATCTAATATATAAGTTAATTTAAAAAATATATATATAATAAGTCTATGGATTTTTATAAATCCAAGACTTATTCAACAAGAACTTATAAACACCTTTTAAAGAAAAAGGACAAAATAGATACAAACTTAAAAGTTGAAGGACTAAACATGTAATTTAACACAAAATCATTTTATTTATTTATTTAGAAAAAGAAGTTGGAATTGCATTAAAGAAGAGCCAAATATATGTGGGCCAGAGAATGGAAATGGGCCCTCAAATGTGGGCTGTGAAGGTGGCCCATAAGACGTGGATTTTTCGACAGTACGGTGGGATTTGTGAAAGAAACGAAGTGACACTAATATTTGTCACCTTCTGTTTTTTGGTTTTTCTCTCCCTCCAAAGTCCAAATAATGCAAATGCCCTCTCTCTCTCTCTCCTCTTCTCTTTTAATAAATCACTAAAATTAATTTATTTTAAAAAAACCCACAAAAGTATAGAAAATTCCATTAAAAAACAATTATATATTATTCAAAGAGAGAAGTGTGACTATAGTCATGACATTCAATAGAATATTTACATGTCCATATTTTCCATCAATAATTTTACATTTTTATGAATTTGACATTTACCTGAGGAGTGAACTCCTAACGTAAAAAATAAACAATGAAATATCGAAATGTTAGTGAATATAATATAAATAATAAATATTTTGACTTATTTAAAAGAGTAAGAATGTTTATTCACACCTTTTTTTTTAATTTCATGGATATCGATATTTTCGTCAAACTAAGACTTCAACATTTCAGTCAATGTCAACATTTTAGACCTTGATTATTGTATTTGTTTTGAAATGTTGTTTCACATACAATTCTTTGTATAAAAAGGTACTATGAAAACATTTCTTTTACCTTTTCATTGGCATTTAGAACATACAAGATTTGAATTATGTTAATGTCTAAGTTTTGCACGGATGACCCTTTTTTTACGGGTACACATGAAATTTGGCCCACTATTTGAAATAAAAAGAATTTTGCTCTCCAATAATGCAAGCATGCCATGAAATAACCGATTCAACATGCGAATATGCTCGATGGGCTAAGGAGTGAGTGTGGATCTCATTTCTTCTTCTCGCTTCTTCAATTTTTTCCTCATCAAATTAGCTTCATGCTTCATTCCGATTCTTCCTCTTGATGCTATATATTCTTTCTCTCTCTCTTTGGTTGTGCTCTCGATCCTTGGTTTGGCTCTTTGATTCTAGAGAGAAGAAGAAGAAAAATAACGTAAAGGATGAGAAGGAGAAGAAAAAAAAAGAGAATTAGAAGTTGCAGACAAAATGCAAAGAGAAGAAGAAGAGGAGTAGAAAAACGCAGAAAAATTGCAAATCAAGAATAAGTGGAAGAAGAAGAGGAAGAGGAAGAGGAAAAAAAAGGTTGCAAATTGAGAACGGGAAGAAGCGAGGAAGAAGGGTGATTTTGGTAAGTGATGACATAAACAAAAGGCCAAAAAAATGTTTGTTTTCAAAACCTAGGTCAAATTTCATTTGGGTCTCCATTTTCTTGAGTTAAATAGTGACAAAACTTAATAAATCGCAACAATAATTGACATATATTACTTCTTTAGAAGTCAAAGGTCCAAAAGCTTCTTGCTATATATTTGTTGTACTAAAAATAATAATCAAATAATAATTATAATTATATCAAATTTTAAAGGTGGAAAAGAAAATTATTTAAATAAAGTAGAAATTTGAATGAAAATGTTACTCACATGAATAATTATATTAAGAAGATAAAAAAATACGTCCATGTCAAATGATTATTATATTTAATGTGGACTTGTTGCAAGAATATCAAAATTTTCTCAACTTAATATATATACACATACATATACATTATTGGCCAAATGAATAATTATTATATTTCAAAAGAATCTCATTATTTAATTCAAAATATTTTTCTAAAATTATCTAAATTTTATCTTAATTTTTGAGAAGTAGTCACATGTAATTATGTCACTGATTTACTATTAAATATAAAAAAAAAATGTTTTGTTTTGGTAGGTTCGTTATTCAAGAAGAGTGAAAAATGTCATTCTCATTGGTCTCATTTTAGTAGATCCCATCATTCAATTTATTTATTGTAACCTAAATTATCGAAATACATCTTTTAACTTTACCCCTTTTTTATTTTTAAAAAAAAAAAAAACAGTTTCTTCTTTTAAAAATTTTAATATTACCCTCAAATTTCAAAAGTAAAAATTCAAAATTATTTTAAAACCCTAAAGGAAATTTGAGATATGAAAAATGGTACTGTGTGATACTGACAATCTATATGTTCTATCTAAGCTTAACAATGACTAACCATTTTTTTTTCCTTATTTTTCTCTTTTTTCTTTGAAAATATGCATAGTGAGAGAATCAAACATTTGATCTCAGGTTGAACAATGTCTAATCTTAGTTAGATCAAATTGATCATGCAAATGCTAGCTATTGACCAAAGAGGTTAGAGATTCAAAAATTTCAACCTCGAATATCATTGAACTTTAAAATGAAAAAACTTGAATTATAAGTTTACCTCGAACTTGGAGTTTGTGTCTATTTATTTTATATAATGTCTAAGAGATTTTCGACCTTTCAATATGTGTATACTAAACTTTCAACTTTGTATTGGTTAGAATCTAACCGGTTAAATTAAAAAACTTGAAAAATTAATTGATATATATAATATAAATTTAAATTTTATGTCTGATGAAACTCAAAATTGAAAATTTTGTTAATGGTAGATTCATTATTTTATTTTATAGAAGATATCTAATGGGTCAAATACGCAAAATTAAAACTTTTAGATATTTATTCAAATAGTTTACAAACCCTAAAATAGAGTTTGAAAATTACATACCTTGGTTATAAAAATTTCAATGCTCACCAATCAAATGTGCAATTTAATCATAAACATAATAAAGGATAAATAAATAAATAATAGTATAGCTTAACTAGCACAAATTTGTACTATTAATCTCGAAGTCTAAAATTTGATTCTCTAGCCCACATATTATCTCAAAAAGAACTAATTTGGTCCCATTTAGTTCGACTAAACTGGATAGTTGACGAACCAATAAAGATTATTTAATTATTTAATTAATATTTACATGGAGGGATTACAAATCCCTCCAAATTTTGAGCTATGAGGAATTGAAAAGACACCAAATACAAAATTGGATAATAAAAAAAAAATATTTTTAGTGTTTTCTTATTTTAAAAATATGTGTTTTGTGCTAATTAAATTTTAATGAGAAAAACTGTTTCCTTTCCTTTTTTACTAAAAAAAGTGTCATACCCTCACACAAATGAAAAATAAATATATTTAAAGGATAATTGTTTTGAGTGGCAAAACTGTTTGAAAATATTTTAAAAAACACAACAAAATATCATTATTTATCAATGATAAATACTGATAAACATCTATCAGTATCTATTACTGAAAGACAGTGACAGTTTGCTATATTTATAAATAAGTTGACTCATTTTGTTATATTTAAAAACACCATGTTTAAAATAAAAATTAGTATAATAAAGAAAAATTAGTTACAAAATAAGTTTTTTCTTAAAACTCATATTTATTATCATGTAGTAAATTCTTCTACAATTGATATACATGTGTGAAGCTCAAGAGATATGTACAAGTTCATTATATTGTCTTAATTTAATTATTTCCCTAAAATTGTCTAAAAATATATATATATATATATAATTATTTGCCTAAAAATGTGGAAACAATATACATTGCAGTATGAAATTTATTGTTTTTACTAACTCAATTCAAAACATGTATGTCCAAAAATATGTCTTTCTTTCATTTCATGTAAATCCCATAGAATTGATTTTAGGGTTAAAAGTGTCACACTCACCTTTTTCTTCATTTTTCTAGTGGAGAATTATGAATTATTGTTTTGTATTTCTATTCCCATTTATTCTACTCAAGATTTAAAATGTTGTTATTGACAGAAATGTTTGAGGTCTCAATTTTATAGAAATATAATATTGATGAAAAATCGATAAATTGCAAATGTTGATGGATATTTCGAGAAAAATTATAAAAACAAGAAATTCAGTTACTCATATAACAATTCAATTCTTTTATTCGATAGGGTCAAATCCAAGCCTAACGAATTCATTTGGTTGAGATATTATATTCTTAACCAAAAGATTGGAAGTTTAAATTATCATCCCTACGAACTCGAAAAAGAAAGAAAAATCTAAACATAGACTACCACATCAAGAAAAATTAGTTACAAAATAACCACGAGAAGCAGTTGCAACAATTTTTAAGTGTCATATGAAATCTCAATTTTTTGAACAATAAATTTTCATATCTTTTCCAAAAAAGAAATTCATTAGCAACAATTAATATTGTGTCATTCCTTGTTGGGTTTGCCTTGATCGCACATTCCTTGGTTGGTAAAGAAATTAGGTATAAAAAAAACTCCACAAAATAGCTAGTCTCCAAAAATATATAAATCCAAAGTTTACCAACAACTCTCTATAATAATTCACACAAAACAGATATCAAAATGATATAGAAATCCAAAACCAAGGGGTCCAAAATGCAAGAAGATCATTTTGATCATATATTGATTTTGGAAGTGGTTGGATGTTCTTTTACAAGTATGAAAAGTAGGGTTCTACTAACATAGATAAATATATATATATATAAATACATACAAATTTTTTTTTTTTTTTTTAAACATGATTTGGATCTGTGATACCCTAGATGGAATAATTTGCTATACACAAAAATTACATTAAAATAAAAGATGAGATTTGAAGATCACATGTTAGCATGTGGGCAAAAAGATGAGATTTTTAGTTTTTATTTATTTATTTTTATTTTAAATAATATTATATATATATATATTTGTCTCTACAACCCATGTTAAGAGAGGTTAAAAAGGAGTTATCATTTTTATTTACCTTTGTCTGATTTAATGTACAAACATACCCCACTTCTCAATTCTACAACAAAAGCAAAGAAAAAACAATGACAAGTTTCCAAATCCCTTTTGATAACATTTTTATTTGTTTTATAATATACTTTTGCCTAACATTATTTTTATACCCTAGCTAGTCACATTCTAAGAACTAAAAAAAAAAAAAAAAGAAAAAAAAAAAAACATTGTTTAAACTATTACATTTTTAATTCACGAACTTGTAAGATTGTGTCAACTCAAAAAATGTATAAAATGTTGTTGAATTTTCAACTTTTAAAAATGTAATATGCATGTTTAATAGGTATCTAAATCTATCTAAACTTTAAAAGTGTCTAATGGGTCTCTAGAGTCTCGTTTAATAATATATTTTTTTTTAAATACGGCTTATTATTCTTACTTATACTTTTCATATTTCCTAACCAGACTTACCTACAATTTTTTCTTAAATTTCAATTTATAATTTTATGTACTTATACATTTTCTCAGAGAATTGCCAAACTATTGAACACACAAATTGAAAATCCATTATCTTATTTTTTCTTAAAAAAAAAATGTCGAATAAGTCCAAAGACCTATTAAACACGAGTCGGAAAGTAAAAGATAAAATAAATAAAAATATATATTAACCCAAATCCTAGCACATTATAGATCTCCCCTCACATCTCTTCTCTATAAAGCTGGCAAGCAAAATTGTATAGTTTTGTATAGAGTGGTCCATATTTATGGGATATACTTTTTCTCTATATGCCATTTTTACCCATTCTTTTTTCATCATCTTCCTCTCTCTCTCTCTCTCTCTCTCTCTCTCTCTCTCTCTCTCTCTCTCTCTCTACAAAGACATTCTTCTAAATGTCTTGTTTATAATTTCAAAATGAAGAAGTTGAAGTTTTGTGTAATTTTCAGGTCATAGCCATGCTTTTCCACAGCTTTCTTGAACTTTCTTGCTCTTCTTCTTCTTCTTCTTCTTCTCAATCTCATTTGTTTGCAAAATCTCTTCTAGAGATTAGCAATAAATTTTTTTAAACTACAGAAACTTTGGAAGTTCAAGAAAGCTGTGGGAGAACATGGCATTCTTAGGCCTTATAAACACTTCTCTATTTTTAGAGATTAGCAATAAATATCTATTTTATGCCCCCAATTTTCCACTTTTTTATTTTGGTGAGTATATCCCTTTTCTTTTTCTTTTTTAATTCATATTTATCATGTTTAATTTTCTTTATTCCTCAATTTCCCCCTCTTTAGTTTAGATTTCATGTGGGAATGAATGTGGTTATAATAGTTTTTAGAAGGTTTTCTTACATATTTTGTTGTTGTTTAGGGCACTTTTCATCTTTTTTATAAGATTTTACCCGATTGAACCGAGCGCATATCAATACCACTGAGTCGATATTTTTTATGAGATTTTTTTTTTTTTATCAATTCTCTAAATGTTACTTTTGATATCAATTTTTTTCTTTTAATATAATCGTGGTAAAAATCTCAAATTGAATCCAACTGAATCGAGCATATGGAATAAATTGAGAATTTTTTTTTTTCTCTTTTAAGAGAAATTGAAGGTTTATTTGTTAGAATGAAAATGGTGGGTTTTAGAGAGAGAAGATTCCTCACCTTGCCTTTTTATCATCAATGATGATATTCATTTAATTTAATTTTTATTATTTTGTTTTTTAATTACCCTATTGGTTATTTTTTGTTTTGCTGCAAATTTCCATCTCCTACATTTCTGTGAAAAACGTTAAATTTTGTCCCTTTCTTACATCATTTTTTAACCACTCTCTGTCTTATTAGTTATTAGTTATTGCTTCACTTCATCTTCTTTTTCTCTTTCTCTTGTATGGTACAAATCAAAGCCTTAAATGAAATATATATATATATATATATATATATATAAACCAACTTAATTTATAAATATTTAAAAATATTTCTAACAATTTTTATCCGCATATTTTCAAATTTTTAATTTTAATCTTTAATACTCTTAATAAATCTTAACTTTAGTCCTTTTAGTTAATTTATTATTGATTTTTTCTAAAAATATTTTGTATCAATTAATATTTTCACTGAAACATATTCTACAATCATCTCACATCTAAATTGTGGGTATATTTTTAGGCTTTCACAATTTTTGTTTGTATATTCATAATGATACCAAAGTACATTAGGGCATCTTTTAAGTTATGTTTTCAAATACTACTGTACAATTACAACTCATCTTTGCTCAATGGATACAAAATATACTCATGCTTTAACTCCTAGTTTAACGCCCTGCTGCAACAACTAGCACTAATTTGACTTGGAGGTGGTGATTTAGTGGCTGTGGGCAGCAAAGTTGCTTTGTTATGTGGTTACAAACCACATTTCTTTTTTTTTTTTTTTTTTTGTACATTTGCATTTACGATTCATATTGATACTCTATCGTATTTTTCTTTACATGATAATTATTATAACTTATGGAGTAATTTAAGATTTATTGAAAGTATATAAACTAAAATTGAACAAACGGTGTGCTTTGAAGTTTATTCAATTTAAGTCCTTTTACTTTCAAAAAATCTCAAATTTAGTCATCGATGCTAGTTTATCGTTACCATAGTATTTCATTATTATTATTTAATCAATTTCAGTAAAAATTAACTTTAAAAGACTAAATTTAAGATTATTTGGAAGAACGAGGACTAAAGTTGGACATTTGAAAATGTAATGACTAAAGATCAACTAGTTAAAAATATAAAGATTAAAATGTTATTTTAAAGAATATTAAAAAAATAATAATAAATAAATAAATAAATAAATGTCATTGTCTCTGATACAGCATTTATGACCTGTTTGTGTGTGCTTTTAAGTAAATAATTCCAAGCATTGTGTGGATTGCACAGAGAATGTAAAATGAAAGGGCAGCAGCATATTTTTTATTTATTTTGTTAGATAGGAATTTAATTTACACCACCTTTACAGAAACACAATCAAAAACTTGTTGTGTTGGATATTGGTTTTATATTATGTTTTCTTTAGGGTTTGAAAAATAATATTTTTATTTTTATTATTATTATTATTATTTTTTTTTAATGTAAGGGGACTAGAAAATTAATTTCTTTATAATATATACAAAATATTTATCTAAACCAAACAAAGACGAGTATTGTTCTCTCTTGTTTGCTCCACCCCTTTACTTATTTGAAATATGATCAAACATTTATGGATGTATGAAACAAAAAATTAAACAAGATTTTAAGAAGGAGATTTGCTTTACAAAACAATTTTCTAACCTACTAAGTTATAAATTTTTTAAATAGAAGAATGAAAATTTTAACCTCCAATTATAGTAAAATTATGCTAATCAAGTAATTTATTAATGCAAATTACAAATTAACTAAAGACTGGAAAAAAAAGAATTGTTATTTTTTAGCTCAATACGTAATTGAAAATGTTGGCTTAGATAACTATTGACTTTCGAGATGATAATTAACTTCTTTATCCACTAAACTAACTTTTGAAATGATAATTAACATCTTTTATCTATTGAACCATGTTCATATCAATAAAAACAAACAATTTTAAGCAAAATTAATTACTAACCATGTTTTTCTTGACTTTATAATTACTATAACAAGATAGTATATAGTTTTTTTTTCCCTTGAAAAAAAAAAAGAATCCTCAATTTACAATAAGTTTCAATAATAATAATTCACTTCGATAACCTCATTTGCAAAGTTTCTCATGTAACATAGCTACATATTATCAAAATTTAGCCTCTAAGGATTTCAATAGTACTAGGGGATTTAGAGTGAAGATCATTCAAAAGGTTAGAGACTTTAATTATTGGGATTAAAATCATTAAAATCATTCAAAGGGTTAAATTCAAAAGTAGTTCTATTTATAACTATATATAACTAGGGTAAAAAAAAAAAAAAAAAAAAAAAAAAAAACCTTAACTTGGCTAGTAATTAAAAGTCCCATCTTTTCATCATAATGTTAGACTCAAATAATTCTCTCCAATATGGACAACCTCAAACTGTAAAAAATCAAAAGGAGTAAAAAAGTTTGAATTCCTTCAAACTCCAATTATTTTTTTATATTAAATAAAAGTAATAGGTGTACTATTTGAGGGACATACTTCTCTATTCAAAACTTGAACAAAAAGTGAAAAGTAGACCTTAGTTAATGTGACACAAAATTTAATGTTTGATAGAGAGCTAGGTGGTACATATAACATAAAGTTTGAGGATATATGATGAACATACATTAAAGAAAATTAAAGAGAAAGGAAAATAAAGAAAATTCACAACCATATGGTTCATATTGAAGTGTTTGGACATTTTGGGTATCTTTTGTTTTGATATCACTCTATAAATTATTTTAAAGTGGTAGGTGGAGAGACACTTTTGGAAAATAATGGCATACTTCAAAATAATTGTATACTACCTAAGATTATGGGCAATGGATGTGGGGCTTTAGCTCACAAAAACAAGACCATGTGGAAGAACAAAAAAATTAACATATATCCTTATTTTCCTCTCTAATATGGGTGAAGTTATTTTTTTTTCTTTAAAAAAGCTTTGTTTTTTTTTTTTTTTTTGGTACAATACAATACAATTTTATTGAAGAAAGAGGGGGGGGGGGGGGTACAATTTAGGGTTTCCTTGAAAATCCCTTTAAAAGCAAAAGAGATTGAAATCTTGATGGAGTTATTTTATTTTATTTTATTTTATTTTATTTCATCCATAGGTGTCTTTGGCTAGAGAATTTATTGTGAACTCAAAGTTATAGGTCCATTAATGTGTGAAATGTTTAGTGTACTTCTACTTCAAATAAAAGACAATGTTAGGCACTAATTTCATCCAAAAGTAGGTATGTATTATAGCACCAAATCAAATTGAAGACACTTTCTCAAAGTCTAAAAAGTGTTTGATAGGTATGTACCCACACACTTTAAAAACGACTAATAAGTTCCTAAACTTATAATTTTGTGTCTAATAGATCTCTAAAGTATTCGAAAAAGCTCAAAAGATAATTAACTGATATATTATATATAAAATTTAATTTTATGTCTAATTAGACCTTAGACTTTCAATTTATTGCCTAGTAGGTTCGTGATTTTTTTTTAAAAAAAAAACGTTGAATAAGTCAAGACACAAAATTAACATTTCAAAAACCTATTGGATACAAATTGAATGTTTAAAACCTTATTAGACATGGTTTTTAAAATTCAAGTAACAAATAAGTACAAAAACCCTACAAGTTCAAGGAACTGATTCATTTCTTTTTAAAGTTTAAGGATCAAATAGATATACATATGTTACAAAATCGACAAATAAAGAATACAAAAAACGTAAAATAATAGAGAATCAACACACATATTTACAAGTTTCACTAATAGTGTGTTAGCTAAGTCCATGGGGCAGAGGGAGAACAATTTTATGAGAAGGAATGTATAGAGAATACAGATCACTAAAGGCACCTCTAGGGTTAGAGAGTTTATATAGTGCACTTCTCTAAACCCTACGTTCATAATCATAATCAATAACCATAACTAATTAAATATGCCAACTATGAATTCAACTTAGACTTCAAGGATGTTATCCCATACTTGGTCGTTCGAAGCACCATATAACATATTCAAGAGATTCCAATAACATAAAATTGATCAAGTACCAAACAAACATAAAAACTCTAAAAGTTCAAAGAATCAATTCGGTTTTTTTTTTTTTTTTTAAGGTTTAGAGACCAAATAAATACAAACTTAAAATTTAAGGGACTATATATTACTTATAATTTGACCTAAATTAAAACTGATAATGTTAGAGACAAAATGGTGCAAGTTTGAAAAGCTCTCTCTTCTCTACTATGAAAAATATCCCTTCCTCTTTAGTACTTGTCACCCATGTGTTGGACTGCAAAAATTGCATAGTCAAGTCGCTATTAGTACTTGAATTTTTACATAGAGAACTATCTCTAGTTTTTGTCACACAAATACATGTGTAATACCCTCTGTGTCTTCATTGATCTGATGTGAAAGTTTGGAAATTTGTTGACAAATTTTTGTTAGTACTAAAACCAAAAGAAGAAGGATAATAAATTGTTCTTACTCAAAGTGATCTCTCTTTCAAGCACCCTACAAACATGTTCATCAAGAAAATCTCTCGAAAGAAAAAAACTTTTATAAGTGACGTTGGAATGCCTTGAATTTGATATATGTGGCACTCCGAATGACCAATTAGTATGGAAGTCTCGCTTTATATATTTATATTGTATACGATTTGACCCTAAGGTTTCGAGAAGTGCTATATATAAACTCTCTAACCTAAAAAGGCACCTTTACTTTGTAATATAGATTATTCTCTCTAATAATAAATTATTCTCCTTTTGTTTGCGGACGTAACTAACACACTGTTAGTGGACCACATAAATATATGTGTCCATTATCTACTATTTTACGTTTTCTTTGTTTGTCGATTCCATAACAAGTTATATGGCATGTAACAACTCTCTAAACTTCTCTGAATAATAAATCATTTTAGTCTTTATTCGATTTAGATTTCTACGAAAACTTAGATTCATTTGGACACTTAGTGCATGCATGTGAGTGATTTTAAAATTGTCCAAATAGCTTTTATCATTTTTAAAAAGCACTCTAAAATATGCTTTCAATCACTCAAAATTAATTTACTATTAAATTTTACACATTTAAATGCAATTTTCATATCATCAAATTCGGTTTTAAAGGATTAAGAAAATGTTGTATAGTGATTTAGAAATGACAAAAGTAATTTTAACTATTTTAGAATCACTCCTAAACATGACCTTATAATACATTTTCATTCTAGATATTTATATATAGATGAAATAAATGACTAAAAAAGTGTTGTGATATGGTGTGAAATATGGAGGAATTAATATTCTATTAGGGATACAATAAACTATTGGCATTTGGGCACCAAATAGTTAACATTTACGTAATAGCAAGCAAAACTTAACTTACACCAATAACATGCGGATAATGTACATAATTAGTATATAATGTATGGCACTTTGTAAACCAAATTAACATAAAGAATTTTGATATAGTTTGCAATAAATAATTAATTTTACTAAAACGAACCTAGTCTAACTATATGTGTTAGTAACCAAGAAGTCAATTTATAGTTCATAGGATTGAAGTATCATAATAAAAGATAAAAGCTAAGTTTTAATTATAGATTTTATAAATAATTTTTTTTAAAAAAAAAAAAAAAAAAAAAAACCCTAAAGTTTGGATTTTTTTATGAAAAAAAAAAACCATCAAATCGACTCAAGAATCAATTAAACCTAAAAGGTTATCATACCAAATTAAAACATTTCCACTTAGCTCACTTTCACCATGTATGGATGAAAATAGTAAAATCCTCTTAAATATGAAACATTATTATTAATTAAATGAAATTAACCACACCACCACATTTATTTATATAAATTTAAATGATGTTAATTGAATAGATCGAATATAATTGGTCAAATAGTACACTTTATAAATATTTGTATAGTACATATCTTAATTTATATAACTACTCCATCCGTGTAATGCTAGTCTCATTAAATTCATAGATTATTGTTTTCTCACATAATAAATTTAAAAGAAACAAAATTACATACCTTGTAATTAGGAAAGAAAAGGCAAAAAAGTACAAGTATTATTAAACCGATCTCAAATAACTTGCTAGAAATGAAAAGATCTAAGAAAAAAAAAAACAAAACAAAACAATTGCTATATAATAGCTCTAATTCGACAAAGAAAAAGGATAATAAAATAAAGAAACAATTTTTTTTTTCTTTTTTGGTTATATGTATGAGGAAAAAAGAGAGAGTAAATTAAATTGGACTGTGACTTGTTGCTACTTTATAATAAAAGAGTTACATTTATATACAAAGAGATATATGCAGTACAAATACAGATAATTAATATATTAAGCTCTAGATCTTATAAAATAATAATTAAAAGGCATACTCTCTTTTCTTTTTTATTTTTTTTCCCCAATTCATCAATGGCAAAATTTCTTCTTTCTTGTTCCTTTCTTCTGTTTGTTTGCTTGTAGCCTGCAATTTGTAAAGGAACCCTACACATGGGGAAGCAGCAAAACAAGCCAGAAAGCTGATTTTAAAAAAGAAAAATAAAATTACATAGAAATGGAGATAGAGGGACAAGAATATTCTAGTGAATTTATGTTTTTTTTTTTTTTTTAAAAAAAAAAGAAGAATTTATAAAGGCAAAAATGAAACTATTTAACTATAGTCTCTATGGAAGTATCTACACACACCCAAAGAAAAAAAAAAACAAAAAAAAAAAAAACCTAAATTGACAGCTATATATTTGTGGGGTTTTCTGTTTGTTTTCAAGTATATACAATAAGATCCAATAATTAAATTACCAAAACAAAAAAATAAATAAATAAATAAAAAATAAAGGAAAAATCATTAACTAGGGTTAGTAAAATAAAAATTAAATGTTCTTTCTTGTTTTGATGTGATTCAAATTGAACATTCAAGAAAAAGGGGAAAAAAAGGTTCTGTATTGATTAAAAGAAGAGATCTTTGTTATATAATTAGAAAGGGTTTTAATTAAAAAACCATACCTAAAAAGAAACAAAGAAAGAAAATTGAGAAATGGAAGAGGATTATATATACCTAAAAGGGATTGATGAAGTAGATATTCATAGGTTGAAGAAGAACAATTCCTTCTTTTTTTTTTTTTTTTGTGGTTGATCCTTTTATTGTATCTTCCCACAGCTTTATTGAACTGCAGCCATTGAAATTCATTGAAAGAAGAAAATAAAAAAAAAAAAATAAAAAAATAAAAAAAAATTACTCTCTCTCTCTCTCTCTCTCTCTCTTTTTTTTTTTTTTTTTTTTTTTTTTTTTTGAAGAAGAAGAAGAAGAAGAAGAACATGAAATGCAGTTCAAGAAAGCCGTGGAAAAATACAAAGAGGACCAAAAATATATAAACCTGTTTGGCAGAAGAGAAAATGAGAGGGAAAATAATGGAAAAAATGAAGCATGGTTATGTGGGAGATATGAAGGCCTCAATAGCTACTATACTTATAGCAAAATTTCAAGGGTTTTTCAATTTATTTATTTATTTATTTATTTTTTTGGTCACCAATCCCAATTAGAATAATGGAACTGAGTGAGGAGAGAGAGAGAGAGAGAGAGAGAGAGAGAGAGAGAGAGAGAAAATATATATATTGAAAGAAACTTGTAAGAATAATGAGGTAGCTTTTTGAAGAAATTGTCCCACATCCCATTTTCAATTCTGACTTTTTTAATTTGTAAATAAACATATTTCAATTGGTTTAGGTATCCATTTTTTTTTTTTTAATAACAAATTGGAAATACTTCTATTTCTTGTTGAAATATTTAATTAGTAAATTATCAATGGGTTGATTTGAAGTGATTACTTTTTAATTGACTTGCCAAAAAATAACAATAATTGATTGATCTCGAATTTTCTAAAGAAAATATTTACCTAGACTAAATTTTTATTTTTGTAAATTTTAATTATGAAACTAACCTTGTGCTAAATTTAGATGTCTAAAAAGTACATTAAATTTAGACACTATACACTAATAGTGTAACACCCATCTTTATGTACCCACAATTTGTGCAATTTTTTTCTAAAAGATATTATTTTTAAAATATTTTGTTATCTTTATGATTTAAGGATAATTGACATGACTTTTCTTCTTAGAGGTCGAAGATTCAGTCAAATATTATTACATTAAGTAAATAATTCTGCACACATAATTAAACTCGTTGTTGTACTATATCAGAAGTCAAAATGAACATACCTTAATTTTGTCCATCAAAGTTAATTTTTACCAAAATTTGTTACATGATAATAATAATGTTCATAAAAAGAAATACAATAGGTGAATATATTTTCAAAATTTAAAGTAAAAATGACAATAGATAACAATTTTTTTAAAAAAAAAATTAGAATTAAAGACTAAATTAAGATTGATTGAAAGTATAAAAAATAAATTTGAATAAATTTGAAAATATAAAAATAAAATGATATTTTAATGGAAAAAAGCATTAAATAAATATAATATTAGAAAAAGTGTCGGAAAAAAAAAGAAGAAAAAAAAGTGAGAAAATTAAGAAAAAAGCCATAAATGTACGTGCGGTTGGGATCTGACGGCAATGGTGGCAGCACAGTTGGGGCTATTTTGATAGATCTGTCCCCTCTTTCATTTTCTCAAACTATTGCCTCTAAACTCAACCTCTTCTTCAAAATATATATATATATATATATATTATATTTGAGTTTAATTTTAATAAAGCTCATTTTGTTGTTGTTTTTTTTTTTTTTAAAGAAAAAAATATGTTTTTGGTCCCCTAGTTTTGAAGAATAGATATATTTTTGTTCTAAGTTCTTAATAATAGGTTTAAAAGATCTCTCTAAATAAAATTTTTAAATTTAATATTAAAATAATTATAAATGCTTACATGGCAAGATGATAGTGAAAAAAAATATTTTGGTTCAAATACCATTTTGATCCTTGTACTTTGCAATTTGTTCAATTTTAGTCCCTATACTTTCAAATGTTCAATTTTAGTCATTGTATTTTTAATAAATCTTAAATTTAGCCCTTTGAATATAATTTTTATCGAAATTAGTTGCATAATCATAATAAATTTCATACAAAAAAATACAATATGCGAATACGTTTTCAAAATTTACAATGAAAATGTTAATAAAAAATAAAAAGTAGTTAAAAAATCTACAATAAAACAAGTAGTAAGGATTAAATTTAAGATTTATTGAAAGTACTGAGACTAAAATTGGACATTCAAAAGTATAGGGAGTAAAATTGAACAAACTCTAAAGGATAGGGACCAAAATGATATTTTAACCAATAAAACAAGTAATAAGGTCTAAATTTAAGATTTATTAAAAGTAACAGATACTAAATTGGACATTCAAAAGTAAGACTAAAATTGAACAAACTTCAAAGTATAGAGACGAAAATGATATTTTCACAAAATTTTTTTCAATATTACCCTTTCTTTCTCCCGCTTTTCTCTTATTCTCTCCTCCTGCCTCATTCTCCCTCTTCCATCTCCACTAAGAGGCGTACATCATCTCCATTACCAAGTGTTTTTTTTTATTTAAAGTCCGAGATGAAAATTGGCCAATTTGAAACATTAGAGACTAAATACAATTTTCCTTCAAATTCAATAACCAAAAAAGTTTTTATTTTTATTATTTTTTTTTATCGTATCATTTCTAGGAGTAAATGTTAAAATGAGTTGACGATAATTTACAATATTTGATAAGTTTGTAAATGAGAGGTTTTATTTATTTATTTTTTCTCTCTAATTTTGCTTCTGAATCTTTGAGTTGGCAATTTTTAAACTTTTTTTTATCAAAAAAAAATTTAATTGAGAATTTCAAAATATTAAGGTTCAAATTGGGCTAAATATATCAGTCATTTATATATGTTAGGAACTAAATATATAATTTAGACGTGGAATTTGAGGATTAAAATTGAGCTTCTAGAAATTAAAGGACAAAAATAGAAAATCATAGGGCTAAAATCAATGTTCTACAAGTTTAAGAAAATAGGTAAAAAAAAAAAAAGAAAAAAAGAAAAAAAGAAAAAAAAAACCATAAACTAAAATCCATATTTCAACGACATTATAAGGCAAATTTAATTTTCAAAAGTTTATAGAGTTTTTCTCTATAGTAATTTCATTGATTCCTAATTTTAAAAAATAAAAACAAACGACGATAAATTATTAATAAATAATACATCGATTTGTCAAAATGAGCTTAATTTAGTAGTAATTAACATGAACTTCTTTCTTTGAATTCGAGGTTTGGATCCTTATCCTATTATTCTCATACTAAGAAAGGCCTCCAATTTTTAAAATGAAGATTAAAGAAAAATTGTTATAGGAAGAGGCTAAACCCTTTCTAAACTTTTGTATTTTTCTTATTAACACATGGTTGTAAAGAAGGGTGGTGGATTCATTGAATTTCATTAATTTATGATATCCCCATCTACTTTCACTAAACCATGTGTGCGTGAGGTGTCAATTTTCCCTTTTATTTTATTTTTAATTCACTAATTGAGCATAGTACAAATAGTACAAATGATCTGTATATAACGTCTTCTTACTTTAAATGTAAATTATCTTTGTAACATAAATTCAACCATAACTTAGGAGATAAATACATCATCATCATTTATAAGGTTGATGATTCAATCTCTCCTTCGCTAAAATTTTGACTAGAAATTTTAAGAATAAATTTGACGTAACACTATTTTGTTCTTGATGCATGTTTTGGAATTTCCAATCCTACCTTTCTCACTCTTAGTTATTGATATCAAGTATTGGATTTTTTTTTTTTTTTTTGAAGAGAATATTATAAGAAAAGAGGGGTCGAAAGAACCCATAAAAAAATCAACCATCCGAGTCAAAATTAGTAACATTCAACAATCACAAATGAATAACAAAATCTCAAAAGACTTGAGACTCTTCAAAGGAAGAGAAGTGATTTGGTTAAACAAAAACATCATAATACGCTTTACAAACAATGTGATGAGTAACGAGGTTGCTCGACTTTGGGCAAACGAGACTACTCCCCGTTCTCGAGCAAGCCTTCTAATTTTGTTGATCACATTTTAAATCTCAATAAGATCCACTATTTGATTTCGTGATTTCTGTTTGAAATTCTAGGACTATATATTTAGATTTATAGAACTCCCATACAAATAATGAAACAAATATTTAATATTAAAAAGAGACAACTCATATATATTCATTACATTTTAAATGTCACTTTTATCATTTTGTTATTTTTAAATTTACACCATGATGTCTTATCTCATTATATAAGAATAATTTCATTATGTGGACAATTTTTTGTATAAAAAATAATAATAATAATTAAAAAAAAAAAATCCAAAGAAGGTATAAATTAGAGTAGGGGCCTAGGGGAGGGGATGGTGATAATTGAAGGTTGCAAAAAGGGAACATGACAGCCAGCCATCTCCAAGTTGAGTGGAGAATATTAATTAAGAAAATTTTATTGTATTTTATTTACCATTTTTGCACCAACTAAAAATTTAATATGAACATGATATAATTTTTGTAATTTGAAAATTACACTTTGCAAAAAAAATAAATAAATAAATGGAGGTATCTTAACTAATGAATACAAATACTGATCCCAACAACTTATTTTAACATAATTAGAAATTTAAGGGTGTGTTAATTTGTTTAGTGTGCATATTGATATGAAAATATAACTGTAAATTAAAAGATTTCATGCTTATGCTTTTATATAT
The DNA here is from genome assembly GCA_030954485.1 of Citrullus mucosospermus. NCBI lineage: Eukaryota > Viridiplantae > Streptophyta > Magnoliopsida > Cucurbitales > Cucurbitaceae > Citrullus > Citrullus mucosospermus. The sequence continues at coordinate 3,386,553 of CM062065.1, forward strand.
GTTTATAGAAGATTTAGAAATTGAATAATTTTAATTTAAACAATTGTCTAAAATTTGAGATGTCTATTTATCCGTTGAGATTCCCCCTCGAACGAGAAGGAGAATCCCGATTGGATGAAGAATGGGAGAGGAAATGGGAATGATTTTTTTTCTCATTGGTTAAAAGAGGATCGAGATTGCATTTTCCATCTTTCGTCCCTCTCCATGCCTCCAATTCTCTGCCCTTGCCTCATACATACATACATACATACATATATATATATATATATATATATATATATATATATAATACTTTAAAAAAGAAAAAAAAAAAAAACAAAACAAAAACAAACATAGCTTCAACAATTAGCCCCTTTCCAATTTTTATCTCAACCTTTTCATTTAATACATTTATAAGATAGGGATGTTCTAATATTTGAAATGTTTTTATTTTAAAATCTGTGGTAATATTTAAATCGGAGGCTAGATTGACTATAATATTGCAATATTTAAATTTTAACTTTTAGAATTTATGAGATTAAATATTTTAATTAATTATAACTTTCAACATAAAATATTTTTATTTTTATTAGAAAATCTTGTTGAATAAAACATGTATGGGAAATGAATTAATATAGAAAATTTTATTTGGTTAAAAATAAATTTAAAATGTAGCAACCCAAGTTGTATGTAAACATAAGTCAATTATCTAAAATTAATGGGTCGTTGTTGTAACGACCCGACTTACATATCCTAACTGGACCATTACTCAATGCATGTAAAATACTAGAAAACATTATGCAACTTAGTAAAGAGAAGAAACAAAACTTTTCTGGGCAATTTCTATTAATAAACTTCAAGAAAAACATCCATAAACATGAAAAGAGAAGTTTTGGTTCGGGGTACCCCTAAAGAAATCAATAAAATTCATGAAATAGAAAGCCACATATCAAAAGTCTAAAAAAAAAAACCAATAATTTGACAAAAACTCCATAAAACATAAAAATGCTAAGCGGAAGCTACTACGGGTCCCGTGATCCCATCAAGGATTCTTCTTGTCATTCGCCATCACGTTCTTTCCCTTACCTGAAAAACATAAAGGATAAAGAATGAGTAATTTATTACTCAGTAAGTGACCCCACTACCTGGAGTCGGGCTAAGCACCTATGTCCTTTAAGTGCATCAACATAAAGCATACATATCTATCATGCATTCATTGGGAAGAGTTTACACTCACCCTACAGTTGGTTATGGATGTTCACAACCTCTAGAGCCCCGAAGGAAGCTCTTACCTCTGGTGATCCCGAAGGAACACAAACCTCTAATGTACTCGAAAGAGCACAACCTCTGGTGAACCCGAAGGAACACAACCTCCTGTGAACCCGAAGGAACACAACCTTTAGTGCACCCGAAGGAGCACAACCTCTAGTGAACCCGAAGGTACACATCCTCTAGTGATCCCGAAGGAACACAACCTCCTGTGGACCCGAAGGTACACAACCTCCGTGAACACCCAACCAATAAAGGGGAGGTAACCCTACTCCTAGAGCGTAAACAGTCATAATCATACTCATTTCATTCCATGACTACATACATTAAAATACGGTTCCATTCATTACATAACATGACATAGGGTCATACTTTAGGAAGCACATACAACCTAGTATATGGTAATCTCATGCAAGCATGCTATATCATAAAGGTCTTGAAATTTCTACTTTTAAGCATGGAAACTCATATAAGCATACTATATCATAAGGACTTTGATAATTTCTATCTTTAGGCATAGGTATCTCATACGAACATGCTAAATCATAAGGCTTTGGTTATTTCCTACTTTATGGTAACTAAACGTGTAGCCCGAAGGCGGTTCAAGTAGTAAGATCACTTACCTGGTGATCGATCCATAAAAATTACTATACGGCTCCTTTTGTAAAAATTTAGTTCCTGAATAAACCGAAAATAAAATTTCCGTCAATATACGTTAGTCTACAAGTCTAGTTTATCGTGGGTAACCTAAAATTATTTGTCCGAGAGAGTCCTTACCCAAACGCGATCCAACTCGTAGCTTTCCCCGATCCTACGGACTAACAATTACCGAACACCTATTGAAATATACCAAATAAAGTTCGGATTTCTCAAATCTCCATCCAAAACATAAACAACTAATCCATTCGAGTTTGGGATACTCACTTAAAGGTACTGTTCTGGCCGGACAAGAAAATAACCGCTGCCGAGAGCCAAAAATCCGAGAGAAAATGACTCCCGAGCGAGAAGCGAGACCTGGGCGAGAGCGCGAGAGCCGAGACAGCGACACCGGCGAGAGAGCGAGAGTCAGAAGGTTGGCGGTGACACTGGGCGCGGGGCGCGTGAGACGAGCGGGAGAGGTAGCGAGAGAGCGACACCACGAGAGCCCGATAGCGTGAAAGCCTAGCTGAGGGAGAGCGGGACAACGTGAATTCGGGGGAAGCGATACGCAGCGAGAGAGCGATACCCTTCCACGCGATAGCGGCGACAGCAACGTGAATCCGCGACACTCTTTGCGTGAAACAACCAGGAGCCCACGGAATTGAAGGAGAGCGAGAGAGAGAGAGATGTCAGGCAGAGGGAAGCTGGCGGCGGCTGTGGCGGCGGCGAAAGGGAGAGGGAAGGAGGTGCGGTGGAGAGAACGAGAGAGAGAGAGAGAGTTATTATTTTCTTTCTTTTTCTTTTGATTGCACGAAAAACGAGGTAATTCCCCTCCCCTTAAACCCTAATTTTTCCCAATTCTCCCCTTTTGCTCAATAAGGTAATATTGTCCTTCATTTACCAAATTAATTTATTTTTTATTCTATTTGCCCTAAAATAGAATAAGAATAAATTATTCTTTACCAAATCTAACATTTTACTTAATCCCATCTTCAATTCTCCTATCACCATAAATAATTCCTTGGGACTTTCCTATTTAACTTAAAGTAATTACCATAATGTAAATAAATAATTAAAAATTCCTTTTTATGCAAAATAACTTAATTTAAGTGGGTTAGGGGAAAATTACCTCAAGGATTTGGGGTTGTTACAGTTGTAGTAATTTCCCTTTAATTGTTGGAGTTTGGAGTCAAATTAGTATTAGAGTGGAACTTCTTCTAGTAAGATGTGGTTCGAAGACGAACCAATGTGGAAGTTGGTGGACATGTAACATTGGAGTTTAAGAGAGTACATGAATAAACTGAGATCACATCCGAATGAGGGAGATCTTGAGTATATGTTCAAAGTTTTGAAAATAAAAATTTAAAAGAATGAAAAGTTATTAAAATTTAAACGTCCCCTAATGCCAAAAAAATACTTTTAAATAAATTCTAAACCATATCTCAAAATAAAAGTTTGGTTTATTAAAATTTAAACGTCCCCTTAGGCTTAAAAAAAAAAAAAAAATCGTGCCCTTGTTATTATTATTTATAGACTTGAACAAGAGCCTTTATATTCCATTATTAAAATATCCATTAATAAGTACAAAATGTTCTCAAAAGAGAAGTGAAATTACGTTTCAAATATGCATGCAAAAATGGTGTAGTATTATCTCAGTGACAATAAAATATTCTTGACTCAACTAAGTAATCAACTGGTTATCGATTTGAGAGTTATAAAAGTTAATATTTCATTTTCAATTTAATTTCTAACTTTTTTTAAAAAAAATTATCTCCTTTTTAACTTACATACTCGAGCTCTTAAAATTCATGTATGACAAAATTAATGAAAAAGAATGACAATAATTGTTAATTAGTATTATCTCATTTCTTTTAGCAAATAGTTTAAAAAAAAATGGGAAAGTAAACTTACTTTAGTGATAATAAAAAGTTCAATTTTAATATATTTTGATTGTTACTTAAACATTTGAAAAAAAAATAAATAAAGAAAGAAAAGTTAGTAGAAACTAATTTTTTGGGCATTCAAGTCATAAATGATAAACAACTAATATGATAACATTATTTACTAATTTACACAATTATTCTTATTTTAATTTTCTAATTATATGTTCACATCTATTACGAATTTAGTGGTTTCAATATTATTTCATCTGATTATTTCGTTTAATTAATGTGAGACTACATCAATATTCAACCTATAATTCATTTAAACTTTCGTCAATATATCGATATTTTTATTATTTATATGGATTTGACACCAATTTGATGGGAGAATCTACAATTTCATCATATCCATGAAAAAACTTAAAAAATATTCAACAAATTGCCCTAATGTGTGAAAATAATACCAATAATAAACACGTTTAAAAAAACATAAAAATGTTTCTTTATCAATTTAAATATTTTATTTGAATTTTTGTCTTAATCATTTTTTTTAAAATATCTATCGATATTGATATCGATATCTCCACCAACATCGTTTTGGTAGAAATTAGGACCTTGCGACATTTATGTTAACATCGACATTAACATAGTGAGAATAATATACGCTTACATGATCTAGTTATATATAAAGAGAGAGATTTAAATGGTTCAATATTCAACCTAATTATTTTTAGACTAAATTGTAAGTTTCATCCCTATAGTTTTAAAAGTTAAAACTTAGTCCTAATAATTTGATAAAATTTCATAAATGGTCACTATGGTTTGATAAAATCCTAAGAAAGAGTCTCTACTAAATTTAGTTCTTATGGTTTGATAAAATTATTATAAATAATACCTAACCGTACAAACTCTTTATTGAAGGTTTTATCGAACTATAGATACTAAATTCTAACTTTTTCTAAACTATAGGGACTAAATATGCAACTCATATATATATAAATGGTTTAATGTTCAACCTAATTATTTTAGGTCTAATTAATGTGGGACTATGTTATATTTATATTATTTAATTTTAATTTAAAGATTTGAATATTCTAACTCGAAAGGGTTGGTTTGTTGAATGTTGGGGACATATGCATGGAAAAACATGTGTTCTAATTTGTCTGTATGTTAGTAACATTTTCTTTCCACTTCTCATGTTGCCCGACATGATTTAAATGGTTGTTTGTCTCTCTTTTGATTTAACCCACAATTTTGTCTCTCAAAACCAACCTTTTCTTTTTTTGTTTTGTTTTTTTTTTTTTTTCCTTCTCTTTTTTCCCCTTTTTCTTTTTTGTTATGTCGGGTTCAGAAATTCAATTCTCTCAATAAAATCTTGCCATATTTTATTACCTTAAAAGTTTCTCCAATTCTATATATTATTGTTTTTCAATTGGATCGAGATTCATGATGTCCAATGAAATAAAGGCAGCTCAAACTCTTGTCCAAATTGATAAAGTTAAGGACAAAATTTTGTATTGTTTTAATGTTTTTTTTCAATGGGAATTGAGATTCATGTCCTCCAATGAAAAAAAGGCAACTCAAATAAAAGTTTGTGTTTGAAAGAAAAAAAGTTTGAAGCTTTAAAATCATAATTACTATACAGTTAGAGGTACATTTTATCTTTTCAACATTATTGAGTTTCAAATAGATAATTGGTATGAAAATAAAAATAATGCATTATTTGATACCAGACATGCTTAAAAACTTTATGGGTACGTGAAGTTTTCAAATATTAAAATTTTTAAATCGATTTGATTTCAATTTTAGCAATTGCTTTAGACACGAATTGCCTTAAGATTGAAGTTCTTGGGTTAAGGAACAAAGATTTTAATACTCCACAAAGTAGAAATGATCATTCATTAATTTAACTCAATATAAATTACAAATATATTAGGATTAAAAAACTCTTGTGACTAAATTTGAAAGAAGAAATATAAAAGTTTAAAACTAGATTCATCTTAATTTGTTAAAAACAACAACATGATGATAATTAAGATTTTAGATAGCCTCTCGATGAAACTCTAATTAATATGTCATGAAAAGGATGTAAATTTGAAAACAATATAAATACATCAAAATTGTTAAATAAAATATAAATAAGGGTGTGGTGTGTTTGACAATTCATATCAATAATGTAATATGTATGTGTTTTCTAGGTAATTCTAATTGTGTGTGGTTTCAAATGTTATTATTGCAAATAATAGGTTAAATTATAAAATTAAATGTCTTTGAACTTTGCACTTTGGGTAAAAAGTATCTCTAAATTTTCAAAAGTTCCAAAAAATCCTTAAACTTTAAAATATAGTTCAATAATACCTCTAACGTTGGTTTTGGATGAAAACCGTTTGCGTTTTGTTTAGAAAATAACCCTAAACTTTCAAAATTATAAAAATAAACATAATTCTTTTTTAAAAAAACACATTTACATTGTTAGTATATGACTAAACCGTCAATAACTCTTGTTGTAAAAATAACTCTTAAATTTTTTTTTTAAAAAAAAAAGTTTAAAAATATTTCTACCGTTAGTATAGTGATCAACTTGTTTGAAATCTTTTTGAGTGTGAGAAAAACCAATTTTAAAACTAATTATATAGACATCCTCATTTTTTTTTATACAGATACACTCATTTCTCTTATTTGTCTAATTTTTACACCAATTTTCTCAACAAATAAAATAAAAACTAAAGCTTTAAGTTAAAACATAAAAGCTCACAAAAATCCAAAATCAAAATCTTCCATTAAAACATACCAAAACGATAAATAACCAAATACAAAAATATATATTTGGCTATTAACACACTCAACTACTAATGTCAACCTTGTTAAAACATTTAAGTCCTAAAACTCTTTGATGTTTCCATTATTATTTTTCTTCTTGCTATAATCCATATACCTTGATTGAAGTGAGTAGTTATATTTATTTATTATTGCTTTAGATAAACATATGCCAAATAGTTAACAAAAGGGTGAAGAATATAGGAAAGAAAAAATAAGGAAAACATATAAGTAAGAGGTGTATTGACATATTTATATACTAACAATTCGAGTGTTATTTATTTATTTTTGAATTTAAGAGTATTTTTGAAACTTTTGAAGGTTCGAGGGCATTTTTTATATAAAATACTAGCAATTTCCATTCAAAACAAATGGTATAGATATTTTTTTTTAACTATTTTGAAAAGTTTAAGGGCATTTTTTAAATGTTTAAAAGTATTTTTTGACATAAAATACGTACAAAATTTATGAATATTTGGTATAATTTAGCCAAAATAATATATACTAGTTAAGAAAAACAACTTGTCAACCCAGAGAAACAAGAAAAGACAATGTTTTGAAAAATAAAATGATCAAAACTTGGTTTTTGTTGATTTTTTTTCTACTTTATTTTTCAATTTTTTGAAAAAAAACAAGTTTCAAATGACCACCCCCACTACATAATTTAATAGCAAAACTGATATAAAGACATAAGCCAAAGGTCTTTTTTTTTTTTTTTTTTTTTTTTTTTTTTTTTTTTTTTTTTTTTTTTTTTCATTAATCTCTACGCTTGATGAATTGATTTTACCAAATATTTTAACTGCTTTCTTTTTCCTTGAAAAAAATGAAATACTTCCCCTTTTGAGACAACTTTTCAAGTTCAAAAATAAAAGATTGTATGTGTTTTTTTTTTTTTTCTTTTAGGTGGGAAAATCAAATTTAGATTTCGAAGTTGAAGTCAATAATAATTCTATGTTAGTTGGTAAAAATTGTAAAAGTATGTGTACTTGAGACAATGACGTTTCTATATCATAATGGAAATTATAGATATTACATTTTCTCAAAAACTTCGTTTTATTTATCATATAAAAAAATAAGTTAAATTGTAATTATAATTAGAATTTAATTGCTAAGGTTTAATAGATCCCACTATAGAAACTATTTATGAAGAATTTATTATCAAATCATATGAATTATTTATGAGATTTTATTAATTTCATACAGGATTAAATTCTAATTTTTTTTTTCAAACTATGGAGATGAATTTTATAATTTAACTAAAAAAAAAATCTTATTAAAGGAATTGGGAAAGCTTCCATCATTATTTTTAAAACAACAACTATGTATACAACATCTCTAAAGTATATGAGATGCTTTGGGTATAATTAAGCATAAAAATATTAATAACAACAATAGAAGAAATTTGTTTTTTCTTTTTAAAAAAAATTCAAATTGAATTTTATGACATGAAAAATAAAATAAATAAATAAATAAATAAATAAATAAATATATATATATATATATATATATATATATATATTTTGACAGTATGAAAAATTAAGCGCAGATTGAAAAAACCACTCCTGAAGTATGGTGGTAGTTGCAATTACACTCATAAAACTTTCAATTGTGAAAATTAGGCCCCTAAACTTCTATAAGTGTTTAAATTAGACCCTTAGCTAAGTTTACAATAATTATAGAAATTAAACCCACAAATGATTAAATTGAACACCCAAACTTATACAAATGTTACAATTTATACAATTATATAAGTTTGAATGTCCAATGTGACCTAATTTTAACATTGATATAAATTTGAGGGCTTAATTTTTAAAAATTGAAAGTTCAAGGATATAATTGCAAGTACTACTATACTTTAAAATGGTTTTTGCAATTTGTCCAAAAACAAATCTTGCATTATTAGAAATGATATTTACTTAACCAAGATATTTTTGTAATTTATTGTGGTTAATTAATGCTATAGTCCCTAATTAACATTAACTTTGATTGCACATATACTAATAATTGAAGACCATTAAGCATAATTTATTGTAGCAAAGTCAGCTTAATTAATTAGCTCATAGACAATTGAAATTTAACCAAGTTATTTTTGTATTGGTTGTGGTTTAACCACTCATGGGTTTTTAAATTCATTTATTTAAAAAAGAACAATGGCTGAAAAACATGATAGAAAACAAAATCAAAATGGGACTATGTTTTATTTACCTAACTGCAACGCCAAATGGGTGAGATTAATCATACGTAGGATTCTGTTTTATGTTTTTAGATTTACTAAGTTAAGCAGTAATGTGTTTGATAGGCCGTCTGAATTACGTTTTCAAAAACTGTTTTTGGTTTATGTGATCCAAACAACATAAATAACGAAAATAATATTTTTTATGTTTGTTGTGTATCCGGATTTTGAATATGAAATTCTACAATGCTATATTAGAAAGGATAAAAAGAATAATAAATATAGTATTTTATTTTATAAACTCGATTATTTTTGCAAAATTAAAATATGTATTATATAACATGTTATATAGTACACGATATTCCAAAATAATTCCTATACATAAATTTTAGTATTAAACAAGTTCATAAATTAATTAGTAATAGTTCAAACTAGTATGTATTGAGCAACTATAGTTAGTTTTATGGTTTAAATATATTATTAAACACATTTTAAAAAATTGTTTAAATTAAAATTTAATTTTTGAATGTATTCCTAAATGCATAATTGAAAACATGAAATACAATATGTATTCTTTAACTCTCTTATTTTCATTATCAAACAGACCTTTGTATCTTCTACCTTATTTATCTTTGATATTTGAGTGCTTTTTTTATTGTTTAAACGTTTCAATTAATTCTTTATTTTTATTTATTTATTTATTTTTAATGAAGTATAAAATTTAGAGGATGAAAAACGAGAAAATTTCCTGCTTCCTCAAAATTTCAAGGATTTCACTATACTTTTTTCTAACGTGACATTTAAATTTCGTCTTGCTAATTATTTAAGAAAATTATTTTAAATTATAAAATTGTTAAAAATAAATTATAAATAATAACAAAATATCACAATTTATATGCGGTAGACTGTGATAGATAGTGAAATTTTGATATATATTATAAATAATTTAGTTTAGTTTTTTATATTTGAAAACAGTCCAATTATTTATGTAGAGTGAAAAAACTAAATTGAAAAAAATGTTTGTATTTAAGGAACTAAGTTGAACATTTTAAATAATAGTGACTAAATTAACGTACTTAAACATATCTTGTTGACCAAAAGCCTCTAATTTCACTGGTTGAAAAAACAATTACAAATTTAATCTTTGAATTTTGAGATTTGTATATATTTGGTTCTTGAATTTTAAAAATTATAAATTTAGTCCACAAACTTTCAAATTTCTTTAACTTTATAAATGTGCTAGACACAAGATAAAAAATAGAAGGTTGAATTAGACACAAAAATTGAATTTACATCTAATAGATAAATTACCATTTAAAAATTTAAAATTTATAGGGACCAATTTGACAAAAACTGAAAGTGTACAAACCTATTCGGCACTTGGGGAAAAATAGAGACCAAAAGAATACAAATCTTAAAGTTTAGTAGGGGTGCAACAAAAAATCGAAAACCAAAAAACCAAACTAATCCAAACCGATCTATTGGTTTTGTTTGGTTTTTTAGTATAAAATTGGACATACTGGTTTATATCTAGAAAAAAACAAAAAAAGTATTGGTTCAGATCTAATTTTTATTGAAAAAATCAATCAAAACTGAATTGAATCGAGATTATATATAACTTAAAAATTAACTCTAACATTAGGTATTTTTTAGTGTTTTAATTATTATGATGCATATATACATATATATTTATTATTTAGGAAAAAGACCCATTATTAGGAGTGTATGTTTTTTATTTAGAAAGTGTCTAGAAAAAAATGTCCAATTTCAATCTCTCTATATATAATAAACCCGTTTTTAATTTAAAATTAGCAAAAAGGATCCATTAAAAATAAAAGTGAAAATTAAAATTAAATTTGGAAAAAACAAGAAAATTTAAAAAACTGAAAACCAAAACTTATAAACCAAACGAAATAAAAAACCAATTCATTAGCTTTGTTCTTTATTCGACGTGAATTTGAATCTCTTATTTATAAAATTGATTGGTTTGATTCGATTCTCAATTTGCTAAAAATTCCAAAAAACCAAACCAACGACATTTGAAAAAAAAAAAAAAAAACATATAATTAAAAAGAAAAAAAGAAAGAAAAAGGAAACACAATATTGGACTCTAAAGAAAGAGTCCAATATGCTCTAAAGGCCGAAGGAACCGTCTTGATTTCGATTTCGATTTCTTTACTCCCAATTCCTTATCCCATTCTCTCCTTCGGTCCACTTAGCTCGAAGCCCAATTTCTCTCTCTCTTTCTCTCTCTCTCTCTCTCTCTCTCTCTCTCTCTCTCTCTCTCTCCAGTAAAACCCTAGATCTGAATCCATCGCCGGCCCCGAAGCTCCGTCGCCGGGCTTTCAACGCTCATTGAACAACTCTCCGTCTGAATTTCGGGTAAATTTCATTATGCCTTTCTCGCTGATTTCTCTTAAATTTCGTTTCGTGTGGGTGGGGTATTTTCCCATGTTTTCTTCATTTTTATGGCTTCTGGTTCTGACGGGATAACTGTATTGATATTATTGATATTGTTTCTTCTTTGTGTTTGGGAACATTTGGTGTTTTGGCGTTGATTTTGAGTTAGTTTATTGTTTCGTTATGGTTTCATTTCATTAGTTCGAATTGTGGAAGGCTTGGCTGGTTCTGTGTTTGGGGAATGATCTGGATTACTGTTTTCTTGATTTCTATGGGTTTTCCTGATCTGGGCTGTTTGCTGGAAATTCTATGAAGCCCAAAGCTTGATCGAAACCAAACCCTAGATCGTAATTTGAATTACCCTTTCGCCCATGGGAGAAATTATTGGAGTTAAAAGAATAAAAAGTAACATTTTTGACGTGGCTGGATCCCACGTGGGCCCCACGGTGGGCTGGTGGAGTTTTGAGTGGCGCTTGATTTGAAATTGTGGAAAATAAATTATCTTCGTATCGGCTATATATAAAGTTGCCCGGTTCGGTTTTCTTTTTATAGCTAAATTGACACGTCATCTTCTATCGGCCTCGTATCCACTTGTACGGCTCATTATGAACCAAGTTTGTTCAACGCTTGTCAAATAAAATCAAAGTTCCTTACAAATTGAAAAATGTCCTTTTTTCCCCCTTTATGAACCGAATAAAATGGCTGATTTCCTTGAGGGTATTCTTTTTTTTTTTTTTTTTAACAAAAACAAAATTTTTCAGGGATGCTCAAAGTACATAGAAACAAAAGAGCAAATATACAACGAATCATAGAGTCTTAGGATCAGGAGGTGCACCTGGATATCTCAACTAGGTTAACACGTTCATAGCACCTTCATCACATCCCAAATGAGTAATACAAAGCATGTCTTTGTTGGTAGCATTGTTATCTTTTGGCTCCTGAGTTTAGTGGAGGCAATGTTGATGGATGGATACCATTTTCCTGGTGTGACGAGGGATGTCCATTCTCTCTGCTGGTATGACCTTACTTGCCTCTAATGGGGTGGGGAATCTTAGTTTAGGGAAAATGGGAGGGAGTGAGGTGAAAAAAATCCCCAGGGATTGGGATGAATACATCCCCCCACTCGCTCCCGCCCTATATATATTTGTTTTTATTATTGTTGTAGTTGCATATACAAAATATTTACATTTAAGTTTTATTGTTTATTGTAGGTTATATGTTTTAACCTTGAAGTTGAACATTTGGACTACAATAAATGACTAAAAGATCAAGGGTTCAATCCATGGTGGCCATTTACCTAGGAATTAATTTTCTATGAGTTTTTTTGACACCCAAATGTTGTAGGGTCAGGCGGGTTGTCCCGTGAGATTAGTCTAGGTGCGGTAAGTTGGTCCGGCTACTCATGGATATCAAGAAAAAAAAACACATTTGGACTATTTTATTGACAATTATATTCTAATTATCTTGTTTATGTTAGAAGGTTTAAGAAATTTCTCTTCAAATGAGGATTTTCTTGTATAATTAATCTTTCATTTTTTGTTGGGGGGGGGGGGGGGGGGGGGGTGGGTGGGTAGAAAACTAAATATTTGAATAGAAAAACTTTGAAAAAAATTATATAATTTAATACCTTTTTTCTAAAAAAATAAGCCTAAACGTGGATCAAATTCCCTGTGAGAAACCTAATTGCTGCAAATTCCCCACCCAGATCTCTTAAAATATTAATGGGAAATTTTGCAGGGATGAAGAATGAAATGTGAGTGGAGGTTGGGATGGGGAAGTCATTCTTGACCCTATCTCGCTCATTAACATCCTTAAACGGGTTTATCTTTCTCATCTCTAGGTTTCTTTCCAAAAATTTAGAGGAAATTTTAGAAAGGATACTTATCCAAAGTCCAAATCAACCTTGATGGACCTTTTTCGCTTGCTTTGATGATGACATGCTTGAATTGGATGATATTTTATTAAGCTAAATTATAAAAAAATATTTTTGAACTTTGTCATTTGTTTCAAAAGTCCCCATATTCTTTCAAAAGTTGCAATATTAACTATGACCTTCATAAACGTTTCAGAACTACCAGTGGAGTAGAAACCCTTTAGAATTTCAAACAAAAATTGGGACCTAGAATGGTGTGATAATGACCTATTATGATGTTGTGATTCAAATTTTTGCTCTAGGTCACTATCCCAGCATTACAAGTTCCAAAATTTGGAAGTATAGGTGATATTTTTGTAATCTCGAGGGTAAATGGGTAATATGACAAATTTTGAAACTATAGGGATATGTTTTAAACAAAGAGCAAAGTTCAAGCGTTTTTATATAATTTAACCTTTTATTAAAATTCTCGAGATTCTATTCTAATGTTGAAAGCTTTCACTGCCTTCCCGTACGTATGAATTCTTTATTTGGCTTAGACATGAATTAGAGAATTTTATTCGACTTTGCTTTATATGAGACATTTTTTTTCCTGGTTCCTTTGCTTGAAATTTGTGACTCGGTGTTTTCTTTTGCTATGTTTGTTGGCGTTCTAGTTGATTTTTGTTGTTTGTGACCATCATTGTGTTTGTATATGTATGATTTTTTCTTTAGGAGTGGTATGAATCTATGGAAAATCATCTAGTTCATATACATTGAAGTTAAGTGGAAATAATTTAAGTTGGTTCTAATTTCTTTGTGTATGATGTGAAGGAATCCTACATTTGTTTTAATTCTCTTTTATGGCATGTTGTTCATACGTGTATAAATTGATTGAGCTTTAGATGCAATTAAAAGTTTCAAGTTCCATTAGACATAAAATTCAAACTTATATATGATAGATTAATTAATTTTTAGAACTTTTGAATTTGTAGGGACTTATTAGACAATCTTGAGAGTTGAGAGGACTAAGTAGACACAAACTTCGAAGGTGAGGGACTAACCGTCTAAGTTAACTTCAAAATTAAATGTATAGAACCATATGTTTTATTTCAATTTCTTTATCATTTGCACGTTCTACCGCTAGTAATTCTGTACCTTTTTGGTTCTGTTTTCCTAGATTCATCCAGAGGTTTGCTTCACTGTTCTTGTAATTTTCTTCACCTGTTTGATATGTGATGATCGATATCTTGCCTTTTCATTTTTAATTGAATGAGAATGTAAGACCGATACTGGACTGTGTACCGAGGACTGTGTAGCATCTTGCAATTGTGTATACAGCCAGGCTACTTAATATCTTGTTTGTACTATTTGAAACGAAAAAGCTTTCTTCCTTTGCTACCTCTGCTTTCCGGGCTGTTTTGTTAATCTCCCGGTTTTTATACCTTCCTTTGATCTACACTCTTTAACTTTATACTCTGTGCACATCCTTGTCTAAATTTTGATGGTTACTCTGTAGCAGGAATTCCTTTTCCGGGTTGTAATGGATACACCTCATGAATTGATGTTAACTCCCTATGTGGAAAAGACGCCAAACTCTGACGAATATGGTGCACTGACCACCACAGAAACGCAGCCTAACAAAAGGAGGAAAAAGAAGTCCATAGTCTGGGAGCACTTCACCATAGAAACGGTAAGTGCTGGTTGTAGAAGGGCGTATTGCAAGCAATGCAAGCAGAGTTTTGCATATAGTACGGGCTCAAAAGTAGCTGGGACCAGTCACCTAAAACGGCATATTGCCAAGGGAATATGTGCTGCACTACTACGCAATCAGGACAAAAGTCAGTTAACGCCATCCACCCCGGCTTCCAAAGGAAGTGATCTGCCAAAAAGACGTTATAGAAGTCCCAATGCATCTTACCTCATGTTTGATCAGGATCGTTGTTGCCACGAGTTCACTAGGATGGTTATAATGCATGATTACCAACCCCACATGGTTGAAAATCCTGGGTTTGTATCTTTTGTACAGAATATTCAACCACGATTTAATGTGAGGGATTTCAACCATTTCCAAGGGGATTGCATTGGAACCTACCTATCAGAAAAGCAAAATGTCATCAAATTCATTGAGGGTATTCCAGGACGCATTTGTCTTTCGCTGGACATGTGGACATCAAGTAAAACTGTTGCTTACGTCGTAATAACAGGCCACTTTGTCGATAGCGACTGGAAGCTGCACAGGAGGATTCTCAGTGTGATCATGGAACCATATCCCGATTCTGATACCGCCCTTAGTCATGCAGTTTCAGAATGCCTTTCTGATTGGAATTTGGAAGGTAAACTATTTTCTCTCACCTTTAATCACCCTGCCTCTGAGTCTGCACTTGGAAATTTGAGGCCCCTGCTTGCTATCAAAAACTCCCTTATCCTGAATGGTCAATTTTTGGTTAGTAATTGTATAGCTCGTACATTAAGCAGTATTGCAAAAGATGTGTTAACTGCGGGATCCGACATTGTCAGAAAAATCCGGGATTGCGTAAAGAATGTAAAGTTGTCTGAGTCTAACGAGGCAAAGTTTCTTGAGCTCAAAGAACAGCTTCAGGTCCCAACAGAGAGAAGCCTGTGTCTTGATGACCTAACGCAATGGAACACGACTTATCTAATGCTGATTGCTGCACTTGAGTTAAAAGAAGTGTTTTCGTGCCTGGATAATTCCGATCCTGATTTCAAGGAAGTGCCAACAAGAGAGGATTGGAGGCAAGTTGAGACTCTTTGCTCATGTTTAAAAGTTCTCTATGATGCCGCAAGCATTCTCAGCACCATAAACAACCCAACCGTGATTACCTTTTTTCACGAAGTATGGAGGATTCACTTGGAGCTTGCCCGCACACTCACCAGCGAAGATCCGTTCACTTGCAGCCTCTCTCAAATGATGCAAGAAAAGATCAACAAATATTGGAAGGATTGTGGCCTGATTCTGGCTGCAGCTGTAGTTATGGATCCTCGGTTCAAGATGAAACTCGTAGAGTTTAGTTTCAATAAACTTTACGGCGAAGAAGCTCCTGCTTACATTAAGATTGTTGACGATGGGATCCATGAGCTCTTCCACGAATATGTCACGCTTCCTTTGCCTCTAACGCCAACGTACGCCGACGAAGGGAATGGAGGAAGCAACATTAAGTCAGAAGGATCCCAGAGTGGAAGCCTTCTGTCAGACAATGGACTCACAGATTTTGATGTCTACATAATGGAGACTTCAAGCCAACAAATGAAATCTGAACTCGATCAGTATTTAGCCGAGTCGCTGCTTCCCCGTGTGCAGGACTTCGACTTGTTAGGCTGGTGGAAGCAAAACAAGATGAAATATCCAACTCTTTCAACAATGGCTCGTGATATTTTATCTATACCAGTTTGTACTCTTCCCCCTGAATCGATATTTGATATGGAGGTTAAGGAGATGGATCCATATCGGAGTTCATTACGACCAGCTACTGTTGAAGCAATTATATGTACACGGGACTGGATCCAATGTGGGATTGCAGAAGTTTCTGATGCACTTGTAAAAATGGAATATTAGAGCATATGCCTGAGTGTGATTTGTGTATTTTTTAGGCTGTGGAATCATATATATCCTTTTAGAATCTCTTAGTCACCATTAACATAGCTTCTGTACTCCAATTCCTTCTACAGGTTGAATTGAGGTTGAAGAGAAGGAGATTGGTCTCTGTTACCAATTAAGAGATCAGTTTTAGATTGGAATGAGATTTTAGCTGCTGTCTGTTGCAGGATGGTGAAATGCTTCTCATTCATTCAAATATTCTCTTGATATTCTTTCCCTTACATGTTTGTTGGCTTACTACTGGTAATTCATCCCCCCAATTAAATTTAAAAAAAAAAAGAAGAAAAAAAAAAAAAGGTAAAAAGGTGATGGAAAGGAGTTCTTTCTTCTTTGTATATGTTATTATTATTATTATTTTTCTGAAAATTTTTCATTTACAATTTAGTTCAGAACTTTGAATTGCAACAATGTGGTTAGAGGTTCAAATCTCCGCGCGTGTGTATATATATATGTGGTTAAATTTAGTCTTTATTGATAGTTTTCTTTTTAAAAAAATAAAGATAAAAATGTCTAATAGCATTCACCTGACCCAAATAGTAAACCTCTCCTCTCTCTCTCTATATTTTAGAGAAGTCCTTCCCAATTCTTAAACTTCACACTCTTAATTTGAAGTCTAATAAGTTTATTTATTTTACACTTATAAGTTTGAAATTTTAATTTAGCGCATCAATATTGTAGTTTGAAAAAATTAACAAAAACATATAGTTTTGAAACTAATTAGCAAAATAAAACTAATAATAGAATGTGTTTCTTGAAGATACATTTAATTATAAGAAGCAAGCTTTATTAAAGAAAAATAAATTGTCCTATTTTTGCTAGATAGTTTCAACACTACCCTTTTTTGTTCATGTTTTTGTTTTTAAAAATCATAATACTTGAGGTTGTTTTTAAATGTAGTAAAATATTAACGTCAATCAAATAATATCTAATGTAATAAAATGTCTTGACACTATTTGTTATTTAAAACAATTAACTTAATATTTATCAAATTCATTCGAAGAAAATGGGAGCGAAAATAGAGGGAAAATAAATAAAATAAAAAAGAGAAAGCGCCGAGGAAAACGAATCATAACTGCACGAATATTTGAGCCCTTGGGGACGAGTTAAAGTGGGCCCTAAACCTATAAGCCTCTGCCACGTGTCGTATACTGGCGCATGCTCTGACTCTGCCATTCTTCTCTCTTTCTCCTCTCCTCTCCTCTCCTCTCCTCTCCTCTGTTTAACGCTTTAACGCCATTTCAGTGAGAGAGTAAGAACGAAAGGAAGCTTTGAAGCTATGGCGTCCGAGAGAACTGAGACGAAGACGACGACGACGCTGCTTCCACTGCTGAATAAGCAAGGAGGTAATGATGAGCGGAAAGCAGCAGCTGCTGGATCCGCCATGACTAAGAGAGGAGCCTATGCCGCTATTTCTTACATGGCTTCCGCTGGTTCGTCTTCTTCACTTTCTCCCTCGATGTTTTTATGCTAATTTAGAATTTCTGTTAGTTCGGGATATTGTATGAAAATTGGAAATTTCGCTCTGCATTTTTGTTCTCTGTACTACAACTGCTATTTGCTTGTTTCTTTTTTTCACTTTTGGAAGCTTCCAAATCGTTTTGCCGTGCTCCCGAGGAACGAAGAAAGAAAGAAATTAAGAAAGTTAAAGGTCTCCCATACTATTAGGACGGAGAGATGTGTGAACGGTAATGTGTATGTTTGGTTTCATAGATTGTTTTTTTTTTTTTTTATTTTGAAGAATGTTTGGCCAAATCTTTTCTTCAGTTTGAGAGAGTAGTAATATCCCAGAGTTACCTTCTCACTGGTAATCCTCTGAATCAAGATTGATTATGTTGGAAACTGGGAGGAGGATGACTTTCACTGTGTCCAAATTATTTGAGATCATCCTTGTTTAAGGCTTGTTTGGAATGACTTTTTATAATTACTATTAGACTTTTCAAAGTGCCTATAAAGGTCTAGGGAATAAAATTGTGTATAAAGTACTTGTTGGCTCACTCATATGATGGGATGATAGACGAGCGAGCGAGCAAGTTGTGTTAGAGAAGGAGAAAGAGGGAGGAGGGGGAGTGAGTGCATGGTGGGTCTTGGGAAGATGAAAGCAATTTTTTAGTGGAATACGAATGTGATAAATCTCTAGTGTTAGTGAAATGACAAGCTTGAATAGTGGTGGAGTCTGCCTATCACGCTTAAAAAGTTTGAAAGTTTCCAGAAAAAAGGCAAGGTCCTTTCACTCTTTTTTACATATCATGATTAAAGTAGGTTTTTTATTTTTTATTTTTCCTCTCTTTATTTTTTTACATAATACTCTGGCGAGAAATTGTTAATTGAGAATAGGTTTTTCACTGTATTTTAAAAATGATTAATAGTTAGGTATATTTCAAGCTACATCATTATTGTGCATTCCAATTAATTGTCCAATCATAACTCATATCTCATATGTGACAAACTCTTCTTACTTTATCTTAAAAATATTTTTTATTTTGTGTGTATATGTTTAGAGTGGGATGCACAAAAAATGATGGATGAATGCATCTTATTATTTTTTAAGAATTATGGAAATATTGGATATGGAAACACGGAAAACATTGAAAGGATGTTTCCAAGAATTGACGTAAAATAATAGAATTATTGCTCTTGAAAATCATTTCTGAATACAAGCTAGCCTAATCGAAATTCAGCTTAAGTCTTTCTATCACTCTCTGTTTATATCCACGTGAAGTCTGAACTAGCTAATAGATTGATCGTTTAGATGATCATATTGTTGACTCTAATGCACTTTTCATCACTTTTTGACTTCAATATCCAATAGGGTAATGAGATTTGTTTTTGGGCACTATCTTTGTAGTTGGAAGTGTTGTGGTGTTGGAGTAGCAATACTTATTGTTAAATCGAAATAAGATAATCATTTTATGCCTTCTTTCCATAGACTAATTATTATAATCACCAGGTTCTTGAGTTATTATTTCTATTATACTTTTTAGAAATCGATGGATGCTTGCACGAAGATTCTTGAAGGCTTGAACACTGGTTTTAGTGCTTCTTAAAATTTCTGGTTCCTTAATTTTGAAAGTAGTTTTATAAGTGATAAACTAGTTTGCATTTAGTTACAAACGAGATTTTGTTGTCATCTATACTGCAGTTCTGTTGCTAATGTTCAACAAAGCAGCTCTTTCTTCTTACAACTTTCCATGTGCCAATGTCATCACTCTTTTCCAGGTAGAAGACCTACTGATTTTTCCTAATGGAATAAACTATATTCCCTTCTTTTCTCATACATGTAGTAAATATCACAGTTTACATTCTTCAGATTATGTGTTCATGCACACTTCTATATGCATTGCGCCGTTGGAAGATTATCTCTTTCACAGAGGGCGGTGAATCTCAAAGCATCAGTGCTGGAAGGTCAATAATCCTTGTACCTTATAAGACTTTGGTGAAAACACTTCCCCTCGCCATATCATATTTGCTTTACATGGTATGTATCTTATGGTATTTTATTTGTCCCAAGCAAAATAGTAATCTCGTGTAAAATCTGCTAACAAATTTTTCCCTAATGAAGGTTGTGACTATGGAATCTGTTCGTGGGATCAATGTTCCCATGTACACAACATTGAGGAGAACTACTGTAGCATTTACAATAATTGCTGAGTACTTGTTGACAGGCCAGACTCATTCACCTTTTGTTGTTGCCAGGTAGGCAAGCATGGTGTAGACATCTCTCTTCTTCTTCTTTTTCTTCTTTTACCTTTTCT
Source organism: Citrullus mucosospermus (assembly GCA_030954485.1). Classification (NCBI taxonomy): domain Eukaryota; kingdom Viridiplantae; phylum Streptophyta; class Magnoliopsida; order Cucurbitales; family Cucurbitaceae; genus Citrullus; species Citrullus mucosospermus. Next base: position 3,406,936 of record CM062065.1, read on the forward strand.
TTAGAAAGTAGCATGGCAATGAACTGAAGGTTTCACATTCATAAGTTTTTGGCAATGCTAATTCATTTCCTACCTGAAAAATCTAAGGATTCATCAGTGTGGGGATGATTATACTTGGCGCAGTGGTGGCTGGATCCAGGGATTTGTCATTTGATACTTACTCCTATGTTGTGGTCTTCATTGCAAATATATGTACCGCTGTATATCTTGCCTCTATTGCTCGTATAGGTAATGATTATTAACTTTTTTTCTCATCTATTTAATGTTGAAGTTATGACACATTTTGTATGACACTTGTAAGCACTTCCAGGGAAATCCAGTGGCCTGAATACTTTTGGCCTTATGTGGTGCAACGGTAAAAGGATTTCTCTATTTATTTATTTTTTGAATAATTTTTTCGATGTTGTGAAGCTTTAATTTTGTATTCATCTTAAAAGTGTTTTTCTTATATTCGTAGGGGTAATATGTGGGCCTCTTTTGCTGTTTTGGATAGCAATCAGGGGAGACGTCGAGACTACCTTAAATTTTCGTTACCTATTTTCCTTTGGCTTCCAGGTATGTCTTCGTATTGTGTTGCTCAATGCTCACCTACTTGAACAAAAATTCTTATATTGGTTACGGGAGAGGATATCCCTAGGCTCAAAGCTAAGAAATAGAACTCTAAGAAGCCATTTGATTGGAATTTTGTTGGGTCAAGGTGGAAATGGAGATAGGTAAGCTATACTCATGTTCGGTTGCGGTTCATAATTTCGAACATTCTATAATTTAGAAATGAGGTAAACCTACGTATTCCTCTTGATAAGCGTTTTCTTTCCCTTATATTTTAATGGACTTGCCAAATGTTCATCCCTAAATTTTTAGTGCGTTTGGAATAGCTTTTGAAAAAATAAAAGTAAACAAAATCGATTTTTCTCATACATTTAAAAAAATTAATTATTCAAAGTGGGTTTAGTATTATTGAATGATTTTAGAAGGAAAAAAAATTAATTTTTTAAAAAATTAATGAATAAATAGCATTTTCAAAAATTGTAAGATATACAAACTTTTTTCTATTTATTCCAAACATTCATCTTTTAAACAACACACAAAGTGATCGAATTTATTCTATGTATATTTTTTTCTTCTACTAGTTTAATAAAGTTGGAAATCACAACTATTTCAATACTTTTTTCATCTCAAATATATATCTTTTTAACTTTCCAATAAACTTTTGAAAAAAAAAATAATTTTTTTACTAATTAAATATAAAATTAATAAGTATATGTTGAGTTTTAGCTAAATACTATTTAGGTTGCATTTGGTAATGATTTTATTTATTTATTTATTTGATTTTTCATGTCACAATTATTTACCATGATTGAAATTTTAGCTAAATTGCAAAAACAAAATCAAATTTTTAAAAATTACATGGGCCCTATTTAATAAATATTTTGATTTCTAATTTTAAAATTGTACTATTTTCTCATCCTTTCTTTACAATAGTATTCTCATTTCTTTGAGTAACATTTGAATTCTTTAACAAATTCCAAAACCAAAAAGTTTTTAAAACTACTCTTTTTCTTTTTTAGTTTTCAAAACTTGACATAAATTTTGAAAACATTGTTAGCAAGTAGATAACAAACAACTAAACTCATTGGTGGAAGGATTGTTTATAAATTTAATTTTAAAAAAATATAATAGTTATTGAACAACCTATTACTTTTCAAATTTTTTCTTTTAACTTTGTAGAAAGTGGATAACCAGAGGAAAAAAATGGAAGGAAGGTTTACAAACTGAATTTTGATACACAAAAACTAAATGGGAGGTCTTTTTAATCGAGGTTTATAATGCCATGAAATTCATATTCCTGAAGTAACCACACAAAATAAAAACATATTTAATTTATTTTCATGAAAATTCGGTGGGATGTTCATGCAAACCAATTATCCACGATATATAAGTATCTTGTTCCCAAAAATATTATTTACCGATATCTTAGGGTAGGTTGGAATATCTTTTCAAGTATTTAATTTAAATAATAAGTCATTTTGTAAAAAATATGAGTATTTGAGAACCATTCAAAAGCTATTAGTGTCTTTATTTTAAAGAGTTTTTATCAAAAAAGTGTTTTAATAAAAATGAATTTTTGAAAAACATTTATTTTTAAATTAATCCAAATTCTTTTACTGAAGGACATCCAACCAAACATTAAGCCAAACCCCTAAAATGCTTGGAATGAAAAAATGATGAAGCACGAGATGTTTGTAGGTAACAGTCCAGGAAGAAACATATGGCTCTGGCTGGCGGTCTTCTTCGGTCAACTGAGTAAACGTTAAATAATTATTGATTAAAGAGTTCACTAGAACCAATTTATGTAAGGACAAGCTACTGTCAGCGGTTTTTGTCTGTTTCAGTTTCTCCCAAAATTAATTTAATCTGTTGTCCTTGCATTTTTTTTTTTATGTAATATTCATAAATAGCTGTCTGCTTCCTCTTTTCACTCTTAATGCACCCTTAATAAAGTCGCAATAATTAATAATTTTCTGAATGATCAAGGTTGGTTTGGATGCGCTATGATCTTTCTGAACTTCAGTTCAACGCTAAGTGCTTGCTTGAAACTTTGATGAGTGAAGCAATTCATGCTTGTTTTACATCTTAATTTCTTTCCTTTAATCATGCTTGCAGTGTGTGATGCTTCTCTCCTGTCTAATGGCTTTCTTGATCAACTACTTTGTATTTCTAAATACAACTCTCAATTCAGCACTGACACAAACAGTCTGTGGTAATTTGAAGGTGAGCTGTGCTTAGTTCCTACATCTCCTTATGCAATATGGAACATGATCTTTTAACAATCTTCTTCATGCTTATACATTTTAAGGGTCTGTTTGGAATGACTCTTCAAGTTTTAAGTTCTAAAAATACTTACCGTTTTAAGCACTTGAAAAGTTATTCCAAACAAGCACTAAAACTCTAGTTTGGCCAAAACGGTTTGTGAATTAGTTGGTATGTGAGGACATGTGGACAAATGCTTCTTCCCTTTTTGCCTAAGCCAGATTTTGAGACTTTATTTTGTTCAGAAACCATCCAACATGATTGTTTGTGTTCGATTTTCTGACTTTTGAATGCTCTATAATAGGATGTTTTTAGCATTGGGATCGGCTGGTTTCTGTTCGGCGGACTTCCCTACGATTTCGTAAGCCATTCTCTTTACCTTGAAGCCTTTGATTTGCTTTTTTTTTTTTTTGGTTAACTCGTCAGTTTTTTCTTCTGGTGTCTTTTAGCTTAATATTGTTGGACAGTCACTTGGCTTTATCGGATCTTGCTTATATGCCTATTGCAAACTCCATGGGAAATAAGATATCAAGATGGGGCTGCCTTCTATGCTTTGGAGTCATCTCTTATATACAAAGAAAGTAGGTTAATATTATGCTGACTTCTGCTTGCTTGTCAGCTGCCAAATTTTGATGCAATCCTTTCAGGTTGTGAAAATGCCAAAGAGGAGATGTAGAATATCTAAGTTTCTTTTCCGTATGAGTTCCAAGGGAATCTCTTGGAAATGTTAACATACAACTCGGTTGATTAGGTTTGATATAATATAAAATCAAAACTTACTGTCAGTTTGGAACGACTTTTTAAGTGCTTCAAAGTACTTTTCTTCTACACTTTAAACCACTTTTTAAGAATTTAGAAAGTCATTTCAAACAAGCTCCTTATTAGTTGTTAAATTAAAATATTGATTGTCGTTGTCTTAGTCATTTGACTAGTTAATATTGATCTTCATCTGTTGATTTAGATGATATAAAGTTCGTACTATTGAACTTGAAGTTAGAGGTTTGATCTATCCATCAAGTTGATTCAAATGGAATGCTACAAGATTATGATTAGAATGCAAGGTTTGAGAATCACCCCAAACTTACAAAGTACACATGTTTGAGAGTGATTTTAAAATGATTAAAATCATTTTTTTTTTTTCATTTTTAAATTCGCTCTAAAACATGCTTTTAATAATTCAAAACAAGTTTTGATGATATGAAAATTGCATTTATTAGTATAAAAGTAAATATTAAATTAATTTGAGTGTTTAAAAATGTATTTTAGAGTGATTTTAAACATGACAAAAGCGATTTTATCAATTTCAAAGTCATTCTCAAACATGCACTACTTCCTTCTCGTGTTGCTCGGAGAACAATCGAAAGTCAAATCAACCACATTAGACTCAATTCTAGAATAGAAGCTACCCTCATTTTATTTGGGTTCTAAAATTATTTAATCTTCTATCATTTAAACACGAGCCACTAACTTTTCCAACACTTACAACAATCGCTAGATTCATGAATTCTAATTAGGATTGCATGATAAATCACTCTGCAAAAGAATGGTGATTCATATTTAATCTAACAAATGATTCGAGTTGATTGGGTTAGACAATCAAACTTTGATTTTACGTTGAGTTTAAATAGAGTGGGAGCAAGACTTGAACAACCTTTGGGGCACGGGCTTAATGAAGCTGACCTAACATTACCAGGCGTTTTTGGCACTTCTAAAATTTTAAGAATATTTTTTTTTATACAAAATACAAAATTATAATTTAGCCTGAAATAAATTAGCGAAATTGAAATCACAAGATTTAAAATCGGTTCTCAAACTTTCATAAATGGAAATAAAAGGTGAATGTATTTATTTATTTATTTTTATTGCATATATAAAGATAAAATCGCACGTGTGCTTTTCTCTCCCCATCGTAGTTCGAGCGGCTCCACTCTCTGAACTGTGTCCTCTCCTCTTCCTTTTCACAGGCGGCGCCTCCCCCTCCCCATCTCATTCACGTCCGCCGTCGCCGCCGTCACAGACACCGCCCCCACTCTCTCTGTCTCTGTTTCATCTCGTTTACCCGCCGCCTCTCCCCATCCCTTCCGAGTGCGTACTCTGATCTGTTTTCGCTAGGTTAGATGGTTTGGAATATAGCTTGTATTTTGTGTTATTCTCTAATCCGTCGTCTGTTATTATTATTATTATTATTATCATCCTTTTTATGGGTGGCAGAACTGGGCTGGAAGGATTTTCCATTACAATGCATTGAGATGATGTTCTTTGTCTAACTCATAAGATACTCAGAAATTTGTGGTTGCAATGGATCTCTCTCCATTCAGGCTTGATATTGATGAGCTGATCAATGAATTTGCTGAGGTAGTTCTGAAGTTATCCTGCTTTTTCCAACTTACATAATGAAAAGATTTGTTAGTTTTTGAATTTTTAATCCCTGATGATGTTTGGTGGTTTACAGTGTGGATTTACATCTTTTGTTGATATGAAGAAAGTATGGATTGGAAGAAAATTCACTTACATATTTGAGGCTGCTCCTTCTTCTAACTTGGCGTTCTTTATGCAATCAATCTATGCCCAATCAATTAGTACGCTTTCTCATGATAAACTTGGTCATTTTTGCATTATTTTCTTGGAAATTTGATATTTCTTCTGAATTATGATGAACAATGCTGGTGCTAACGTCTTGTTTGTGGAACTAAGAACTTTAATACTTTCTACAGGTTACATGCTCAGTACTGCTTCTTTGTCACACAGACTAGGTGGCCTTTATTGCCTTTACTGCCTTTATGAGACACAACCCTTCAAGCCTCCTTACAAAATCTACCTGTCTATTGGTATGATATTTTGAAGTCTTTAATTTAAATGCATATTATTTCTTTAATAATTATCTGATAGATATGTAAGTTTTGTTTAATTTGTTTGAGTCAACGTTTCTTGATATCATCTTGTTCTTCTTTGGTTATTTTACTATGTTTCCACTTTTATAGGAGAGTTGAAGAAACTGAAGGAACTTGTTGCTGATGCAAAAGAAAATGATGTAAAAGTGGTATCTTCTGTGGTGAAAAAAATGTTAGAAAAGAACATGTTTCTCTTTGGATCTGTGGACATGAATGAGAGTGCTGCTTTGGAAACCGTGAATCAACTAACAGAATTGCAAAATGCTCGCATTCAAGTAGCCTATAATAAGTATGTTTGGAGAAACAAACGGTTACTCTTTTTATTCTAGATATATGTTGTGTTTTTGTCATGATATCTTTATATCATCCTTAATTGTTATCTTTGATGACTAGGTTGTTTGATGATACCCCAATAGAAAATTATATCCATATGGACTTGGTAAGTGAAAAGTACAGAAGCTTATGTTTTAATACCTTTTTAACTTGCATTATGAACTCTTGGAACTTTGTACATGAAAATAGTTCCATGTTATTATCAACTGTTTATCTAACTATTCTTTGAATTTTTCTTATTCTTGAAAACGCAGGGGATGGAAGTTGGTTTGAATGTATTAAAAAAGATGTCAACAGATTATTCAGAGGCCAAGAAACTTGCATTATATGGTAACTTCTTTCATTGCAACCTGTTGTCTTTGTTGTCCATTTGTGAGTAATCATAGTTGATCTTTCTATTCTCTGTTATGGTCTTTGATGTAGATACTGTTTCTCTGACTACTTTTGCCCACTTGTTTCTCTGCTTTTTGTGTCTTGGCACCTAATTTATATCTAAAGAAGCAAGTGAGGTAGTGGATGTTCAGGACATAAAGCACATAGCAGAAGATGAGAGAGTGATTGGAGATACAGTTGAAAAGATTGCTGAGGACTGGAACATTCAAAGAGGAGTTTTTTATGAACAAACTGGACTCGACCAACAGCTTGTTCCAGTTGAGGCAGAGCAACAGTTACTAGAAGATCATGCCGATGGAAATTTTGATAAGGAACTTGAAAGAATGCTAACTGATGTTTAACAAGGTATAGAGTTCTCTCTAATTCTAACTATAGCAAATGGGTTTTTGAATTGCCTAATCGCCTAGTTATGACATTTAGCTAGCTGAAGTCACAAGAGATTGAAAAGAGAGATGAAACCCTCAATCACACATCCTTAACTCGTGATTAGAGCTGTTTTCAATGAGGAAGGCCAAAGTTAAGCCTCCTAAGCCACAGTGAATGAAGCACCATATGAATTACATCAAATGGCTTGGCAGGCCTATTTATCTTGAAATGCCTCTTTACTTTGATAACTCCTTTGTACATCTTCAAATACTTCTCTTCTGAGACAGCGTTCAAAATTGTTTTTATTTCTGGTATTCTTTGAACAGGTATCTGTACTGAAAACCGACTCCAATCTAGAACATCGCTGAATGGTAATGAATAATTATCAGAAATGATCACTGGAACACAACCACCATAGATGGCTTCCACCACCCTCGGGCTTGCCACTTCAAAGCCACTAGGGCAGAGACAAAACTTGCTTTCTCCAATCAATTTGGTGTAATTTTGGTTTTTAGGAAGGTATTCATGAACTTGAACTTCTTTGTCCTTACCCTTCCAATGCTGGATCAATATCTTCCTGATGTATCCATGAGCTCCTCCTGCGAAGAAAGCTAGAATTGGGCGGCTTTCTGGTGGCTGGCCTAAGTCCGGTGGCCCTAATGTTCCAGGGTGGATGGTGATTTCTGGGAGTGGAATGTCTATGTTGGGACGGAAGCCTTCTGTGACGTTTGCATTGCATACTACCCTGATGAAGTTTTTGAACAGTTGGGGGTTGGCATCTGAGATTTCTGGTGCCTTGAAATTGCGATTAGAAGTTTAAATGGGGAAGCATTAGAAAAAGAAAATAAACAAAGACTTGATAACAAGTAGAATCTTACCCAATCATGGCATGAAACCACAAAATGATCAGCACCTTTGCTTCGGTTCCAATATGGATACCTGTCGGCAACAACTTGAATGTAATCATTTGTGACACGGCGCATCCGATCACGGCTGTAGTCAGTGGGAGAAGTGATTGGCCTGTAAACGAAATGAATGATGTTGGTGATGCTCAAAGGAAGAAGAAATACATGGGCTTGATCAGGATGGCTGGCTCTGAAGGGGCTCTTGCTGCAATCTATCTCATCTATAAATTGGCCTTCAATGGCGTATATGCTATTCAATGGACCGTCATGGAACAGAGGCTGTTCTCCTTCTCTGTAACTCCACACCTTGAACCTCTTCACCATTTCTATGTGGCTTCTGCATAACATTTTGGATATACTGTAAGCATATTGGTGGATAATGATTTTGTTTTTTGTTTTCTAAATAAGATAGTTCTTAATGATTTGTTTGTTTCTTTCTACAAAAGGTGCTCGAAGTTCTAACCAAATATTTATTATTAGTAATAAACAATCCCAACACTTTAAATAGTTTATCAAATAACTCAAATGTTATATCATATATTCATATGTTTGTTCCTTTTTCAGTAGGTAAACTCAACTGATGAAAAGCATAAGCATTTCTGTAAATGGAGCCTCTGGGAATGTAAGTTTCTTTCTTCTGTGATGTGAAGTTTTTCCACAGAACTGCATTTCGGATTGACGCTCGAGCTTCAGCCAAACTTGCTTCGATCATCCTCAAGCTTGTCTTCTTCTTCTTCTTCTGTTCCGTGAACCCCAAAATGAAAACCGAAAAAAGAAAATTTAGCAACAGCAAAAACACTACAGAGAAAAGGGGAGAGCCTTTTTTTTTTTTTTCCATTCTTACTTCAATGAATATAGCTTTCATGGGCTTGTTATCTTCTCTCGTGGAGGTTATGGGAAAGATAGAAGAGGCTAGTGGAAAAGCTTCAGTTGCTTGTGACAGGTCCAACAATGGCGGGATAGAAAGAAATGAAAGGAAAAAAAGCAGAAGAAGAAGGCTTGCTGGAAGTAGCAAGCAAGGGAAATGGCAGCTGAAGCTTGCCATGGCTGAACTCTTCATTTCAAGCTCTCTCTCTAAGCTTTTTTTCCTTTTTAAGTGCCCAAGGAAAGAGAAACTGAAGAGATTGCTAGTAGAAAAAGGTTTGAATTTCTTCCTTCTTCCTCCAAAATCGATGTAATTGAATTAAAAAGAGTGATTAATTAATGCATTTTGTTGAGTAATATGGTGGAAACATTGCTTGGAAAAAGTGATGCTTGTAGACACCGATACCTTAATTTAGATTTCTCAAGTTCTTAGATTTAGAAATTAATTTACAAATCTATCGTTTTCCGCATTTTGTTTATGTGAGAAATTGCGTTGGAGATACAGATGTAGTCCCAAGTCAAATTATATTATATACATATCATCGAAGAGATATAGAAAATCTCGTTAGTCTAAACTTATTCACATCACTTTTACATTCATAAAATGTTGATGAATATTTATAGACAAGTATTTGAAAGTCTTGTACTAGTTTGGGTATTGACTTTTAAAAATTAGTAATTAGAGGATGTCTGGCCCACCGACTTCATGAGTCGATAACTCAATCTTGTTAACATCAACGGGATTGTTATACAAAGGCCCATTTTCAGGCCAAAATGAAATTTGTTATCGATTCAACCTCATGAATGAAAAGCAAGCGTGGATCTTGTTTTTTCCTCATGCTCCTTTCTCTCGCTTTGATAAATTTTCCTCATCAAATTGCTTCACACTCTTCTTTGGATTTTTCCTCTTACTTCTTCTCACTCCCCTTTGGATTTTTCCTCTTCTTTCTCGCTCCTTAGAAAGAAGAAGTGTAGATCACGATTTAAAAAAAAATCACTCGTGCAGATTGAGAGCGAGAAGAAGCAACAAGGAAGAAAGAATCTCTTAGTAATTTTTATAAGGAGATGACATAAGGAAAAGGCCAAAAAAACAAGTGCCATTTTTCCAGTACCTTTATCGAGGAATTCTATTTTTACATCTTTCTCTATTTGGCACAAAGCAACTCCAATTGAATAATTCAACCCTCCAAATTAGATGTTCTAACGCCAGTATATTAACTCCAAACTTCAAAATTCAACTCAGCACCCCATAGTTAGTTTGAAAGTTTATGAACTTAATTTGTAAGGTAATAAATATTTTCTGGTAAAAATTGCTCCATAGTTAGTTTCAAAGTTTCATGAACTTAATTTGTAAAATAAGAAATTCTTAATGAAATTTCCAAAGGTTGAATGATTAAAATGGGAAGTCCAAAACTAAAATCCTAAGAATTAGGGGCCAAAGTGGTATTGTATAAGTTAGTGAAGAAGTCTACATCAAATTGAAAAATCAAGGAAAAAGATATTACAACTAGAGACATTTCATCTATTTTTGGAGAAAAATGATTAATTAATTAATTAAGAGATTTGAAACAAAATTAATTTCTTCAACCTCAATTATATAATAAAAATAATATTCTTAAGATTTCTTTCAAGAGCAATATTTCATGTGGAACTGAAAGTTAGGATCTTGGATCACAAACTTATTGATGTGCTGCCCCCAACTTTAATTGAACTTCAAGCAATGGATAGAGATCCACTACTAAAGAGAGATTAATGAAATGTTATCTAAACTTATTGTCTTTGGAAATTGTACCAATTTTTTTCCATAAATATGGTATTTCTTTTCTTTCATCAATTCATGCTTAGTTTTTCATTGATATTTTAACACAAATAATTGGATTTGTGAGGTAAGAAATAGGAATCAAGTTCACTATATTCGTAACTAGATACGTCTTAAAAAAACGCACATTTTTATTGTGTGCTTCGTAAGTTTGAAATAACTTTAGTTGTAAAACGTTAGACCATTGTTCGAAGAGGGGACATGTGGAGCTATTATAACGTCAATCTCTTTTATGGCCACATCTTTTTTCGGAACTAAACTTATTGAAAAATATCAAAGTGTACTAGGGCATACAAAAAATTGCTGACTACAAGAAGTGGTTCCTATCTTTAAGAATAACACAAAATTCCAAACTGATAATTACAAAAAGCTCGATAGATCTACGTCTACAAAAACCTAACAATAATTATTATGAAGTTATTTTGTTGATGATATCATTTATCCCCAACAAAGTGTAATAAATTAATGGTGATATGAAAGGTAAGCTCCATTTGATTACGTTTGTTGTTGGTTATCTAAGTTTCGTAATCATAATGAACTGTGAGACCCATCTCCAAATCTATAATCAAAAGGCTCAATCTGATTGAGAAACAAAAGGCACTCAATTTGATTATGTTTGAAAATTATATAGAACCCATTAGTTTTACCGTAACTATTACTGCTCCCATTACAAAAAAATCAGATATTGTTATTGTTATAGTAAGAGAATTATGAATATGTCATTGTTACTATTACCTTTATTGATTGACTCTAAATGGAAAATGTAAAGATAACAGTAAGAAGATAATGCAAAGTAAACACCGCAAAGTAAACAGATTACGTTTGCAAACTATCTAAGTAAACGTGATCAAAGGTAATTCAATTACGTTTGCGACTTAAGCTCATTGCGATTGATCCATCAATAGAATTGCATTACAATTACAGCAATTTTGATTATCAATGTAACATTAAATCAATAGTTTGTCCATGATCATTAATTACATTAGACCAGCCTATTACAATGTACCAGACCTATTGGCATATAGTTCAACACCTAAGATACACTTATGTCAAAAGATTCCAATGAAAGAAAATGGAAGTCAACACACAAGATGTATCTCTTTAAAAAAGTTACTACAATTATTAACAAGAACTAAAACAACCTCTTTGAAAAAAAATAAGAGGATAAAAGAAAGGTTACGTGGATCATAAGCAGGCAATTCCCATAAAGAAAACAGTTAAAAATAAGGACTTCCATTCTACTCTACCATGCCACAACTCGTATCACATTTTCATCTTTCTTGGTAAATATTGGCCAAATTGGTCCACCTTTAGCAGTCATATGTTCATGTATTTTCCCTAGGAGAGACCAAAAAAGAAAAGGTTCAAATTGTAAATTTGAACTCATGATTTAGAGAAAGTTAAAGTTTAGTCCCTATGATATCATAAAATTATCATAAAAAGTCCCTACCGTAAGGACTATTTATGAGGATTTTATCGAACTATAGGAACTATTTACAAGTATTATCAAACTATAAGGACTAATTCTAATCTTTAAAACCACAAGAACTATATGTTAACTTTCTTCATATCATAGGGACTAAATTTACAATTTAACCAATAGTAAAGTTATTTCTCACGTCTGCCTTATTCAAATTAGAAGATAAACATCCAAAATCCAAAATATGGAACATCGGAGATTTTATTTAATTTTCCTATGTTCTAACAGTCCCTAAAATAGTAATTGTTGATCACTTGCCTTTTCTATATGTCTGATACTGCTGCACTAGAAGAATTTTTTCTTCAGGTGAAATTTGATTCTTAACCTTTTCCATCTGCTCTTCTCTAGCAATGGATGCAAACTAAGAATGTAATCTGGCATGAAGTCGTGCCGAGTCAATACACCAACCACGGGCAATCTCTGCGATAAGGCGGACAAGTTAGCATTGCCATAAAGTTAATTCAAATTGAAAATCATTCCAAAAATCAGAACTTTCAAAACAGTGAATAAAGAAGTTGACATTCTCTAAGTATATCTAGAAAATTTCAAGTTGAAGATTGAGGGACTACAGGTAAATAAAGCAATTTCGTTTCGTATTGGTACTATTGTCGACAATGCCCAATTCTACTTCATTTTCTTCCTTAAGTGTAAAGAAATAACGAGCCTCTTTACCAGATCAGAAAGATATAAGGAAGTCACTCACCCCAGGGACCTTGGGTATCACCAGCATGTGTCTTAAACCAGTTTCTCGAAAAATTTCGAGAGCCTTTGCGAGTGACATTGTCTCCAAGACGGTACAAGGTGAAGTATTTGCAAACGGATGTAGATCAATGAACATCTCCATCTCTTCATTGGTCAATTGTACATCTTCAACCCTTTCAACGTCACCCGAACCCATCTTTACAAAATCATCAGCTGAGAATAGCTTACAGAGATCTTCTCTTTCTGATCCACGTATTGGCACGGCCAAGAAAGCTTTCTTCTTTAACAACATGATAAGATGGGCTCTGAGAATTAGACCATATAAAACAGGGACTTCGGAGAAAGGAGGTTCATCAATGACAGGAAATCCGTGATGGCTCGTCATTCTGAGAATGTTTATTACGTTACAAACCTTCTCAATGCCATGCAATAATTGAAGCGGACTCGTTAACACATCAGCAACAGTGAGCTGCCTCATGTATGGCTCAACATGGCCTTCTAGATAAGGAAATCCTTTCGCTTTCATGATCAAGTTATATATATTACTGTTGAAAGCATCAGCTACAGTCTTGGAAATAAGGAGAACCAACATTATTAAAGGCAACAACAACAAATTATTGGTCAATTCAAGCATAATAACACAGAGAGACACTGTTGTCCTCATTGACCCCCCGAGAAATGAAGCAGCGCCTAATATCGCAAAGAAGCCATGGCTGAGGTTTGTGTACGGACTGACAACCATTCCAACGAAACGACCATAAGAAGCTCCAGTCACAATAACAGGGACAAACAGGCCAACAGGAGCAACTGTCCCATAACTGAGAATACTCAAGGAAAAACAGGCAACGAAAAATGTGAGCATTGACGATAACTGAAACTCGGAGTCCGTGCCCTTGCTAAAGAGATTTTTTATGGCATCATCATTGGTGTTAAATATGAGACTTGCAAGATCATTGTAGTGACCAGGAGCACACTGAAACTTCTTGAAGTTACCAGATCGACCTATCGTAGGACAAATTTCTCGAGCACTTGATGGGCAAGGTTGGCATGATGCGAACCATGGTAATCCAAAAAGAAGGAAGGATGTGAAAATTGAGACCGAGCAAGCCAGTAAAATTTTGTAAATAATACCTTTCCTGGAGAGAGAAAAGGGTTTACAATGAGAATGAAGCTTTTGAACTACATCATGTTCAACTTATGGTAACTTGAAATACTTTATAGCATTTATAAACAAGGAAAAGCGAACTCACTCGTGTATGAGATTGTAAATGCGAAGAAACTTATTCAAAAGAAAATTATATAAGCTTCCAAGTATGCCTCCAATAAAAGCAAGAACAAGCACCGGAGGTAGATCTTCGAGGTGATATGTGGGAGAGTCTGAGTAGGTATCAAATATTATAAGTCCCCCTTTACCAAATAATCCACATAATCCATTTAAACAAAGGTCAATCAGTGAGCGTAAGACCACAGCAACTACAGCCGTTGTGAAAAATGATCGCCACAGAAGGGCACTTCTCCACCTGTGACAATAATCAACCCAAGGAGGTCACTCAAATATGCTAACACAACATTCACAGCTCCTAAGATAAAGAATGAGTGCAGTTTAAATCACTATAAAAAGAAATGGATAACGATGTCAGATGATGAACTTTGAGGGAAAACAATTTATGCAGCCCATCGGAATGACTTCTTCCATACTCGAAAGATGTTCAGAAGAAAGCTGTACATCATATTAGGGTCAAAAGATGGAAAATTAAGAAGATCCAATGCTATACAACTTTCAAATCTAAAAGGGTTATGGTTTTTCATTTCTTTTTTGGAGATCCCTCGGAAACCGATTTTTTTGCTTACGCCTTAGCGCACCCTCACTAATTTCTTGTGAGCCTAAACTCACCCAAAAGCAAGCTCCGGAGACACCAAGGATTTCAAATGATAAATTTTCTACTCCAACATTCCAAGGTCTTATCATAAATCAAACTTTAACATGGTTAGAGCAAATGTGAAATTGTTGAGTTATTCCAACATAGAAGAAGCCTTTTTGACATTAGAAGGAGGCCATGAACAAAAATTACATGCATAAAAAATTAACTGAAAAGATGTCCATTGATTGAGCATGAAAAAGGGATCAAGAAAAATAGACAGCCATTATACATACCAGGATGCCATCTCTTCAAAAGCAAACAACACACCACCAACAGGAGCACGAAAAGCAGCAGCTATTCCAGCAGCGGCTCCACATGTTACAAGATCCCGCCTATCTCGATCATTCTTGAGATGGTATAGCCATCTCCATGTCAAGCCAAATATTTTGAAACCCCCCTGACCTACCAAGGATGCAACACATGCCCCTGTATGTACCATAGGCCCAGCTTTTCCGACGATCATAGATGATGACACAATAGAAATGCTGCCAACAATCTGCAATCAAACCAATGTTTCATGAGACTCCGGCTTCAAGAGTTCAAGAGGAAAGATCAGTCACAGTCACAGCAGGCCAAACTAAGGTTTTTAAAGCCCTCAAAATCCCAACTATTTCACAAGTTGGCTGCTTTTTTAAGGCTTCAACAAACCAAGGTCAGTCGTAAAAAAATGTCCTCAAACCAGGCATCCAGTTCTAACTAGAGTTGGGAATGAAATTGAGGGCAGCACAGAAAAATTGATGAAAGTAACCCACACAATATTGGCGTATCGACTTTGATGAATTCAATTCCTGAGCCAAAAACATAGCAAAACAATTAAACCGGCTAGTTGTTTTAATGAAGCCCCAAAAAGAATAGGTTTGCCCACCACTTCAGATCGTGTCAGAAAAGTTTGCAAAAGAGAAACAACCCAAAATTACTTGGCTCTTGGTTGAAGAGGCATTGAGAACTTGTGAGTGACTTCAGAACTACATAGAATGATCAACTTTGAAACAAATGGCAACTCCACAAATAAAAGTACAAGCAGTGACTAATCCAGGTTCAGATTTCTGAAACTCAAGAAAAAATGTACAAGGAATTGTTTCACCTTCACTAACAGTGTTCGAGGCGATAATATTCCAGGTGCATCCACGCCATTCAGATAAGCCTTTACTTCTGGTATACCTGAGCCGGCTGCTTGGGGACAGATCAATGCCGTAATGACAGATGCGAAAAGGGTGAGAACTAAATTGGAAACAGAGAAAACAAGAAAAGCCATCCCATACCTGAAAGAACTTTCAGACTTCCATCAATATCTAAGAAAATAGTTTGGCTTCCTTTTGACACAGTTTTTCTTTCAGAACCCAAAACTTAGGCCAGTTAACATGCATGTCTGTTGGCTAAATTTTTTTGACTTAGGTGGGGATTCGAACAGCTTAATTTCCTTGAGATTCCTACTCAAAAACCAAAAAACTCTTTTCCTAGTAACATTAATCATATTTCTACTTGAGTCAAATTCCAATAAAACAAATAGAACAGATTGCAAACACTTCAATCAACAGAAGCACAAAAGAAGAGAATTGAAGTCAGTACCTGCCCTCAAGCATCATATTCGAAGTGACCACAAACTTCTTCCCTGCAATATTCTCCACCGCCAGGTTGTTGAAAAATCCAACAAGACCCATAATCAAACCGATCAAGAAGCATGAAAGCCACTTCATAACCAAGTATTGAAATATCTGGAAATCCTCACGACTCCTCCAATCTTGCATGAAGAACTCATTATCAAAAGTCCTGAAACAAAGAAGCCAACATATACTTTTAACAAACCCCACATCGATAAAAGATTCAAAAACCCTGAAAACAAAAACCCCAGAAGGAAATTAATCAAAAGGAAACCAACCAAGCTCAATCCTCATCAAACCCAGAAATAGACTTTGCAGAAACAAACCCATTAAACAAAATTCAAAATCTAAAAGAGGGGAAAAGAAGAAAACTCAAACTCACTCGTAGTCAAGGCTCTCAATGGGGCAGACATTAGCCCCAACAATAGCGACCTGTGAGGAAGAATTGGCAAATGATTTCTGAGCAAGCAAGGGAGTAATAATGGATTCTTCATCGCCATTGGTGGAATCGGCAGGTTCCATCGACAACCTTCCTCTTTATAATTTCTCTTCAGAATCGTCTTGTTTTCTTCTTCAGACACAGAATTGTGACTTTATATTGAAATGGGTTCGCAATTGGTTGATTGGGGAAAGGCTTATTGTATCGATTTTATTGCATTAATGTGACGCACCCTTTTGCCCATCTCTCTTGTCTTTCTCGTTTCAATGGAGAATGGATGAAAACTGACAAATTTCTGAGTTATGGACAAAAATTAACCAAATTTCCTCCTCCTGTTGTGTCATTTCGACAAGAAAACAGCAGGAAGATAGAAACTTCTAAAAAAAAGCACAATTTTTCTGTATAAAGGAGAAAAGTGATTATGACAAAATTGAATATTTAGCATTTACAGAGGAGGTTTTGACTTACAGAAACAAGTTCTTTGACTCTTTAGGACTATTAAGTGCTTCAAAAAGAAGGAAAGAAGAAATAGAAATCAATTTATATCCTTAAATTTAGTTAAATTTAGGAAATTGTATGAATTAAAAATTCAAACTAATCCATTTACATCATTCTTAGAATTTTTTTTTAAAAATTGTTAATACATAATTTTTACATTAAAATAGAAAAAATGTATGGATTAACATAAAAAAAGAAATAATTTAATCAAATATAGTGTTTTTTCATTTCCTTTGTCTCCCTCTATTATTAGTAAAAATTGATTTTTCAAAAAAATAATAATAATTAAGTAAGTCAATAATTTTTTTCACACAAAAAGTTTTAGGGGAAGAAATATAATATTCATTTTTTTAAGAAAATGTACATGGCTCAAGAAAATTATAAGTTGCTAGAAAAAATCATTCACAAGTATTTGTCTCCTTTTCCTTTTCTTACAATTTTATCCAACAAGACAAGGAGCCAAAAAAAAAAAAAAAAACATTTGGCAATTTACTATTTATACATTTCTTTGTTTTTTTTTTCCCTCTATGCCTATATCCAACCAAAACAATTCATTATTTTATTTATTTATTTATTTATTCTTATTATTATTGGTTTTGGGTTGAAGTTTGTTGCCCATTGGTCTAAGATGGTTTATTCCATTCTGGCATTCTTCCTTTTTCTCTCAGTTCCATGTGGCCCATCCAAGTTTATAGGATTTCGCCAAAAGAAAAATGATCGAGTCGAAATTTTCACTGTCACCCTGCAACCTTTAGAGTTGCACCTATTCCGGCACCGCCAAATATCGTGCATCTCTCATGAATAGCCTCACAGCAACAATCTTAAAGGGTAAGTGATTCTCTTTGTACTTAGCGAGGTTGAATCTATCGTGTACTAATTTAGCCATCAAAATTGCATTCGGCTTAACACCATACTAGTGCGATTGCTCTCTTATAAGTCAACTCCAACAACGTATCTAAACTAGAGGACATGTCGGAAGAGTGCCAAAGGCATGTACAAGTTTCACTTGCCAACAATTAATAACTCATAAATTTCACTTCATGACTCAACAATGGGTTTAAAGATGGATTTTTTTAGTACAATTGGAGGTATGGAAGATCGAACGTCAGACAACAAGAGAGAAAATACATACCAATTACCACTAAACTAAACTCAATAAATACACATAATTTTAGAATGTTATTGACAATTTATAGGTAAAATAAAAATACTTTAGAGTGGCGTTAAATGAGCCTTAATTAACTATTCTAATATATATCTACATCATAGTAGATCTAGTTTTAAAGTTGAATGCTTATTTGATTTTTTATTTTAACAGAAGGCTTCTCTAATGTCAATTTTATTATGTCATTACCAACTAACTATGTATTTGGTCCTTTTACTTCCAATATAAATTACTCACGTTGCTTTATCTACCATGAAAGCTGCCTAAAGTAAGCTTAAATAATATAAAGTTTTTATTTTCTATGTGTTGGGAGAAAATCTTCCACATTTCTACTAAGGATTAAGTAGAAAAAATAATGGAAAATTTTAAAATAAAAAGATAAATAAGAATTTAGTAAAAACTCCTAAATGAAAGAAAAATCACGACACGTGGAAAAGAAACTACTCTAAAGTGGTTTAAATATGATGTGTGATGGTGAAAATACAACTACAAAAGTTGGTTTTTCTTTTAATACAAGTTTTCTAGTATCCAAGGAAGCGTTCAAGACAAAGGGAGGAGTTGTAAATTTTTGGGAGTCGTGAACACATGGATCCACCGTGCAAGGAGTTAATAAGGTATTAAATTGATATTTTTTTAGTAGTGGAGCCTACAAACTCCTCGGTCCAAGCAAGGAGTGGAGTTCATAACTCCTTACTTCTCAACTCCTTGACCCAAACACCTCGATAATGTGTTTGGCCCAAGGAGTTAGGAAGTAGAAGTAGGGAAGCAGGAGTTGTGAACTTCGCTTCCTTGTTTGGCTTAAGGAGTTGGTGAGTTCCACTACTAAAAAACCAGTTTTATAGTTTATCAACTCATTACACTGTGAACTCTAAGCTTCTCTAGACTTCATAACTTCTTACTCTTCGCTATTCCACTCCTTATCCCAAACATCCCTTTGATAGGTTGTTTTACATAAACTAAGGGTTTTGGATTCGATTAAAATTTTTGCAAGTTCAATACCTGAACTTTTGGATTTGTATCTATTTGGTTCCTAAACTTTAAACTAATCTAGGAGAAATATGAGCTATTACTTTTTGTATCTAGCATCTCGTTGAACTTTAAAAGGTATCTAGTCCTTGAACTTTAAAAAGTATATGTCATTATACTATCAATTTTATTTCCAATAGGTTCCAAAAATTTTCATAATGATATGTCCTTGTCCTATTCGACATTTTTTAAAATTCATGAATTTATTAGATACAACATTGATAAATTAATCTTACCAAAGAAAAAAAAAATTGGTAGACCAACTCATTTTAAATTTTTATTGAATATGTCATAAGCACAAGGTTGCATTCAATGACTCATTAAATATTTTTAAATTTCAAGGATCTATTAAAAGCAAAGTTTAGATTAGTTCATAGGTTTATTAGATATTTATTATGATTATAAAACTAAATAAACACAAATCTTAAAATTTCATACTAAACCAAACCATATATTATTACAACCAACAGTCCGTTTGGATTGACTTGAGAAAAAATTGTTTTAAAAAATTCATTTTTATTTAAACTATTTTGATAAAAACTGTTTAAAATACATTCCAAAATCTATTTTGAGTGGTTGCCAAACACTCCAATTTTTTTCGACTTATTTTTTAAATTAAATACTTGAAAATGTATTGTTTTTTCCTAAATCAATCTAATCCCTAAGTGCCGAAAGACTTGTTTGACCATTTGTTAGACAATGATAGTGAACAAATTGTGATGAGATTCATGATAAAATATGTAAAATGTTATTATCCAACAGTTTATAAATATGTATTTTTAAAGAAAAAATAAATATACTTAAGTATGTTTGATAACGATTTCATTTTTATTTTTCTGTTAATTGTAAAATGCTATTGTCCAACAATTTACATATATATATATATTTTAAGGAAAAAATAAATATACTTAGCTAGGTTTGAAATTTATATTGATTTTCTTTCATTTTTTAATGAAGATTTTTACTTTTCTTAAAATACATTTGAATTCTTAGTTAAAATTTAAAAATAAAAAATAATTTTTTAAATTTCTAAAATTTAGGTTAGATTTTAAAAATATTGATAGAAAGGAAATAGCTTACCAAAAAAATAAAAAGTAAGTTTAATTATAAAACACAAATAAAACAAAATAAAAAATAAAGTAACTTAGATATGGAAAACTTGTGGTAGGTTAATGATCTTGACCTTCTCATAAATAATTATGCGCTAAAAGCTGAATTATTTGATCAATTTTGTCTACATTTAATGACCAACCTATTTTGGAAAATGATGCAACATAAAAAGCAATTTTTTTTTTTTTTTTTTTACAATTTAAATTACATAAAAAGCATTGTTATTATTATTACACTTCCCTACCAAAAAAATACCAAAACAAAAGCTGCCAAAATGTAAAGTCAGAAAATAATTTTCCTCTTTTATTAGAGAGAGGTAATAAGATGGTGGATAAATTCTGTCATAGGGATAATATAAAAAAAGAAAATTGATAATAAAATAATAATAATACTAATAAACATTGAATATTTGAGCCTCATTTGAGTAATTGTGTCTCCTAAAATTAAAAAATATTATTATTTTTTTTATAGAAGCAATACTTATTTACCAGATCCAACGGATTCTACTTTGTGGAATAAATTGAATTCGAACTAATTTTTTGGATGAGAGAAAAGTTTTGTGAGAGAAAAATGTTGATGAAAAAATAGCGGCAAATTGAAGAAGAGACACATTTATAGATTAATTTATGAGCATTAGAATAATTTTGTCTCTTGGTTAAAAATGAAAAAATCATTTACTCATGGAAAAATGCAACTCATAGAATTAAAAAGAGGTAACTCACTCAATATATAAAATTATTAATAAATATATTTGCTAGCTTTTTAATTAAATTACTATGAATATTCATTTTTTAAATTAATTGTATAAACTAGAAAAATACATTGATACTACAAATTTCATGAATTTATATGATGAACATAAAATATCTATAACAAAATCTTACCTCAATTTCTTTAAAATTAATCAACCACCAAAGTCTCTCCCCATAATTATTTTGGATATGAGAAAGTTACTAGAATGAAAGTAGATCTAAACTTAGATAATGGTACTGGTTTTTATTTTTTTATTTTTTAAGAAAGTTTTCAAATATAATATAAAATAGCGAATACAATGATATTTGTATTGTATACATCTTCTTTTAGAGATTTAATGTGTGGTATAAATCTAATTATTGACATAAGTATGCTAATATTCAAGTAATTAACATTATATTATGAGTTCATTTGTTTCCTTTGTTTTACATAGTCATTCATTCGTAGTAAAAGATATAATCACTATGATAAAATTACATTGATTGCCCATTATATAATAATTGAATACAATATTTGTTTAAATGATTCTTTTTATATATAGCAAAAGAAACTAAAATATTTACAAATATAACAAAATTTCACTGTCTATCGTAGATAGATTGTGTATTTTGCTATTAATTGTATATATTTTCAGCAGTTTTGTCATTTAAGATAATTTATCTATTTTTAAACATAAAAAAAAACCATTATTATACAACGTTCATATTTGTATGTCAAATCGAGCCACCTTATTCAAATACAAATACTGAAAAGACATTGCCTTCATAACCTTTATCTCAAATTAAAAAAATTTCTTATGCTTCTAGAAGATTCTTAATCAATGTACAACCACCAAACACTTAAATGTAAATATATAAATGATAATTAGATGTTGTAACATTTCAAATGGAGAAATAGTTACAACAACGATTCTTTTTATAGGGTAGAAAATCGATATTTCTAAACGAGTATATTAATGTAGTTTTAAGCTACGAATTTTGCTTTTAGAAAAGTATATTAGAATATTGAACGAGTGAATGTGCAACTAGAAAAAATAACATTAGTGAATGGGAAAAATGTTACATACCTAAATGGAGAGTAATGTTTTTGCAACTCCAAAAACGTCTACAATGATGTTAGTGTCGTTGACCACAAACCTCGATGAATCTACAATGTGGTTGTCTTATAATAATTATTGAATGTTTCATGCTCCTTAATAACTAAGAGATGCAAAATCAAAATATTTGTCATGTTTTCATCTTTTGTATCAATGGTGCAAAATTGTCAACCACATTGTGACAACTTTCTTGAATAATTTATCCATCAATTGACATTCCTTAATTTTAATAGTCGATAGAATCTGAAAATTGAAATTCATATCTTATATTAGTTTAGTTGATATAAAATAAATCAATGGACAAATATATTAAAACTCCAAAAAGTCAATCTAAAGCAATGTAGTTTCTCATAAAAAATATAAAAAAACTTGTTGACTTCTATAGTCCAAAATTTTCTTCTTGAGTTTCTATGTTTCTATTTAATAGTTTGATTAACTATTCATCCACCAAATCATGATGATTAACTATTAGCATTGAGCAAGATCCAATTTTTTTCTCCTTATCTCAAAACTTCATCATACCCTTTTGAAATTCATTGATTTTATTTGTGTTCTTGTTATAAAAAGGTTAAAAACCCACCATTTCTTCACACTGATTTGCCTAAGAGAGAGAGAAAAAGATCCAATCCCGACGTTTTCGTGTCGGCAACACGGTTTCGTCGGCTGCCGGAATAGCGACACTCTGAAAAAGTATACTAATTTTCAATTCAACCGTCCAAATTTCAGCTCGATTTCATCGACCACACGCCAATTAGAGTGTCAAAATGTTACAACATATACCTTCCCTCTCACACTAATCTTCCCAGCTCTTCAATTTTCTCCCGATTTCCCTCTTTCTATCTGTATTTTATGTCTACTTTTCTGGGTTTTTGCTTCTTTGTCTTCTTTTTCCCCCAATTTCTTTAGACCCCATCAAAGATTTTGTCCCAAAATCCACTGAAGCTCGCTCAGAGTAGCTCAAATGGCGTTTGTGCTAGGTCTTGTGCTGGGTGTGTTTGTGGGGTTAGGTCTCGTCGTCGGTTTTGTGAAGTCCGAGAATGCTCGGTCGAAGCGACGGGCAGATCTTGCTGCTACAATCGCTGCTTTTGCCAGAATGACAGTGGAAGATTCTAGAAAGATCTTACCTCCTCAGTATTATCCCTCTTGGGTCGTCTTTTCCCAGAGCCAAAAGTTTAGTTTTCTTCTTACTTTTTCCTTCTTCTTATGTTTCACTTATGGATGAAGTTAATGAGTTTTCCTGTTTATGGTGGATTGACATTGTTTCTGTTGTTCTATTTTGCAGCTGACTTGGCTGAATCAGCATCTTACCAAGATTTGGCCGTATGTTAATGAGGTAGATTTTGTTTTTGTTTTGTTATTCTGGGGTTTGTTCTTGATGTGTTGGTCTCTTTTTTACTTTGCTGAATTTTGTGTAATAGGCAGCTTCTGATCTGATAAAAGCTTCGGTAGAGCCTGTTCTTGAACAATACAGGCCTATCATACTGTCATCACTCAAGTTTTCCAGATTCACCCTTGGCACTGTGGCTCCACAGTTCACAGGTTTGTTCAAGTAGGGTAGGAGGGGTTGATGATTTTGCAGCTTGTAGACTTGGATGTCCCTTGTTCTGCATGATTTTCACTTCATTGGGTTGCTTTCAATATCGTAATACACTTGCATTTCAATTGAACGGCAAAGTTTGGATGGGTAGGACCTTTGTCCAGCATTGATGCAATGCTATAACTTAAAGCTAAATCATTTCAAAGTGATCTTGGCAATTTTATGTTTCTACTTCCATTGTTGCACCCCTTAAGTGAAGTTTGGCCGCCCAGTGATGGAGGCTAGGGATGTTTAGAAAGATCTAATCCTGGTTCCTAATTTTAGAAACTTGATAACTGAAAGCCCTTGTTCTCTCCCAAAACTGTCTTTAGGCTGACAAATCCTTCCTAAGAAATGAGTGGGGGCTAGGCATAAACATAGCTACCTTAAGTACTAAAAACAAAAGTTGGCTTGTTGTTTGCATTAATAATGGTTGTTTCTTTTTTACCTTTCCTTCCTAGTATTGTAATCAGAAATGAAGTTTCTGTTCTAAAGTTTATTATCTGAAGTTCCAACTGTCCTATTCTTTTTGGCAGGGATTTCTATAATTGAAGATGGAGGAACTGATGGTATAACCATGGAGTTGGAAATGCAGTGGGATGGTAATCAAAGTATAATACTTGATATAAAGACTAGACTAGGTGTTGCACTGCCAGTGCAGGTATTTTGAGCCAATCGTCTTTCACCTTCATTTTTTCACAAAAAAGATTGGTTACCATTTCAATTCCCATTCTGAAATTATGTCACAATTATTCATGTTAGATCTTCGTTCTCTATATACATAACTTATGTAACAAATTGAACTTGATAGCTTCTTTTTGGATGAACATGCAATGAAGCTGAGTGATGAATAAACTTTTCTTTCCAATATATTTTTGTAAAAGATTAAGGCTTAAAGAATTAGATAATCTTCTGAAATTCGTATTTTAAGTACATATTCTCACATGGACATAGCCAAGATCCTCACTGGAAAGCTCATTGAGCAGCTTTGTGCTACTCACAAAAGTTGGAAATTTCAGGCGGAGAATGATAAAGTTATGTAATGTCATAATGATAGAAACAGGAGAAACTCAGAAAAGACTTTACTCTTTAATACTTACACCCAATTAGCATTATTTCCAAGTAGAAGCTTCTGGCTTAGTGGCTGAACATTTTATAAGATCATTTTTTGGCCTATCATGATGCAAGGAACTCTGTAGAAATTGGGGAATGAAGGGGCTATTTGCAGGAATTCGGTTTATACTTCCTTGTTTTCCTTTTAGACGGGATGGGAGAATGACATATGTAAAAACCAGTTATTTTGTTCCTTGGAATAATATAGTTACATTTGATATTTATCTGTTCAGGTAAAAAACCTTGGATTCACAGGCGTTTTTAGGTTGATATTCAAGCCTTTGGTTGACGAATTTCCATGCTTTGGTGCTGTTTGTTTTTCTTTGCGGCAAAAGGTATCCCAAAAATTTCGACTAATATATCAAGGACAATTCCTTATTAACAAGCAGCCAATATGATGAAATATTAACAATATCGTAACAGAAAAAGTTGGACTTCACGCTTAAAGTTATCGGTGGGGACATATCAGCAATACCTGGGCTTTACAGTGCACTGGAGGTGTGATCATTATTCATCATTATATTCACTATTTCATTTTCCTTTGTCAATATTATGCTCTTATTTAGAATCGAGTTTCAAATTTCTTTTGGAGCTAGATTTAACAGTAGGGGGCTTATATGGTAACACAGGAAACAATTCGAGATGCTGTTGAAGATTCTATTACATGGCCTGTTAGGAAAGTTATCCCTATATTGCCTGGAGATTACAGGTATGACCTTGAGAAATGCGCAAACTAGCCATGAGGTTGTCTTGTGGCTTTTGCTCACAACAGGGGACTTGCATTTTTGAACTTATTGGTCATTTATTGTTTCAGTGACCTGGAATTGAAGCCTGTTGGGATACTGGAGGTGAAACTTGTGCAGGCGAAAGAGTTGACAAATAAAGATATTATTGGAAAATCAGATCCCTATGCTGTATTATATATACGGCCTCTACGCGACCGAATGAAAACCAGCAAAATAATTGTGAGTTATCTTACTCCTCTTTTGTTTCATCCTCTCTGTTGTCTTTTGGATATGATAAAAGTTAAAAGTTATTTCTTTTTTAGAACAATGACTTGAATCCAGTTTGGAATGAGCACTTTGAGTTCGTTGTTGAAGATGAATCCACACAACATTTGGTTGTGAAAGTTTATGATGATGAAGGACTTCAGGCTTCTGAGCTTATAGGATGCGCTCAGATTCGGTTAAGCGAACTTCAACCCGGTAAGGTGAAGGATGTGTGGTTGAAGCTGGTTAAGGATCTGGAGATTCACCGAGATAATAAAAATAGGGGGCAGGTAATTACATCTTTTGTCTCCCAACCCTCAACACAAAAAATAAATTAATAAAACAGTTATTCTGCTGAGGATGAGATTTTGCTACATGTATGTCAGGCTAAACTATTTCCCCATCAACTCTTTATCATTTTGGATTAGCCTCACCATCTAGTTTTGCAATTATAGAAAGCCATAAAACCCACCTTATATGTACGCTTTTGTGTAAGATTTTCAACTTTTCATCTTCCCATCTGGTAGACTGAGTAGATCGAAAAGATCTAGATATCCCATGACTCTGCTAAGAAAAATTCCGGTTTCTCTATATGATACGTGCATTCCTTTTGTGGTTTTCTGAATGTCTGTATTAGGTGCACTTGGAGCTCCTATACTGTCCTTTCGGTGTGGAAAATGGCTTTACAAATCCATTTGCCTCTGATTTTTCAATGACTTCCTTGGAGAGTGTGCTAAAAAATCGAGCAAATGGAACGGAAGCTACTGAAAGCGAACAAGCTGTCGCACAGAAGAGGAAAGAGGTTATTATTAGAGGAGTACTTTCCGTAACAGTTCTATCTGCAGAAGACTTGCCTGCAACAGACCTGGTAGGAAAGTCTGACCCATATGTTGTACTCACCATGAAAAAATCAGGAATGAAGAACAAAACAAGGGTAAGACTCATATGCCTGAAACTAAGATCCTTTGTTTTCATAACATATGGATTTAAAAGTCTCTGTTGGCACTTTCATTCTCCTTATGTGATCCTGAACTTAAAATTGCCTCCTCTTCTTCTTTAATCCTTAGTATAATTTTTCAGGTTGTGAATGAGAGCTTAAATCCTATATGGAATCAAACTTTTGACTTTGTTGTTGAGGATGGATTACATGATATGCTAATTGTTGAAGTTTGGGATCATGACACGTTTGGAAAGGTGAGGCATCACTCTACTATAATTGGCTATTTTTCTCATCTCATTTTGAACTAAAATGTAGTTGTGGCTGGCTTGACAAAATATATAAGGGTATGTTTGGCTCAAGGAGTGGAGTTCATTGGCCTAAAGAATTCTTGGGACCCATGACTAAAAAATCAAACTCCTTATCTTGTGGATCTCACAACTAAACAACTCCACTCCTTACCTCAAATGCGATCATATATAAGCTTTTAGGCATATCTTGATTTTTTAAAAATTCTTCGAGAATCAAACCATTGACTTTTGAGATAGTAATTTGTGTCTTAGTTGTGTTCAAATTGACATTTTTCTAAATTGGTTTTATATTCGATCTCTTTTTGACTCAGGGAGGTTTCTCATAAACCTTGCTTTTTCCCATTCCTGTCAACAATGTTTGAAATATAAAATGAGCCACCTTTGCTTCATAGTGATCTCAGTGATGACACTGAAGATAATACGATTCAAACTATCAGAAGTTTTCCTCGACTAACATTGATTCCTTGGATCATCAGGATTATATGGGGAGATGCATTTTGACACTTACAAGAGTAATATTAGAAGGGGAATACAAGGAATCGTTCGAACTCGACGGAGCCAAGTCAGGCCGGTTGAACTTACACCTCAAATGGATGCCCCAACCCATCTACCGTGATACCTAAGCAATTCCCAAAGATGGATGTACAACACCTACTTCTCTGAGCAGATCAGTTGAATAATGAGTCTCACGTCTTTTATCTGTGAGAGAAACACCTGAAGATTGTATATATAATTGTTCCATACACCTTCGCACTATGCACAGACCATTCAATTACGAAGAGAAAGGGATTACAAGCAGAGCAGATGAAGGAAATGGCCGATGCTTTGAATTCCTTAAGGGTGAAGTCTTTTTTTGGTATCTATGGTATTTTGAAGTGACTAGAACATGAAAGAAAGCCTTTTTGGCTGCAAATTCTGAAACGTTTTTACGTGTACTTATTTGGTCTTAGTTTGAATTATCTCATTCTTTATGAATTTAAGTTTGATTGTTACTAACTTAATATAAGCAAACCATCATGGGTTGGTCTAATAACAAAAAGGAGACCTAATCTCAATAAATGACTAAAAGGTTAAGGGTTCAATCCATGATGGTCACCTATTTAGAAATTAATTTCCTATAAGTTTTCTTGACACCCAAATGTTATACGGTCAGACGGGTTGTCTCGTGAGATTAGTCAAGATGCGCGTAAGTTGGCCCGAACACTCACGGATATTAAGAAAAAAAAAAAATCTAACATAAGCATAGTTCAATTGGCATAAAATATACACTCTTAATTGTGAGATCAAAGATTCTAATCCATCTATCAAAGATTCTAATCCATCTATCTCAACTTGTTGTACAATTAAAAGGAGAAAAAGGGGAAAAAAGAGCTTAGATGGTACTGGGAGACTTTCACACCCAATGTGATTGAGTGATTGTTATTCGATATTAGTCAATATTTCTAGAGTTTAAATTTTATTTTTACCCATGTTTAAGATCGTATTTGGTACTAAATTTTATTCTTATTATAATAGCATTCAGGTTAGAAGGTGAAGAAAAATTTACAGAACTTCGATAATAGAATAATAATGTGTTCTACAATGTCACCCCACAAGGCCACAACTCCTTTTAGAGCATTTATCATTTTTTCTTTTTGATAGAAAATTTCTTTTTAATATTAAAAACCAATTAGTGAATTTCTATACTTGCTTTAGTTTATACACCAATCCGAACCAATCTGAACATAGATCTCTTAATTAAGACATATTTTCAATAAAGGATAAAAGTGACCGTATATGCATCTCGAAGTCCCTTGCTGATATATATATATATATATATATGGTTTTCATATAGGTATAAGACTTTCAAGATCTATGATTATTACAATGAAAAAGAGAAGTTCAATAAATACAAAAATTGGAATTTATTCAGGAAGTTTAAGAACAAAAGCTAACCTTATATATCGCTGTACAATTACCAACTCAAAATTTCCCCCAAGTATACATACCTGTTGATCAACATCGCCAATAGAAATTCCTGAGAACTGTTAGGCAAAAACACCTATCTCTGCTAGCAACCAGCAATATATTTCTCAGGGAAATCTATAGTACAGACACAAGGAAGATTAATCATGTGGGGCCTTTTAAAACATCTCATTTTTAGGTCTCTTGGTCCAGATTGCAGAGTAGGCTCAGCTTTTGAGTTCAGAATGCCATAGATTCATCTGAAACTACAATGTTTCTATCTCCTTTCTACGCATAAGAGCTCTCAAGATTGTAAAAGCAGAAACCAAAGCAATCTGTAAATGCTCACAGCTACTTGCTTTTATGCAGATCTGACCCATTTTACGGGTGTTTAAGTTGGCATTGACTGACAGTCTCATGCTTCGGCTAAGTCGAAACTCAGACTCTACGTTCCCACCTACGATTGTTTCCTTGTCGAAAGAGAGAACTGTCATTGTTAGCCTGAGATGGTCATTCCTCACTGGGTAGTCTCCACCTCTTACAGTAGCTCCTATGCTCCCACCATATGCCATTTGTCCCGATCCTTCTATACGACCGCCATTGACTACAAACTTCACTCTCTTACCTAAAGATATGGTATCTTCAAACTTCGCCCCATAATAGCAATTTCTCTTGAAAGATGTCAATGAAACTCCGATCCCAGGAAGGTTGTTCTTAATGCTCCCCAGCTTTGCATTGCTATGAACAGTGTACATCCTATCTGTACCAGCAGATTGAACATCTACACCTAAAGTATAAGATCCCCTAGAATCCATGTACGAAGCAGCACACTCAGATTGAATGTTAAATACATGCTTATCCTTGCTCACCTGTCCAGTGACTGAGGTAAAAACATTTTTGTTCATTTCCATCACTGCTTCCAGATTTATCCCGTCGAAGCCTACATCGTGATCCCATCCTTGTGGGTCAAGAACAGGTCTCACAATCCAGTGATCATCTACTGCGATGCAACGATATCTGTGAACAGGACAATCTGAGTCAAAACTGGGTGGAACGGCCATATCTGGAAGCAGAACAGCATCTGCCTCCGGCAATGCCTGCAAATCACCATTATTATCATTTTGTACCAAGTCTCTATCTTTTAAAAGCTTGGTCTCCTTCCTCTTTTGATACTCTTCTCTCAACTGTTTCTTTAAATATAGAGTTTCCCTGTAATCCAGCTCATCTAGGTATTCCTTTTTCTGAGAGTTCGACAATTTCTCGAATTGAGATTTTGTCAAAATGCGAATAGAAGGTAGATCATCATACTCATCTTCTTCATTGTCACTGAGTAGAATAGCTTCAATGTCATATTCCACAACTGATGGATTTGACACACTTCGGTGCCGTAGAAAAGATGAGAGTAAGTGGGGAAGTGAAGGAAGCCGGGAAATAGCTAATGGCCCTAGCTCGATGCAATTTTGAAATTTCAATAGGTTATTAATGCTGCCCAGAACTTTAGTACAAACACACAACAACAAGAAATGTGATCTCCAGACCTGTCCGTTTGGAAGAACTTTTTCCCCCATAATATTTTTCTTACACTGAGGATGGTTCTCAACCAAAAGGACGGGATTGTCAAGTTTTGGGTCAGACAACGCCTGATGTATATTTTGCTGCAAAACCTCTGAGCAATGGGCCACATATGTTTCGAAGGAGACAGGATATCCATCAGGTCCTTCCGGAAGAGCTGAGGAACAATGAGTTAATACTAGGATGGTGTTGAACCAAATTGCAGAACCAAAGACCTCATTTATTAGCTTCATCAAAAGATAATCACCATGATTCTTATTTACGAGGTCAAGGCGATCAAAGTACAAAACAATATCTGGTGGGGATTTCCTTATATACCTCTTCACAGAAAACAAAATTTTCTTGTTTCTCTTCATGTTTCCTGAGGACGATTGTGAAAGACCAGGAGTATCAATGATGGATACTTTAATCCCGTTAATTGTTCCCGCAATCTCATGAATATGATCAGTTGCAGGTTGAAATGCATCAGTTGCCGTTTTTGCTTGATCAAAAAGGGAATTTATCGTAGCACTCTTACCAACTCCTGTTTTTCCCAGTACTAGTATCCTAAATGCGAAGTTTGATTCTGGCATCCCAGCTGCTTCTTGTTCAGCTGCTTTTGCTCTGGCTTTGCCCCTTTCAAGGTTTACTCTTTTAAGATCAGATTCCCCTACCTGTATCAAAGTTGCTAGATGTATTCGATACAGAACCTTTTCCACTAGCAAATTGTTCTGTGTCTGCCCAATTCTCAGTAGAAGTCGAAAGAACTGAACTTGGAGGTCCTCAATTTTAGTCAACACATCCATCTTTACCCTGTTAGAGCTATGTTGAGATTGGGATGAATCTCCACCAACCTGTGCCAGGGACAAATCATCTTGATTCTCCAAATTCCCACAAGAGTCTGATGCATGAGGGCCAGTGGGTGCTGCAACATTGGTTGCTTGTGCAGCTACAAAAGGTAAAACAACCAGAAAAGGTTTATAAAACAAGTTTACATTCTTCTATGGTAGAATGTAGCTCATGCAACAAATACTAAGAAACTTTAACAGTAAAGGAGTCTTCCATAAAACCATTTTCTCTGATCAGTAACCAAGTAGAATGATCAATGTTATATTTCTACCTCACAACTAGTCATGGGGACAAATTGGTTGACAGAGAAGAATATTAATTTTTGTGATGCCAGGTATAAACTTGGGCATCAAAAAATTCACAATACTAAGTAACTTTGCCTACTTCTAGCCACAACTAATAGAAATGAAGCCTATATACCCCCCAGAAACTTAGACTCCAATCCAAAGGCTGCTGGGGTACAATGTTAAGAGATAAAAGAAGATATATATTACTTGAATCTTTACAAATGATGAACATAAAGATATATGTTGAATCTTTGTAAATGATGAGCATAAAGATTCAATTAACTGACAAGTTAATGAAATACAAATAACAACCGAATCAGGCAGGAAGAGAAAAAACCAAAAGAAGAAAAGTATTGATAAGAAGAATTATGAATACTTTCTCAAGAAGATAATATACTTTATTTTTGTAAGAACATAATGTACAGCTAACCTACAAAAGAGGTGGGGAGTTGGGGATTAGCAATCCACCCAACAAGTCAAGGGGACTATAGAAAGGAATCCAAATTAGCAAAGATACAAGCAACATTGAGTTACAAAATTTGGGATAAAGAGTGCATGAAGAGGGCAACAATTTACCTAAATCAAACACCATTTATAATCTTGCACCTTATTTTCAAAAGATCTAAGTTTTATCTCACTATAAATCTTCTTAAAATCCATGCCATCAGCAGAGGCAAGATAATTTTAAATCTAAAACAAATACAGAATGAATCGTGTATATCAATATGTACCTTCATCATCTTGGTCTTCATCCATGTGCTCTTTATTTTCCTCACCAAAGAAACTGTCACCCCCCAGTAATGGTCTTGATGAAACCACTGACTTGGATACTAATTGAGAAAACAACCAGTCTCTAACACCCTTCATTTTGCCTGCAAAATAATAAAAAGGTATGAACAAAAAGTCTACACCTTGAATATTACAGAGGGCTGAAAGGCTAAAACATTCAGGTTTCCCTCAACCCATTTCAAAAGTCTATCCACCTTGAATTGACGTAAAGTCCTCTGTAGAGGCCCAGAATATCCATATTTCCTTCAGTCAAGTTCAAAACCACAACAACCATTTTCGAACTCTTTCAAGTTCCCATAGAAATCATCAATACATTTTTTCTACTACAACTAAGAAATGACACGAGAGAGTTCACAAGATCTAATCCAAAGAGACTAAATATACATTATGTCCACTTCTCTTTAACAGACGAGCACTCTTCCTTTACATCCACTATTATCAACTTCAATCCTAAAAACCTTGAAATCTATCAAACAAAATCTAACCTAATAATCCAAGACATCATGAGGCAATATGACACCGAGGGTCACTAAGAACTCAACGTAGACAACTCAGCATTTTCCCATATACATTCATTTCTCTAATCATCACCACAAATCCTCATTCTTTTATCTTTCCCCACCCTCTATTCGCGCTTCCAAGCTCACCCAACACAATGAAGCATCTCCTAAACAGCAACCTAAATCCAGTTTAACTAGACTAAATACTCAACACCCACAAGATAATTCCATTGACCGCATGAAAACAAGAACATAAAAAATTCAGCTAAACTGTGAAAGAAAGAGATAAATTCTCACCTCAGACAAGAAACCTCCACTGAAATAAACCCGAATTCAATCAAAGAAATCCTCGGACAGAGCGATAGCATCAACTTAACACTTCTCCAAGAACCAAGCCAAAGATTGGACCAAGATTACGCTCACACCCCAATTGCAGAACTTCCCATCGGAAATCGACCAACAAATGTCCGGCCGATTGAGATTCCGATTCCGATTGACGTGTACGGTGAGGACAAAGGAGAGGGCGAAATCGCGAGGGCTAAGGCGAGAGAAAAGGGATAAGACAGAAACACAATTTGGAAAATATGGAAACTGAAATGAAACCTGAAGCACAAGAGAGAACAACCCGGTAAAGTCTAAGGTGCGGTAAGGACCATCATAGTGTAGAGTCTTAAGGGACACGTGTCAAAAATCAAATGTTGCTTTCTCATCTAACGGACCAGATGATACGAGTTAATGTGATTGAGATGATTTGTGGCTGTACATGATAGATGCGTGGATGGTACAATAAATAGACACGTGTTGAAAGGAGAGAGGTCGATTCTATTTAAGTTGTCAGGGCATTGTTTAGTTATCAACGGTGATTTCTAAAAATAATATTATTTTAATAAATAATGATAAAAATAAAATTTGATTGAAAATATTGACAAAGGTAGAAAAATTGTGGACGAGATCTAAGATTTTCACATGGCATGCAGATCGTGAGCTTGGTCCATGATTTACCAACGCTTTTTGGTCAATGTTGCCAAGTGTCAAGGATTTTTTTTTTTTTCTCTTCTTCGTGACTCCCCTCGATCTCTTTCTTCTTTTTTTTTTTCTCTCTTCTATTCTTTTCCTCCTTTTCCTTCTTCGACTCCTCTCTTTTCCACCTTCTTCTTCTAAATAATTATTTTATTTTGTTTGACAATACGTAGAGTCAATAATATAAGTTTATTTATCTTGTTAATCAAATTCTAACACCAACAATAATCATAAATAATGGTCTAATCGGCATAAAGTTGTTAAACTAATTGTTAAGGCCCTCTTTGATAATTATTTCATTTTTTGTTATTATTTTTTAAAATAAACCTATAGATACTAATTCCACCTCCAAATTTCTTCTTTTGTTATCTAGCTTTTACCAATGGTTTAAAAAACCAAGCCAAAATTTGAAAATTAAAAAAAAAAAAAAAAATAGCTTTTAAAAGCTCGAGTTTGTTTTAAGAATTTGGCCAAAAATTCAACCATTGTACTCAATAAATATGCAAATTATTTTAAGAAATGTGAAGGAAGTAGGCCTAATTTTCAAAACCCAAAAATAAAAAATGAAACAGTTACCAAACAGGGCCTAAAAAAGTATTTTTTGTTTTTGAAATTTAACTTAGGATTTAACTTAATTTTCAAAAATGCAAATATTATAAGAAATTGAGAAAAGATAATATCAATCTTTAAAAATTTAAAACCGAATAGTTACTAAACGTGACCTAAAACAACCAAATCCATTTTGTATGTATGATTCTACCAAATAAGTTTGTTTTTAGTTACATAATTAACTCTCTAATATCTTTGTCTCAAATGGCAGTATCTAGCAAGCTGTGCCTTAACCCACACAAGTGTAGCCAACACCACAATGTCGTTCTCAGCCTCAGGATTGTTCAAACTTGTGATTGAAGCATGTTTCAGAAGGTCCATTAATGGAATCGGTCTCATTTCTGTTATAATCAGCATGGCTGGTGTAGCTATGACAACAACAGCCAAGACTTGGGCAACAGGTGCACCAACATTGTAATCCCTCTCATCATCTTTTGTTTCTTTATCGATTTTATTTCGTTCGGTCGGTCAAATTAGCACTTTACACTAACACCTATGTGAGCATCATTTTGTATCATCTAATCTTTCTGATCAAGAGATTTATAGTAGACTTTTAAGTATGTGACTTTTGTATAGATGACCTATTTTTTGGAGGCCTAAATGAGACTTGACTCAACTTTTAAAAACCAAAGATTTTTGAACTTCTACTAACATCATCACGAGGTGAAATTACCAAAACAACCAAAGATGCACATGTGTGGAGTGAAGATCTTGCTCCCACTATCCTCCTCCTCAATTCGCTTTTCCTATGGTTAGAAGTCTTCTTGCTTCTCGATTCCCGCTCCCGCTCCTCGATTCATGCTCGCTTTCCTTATTGCTACCATTTGCAGAAGAATACACAAAATCAGAA
Organism: Citrullus mucosospermus; assembly: GCA_030954485.1. Classification (NCBI taxonomy): domain Eukaryota; kingdom Viridiplantae; phylum Streptophyta; class Magnoliopsida; order Cucurbitales; family Cucurbitaceae; genus Citrullus; species Citrullus mucosospermus. The sequence continues at coordinate 3,442,435 of CM062065.1, forward strand.
TCGAAAGAAGGAGAAAAAAAGCGTCACCTTCAATCTTGAAATTAGAAGACCACTCTCAGCTAGAAAAGAAGAAAGAGCAACCAAAACAATGTATTTTAACTATGTAAAAACTGGAGGAGGAGTGAGATCAAGAATCGAAAAGTGAGACCAAGACTTGAAGAGTGCACCACGCATGATTTTTGGTCAATTTAGTAGTTTCACCAAATGATAATGCAAGCAAAAGGTAAAAAATATAAATTTTTAAAAGTTTAGTCATATCTCATTTGGGCTTCCAAAAATAGGTCATCGGCTCTAATTTTCCTTTTTAAGTATCATTCATAGTCGATTTGATTTGACTTGACTAACCAAAACCTTTTTTTTCCTTGTGGGGGGACAGAAATGAGAAGCATTCTTTAGTCGGAGATGCATTTGCTTTGCTCTCAGCCATGACAGATGGTCTCTACTATGGTCAGAAATATTTGAAGCTCTTTCTTTTTATTGTCTTCAAGCAAACAAAAAGAGGGCTCTTTCACAAATTTTGTATTGGATTTTTTTTGTCGAATTTGCAGTGCTGTTAGAGAAGTATGCTGGAGAAAATGGACAACATTCAAAAGTTTCTTGGCTTTGTTGGATTGTTTGTTTTGTCTGGCTTATGGTGGTTAGTGAGTAAATTTCACATTTTGAAAATGATTTTGAGACTTTATATGTGTTCAAAACATATATCATTGATCAATAGTTTAGAAGTCTAAACTCCCCACTTTATGCATTGCTGAACACATAAAAAATATATATTTATTTTCAAATTTATCTACTTGATATATTTGTTTAAGAAAATGTATTTGAATTCTAACTTGATGTTACTCACACATTACACAATCACAAATACATGACGAAATTCATTGTTTGATTTACACTTGTGTTCCTAACGATGAATCGACACAATCCGAGTGGCATCTATTTTTCCTTTTTACCTAGCCGTAGAACCAAAATTGGACAAATCGGACATTTATAAATCAACAAATGCATCTATCTTATGATGGCTATTTTTTGTACCTTTGCAGTACGGCCTTTGGCAGCAATAGGAATTGAACCAAAGTTTGGAATGCCTAAATCAGCCAAAGTGGTGGACATCATTGTTGCCACTTGCTTCCTTGGAAATTTTGTTGCTGATTACTTTGGTATGCGCTATAGGGAGACAAAGATTAGCAATCTTCAAGAAGTGAAGCTTTAAATTGAATAACATTTGGTTGCATTTTTATAGTGCATTGGGAGCCATTTGGACAAGCCCTTTGGTGCAACATTTGGTCAATCACTAACCATTCCATTGGCCATGTTGACGGATATAGTCATCCATGGCTGCCATTATTCTCAGCTTTACATTCTTGGATCAATTCAGGCAAGACATCAATTATCATCTCAACATATATATACATATAACTTCAAGATTACATCACTCTTGAGCTATCAGGCATCGATATTCATGGGAACAAATTGAAGGTTCTTCCCTAACAAACAGATTTGCAAACAGAAACAGAACACTCTAATTCGATCTACCAACGAATTTTTTTTTTTCCCTTTGTTGAAACCCGGGCATCGTCATTATATTGGATCATAAAGGATCATAAAAAGGGTTTGGCTGAGATTTTTTTCGACTCAATCCGTACAAACTGATTTCCAATGTTATAATATTCTTTCTTTTTTTTTCTCAGGTTTTTGTAGGGTTTATAGTTGCCAACCTCTCAGATTGGCTGACACCCAAGTTGAGATTGATATTCAGCAAAGCTCAGAAGTAATTTAAAGGGAATCAACAAGAATTTTGAACGTTACACAAAAGTTCATAGAGAGGCTGCTGCTCAGAAACTCTTCAACCAACAACTTTTGACTTTTAACAACTTTTTTAGAACATTTTTGCAACATATGTCAACAGAATCAGACTAAAAATGTCATGAACTTTCATATATCCATGTCAGGAAATAGATTAATCAGGAGAGAGAGAGAGAGAGAGAGAGAGAGAGGGGGTCAAAGGAGACTTAAATTCAGTATTAATCACGTGTAATAAAAAAGGCTGAAGCAGCCTGTCATTGTACTGTTAACTGCACCATATCCAAAAGGAGCAGCAGCCCATATGTTGCAGTTTCATGTTTGAATCAATAGGTGGTTCTCCACCAAAAAAAATATTGATGGATAAATTTCAAAATCAGAAGCCTTTCCGAAGAACCCGGAATACTTAGTTATCTAGAGAGAGAGAGAGCTCTGTAATTAAATTTTTTTCATACCTCTTTTTCATGGTATGTGAAGAGAGATCAGTAATCTGCTGAGCCACACAACTAATCACTGAAGCTCCAGGTCAAGCCACCAACATTACTTGACTGGTAGTGAAAAGGAGTTCAGAAAAAGTACCATAGAGAAGCTTTGAAGTGATCTGAGTCTGCCTTTAAGAGTAAATTTTTCACAATTGTCCTCTCCGAAAAATTCGGGCACGCCTGTATCTTCTAGTAGACTGTAGGCATCCACTCAGAGCTCAGCTTGTCACTGAAAACAATATCAATTACTCGCTTTCATGGAAAACAAAGATGTTGATGAAATCGATTGAGCTTCAACCAATCTTGTTTTCCATATAACTGAAATGTTATGAAGCATTCTGCTTCTCACTTGCCTTGTAATAGAGCATCTTCTGCACATAAAACATCATGTATCCTTGTGCAGCCCTGACAATGTTTTCATTGACTTGGGTAATCCAAGCATCGTCGCACTTATACCATTGATTACTTAGCCGCAAGTAGGTGACATAATGACCAGCGTCCAATTTTCCTTTGTGAGTAATAACAGCAAACAACTCAAACTCCGACGATGTCTCGTTACAACCATCTTGTTCATCTCCATCAAAAGGAAAAATCCTATTCCCAAACCGACTTCTCAAGATTGAAGATGAGAGATAGGGTGCCATGTCTAAAGAAAATGGAAACTGCAAATACTGATCCACCTTCCTTGACATTCTCCGGACTGAAGAATGCTCAAATCTTTTAATGTGGAAACAAGAAACTAATGGAAGCTTTCTTATGGACATCTGTTTGAGAGATTCCTGCCGCACCTGACACTGCTGGCAGAAAAATTTCTGGTCGGACCCAAGCTTTTCAGGTCTAGTGAATTGGTCCAAACAACCCACCAGGGAAGACAACCTCTGGCTTTGACTTGAGTTCATGCAATCTGCCTCCCCATTGCAAGAAAGATTAGACCTTGCGGCTGCCATCTTTGCAGATCCCCCTAGATTTGGTTCCAAATCCAACGAGATGTCCACACATGGATCATAGGTTGTTGATGTAAAACCACAAGCCATACACATGACATCAGATCGCAATATGCCAGAAAATACTCTATGAGCAATACAACAGTCTCCATTGCCTGCACTGGAAAAGAGACAGGGATAAGTCATTCAAAACTATAATGAAGTTAAATTCTAAAATCGGAATTAAACTCATACATCAATATGAGAACTTAATAGTTAAATGCTGAGCTAAAACAAAATGTAAAAGACAGTGGCATAAAAATTCAATTCAAATAACCTTAACGACATATACAACATTGATCTTCTATATTATCCCTAAGCAAGGAATGAAATCTTGGGGCCTTAATGTTATCTTTCTTTATTTGAATTGGAAAATTGTCAAGAATTACAAATTTTGACAATAGTGGAGATTTTTTATGGAGATTTTCCAGGACACGGTGATTACACATTATCAAGAAAGATGAGAAATGGTAGGTGACAATTACCACCCTATGACTAAAAGGTTAGCAAGATTTTTCACCAACTGATTATGGCATGGCCACTCCTTAACAAACCTGGTCTGACCTTTCCTCATGAATGGGTTCATAATTGTCAATGCTCAACAATGCATCTTGGACTCAAACAAAGGGATTTAGCATGATAAACATGTGAGGTGGATGATCCTACTTGTAACTCATAACCAAGTTGGTTGAGAAAAAGTTGACTTACAAGTGAGAAGTAGAAAATACCATCAAGCCAGCAGGTTGAGTTTGGAAATTAGCCCTAAATCTTTGAGCACTTGTCAACTCCTAGAGCAATAGCAAGATTCCTAGACTCAAATCCTGCAGTTAAATTTTATGATTACTTCCCAACTTTATACACATCACTACGAATTATCTTGGCTTGGGAAAAAACACACGCTAATACAAAAAAAATAAGGTGCTTGTTAAAATCAGTCTAAGCTGATTGTCTTTCATATATGCAATGCAGAAAATTTCATACACATAATATGCCTTGGGGTTATCCATTGACTGTTGATTGGGCTTTTCAAGTGAAAATTTAAATACCCACTTAAGCAGCTAAGGATTTTACTGCCCACTCAAATGAGACATCTTATCCAAGTGGTCAATTGGAGATGTACCAAGCTATTTAATGATGCAGAGTGAATGACCAGCCTTATCATGGAGAGGTTATACAATTAGTAACTTTTCCAGCCTCCGTTCATCTCTCTGAATGCTTGGAAACCTAAATTCTAAATTGGACCAATTAAGGAAAGATGGTCAAATGGCAGAACTGGCTAAGCCTGGAAGGTTCAAGTGCTAAAGATTATTTTTTTGGTCAGATGTAGTTTTCAAAACAAGTGTTGCAGCACCAAAATTGGTAGGGTTTCATTTATAGTAAAAACTCGAGAATATGGAGCTCACAACTCAGTAACAGAGAATCAAACTTCAAGATAGTATAAGAAGAGATGCATACGTTATACTTAAACTTCATGAAGAGCATTATGTACAATAGAAATGTGTTTGAGAAGCGCCTAAATCTCTAAAGGAAATGTGACATTGAAGAATACATAAAATCCATAAAAAGGAGACCAATACTGAACCATGATATAACAGGTCATGTTTAGAAGATTCCCCATATAATTTGGTATTGATAAGAACAGGTTATCATAAGAATGCTACTACCTACCAAGAATAGAGCATATTTTGCGACGAAACTGAATATGATTGATTCTGCTGTTTGACTTCCAAACAGCAACCAGTGCAAAAAAGAAAACAGGAAAGAATAAAAGAGGGCAGAGAGGGAAAAAAAATGAAAAAGTAAATACCACATGTACATTATTTGAAAAGGATCTGAAACCCAACAGAATATCGGAAAGCAAGAATTTACCTTGACTGTAAGGTTTGCGCCGATCTTTGTCCACCTTTTCGTGGATGCCTTCAAGAATAGAGATGAAGAATTCGTGTGCATCTTGTTGTTCATAACTTGCGAGGTTTGCAGCATGTTGCCACCAACTGCAATAAGATATAGATTGAGTGGGTTGAAAAAAAAAAACCATACTTAGAACGATAAAAAAGAAAAGTAATCGAACATTGAATAATCAAACATTCTACAAAAGAGAAAACCGAGATCTCGAAATGCATCGAAATGAAACCTGAATAAAAATTTTGCTGGGCTGTAAGGGGTCCGATCACCGGAGAAGACAGCAGAAAACATAGCATCCAGATCACAAGCCAGACAGATGCGCAAATTTTTACTGCCATTCCCATCATTGACATTCGAATTTGTATTGGCCCCATTGAGATTTCTCTGACAAAAATACCGATTATGGCGATCACTCAAGAAAAAATTCCTCAATGGCGGAGTATGGAGCAATGCTTGCAAGACCGAGTTCATAAAACACGTATTCCCCAAATTGTTCAATCCCCGCAACCCCCAAGGCAACTCAGATTCAGAACCCAGATTGGAATTGGCACAATCAAGTGGACTCGAGTTAGCAGCCACTAAAACCCTTTCCCTCAGATCCGGTATCCACGGCTGATAATCAACCCTCCGCCGCTTCCTCAGATTCTCTGGCGGAAGCAGAGGCTGAGACGGCGGCACTCCACTGGAAGGCACCGCATTCCCACCAAGAGTAGACGCCGTCGTTTGAGCCAACACCACCGCAGCGTCGAAGTCACGGTCGTAAACCTGGTCGCGACAAGCACAGCAGAAAAGCTCTGCACGATCGACATCGACAGCGATCTCGTGACCAGGCGGCATTGATTCGGCGTGGGCTGCAGCGTGGGAATGGGAAGGCGGAGCGTGACAGGACACGGCAGCGCAAGTCACACAAGCGTAAAGCCTAGGACGAGCAGAATCGCCGCAGGAACCGCATCGAGGGACCTCGTTGGGGTCTCGGCAAATGGCGGCACGGCCACCGGGAGGCTTAACGCGAAGACAGTCTTGGAGAAGGCGGAAGGACTTGGAGCCATTACGAGAACGGAAGTCGGCGAGATGGGGACAAGAAGGAGGGAAGATCTGAGAGTTGAAAGGAAGATTTGGGTGGTGGCGATGGTGATGGTGGAAATTGGAAGACATGGAAAGGAAGGTGAAAGCGATGGAGAAAGAGGGGGTAAGAAGGAAGAAGGAAAAAGAAGAAGAAGAAGAAGAAGAAGAAGAAGAAGAAGAAGATGATGATGATGATGGTGTAAGCCCTAGATTTCATAGACATAACCTTCATGGATTTGGCCTATCAACGGCTGAGATTGCAGAATGTGGAGTGACAGAGCATGGTGGGCAATGAGGATGAGTGAGCTCTTCTTTTATGTTTTTATGTTTTTTCTTTTTCTTTTTTTCTTCATTTCACTTCACCATCCTCATTCTTCCATTTTTGTCTTTTTTTTTTTTTTTTTTAGTTTAAAACCACATTTGAGTGAAGATTCCAACCTATAAAATCAATTATATTTAATAATCTATACATTGTAACAAATGTCGAGCTTTATTTAAATGTTGAAATTGTAACGGTGGGCTTACTTTTTATCTATGAGTTTCTTTCTTTAAAGAAACTTTAACTTTGAGGACTTCTTATTCTTTACTTTTTCTACCATTGCAGATATTATGTATTTAAACACCCAAAATATGACATACATACTTATTAAAAATAATTTAAGTATAGTTCAGTGAATAAGATACAAACTAACGTCCCAAATATTGATAATTCAATTTCACAAATATTACAATTGTTGAACTAAAAACAAGTCATACATTTGAGTTAAAATATCATCAGTGTTAAATAAACTCATAGGATAACCCGCTTGACTATACAACATTTGAGTATTAAATAAACTCGTAAGATACTAAATTCTAAATAGGTGGCCACTATGTCTCTGTTTGTTTTTTTTTTTTTTTGGTACTATCAAGTCGATGTATTTTGAATAAATAATAAATTTAGTCCTCCACAACTAGTTTTTATTAAAATTGGTTAACTAACACTTATAATTTCCATGCTGGAATAATCTAACAATAATTTTTTCATTGCAATAGTGTCTACCTTAGCTCAACTTACTTTTTAACTAATTGGTTTAAATGGCTTCTTCTGGTTGAAATTTTCCCACCACCAATCACCTATTTGTTGTATCCAAGCATTTTAAGTCTCTAACTATAGAAATCTATTTTTGAATTCAAATTCAAAAATTTTTAGAAGACCAAAAATAAAGAGGACAATGGTGGGTAGAAAAAGGACAGTCTTCCTAAATGGATTATTTTTATTAAATAGCATAGTCAATGCATTATATTAGTATAATACAAACCTTATATTAAAGTCTTGGTCGGCCAAAATCGGTATAGCTCAAACTAAATTGTTACTTCAGTGTTTTGTTAACCAAATTGAAGAAATGGAATATTCTCTCAAGAATGAAATTAAATAACTGGCTCTATACGGATATCTATATATAAATGTATAAAGAAAATGACCAATCATAGAGGGGTTGGAAGCATCGACCATGATTCTTGCCCAATGGTTCATGATTTTGTACTTGCTGTCTGCTTCTGTGGACGACAATAAATCAAATGTTTTAATGACTTTATCAGACAATACAGAAACATACTCATAATAGAAGCAAACCTGAATGAACTTTGAATATGCCTTCCTTCCTTCCTTCCTTCCTTCCCTAAGCTAAGCTATAGCTACTTCAAACTTTAAGGTCCCTGCACCATATGAACCTTCAAATACAAGAAACCAAAAGAAAAGAAAAACAAAGGACAAGAGAAAGGGCATGATCATTAAAATAAATCTGCTTAATTACATCAATAAGAGATCCATAATAGTTGAGTGGTAGAAGGATCGGGTTAGGAAGGACTTAGAGAGTCAATCTCATTCTCGATCCTATGTGTATGAACGTAGAGATGAAGAATAATTGTAACAAATTAGAAAGTATTAGAGACAAAAAGTAGATTTTGGACCTGTCGAGAATGACGTTTGAAATGCTTAATAACACTAAATACACAGTCCATACCTAAAGATGGTTGGATTTGTGCATGTGATACAACAGCCATGGGTATGGTATGAGATAAGATCACCTTAATTTATAGAATAGAGTAAGGAACAGAGTAATTAAATCAATGAGAAATATGAACTGATGGACATGAACTATTCCTTCTGATTAAGATGGTTAGTGTAATTAATGTACAGAACTTGTGAAATGACAGCACATTACATTTAAGATCATTATTAAAAAGAAAAAGAATATGACCTAGCTTCTGATGAGTTTGACATGCATTATCATAAACTAATATAACATTCAGATTCTGTTCATACAAACTAACTTCTAAAGTTCCAGTAGAAACCACAAAAGCCCATGTGATCGAGGAATGATGATGTTCATAACTTTCACATCTACAGTCTTGGAAGTAATTTGATCAAGGAATGATGATGTTCATGAACTTCCTCTTTGCAAATGCTAACCACCATTTATTTGGAGTCCCATTGGCTCTATAGGCAACACTCAAGAGTCTCCCACTTGTCTCTTCTCTTATCTGCTTCAAATAATTCCTGAATAGCTCTGCATATAAAATTGGACATATTAGAAGCTTATGAAAATTGTCAATATTAAGACAAGAAACAGGAGGCTAATGGCACACAAGATTAACTCATAATATCCGCATCAACTGAATTGGAAAAGATATCTTCATCTGGGAAAATAATGTTGTACTGATATAAATTGTGTGAAATGCTGAAAAAGGAACAGAGTGCCTAATCTGTATGCAGCAAATAAAGCCAATTGCAAATGACAAAGTTGATCAACATTGGGTAGTGGAGCATCTTTAAATGTAAGCATTTCTAGTTAAGAAATGCTAGTAACAAATGCTAGTAGAAGGTATAGAGAAAACTAAGATCAAGCTTCACCTGCTTCCTCATTAGATTGGGGAATAGGGAAGAGTCCAGGAAAGGGAAAGCCCGACTCTCCGGGCACGGGAACATTCTCCAAACCCAAGTTAATTATTGCCTTGGTTCCTACAGCCAAGGTTCTGCAACCTTCAAGTCTCTTCAAAGCCACATTGATGTAGAATGTCAAATAGATAAGAAGCTTATCAGCAGGACTCTTAATGTCAAAATTTCTAAAGAAGACATTGGCGCGAAAGAATGTAATCGCTTCATCTACAATATCAGTCTTATCTGTGAATTTCCAAACAAGATAAATTTCAGTATGAAACATATAGAGAGATGGTATGTTCTACAAACAAAATAAACAAATTAGAGTTGAGCTAAACCTTGATCTGAAACTGGAGCAGGACCCTTTATGTGACTTTTCAAAGGAAGTAAAGGACAGCCACAAGCCTTGCTTATTCCTTCCTCATCGACAAAGCTAGAATGGTGAACCTAGAAGAAAACCACCCGTTCAATTCTAATTCAACCCATGAATAGAAAAATACCCATTTCAAATTCGATAAAATTAATCCATTAAAATTGCTCAATGCGATCAAAAATACGTACAAGTTTCCTCTAATCCCTCCAATGCTACATTAACATCGAGAAAAAACGTTAAAGCTTTCGAAAACTTGAAAACTCACCATTATTAATCTCAATAACCAACGCCTTAAACTTCTATCCGAGCTCCGAATTCTTCCCAACTGCAAAGATTGTAGGAGAAAACATGAGAGTCACGGAATCGATCTCTCTAAGCAATAATTCCAGTCTCCAACAGGTACTTTAGAAATGAATCCTTTAATTATCAATTCAATCTAACGAATACCGATTCTCTAGAAGCCTGAGGATCGAATTTTGCAGAAAAAAAAAAAAAATCGAAATCCGCAGTTCGATCGACTCTCACTTTGAAGTACGCAGAATGTGTAATTATGATTCCGATGAGACTTACCGGAGATATTTCTGTTCCGATGAGCGGATCGGAGTCGGAAAAGAAACCGGAAATTTCAGGGGCAACGCCGAAGCTAATGGTGGGGATCGGAGAAAGGGGTTTCTTCGTTTCGGGTAATTCCGTCACCGTCTTCTTCTTGCCATTTTACTCTTTCAATACCAGCGAGGGGTGAAAAGGGAATATCGTTAAAATTTAGGGAATGTTTTGTAGAAAAGACGAAAATTAAGGGCCTCTTTCGAAAATTATGAATATAGGGCCACACTTGAAGCAAGTATAAGTGGTAGGACTAATTTGCAAATTATCAATTTGCAATAAATTGCTTTATCGAACGAACAAAGTTTAAAACGTGGATATCCACGATAAATTTATAAAAAAAAAATTATAAAAGTAATAAATTTAAAATAAATATTTTAATTAATGCACTTGTAATGGTTAGAAAACTTATTTCCATTTTTATTTTATTTTTTTACAAGTTTATGTACAAATATTTTTGAAATTTTAGACTTTTTAGTAACTATTTGGTTATTAATTTGTAGTTTCTGAAAATTAAGGCATACAAACACCATTTTCATGGATAAAATTTGTACATTTTATTTGCTTTATCATTATTTTCAAATTACATTCAAGTTAGTACAAGTTTAATCCTTTGTTTTTAAAATTATGACTAGTAAATATCTCAACTTTCAATTTTAATTATAATAAGTCTCTTAAAAATGTCTCATAAATATATAAACTTTTAACTTGGTATATAAGAATCTCATAAAATATTAAAAATATTTAAAAATTAATCGCTGTATTAGACAAAAAAAAAGTTAATTTTATTTGTAATTGAACCTATTTCAATTTTGTAGCCTAGTTGAGTTGTTTCAAAAAAAAAAATGTCTAGTACTATGTATTAGACACACAAATCGAGATTTTAGTGATTTAATTTATATCTTTTAAGTTTAAGAACTATATATGACACAAATTTAGAGTTAATAGACTAAAATTTTAACCTTAAATAAAGTTGTGCCCCTAACATAAAATTTCGGATATACTTGTATGCCAGTTAATTATGCTCACCTTGGCGGATTTGAATATTATATCGATGCATCTAAAATTAAATTTATATGAAATTATGCCCCTACATAAAATCTGGATCCGTCACTAACATGTTTATTGTTTACATGATATTTTAATTAGTGTCATTTTATTATTTATTTTGTTATGTTTTGTAAATTTTACTACAATATAATAGTAATATCAATTCACCATTTAGGTCGATATCGTGTTTTTCTCAATATAAACTATTAATACTTAATAATTTATGCTTAGTTTGGCAATTAAATTTTACCTCTATTCTCGATTGTACACTGTACAAGTGATGAATGTATTTAATAATAATAATAATAAAAATATCCTACGTGGCTGAAAATATTCCATAGAATCTAAATAAGTTTACATTGGTTGCCAAGAATTTCCACCACATTTATTTATTCTCCTTTACATCTCTTCCAGATTTGACAAGTTGAGTATTAAAACATCTAACCAAACTATATTATTAAATTTTCATCCATACGTCGATATTTAAGCAAATTGTAATTACACCACTTAAATTTTTAATTTTATAAATTAAGTCCTCGGACTTATATAAATGTTAAAATTGAGTCAAATTGGACATTTAAACTTCCATGATTGTATAAATTGTAACATTTGTATAAGTTTAGGGGTTCAATTTTTATCATTGGTCGGTCTACTTTCTACAATTATTGTAAGTTTAAGGGTCTAATTTAAATACTCGTAGAAGTTTAGGGGCCCAATTTTTACAATTGAAAGTTTGAGAGTTATAATTGCAACTACCACCATATTAGGGATGGTTTTTGCAATTTGTCCTTGATATTTTCACTTTTTATGAATTTAACATTAATATAAGAAAAAGAAAGAAAAAAAAAGATAAGTAATAAAATATGGTTAATGCAAATATAATATACATAATAGACTTGTTAAATTGTTTTAAAATTACAAAATAAATATATGCAAGTTGCAAAAACCACTTTTCAAGTATGGTAGTAATTATAATTACATCTTCTAACTTTTAATTGTAAAAATTTGGCATCGCAATTTCTAGAAGTGTTAAAATTGGACCCTCGAATTTATAATAATTAAAGAAATTGAACCCAACCATTAAACTTATATAAATGTTACAATTTATACTATTAAGTAAGTTTGAAGGCGAAGTCCAAATGAAAAAAGAGGGAGAAAAGAAGAAGAAAAAAGTGTAACGACCCGACTTTTCCAAGAAAAGGTCACAGGTGTTACTCATGCATGCTAAAACCAAAACTGATTGAAACGGTAAAACTAAAGATTTTAGATAAAGAAGTCAAACCAAAATTTTGAGCTTTGAAATTGGATCTTTTAATCAATTATCTCTACCAAAATTTTACAATAATAAATATATCAATGACATTGTAAAACTTACTTTGAATTTATATCATGGGATATACAAGTATCATACAATAATTAATTAAATTTACCATATCACCTCAAATTTAGAGATTTTTTCCTACTAAGTTCTACATTTTTTTCAAAAGAATAAATGAGATAAGAGAATTTAAACTTTCAACTTTTTTTTTAGTATAATAATTGAGGGGATGAAGATCGAATTTGTAGTGTTGAGGTAAGTTCACTTTGGCTAATTTGACCATACAACCGTACAAGTGATATTTAGAGATTCTCTCTATATAAACCGTTTTTATTATTATTTAATAAAATTTTCGTACGTGACTGAAAATATTCCATAGAATCTAAATAAATTTACATAGGATGCCAAAAATTTCCACCAGATTTCTTTATTCTCCAATACATCTCTTTCAGATTTCGCAAAGTTGATTATTAAAACATCCAATCAACATCTCCTAATAAATATAAAGACTATATGATAAACTTATATATAAATATCCCACAAATTTATTTTATTTTATTTTATTTTATTTATGAGGACACATTCATTGAGTATTGAGGTTGGCAATATTAACTTGACTTAAAAGCAACTCATGACTTGGGTCATCAAAATTTGTCATTAGGAATCCAACAACAAATATTGGACAATCAAAATGAATAGAGAGAGAGAGAGAGAGAAATTACAACATGAACAACTTTCACATTACCTACATAACCTTTCTTTCATTTTTTACAAGTTGGAAATCATGGTAGCATCCCTTGAACAAATTGGTAAAATATATTAGGAGGCTAACTGTACATGGCAATTCTAGGAGAATAAGCTTTGGCAATGGTGAGTATGTCGTCCTCGACGAAACCATTTAAATTAAGGCTGTAAATGACGAGGTCAACATGTATGGGATGTTTGCCATCGGACCACGCTGGCAGGCGAGGTCGTGGATGTCCCGAACGATGTCGAAGACAGCTTCGGGTTGTGCTAGTTTGAGAGCGTTTTGAGACATTGTGTGGAGTTGGTCTGTTTTTGTGCTGAACCATTCTGCAACGATTTTGGCTGTTTCTTTGGGACTTCTAGTGAACACTCCAGCTCCATTGTCTACCACATATGGAACATTTCCTTTTTCCTAAGAAGAAAATATTTTGCAATGTTAAAAAGTATTGATATAATTAAATTTACCGTAACCTATTAATTTAAACTTTTGAGTTGAGTGGTGATTTAACGTGATATCAAAGCAAGAGGTCATGACCCATAATATTTTCATTTATTTGAACCTAACCCGACCCAAACCGTGGGTTGATTGGATTCTTCGAACACCCCTATCTGAATCTCTATAATGTCATTTCTTTTTCGATTTATATTGATTGTCACAAATTTTTAAGCTCACAAGAGAGGGAGAGTGTTGAAAGTTTTTATATAATTAAATTTAGCGTAACCCATTAGTTTACCTTTTTCGATTGAGCATTGATTTGACATCCAATAAGTTTACTATAGAAACTCTAACTTAAAGCTTAATGAAAATAACGAGTTTGGTCACTTACTTGTCCCGGAATGTAATCGTTTAGAATGATTGGAAGCCCTCGAATCAAAGCTTCTGCAATTGTACCAGGACCAGCCTATGAACAAAAATCCGACATTATTCATTATCACACAAGTATTTATCAATCAAATTTATTTTGTTATACAATATGATATCTAATTCTATAAGAAAACTTAGATAGTGTTTAAACCTTAATTAAGGCAGTGAAAGGACAAAGCATATTATTTACTTGGGTTGGTTTTAGCTCAAGTTGTTCATACTCTTGATCATAAACAATAGGTTTTTAGTAGCATATCAAGAAACGAAGCAAAGACATACTTTTGTTATTATACAGTCACAAGCACCCATCCATTTCTCCATCTGTTTTTCAAAACCTCTCACCTGCAAAAGAGGAAGAAAAGGAGATGTAATGGATGCCCAAGGCCAAAGAAAAATGTACCAATCAGAAAGTTTTGAGGGAGAAAAGCTCCCAAAGAATGATTTTAAACTGACCTTAACTGGGATCTTCCATTCAAAAGCTTCAAGAGAAGAGGCTAATGCTTTGTTTCTTCCACAAATAATAACAAGTTGCCCAATAGGCTTCTCATTTTTCGTATCAAAAAGGGACTCAGCAAGAGCTTTTGCTGTTTTCTTTACAGGACCCATTCCTTCACCTCCTCCCATGAGCAGCACTGCTGGTAAGTCTGGATCCATCTCAAGTTCTTCTCTTAGTTGATCCTATTATGAAGGCAAATAATCAAACCGAGCAACCACGAAGGGCGTAATCAGGTCTCCATCAAAACAAAATTACATGTGTTGTGCTGCATTAAAATGTAAAGATCTACCTTCTGGAGTACTGCTCGAGCGAAGGACGGCCTGATGGGTAGGCCATAGACACGAACTTGGGACTCTTCCATGCCGTCAAGCAAGGCTCTCTTGGCTACTGCCTCTGATGCGCAGTAGCATCTGTTTACACCAGGATGAAACCTGAATTTTTAGTGTTCAAATGTTAGATAAGAAGTTAAAAGATCAGCAAGCATTAGTTGACAATAGGTAATCAAATAGTAATTTGGACACTAACCATGTTGGATGGCAGGTGTTTAAGTCTGTTATGACTGTAACAAACACCACTTTTTTCTGAAGGCCTTGCCATTTGAGAACCCATAAAGGAATATGTTGCATCAGTGGATGAACACTGATGATAATATCTGGCTTATACTCCATCAGACCAGCTTCCACTTCCCTTCAAACAAGAAAAGCAGCAAAGAAGTTAGAAACCTCACTCAAGAAATGATGTAAGTAGCCTCATAAGATCAATTTTTCATGGTCAAGATTTCCAGCAAGATATTTATTATTATTGTTATTTTTAATTTTTAATGATAGGGGTATCAATACCCTCTTTGCATTGCGATCATGGTTCACCCTTCTACATTTTCACATAGAGAGTTGAACTTGATATATTTGGAGGATATTGCCAAGTATATACCGAAGGTGATACGACTAAATTTTAGTTTTCTACATCCTGTACTTGGTTGCTTGGTTATGTTGAGTGTGTACAAAATAATTAAAAACGAGTTCAAGATAAGGAATCAATCTAAAATGAGATTAAATATGAAACTAATGCAACAATGAGCTGAGCCAACACATTCAAATATGTTAATGACAAGAGTATTGTCAAACGAGATAACGTGTACAAAAGTACATTGAAAAGATCACACAATTGTTCGAGTTTTTGGTTTTAGACATGGTTGTCCTCTCTTCAACGTTTTGCTATGTTGTTTCTCTCTCATTTTGTACTAACTTGCAGGTTAAGTCTCCTAATAATATTTGGATACGATTGGAGGTATTGAGTTTGATAATATATTGATAAGATTAACGAGAATATTATGTGTACTTTGCATAGTAGGCGGCGATCGCAGCAAGATAGACGGAGTGAATCCACCGAGGAGAGGTACTATGAAATGCAACCTTCCATAGCTGAACATGCTTTACCATGAACTTGTAAGATCTCTCCATGTCATTCAAAGGCCAACCCGTGTACTCTTTCCAAACATCCTTCACAAATATCTGAAGAAGAAGAATGAGCCAAAATTCAACTCTTCGCATAGATTTCTTGTACAAAATGAAAAGCAACAGTTCTCTTACAATGAGATTCACACAACAAATTTGACAGATAGAAGAAAATTCCCATGAGAAAAAAACAGAACACGCGTATCTTTTTGATTGATCAACACCAACCGTATAAGCAATTGTCAAAACTTGGCTAAAACAGAGTAACCAAGAATTCAGATAGAGTAAACTGCAAGATCTTCACGCATACACAAAGATCTATTAAGAACAAACATAATATGGCACGTTTGCAGGACTTCCACGTAAAACATAGGCCAAACAGAAGAAACAGAGAGTTAGATTCCAAGCCAAAACTGACTGTGTTCATCAAATAATCAACAAAAATCTCGATTAAACAAAGCTGAAGAGAACAAACGAACATGGAGCAAAATGTTAGTCAGACAAAACTCAAAACCCGGAAGAGAAAAATTGCAAAGCTAAAGAGAACAAACGAACATGAATCAGATGTAAGTAAGAAAAAACTCAAAACCCAGAAGAGAAAATCGTTTAAGTTACCTGATACATGTAAAAAATTTCCAAAAACTCAAAACCCAGAAGAGAAAAATCGTTGGATTTACCTGGTACTCATCTCCAAATTCAATACGAAACGCATCACGAATGGCTTCCGCAGAGGCTCTATGGCCACCCCCTGTATCACTCATCAAAATAAGTACATTCTTCGTCCTCTCAGCTCCAATCTGAACCATTTCCAAAGTCCCATCATCATCATAATCCTCTTCTCTACAATCATTCCCACAAATTTTATGAGTACTACTCCATTGATAATGCCCTCCCACCCTCTGAAACACCTTCTCTGTTATAGACCTCGGCGTAGCGACAGACATAACCAATGGATAAGCCAACAAAGAAACAATTTCAGGAGAATCAAACCGAGACCCACTTAGCTCCGGCCGCCGTCGATGGCGGAGGAGGAGGGGGAAAGGGAAGAGAAGGAATGGAAGAGAGGGTATTGTGGGGAAGATCCTGAAATTAAACGCTGAAAATTGTGGGGTGAAAGGGAGAGAAAAAGAGGGATTGGTGGAAAGTGGGTTATGAGGAGGAAATGAAGCTGCGTGAGTTGGCAGAGAGTGGCGCCATTGAAATATGCAAAACGGGAATTCATGGAAGGTGGGTTAATGGCCGTCGGATTCGCATTTTGCTCTGAGAATGAGAATGTTCGTTGAGGAAGATTCGAATCTTCTTCAGCTTCATCAACAACTTTTAACTCTTGATATTTGGTATCATGCCCTTTGGGTTTTGGATATTCTCTTCTCTTCCTCTTTCTCTTCATTATTATATTTTCTGTTGGAGTTACTGCTTCCATGATTTGCTATTTAACAATTTTAAAAAAAAAAAAATTAATTTCTTTTTTTTGTGTATGGATAGAAAAATTTTACTATACTACATCTATATGGAAATATCTTAGTTTCGTTTATTGTGTATGTAATTTGAGGGTCTAATTTTAATATTGTATAAGTTTGGAGACTTAATTTTTAAAATTGAAAGTTTGAGGGTATAATATTACAACTACCACCATACTTGAGGGGTATTCAATATACACTCTTGTTGAATACCTAATTGAGTGAATCTTCATATGATTGTGACCTAATTGAGTTGATTGTAAAAGATTCGAATTGTTGCAATATTCAATATACACTCTGATGCTTAAGTTAGTAAAATCAAGTATTTATGTGACTAAAGTATCGACTAATTGTTTACCTATATAAGTATTGAAACTTGACTAGTTAAATATTTATGAGACTTTATAGTTGTCATTTGCTTAGGGTTTATGATCTAATGACCGTGTATAAATAGACATGTTGAGGTAGTTAGACAATGACGAAAGTTAGCTTAATCGAATGATTAAGGGGTTCAGAGCTATTGATATGTTGGGCTCACTATTGGAGGACTTCCTTTCGCCTTGTGTCAACGTGGACTTCGAAAGTCTTCTTAGGCCCAACTCTTCTTTTAAGCTGAGCTTTAATCGAGGTCTAGCCCACAATATATTCTATACTAAATACTTGTCTCTTCAAGCGATAAAAATACTCCAATATATACTTTTTTAATAAATTTAAATTGCTATCGTCTCTTGACAATGCAAAATTGAATACAAAGATGTTCCAGCTAAAAGCTACCATATTGAAATATTAAGGGTGGGTTTGGAATACATTTTAGAGTATTTAATTTAAAAAATAAGTCATTTTAGAATAAATTAGCGTTTGACAACCACTCAAAATAGATTTTGAATTGTATTTTAAACAATTTTTTATCAAAAAGATTTAAATAAAAATGAGTTTTTAAAAAAAAAAAAAAAACCATTTTTTTTTCAAGTCAATCCAAACATGCCCTAAGTTTTGAAACTATAGTATATTGATAAAAATAATTATATTTTTCATTGAGGTTGAAAGTTGGACTCTCTATGCCTTGCCTGAGAAAAAAAAAAAAAAATCAATGACCTAATCTTTTTATTATTAAAAAAGAAGAATAAGAAGAACATGAAATAAATTATATATTAAAATATCGTTTTGGTCTCCATACTTTGATGTCTGTTCAGTTTAGTCCATATATTTTCAATTGTCCAATTTTAATCTATTTACTTTCAATAAATCTTAAATTTCATCCCTCATAACTAATTTTTATCAAAATTAATTAAATAATAGCAATAATTTTCCTACAAGAAAATACAATATGTGAAGGAGATGTTTTCAAATATAGAAAAATGAACCAAAATATTTACAAATATAACAAAATTTTATTTGTTATCCTAAACCAAAATATTTAAAAATATAATAGTCTATCACGATCTATCACAAATAGACGTAATATTTTACTATTATTTATAAATATTTCAACAGTTTTTTCATTTAAAATAATTTTCCTACCCATCACTATTATAATTTATTTGTTAACTCAAAGTGTATATTAATCTGGGTAAAAAAGAATTATATAGCATTTTAAATTTTCTTTGTGATATTTTAGGAATATTATTATAAATGAAAAAATATCAAATTATTTGCAAATATTGAAAATTTTCATTTTTATCGCGGACTATTGTTGATAAATGGTAGAAATCTTTTATATTTATAAATATTTTGGCTCTTTGAAAATCACTATTTATTTATTTATTTATTTATTTTTGTTATATACAACATTTATATTATAAAATTAAAAACACTAACATCTCCTTTTAGATAAAGATTAACTTCCCCATCTAAAACGAAGTACTGTACAATGATAGTAATGTAAGTTGATAAAGAATGATGTTTAATTTAGGTTGAGAAGGGTCAACAAGAAATATGACAAGAATATAAGGGCACAAAGCAAAAACCACAAATGATTGACATGCTTTGGGTCCCAATGACCTTAATATAAGGCTGATAAATGAGGGTTGTTTAAGTTGGCAAAATTGGACATGTTAGTAACTATTGAAAGTCACATTATTGTGGACCAACATGATAGCTCATTCCATTAATTTATGTCTCTTAAATTAATTACTTTATGATTGATCTTTGCATATGACATAATTTTGATTGAATTAAATAATTAGATAAACTTAGGGTGTGTTTCGAATAATTTGGAGAGAAATGCAAATATTGGCAACTATTCAAAATAGATTTTTGAACATCACTATTGTCTATATTTTAAATAGTTGTTATCAAAAGTGTTTAAATAAAAATGAATTTTTTCAAAAATATTTATTTTTTTAAATTAATCCAAACAAGCTCGAAGTTATGTAATAAATATGAATTTTGCGATACATTTTGAAATTGTAATATTTTTTTAAAATAAAAAATAGTTATTAGAAAAAAATATATTATTTTGATCGACTTCGGATCAATTTAAGCCTTACAATATAATTTTTTAATTTAATTTTCATTTGATCAAATTAAAAAAATGTTACTCTTTTGGTAATTATTAAATTTTTTTAAATAATTTTTTAGAATTAGGCTTATACACATTATTTTCATCCGTATTATTTTTTTTCCTTTTTATCATCTATTTTATGTTTTTCTTTTTTTTTTAATTAAGGCCAATTTCTAAAAACCTTTTAGGAACTATTTTAAAAATTCAAAAAGAATTGACTAATAATTAAAGATGAAAATTGTGGTAAAAAAATGGTGGGAATTCAAACACAATTAAAATTAATAAAAAAATTGAGATTTAAATTTTATTAGAATTAAATATCATAAATGTATGAATTGAAACATAAAAATTTGTCTCTTTTTGGTTCAAATATTTGGTTCATTAAGTCTTTGTATTTTTAATTGTTTATTTTAGTTTCAATATTTTTAATATTTTAAAAATTAGTCTATACTATTGATTTGTTTTTTTGTTTTTCTGTTTTTTTTAATAGCATGTATTAGTATTTCATTTATGAATTTTAAGAATATATTCTCACATGCGTGTATATTTTTCATGAAAAATATTATTACTATCTAACTAATTTCAATAAAAATTAACTTTCAATAACTACATTTAAGAGTTATTAGTATGGACTAATTTTGAGATTTTTTGAAAGTATATGAGCTAAATTTAGATAATTGAAGTAACTGGACTAAAATAAAATGAAATCCAAAATATATGAACCAAACTGGTGTTTTAATCTAAAATAAACCATTGGTCATCTTTCATAATGAGGGTATGAATATGAATACTTTCTCCAAGTTTCTTGGTAAACTTGGTAGGTTCTAACTTCTAAGATTACGTCCATTTGCTCTAAATACTTCCAAAAACTCAAGTATTTAAACTTTGAATTTCATGTCTAATATATTAAGTCAACTGAGTAAACTCAATTAGTTTAACACTCGTAAATCTTGATTATCTTATTTATACGATACATTAGAAATAAATTTGATAAGCTTCACACAATACTCCAATTATCTTATTTACATGATACATTAAAATTAAAACTTTAAGCTAGGTTGAAAAGCAAGACGCATAAGTGTTAGTTATAAAATAAAAAATTTGTAATTGAGTTGACATCAAAATTACTGGTTTAAATATACTTTAAAATCTATCCAAATGATAGTTTTGTTTTTCTTCAAATATTATCAAACTTTGAGGATTAGAGAGATTTAAATTCTCAAATTCAAGAAAATGAGTACATGCCAATTATCGTTAACCTATGTTCACTTTGACAGATAAAATTTTGCAAACAAATATTAAAATCTAATAAAAGCTAAAAGAAAACGTTCAACATAATGGTGGTGTCTTCTGACCATCAACTTTTTCACATAAATTTACAAGCTTTCTAATGTTGCCTAACCTTATGTAAATCTAGATACCACAAAATTATTTGGGCCATTTTCAAATATAGGAAAATAAACAAAATATTTACAAATATAACATAATTTTACTGTAATAGACCACGATAAACTACTATGGTGTCTAGTAGTCTATCATAGATATACTATGATATTTTGCTATTATTTGTAAATATTTTCAACTGTTTTGTCATTTAAAATAATTTTCAAACTTATTTTCCCACAACACTAACGAACCAAAATCACTATTTTAAACCCTATCTATCTAAAATAAATTTTCTCTAACTTTATATAAACCTAGTAACGAAAAAGCTATTTTCCTCTAACATTAATGAACTGAAATCACTAATTTATACTCTATCTACCTGAAATCATGTTTTCCTTAAAAAAAAAAAAAAAAGCATAACTGAACTAACATTTATGATTTGTATAGATTATCGTTCGCGAAGTCTACCATTTGAGCCCTTTTAGTTCTATTATACTCGAAAGAAAAACAAGTTTCCTAACTTGATGCAAACTATGATAAGATTGAAAATTCTTTTTTTTTTTTTTTTAAAAAAAGGAAAAACAAATAAAAAAACAATAATAATAAAAATCAAACCATAGGGATTATATTATATAAATGCAAAGCCAACTTTTAAGCTATAGTTTCCAACTTACTTATTACGCCAACATAAATTTGAAAATGGACGAAGAAAACTACATATAAACTAAAAAAGAGCCATTAAAGAAAGACAAAAGAAAACGAACCACAAAATGAAAATCTGATACTTCGCGGCGGCACGTCTTCTACAAATCCCGTAAAACCTGTTGGCAGCCGTAGACTTCCATTTCTCTCAACATCTCACGGCGGCGGACCGGAGCAATTTCTCCACCAATGCTGTTATCGCCTCCTCTCCCCCGTCTCTCTCCGGCTCTGCCTTCTTTACCTTCTTTCTCTCACCACCGTCTCTATAATCATAAACCCTTTCCGTTTCTCCCCTGTTTTCACTCTTTTCCCAAACCCCTTCTTCGAGTTCGAGCCATTGATGCTGCTCAGCCTTACGACTATGAATCCAGAATCGCCTCCCGTTTTCACAACTCCCAGAAGTTGAACATCGCCATCATTGGGTTTGGTAACTTCGGTCAATTTCTCGCTCAGACTATTGTCCGTCAAGGTCATACCGTCTTAGCTCATTCCCGATCGGACCACTCCGATGCGGCTCGTAAGCTCGGGGTTTCGTTTTTTTCCGACCCGGATGACCTTGCTGAAGAACACCCAGAAGTAATTTTGCTCTGTACGTCGATAATTTCGACCGAGAGTGTTCTTAGATCGTTGCCATTGCTGAGATTGAAGAGGAATACATTGATAGTGGATGTGCTTTCGGTTAAGGAGTTCCCCAAAAGCTTAATGTTGGAGTTACTGCCTGGGGATTTTGATATAATTTGTTCTCACCCGATGTTTGGACCTGAAAGCGGTGCGAATGGGTGGAATGAACTTTCCTTTGTTTACGAGAAGGTTAGAATTGGGTCGGAGGAATCTAGGGTTTCGCGTTGTGAGAAATTTTTGAGTATTTTTGAGAGAGAGGGTTGCAGAATGGTGGAGATGAGCTGTGCGGACCATGATAAATATGCAGCTGAATCGCAATTCATTACACATACTGTTGGGAGAGTTTTGGATATGTTAATGTTGGAATCTACGCCGATTAATACTAAAGGGTATGAAACTTTGTTGGATTTAGTGAAGAATACTGCTGCAGATAGCTTTGATTTGTATTATGGTTTGTTTATGTATAATAAGAATGCGTTGGAGATGATGGAGAGGTTGGATTTGGCTTTTGAAGCATTGAAGCAACAGCTTTTTGGGCGGTTGCATGATGTGGTGAGGAAGCAATTGTTTGGAAGTGCAGAGAAATTGCGTACTTGGCCTGAAATTCCTCCTCAAGATGGGGCTTCTCTTGCACTGACAACTTATTCCGAGGCTACCAGGCAAGGTCCCCGAGTCTTTCATTTCAATGATGTTTAGAGTGTGCTTTTGTTCAACCAAAACTTCCGATCAATTTGGTGTTCTATGTTTGTGCTTTATTTGGTGTGTAGTTTTGATATTTTAAGCTTTTGGGCCTGCATTTGGGTTTATGGTGTGGAAATTTTTGAGCTCATTTTTTCAGGAAAAGGACATTTTTCTTGTGACTTGCTAGTCTCTTAACTAGCTATTTTGGGAGGCGGTGAGGTTTAATGCTGCTTTGTGGGCTTAAGTTACTAGGTTTTTGTATGATTATGATCTCGGCTTGACTTATTGGTTGTATTGGCTATATTTGCTATTTTTTTATTGTTTCTTTCTAATTTAAGCATTAGTCTCTTGAAAATTCTTGTTTTCTTCCAAAAGAAATGATCTCGGCTTGACTTTGTTGGATTGGCGTCCGTTCTTGTAGTTTTTTGGTTATTCATTAAAAATCTTGTTTTCTTTTAAAAAAATGATCTCGGCTTGACTTTGTTGGATTGGAGTCCATTCTTGTAGTTTTTTGGTTCATTTTGTGGAGCTTGCTTTTTTGTTTGCCTTCATATTCCTTCATTTTGCTCACTGAAAGCTGGGTTTCTTACCTAAAAAATTTATAAAGAAACGGATCAATTGGGAGTTGGTAGGAGAGTTAGAAATCATTTTGTTTAAAAAGATGTTCAGGTTAGTTAAATAGTTTGAGGATGCTGATTGTTTCTATCCTCATTAAGTTCCTGAATTGTTTATGATATTTGTATCCTGATTGGTTTGGATTATGATTTGTTCATAAGGAGATGTGAATAAAAAAAAATTGTGCTGTTTTTTGTAAGTCATGCTTCAGAAGAATAAAACCTCACTATATTTCTTTCAGGTTTCAGGACGTTTCTCCAACTAATGACTTGAAACCTTCAAGACCTGTGGAAAACTCAAAGCTCAAAATTGCTATTATTGGATTTGGTAACTTCGGTCAATTTCTTGCCAAAACAATGGTAAAACAGGGTCACACTGTGTTAGCCTACTCGAGATCAGACTACTCAAATGTGGCCAAGGAGTTGGGTGTTTCTTACTTTTCTGATGCAGATGATTTGTGTGAAGAACATCCAGACGTAGTTCTTCTCTGCACTTCCATTCTTTCAACAGAGAAAGTTCTCAGATCGCTACCGTTTCAGAGATTGAAGAGAAATACTTTGTTTGTTGATGTACTTTCAGTGAAAGAATTTCCAAGAAATTTGTTTCTTCAAATTTTACCCCCAGAGTTTGACATTCTCTGCACCCATCCCATGTTTGGGCCAGAGAGTGGTAAGAATGGATGGAATGATCTTTCCTTTGTCTATGATAAGGTTCGAGTAGGAAATGAGGAATCAAGAGCATACCGTTGCACTTGCTTTCTCGATATCTTTTCGAGTGAAGGGTGTCGAATGGTGGAAATGTCATGCTATGATCACGACAGGCATGCCGCAGGGTCACAGTTCATTACTCATACAATGGGGAGGGTGTTAGAAAAGTTGAGTTTGAGCTCTACACCAGCTAACACCAAAGGTTATAAAACCTTGTTGGACTTAGTGTCAAATACTGCTGGAGATAGCTTTGATCTTTACTATGGTCTGTTTATGTACAATGCAAATGCCATGGAGCAACTTGAGAGGTTGGACCTGGCTTTTGAAGCATTGAAGAAGCAGCTGTTTGGGCGTTTGCATGGTGTTCTCCGGAAGCAACTTTTTGAGAATACGCAAGGCAACATAGATGCGCAAGAAGATCCCATTATGAAGCCAAATCAGAACGGCACTGCTCTTTTAACCTTACCTGGTTCTCGTGATCATCATTAGGAGTCATCTTTCACTTTCACTGCTTACTTGTAAGTAGCACATATATTTACTTTGTTCTTTATTATTACTTCTCCACCATATTTACTTTGTTACTTATCATAGCTGCATTAATTATCTGTGCCCTAAGAAGCAGACATAGACACGTCGACTTCTAAAATGTATACGTATTGATATTGTTAATTCTTTGTTATAGATAAAACAACGTAAATTTAGCTTAAAAACAAATTATACTTCCAAAAAGTATAGAAAGTTAACTGATATCTGGAAAGTTGAAAGGTATAGACGGATTTAGTTGGCTATGACTTGAGGAAGAAGATGTGTTAGGGATGATCAATGTATAAGGATTAGAGACTAAAAGAAAATCTCTATTTTTTTTTCCTAGGTAAAATTGTTTCCAAGTCATGTCCTTGTTGTGTCCAAAATTAGATTTTTTTTTTCTTCTTTATTTAATATTTCAGACACGTTTCTTAGCATACCGATCATAGATACGTCTAGACACGTGTCAATGTTTCCTAGTACGTGCTTGCTCTCATTGTTCATTATGCCAATGTGTGTGCAAAAGATTTTATTCCTTTTCTGTTTGGTTCTGAATCCAAGTTCTATTTTTCACTTTCCATTTCATTTCTAATATTTGAGTTTGTGGGTGCACGTCAACTATCTTGATAAAACATCTTCCTTCTCTTGCATGATAAGGAGGCACCATTTTCTCCATTTTCTCTATAACTTTCTATTGTTGAATGCAATGCCATAATAAGAATGCAGTCTGCTTAATTTTCGCTGATGTCAACTTCCTTTCATGCACTCATTTTCCACAACCTTGAAAAATAAAATCTACTTATTGCAATTGTATTTGAACGAGTTTTCTGTAAGTTCCTAGAAGTATCTGAACCACTATATTTCTTTGCTCATTTTAGGTATGCCGGTCGTGTACGCTTGATTAAACCAACGTTGTCTTCTTAATCAACCATGTCGAAGGCATGATTGGTGGCAATCGAACTTCCCCTACAACTCCATGGAAGTACTACTACATTCTCATCCTCGGTCCCGTCGACTTGCAAACAAAGATAATGTTTTCAAGGATGCACCCGAAATTTGACTAATAAAGCTGTTGCAGGGAGAATGGTGAGTAATTTAGGTGTAATCTGGGAAGATTTAGGAAAATTAGATTAGTCTTTGATAGGATATGGAACAAGATGAATTAAAAGTATTAGTAGGAATAAATTCTGGATTCGAATTGGGAGATTTTGGGTTCTTTCTTCCTCCTTATGGTCTTAAGTAAAAAGAGAAATTCATGTTGTATCCAGCAAGTCGCACCATAATTTTTGTCTGTGATAAGTTCTTCTTTGGTTCACTAAACATCAATAAATCAAGATTTGGCTTACGTTAATTGTGTTTGATCAAAATTTAAAATGTTTTATAGGTTTAAAGTGTATCTTATTCTTAATTAAAAAAAATATCTATTTTAATCCTTAATACTTTGCCACTTGATATTCATTCCCTCCCTGGAAAGCCTTTTTTAAATTACTTTTTAAAGTATTTAAAAATTTTTGGACTTTTTTTTTTCAAATATAGTTAATTAAGTCAAATTATTTATAAATATAGAAAAATTTTATTGTCTATCGTGGTCTATCAACCTTTATCACTCAAAACTTTTTTTACCAATTAAAAATATTTTTTTTAAGCACCAAACTTTTTAGCTCAAAAATATTATTCCACATTAGTTCAACTTACACAGTCCATTTGTCAAAAGCGAATGAGAGACTAAACTAGAGACTAAACCAAATAACTATATTTAAAAGTTAAGCGCTTAAATTGATTTTTTTTTTTTCTTTCTGAAGTTGGACACATTCAACATATATATAATATATTTTTTAATGTATAATAAAGAACATATGGGTTGAAAATTAAAATTTTCAAGGGGCGTTGAGTTAGTTAATATAATCGTAGGTTATACTAGTTTATGTTTGAGATTATTATAATTTAATAGTAGGTAGGTTATAATAGTTGTGGTGCATATCATTTTAGTATGAGTTATAATAGTCTGCGTTTGAAATGTAGATTAATAAAGGAAGATTTGTAAGTAAGATTTGGAATAGTAACACTAATTAATGGTAGATTATAATAGTTGAAAACATCAATTATTAAAATTAGAGCCTCAAATCTAGAGTGATCCAACTTTAAGTCAGTAGCCTAAACTAAGTTGGCCTAGTAGTAAAAAAAGGAGACATAGTCTCAATAATGACTAAGAGGTAAGGGTCCAACCCATGGTGGCCACCTAGGTGCGCGTAAGCTAACTCGGACACTCATAGATGTAAAAAAAAAAAAAAAAAAAAAGTCAGTAGCCAAAACACCCTCTTAGAGCACTTTGATTCAATTTTATATTTAATACACTAAGTTAATTTCTTAAAATTTTAAATATGTAAGATAAGAACTGGGTGGAAAGCTAAAAGTTCAAGAATCTAGTAAATAATTTAAAATATAATTAACCTTCTAGACATAAAATTTAAAATTTAAAATCTCTTAAAAAATGTTTAAATTTTAAATACCAAACAAACATTTGCTTAAAAATTGAGTGACTACATTTATAATCTAACCTCAAATGTAAAACTGATTTGACGGACAATGAACTAAAGGTTAGAGTTTGAATCCTCCCCCTCACATACTTTTCAATTAAAAAAAACATTATTATTAGATTTGAAACTTATATTGGGATAAAAATGAATGCAGGTAGTTAATTGAGCTAAGCTTAATTGTAATTGCATGGACTTCATTTGAAGGTTGGACCTCCCATTTTCCCCATCATTATAATAAAAATAAAAATAACTAAAGTCCTCAAGTTTTGAATAAGCATTTGGTCTCTCAACCTTCAGTCTCCAAGTTCTTTAAGAATAAAACTGTATTTTTGTTATAATGAAAAATTATTGTAAAGATCTTCAAAACCTATTTTTAAAAATTAAGGGACTAAAAAGCTATGTTTTAGAAACTCACTATCAACCACACCTATCCCTCAAAACTCAGGATTAAAAAAAAAGTTAAAATACCATTTTGGTCTTTTTAATTTGAAGTTTGTTCAATTTAGCTTTATACTTTCAACAGTCCAATCCTAGTTGTTGAATTTTCAATGAATCTTAATAATAGTTTTCACTACTATTAGCATTTTACTGTAAATTTTGAAAATATTTTCATATATTATATTTTTTCGTCAAATTATTATTATTATTTAATAAAAGAAAAATGATTATAAATAAAAAAGTATATAAAATTATTTACAAATATAACAAAATTTATTTTCTATATGCACTAGACACAGATAAATTTCTATATATGCTTATTGAAGTCTATAAAAAAGTAATTTTGTTATATTTGTAATCATTTTAACCATTTTAGATTTTTGAAATATTTTCCTAATAACTTAATTTGCAATTTTTTATGAGAAAAATGGGTCCCCCATTAGTGAGCGGGGCACTCCAATTCCAATGGTTTCTAAATACATGTGAGCCTCACAATCTGTAGACTTCCGTGGCCACGCCAACTTCCTCCCAACTCCCAGCCATGGCCGCAACTTCATTCCACGTCTTTCCTTCGTCCTCTTCCCGCTAAAAAAAAGTAAAGAGAAAACCCACTTCACCCGTCAGTTTTCTCCCCAAAACTCAAAACCCCAATGGCGAATTTCTCAGTTCGACCCCATAATAACCCCTTTCTCCCTCACCCCACTAGTAAAAACCCCCACACTTCAATTTTCCACACAGTTTCTGCCACTCGCTTGATTTCTCACCCCCATCTCCTTCGATTACGCCTGCGAGTTTGCTGTAGCATCAAGGAGAAAGAAAATGTCAAAGGCAATGAAGAGATTCCCCCTGTTCTTTTTGGCCTACGAGTCGATGCATCCGAGCGAACTGGGTCTATTTCGAAATCTGAAAACGATACGAGCTCTGGAAATGGGATTGGCGAAGTGGGGTTTCATTCGAATTGGCCGCCGTGGAGGAATGTTCCTGATAGATATAAATTGATTGGCACTACGGCGCTTGCCTTCGTTATTTGTAACATGGATAAGGTTTGGTCCTCTGTTTTTTGTGACTTTTGAATTTTATTGAATAAAATGTTGATGGGTTTCAATTTTCGCCATGGGGGTTTCTGTTTTTAGGTGTTTTTTGTGGGATTTACTTGGGTTTGTTGTTGTGATTGTTGACAGGTGAATTTAAGCGTTGCTATAATTCCAATGTCGCACCAGTTTGGGTGGAATTCTTCTGTGGCTGGATTGGTTCAATCATCTTTCTTTTGGGGTTATGCTTTGAGCCAGTTGCCTGGTGGGTGGCTTGCCAAGATATTTGGTGGGAGGTCAGTATTTAAGTATCAATGTTAGCAGGTTTATCGTTTCTTTAGTGAATCCTTTATTTATTGGTGATTACTTGATCAATGAATTCATTGGCTGAAGCGAAAATTAAAACAATTGCTTCGAGTTGGGTTATGATCATGAACTTTCGGCCTCACAAAAGCATTATTGGGTTTCCTAAAAGCATTCTGAGGGAGAAAGTTTGAAGCTTTTGTTTGAGATGCCTTGTTCCGTAACACTTTTGAAAATGATTTTGTTCTTTCGTTTTATATTTTTGAAAGTTAATTTAATGATTAGCTAATTCTACCATTTTAAGGTTTGCCACTTATTAAAATTATGGTTTTAAAACGATCCTGAAAGTAAATTTGAAAAAGAAGGAAAAATGTTAGTAAAGAAGCATAATTTTTAAGAAGAAAAATAAAATGGTATTTGTCAAAAGCCACTTGATGTTCTTGTTTCTCCCTGGTTATCTCGAGTGGCAAGTATGCTTCAATTCTTGTCATGATTGAACTATGGCATGCCACACTGCCCTTTAACTTGTTATTACGTGCTACTCTCTGTTTTACCATGTACTGCCAGTAATGTCAATGGATATCTTAATCTTACTGTTTCTAGAAAAGCAGCAGCTTCAGCACCATTCCCTGCCAGTCATTATTATTGATTAGTAGCCTTCTCAATTGGAATGCTATATGCACCTTTACAATTTCTTTAGATCATACAATATGCTGATGGAAAGAGTCATACTTCTTGGTGATCTTTTTTAATTAGAAAAGTTTTGGCTATCGGAGTACTGACATGGTCGCTAGCTACTGCGCTCGTTCCATTTCTTGCTGGATATATGCCTGGATTAATTTTTTCCAGAATTTTGGTGAGTGATGCTACTTGTGAAAGTAGAACCATTAACTAGGTTTCTCTCTGTTTTATCTTTGGCCACGGCCTTGAAGTTCGTAACTTCTTGTAGCAGGCTGATTTACTTGCATATTCTGTCTACTTGAACATCATATGCACACTTCATTCTTCAAATTTGATGGGTTTATCAACTTTATAATTACTATTCTTCACTGCATATAGGTTGGAATGGGAGAAGGTGTTTCACCATCAGCTGCAACTGACCTTATTGCCAGGCAGGTTTAACTTGCATAATCATTAATGGACATTTTATATATACATATTTTAATCACATTCTTCTCGAATTATTCTGCACTTAAAAAAAATGAAAAAAATAAATCCTGTAGCTTGTTCGATTTAACTAAGGTAGTATTACCATGTTTCTTTGCCATTTTTCACAAATTACATTTTATGGATGACCTGAATTCTTTATAAATTTCATTTCAACTAGTTTAATCCTCAGAAGCTTCAAAACAATTATCGTGTATGTATCCTAGGGACATACATGCGGTTATATGATCATCAATGAAAACTATACTTTGAATGGATTTGACATTTTGATTGGTGCATGCAGGACGATTCCTCTACAGGAACGCTCACGGGCAGTCGCATTTGTTTTTGGTGGGCTGAGTGTAGGAAGTGTTTCCGGGTATGTTTTGTACATTTTCCATGCAATTCTCACTTCTTCTTCTCCTCCTTTTTTTTCTTTATTATTTATTTATTTATTTTGGGGGGGGGGGGGGGGTGGCCGATTTAAGTGAGAAGTTATTAACAGGTGTGTTCATGAAGTGTTGAATGTGAGATACGGGATTAATATGAATATTCTTACGTTTCACTAATTTAGACTTTACTGAGAAGCACCTTCAAAATTAAGGGCGTGTTTGGGATAGAATTTACACTCCATCTTCTATTTTCAGATACCAAAGATAAAAGGGATCTAAGATCTAACAACATGCACTTTGTTAGCCTGTTTTTTAAATGAAATTTGGATAACTCAACCCAAAAAGCTGATATTTGAAGTCTAAAAATATTGAAAACACAGGTTTTAAGAAAATTGTCTCCCCTCCTTTTAGATCTTTAGCCAGAACATAAAGATTTCTGTTTTTTGCAGCTGATGTAACTCTGCTCTGGAATATGGTTGATGGATCTAATTTCTTGGACTGCCTTCATAGTCATAGAGTTCTTTTTTATTTATTCATTATTTATTTTTTTTATTATTATTTTGCAGACTTCTTTTGGCTCCTTCGCTCATCCAAAATTTTGGTTGGGAATCTGTGTTCTACATTTTTGGCTTTCTGGGGATAGCCTGGTAAGTTGTTTCACCTGTTATTGTCTTTTTTCTTATTCATACATTAAGTTGTTAGGGTTAACTTGTAACTTTTTTTTGTGCAAGTAATAGAGAAATAAGTTGTTAGGATTAACTTGTAACGTTTTTTTTTGTGCAAGTAATAGAGAAATATTTTTCTGGGATTTATATATCTGTTCTCTAGGGATAATTTGGTTTATTTCTGAAAAACCGATTAATGATGGCTGGTTTCCTGAATATGCAAGTGGAAACAAACTAGTTATTCTTTAAAAATTAGCTGAAAGTCAACAATTGCAGATGTGGAGATCAAACCATCAATCTTTGAGATTATACTTGGTTTGACTTTTAAAAATGAGTTTTAGGTCCTTTTTGCATTCACTTTCAAGTGCTTTAAAAAGCACTTTTAAGCACTTAGAAAGTCAATCTAAAGAGGCTCTTAATCTACACTTTTTTTTTCTTATTTTAGTTTTGGGCTTGTGGGTCCTAATGGTAGAACTAGAATCACCTACTTTGAGGAAGAATTTTAATTGAACATTTAAAATTGGATGAATATGAATTGGATGCAGTAATGGTTAAAGTCCTTGTGGTTGAAGGTTTGCAGGATTCCAGTTTCTGGATGGACAACCGTCAGTACCCCTTAAATCCATTTCAGGTTTGACTTCAGACAGAGTAGAGTGTTTGATCGGAAAAAAAATATGGGTTTGAATGATTAACAATAATAATAGTGTGGTTTGTAAGCATTTATTTTATTTTATTCTTTCTGTAGTAGCTGAATCCGACTCTGAGTCCAAGTCCGAGTTCCCGAAGAAGAAATCAACAACACCCTTCAAACTCCAACAACTACCTGCTGCATTCAAGGTATCTATGTGTGTCTCATTCGAAGCCAAGTTAGTCATTACTATTTTAAATTTAATTAACTAAATGTTGTAAGCAAAATAATTATCAATCCCAGTGAGTTCACATCTTTTTAAAAAAGAGTGGAGTTTTTGCTCTCAATTTTTTTTTTTAATTTTTTATTTATTTATTTTTTTATCAACTTATATTTAGGTTCAATTGATCATTTTCTCTTTTTAAAAAGAGTCCATTTTTACCTTCAACAAGTCCATTAAAAGCCAAATCTTGTATTAAATCAAGTTTGACTTGGCATAGAATAGATTATTGGATAATTCTGTCAAAATTCATAATTTTTAAAAATAAACATCTCTAATATTGTCTTCTTTGAAGAAGGCAGCCCAAGTATAATTGAGTGGATAAGACACCAATTACTATCCTAAGGGTCGATGATTTGTTTTCCACTCTTGTAGTTGTTGAAATCAAAGTATTATTTGTTGTCCAACCATATGAATTTTGTGCTAGATATATAATTTATAATGTATTGAATACACGCAAATATTTTCTATTGATGATTCTTCGAATATAAATTTATTTGAAAGTAAAATTACAATACTTTTTCAAGTTTATGGTAAATATTGTAACACTAATCTAAATTTAAGTTGCACTTTGACGAAATTGTATACTGATAGTATATTTTTTCTTTTGACTCCCAATTTTTTTTGTTCTTTCCGATTCGAAGACGGAAAGGAACCCACCAACCACCACCTCCCTTTCACACTCATTATGTCTTACTATTCTAGTACATTCCCTTTTTAAACCAAAAATCATCTGTTTTCTTTTCTTTGTTTCATTTTATTTGAAGAAAAAACAACCATCTCACTCTCAATTAAATTATACCTTCACAACTTAAAAGATTCTCGGTTTGTTTTTACATTAACTATACTTTTGGTCATTTCCTATTTTGTAGTTTTTTTCGTTAATATATTGATATTAATAGATGCCATGACATAAAAAAGAACCAATTTCTAAATTTCTTTTCATGTTTTATATGGCAAAAGGTTTATATATGTTTTTATTAATAATCTTATTTTTCTTTTTTTTTTTTTTTTAACTTTTTTTGAATTGTTAGGAAGTACCATGGAGGGGGTTTTTGGAGTATCCACCGGTATGGGCAATGATATATACTCACTTCTGTGGGAGTTGGGGTCACTACACTTGTCTCTCTTGGCTTCCTACTTATTTTAGGTACCCTCACTTCTTTGTTTCCTCATCATCTTCCTTGCTTTGTGTTCAAATGGAAAACTGAATATGGATTTTCATCCACATTCTTATGCAGTGAGGAGTTGAACCTTAATTTGACTGAAGCAGCTTGGGTACCTCTCTCTCTCTATTCTCCATTTTTTTCCCTTCATATTCATATCATTATTTTATTATCTGATTGCGACCATGTTGTGTGATGATTTGACTTTCTCACGACTCCTAGAAATTATTCAATTTAGGTTTCCATCCTGCCACCTCTGGCTTCAATCTTCGTGACAAGTGTTGCATCGCAGTTGGCTGATAACTTGATTTCCAGTGGTGTTGATACAACAACAGTATGGAAAGATGAACTCCAACAAATTCTTTTCAAGAAGCATTTCAATCATAACTTGTTTGATCCTCTTCTGTTTTCCTCTATGTAGGTAAGAAAGATTTGCCAAACAATTGCCTTTCTGTCCCCAGCAGTTTGCATGACTTTGTCCTCTGTTGATTTAGGATTGCCACCTTGGGAGGTAGTAGGAATTCTAACCAGTGGCTTGGCCCTCTCTAGTTTTGCATTATCTGGTACAATCTACATCGACAACATTTAGATTCTTGAATTATTCTTTTTCGAAGTTATTGGATCGAAGTTTCCTAGTTCCCATAAAGTACCAAGATAATTATGGGTTTTCTGCAGGACTTTACTGTACTCATCAAGATATGTCACCTGAATATGCAAGTGTCCTTTTGGTATGTAAGCTCTACCTCTATAGTATCCCGATGCATACTAATATTTCATGTGGTCAATCTTAGCAAATCTTGCCTTAAAAATTCTCCTTAGGGCATTACGAATACCGTTGGAGCAATACCAGGGATTGTAGGAGTTGCACTCACTGGCTTTCTTCTTGATTCAACTCATTCTTGGAGTGTAAGTTGACGACTTCTGCTTTTTCTCTTCAACACTCGATATATTTCATTCATATCCTCTGACTTCTTACGTATCTTCAAATTCTCTGTTTGTTATGTGTAGATCTCATTGTTTGCCCCTTCAAT
This sequence comes from Citrullus mucosospermus, assembly GCA_030954485.1. Taxonomy (NCBI): domain Eukaryota; kingdom Viridiplantae; phylum Streptophyta; class Magnoliopsida; order Cucurbitales; family Cucurbitaceae; genus Citrullus; species Citrullus mucosospermus. Next base: position 3,477,316 of record CM062065.1, read on the forward strand.
CTTCTTCTACTTGACCGGGACTATTGTTTGGTTGGTCTTCGCTAGCAGTAAACCTAAAACTTTTTCGAAGAATGAATAGTGTTAGATTACATGAATTTGCTGAGGAAAACTCCAATACGAGCCATCAACAGCATTTCGTATTCAGGTTCTTCAGTTGTAACTTGTATATCTGTAGTGAATACATGTATAATTCCCCACAAAGAAGCATATTACTGATCATATAGAGATTTTGTTTTCTCATTGTTAGTCAGTAATCCTGCGAAAGTTGCATATGTTCTGTAAAATTTGTATCTTCTGCCTATACGGATTGATTTTCCGTTGGTCAATGTTGATTCAGAGAGACTCTTGCTCTACATTCTTTCACCTTGGAAAAAAATGAACCAAATATTACAATTGTGTTTTCTTATTAGAAAATAACCAATCTAGAACTGATTTTCAGTTCCATACATTGCCACCTATCCTATCTGCAAGCAGGGAGAACAATATTTGGTATGTGAATGAATACAATTGAAAAGGGGGCCACCATTATTGGTTCAGATGAATTTACATGCTGAGGTTCCAATGAAGGTATGTTCCCTGATGAATTTACAGACAATATCTTTCCATTTAGCAGCACAGTCTGACTATGCAGGTTCCCATCCTTTGCTGTTATATGATATTCCTCTCTGAAGGCTTCACCTTCAAGACCATGAGGTCGGGGTATTTGAACAATCTTTTGTTTATGCTTATTATAGGATCTGTGTTTATGGGGCAGCCTTCTGGTTCTGTTGAATGTAATCCCAGCATGAACTGTGGTGTTACCATCTAGGTTCAGCAATAGTAATGTGATGCCTTTCTGTAAGATTGAGAGTTAAATCAGAGTTAAGAAACTGGTGGCATTTCTTCATTTTCTAGTTTTAGCTTTCAGTTGTTTATTTCATAGACAAAAACAAGCAATAGGCAGAAAAACCTAAATTTAGAAAGATTATCATGATATGCACTACTACTTACAGATTGCTTAGAACAATGTGCATAGGCTCGTATTTTCGTCGTCCCGTTAAAGCTTGTAGACAGAACATTTCTTCCCATCAACCGATGCCATAAGAGTGCACTGAAATGAAGAAAGCTGATTGTTAGATAATTGTCTAATAGCAATGGGGAAGGAATGAAGAGTTCAATGTCAGTGAAATTGGCCTAATCTTTCACCTGTAATAGTCAGGATTCGGTTCGAAGGTGGTTGTGTTTAGTAAGCCATAGTTTCCACCAATCAAAGTCTGCCTGCAGTATGTTTTTGTATCAAAAGCAGCTGCCATACCGAGCTGGTCCAAATACCTGATTGAAGTACACACATAAAAGAGTGCTATTTATAATGAAGGTCTTAAAAGAACCATATATGAATGTTTTCCTGAGTCTAAAATACCAGAAACTAAAGACAAATGCATTTGTGACCAGATTATGGCCACTGTTGTAAGCCCCTCCTGCTTCCCCAACCCATGCTTTAGCTGAAGTTGGAGAGTTTTTAAGGATCTCATGGAGCTTGTAAAACGTATCGGCCATGCCATTGAGATAGGACGGGTCAAGAATCCTTTCGACAAGATGCTCATCAACTCCTGTTAGTAAGAAAAAGCTTCAGTGTGTACCCATTTTCGAAACTAAATATAAGTCTTACTTGGCCAATGAATGATACCTGGTCCTAGATTGTATATATGGTGTGTGACAACGTCTAGTGACTGGGTAGTTTTGTCGATGAATTCTTTGAACCAATTTTCATCAAAGAATCCTCCAGGTGCTATGATTAACGGTTTCGGTTCGATGCTCCTGTAGATACTTCGGACCATGTTCTGAAGAGCAATTGTATCAGAAGCATACTGTTCTGCTGAAATTCTTGTTCCAACTCCATTCCCACTCAATTCATTCCCTGAGCACAAGAAAATGGAAACCAATCACACTCTCAAATATGAGAGACAAAGTCATTTGGGATGAACTAACAAGAACAACTACTCTCCAAAACTCATCGATGAAGACTGACTAATTTCGGTCTTCGGTTTCGAATTGTTTGCGTTAACAAAACAATTAGTAATTCTTACCAAGCTCCCAACCATGGATGGTGTAGTTCTTTTTGACAGTATAACGTATTAACATTTCAGCGTTTGTGTAATTCCAAGCTCCTACGGCAGACCCATCTGATGCAATTTGTCGTCCATTGAGAGCGTTTAATCCGAAGATAATCTTAGCTCTGAATATGATTACACAACTTTAGCATTCAACTCTTGAGAAAGCTAACTTCATATGAGCAAAATGGGATGAGATTTTCATTACCCTCCTTTCTTGAAGAAGTCATTTAGTTGGTCCCATCTGTTAGTAGGCAAGCAACCTTGACTGAAGCCAAATAACTCTGAGGTGTTTCTTGAAAAAGAAATGCATGGCTGCTGGTGATCTTCAGTATCATATATGATCTTATCTTGCAAACTACCACCCAATCTAAGCTTTAGGGGTTTAAATTCTGCACCATTCATGAAAGGGTATTAGTTTTAATTTTTGCATTCAAATATCTTAGAAGACTTGGGAGATGGAGAGCCCACAAAAATCCCACTAGAGAAAGAGGTATAGCTAAGGGCAAAGTTGTCTAGAGAGTAATTACAAAAAGCATCTGAAATTGAAGCCTAAACATGAAATCTCACTAAGGACCAAACCTCAATAAGGTCTCACTGTATTATTCCTCTCCCCTAAACATTGCACTAATAGAGGTTTGAAGTATAGCCCATGTTTGGTTTAAGGCTTTGCTTATACCAAATTACAGATTTATTAATTCCATTAGATACATCAATTGAACCTATGAAACCCATCTTTTATATTCAATATTAAATATTAGCTTCCACAAATCAAGAAGGTACAAATCAACATAGATTATTACATAAGCCTAAAATTTTATAGTTTATTCTTTTGCAGAACATAAAGACTTTCTAGCTATCTATAAATCTAGATTCATTAGAACTGTGAGCCAAAGAGTCAAGGAGGTAAAGGAATTCAAACCTTTGACTGCATTTAATAGAATGTTATTGCCCAGGTCCTGCAATTCAAAATAAAATAAGAACAAATCTAAATATTTCAGGTAGTATAGCTCTAGATGGATTATAGGAAAGCGTATTTAATAGTAGAGGTCACCTCATAAGAATTATTATTCTTTAGTCAATAGAACCTAGTAGAAATACATTAAATGATTGTGAACATACTTTCAAATTTCAAATCCAATTAATCTTTCGACCTAAGTAACCAAAATACATAATTGAGGAGAATTTGGAAATCCAATTAATCTTTCGAGTCTTCTTTGTTTTGTTATCCACTTTCAAATGAGACTAAGTACTCCGAAATGTATAATTAAGGAGAATTTGAAAATCCAATTAATGTTTCGAGTTTTCTTTTGTTTTGTTATCTACTTTCAAAACGAGGCCTAAGTAATCCGAAATGCTTAATTGAGGAGAAATTGGGAATTCAATTAATCTTTCGAGTTTTCTTTGTTTTGTTATCCACCTTCCAAACGATGCCTAAATATCTCGAAATGCTTAATTGAGGAGAATTTGGAAATCCAATTAATCTTCCAAATTTTCTTTGTTTGTTACCTACTTTCAAATGAGATCTAAATCGAAAAGGATTCTCACTTTTCTTATGCAATAAATACACTAAAAACCATAAAGAAGACTTAAACGAAGATCAAATAATGAAAACCCAGATGCCAAAATTTATGAGTACTATCTCATCGTGCATAACGAAAGTAAAACGCCATAAATGAGTTTGGAAATCATTAGAAATCTGAAAGAGAAAAAAGATAAAAATTTACCAGATTCAACAGAGAAGCTTGGCCCCAACTACAGGTTCCGTAATCGCATTTCTCAGGAGGCCACCAATCGAGCGTAGCACAAACAAAATCTTCATCAATACCTCCAATGGCGGATTTTCCGTCAATCAAAACCCTCCCTCTCAGAAACCCTTCTGAGTTCACTGAACTAGGACAGAGAAAAAAGAAACAAACCCAAAAACAAAACCCCAGAAGCCAAACACGAAAACCCATTTCTAAAAACTTCCTCAAATGAAAGATGGAACGACAGAAGAAGAAGAAGAAGAAGCCATGAAACTTCAGACGATTACCGAGCTGCTGGCCATTAATAAAAGGGAAGAAGACAGAGTGTAAAGAAAGGAAGAATATGAATATATTGATGAAACGAAATACTTGTAATGTTTATATATATACTATACAATACAAGTCTTGGAAATTAAGAAATGTAGGTTAAAAATGATGCAATTGAATGGACCATTTAACAATTTCGATGTCGGATCTGCATTAAAGAAATGGCGGAGAAAGGAACCTTCTGTGTTTTCCTTTCTTTCCCTCTTCTGGGGGAGGTGGTGATGGAGAAATTATTGAACGGCTGGTGTTTTGCACGGTTGGATGTATGGAAGAGAAATTGCAAAAATATTGATTGTTACATAGCATCGAGATTTTTAGATTATCCAACGATTATAGATGGAATGACTTTTAAGTATAGTAGGATTTACAGAGAAGAAGAAACTAGAAAAGTGTCTTGAATTTATATCAAGTAGTTTTAATGGGGAATCAAGGTGTTGGATTCACATCCAACGATTATGAGAAGACAGACACACTATGACAACCTTATTGACTTTTAAGTACGGTTGGATTATGAAGGAGGAACTACAAAAGTATTTCGAATTTGTATCGAGTGGTTATTACGAGGTATCGAAGTTTTTAGATTCACATCCAACGATTATGAAAAGGCAATCACATTAGACAACCTTATTGAATGACTTTTGAGTACAGTTGGATTTATGAAGAATGAGAAACTATAAAAGTATCTCGAATTTGTATCAAGTAGTTATTACGAGGAATCAAGGTTTCTGGATTCACATCCAACGATTATGAAGAGACAATCACACTACGACAACTTTATTGAATGTCTTTTTTAAGTACGATTGGATGTACAAAGATGAAACTACAAAAGTATCTCGAATTTGTATCAAGTAGTTATTATAGAGTATTGAGATTTTTGGATTTGCATCTAATGGTTATGAAGAAGAGTCTTATTACGACAAATTTATTGAACTATTTTTAAGTACAATTAGATGTATAAAAGATGAAGTATTGGAACTTGAAGTTTGTTGCAAGTGGACCCTTAATTGATTGGCTTTTTCCCTTTTTTTGTTATGGGAGAATTAGGAAGAATGCTTAACAAATAGGCATTTTCTAAGGGAAGGGTTTGTAGCAGTTAACACCCAATTTGGTGCTGATTTTTCCAAGCTGCCTTTTAACTATTCTCTCTCTTTTTCATTCTTTTCAATGTTTTCAAATTTTTGAACTAATCCTAATACTTAAGTTGGTGCAAGAATTCATTTTCTATGTTGGTTGAGTCGGTTTTAAGATTGAACTATACGTTCAAATCAATAGTAAGATTATAGTTACAAACATCTGAAAATTCATTCCAAACAAGTCTTAATTTTATTGATATTAGTTTTTTTTTTTTTTGGGTCATTTTCAATTAGGTTTTATTATTTTTTTTTCTTCCTCTTCTCTTTATTGATTTTGTGGGATTTGGGTATTTTTTTAATGGTTGGATTTCATCCTTTTTAAGTAGTAGGTTTGATTTTGTATGATTTATTTGGTTCATCTGAATATTTTATGAGTTTTCATTGGATGAAAAAGTTATTTGTCATAAATCCCATCTTATTTCTTTCTTCCTTTTACAAAAATCTCATATTTTAGTAGATAATTTCAAAGGCATTAAGAGAGAAAAAGGCATTGTCATGATATAAATTATTTACTTTATTAAAAGGACAATTGACAAACTGAACTTCCACTTTTGTACAAGACAAAAGCTCTAATAGAGACCATTTCTTTAAACATAAAACCTATGGACAATGGAGTTTATAAATTTCTTTTATTTATTTATTCATTTAAAAAAAAATTCTTATTCATATTGATCAAGAAAATCAGATTTTAGAATAACAAGCCCCTTTTCTTTTTAATCTATGTTATTGTTTTTTATTTTTAGGGTTATAAATTATAAATGGATTATGGCCTGAAGAACAAAGATATTATTTTTAAAAACAAAACATTAAAGGAAAGCGGAGAAAATCTCATTTAGTAACAATTTTGTTTTTAATTTTCTATTTTTTGAAATTTATGCTTGTTTTTCTCTTAAATTAGATAAAGTGATTCGTTAAGTTCTAAAAATTAAAAAAAAAAAGTTTTGAATTTTTTTTTTCAAAATTTGTTTTGGTTCTTTAAAACATTAGTGGAAGGTGAATAACAAAACAAAGAAACTTATAGGGAAAAGTACTATTTATAAGCTTAATTTTGAAAATGAAAAAAATATCAAACTATTTACAAATATAGAAAAATTTTACTGTCTATTCATGGTAAATTACGATAGACTTATATCAGTGGACGATATTAGTAAATATTTTAGCTCATTTTACTATATTTAAAACAAACATAACTTTTTTAAAAATAAAAAATAAAAAAACTAAATGAAACTTTATTAAATTGAATTAGGGTTTTTGAATGAGATAATGCCCAGATATTTTGAGCCATGCACCGCCACCAAAAAGAAAAAGAAAAAGACTTTTGAAAAAAAAATTGCAAAATAATTGAAGAAAGTAGCCAAACATGTGATCTTTGTATAAATTATATGACCAAAGGGACCAACTTGGACAACTACTCAAATATTTTTTTAAATGTTCTGTGTTTTTATTTTATTTTATTTTTTCCCTTTTTAGGTGAACTAAGCAAGATCTTTCTTTTACTTTTGTTTTCCTTTTTTAAAGCCAATGATCAAGTGTCACTTGTGTCCCTGAGATCAAGAGCTTGGAGCATTAAAGTATGCAATATAAAAGTATAGTATTTGGATGTAGCCTTAATCTTTTATTAAAATATTGTACTTTGAAATTCATTGGGGGACACCCTTTTGACCATAAAATAGTAGTTTATTGAGAAGTAAATTGTTATTTTAATTCTTTACCTTAAAAGAAAAACCCTAGTGAAACCTCGATTGATTTAGGGTGGTTTTCTTTTTTTAAAAAAAAAAAAAATTTCAAGTATTTAATTTTGACCATAAGTAATTTTGAAAAAAGTTAAAATGTTTGGTAACTACTCAAAATAGCTTTTGAGTTTACTAAATAAGTTGGTTTAGGAGAAATATTTAAAATTAACTTTTAGAAAAATGATTTCTGAGTGTTTATTAAAATGCCCTGATTAATCTTCTACCTCACTTCCACCATGTTGTCGTGATTACCACTACCTTCCACTAGCCACTTTTAACAACCTACTTCAGTGAAACTTTCGGCAACTATCTTCGACGACCTTTATTGGTGACAAACCTTGAAATTAACTCCAACGGCCACCTCTACTGACCAACTATGGCAACCACTTGCGGCCATTTTCGACAACCACCATCAATGGCCAACTCTAGCCACCAACGTTGGCAACCACCTTTAGCAGTCATATTCAATCACTACCGCTAGTGTTCACCTCTGACCACCATCGTTAGTCAACTCCTACAACAACCACCACTAACTCCAATGACCACCATTATTTTAAATGATATTAATTCATGGTATTTTACCATCGTCATTTTTATAGTAATTGACATTAATTAAAAAGAGTTGTCAAACACATCAGTGTTTTTATTTTAAACAGTTTTTATAAAAAATGTTTAAATGAAAATGAACTTTTGAAAAATATTTTTTTTCAAGTCAATCCAAACAAGCCCTTAGTTTGGGTTAAAGTAGAAGTTTAGTTATTGAATTTTAAGAACTGTTTAATATGTCCTTCAACTTTTTCTAATAAATTATTGAACCTTATAAATTATCTAAAATACCTTAAACTTTTCAAATCTTTTATCTAATAGGTCCCTCAATTTTTAAATTTGCATCTCATAAACTCTTTTCATATTCAATTCGACATTTTTAAAAAAAAAATACCTGCAAGACACAATAATTGATAGTATAGGATCCCATTGAGATTAAATTCAATTTTATATAAAATAGTTTAGTAAATTTTAAATCTTTTGAGTATTTATTAAGGATCTATTAAAGGCAAAGAAATTTAAAAACCTACAAAATGTTTTAAATTTTTGAGATTCAATCAATACAAATTTAAAAGTTCAAAAATTAAACTTGTAATTTGACGTATAATTTATGATCAAAGACACATTCAATTTCAATCTAAGGTTTTATATAGTAAAATTTCATAAAAGTTTTAGATTTTGAAAGTTGGTATAATGTTTTTCTCTCTCACACAACCAACTCTTTTGGTGATGATAAGAGGATAGGGTGGGTGACCTAACTCCATTGGGTACCTAATTTGATCTTCTATCCTAACTTTCCAAAATTCCCTAAAAGGTGCTCCACTCTTAAAACATACTTCAAAAAATTATCAATAATCATCTTTCAAAACACTTACCTAACTTTATATTTGGCAAGAAGAGAATATCTAAGTGATAATTGACACGTACGTACTCTTTCTCTTAAAATTGAAGGTTCAAATTTTCATACTTCCACTTGTCATATTAATCACATAATTGACCATGTGTAAAAGTTTACGTCTTAAAATATTTAATTTTTATAAAATAAAAATATCGGGTTCTTATCGAACTATGAAATCTTAAATTACGATTGCATTAATTTGATAGATTTGTAATATAAAAAAAAAAAAAAAAAAAAATCTTTAGTTGTAAATACCAATTAATTAATAGTTCAATAAATGTTAAAGCATGTACCACATACTTCCATTTATTAGGAGATGGGACCAACATGACATTTACAATCAAGGAGGGGCAAACATATGTCATATTTTTTAAATTGACTTGTCTCTGTTTTCTTCATTATTGTCTTTGTACAAAATGTCTCTTTCTTAGTTATTATTAGACCATTGAGGTTATGATGAATAAATAAAAGTAGCATCAGTTGCAAATCCAAAATATTAACAGATATAATATAATGTAGAAGAATTTGTAGATAAAGCAAAATTTAGATTCAGTTTTCGCAGTCTATTAGTAGTAAACCACATCATTAGTAGGAGTCTATCACTAATTAATTTTGCTATATTTGCAATGCTTTAAAGATGTTGTTATATACTTAATTATTATCTCTAGAATGTTGCCCAATGCAATTACCCCAAGACGTAATAAAACTATTTAGAAATAAAGTGTTTCATGTTCATATGGTCCAAAAATTTGAACTTTAGTTTCCACTAAAATAGTGATGGTGGGAGCAAAAGCGAATACGTATGGATAACATAACGTTTTTGGCAAAAACAAACGGTTGAGGTTACACATAAAAATGATTTTCAATATAGTCTAAATATAACATTATTCTCGTTTCATATAGCTCAAAAATTTGAACTTTAGCTTCTACCATTGGAAATTAGTGGAAATAGTGATAGGTGAGACAAAAGCAAAAGTGATATAAATAACATAATATTTCTATTAAAAACAAACTTCATTCCATAGGTACAAACGAATAGATATGTTTATAAACTTCAATTCAATATTTTTCAGCTCTCAAACATCTTCATCTTAGGGTAAAATTAATTGTCCAATTACTAAAGTATATGTTACATGATTATCTTTTTCAACAATTTCTCGAAGCAAAAATCTACCATAAATTATTTAAATTGCAATATTTTTTTTTTTCAAATTTAAAGTAAAAATTGCACTACTGTAATGTGATGAAATTAAAACTTGAGCTAAGTTAATTGTTAAAATTGATCTTTAAGTTAATTTATCAATTTTACTTTTTCTGCAAAATGGGATGTAAATAGTTTGGATACTTCCCAAAATAAGCCTAAATCGATCTCCATAAATGTTTCAATTTTATAGAATGTTGATGGAAATATCATTGATGAGTATTTTTGGAAATTTTATAAAAACAGAAAAAAATTTAAATATTAAATATATTAAAAATAAATGTTTTATGCTTTTTAAACTGATTATATTTGCATTGTTACTTTCCTCCTATGTTTCGTGGATTTTTTTTTTTATATACAATATAATGTAATTATCAACCCACTTCTTGTATGATGTCTAACTTAAATATGGAAATATTGAATAAAATGTTGACATGTGGATTAGAATTTAATATTATAAGTTCAATCTCGAAGTTAAAGGTGCCAAAATAAGTATATTAACTGACATAGTGTTTGTATTATCAACCTTAAAACTAGAAGTGTTGACGTAAATTATGTTTATGTTTATGAACCATAATTCTCCTAATTAGTATTTTCTTTTCCTGTACTTTCTTTGATGGTTTTTTGGCGTCTATTTAGTCTTCCATTCACCTTAGGTATGATGATTATTGAATAAAATACAAAACAAAGAGAAAAAACTTCAAAATTAGATGTTGCATTCTTCTATTTTAGTGGTGTTCTTAAATAAAAAATATTATTATTATTATTATTATAATAATAAAAATTGGCTAAATTATACAAAATAATCCTAAACTTTGTCATTTGTGTCAAAAATACCTTTGAATTTTCAAAAAGTTTAAAAAATACCCTTACTATTAGTATATGAACACAAACCATTAATACTTGTTTCAAATATCTCTAAACTTTTAAAAGTTGCATTATTACTCTTAGCCTTGAAATTTTTTTTTTAATGCTTCTACCATTAGTATACTGATCAATTTTTTTGAAGTTTTAACAAATTATTTTGATATCCTCTTTTTTCATATAAATACTCTCATTTTTCTTTCATTTGTCCAAATTTTACACCAATTTTGGTCACAACAAAATATAAATCACAACTTCAAGTCATAAAATCCTACAAAACTCAAAAAATAAATTTCTCCCTTACAACTTACCAAAATTATAATTAGTCAAATACAAAAAGAACATATCTGGCTATCAACACACTCAACTATGAACGTATAATCTTGTTAAAACATTTTTCTATCACTTGTCTAATTCTTACACTACTTTTGTCACAACAAAATAAATATAAACCACAACTTCAAGTTAAAGCATAAAATCCTACAAAACTCCAAAAATTAAATTCTCCCCTTAAAGCTTACCAAAACTACAAATAACATACAAAAATAACGTATTTGGCTATTAATGCACACTCATCAACTAACGTATAATCTCTTTGGTCTTCCATTATTGTCTTTCTTTTTGTTATAATATATATACCTTAATTGAAAGGGACAATTTTTTTTTTTCTTTTAATGAGATCAACAAAAGGTTAAGCAGTTAACAAGAAGGAGAGTAATATAGGAAGAAAAGAAGCAGGGAAAATAAGAAGTAATAGGTCATAAATTGAAGCAAGATAGAGAAAGAAAATGAAAGATGTGATGAGGTGAATGTAGATAAAAGGTAATAGCAGTTTTAACATTTAATTTTTTTTAAGTATGGGTACTAATATAACTTTAGAAAGTTTATGGGTATTTATGCTACAAAGTTTTAACGGTTTTTGTTCATATATTAACATTAGGGTATTTTGAACTTAAGGGTAGTTTTGAAATTTTTAAAAGTTCAATAGTATTGATTTTGTATAATTTGAAGTTTAAATTATAAATAAATAGATTAATTAATTAATTTAAATAAAATAAAAATTAAAATTAAAATTTAAATAATAAAAAAAAAAAAAAAAAAAAAAAAAAAAAAAAAAAAAAAAAAAAAAAGCATTTTGCTAAAGGTTCCCCAGATTTCTCCGCCGCCTGCGAAACCGGCAAAATGCTGAGAAGACAACCCACCAAGATCGATGTCAAAATCGAGGATAAGGAAGAACTCGAACAACTCCGACAACGCGCCGCCCTCGCCACCGCCTCCACTGACACAACCTCCACCAACTCCTCTCTCCTCCATAACCTCAATCGCAACAAAGACCCGGCCTCCAAAGCTCAGCGACTCGGTATTTCCTCTTGATATCATCCATTCCATATACTTCTCAAATCTCCGATTAGTTGCCCTACTGAACGGCAACCATAGGGGATTTGTCCAATTCTATAACGGCGTTTCCCACTGTGTGATCTGTCTGAAGTCCAGACGCTTCTGATCGACGTCGTTTGTTGAAGAGTCGTGGAAGGCTACTGCTAATTCTGCGATCTTTCGATCGGAGAAGCTTCCATTCTGAAGAGTAAGTGAACTTCTTGTTGGTAATGTAGTAAGCATACCTTTCTTGATTTATTTTATGATGGACATGAGAATTCCTGTAGAATATACTGGACGGATTGAAAGCATTTAGTTTTGAGTTGTATCATCAGATTGTTCTCTACTTGTTCGATTAATGGCATTAGATATAAACATACCCAAATTTTTCAGGGAAAAGGAAAACTCAAGCAATTGTGACTTACTAACAAAAATTCCCAGTTTGAAGATGAAACTAAATTCGTAACCTAATGACTTATTATTGGAGGATGAATGTATAATCAAATACTAAACAAATCCCAGATCAAATAATGACAAAAGAAAGAGCTAAGAAACTAGTTCTTAAGATCTTGTTCATGTGATACATTTTGGTTGGTCATTTCTTCCCACTTTTTTCCTATATGTGTTATTGTGCAAGTGTAACGTTCATCTGTATTCCATTGATCTCAAATACTCATTTGTAACCTTAAGTTTATTGACTAAACTCCATTTCTTTACTGATTTTATATGATAAAATGGCTACTGGCATTTTGTTCATCAAGTTTCTGAAAACCCCTTTGTACTGCTTCATTATTACATGACCATGGGTGTATTTTCTGTAGTCTTATTGATAGACTGATATTTAGAAGCTTCTCTGCCTTGGTTTGTGTATGAACTGAGTTGACCTTGAAATTCACCAGTCAAATTATGATATTAGTTAGAAAGACAGCTAGCAAGCAAGTCGAGTAAGACAACTATTATTAAGTTGAGCGAGTTTTTGCTAGTACTAATCAAAGACTAAAACTTAAAGTCCAAATTCTCATAAAGTTGATAGGCACTTATCTATCGTGGATCTCTGTAGTCTTCCTTACAACCGCTACCAATTCTTAAACAGAAAGTTGTATGCTTGCGAAGACCGTTTCTGATCGAGAATGGAATTCATCCCGTGAAACATCGTCTCATTATCACCAATAGTTATTTCGTTGAACACTTCTATTTGAATTTGCTTAAAGTCTGTTTCTACATGGGACCAATCCACCCTAATTAAGTTGTGATGTCACAATCACATAATACTATGTTTGTTGCTCAACTTGGCTAAGTTGGGAAATTTTGCGAATCCAAAGTAAGTCACATGGGAAGTCTCTGTTCATTTCATCCAATCTTAGCAAAAGTGGTTTAAGGTTGGATCATTCCTTATCTAGGTGATTTTTGGAAAATTCAAGCAGAGGGAAGCATTTGAAAGCATCTTTGGTTTGATGACTAAAGATAACACCGTTGGACTAGAAGCATTAATAACATAGTGGAATTGTTTAGGTCTCATCTGATAACAATTTCGTTTTGGTTTTTCATATTCCCTAAGGAAAGACTTATATTTTTAGGTAAATTTATAAAAATAAAAACTACTTTTGAACCATCCAAAACTTACCTTGGATACTTGCTAAACAAAATTAAACATTAAACTAGACTTAAACTACGAGGGGTGAGAGGCAACTTCAAGGCACCTTTTTGTGCATTGCTCATTTTCCTTTAGATATTGTGCAATTGTTCTTGACACTTTTGATTGGTTCTTGACTTTGTCTAACAATATTTATGATATTTTTCCTCCATTTTTGTGGATATTTCAAGGTGTGAAGAAGAAGGTTTTGTGGCCTACTCTAAACAGGGTTTTCCTCAGGTTTCTATGGGCGAGAGGAATGGAAGAATTTTCAGGGACTCTTTCTCTACTTTCTATAGTTTTATAGATTTTGTGCTCTTTCATGATATGTAAATACCTTTTCTAGATCGTAGTCTTTCTTCTTTGATTTCAAACTGGAGACCGTTCTTATTATTCACCATGTTGGGAGTTCTTACTCAGTTCATGTCATTCATTAGTGATATTATTTCTTTTTTATTTAAAAAAAGAAAAAAGAAAAAAAGAAAAAAAGAAAAACCCTTCACAGCATGTCACTATAAATCATTTGGATTAAGAAGCCTGATTTTTAATTGAAATAAAACATCGTTGTTGTATGATTAAGATCTTGAGTAAAATACATTTTTAGTCTTTGAAGATTGGATTTAGTATCTATTGGGTCCCTTAAGTGGGTAACTTTTGATATCTAAACTAAAGTTCTAGAAATATTTATTAGATTGTTAGTTGACCAATAAAAATTAGTGTGAAGGTTTAGTTTCTAATTAATGCGTCATTGAGTTGGCACGTCTATAATATTTCTTTTTTTTTAGCGGGTGGCTTCTTCTCTTTATTTTCAATTTTTCTCGTCTTCCTCTCTTTTGATTGCTACCTTTCTCATTTATAAAATTAGAACTCAAAATTGAAGCACTAAACATGTAATTTGGATCTAAGAACCTCATTTTGGGGATTTTATATATATATAAATAAAGTATTGATTTGTAGGTTTTCTAATGTCCAAATGAATTATAAGAACTTGTCCCCACTTGCATCCTAAAAAGTATGTCTCTTTGCATCCAAAACTCAAGTCAATAATGTGGGTTGTTTTATTTATTTAATCTTTTTTTTAATTTTTGAAACCCTAATAATGTGGGACTTAGGAACTCAAAATAATAATATTAATAATAAAATAATAAGATAAATATAAAAAATGAAACTTGTCAGCTGTCTATCACTAAAGTGGCTCCCGCGGTATTTGTTCCAATTTTTAAAATTTGAAATTCTAGATTTAGTTTCGCATGATTTAATTCAACTTTAATTTTTAACTTGAAGACTCGAATAAATTATAAAATATATTCTTGAACTTTATATTTTATGTAATAAATATTTTTAATTTTTTAAAGTTTCAAAAAGACTTGACTTTAAAGGGAGGCAAAAATATAGAAACTTTTAGTGTTTTGTTTTAAATATATGTTTGAATTTTTAAAAATTTCAAAAATATCATTTAACTTAAAGAAAATTTCAAAAATACATTTACTCCCAATATATGAACATAAGTTATTGATACATTGTTGCAAAAATATCCTTAAACTTTTAAAAGTTGCTTTAGTACTGTTACCTATCCATCTCCTATTAATGCAACTTTTGAATGCAATCGTTAATTCAAAGGACAAATTGTTACGAATAAGATGGCTAAAAATGTTCATCAATTAAGTTACAAGAAAATACCTACTCTAGGAATTACAACCAAACTCAAATTCTTTAATCAAACTTTTGTTTTCTTAGGGCTTAGGGTCAATCTAAAACTAAAAATTTTTAAATGTATAGTAAGAAGAAGAAGAAGAAGAAGAAAAGAAAAAAAAAAAAAAAAAAAAAAAAAAAAAAAAAAAAAAAAAAAAAAAAAAAAAGGTTAAACACAATTCAATTCTGTAATTTGAGGGATAGATTTTATCATTATAGTTCAAGGATGGTCTCCAATGCCCATTGCTCGTTTTTGTATCGATATTCTGCTGTGTGGCTTGGAGCCGACCCCTATGGCCAACTTTCATTGTCTTACGCCTTTTTTTTTTCATTTGTTCTTGTCCTGTGTTTTTTTTATTCTTGAATCAAAAAGATAATTTTTGCAAATTTTCCTTTTTATGTTTTTCTTGTTTTAAAAAAATGTTTTTCTTGTTAAAGATGACAAAGAAATTAAAGAACATCTCAAACCTGGCTAATTAGACGCATTGGATGAGCTCAGTTAAATATATAAGAAAATCGAATTATCTATTTTTGAGAAGATATATTAGTTCAATAACGTTGATTTTCTCTTTTCAAAAAGAAAACATTGATTTTAACTAACCAACCTATTCAACTTCCCTGGCTTCAAATCACAATTTTGCTGTCTTCTTACCTCAATGGAATTTTGCTTGAAACCAAAAAACCTCTGCTTCTGACAACATAAGAGTACTGACTACTTTTAGCAGAAGAAAATGTTATATATAATATGGATCCACAACATAACAAACATAAGATGAGAAGTTCATTACCAACAAGGCCGACAATGTTCCTACCCCTAAAGCAAAGTCTAACACTAGCTAAACTTCCCTCACTACTCGAAACTTGACAATGTGGAGGGCCAATCGATATTTTCACTTCCTCTTCTTGGCTGGTGGCTGAGGTGTCTCCTCCTCGTCGTCTTCGTCTTCGTCCTCTTCATCCTCATCCTCATCTTCATCATCCTCATCTCCATCTTCATCGTCGTCATCGTCATCTTCATCGTCACCTCCAGCTCTTCTTCCATCACCATTTGCTTCAGGATCATCCTCTGGATCACCATCATCCCCTTCTTCACCTCCAGAGAAATCTTCATCGTCATCGTCATCATCCTGATCATTTGCATCATCGTCATCGTCATCATCTTCATCATCCTCTGTTTCACTGCCATCTTTGTTTTCCTGATCAGGGCTTTCCTTTTTGTGAAGTTCAGAGAAAGGAAACCTTGGAGAGGAGAGAAGGCAAGTAATCTCAGAACCAACCTAAAAGTATCAAAGTCAAAATACATAAATGACTTGAAATTTTATTACCTTTCCTCAAATGCAGCCAATCCTGGTGTAGCATTAGCAATATTTAACATAGCTCCTACCTGAAGAAAACATAATCATGTTGAAAGGTGAATTAAAGTCTCGAGATCATGTTCAGTGCATTCAATTAATCTAAAACTGTTACTTGTTGTCGGATTTGTCCCAAACAAGATTAGGAAATTGCATATTAAATGATAAATTTCAAAAGCAAGCATCAGATAAAAAGAAAACATGACATCTAGCTACAGGTTGTCTAAACGCCTAAAACGTCTAATCAGTAAATGAAGAAAACTTCCAGATATGTCTCATTTTGGTGTCCAATCAGACCATGTTACAGTTTTCCAAAATTTTAGGACAAAATGAAAAAGTATATAACTTGAAATCTAGGAAAAGAAACATATTTGGAAACTGTGTGGTATTCGCAGTCCCTTCCTGTTACGGATCAATTTAATGAGATGTTAGGACAGGAAGAACATATGGGTTCCAAAATAACTGCATTCATTTTAACTATCCCTGATTCCAAGTGCCAAAAAGGAAAAACATAAACACCCACATGAAACTGGAAAGCATGAGTTCACTAGACAATAAATTCTAACGAACTGAAAATGATTCCAAATGCCAAAAAGGGAAATACCCAAAAAGAAACAAGAAAACATACATGGACCAGATAAGAAATTCTAACCGAGTGAAAATGAACTCCCAACAACTAACAACCACTAAGTGCAAAAGATAACTAAAACTTGATCAATAAAAACCACATGAAATGTATAATATTAAACATCATTCAAGCAAGCCCTGAGGACAAATTAGCCGATCTACATAACAGCAAAGCCATTTTGTGAGAACCCCCATCAACATGGACCAGATAAATATAACTTCCAAAAACATCAAGTTCTCGTGTCAAAAACACACTATCCCCAAAGCAGCAGGATTTAAACAATTCAGCAAACGTGGGGCAGAAAATAAAGGGATTTGCACATGAAATATCAAGTATAATCTAGATACAGAATGGCGAAATCCTGACAAAGACGGCTGGTTCTTAGTCAAAATGAAAGGAATAAGTCAACAAGACAGGACGAAAAATTCGCCTTCCATCCACATTGATCACTACAGCAAACACTTCCAGTTCAAACACAGGTCAAAAATTCACGTATGAAGCACCCAATAAAGAGTAATGACAGAGAAACCGGGTGAAAGTACTTAACCAGAAAAGAAAACAACGAGTAAGGATGAACCCACAAATCACAAAAGCAAAACTTCATAAGCTACATAAACAACTAAAGAACACAAGAAGAAAAAAGAAAGTCAAGGAAAACACAAAGAGCAAGGAAATTTAAGCTTCAAGAAGAAAGAACGATGGCTACAAAGAAAAAGAGAAAGGCAAAAGTTCTTAGGCTACAAATAAGGACGAGGCACAAGAAGAAAAGGAAAGTCAGAAAATTAAGCTTCAAGAAGTAAGAACAACGAGTAAAATCAGTAAAATCCAAGAAAAGAATAAAACCCCATGAAAGAGTAAGGTGAAAATGAGGGTTTACCGCCGCCAGAAGGCAAGCAAGGGAGTTTGCAGTGGCAAAAACAGTCTCCACCGCCATAGCTTCCAAAACAGGGCGCACCCACATGGTTCTCTCCACAAAGCCTAGACCGTCCAACTCCATTGCCGCAAAAACGAGCTCAAAAGTGACCAGAAATAGTGAAGAATAGCAAGAAAAAAACAGAGAGAGAGAGAAGAAGAAGCTCGGAGAGAGATAGATGGGCCTCTGGCAGTGAGAGAGAGAGAGAGAGAGAGAGAGAGAGAGGAAGAAAGGGGAATGGGTTTTCTGAGATTTGGGAGAAAAGTTGGGTTTAGTCCAGTTAGGGTAAACCCTAGGGTTTGGTCCGATTGGGGCTTTGTTTTTTTTGTTTGCAACACCAAAAATAAAAAATAAATAAAAACTTCAAATTCAATCTCTAATTTTGTCCCAATTTGATCTCTAACCTCCATTTGATAATTATTTAATTTTGGATTAAACTATTCAATTTTGAAGTTTGTACCAATTTGATTTCTAAGCTCCGTTTCATAATTATTTAATTTTGAATTAAATTATCCAACTTTTAAGTTTGTGCCAATTTGATCTCTAATCTATGTTTCATAATTATTTAATTTTGAATTAAATTATCTAATTTGGAAGTTTGTGCCAATTTGATCTCTAAGCTCATTTTTATAATTATTTAATTTTGGATTAAATTATCCAACTTTGAAGTTTGTGCCAATTTGATCTCTAAGCTTCGTTTGATAATTATATGATCATGTTGAGTAACTATTTCGTTTTTTATTTTTTGTTTTTGAAAATGAAATCTGTTTACTTCACATTTCTTATAATGATTTTACAATTATTGAATTTTCAGCCAAAGTCAAATTTCAAAAACAAAAACAAGTTTTTAAGCCCCGTTTGGTAACCATTTCGTTTCTTGTTTTTGTTTTTTAGAATCAAGTTTATTTTCTCCCCATTCCTTACATTGATTTGCATCTCACAAAAAAAAGTTGAACTAAATGCCAAAAACAAAATCAAGTTTTTAAAAATTATTTTTTTAGTTTTCAAATTTTGGCTTGGTTTTTAAAATCATTGGTAAAAAATAGATAACAAATGAATAAATTTGAAGATGTAAGTTGAGTCTATAGGCTTAATTTTAAAAAACAAAAACAAAAAACAAAATGGTTAGAAGACGAGACCTTAAAGTTACTTTGTTTTTAACCCTCGTGGGTTGGCCTACTGGTAATAAATGAGACATGGTCTTAATAAATGGCTAAGAAGTCATGGGTATAATCCATGGTGGCAACCTACCTAGGATTTAACATCTTACTACTTCCCTTGATACCTAAATGTTGTAGGGTCAAGCAGGTTGTCTTATAAGTTTAGTCGAGATGCGCGTAAACGGGCCCAAACACTTACAGATATCAATTTTTTTTTCTTTTTAGTTTTCAAAATTTGGCTTTAATTTTTAAACCATTGGTAAAAACTAGACAACAAATGAAGAAATTTAGAGGTGGAAGTAGTGTTTATAAGCTAATTTTCAAAAACAAAAACAAAATAAACAAAATAGTTTCCAAATGGAGTCTTGATTTTTGGTTTAGTTTTTGAAAATTAAGTCTATAAACACCCCTCTCACCCCTAAAATGTATTGTTTTTTTTATCTACTTTTTACCCATGATTTAAAAACCCAAGCAAGATTTTGAAAAGAAAAAAAAAGTTTTAAAAACATATTTTTATGTTTGAAATTTGGCTAAGAATTCAAATCTTATGTTAAAAAATGATGCACCCCATTGTAAGAAAATGTGAAGAAATAAACTTAATTTTTAAAAACAAAAGACAAATCGAAATGGTTACCAAACGAGACCTTAAGATTTTAAAATCACAAATTTAATATTTGAGATAGTAAGTGGTAATGGTTTTTTTTTTTAATATAGTTATGCTTGTTTTCTCTATAGTTTTTATCTTTGTTGAAGAAACACTATAATTTCTAGTCAAATTTTAAAATTAAAAACAAAATTTTAAACACTACCTTGTTTTTAGTTTCAAAACTTAGCCGGATACAAGCCAAAATATCACAAATACCACCTTGTCCCGAATCATCACAAGGAAAACTATAACCAAAATTCTTTTTATCTGACATTAATTTGGAACCACGTGCATCTAAAGCACCTTTTACACTAAAATCAATGTGAAGAATTTTCATTTTGGGCAGGACAGATTTACTAACTCTTTGATTCTAGTTAGTAGGCTAAGTAAATCAACCAATAGTGTTAGAAAGTGAAGGATCAATTATAAATAATATGAATAAAAGCATTTTTTTTTATTCCGTTCGATCATTCTTAACTCTCATAATCTCTTAACAATCCCATCAAATAAGTGGAAGATTCATTAAACTATGCAACGCTACTTGACATAAATGTGATGTGCTTCTGGTGCCAATAAAAGGTAACTCATCCAATGGTATTTAACACCTAGAAAAATGAAAATATGAACAGAAAGTGGATAACATCACAAAAAAAAACTTTTGAATCGAATAAGAATTGGTATTTATAGGCTTAATTAAAAAAAATAAATAAATAAACAAATGGCTATCAAACCATGCTTAAGTTTTCAAGTTTTTCAAAATTCACATATTTACTAAAAACAAATTTCAAAATTCTTGTTAAATGGCGAATAATACCCCACGTTTGTTGTACTAAAGAAAATTTCATTAAATAAAATCTCATTACATGTGTGAAAACATAAATCATTAAATGTGTATTCAATATTTGATACAACAATCAATAGCCACCTTAATTTTGTACAAGACAAAGGTTCCTTATTAATTTAAAGTTACATTAGACTCTCTTTAAAATCATTTTACAAATTTGGAGACTAAAACGGACTAAAAATAAATTCAAAATATGGACTAAAGAGCATTTTAATTTTGTCCTTCAAAATTTTAGCATCTATTAAACATTTTTAAAAACTTAAGTATGTTTGGAGCACCAATATAGAATGGGTTGATCGTTTTCGGGTGTGTTAAGAAAATGGGGTAGAAGTTATTTTACTACTCGTTTGCTTTAGTGGTTAAAATAACCTACTTTTCCTTCTCTTCATGTGTTTAGTGACTCCATCTAACCACAACAAATTTGATATTTTCGAAAATAGAATAATTGTTTAAAATAATTATAAATATAGTAAAATTTTATTTTTTTATTGTATATAAATATCTATCCTGGTCCATAGAAATAAAATTTGGATATATTTATAAATAATTTGATATTTTTAATATTTATAATAATTTTGTTAGGCGAAAATCATCGTCTTCCCTAATTTTCCCTCAAATCTCTTTGTATTCTCATTGCTCTGAGCAGTGAGCACTAGCGAAATGCTGAGAAGACAACCCAGCAAGATCGAGGTCAAAATCGAAGACAAGGAAGAACTCGAACAAGCTCGCAAACGCGCCGCCACCACCACCGCCACTGACGCGACCACTGCCGCCGCCTCCCTCCTTCACAACATCAACCGCAACAAAGATCAGACCTCCAAAGCCCAGCGGCTTGGTATCTCCTCTTAAAACAGTCGAAATGGAGGTGGAGGTGAAGCTTCGCCTTCCTGATACCGTTTCTCATGGTCAGGTATCAACCCTTCTTTCGCCCTTCCATGTTAAAACCCATCGTCAAGAGAATTTCTTCTTTGACGGCTTGTCCGGTGAGCTCTCAGCTCGGCGAGCGGTTCTCCGTATCCGATTCTACGACGGGGATGCTCGTTGTGTGATATGTCTGAAAGCCAGAGCGGTTCTGGTCGACGGCGTTAGTCGAGTCGAGGAAGACGAAGAGGAATTGGAGCTGTCTATTGGCCGGGCCTGCGTGGAGGATCCGCAGAGGTTGAAAGAAGTGGAGTCTAGGATTATGGGAAGGGTTAAAGATGAATTTGGGGTTTCTGGATTTGTGGGGTTAGGAGGGTTTGGGAATTTGAGGGGTGTGTTTGAATGGAATGGATTAAAATTGGAACTGGATGAGACTAGTTTTGAGTTTGGAACTTTGTATGAGATTGAGTGCGAAAGCAATGATCCAGATGGAGCCAAGAAAATGCTTGAGGACCTACTGAAGGAGAATGGAATTGCGTACTCCTACTCAGAGGCTTCAAAGTTTGCGATTTTTCGATCTGGGAAGCTGCCATATTAGAGAGTAAGTGATCTTTTTGTTGATTGTTTTTATGTGATACGTGCCCTTCTCTTCGTTTGTTATGTATTTCTCTTCTTTTGGTTTTGAATTTTACCATTAGACTGTTCTGAACTTGTTCAAATAATGGCATTTGGTACTTGGTAGAGACATAACCAGATTTTGCAGGGAAAGAAAAACTCAAGCAATTATTCCATGCCTTATTGTTTGAATTAGGAACAGGGGTGTATTTCGATTGCATTGGCTTGTTGGAGGATAGTTCAAGAGTCGATCACAAGCATCCTAGATCAAAGAATGTCAATCCAAATAGCTAAAAACATAGTTCTTTTCTGTTCAGATATTGTTCCATGTGATACAGTTTGGTTGGTCATTTTTTTGCAAGCTGTTAATCTTTAAATGAAGTTCCCGAGCAGTCGAGCTTTACTTGCTTATGTCTGAATTGCCTTGCTATTTGAATTACGAACAGGAGTGCATTTTTATCCTATCGGCTTGTTGGAGGATAGTTCAGGAATCAATAAAAAGAAATCCTAGAACAAATTATGTCAATCCCAAGGGCCAAAGGCCCAAAACTATAGTTCTTATAATCTTTTTCTTTAACATATTGTCCTGTGGCACATTTTTGGATGGTCATTTTTTTAGCGGTAGTTAGTTTTTGAATGAAAAGGTTATCAAGCTTATTTGCAGTTGCACCATGTCTGAATTGCCTGACCTCCACAAACGAGAATAGTAAAAGACAACTGACATACCGGTAATGGAAGTGTGAAGCGTTGAATGTGATGTTTGGCACTTGCTCTTGTCTGAGTTTTAAGTACCGGAGTTTGTTTTGACTAACATCACACTGGTGGTTCTCAGTTCTTTCCTTGCAAGTATGTTGTAGTTTCTGTCTTCTCCTTTAGTATTCTCATTTGTGGAGGTTGGGGAGTGTCAACATGGAGCAAGTAAGATTGGATATCTTTCGAATAAAGTTCCTGGAGCTACCTTTCCCACGATTTTACCTGAAAAAATCATATCTGAGTAATATTTATTTATATTTGTCAGTACCACTCTGATAACAGTAGTTTTCATCCATTTACTGATTTTCATGATTCAGTTTCTGTGTGATAAATGATGACTAACTTGTTCATCTACTCTGTTATCTCAAAAATGCAATTGTTAGTTTGACACATTACACGTATTCAATTTCCTTCTGAGTTCAGTTCTTCCCTTCACCTCTGAGAAGTTAATGTGAAAAGGCAAAAGATTAGTCTGATATCTTCAAAGGTCTAATGTTCACTGCTTCTTGGGATAGTTTCATCTCCAAGTCCATATTTACTCATTTTTTTTATTTATTGGCTTTCTTTGGCTTTAGCATATGAAAGCTTCCCACCTCGTTTTTCTTACTATGATATTGAGGGATGGCTGCTTCTTCTGATGCGTAGAACTTTTGATATTTTAGAAATTTACGCATTTGCAGACATTTTTGGGCTGGAGTTGTCTATGTTTGGTTAATTAGATTTGATCATTACTTCTCAATATTGATTTCTTTTCAAGTTCTGATAATTTTTTGGTTCTCATTGATCTTAAGCTTGGCAATAGCTTATCTAAAAAGTGCATTCCTGTTTTCGTTTGTTTAGGATATCGGTCGTGTGGCTTCCAAGACGACTAAGGGTCGAGATTTTGGCATTGAAGCAAATTGAGAGACCAAGAACCAGAAAGGCACCATTGTTTACTTCATCAAGTATTTAAGAGTACATTCTGCTATTTCACTATCCATCAGTATTGCGCATTGGAAAAAACCATATACTGACTATTGATATGCTGATATTTCAAATAAGCTTTTCTGCTCTGCCTGTGAATGAAACGGATTGGTTTAGTTGAATCCTTTGAGACAGTTCTTTATTAGTTGAAAAAACTAGAGAACTGATTTGTGATTTCCAAATTCTGTTTCTACCTGGGATCAATCCACCCTAATTATATTTGTTACCACGATTTAGATGTTAAGGATTTGATTGGTTCATTTCTGAGAATACCAAGACTGAAATCTTCTAAAACAGAAGTATAATTATATAAGCCAAAATTTGGAAGAAATAATAATAATAATAAAGGTCAATAATTATGGGAAAGAATCCTCCAATCTTGTAAAGTATAATGATTATAGAAATATAGTTTTAGGAAATTTTGAATGGTTAACTATATATATTTTTTTAAATAATTCTAAATATGGACTTGTAAAAGTAATTACGAATATAGGCATTTTTCATTAGAAAAATCTAAATAAGATATTTGTAACTTTAAGGTTTTGAAATTCTAGAAAGAAAAGAATGGTGGCAGTTGACCAAATAGGGGAATCTTCTTACCATTAATGAAATCAAATCTGAAAAAGCAAAACGAGTCTTGAATCTTGACTAAGGCCTCTGCAATTTTAATTATTTTTAAAATATAAACTATAAAGCATTAAAAAAAATGGTCCACTCTTGCTGATATACAACATTTTTTTTCCTTATAATCATATAAATAAATCACTTCATTCAATCGAACACTTTTACTGCTACAAAATGAAAAAAATTCTAAAGTATCCTGAGCTGAAATGTAAGTTATCAAACAACCTGGTTTAACCAACAGTCCCAAATGATAAATTGTAAAAACATCAAGGGCTTTTTAGCAAAATAAATTGTGATATATAATGTGGATCCACAGCATAAATTTAGGAAGTTCATTAATAACAATCTTGCTACCCCCTAAATGCCAAGGCTGACTAGCTAAATTCCCCTCACTAGTGAGTTCAAACTCCAGACACAATGGGGAAGTGAACAACTGATAACAGAAAAATAAAAGAAGCAATTAACATTTTCACTTCCTTCTCTTAGCTGGTGGTTCAAGTGTTTCCTCGTCATCATCTTCATCCTCATCATCTTCATCATCTTCTTCGTCATCATCATCATCCTCATCTCCATCATCGTCGTCGTCGTCGTCCTCCTCCTCCTCAACACCTTCAATTCTTCCATTACCACTTGCTTCAGGGTCATCCTCCTGATCCCCCTCATCCCCTTCTTCAGCTGAGAAATCTTCATCGTCATCGTCATCGTCATCTTCATCTTGATCATTTGGATCATCATCGTCGTCTTCTCCATCATCTTCCTCATCTCCTCCAGCCCTTCCGTTGCCACTCGCTTCAGGGTCATCTTCTAGATCACCGTCATCCCCTTCTTCGGCTGAGAAATCTTCTACATCTTCCCCACCATCCTGGTCATTTGCATCATCATCATCAACTTCATCCCCATCTTTATCATCCTCTGTTTCACTGCCATCTACATTTTCCTGATCAGGACTATTCTTTGAGTGAAGCTCTTCAAAAGGAAAGCTAAGACAGAAGTACAAATCAGTAATCTCAGAACCAACTAAGAAATGAAAGTAAAAAGACATAAAAGAAATGAAACTTTAATTACCTTTTCCCAATTGCAGTGAATCCTGGTGTAGCATTGACATCATTTAACAGAGCTCCTGCCTGAAGAAAACTTAATTATATTGGAAAATGAATTGAGATTTAAAAATCCTGTTCATTGCATTCAATTAACATCACACACTGTTACTTCAACAAGATTAGAAAACTGCACGCTGAATGATACTATGATAAATACAATAACCAGTTGAGGCTGGCATCAGATATAATAACAAATCTCAAAAAACGGCTCATCGAGAAGTACAATCAGAATCAAATTCTAACCTAGAAGAAAAGGCAAAGTCTTTAAAGATGAGATTTAAAGAAAAACATATAGAAATTGTATCAAATTTTCCGATCCCCCTTCCTGTAATAACAGGTTGATATGTTGGAAAAGGAAAATCTCAAGGAGAAAGCATAAGCTGTATTGATCAGACAATAAATTCTAACATACAGGAAAATGAACTTACAACCGAAACCACCAAAGCGCCAAGGATCCCGTTAAAAATTGACAAACAAAAGGCACAATAGATAGATAAAATATTCAATATGGCTGCAGTACACTCGAATTCAGCTAATAAAAACGGATATTTTAAAGATACCGAAGTCTAAAAGAACCAGATGCAACATTGGCCATTCCACACAACAGTGAAGGCGGATTCTGTACTCGACTCATCAACATGGACCTCACAAATGCAACCTCAAAAACCTTCCAATCCTCATGTCTAACGTCCCATCCCCCAATAAGCGGGATTTTACTAATTTTCACAAGGAATATGGAGTACGATATAAATCCTGAAGAATAAGGCTTTCTTCATTGTCACAGTTTGAAAAATAAGTTAAAAAGATACCCTCCCATCCAAATTAACCCACTAGAAACTAGAACAAACACTTCTCTCAGTCTCCATAAACAAGTCAATGCTCGACATTTCCAGCTAAAACTTCACATCAGTAGCAATTACAACTAACGAATGGGGATAAAGAAAACAAACGAGTAACCACAACCAAATGCAAAAAGTTAGTAAGCTACAAACACAAGTAAAGGGGGGGAAAGAAATGAACAAAGTCAACAGAAAAATGCAGAGAACCACTAAAATTCGAGCTAGAAGAAGTAAAAATCAGGACAAGCAAGCAGTAGAAACGAAAACAAACAAAACCCATCAAAGAAAAAGGTGAAAGGAAGGACTCACCGTGGTAAAAAACCAAGCAAGAGAGTTTGCAGCAGTGAGAAGAGTCTCCACCGTTAGAGCTTCCAAAACAGAAGGAAGCAACAGAGAGGTGTCGTCAACGCAGTAACCCAGTCTGTCCAACTCCATGGCGGCGAAGAAAACAAGCTGAAAATGAATAGAAACAAAAGGGGTAGTTGCAGAAAGAGAGCTGGACTTGGAAGAAGAAGAAGAAGAAGATGGGGAGAAAGCGAATGGGTTTTCTGGAAAATTGAGAGAGAAAAAAAAGATGGGTTTAGTGGTCCGGTTAGAGTAAACCCTAGGGTTTGGTCCGATTAGGGCTTTGTTTTTCGCTGGCATCTAGAAGAGAAAATAATAATTTTGTTTAGAGAAAAAAAAGGGGGGGAGTAATAAATAATAAATAATAAATAATAGACAGATGGTCCTCCAATCAAAATTATTTCTGTCTTTTTTTCTTTTTTTTTTTAGGGTTTCTTTATAGATTCAAATTTTCGGAGTCGGATCTTAAGTGTTGGATCTGGGTTCAGATCTGACCCGACCCAGTGGAATTCAAAATTTCTTTCCCCTCTTTTTAAGAATTCTTTGAAGGTAAAAATATTAGGTTACATTATTGTTTTATTTAGTACAATAGGACAAGAAGATTCGAACTACTCTTTTGGTTGCTAACAAATTCGTATGTTAGTTGAGTTATATTTGATGGATTAATGAGCATGCAGCAGAAGTTAATTTGATCAATTTTTACTCTAAGATGCTCAATTTAGAGGATTTTACATGCAATTAAGAAGAAAAACCAAAGTTTCAAGAACACTTACCTTTGAAGCTCCAAATTCTCCTTCAATTCTTGATGAATTTCAGCACCACTTGGTTGTAGACCACCACAAGAGTCTTCTCTACTATTCTCTAGGCTTATATTGGATGGTGGGATCCAAATTTGTGGTGAATTTGAGAAAGAATGAAGGTTGGGAAGAAGATGAACAATGGATAAAATTTTGCAAAATTAACCCTTAATTTCACAAAATTCTTAACCATTTTTATGTCAAAATCATCTCTATTTATTAAAGAATAACATGCAATCCAATTGCTTCAAAATTTGACAACACAAAATGGTTAATTTGTTGGTTAATTGTGAAGAAGACAACCAAGCTCCTAGCTTAGTTAGTGGGAAAATCCAATCTTCAAAAATCAATTTTAAAATCAATTTTCAATGAATTTCCAAAATTGAATTAAAATTGATTTTTAATTTCAAAAAGATAATTAAATAATTAAATAAAAAATAATTTAATATTTAATTAATTAATATGAAAAATAATATTATTTTATTATTACTAAATCCATTTCCTCTCGGGCTAGTGAGAGGATAGGGCCCCTTGTTCAAGTCCTGGGAACAACACTTAAGAGAACAACCTCTCTTCTATCCCTAAGTTGGGTAGGAGTGAATTCTGTCTTGCAAATTCTATGTTCCCAATTATCTACCCGGTCTTATCCCTGAAATAGGAGGAATGTTGAGCAGCGCTATTGAGCTTACTCTTACCTATGTAGATTAAGGGATAATTCTGAATAAATAGGAGTTCATAGATAGCTCAAGATTCAGATCAAGTTATCTAGGTCATCGATAAGTGAAATTAATCAGTGTTAATCGTAAACGGTGTTAATACATAACAGTAATTATTTCAGGGTCGGTCTTACACAATCTCATTATGTAGAATACCCCCGCTCACATGTATCTACATGATCAAATCAGAATCACTTCATTTATGACACTTTACAATATTTGTAACAATCATGAAGCGGGTCGTATTCAATAGTGTCTCCAGGAAGAGGTACCCAACCTAATCCATGTACTATAGACTATTGAGGCTACTTACTCGAACTTGATCTTGTTTATGTCTCCACATAAAGTCCAAGTACTCATGATAGTAGTCAAGGATTCGTAGTTTAATTGGATTTAGAGTTGATAAATAATTAATTTGCTTGAATAACTTCATATGTACTAAAAATCAACTATTTACAAAAACTACGAGTTTTAGGACATACAACCCAACAATATTCACTTTGACGATTAATATTTAGATAATATGATATTAAATTTGTCTCCATCCTTCAATTTAAATTTTTGGGTCAATTGGTAATTAAAGAGTTAAAATATCATTTTAATTCATATACTTTAAGATTTCTTGAATTTCAGTTTATTTACTTTTAATAAATCTTAAATTTAGTCACAAAAGTTAAT
Source organism: Citrullus mucosospermus (assembly GCA_030954485.1). Taxonomy (NCBI): domain Eukaryota; kingdom Viridiplantae; phylum Streptophyta; class Magnoliopsida; order Cucurbitales; family Cucurbitaceae; genus Citrullus; species Citrullus mucosospermus. The sequence continues at coordinate 3,506,392 of CM062065.1, forward strand.
TTTTTAAATCAAAGTTGATTAAATAATAATAATAATATTTTAGAAAAATTACCTTTTTAATCCTCAATTTTTGAGAATGTGTGCATTTGGTTCCTGAATTTTAAAAATATATGTTTATAAGAATATACGCAGTTGGTTACTAAGTTTTCAAAATATAACTTTTTAGTTTTTAAGTTTTAAAAATATAGTTGAAAGGTCCCTCAAATAATTTGTTATAATTCTTTTAAATAATTATGTGTAATTTTAAATTAGAAAGAATAATTTTTAAAAATCATTTCCTCTCTAAAATAATTTTCTTTTAGTTTTAAATATCATATAATTATTTTAAAAAGTTAAACAAAAAAAATACTTCAAGAACCTTGTAAACTTATTTTTAAAAACTCAGAGATCAACTACACTTATTTTTATACACTTGGGGAACTAAAAAGGTATATTTATAAAATTTGAAGACCAAACTCACATATTCTTTAAAATTGAGGACTAAAAAGTTAATTTTTCCAAATATTTTGTAGGCAAGAAAATAAAATATTTGAATATGTTTCCAAAATTTACAGTGAAAAATGCTAATGGATAATAAAAGGATTTTAAATAATGAATTGTAATAAATAAATATCCATATATTTGTTTAATTTATTTCCATTGATAACATAGTAAAAATTAATGTAAATTAAGAATATTTCACTAAAATATTAATTAGTTAATTTTAGTATTAGTTAAATTAACTTGATATAAGTATTCAATTTCTGTAGTACCTATAATTAACTATCCAATAAAAATGCTTCTTTTTATTATTAACTAGTTAATGCTTTTATTAAGCAATCTATTAATATCATATAAGGTTACCCATGATTTATGAAATAAATACAAACATAATATATTGTTTCCCTCCAACTAAATATAACAAATACAACCATCTTTTATTCCTAGCAATTCTATTCCCATATATGTTCACATATATCGTTTATTTTTAGGCATCTATAAAATTAAGCCAAACAACTCTTATGATTATAGTGCAAATTAGAGAGAAATGTGAGAATCAAATACATAACAGTAATTTCTCGTTAAAATATATATATATATATATATATATATATAGGTTTTTTATTTGCTCATCTTCTCCTGTTTTTCTCTGCATACAAATTGAGTGATTTTTTTTTGTTATCTTGGTGGGATTTTGTTTAGAACAATAGTTTTATTTATATGATTTTGAGATAATTTAAATGAAACTAAGTGAAAATATCTACAAATTGCGAAGAAAAATGTCTAGATTAATCCCAAGTTTAAGGTTTAAATTGTTATAATTATTAGTTTGTGGTTTCAATTGATAAGCTTGATGTAAATGGAAATCTATCAATTTTTATTTTAAAACATTAAAGGCTAAATATGTCCGAATGTTTGTTAATTTTTAGGTTATTATATATATATATATATATATATTTCTTTTAAATATCAATCCTATTTTTAAAGGTTTTCTTAATCTTATGAATTTATCGATTAAGTCTTTCTTAGAAGAATCTATTACTATTTGTTGATGTAAAGTTGGTGTGTCATATATTATTGTTTTATTAACATATTTAAATATGCAAATTTGCGACTTTAGAATCTAACTCGAAAAATAAAATAAAATTTGTTAATAGGTATTAGGTAAGTTGAATTTTGTTTATAAGTAGAGTGAGTTTTATGTGTCACATATCAACTAAGTGGCGTGTGTACGTGTGTATATGTTTTACTTGTTAACAAATGTTAACTTTTTAATTGCCCTCGAATTTTTTTAATATGATCAAGGTAAAATTGCGAATTTTCAAAAGATTTTGGACTAGATTGAAAATTATTTAAAAGATTAAAAACTATTTACGTACGTTTACCTTTTAAAAAAAAAAAGCAATCGGATAATTAATTTTGGTTAAACATAATTTGTGGATTAATCAACATTTGGTATATTGAGCCAAAATATATATATATATTTGGATAAATAATTTTGTTTACATATTTGGTCGTATGCTTTCAATGACTTTTCAAAACATATTTATGGTTCAAACTTTAAAATCAATAACATTTCAAAGAAAAACGACATTATAGCTCACTTTTAATTAAAATCTTTTTTTTTTGTCGAGTTATTCCATCATTAATTTGTTCCTCAATCAATTTGTGCAAAACTTGTTATTATTGAAATTAATATATATACAGAGAGAGAATGCATTAGCAAAGATAAAAAAGATAATAAAAAGCACAACATTTAATTAACGGTGTGTTTAAAATACATTTTCAAGTGTTTAATTTAAAAAATAAGTCATCTTGAAAAAAATACAAGTGTTTGATAACCACTCAAAATGAATTTGGAAAGTTGTTGTTGCCTTTATTTTAAAGAGCTCTTATCAAAAGTGTTTAAAGGAAAATGAATTTTTTAAAAATATTTATTTTTTAAGTTATTCCAAACGGGCCCTAAGTCTCAGTCTAGTTTGATGAAATTGAAAGTTAAGTGTAAATTTTGATACAATGTAATAAGTGCATGTTTATAAGTGAGATTTTAAAATAGTTAATGTAACAACCCTAATTTTAGGTAAATAATTTCCTCCCTTTAAAAAAAAAAAAAAAAAAAAAAAGTCACCGTCAAAAATAGTTTTTCGGCGGGCGAAGCGTGAAAGGAGTTGAGAGTCAGCAGAGGCTGCGCCGTTTTCGTTGGGGGAGAGATCCCCGGTTGAATTTTGAACGTAGGGGGGGCGTTTTAGAAGAGGAGAAGGAAGGGGAGGCAGAGGAAAAGAGAGGCAGTCTAGTTTTTCTCTGGAAACACCATTTGCCGGCCAAATTCTCGCGTCTCTCCGTCTCTCTGTCGCAGCGTCCCAGCCCTCACGATGTGACCCTAGTCGCATTTCTCAGCGTTGGGGCATCGGCATAGTTGTCGCGCCGCAGTGTCTTAGTCATCGCGCCGCAGCATTCCGGTCGTCGTCTCGTCGCCTTGCCTCAGGCGCTTGTTGACGCATCAGTCACCTTCGACGCATAGTTAGCCGCGACGCATCATCAGTCCGCGTCGCCGCGTCGCCTGTCCTCTTCGCGACGCATCATCAGTTCGCGTCACCGCGTCGCCTGCCCTCTCCGCGACGCATCACAGCCTTCCTAGCACGTTGTCGCATCGTAAGAAAGTTGTCGCCTCGCGGACACACTCAGTATCGCTAGTAACGCTCAGTGTCGCTTCTATTTCACTCCCACAAGTAAGGGATTTACTACCGGGTTTTAGTAATGTATACTGCCTAATGGTGTGGTTGGTTATGGAAATGTCATATTGAACCTATGTTTTGAATGTTGTTGCTATAATTGCCCAGGCATGCTAAGTAGTTGTATTGTAAGTTAGCTCTTATGCTTATGTGTTGTGACTCTGGAATCTCAGCAATAGATTGACTATGCCATGATACGTCATAGGTTGGCTCATTGTCGTGTCCCGTACCCTCACTGTATTATGCTACGAAGGGTGTCCCTCGGAATCACCACCTATGTTCATGTTACGATTAAAGTTAATGCGTACCCTCGGGGCGCTTCCTATGCTTATGCTTATGCCGGGTACGTGGGTGCGCACGACAATGAAGGGGTAACAGCTAGGCCCTGTAGTGGGTCTCTTACTGAGTATATCTTACTCACCCCTTTTTTGATGTTTTTCTTTCCAGGTAAGAAGTATGGAGGCCCGGCGCATGGCCGAGGAAATTCGTGATCATGCCATGGGACCGTTGCACTGCTTCCGCACTTGAGTCTAGGGTAGTTGCACTTGCACGCATGAACCTTTTGTTTAACTATGTTGGTTATATCGTTTTGTTCTGAAATTTTGCCTAATGTTGTAAGGGGTACCCCGCCAAAGGATTTTTCTCTTTTTCATGTTGGTTAAATAAACTTTCGCCAGTTTGGCCATTTTATAAGCAAAGTTGCATTTGTTTAAATTTGGATGATGTCATGTTTCCTTTTTCACTGTATTTATGTAAATGTTCATGCATGTTTTAACAATCATTTTTCTCATGTTTAAAATCACTTCAAAACACGCCATTTTTATTCAAAATTAGTTAATTGTTTAATTTCCACACTTTTATTAAAATTGATCTTGAATAATAAAAATATTTTTTTCGAGTGATTTTAGCAATTTCAAAATCACGGTTAAACATACGTTATTAAGTTTATGAGTACAAATCAAACTTCTTCCTTATTCTTCTCATCTATAGTTAAATTACAAACTTCGATTATTTCGAGTGGAATCAATTTAATATTTTGTCGTTGACATCAAAAGTATAATGTACGTCCAAGAAGTGTGATTTCGTATAATCTTTCTTATCGACACCATTAATATAAACAATTACTTGACATGTTTGTTGGACAGTTTTTAGTAGATTTTAAAACCAAATAAAAATATACCGCAACGTGAACATAACTCAACTATCTAGTACTTTTTCTATCAAGGTTAGAGGTTCATATCTCCATACTTCACATTTGTTATTAAAAAAAGACTTAATATATGTCATAAATCAATAGATAACTTCCAGAAGTGAGTAATCTTGCTCGAAGATGAACACAAATTATGCAACTTTGTGTCAAAATGAAATTTGACGTCCTATAAAATAGATTTAAATATATTAGTTAAAAAATGATATGTCGCCGATTAATTCATTTGAAATTAATTCTTAAATTTTAGAAACTATAACATCACACCCTCAAAATTCAAAGATTTGAATTATAAAAAATAATAAGTTCAACTTCAAGTTGTTTATTAACTCATGGAATTGAAAGATTTCGAACATTTGACCTCTTGGTTGAAAATATATGTCTATATCAGTTGACTTATACTCGAGTTGACAAGTTTTGTGTTGTAAAATATTAAACCAAACATATTAGACACATATCGTAGACAACATAAACATAATTTAACTATTATAATTATCGTGTACTCTTCTCTTTAAAGCCAAATAGAAAAAAATTGATGAAAAAAGAAAGAAAAACAGCCAAACCAAACCATCTATTGTCATGTAGTCTTTTGTCATACTCAACAACAAGAATAAAATAACAAAATTAAAGAATTGAAATGATTATTAACATTTCCTTGTTAAATAATAATAATACTTGGCATTTCATTTTAATCCCTTGTAAGACAACCAAAGTACATTAATTTGACCTTTTACCAGCTGATATAGACTAATTTTATCTATAAAAATTGGAAAATGTGTCTTAAGAATGATAATTTTTTTTTGGGAAATTATTTTAAAGGTTAAAAGGGCTAAAAATATTTATACATAAGTGATAGATAGATACAGATAATAGTCTATTGTAGATAGATTGTGATATTTTGATATAATTTGTAAATGTTTTCAACAATTTTGTCATTTAAAATAATTTTCCTAAAATTTAATATTAAACTCTTTTATATGATTTTAGACCTTCGTTTCTTCCCTCATCTTTTTAGCTTGAAATTTAATTTATTCAAGTATGTAGTCAAACAATTCAAATCTTAAACTTAGATATACGAGAGATGTTTATGAATCCAATAAATGTGAAATTGTATTTCATAAAGATCTTTATAAATGGTATTTATAGGTACCTTTTTAAGGATTGTGTGACACTGCATTTAAGTGAGCTTATTTGAGAAATTTAATTGATTTAGAGGGTATCTGAAATTCATAAAAAATAAGTTATTTTGAAAAAAATTAGAGTATTTTAAATAAAAATGAGATCTTTGAAAAACACATTTCTTTTTTCTCTAGTCTATCTACACGGGACAATAAAATATTGGCATATTTTTCATTAGCTAAATGAGGATGGATAGACTGGTTCCATCTCGTACCTTATTCTTGCACCCATGAGGGCACAAAAGTACATTCACATACATATATAAAAACCATATGAGACTTTGTTGTAATATTTCAATTTAAAGTATTCTTGTCCTATCACAATATTTTGATATGTTTGAACTTAAAAGTTGAAATTTTGAACTATATTTTCTTTAAAAAAATAAATGATATATATTTAACGAAAAGTATTATAAATAGAAAAAATATAAGTTTAACTCATTTTGGTATATTTAAAAACAATTCCATTTTTAAATTGTCTTCATTTGATATGTATATATTATTATTTTGTTTTAAAAAAATTATTTTAATTAACAAAATTGTTGAAATATTTACAAATAATAGTAAAATATTATAATCTATATGTGATAGATTGCGATACATCATAATAGACTACTATCTGTGTCTATCGTGATATAGATAGACATAGGTCTATCGCAGATAAACATTGAAATTTTATTATATTTATAAATATTTTGATTCATTTTTTTATATTTGAAAACAACCTTTCGTTTTAATCAAACCGTAAAAAAAATATTCCCTTCAAATGAGATCTCATGTTGGGAACTAACCATTTAAATGAAAATTTTTCAAAAGAATTTATTTTGAGAAAATAAAATATAAAATAATTCCTTGACAAAGAATTTGTTCTCCACGAATTCCCCACTCTAATTCTCATGAAATTTGACTTTTTTTTTTTTTTTATTTTTTTTATTTTTTTATTTTTTTAAGAGACGATGAATTAAATGGGTGAAAAAGTCATCCCATTCCCAGTGTGTTTAGTGAACATATATCCCAATAAAGGTACCAAAAGTTTGAATCTTCACTCCACAAATCGTTAGAACTTTTTAAAAATTAACCTTATTTATTAGTTAAGACATTTATACTCTTATGCTAACCTAAAGACAACTTAATCAATCAAATTATTATACATTTATTTTAGACTAACATTTGTTTTTGGTCCATGGTTTTGAGTATACTTTTCATTTGGTTGCTAAATTTCAAAATCTTACAATTATACATTCGAATTTTGAATTTAGTTTTCATTTGATCTCTAGGTTTTAAAACGTTACATTTTTATCCTTGAGTTTTGATCAACTCACCAAGGGTGTTGAATCCCTCGATGGATCAAATAAATTTTTCGTGCCTACCTTAATTTCGTAGTATTAGTGTAGTAACGAGTCAAACCTCAAATATTTATGGATAAAGATAATCTCGATGGGGGGAGGGGGGTTGGTTTGTTAATGCCAGAAATGTAAAGGTGCTTGGCAAATAAAAATGCTTGAAATGAAAGTTCGAATGGCGAAGAGATTGATCGAATGATGTAAAATAATAATTAATTAAAATATCTAGCATGGGTTTTGTCAAGGTGTTTCCACAACTTTGCTTATACAATCATCGATTACCCTTAAGAAATAAATTACAATCCTAAACATGTAGGTTAAACAGCATTATGGTCTAGGGCAAATGCTAGGATGAACAAACATCCAGTAATGCCTAAATTACTTATCAATGCAATTTTACAACTAATTGATTGTAAATGCCAAAACAATCCACAAATCTAACTTAACCTTTGTCACTTAGCGATCTAGGGATTTACCGTTTATGTATTAAGTATTAATCTATGGCGATCAATTATAAATACTTAACTAATTTGTCAGATAATCCCAAACAAATGCAATTAAAAGAATACATTCAAGATGAAAATCCTTAAACAATAAAGTTGCAAGATGAAGTTCAAATAAGATTCTCAAAAGTTTTTAGATAACATTAGATTTTTAGATGACATGATATTAATTTTTTGTTTTCTTTTAACGTGAATTAAAGATAAAATGTTTTTTTTGTAAAAATATTTTCTTTTTATTTAACATAAATTAGAGACTAGAGGATAAAATGTAATTTTATTTTTTAAATCTACTATTATTTAATGTTCTACTAAAAGAACTACTAAATTAATAACATGAATAAAACATTATTTATTTTAACAATTAATTTAACTGTTATTTTAAGAAAAAAATAATTAACTCAAACATTAACTAAAATGATATTAAAAAAAAAAAATATTTTTAAATATATAAAAATAAATTAAAATATTTATAAAATATAACAAAATTTTATTATATCTACGGTAGAATTATATGCATCTATCCATATTATGATAGACTCATATAATAATCCATTGCGATATATTATTACAAACATACTATTATTATTTTTTAAATATTTAAACAGTTTTTAAAAATAAATTTTCATAGAAAAAGAAATTAATGGATATTAAATTATTATCCTTTTCGATAAAACTAGGGAAATCATAGACGGCTTGGATTCTCTCTCTCTCTCTCTCTCTCTCCTCCGTTACAGCCACCCTTCACCACAGTCAACGCTGACGGACGGCGACGACCATTTTCCTTTGGCATTCCCCGGAAAAACCCTAAATCCCCTTTTCTTCAATTTCCCTTCTTCAACCTTCAATTCATTCAAATCCCTCCGATCCTGCAAACCCTAGACCCACCGGATTCATCCCAAACACTCCTTGTAATTTTAGAACCATGTCTTCGGAAATTGAGGTCGTCGACGAGGTTCAATCCCGGGATCAAGAGGCTTCCCAGACTGCTTCAGCTCCCACTGCCAATGGCGATGCGGACGAGAGCTTGAGGAATGATGTCTACACGGCTGCGTCTTATGGCGATTTGGAGAAGCTTCAGAGATTGGTCGAGTGCGAGGGTTGCTCCGTTTCTGAGCCCGATGGCCTTGGCTACTATGCTCTTCAGTGGGCTGCTCTTAATAATCGCACTGCCGCTGCTCGGTATATCATTGAGGTTTGTTTTTCCAATCTGCGTGTTTTTGTCTGTGGGTCGTTGGGGAAACTTGATTTCCTTCCTTCCTGTATCCAGCCCATGGGATTTCTTTTTTGATTTTACCGATTTTGGTTTTTTGCTTTATCTGCTATTGGATTTTGAACAACTTTATTCTTATTAATTATCTGATGGGCTTTGTGTAACGGGGGATTAGCGTGCTATTTCACTGCGTTTGTTTTGTTTAAGTGAATTCATGAATGGTAGTTTCTAGATCGATTTTTTTGGTAAGTATTGATTTTCAGCTGTTGAGAAAACAAGCCAAGGAAATGAAAGAATAGAAGGTTAAGGTTTTGAGTTTTGATTTTCTTTCTGGTTGATGGTTAATGTGAACTTGAGCTTTCTAATCTGCATCACCCCTCCAAAACAAAAGTATTTGAATGATGTCTGTATGTTCAGAACGGAGGCGCAAGATTTTAAAGATGTCTTGTCAATTGTATTACTGTTTAGTAAATTTGGTATTGCATTATTTCCAGCATGGAGGTGATGTAAATGCGGCAGATCATGCTGGGCAAACAGCCTTACATTGGAGTGCTGTTCGTGGAGCCATCCAGGTGGCTGAGGTTTTACTCCAAGAGGGAGCTGTAGTCAGTGCTGCTGATATGTATGGCTATCAGGTCGTGTTTATTTCCTTTCCTGCAATGTAATGGTTGTTAATTTGTTTAGTGTTCCTGTTCATGAATTTATATGGCCTAGGAAGAAACATTTTATATATTTTTTTTGTAACATAAAGAGTTAGTATGGTCTCAATGTTGAATAAGACAATAGTTACTACGTGGAAAGAAATTTGAGTTTGTTCTTGAAATTGCCCGCAAAATTGTGTGAGAAATAATAGACCTGGATATAAGAAGATTTGTGTTCTGCAACATTTTTAATCATTATTTTTTTCCTCCAGGTGTCTGATATTGCTATTGACGTTTTTTTGGTTGTAATTTTTTTTTACTGTGTTAATGGTAGATTGGTGGTATATGAGAAAATATTGGTTATACCTCTTTGTTGAGTGCTTTGATATGTGGTTTGGATGCTTGTGTTTCATGGTTTATTGAGTCACCTGACGCTAATTTCCATTTAGAAACTTATTTCCCAACCATTAACTAGGTCGTGCTAATCTTCTTTCTTGAATCTTAGCTTTCTAGCTAATTTTTAGGCATTCTTTTTTATTTAAAATTTGTTCAAAATGAATTTGATAGTCAGTTATTACATCAAATGAAAGTTGCGTTCTAGCATACTGATTGTAACTATATGGACTTGATTGCAGACAACTCATGTTGCAGCTCAATATGGTCAGACGGCTTTTCTCTATCATATTGTTTCAAAATGGAATGCAGACCCTGATGTTCCTGACAATGATGGGAGAAGCCCTTTACACTGGTAGTAGCTTTTTACAATGCTTCAAATTGTTAAATTGGTAGTCAGTCGTATTATCCATAGTTATGCACATATGGTGCATATGGATGTGGTTTACTTTTTCTAGGTATTCTGCCATTATTGTTATATCTTACATGCATTTGGTTTTACATTTCTCATCCTATTTATTTTGCAGCTGTAATATTATGGGTAATCCCCATTTTGATATGGTCCCGAACAATTTGCGCCATTTTAAACAGTTGTTTCTATTTCCAAACCCAAATCAATGAGTGCCGTTCTTTCCTTAAAATAAATAAACTAGTGTTGCTCTAAAATTGTCTTTTGATATATTTTCTTAAAAATTCTTTTAGGAATTATAAGTCTTTCTCTGTTGATTCTTTATGTGGTTCTTTCAGGGCTGCATACAAAGGTTTTGCTGATTGTATACGACTTCTCTTGTTTTTGGATGCATATCGAGGACGGCAAGATAAGGAAGGTAATGTTTGGAGGGCTTAAAAAACTTTACTCAAGGGAAAAAAACCATGCCTTCTAGTTTAAAGATAATGTGAAAGCACCCCTTTTTTTTAACTGTTTTAAACTCACGGTTTCTTCTTCTTTCAGGTTGCACTCCTCTCCATTGGGCAGCTATTCGGGGTAATTTAGAGGCATGTACAGTGTTAGTGCAAGCTGGAAAGAAAGAGGATTTGGTGGTGACCGATAATACTGGCCTTACTCCAGCACAACTTGCTTCTGACAAGAACCACAGACAAGTTGCCTTTTTTCTTGTATGTTAAAAGTTAAAACCAAATCAATTTTTTTTTACTCTTGAATTATTTTTCTTTCTTGTTTCCAAATTTGCAAATTATATATATTCATGTGAAGACTTTAGATTTTTTATTATTTAGTTGATAATATTTCTCTAGCTCTGTGATTTATTAGGGGGTATGCAGTAAATGATAGTGAATTTAAAGACCTCTAGTTTACTTTCTTTCATTCTTCTTCTTAGATCTGCTATTTCATTTCTTCTTCTGGTTGAGTTTTTCTTAAAAATATTCATCTAATTTTCACATGTTATCGTGCCAAAGTTGTACGTTGCAGATTACAGAGGGTGTGTGTGTGTGTGTGTTTTGGAGCCAGCTGTAGATTTTGTGTTATTATGTTGGTATAAGGCTTGGAAAATGTTGGAGAATTCCAAGGCTGCCATGAAGATTATTATTATTATTATGATTCCTGTGATTTTATTTTGTATAGAAATTTTCAAAAGCTTGAGGATTAAGAGGAGTGGCACTTGATTTATTTGTGCTGTTATGGTAACACTTTGGGGTACTTGAAATGAAAGAAAGTGAAGGATTTAGAAAATATGTTTGATGCGTGGTTTAGGTTGGCTTATCTTGGCTTTTCCTCTTGTTTATGACAAAGTAGTCGAAATATTTCTGGTTCAGTGATTTTTTTTTTTCCTTATTTAATTAGTGCATATGTATTTTTCTATTGTCTTCTATTTCTGTAGAATTCCTCGTCTTCCTTTTTCAGTGGGCATTTTTCTTTGATTTTTATTAAAAAAAAGAACATTTTTCTTTGATGAAACTTTGTTTCTTATATGAAAGGAAACTAAAAATTTTCTGCTTTTGGACTTTTCAGGGAAATGCTAGAAGGCTGCTTGACAAACGTTGTGATGGGAATAGCCGCCTTGGAAAATTTTTAAAACTAGGACTTGCTCCTGTGGTTTGGTGTTTAATCTTTGTGTTGCTGGTGACATATATTCATTCTGTCATTTTGGGTATTTTCATAAGCTTTATGTGACATTTAAAGTATGTACACTTCTTTGTCTTTTTAATTACTTAATCACATTTGTTTTGCATTTTTTCTGCAGCATCAAATCTTCCAAAGTTAACATCTGGCTTAGGTCTTCTTGCATGGATGGGGGTTCTTTTAGCAACTACAGGTCTGCCTATGTTTTATAGATGTAGCAGGTATGGAAACTTTCCAGAAGACAGCCCATTTCTTTAGTTGTTGTATATGTTTAGATTGTAACTGCAGGGTTTATTTATTTGCTAATAACAGTGTGTTCTTTTTTTTAATTAATCTGCAGCAAAGATCCAGGTTTCATTAGAATGGACGTGCGCGGGTCTCAGAATATGAAAGATGATGTGCGTTTATTTATTTTTTCCTCTAAGTCTTTATCTAAAGTAATTCTTGAGAGGAACAATTGCATACTTCTTTCATCCTCTTTCAGCATTAGTTTCTATAGAATTGAAAGAGTTCCTGTGCTATTGTTACAATTGTGCAGTCTTCCCTTTTTACCGTTTTCTTGATGCCTAAGGTGTAAGGTTAACTTGTTCATATCTTTCTATTAGGAACCTTTGTTGAAGATTGAGATCAACAACCCTGCTTTGCTGGCTGGGAATTGGTCTCAACTCTGTGCTACTTGCAAGGTGCATTCTACTTCTGAATTTCTAGATCGTGTTTTGATTTTTTCTTCTCTAATTTCATCTTTTCTTTTTTAATTTTTTAAGCATATTTTTAACGTGATTTTATATCATGCTTAGATTGTCAGGCCTCTTCGTGCAAAGCACTGTTCAACTTGTAATCGATGTGTTGAACAATTTGATCATCACTGCCCTTGGGTATCCAATTGTATTGGCAAGGTACAATATCATTTTTTGTGGACATTTTCATGTTAGTTCCTTCATGTCAGTAGTGGGAAAGTAAAAAAAAAAAAGCTGCCCTTAACCTAAAGAAATAGTGCCAAGAGAAATTCAACTATGACCTATCCAAAGGAGTCACAAGCAACCTTCCAATGGACTTGATAGTTTTGATTACAGATGTACCATAGTGAAAAATGTAAATAGCTAAACTGCGGCCTTTTCAGTGGAAAGCTGTAAATTATAACAATAAGCATTCTTCTTTTCATTATCAAGTTTAGGGTGGTGGCTCAGCATGAGACTGTGACTATCTATTTTTTTTAAATTTCACAAATAAGATTCATTTTAAATTAATATAAATAATTAATAACAGGAGGGTGAGTCTTATTGAGAAAAAAAAGGAAAAGAAAAAAAAACAGTAGGGTGAGCACTTCCCTAGTTTCCCTTTTGGTTGGTATGCAAGTTATTAATCCCCCAACCCGACAATACCCAACACAACTAAAAAAAGGAACAATATAAGATATCTTCATAGGAAGGAAGAGAAAATGCTGCCTAGTAAATGAAAAATTTCCACAGGGCATGCTCTTACCCAGACCTAAACGTTTGATGTTCTTTCTTCCTCCTCGTCAAACCTTTTGAGCCTAAAATCTAATTGTGTAGTTGAATATACTTATTATGGATTAATGAACAACAATCCCGGGCCTACAAAATTGCCCCTGTGCAAGAAATAGTCAGGAAAAGTTGCTTCTCATTCTCACTATTATGTTGGGTAGACTTTGCCATTTGGTTATCTTCTTTGTATTAAAGCCTGCTGTGTGCGTTTTTGTTGTATATTTGCTTCGATAGATTCATAGAGTCGAGTTTTAATGAGGCTAATCAATATTTGATTGATACAGAAAAACAAATGGGATTTCTTTATATTTCTCATTTTGGAAGTTTCAGCAATGTTGATCACTGGAGCAGTTACTATTACAAGTATGTTTTTATATGACTTCAACATTGAATGATGTCTGTAAGTTGTTTGGTGGAATCCCATGTGTCTTAATCTTTGACAATAAATCACTTCAGGAGTTATATCCGATCCATCCTCTCCGTCGTCTTTTGGAGCTTGGATTAATCATGCTGCCAATCATCATGTTGGTGCTATTTCATTTCTCATCGTTGATTTCTTCCTCTTCTTTGGTGTGGCACAGTTAACAATTGTCCAAGCATCTCAGGTACTTTCTGTCTATGGACTCTTTTGGGAACTTGTAAATTTGGTGTGTTTATTATGTGCTTTGATTGGGCTTTTTAAATTCCATTTTGGTCCTTATGCGTGGAATTTTGCCTTGATGTCACCAGATATCTCGTAATATTACTACAAATGAAATGGCAAATGCTATGCGGTATAGTTATCTGCGCGGCCCTGGAGGTTGGTTTAGGAACCCTTATGATCATGGGATCAGGAAAAACTGTTCAGATTTTTTGATAAAGGGATACAACGAAGATGTGGAGTATAATGAAAGCTCGTCACATTTGGAAGAGATGGAAGCAATGTCTGCACCCCTGCAGAATGGAGACGCTCATTCTCACCACTCCAATGGAAACAACCACATAGCAATAAATGTGAATTCTAAGAATACAACTAGCCATCATGGCCATACTCATTCTTCAAATTGTAGTCACAGTAACCATGGAAAAGCTAAAAACGATGCTGTCCCATTGGGCTTAGGTCTCGGCCTTGGGCGTTTATCAACTCGCTCAGTAGCAGCCTCATGATGATGCTTATTATTGTTAAAGTTATCATGGAGTTAGTGTTTTGTATCATGTCAATATACTCAACATTAGATTCAAATGTCCAATTATGATTTCCTCGCGAAATCTCTCAAACTTTATATAGAGTGCTTGATTTCGGATGTGCTGTTCTTTATACAGGTATTGACACACATGGTCTGTTAGAAAATGGAAGGCATCTGGAACTTCTTCACTTCTATGAAGATCATGGAAGTAGCTGCTTGTATATGAAGTGAACATAATTTCGCGAGGCTTCCATTCTGGTAATTCAGATTCCTAGCTATTGTAGATGCTCTTCCATATGTAGGCATAACCTTTGAGAGTGCAGATCTATTATTTGTTTGGTAGGAACCTCCACTGGCATTTTGAGAATATCTTGGTCACTTGATTTTATTTTAGATATGTTATTGTAATGATTTTTTGTGTGTATAGTACAAAAAAATGGCCCCACTTTGGCCGCCACATCTCTTCTCTTTGTGAAGTAAGAGAGCTAACAACAACTGCCTAATTGTTCAAAGGAAATTTATAGTGCTTTGGTTCCTGAAATGTATCTTATTTTTTCTCCCAAGCCAAATATACCTCAATTGGCATACGAATATGTTAGCGACCAAAAAAGTCAAAAAAGAAAGTATTGACCCTTATTTTTGTTTCTTGCTAATGATGGTGTATGAATTGTCCAATTTTGGTCTGTTCATTTCTCTCTTTCTTTCACTACTTAGAGAAGGGTCTCTTGTTCGCTCACCCTCGGACTCAGGTATAGAGAATTAGAGAGAAATTGGATGGAAAATGAAGGGTTTTGGGTTCTTGGGATTGTGGTAAAGCCTATAATGTATGGTGAAGAAGAAAAGTTTTCATTAAAATTGGAGCGATGAATGAAAGTAATGGCACATCTTACGAAATATTTGATATGTTTGATAATATAAAAAGAGGTTAAAGATATCATTTTTGGTTTCCAATATGTTTCTTTTCGATTCAGTACTTGTACTTTAATTTGTCTATTATTATTTAGTCCTTGTAATTTCAATAAATATTAAATTTAGTCATTTAAAGTTAATTTCGTCTAAATTAGTTAAATAATAATAACAATAATTTTCATGCAATAAAAGGACACTTTAAATAGGAATGTTAGTAGATACTTCTTTTTAAAGAAAAATAAACAATAAAGTGAAAACTATTTTAAAGATTTATTGGATGTAGAACTCATCTGGAACAATAATATAAGGACCAAAATAGTATTCCAACTTATAAATTGAATGATGTGGCCTAAAAGATAAAAAGGAGATAATTCTCCAAGAATAAAATTGAAGTCTTTATTAAGAATCAAAAGTAATCAAAATAAGAACACAATCCCTCTATTCCTCTATTTATAGGAGAATTAAAAAACAATCTAATCTTGATCCAGATAAGCCAAGGAAACTAATACTAAACTTAATCAATTAAGGATTTAACCAAGATACCCTACTCTACCCTTAACTCTACTACATTCTATCCCTCCAAAAAAAAAAAAAAAAGAAAGAAAAAAGAAAAACTCGTCCTCGAGCTTCAAAAGGAAAATGAAGAATACAAAGTTTTTTTTATTATTATTTTTTAATTGTAAAAATCACAAATAAAATTGTTGACATGGGTAAATCTTGCACTACAACTATAAATATTGAAGGAGCCTGTAAAAAACCTAAGAACGGTAGAGCAAGACTCATAAAAAAATTTCTTTGGTTGTTGAGAATTGTATGCACACTATCCACTAAGATTTTGCTCAATCATTTTAGCCAAAGTTGGAGTATCAAAGTAACCCATAAAACCCATCTGAAAGTTTGTTGTTAAAATATGTTGGCTTTTTGGCCCTTAATCTCAAATTAATTAATTTTAATGGATTGATTAATTAGTGTTTTGATGATAACAAACCTAATTTTATTTATTAACCATTTGAGTGTTTTGAAGTGTCTATTGTGTGGAGCTTGAAACAACGGTTCCAATGCAATTTGAATCACCCAAATCGGAGTTCAAATGAAGAAGATATGACCGAAATAAGTTTAATGGAAAAATCTCGAGCTGATGACGTGGCTGATTTTTTTTAATCAAAGTGGAAAAATTGAAAGGTGCCACTTGGAGCAATGGAGAAGTGACAATTGGTTGGTCTTTTATTTTTGGATTGATGTTAAAAAGAAAATGATTTTAAAAAAAAGAAAATGAATTTAATATTATTATATATGTTTGTGTCTAATGGCTAGTTGATTTTTTAAAAGGATTAATTTAATATTATATATGTTTGTGTCTAACGGTTAGTTGACTTTTTAAAATGATTAATTTAATATTATTATATGCTTGTGTCTAACGGGTAGTTGAGTTTAAATCTCCACCATTCAATTTTCTTTTACAAAGATCTAATGGTCCAAATTAATTTGGTTTTCACTCACTTTCATTTCTTTTTAAATACTTCATCTTCTCCAAAAAGTTACCCCAACTTTTACAATTTTACAATCCTCAAAAATTGAAAAAGGTCACCATTGTTGCTCTCTCTCCAAGCTTTCAAATTTCTTTCTTTTCATCTTATTCTAGAGAGATACTTTCATTGTATTGTGAGGATTGAGTATTGTGAGTTCAAATTTGTACATTTACTCTTTTTAGAGAGTTTTAGTGTGTGATTTAAAACTTCAAGAATATTGTAACGGTTGGATCCTAACCCATGGAAAGGATCGGGTTTGCTCTTGAACCCGAAAAAGGAGCAAGGTAGCAGTTCGACTCTCATCCGTGGAAAGAGTCATAGGAGATTTTTTAATCGAAATCCCAAGAGGCACTTGGGAAAGTGGATGTAGGTCGAGTTGGACCGAACCACTATAAAAAGCACGGTGTCTTCTTCTCCAACTCTTTCTCAATTTATTTTGCATTCAATTTTAGTAGCATGCTATAGATTACTATCCTTCTTTGTTGAGATTGATTGAATCTTGTGTTTCATAGATTTTTTTTTTATCAATTTTGATATTTAGCATCAATTAAGGTTTTTATTAATTTAATTCAAAAATTAATTCAATTAGTTTAATTTGAGCATATTTAGGAATAAGTTTAATTAAACCCTATTCGCCCCCTCTAGGGTTGCCATACCGATCATACAAAATAAACTCATAGAAAGGGAGACAGTAAATTGAAATTGGGAAGGACTGAACCTAGGTCGGATTGCATGAAACACATGCTAGGAATTGAGCATATATGTTGGGTCGATTCAAGTGGATCATGTATTTCCACGTATAATTCTTCATTGTCTTCTAAGCAATCAGTTGCAACCAGAGATTCAAACTTTTTCAAATCAAGTTGCCCATGGTTGTTGTCTTGTTTGCCAAAATTAACTCCATCTATTATTACGTCTTCTTTCTTGATTTCTTTTGTCTTTGCATGCAACAACACATGTTTTTTCGTTCTTTTCTTCTCTTCCTCCTTGGTAACATTAGTGAATTCACGTGGGAACCTTAAAATCTTTGGTTCATATGGCGGAAGTAATGGGTTAAAAATAGTTGCACAACTTTTTCCCACAAATATGTTTTCATCCTCCTCGTTATAGGCAATAACACAAAAGGTTTTGTCGATTAGTTCTTTCCCTCCTTGACTCCCATGACTTTTTCTGACAATAGGTTTGATTTACCTTTGTCTTTGGTCATATTGCATTCATCTTTGTTTTCGCTTGAATCTGTTTAATTTGTCCTTCTTCTTCTCCTTCATTGCACGTCTTTTCTTCTTCTTCTTTGTCATCGTGTGCTTGATCTTTGCTTTTAGTTTGTGTTGCTTGAATTTTGCTCGTGAGCTTCTATCGTGACTCAGTTGATTCTTCTTGTGCAAATTCAAAGCTTCGAGTGATTTCTAGTCTTTCTTGAATTTTCCCTAAAAGCCCTCATATTTCATCCATTCCCTTCCGAAAATCTTCATGATAGATGTTCTTATTTGAATATTTCTATTTGTTTGAAAATGTCTTGACCACCATATTGGTGTTGGGATAATTCATGGGTGTTCTTAGATGTTGGTTATAATAAATTTTTTTCACCCTAAATCACTTTTTGAATCTAACTCCCACTATTTGTTTGAAAATGTCTTGACCACCATATTGGTGTTGGGATAATTCATGGGTGTTCTTAGATGTTGGTCATAATAAATTTTTTTCACACCCTAAATCACTTTTTGAATCTAACTCCCCATTCTTACATCGATTTTAGTTTGTATGGATCGCCGAACTCTTTGTTGATAATATCGCCTTGTTACTTTGGCCCAAACTGTATTAGAATCTTCATCGAAATCACTAGAATCACTAAAATCAAATTTTTGATGTGGATAATGATAGGTTCTTTGAGAAAATCAGGCATGGGCAAAATTATTATGTTGGAATTCTTCTTATGAGTCACTTGAGTCAAAATTTTAGCATTGGTTTTGGGAGTAAATTTGACTTTCTTGCTTATACCAGCTGACAGTCTTCCTTAATCGGTAATAGTTCATTCTCGCAAAATCTTAAAAAAATCTTTGATTCTTCTTTTGGTTTAGAATTTATAGGGTTCTCCTAATTAGATGTGTGTTGTTCAACGACGAGTATAACTTACAAAGTTTCCTCTTGCAATCGATGTCGTCAAGAGTTTCCCAGTCTTTCATAGACAACAATCAACATTGGCCCCAACGGCTGCATTGAGACCAAATTGATGTAACCTAAAGGATAAAAAGGAG
The DNA here is from genome assembly GCA_030954485.1 of Citrullus mucosospermus. Lineage (NCBI taxonomy): Eukaryota > Viridiplantae > Streptophyta > Magnoliopsida > Cucurbitales > Cucurbitaceae > Citrullus > Citrullus mucosospermus. The sequence goes on from CM062065.1 coordinate 3,525,523, forward strand.
ATAATTCTCCAAGAATAAAATCAAAATCTTTATTATGAACAAAAAATTATCAAAACAAAAACACAATTCCTCTATTTATAGAGAATTGGAAAGTAAGCTAATTCTAATCCTAATTAATCAAAGAAACTGATCCTAATCCTAATAAGCTAAGTAAACTAATTTTAAACCTAATCAATTAAGGATTTAACCAAGGTACCCTACTTTACCCTAATCCTACTACATCATTGAAGTACAAACGAAGTAAAAAAAAAAAAAAGATTATAGAGCATTTTTGTAGGGGGAAAAAAAAAAAGCTAACAAATCTCCACTTTTAGCTCAACTAATTGACAACCAAGTAGTCTATGGTTCGAATTGAGATGATGGTTGCTCCAAGAAGGTGCTTAAAAAAAAAATGCAGGTTTGCAACTTATTGACAATCTCAAGATAGTGACGAAAATTAACACCATATTTTCATCAAAGTAAGCTCAAACATTACTAAATCTTATTCTTGTTCTTCTAGAAACAACACTTTCAGGATAGTCTTGTCTCTAAGTAGCACCTATTTTACTTACAGGAAGCTAACTAGATTCAGAATTTAAAGCAATGTTATTTACACCACAAAAACCTTGTAAAATGTTTCTTAAGCTTTCTCACAATTCATCGTGGTTTCCAATAAAGCCAAGTACTCTGTTATGGCTTCTCCTTCTTTTGTTACATCCATATCGTAATCTGATATGGCACTAGCGCCATCGAGTTCTCTGGCGAGTTCATCTTCCATCTCCGAGTCTCGGTCTTCTTCACCAGTAGAAGGTCCTTCCTCGTCATCTAAGGTGTCAAACATTTCTTGGTTTTCTGGAATGTTTGAAAGGGAGGAACTTGCACTGTCAGAAGCCAAGGCTGCAGTTACCGAGTCGGGTTGCCCATTGACCGTAGTGTTCGTCTCGGTTTCTGATAATATATTAAGTGCTTGCTCTAAGGAGCCACCGGCCTCAAAAGCTGCCTCGGCTGCAGATAGTAACGATTTTAGAGCATTACTGGTTTGATCAAAATTTCTCAATAAACCAGTTTGTTGTTGTACTCAAATGCATTGAGTCATATAAAGTTATAAGGGGTTTCTGGATTTATAATAAGCACCCTATATTGGAACTTGTTAAAACAAACATATTGATTATACATAGATACCTCTTGTTCTATCGAAGCCCATGCGAACGAGCTTATCAACTGCATCATCTTCTGTTTTACGTTGTCGTTTCCTTTTCCTCGACTCAATAGCATTCTGCAGAATTGCAGATGGCACGAATTTAGCACTGCAGAAGTTCAAACAGAAAAACCAACTCGCATTATGGATAAAATTCAAAACACCTGTATAACAGAGTTAGTTTCTGGGCTTATCAAATCATCCAATGCTTTCTGTATGTCATTCTCATTTCTTCTCAGCGCTTCAGCAGCTAACTCCTTCTCATACCTGAAAAAACCAGGCTAGTTTTAGCTTGAATAATAACTAAAAGGATGCTCATACCGAGCATATATAAATTGGACCTCAATTGATAAAAGTTTAGTCACGAATCACGGTTGTGGCTTGCCAAACAATTTAATCAAAGAGCTCATCAACACAAAATATAAAAGGAGATAATTTGTAAGATGATTAGCTGCAAGGATTAAACTTCCAAAGTGATTCATAAAACATATCAATGAATACCAAGTGTTCTGAAGTTCTCCAGGTTAGGCTTCGACAAAGAAAAGTCCCACAAAATCTTTCAAGACTAGTACTCAATTGTCAAGGAAAAGCCCAGCATTAGCCTTTAACACCTATTAGTTGTGAAATAAGACTCTAATTGCATTCTTCAACACATACCCCTACTCCATGATGCTCTAGGCTCAGACTACTGCCTAGCTTCAACTTTTCCTAGTAAACTATATGAGAACACTAAGTGGCACGGGTATTTAAGAGTAAAGCTAGAACCTAAGAAAATATGTTGACTGATCCATATTACTCAATGTTTCTGATGCAATCATTCATGAAAAATCTTGATGAGAAATTATTCCACCACAACAATCTCACAAGTCCAAGCATTAATTGTCACATACAGAAACAAAGTTAACATTCATCTATATGTTTTTTTTCTGACATTTTGGAACAAAAGAACAACATTGGTTAGTCTATTTACCCTATAGATGCCAGTTCTTTCAATATCTGAAGATTGACAGCTTTCTTGGAGGGTGTCATTCCATATAGTTTTTGCTCCCTGAAAATTTTATTTGGGTTATCAATATTATAGATTGTTCATAAACTACTGGAAGAAAATAAAAGCTAGTTTTGCTAAGAACACATGCATGATTTCCTCCTGGCGTTGAATATCATCTTCCCGCTTTCTCTCTCTCTTTGCCCTTTCCTCAAAAAGGAAATCAACAGCCTTACATACATCTTGATGGCACATGCGCAGTGCTCTCTTTGCTTCTCTTTCTTTAAAGCCCATATCCATAACATGTGACAACGCTTCATCTGACACTTGTAGCTGAAATTTTAAGGCAGATTATACTAAGTTGCATAGAAATACAAAGAGGCCATATTTAAAGCTCAACATAGAGCTATAGCTATGATTACAAATGTAGTGGCATTTAATCAAACCAAATTGCTTCACATATATTAGGCATGATATCTCAGGTACCACACCATTCAATGCTATAAATATGCTCAAGCTTGATCCACCCAATTCTGTAATATGATAAGCTAACCTGTAAATATTTTGCTTGCGCTGAGTTGATTGCTTCCCGAGCCTTATCAAACTTACAGCTGTGAAATGCAGCCACCCCCTCAAGCAGCTCCAGCCTCAAATGTCTGACATTATGACAAAACATAATTAGCTTGTATCTGAAAAACATCCCTCAAAATGTTGGCAATAGCATGCAGCGGACTTACAAGGCAAGCTCAGGATGGCAACCAGCTTGAAGGATTCGAACACGGGAAGAGTCCTTCCCATGGGCTCGTTCGATTCCTTCTCTAGCCCTTGCAAGGCGCAATCCGGCATCCGAGAGCCACTTGATGTCTTTTAGCATGAAATAGCACCACACCATGTCTATTTGAAGTATTGAGACGTTGTCAATAAACTGACAGATAAGACGGGTCATACTCAGTCAGAGCAAGCTAAAAAAATATTCTGGAGCCAAAGAACATTAAAAACTGCATTAATTTAATTTGTTTTTGTTTTTTTTTTAAGGTTAAGAATTACTTTGATACAACCCTGATGGGAACACCACCGTTGGTCACATACAGAAGATAAGGCAAATCATTAAAATCTGTGTATTTTCACCTAGTCTCAACCCAATGCCTCAAATCACGTCACAATCGTAACCCAAACCAGCCTTAATAATATTTAAAAATTTCGGACACTAACTTTAGTTGCAATGCTATAAATGAATAGTTGAGGATAAGAAGAATGAGTCATTCACCTCAATGAACTTTGGATTGCAAAGAGAGAAAGCCTCCTACAAGAACGAAACCAAATTGATTAGTATTCTCTCATAGTAAATAAAAGTCAGCTAATATCAGTATCTTGCACAATGACTTGGGATAATCAAATCATAAACCGTGTTTTACCACCTACAATTTAAAGGCAACAAAAGCAAAAGGAGAACGGATATAGAGACAGATTGAGAGCTAAACGATAGTAAATTGCATTGAAAAACCAGTCAAAGATATTAGAATTTGGAACCATTGCCCAATTAAGATTATCAAAGCAGAGCACTTCAAACTAAGTTGTCACCCATAGAGAATAAATAGAACAAATGTACGCGGCAGATCAACCATATTGGAGTGATATATTTTATTTTATCCTTTCCTTTTGAGGGAGGTGTTTATTGTCACCGATAAATGGTTTGATCTTCAAGTTCATCTCAAATCATTTAGATCTTGAGACTATTTCTTAAAAAGGGGAAAACAGCTAAAATTTGGTAGTTAATATGGAAGACTAATTAACATGATCAACCAGCTCAGACCTCTCCCATGATGAGTACTTCTAATGCATCTTTGTAAGTTCCCTTTCTTATCAGCTGCTTTGCATTTGCATGAAGCATAAGGCCCATCATGATTGCCCTGTTGAATGTGCAACAAATATATTTCTAAACATTTGACATGAGGAAACATGAATTCACATATTGAGAATGATTTATTACTTACCTTTGGTCAGTTTCAGACCCAAGATTAACTTTCTGTCCACTTTGATCTTCAAGTTCTATATTGAAATCTTCAACTGGGAGAAAACCATTAGCATGCCTGTTAGCTAGAGCAGTAGCAGCTGCCCTGCAAGTTTAGAAAACATGCCGGAAAATCAGATAGATACTAAACGATGTAAAACATTCAACATTGACATCAGCAATACAAATTAAAATGTCTTTAAAATCTTCAAAATTACTCATGGCCGTCCCATGGGGAAAAATATTCTCCAAAAGTTGTTTGTCATCGGACTCATTATGTCACGTTCCAGCTTACAAATAAAATTTGCTTTTCATTCCTGAACTAGATGGGTTGCTTCCAAAATCTACTGTTAAAGCCTTATCATATACCCATGGAAGAACTCCAGCAATTATCCAAAATCCAATTTTCATTGTGGGTTTAAAATCCTATTTTCATTATTACTTCAAGAGAAAAAAAGACAGTGAAAAGCAAACCCATTTAACCCAATTTCTTCATGGAATCAACATTTTACAAAACCAAGCTACCCAAAATGGCAAAATCTATTGAAACAAGCAAACAAAGCAACTCCAGTGGAAAATTATGAACACACAATAAATTGAACCTGAAAAAAAAAACAACTCAAGCTTCTGTCAAATTAAGCAGACAGCAATGACATTGCACATAATCCTAATAAACGTCGTTATAAAAGAAGATATGAACATAAATAGAGAATTAAAAAGTAGAAAATTCACTTGACTCGAGAAAGCCTGGTAGAGCGTTCTTCCTCAGCCATCAATTCATCTTTAAGTGCCTTGCCCTCTTCAGTAGAAACCCGCCTAGCAAGAATCCTAGAGTTGTCCTTAAGACCCAAATGGCTCAGCTTCTCGCTTCCATCGCCATCTTTCAAGATTCTACCACCTGAAATCAAATTGATCGACTCAACACCACAGTTCGATCGTCTTGCAATTTCTTCCCTCAACATAGGGACAGTCCAATTATCGAGTTCCACATCCAACACACCAGCCCATGGACCTGAAATCTTCAGTTTCGCCATGAAAACGGACCAAAATAGAAATTGGGACTCCAAAAAAGAGAGTGGGAAAGTCACTGACTGGTCGTTTGATCCTCCAGAGGAGAGAAGGTGGGGAAAATCGAGGTGGGTATGATTGAGATTAATGAGAGAAGGATTAAAAAGGTACGAGGAGGTTTCCTTGTTCGTCAAGTTTTGGAATTTCGGTATAATTGGACGAAATTCTCTGGGCTTTCAAGTTTGTTGATGCGTTTTTGTGTGTTCGTGTTGGGCCTTTTTGCCCATTGTTCTGCTCCAAATGGGCAAAGCCTATCCAAAGATATGAAGTTGAACAAATATTCATGTTTTTTTTTTCGGAAAAAATACAATTTTTATCCTAACAATGTTAATAAAACTCGATATTTAACTATTTTTTTTACTACTAGTCAACTCAAGATGGTTAAATCATTTTTTATTTTTAAATTTGTGAAGTTATTTGTCGAACTAAGACGAGACAATATAATATCCACTTTAAACTTAAATAAATGTTGTAATTTTTTACCTTTTAATAAGTATTTTGGACTTCATCTAAGTATGACTTTAATTTTCTCTTCTTTCTCTTTTATAATATGTAGAGTGAAAAATTGAACGTCTAACTTTGAGATTGATGGCAAAAAGTCTATATTATTTAAATTAGGTTCATTTTTACTATAATTCTAAGCTAATTAAGAAATATATATATATATATATATATATATATATATATATCAAATGCTTGCATCAATTCAAGTCACAATTTTATTTAAAATTTTTAAAGATGCATAAAGGTCAAAATCAAATGTAATATTGTAATTTTTAAAATTACTAAGATATTTTTAATTCTAAAAATGAGAAAATTTTAAGAGTAATTATTTTAAATAATAAAATTATTAAAAATATTTTTAAATATAGGAAACTCTCATATATTATCTAATAATGATAAAACTTGATAAGTGTTTATCATTAGCTAATGATATTTTTTTATAAATATTGTGAGTATTTGAAAATAATTCTATTTTTTATTATTTAAAAAAAAAAAAAACTTGTTTTCAAAGTGTTCATTGTGTGTGCCCCCCCCCCCCCCCCCCCCCCCCCCGTAAGGCCTTCCCTGTTCGCCATGGCCACCAGAGGACTCGGCGGCGAGAAGAGGACAACCAGAAGCTCCGCCATGAACGCCGCCGCCGCCACTACCAGAAGCAAGACCAAGAAACTTGACAGAGAGAACCATCTCAACCATCAACTGGTAACCCTCATCGAAACCACCATTTCTTCTGCTCACTCCTTTCTCTCTCTCAACGATCTCCACCTCCTTCCCTCACAAACCCTCGCCCTTGAATCCCTCCTCTGTTCCACTTCATCCTCTCTTTACGCTCTCTCTCCTCGTCTCCCAAAAATTTACCTACCGCCGCCGCCGCCTCCGTCGCGACCATGCTGGTTCCAACGCTTCCTCTCTGCGACATCCGAGGTCGATTGCGATCCGAGGTGGAATCTCTCCTTCCGTATGTCGAAATCGTCCTTCTCCCTCCTCCTTCGTCTCCTTTCCCCGATTCAGAGCTCCTCATCCTCTTCAGTTCCTCCGGATTGTGCTTTAGCCGCTGCGCTTTTCCGATTGGCGCATGGTGCGAGCTACAAGGCGGTTGGGAGGCGGTTTGGGATCGATTCCGCTCATGCTTGCCACTCGTTTTATGCTGTTTGTAAAGCTATCAATGAGAAATTGGGGCATTTGCTTGAGCTACGGTCTGACATTGATCGGATTGTTGTGGGATTTGGGTGGATTTCGCTTCCGAATTGCTGTGGGGTTTTAGGTCTTAGAAGATTTGGGTTTGAGGGTGAGTTGCTAGGCAAAAATGGATCGCTTCTGGTTCAAGCATTAGTCGATGCTGAAGGGAGGTTTCTGGATGTCTCTGCTGGTTGGCCGAGCTCCATGAAACCTGAAACAATCTTGCGGCAGAGCAAACTATATGCAGAAATCGAGAACTCCACTGAATTACTCAAAGGTCCTGTTTACAATGTCGATGATGAAAAGCCCATTCCTCAATACTTGATTGGTGATTCTTGCTTCCCCCTTTTGCCATGGCTTTTAACACCATACATGAAACTGAACGAGGAAGATAGCTCTGGCTTTTCTGAACGAGCATTCAATTCCACACATAACCGTGCAATGGCGTTGGTTAACACAGCATTTTGCGGACTCCGAGCTCGGTGGAAGCTTCTGTCAAAACCATGGAAGGAAGGATGTAGAGATTATTTCCCATTTATTGTATTGACCGGGTGTCTGCTGCACAATTTCCTCATTAAATGCAGTGAGAAACTAGATGAAGAGCAAGATCTTGAAGGAGCAAGTTGTTCGAGTGAGGAGCAGAAGTTTCCTCTTTATGACGGTGAGATAGGAGATAATAGAGGAAAGGATATCAGAGATACGCTTGCCTCGCACTTGAGTAGCCTGAGCTTCAGAAGATGATCGCTTTGAACATCTTGGTAACTTTTAATCTTTTATCAGCTGTATATATTCCTTTCCTATCTTTAGAACATTTTGTCAAAACTGCAGATTGTAAGTTCTAGTTCTCTAGAAGTAGATCTATTTTTTTTTTTGTCAACCATTAGTTTCATAATGATTTGATACTTCTTATAGTTAGAGAAGGTTTGTTTACACTTATCTATCATGAAAATGACCTTCAAATCATTCACTCAATATGTAAATTACAAAACATCTACAGTTCATGGTTCGGGTCCCTCTAGAATGCAATGATTTTGACTTGTAGTTATTCTATCAAGTGAATAGGAATTCGGTTTTTGAATCAAATCATCTTAGTTAATTAATTTGAACATTTGGAATTCATCTAGTTAAACTTGATCTTGAATTTCAGTTGAGGTGTAATAACTATGGATGGTCAAAGTAAAAATTCTTAAGGAAAAGGACAAAAGTAGTAATGAGCTTTCAGAATGAATGTTATGACTTGGTCCACTTCAAGTCCTAATTTTGGTATTTGCCTACATGACACAAGGTGCTTTTGAAAATTTCAAAAATTTTTGTAAGTGCTTAAAGTATATTTACCTGAAACGGTCCATTAGTGTCTGCTTTTTGGAGTCCTTATTAAAATAATAAAGAAGTGTCATTTAAGTTTTGTTCAAAAGCACCTTTTCTTTTGACACTTCTTTTGGCCTTTCTGCTATATAACATCACAGTCGATTGAACTTCTTTTATTTTTATGTGCTTAAAACCTGGGGCCACGGGTACAGAGCCATGTTGAACTCTGAGAAACAATTACAAACGTGCTATTAAACTGATAAGAACATATTCTACACCTGATCTTAGTCATAAGGCCGAGAAAGATATAACTAACATGTTAATTTCAGTGGTTATCTATGAAACTCTCATTGTTTGCCGAACTAAAGGGCACCAAAACTGGAGACTATTTCTTGCCTTTATATACCTTCTTAAATCTCTCAGTCCTCACATCTCTTCTTTGCTTCTCTTTATCTGAATGAACTTCTTGAAGGACCCTTTCACAGGCAAGGGAGTTGGAATATTTTTGCAGATTTGAAGTGGTTTTTAGGGGAAAAAATGGAATTTAAAAATGAGTCCCTTTCAAAATAAAGATACTTTTAAATGCTCCCAAAAGAGAAAAAAAAAAAAAAAAACTGTACTTTTAAGGATAAACTCTCTCTCTTCAGGATCAACTGATATATTTTTTTATTTCTAAACCTTGAACCAAGTCACTCTTTTCTGTTTGGCTTCCAAGAGAAGTGAACTGAAAAGTGTTGTAGTTTTGCACAGAAAGGCTCACAGTCACAGGTTAGACTTTGTGTAAATAAATTGCATCTCTTCTCAAATTTCATTTTTACAAGATTGGGAAACTTCAGAATCTGGCAGTCTAAAAGTAAAATATTGGGAGCTCAAAACCCCAGCAGCTTCATCAGAAATTATTCAGCAAATACAATATCTGGAAGACTATACAAACAGCACAAAGGATTCGTTTCAACCATTCGACAAAACCAAGCACAAAATCTTCATTAGATACAAACCAAACTGGGGAAATTTAACAAATCCGTTGAACTCAAAGGTACAAAATTCGATTATTCTTCAAACCTTAAATCATTTTCCAAATATTGATTTGATCCACCATATCCCTTTAGTGTCTTTGGGACCTTCATCTCCTTCTGGTGGAGGGTCAGTGTGTGTTGTTCTACGAAGCTTGCTCACATCATAACCCTGTTCCTTAGCTTTCTCCACCAGTTGATTGTATATCTCCTCATCCAAATGATTCTGCCTGCACAATATCTGTCAAAGAAGCACACCATGAAATAACACTTCAGAAACCTCCCATTATCATAAACCCTTTTCTCTCGATTTAACAGTTCACAAACATCCAAAACTCCCCATAAGAAAACTAATGTCATACATACCCATAGATAGTTTCTGCTAGGTTGGCCAATCAAAGCATGGTGATAATCATGATCAAGATACAAAACCCAATAATCTCCAACAACAGGAATGATAGGCATGAATGGAGGAACATAGAATTTAACTTTGAGCTTGGCTTCGTCACTATCAGGATTAGCTTTAACAGCAGTACCTTCAATGAAACCTCTCTTGCCATCAACCCAGGTCTCATTTAGGACATTCACCGTCCGTTCATCTCTCAGGGTGTAGGTCGCTCTGGTATTAGCTCCATTTTTGGGCTGAAACCTCGATGGAAATGAGGCTATTTCATACCACCGACCCATATACCTCTTAAGGTCGACGTCCTTCATGACATCCATCTCTTTCTTCACCATTGTTGAATGATGAGCTTCTGAGATAGATCTCAAAGGGGTTTTTATGGGGGGGTCGGTGGTGATTTGGGTCGAATATTTTGAGTTGTTGAAGAAGATATGGATTTGGAAAAATGGGGGACGTGGAGAGATATTATAGCTGTGGGGAAGAGGATTTTTTTGTGGTCTAGAAATCGGCAGAGGCCTAGTTGTAGGGTAAAAATTGCTTTTCTTTTCTTGCTTGCTAAACAAGGGAAATGTGGGAGTCGCCAGCATCATGGGCCATGGCATCAATCGATTCAATTCTATACTTAATAAGAAAGATAATTGACTAAAAACAGTCTTTTTATCTTTATCTTTTTCTTTTTTTGGTGGGGTGGTTTAAATTGTGAGTTTGGTATTTTATTTTTTTTTCTTTTTTTTTTTTTAATTTATCTGAATACTATAATTTCTAACGTTTTGACTTTTGTTTATTTTAGTTTCTATACTTTTAATTTTGGTTCATTTTTATCTTTATATTTTCAAAATGTTTAGTTTGGTCCTTGTACATTTCACTTTGATTCATTTTAGTCGATGAACTTCAAAAAAAGTTGTCATTTTGGTCTCTTAAAAATGAAAATGAAGGAATCAAAATGGTTATTTTTTAAAAATACAGGGACTAATATAGACATTTTAAAAGTATAAGGACCAAAATGAATTAAAGTTAAAAATACAGAAATCAAAATAAACGTACTGAAATTATAAGAATCAAAATGAAATAAAGCAAAAAATATAGAAATCAAAATAGTATTTAAACATTTTTTTTAACAATATGTGGGGTGGGGGATTGAACCTTAGACTTGATAGTTCATGTCATTAAGATATTCTCATGTTAACATTTGGTATTGAAATTTGAAATTTAAATTATGTCAATGTACATGACTTAAGTCCTGTGTTTCAAATGTTGATGGAGATGATGAACTTAATTTGCAGGTGATAATCTGATTAGTACTGCCTTGTTTGATAACAATTTTTATTTTTTGTTTTTGAAAATCAAGCCAATTTACTCCACATTTCTTACCATGGTTAGATTCTTAGCCAAATTCTAAAAGCAGAAACAAATTTTTAGTTTTCAAAATTTGGTTTGATTTTTTAAATAGTTGGTCAAAACTAAACAACAAAGGAAAGAAATTTGGAGGTGAAAGTAGTCGTTAAGCTTAAATCTTTTTTCTTTAATTTTTTAATTTTTTTATTATTTTTATTTTTTTTTAAAAAAAAGATGAAATGATTACCAAATGAACGCCTATAAAATTATTTTATTTAGGTTGTGTTTGAAATTGTGTATACAATTTAGCTTAAAATAAGCAATTTTTTTTTTAAACTAAATTAAAAAAAAAAAAATCAAATCTGTAATTCCACGTCCTTTCTTTTTCAAGTCCAATGAAATCTTGATTGATTCAACCTTTGTACAGCAATATATATATATATTTTTTTTGGTTAAAATCTAACCAAATATTTTAGACTAATCAAAGTTATTTTCAATTTGAAGTACATAATTCTTTATAATAATTATCGTATAAGAAATTTGATATTCAATATCAATAGAAAAATATGTTGCTAACTTATAACACTTCAGGATTAATGTATATTGAATACCATAACATGCTGTACAGAAAAAAAAAAAAAAAAAAAAAAAAAAAAACATAACATAACATGCCTTTTCAGGTTTAAAGAATTGAAATTTACCAAGGCTATATTTACTTCGTGTCCTCACTCGTTTTTTCTGAAAATAAAATTATAAAAAATTATTTTAAAAGCTAAACGACGAGCAAAGACACATTTACTGTTTGTTTTTTTTCCCCCCTAAAAATACAATTATAAAAAATAATTTAAGAAGCTACAATGATTCTCTCGGGCATCCCACAGAATTGCTCCAAGCTAAGGAGTTCTTGCGATTAGGTATGTTTTCTTAGATTATGTTGAATTTTTTAGTTGAGAATTTCTATAAAATGTTGAGGGAGGAGGTGCATGAAATTACTTGATTCTATTGAAAAATGACATAAAAAGAGAATAAGGAAATAGAGGAGAGAGAACACGAGAGAAAAGACGGAGGAAGAAGAAAGAGAACAGGAAGAAAAACGAGAGATGGTGAAGATTAAAAAAAAAATTATATTTTTTCTAAGTCATTTTGCCACATCAGATATTTAGTCAAACTTTTAGATTTAAATTTATTATATTTACTTTTGAAAACTTATATTCTAAAATATCTAATTTAAACATTACGGACCAAACACCTCTATTTTTTAAAATTCAGGGATAAAAAAAATATTATTCTCGAAGGGTGAAGAGATGGAAAAATATTTCATTATATTTAATTTAATTTCATAGGCTCCACATCTTTCTTATATATTCCATATTCATTTTGATGGCAAACTATAAATGAAAATAGTATAAATAATTGTTATGTTATAACATTCTATAAATTTTTGGGTTAAAATATTTTGGTTCCTATGCTTTGAGATCTTGTTCAATTTTAGTTTTATACTTTTAAATGTCAAATTTTAGCTTTTATAATTTTCATAAATCTTAAATTTAGTCTCTTAAAATTAATTTTTATCGAAATTAACTAAAGAATAATAATAATTTACATGCGTAAACATAAAATATATGAATATGTTATCAAAATTTATAGTGAAGATGCTAATAGACACCAAAAAGGTTTTGAAAAAAACCAACCATATAAACAAAGCCCATGGACTCAATTTAAGATTTATTGAAAGAACAAATACTAAAAAAAAAAAAAAATACCAAAATATTATTTTAACAAAATATTTATTATTTTAGTATGCCCTCTTTAAAATGGAGATTTTTGTATGGATGACCCCTGTGCAGGGGCTTAAATGAAAATTAGTTTTTTAAAAATCGATGAATTTTAACTTTTTTTGCTTACATTAGCACCTTGTGAAATTACTATTTTGACTTAAGAATGTGTGTCATGATTTTCACTCATGCTTCTCGCTCATTCTATCCTCTTCGCAAATTGTTTTTCTATAGTTAGAAATCTTCTTGCGTTTAGCGGCTAACTTCTCACTTCTTTTATTCTCTTTCTTAATTCATTTTATATGGTCATTAGATCTTTTCGCTTGCTCTACTTATTTCTCAAAAAAAAAAAATTGTAGATTGAACCGAAGAAGAAACAAAAGAATCGCTTGAATAAGAAGAAGAGGAAGAAGCTCTAGATTGAAGAAAAAGAATGAATAGATATAATAGATTAGATCTAAAAAACCGAAAGCTGCATATCAAAGAAGAAGGAAGAAGTGTACACTTGACTTGAGTCAAAAGTGGTAATTTTATACAAGGCTGGCTTAAGCAAAAGGCTAAATTCTTTATTTTGAAACTGAGGACTAATTTTCATTTGGCCCGTAGGGAGGGCCTCTCTGCAATTTTCTCTTTAAAATGCTTGCATAAGTAGAGTTTGGATTATTTGGAAGTAATAATAGAAAATCTGAAAGATGAGGTATCCACTCTTCGCCCAAGCATACACTCTATTCCAAGAACGATGATGCACATTTTACTCTGACATGACATAACATGACAGAATTTATAGTATTGTTGACGAAAGAAAGCGATTTCATTTGATTTTCTTTTATCACATTTGTTGGCATTAGGAGCATTATTGAACAATTGATGCTGAAGGATACATTATACAAGCAAAAATCCCACTAAACCCTTTCATCTTCTTGTTCTTTTCTTTCAGCATTTTTGGAGTTTTTGAGCTCTGTGAAGAAAAGGGGGAAAATGGGTTTAAAAGGGGTTTTTCTTCTCTTGATTTTTCTGTTCCCTTCGTGTTTGGCATTTGAAGTACCCACAACATTTTTCTCAAGAGTTCATTACCCACTTGATTCCTTGAAGCAAGTTACAAATTTGAAGCCAAAGATCCCTTTTGAGACCCGTTTCTATCCTCAGCTGCTAGATCATTTCACCTTCACGCCAAGGAGTTCCAAAAGATTTTACCAGAAGTATCTGATTAATGAGCAATACTGGCGAAATGGAGCTCCAATCTTCATTTACACTGGCAATGAGGGCGACATTGAATGGTTTGCTGCCAATACCGGTTTCTTGCCAGATATTGCTCCAAAATTCCATGCCCTTCTGGTTTTTATTGAAGTACTGTTCTAAAAAATAAGAGCCTTTTGCTTTTCGGTTTTTTTTTTTTTTTTTTTTTTTTTTTTTTGGTTTTGTTTTTTGGGTTTGGGGGGGACAAATGTTACTAGTTTTACCTTCTTCAAAGGTTCAACGTTTGTGCCTAATATTTTGTTTTTGTCTGCAATTTTCATGTTATTATTAACAGATAGAACTAGTTTTATCTTGGTCCATGTTTAATGTTACAGGGTCAGGTGGGTTATCCCGAGATTTGTCATAGATAAAAAAAGGGGTCCATGTTTGTGTTAATATTGTGTTCTTGTCTGCAATTTTGATGGCATTATAAACTGATATAGCTGGTCTTACCTTCTTGAAAGGCACATGTTTGTGTGATTATTGAGAATGAAAGCACACACACAGCATGGGCTGATCCCCTGGCATGATCTAGAGCTAATTTGTGTTGTTTCTGTTTCTGGGTGTTTGATAATTAGTGAAATTCTAGGACAGATTTGAAGGATAGTTAACAAGAAGTATGAGTTATTTAGTGGAAGTGGTGGATTTTAATGGTGTTAATTTTAGTTTTCCTGTTGTTTAGTGGAAACATAAAGCTCCTTTTGCCCATTCCAGAGAACAATTTAGATGGGTTTGTTCCTGTTTTATTGATCAGCATAGATTTTATGGAGAATCGAAGCCGTTTGGAAATGACTCGTATAACTCGGCAGAAACATTAGGCTACTTGACTTCACAACAAGCTTTGGCTGACTATGCAGTTTTGATAAGAAGTTTGAAGCAAAACCTCTCTTCTGAGGCTTCCCCTGTTGTTGTGTTTGGTGGGTCTTATGGAGGAAGTGAGTAAAAAAGTTCACCATTTTGATCTCTTAGTTTGCTTTGTTAATTTTTTGATGGGATGAGTGAGTTTACTTGGTTGTGAGCTAAAACCTGATGCAACATTCTGTTCTTTCAAATTGTTAGGGCGTTTTCACCTAAATTTGTTGTTTAACTTTATGATCATTTAGGGTGTGTTTGACCAAAGAGTTTGGAAGTAGGAGTAGGAAAGTAGGGAGTTGGGAACTCCACTCCTTGTTTGGCCCAAAGAGTTGGTCAGTCCCACTACTAAAATACATCAATTTTATATCTTATCAACAGTTTACACTGTGGGCCCCAGGAGTCCACAACTTCTTACTCCTCACTATTACATTCCTTACCCTAAACACCCCCTTATAGCTTACCAAGACAAAGTATGTACAATACATCATGGTACTTGTTAAGTGACTGCTTATACCACAATGTCTTACCTGTTACAAATTGGTATCTCCAAATCTTGAGTTTTAGATTATACAGTTACTTTTTGCCCTATAGTCGACCACCAAAGGTACATCCCGACCTTCTTAGGTGTCAACATGTCAAAATTTTATGCTTTAATTGATTTTGGTGGTTAAAATCTGTGGTCTAATGATAATAAGGAACCTTTGCAGGTAGATTACATGAGTTTAGGAACTGTTGTTTATAAGAAACTTCTGACACATTTACCAATAGTTTTGGAAAGACTGAAAAGACAATGGAAGATTTCCACAATATCATACCATTTTTAATTCTTGACATTGAAATCTTATATATTTCTGGGTTTACCTCTCAGTGCTGGCAGCCTGGTTTAGACTGAAATACCCTCATATTACTATTGGAGCTTTGGCATCTTCAGCACCCATTTTACACTTTGATAACATCGTACCGAGGTCGAGCTTCTATGATGCTGTTTCTCAGGATTTCAAGGTCTCTCTTACTCTTGAGAGTCTTTGTCGTGGATCCATCCAAACATGTTCAGTTTCTTTTATGTCATTGCTCATCATCTACTATCTAATCTTTCTCATTAGTTCTATGCTGGCAGGATGCTAGCTTGAATTGCTATGAAGTGATAAAAGGGAGTTGGGCAGAGCTTCAGCAAGCATTTTCTGAAGAGGGGTTGGCTGAACTAAGCAGAACATTCAGAACTTGCAAGTAAAAAGGAACTTTGTATTTTGAGTTTTCCTAGCTGCAACCTCCCTTCTTCACAATTCCCAATTTCTGTTAATAAGAACTAATGGTATATTTCCTCTGCTCTGCCTGGGAAACACAGGAACCTTCATTCAGTATCCTCGGTTCGAGACTGGTTATGGTCAGCATTTGTCTACACTACAATGGTAAATTACCCGACCGAAGCAAATTTTATGAGGCCATTGCCTGCCTATCCTGTACAAGAGGTGAGACCGAGGTTTATGTAAGTTGTAAATTGTAATTGATCTCACATCCTAACCCTTTGTAAAAGATCACTCAAAGATATCTCAAACACTCTACTTTTTTCCACCATTGGTTATGATTGATGAAGATGTGTAAGATTATCGACGCATTTGCACCAGAAACTAGCAAGCTTGACAAGGTTTTTGCTGCTGCGAGCTTGTATTACAATTACTCACATGGAGAGAAATGCTTTAACCTGGAAAACGGACCTGATGTTCACGGTCTTAGTGGTTGGAACTGGCAGGTCTGTTTGTTTCCTTGAAGCCACTACCAACCCTTTATATGTTTTACTTCAGAAGTTTTATTATATGAATGATTTGAACTCTTGCTGATTGTGAAACCAAAATTTACCTTTAGCTTTAACTTAAATGTAGGCTTGTACAGAGATGGTGATGCCAATGACTTGTTCCAACGAGAGCATGTTTCCACCGAGCGAGTTCGATTATGAAGAATTTGCAACAGATTGCAAGAAGAAATATGGAGTTTCACCTCGTCCGCATTGGATCACTACTGAGTTCGGTGGCGAAGTGAGATTTGCCTCTCTTATTTTATCTTGATCTCTTTACTACATTTCCAAACAAGCAAAGAAAACAAAACTACTTCAAAAAATAGTGGAGATCATGAGGCAATATCATATGGTGTGATATTCCTTGGGTTGATAATTAAGAGCTAGTTTCAATTGTGTTGCAGAGAATTGAGCAAGTGTTGAAAAGATTTGGCAGCAATATCATATTTTCTAATGGAATGCAAGATCCATGGAGCAGAGGAGGGTCAGTTCTTGTACAAAAGTTTGTTTCCTTTTGAACCATTCTTGCCGTTTTACAAGAACGACGAATCACATATGCAGGAAACTTAACTAAAACTGATCTGAAGCTAATATGTGGTTATGTTTGGAAAATAGCATATTTGAAATATTTCTCAAAATCTTTCAAAAACAATATGCTTTTTGATCTTCAATACAGCATAAAATAGGCATAGTTTGTCAGATGGAACAAATTTATTGGTTATCGACATAAATGTCATCATTTCTAAGTTTGTATAAGAATGCATGATTTGCTGAATTCTTCCTTTTTTTTTCTGATCATTGATCTAAGTGATGATAATAAATTCAACTTCTCTCAGGGTGCTGAGAAATATTTCAACCAGTATCATTGCCATCGTCACGGAGAAAGGTATGTAGCATCGATAAATTAGACATTTCTCTTGTCATTTGGGTAAACACACTTAACCAAAATGTTTCGGTATTAGGAGCTCACCATGTTGATTTTCGATCAGCGACGAAAGATGACCCTGACTGGCTTGTCAAGCAGAGGAGACAAGAAGTGGAGATCATTCATCAATGGATTAATGAGTATTATGCAGATATGAAACAAGACAAGAAATCCATCTATTGAATCTTGTCAATTCAAGTTCAAGTAGGGAGTGATTTTTGTTAAGTACTTTTCTAGTGGAAAGATGGAATCATACATTGTAAAATGTAGGATGATCTATTTCTATCTTTCTAAGAATTTGTATGGCGCAATATCAAATGGGTTATTAAAAAAAAAAAAAAAAAAAAAAAAAAAAAAAAAAAAAAAAAAAAAAAAAAAAAAAAACTTTGAAGTGTCTCATTCCAATTTGAGTTCCAAAATGTTCTGCATTTACTACACAAATTAAACTACTCTAAAAAGATCCAACTCTCCTCTTCTTAGTCTTCTAAAGCACATACTCATTTTTTTCTTATTATTTGTTTTAATTTATTTTTTGAGTGGCACAAACTAACACCCAACAATTACAACTTCCTATAATGTTTATAAACCACAATTTGGTTTAAGAGTAATCATTTATATCATTTCAAACATAAGCATTTATATTCTTGTTTTTTTTGGTAAATTTCAAAAACAGGTCCTACTACTATCACAACTTAGCTTGTTTTGACTTTAGGATAATAATAAAAAAAAAATACATTTAGTTCTAAAACTTTCAAGTAAAAATTTGGTCCTCTAACTTTAATTTGTCACGATGTAATTCATATCATTTCAATTTTGTAACATTTTAGTCCCTAAAAATTGATATTTGATATTTGCCCTAATTTTTTTTAGTTCAACAATTGATGAAGAGATTAAACCAACATTCACTTTTGAGATGATACTTATTTTTTAATATTTGTGAAACCGAAAGAATGTAAAAATTTGAAAAGTATATTGAAAACAAAAGTATATTGAAATTGTTTTTTTCTCTTAAACTTAGGTTTTTTTTAAAAGACAAATATCAAACAATTATTGTTACTTTTAAGTTCAACTATTTTAGACAAAGAGATCAATCATCTACTTTTGAAAATGGTAATTAATACCTTATTTATTGAACTATATCGAATTACCATTTTAAATTTGTCGAAGGAGTTATATGATAAAACACATATAATATATATAAATGGTGGGGTTGGGTTTATTTAATTATTAACTCTTTCTCATAGCCATAGTGTAAGTTTATAATGTATTCAACTCACTAATGTAGAGGGAAAAAATGGAAACTTTTTTAGATTTTATGTTGTTTTGTTACATTACATTAGAAGCCCATTAAATATTGAATACACCGACTCCTCCAGAAGAAATTTTCTGAGCTAAAGTTTTTATTTTGATTTTCCATTCATTTCATTGGTTTCTTTCATACATACTTTCACTGCTGAAATTAGATCTCAGTTCCTCACTTTCTCAGTAACGCGGAAAGAGAGAGGAAGGAAAAATACGACGAAAAAGAAAAAACAAGAATCAAAAGGAAGATCAGGGTGAGAAATGTCACGCCGATCTGGGGCTTGCCTAAGGTGTTGTCTCGTAATTTTTGCTGTAGTTTCTGCTTTGGCTGTTTGTGGACCGGCTTTGTATTGGAGATTCAAGAAGGCTTTCCAATTGGGAGATTTCAAAGCCTCCTGTCCTCCTTGCATCTGCGATTGTCCACCCCCATTATCCCTTTTGAAGATTTCTCCTGGTAAAACTCGTTAATCTCTTCTGGGTTGCTTTGCATTTCTGTTTTTCTTCGCTTAGTTGTGAAATTTAGTGAAATTAACAGATACCCATTTGAAGATTTTGGTTGGTTTGATCTGTTTCCATTGATGATTTCGATTCTTAGCTGTTTCTTTCTTTGCTTGTGTGTTGCTGTTAATGGCTATGGAAAACTTGACCCATATTAGATTTGGATTTGTACTCCTTTTGTTACCTTCTGTTGGGGTTAATGGAGCTAGATTAAGCCCATTCTCAGGTTAGATTATTGGTTTTTTGTTGGGGGAACTTTTCAAGAATTTGTCTTTTTCTTCACCTGTGCCTTTTGGAGTAACAACACTCGGTCAATAGATATAATTTTACTACTCTTTTTGGATGCTGTACTTCTTGAATTGGTCTTTTGTTGGTTCTTAACTGGAGTATATCTTAAGTGGCATTCGATCTGAAATTATGAACTTGTATTTCTTTCTTGGAACACTTTTGAGTTCATGTTTCTGTTTCCCTGGATGTTGACCCGCTGTGCTAAATTTTCTCAATTGTGAATTCGTTGTCTGTACTTTGTAGTTTTCAAAGAAAATTCAGTTGGACTTCAATTATAGATTAGCTAAAACTTGTATTCATTAAAATGAAATGGTACTACCACCATGACTATCAATGGTTCTTTCTGTGTATAAGAAAACATTGATTTTAGGATTTATTTGGTCCTCTTCTTGTTTTGCTATCATAATTAACTTCTAGTAGTATCAATTTGCTAGCTAGGAAAAGAAGTCTATGGAAGCTCAATCATTTTGCCAGAAAGAGAATTCTACATAACTGTTAAATTAGCAATGGCCGTGTGGAATTGCATCTTAAATGAATATTATTCTAAACCTAATTCTACTTTTTTGGAAAAGAAAAAGCTAATTTTAATATAAATTGCATCCTGATAGCAAAGGCTTCAGATGTAAATTCCCTAAGGGTCTTGGGTTGAAGCCTCTAGGGGAAAGCTAATAAGTAATATCCTTGATGTCTCTTCAAACTGGTGTTAAGCGCATGTGTCGTTGAGTTTCTGTGTTAAGATTGGGGTGCGGCTTCATACCCTTAATGTAAAAGTAATATATAGACTGCATATAAATTGCTCAAACCCTGTTTACCAAATGCAGATTCTTTTATTAAATTTATGTTCTCCTCTCTTAGAAGGACTACATTTGACTCCATGTAATTGCAGACTTGATTTTTGTTCTTACCAGATTCGTTGTTGCTTCCTCACTGATACGTCTTTTCTTTTTTCTTGATTATCACTTTTAGGTCTGGCCAATCTCTCTGTCACAGGTTAGAATTCATCCCTCCAAATCAACTTGGGAATGAACTTTGCTTTCATTATGTGAAAATCATGATTCTTTACTTATTTTACTAGCATTAGAATGCTTGTTATGGTTTACTGAACTAAACTTATGTGCTTTCTGTTTTCATGGAGAAGTTTATGCAGCTTTCATTACATTTTTCTTCCATCATCCATTTCCATGACAGATGATACAATTTAAGGTTCATTTTTTTCTGTTTGAGATTCAACATTTCTTGTTCTACTTTGTTCTATGATGGATCAGAACTCTTGAAGAAATTCTGCCTTCTGCACTTCATTGAAGGGATTCTGCCAACTATTTTCTTCTAGTTCTTGATGCTCTTTGATATATGTCGGTCTGGAATTGCAAGAATCAATCTTGCTAAAAATGTGTGCACACTACTTGTCGCTTTGGGCATCAATTATCATACGTCCAAAAATCTCTCTTCCAATATTTGAAGTTTCAACTCTCTTTCACCATCTTCTACCTTTGTAATATGAATAGGACAGTTCAATCTAGGGCGACTATTTATCTAGATTTTAATATCCTACGAGTTTTTTTTGGAACCCAAATGTTGTTAGGTTAGACGGGTTGTCATGTGGGATTAGTCGAGGTATTTTTGAGTTGGGAACTTTTCAAGGAGAAAATATCACATAGGCTTTTAGCTACTTCTTATTCTAATATTTTGGTATTTTGATATTCATGTTATTTCCAAACTTGATCTCGGCCAGTTATTGAAACTCTGTTACAACATCTGCTTATTTATTCCTCGACCTTTTTTTTTTTTTTGATGTACATGCTCACTTATTTTTATGATACAGACTGTGGGAGTAATGACCCAGATCTCAAGCAGGAGATGGAAAAACAATTTGTGGACCTTTTGACAGAGGAATTGAAGCTTCAAGAAGCAGTTTCTGGCGAACATACTCGTCATATGAACATCACTTTATTTGAGGCAAAAAGGGCAGCTTCTCAGTATCAGAGGGAGGCTGAAAAGTGCATTGCTGCAACAGAAACTTGCGAAGAGGCCCGAGAACGTGCTGAGGCATTGATGATCAAGGAGAGAAAGCTTACATCATTGTGGGAGCGACGAGCCCGTCAAATGGGTTGGGAAGGGGAATAAGTCTAATTTCAAAGGCCAACCTCTTAGTTCAACTAGTCCTCGAGTCCTTCAATCCATGAGATCAGTAGAAACTGGCAAGCGAAGTGCTTGGTTCATCAATCTGTCAAGGCATAAAGTTCTCTCTTTTCCCCATTAATTGTGTTGCACATTTCCTGGAAACATGTCAATTCTACATCATAATTCATATATGACAATGTTATAGATCCCACTCTTCTGCATTTGCTAATATATATTATATATATGATTATCTCCTCTTCAACCGTAGCTATGTGACTTGTTGGCTAGGCGTTTCTGAGCCATCCACGAACTCGAATAGACTGTATTATTCGCATTCTCATAATCGAAAAACTATATTGTTCTCAGTTTTAGCACCAGGTTGATTCCCTTGGGTAAGTGATGTTAGTAAAATCTGATGTTACGACTTTTGCATATTGGGAGTTTTCAGCTTGCTGTCTGCTATAAAGAAAAAATGGATTATTGGCATTTTTCAACTATGAAAAGCTACATGGTAACAGCTATATATACAAAATCCTCGAGGCTTCTTCTAATAGAAGAATTAGAGTGTTTGTGGGTTGGATTGGTTTATAAAATGTTTGAGGATTTAATTTAATTATTCCAATGGTAAAATTTGTCCAACTTAAGTAATTTCACATTACGAGACTTCAAATTTACTTTTTCTTACAAAAAACATGCAAGTTCAATAATATGATGATCATGATTCTTAGACTATTCTTAACCTTGTTCCATTTTTCATTCGAACAGCATTAACAACAAAGCTAACCTAAAATTTTTGCATTGTCATCAAGGTTCGGTGAAATAAAGCTACATGAAATTCCAACGATCCATCTGCATAACTAAACACAATACTCACCAAGATGACAAATGATTGAGGGGTGTGAGAATAATCGAGTCGAGTAGATTGCAAATAGAGTTGAAATCATAAGGAGAAATTATCAATCTAACCTCTTTATTAATCCAAATGGAACTGGAAGAGGATTTCACATATAGAAGAATAGAATGAGTTCTCCTGTCATTATTCTAGCAACAAACCAACCAAGCAAGAAAAACTTCTTGTTACAGAAAGAGAAGCAGTTAATGATAAGAGAACTACATCAAAGAAAGATGAAGATACAGTGTTAGGAGTCAGTTACAAAATCATTTCCCTTTTGCAATCTATGAATCAGCAGCAACATAAGTCTTCATATACATGACGACCCGAGAGATTGGGCATCAAATCCAAATTCTTCATTTATTTGAATGGATTGATCTTGATCCTGCATCACATATACATAACCCCTCAATAAGCAACAAAAATAAGATGCAACATGTTGGGAGAGCATCCGAGAGCTCCCTGTAATCAATCAGCTACATATTAACCATAACCATATACTCGTCTAGACATTCTAACTAGTTGCGCTACATCGAGCCCCACTCTTTAACAATCGTGCTAAACGCTAAGCTATTCTCCCCTTGGTCTTACATCTATATACTTTTAACTATTTGGGGTTTATCAGCTGCATAGAGGGCTATACATCTCAAATCAGAGGGCAGTATTGATTAAGTAATCAGGATATGAACAAGAGAATAATTGAATTAACTGTTTGGAATAGGGAAAATGCTTAGATTATGCAGGATATTTGATGATACCTGTTTTGACAGAGCATTAACCAATTCATCCAAGGAATTAAAACTAGAATTTGCAAATCCACTTTGTAGCTTTGTTTGATCCATGAGAATTTTTCCATCGTAGTTCATCCAAGTGTCCATTGCAGATATTTCCGCACCATTGTGAATGAAGGTTGGAGCACCATCATTCAATTGGTTAGTCGAAGAGCTTCCAATGTTTTCTAGACAGATTGCATTGTTCTGATTTGCCATCTGGTTCAAGGGATCTACAACACTATTCCCAGAAACTAGAGAGTCTCTCACAATGGAACTATGGTTGCCATAATAATCCTGTTTAGCTGCATCCCATTGTTGTTTTGATCTTCCATTCATGGCTTCAACAACACTACCAATTAGTTCTTCATAGCATTGTGTGTCCCCTCTTAAATCAAGCTGAGAACTTGAATCCACACTTGTTGAAGGAAAACCAACAGGAAAGTTGTCATTATCAGGCTGAGCCGAGGAAATTGTCAAATAAGTAGCAGGCATTCCAGCAGGAGGGTAAATTCCAGTGACTGAGACATTAGATGAAAACTTGGGCAGCTGGATTGATCCCGGCCAGTTTTTGTTAGACTCACCATGGCCCAAAATATTAGAAACACCTGTGCCGTTTGCTAACGGTTCTGGGTTGTCTAGAGTTACCTTAAGAGAAGACTGACCTCCAAATTCTCCACCACCTTGAATCTGTTGCTTCTGTCCTCGTAACATCAACAAATGGCTCGAACCGAAATCATAATTGCTTGAGCTACCAACAGCCATTCTAGCATCAGGGAAGCTGGTGGAAACTGTAAAACTTGAGGCATCATTTATCGAATTAGACTCTTTGAATGACAGAGTGCATTTATCCCGATGCAACTGGATGTGATCCGATGACGTTGAAATACCATTGAATGTGTGTGGAGGTTGGTTGGCAAGCAAGAAAGCTGGATGGGATTTCCCAAAGGTATTTAATGAGCTATTTAATTTATGGGACTGGAACATTCCAGAGGAAGCAATTCCATGTAAACTCAATCCAGAAGTAGAGTTTAATTGACCAACTATTTCTTGAGAGGGATACGGCGAGAATGTAGCATTTGAGAGCCTTCCTGTTCCAGTCATTGAAAATCCATTGAGTGAAGCCATGGGCCTGAAGGAGGTTTGTTTACCTCCAAATGCACCCATCATGTTACATTGCTGAGCTTCCTCACTACACAGTTTTTTAAGGTATTGTCTGTATTTCTGCAATCCAGCACATGAAATCACAGGTTAGAATTGCTATTTGAACAGAATACCAACTTTTACCGAGTAACCAGGTAGGTTATTCCACCGAAAAATTAAGAAATAAACAAAACAAAAAATAAAAAAAGAAAGAAAATATTACTATTTGGTTAGTAGACATTTATGAGCTAATGTCAGTTCAGAGTAGAGCTATTTGCAACTCAACCAAGTGAGGCATATATGCAGTGTCCGTCTAAATCAAAGCTACCAGAGCTATCAAAAGAAAATCTTCAACCTATCATGCACTTAATTGCTCACTAATATGAGTGAGTGTTTATATGGTTTTAACTATTTTAGCCTCAGTTTTGAATTTCACAAGTTACTGGTCTCATAAGTCCATATGTGACTCATGGAAGTTTAAAGTTCAATGTCGATGAAATTATGACAAAAGGCAAGAAAAAGATCAATGCCTGAAGATGGCTGGCCACATTTTCTCTTGTAAGTCCTTCAACATTCATCAGATCAAGTATCTTCTTAGGAACAGCCTCTGCATCAGAAATTTATACAGATATCAAGAAGAGATAATGAAGAACTAGGAATAAGAATTCAAGAAAAACAATATGAAAGAAACACTGAAAAACTTACTTTCATAGCCCAAAAAGTTAACAGCTGCCACAAACTTCCTGTGCAAATTTTCATCTCCGTCATACCAATTTACCCTTGGCTTTTTTTGGGTTGAGGAGTCATCATTCTCATAAGTACTGTCTTCTTCACCTCCTTCCTCGTCGTCGTCCTGGTCTTTTTGCCTTTTACCAGGTTTCTCATTATCAGTACTGATTGCAGGTGGAAAACCTTTTGCACCTTCAACACTTTGACTCGTGTTATTTCCATTAGTGCACTTATTTTGGTTCTTAGCAGAGGGCTTCTTTCTCCGAAGGACATGTTGCCATATATTCTTCAATTCTTCAATTCGAACAGGTTTCAGCAAATAGTCACACGCCCCATGAATAACTCCCTTCTTTACAAGTTCGGTATTGCTATGCGCAGACAACACTAGAACCATATTTTAACAAAGAATGTTATCAAGACCAACTCATCCATCGATTTTTTGAGATTTTTTTACTTTGAACTAAATCATAACAACACAAGTAAATTTATATGTGTCGTTGTGCATACAACGCATCAAGACCCAAATTATGTCGTTAAGGCCCATATAGAGGAATAAGAAAAGAAATCAACTAAAATATCAGAAAGGAGAAGGGTTCTTTCTCACTGATAACAGGTAGGTCCATTTCAAGGCCTACTAGCTCAAGGAGCTTAAAACCATCCATGTCTGGCATGTTAACATCGCTGATAACCAGGTCAAACCTGTTTTTGTTCTCCCTCAACATTTTAAGTGCCTGAACCGCCTGATTGGTTGTTGTAACTGCAATATTAAACATCGTAATGTAAAGCAATCGAAAGAAACAAAAGAAAAAGAAAACAAAATCAATTCATTAGCACCCTTAAATTCCTAAGTCGACGTGTATTAATGTTGGTAGATTTAGTGTGAGTTTGATGTGTTTTGGAAAGGGTGAAAAGTACTTTTAGCCAAAAAAAAAAAAAAAAAAATCAAATTTTCATGATGTTTGGTCATGTATTCAAAAGAGATTTTAAAGATTCTAAAAATAGCACACCAAAAGTGCACTTAAAAAGAAGAACATAATTAGAGATTCTCCCAAAAAGTATTTATAAAAAAAGGTGGTTAGACAATACTCAAAATCATCCCATTACTCACTCTTTAACTCCTCAAGACATAGCAAGGTAATCATCAATATCCTAAAACAATCCAACAACCCCAAATCAGATAAATCCCGGATTTGGACTTGCCATTTCCAGACAGCCAAATATTTCCAAGATAGAAATCTTTCAAGCAAAAAAGAAAAATGAATCCAAACGGTATATTTGAAATCAAACTATGTCCAGAGTCCAAACACATGCATACACAAGATTCACAAAATGACTAACCAAAACATCACAACCATGAACCAATATTTTATAAACAACACAACATTTGAACACAAAGCAAAACTCAACAAGTATTTGAAACTTGAAAGGCAGAAACATTCAATAAACAAAGATAACAAAAACCACAAGTCCAAGCAGAGCTTACCATGATATTGGCATTTACGAAGCAAATTCTCCAAAACCTTAAGGCAAATGGGGTCATCATCCACAGCAAGAATACGCATACCAATAGGAAATTGATCCATATCCTCATTTTCACCCACCAAATTAGCCCTTCCAACCTCCACAGTCATGGTGAAAATAAAAAAACCAAACGACCCACAAGAAGAACAAGGCCCTACAGCAAAAGGGTCAGAAAGAAAAACTCAAAATCCTCAAAATTAGGACCAAAGAAATAATGGAGCCAATGATGGGAATGCCTAAAAAACAAGGAAGAAAGGGAAAACAATGTTTCTGACCAAAAAAACAAAGCTTAAATTTCAATCTCCCTTCTTCTTCTTCTTCCTCCTCCTCCTCCTTCTGGGTTTGTGTATTATACCAAATTTTCTTCCACAGAGGACAAGAAAAGCAAATATTTTTATGCAAAAATGTCAAATGGGGGCATAAATATGAGTGCTTTTTTTCCTTTTTATGTCATTCTGCAGCCTTCATTTTCCTTTCTCTTTTTCTTATGGGAATGTCCCTTTGTTTAAGCTCTATATTATTGGAGGCCATTTAAAAGTTTTGATCTCGTGCATCTCGAGTCCACCTTTGCTTCCATGTGTCCCATCTTTTAATACATTAATATTTGAAAAAGCACTCTTAAGTGTTCATAAAGTTTTTATTTTTTTAATTACTTGGAGTTAAGAGTCATTCACGCAATAAAAAAATATTCTTTATATTCCATTTATGACTTTCGTGTAAACAATTCCTTATTTGTCCTGACGGTTTGGTTTGTTTAAACCTAGTTTTTCTTGCCCCAAGTTTCATTCATTTTCTTTCTTAAAAAACAAAAAAGACGAGTTAAAAATATTATTTTACTCTATATACTTTTAAATTTATTTCATTTAAATTTTTGTATTTTCAATTATCTAATTTTAGTCTTTGCATTTTTAATAAATTTTAAATTTAGCTCTTGATATTAGATTATTGTTGCCATTTTTTAAAAAAACTTTTTAGTATTTGAAATTTCGATGGTCAAATTTTAGTCTTTTCATTTTTAATACATATTTATTCATTTAGTTATATTTGCAAACTTTATTCAATTTCTTTTATTATAGATCCCTCATTTGTTAGAAGTGTAAAGTTCAATAAGAAGCTTGTAAGGAAGTTTTATAAAGGATAGAGTAGGTCAAGTTTTTCTTTTTTTCCTTCTTCTTAGTTGAGGTGAGAGTAAGAGAACTTTTTTTAGTTGTAGATACAATATCATAACTAGTTGAGACATGCTCAGATTGACTTATTGTATTATTTGTTATCATTACAAAATTATAAATTAGCAATATATCGTATGGGTGAAGATATGAAGTTTTGAATTTTTTAGTTGAAGATATATTATCTTAACTAGTTGATCTATTCTCGAATTAATTTGCTGTAATATTTATTTACCATTATAAAATTATAAAATGATGTAGCCAAATTAAGAGCAAATAGTTACAAAATGTATGTAATATTTGCTTGTCATTTCTATTATTTACTTTGAAATAAGCTAAAATTTATTTAATAGGCATGCCATATTAACATTATGCTAAAGTTATTAATGATAGAGACTAAATCAACTCATTATCCATAGTTGAATTATGCAATTGGATTTTCTTTAAAAATTTAGTAACCAAGGAAGAAAGTCATCATTAAAGATGTGTTTGGAATAAATTGTCAAGTGTTTAATTTAAAATATAAATTATTTTTTTTTAAAAAAAAATGGGGTGTTTGAAAACAACTAAAAATGAATTTTGAAATATTTTCTAAACTGTTTTTATAAAAAAAATTTAAATAAAAATGAGTTTATTTGATAAACACTTTTTTTAAGTTAATTCATACCGCCTAAATATAAAATTTAATATGTTTTAAGTTATTAATAAGAGAAACTAAATACAGTCCTATGCTAAAATTTTGAATAAATTAAATGTTCACTTAATAAATTTCAAGTTTATGTTTACAAATTTTGATAATAAATCCCTAGACTTTTAAGTTTTAAGTTTGTGTATGTATTAAACAAGCCTTTTACTTAATCAAAAAGAAAATTATCTAACAAGTCCTTGAACTTGAATTTGTGTCTAATCAATCTCTTGATGGGAGATGAAAAATAGGTAAATATTGAGAAACAGGCACGTAAAAAATTAGGTTGAGGAGCAAATATTTCGCTCTCTTTGAGAAGATTCAAGCTCTCTATGGTGTGTATTGACTTTCTTTATTTCAACCATCGGTGTAGCAGATATTCTCTGATTTGGTTTAACCCCTCTGGGATACAACAACCTAACTGAAACTTTGTGTAGCTCAAACCATCTTTGCACCGAAAGGTTGAGCTCAAAGCTCCACAAGAAAAATAAGAGAGAAAGCTATGTTGTGTGTTGTTTTGTGATTTGAGAGTAAGAAATACTAGATATTTATACTAAGTTTTAGATTTAGATATTTAATTAATATTAATGATATTTATTTAGCATTCTCCAAATAACCACAACAAATACGTTTCTCTCTAATTTAATAATAAAAACCTCTTTTAACATTCTAACTTTTTCACGTATAAGTTAAAACTCATAAAAAATATTAAAAATGTAACAACATCTCTAAACACTTTTCAAAATCAATGAATTTATTGAATATAAGATTAAATTGTCGGTATTATATCACCTCTTGGATTTTCAACTTTATGTAACACAATAAAATTTATAAAAATTTGTTAAATAGGTCAAAAATTTATACAAAATTTAAAGATTTAAAAATTTAATTAGACACAAAATTAAAAATTTAGATATTTATGGAATAAAAAGATGAGTTTAGAGTTTAATAATTTTGTTTTTTAAATTCTTGTTTTGTGTTTAAATTTAAAAATGGATTAAATACAAAAAATGAAAGTTGAATATTAACCCTTTCTAAACTTCAATAATCTATTAAATACATAAAAGTAGGAACCCTAAATAGGTAATTTAACTTAAAAATCTTAAATAATAATAATACAAGCAGGAAAACCCACATAAAAAAATATATGATTTTAAAAAATTAAAAATGTATAATTTAGTAAAACATTATAGAGGTCTTTTACCATATCCACAAATAATTTCTTACATTTTTATCACTCTTATCACTAATGAATATTAATAAAAAAAATTATATTAATGATAAGAGAGGTTACTAAAAAAAAAAAAAAGAGCAGCTATCCCCTGAGACACTGAGACAGAACTTTCCCTACAACTGGGCCCACAACTTTTCATTAACAGCTAACCAATTACTCGGCCTCCAGTGGGCCCGTTTCAAGATTTCCAAAGGTCGTACGGCTGGGCGATAACGACATGTCGACCGCAGGATATCACAATTATAGGCAGTATTTTTTTTTAAAAAGAATATAAATTTATTTTTTCTTTTACAACCTCTCGAAGATGCTAGATTGAAGAAGAATTTATTTGAGAATGGAGGTTTAGGGAGTTAATCGAGGATCCTAACTATAAGTTCAATTTCCTTCTTCCCAACTTTCTTCCCTTAAATGTTGTTGTCAATGCTAATACCGTCATGGACAACCCTTAGGTTTTAAATTTCGTTCAAAATACCCATAACCCACGATTTTGTTTAAATTGTACAATGTCGCATCCATGTGTTGTAAATTATATTGTAATTTATTTCTTTCTTGCCAACTAATCTTAGTTTGCAATTGAGGGTTTCTTCACCTTTTGAGTTCAAATGAGGTTTCCATATTTGAATCTGGAAGAATTACACTATAATGAGTTCTTTTATGATCTCAATCTTCTGATATTTTTTTGTGTTGATAGGTCAATTATTTATTTTGAAATGTTTATATCACATTTTAGTTTGTTAAGAGGTTGGATAAGACTTTCTTTTAATAAAATCTATTTTTAAATACCAATGAAATCTAGGTTGTTATGATTTTAAAGAATATGTATTTTGGATAAATTAATTGTAGATACTATTTGGGATATTTTTGTAATCTAATAATTAGTAATTAATTAAATTCAAATTCGTTTTACTATTTTTCATAACTTAAAAACATCTTGCTATTTTCCAAAATGAAATTTTAAAGAACGCTATTTCTTTTGTTTCCCAAATTAAAACCCTTAATTTGATAACCATTTTGTTATTGATGAAAACCCATGACTACAGATAGTTATCAAAGTTTTTATTTTTATTTTTATTTTTATTTTTAATTTGCTATTCACATTACATGTTGGTTTTAAAATATTAGAAGGGAAGTTTGTTCCACATTTGAATTGAAGAAAGTGATGGGCTCCTACCACTGTAAAAAGAGTATGTGCCTCTAGTTTCGAGTCGTTCCAGTTAGAAACACTTTTTAGTTTAGTATGCTAACTCTAATTAAATTCCTTTTGTATTTTTAGTTTGAGGGTGGGAGAAAATGTGTGAGTAGTCAAAAGCTTTGAGAGTGTTTTTGTAATTGAGATTAGGAGAGAAAATTATTCGATGTGATTGTAACATTTTTTCACATAGTGAATTTCTTTCTAGTGGTTCTTTCTAAGTTTGGAGATTTTCACATAAATTCTTGTGTTCTCAGTTTTTATTGCTTTCTTTTAATTTTTCTGCTTATTACTCCCATAGAAGTGGGAGGTTTTTCTCAACATTACAATTACACTCAAAATCTCATCAATTCACAAGGGGTGAAAACCCTGGAGAATTTTTTATGTTGGCTGGTATTTTCATTTCTTTCCTCAAAATTTGAGTCATTCAATATTAGTGCAACCAAATTTGGATCATTTGGATAAAAATTTCCTTAAGTATGTGATTTTTATATTTTCTTCTAAAACAAATTTATCTATCAATCCACAAAATGTAATAAATTTTTATAATTGTAGTTGATATTTTCAAAATATAAGTCAACATAACATTAATATTTCTATGAACTTGAGTTCCAACAATTTCCATCTCTATTGAGATTTGATTATTTAGATATAGAAGATGATAGTATCCTTAAATGAGTGGTTCTAATGGAAGAGTATCAAGCATGATAGATTGTAGTCATATGAACAACAATATACATTGAAGTTAAAACTTTGATGAATCTCCCGGTTTATATACCCTTTTTGCTTCAATTCCACTTTGATAAATCAAACGTGCTTCATCCAAGCAGATCTCATCACCAACAACAGAAATCCAACTTTCAGTAATCTTATCCACCTTCCTATCTGAAATGTCAACTACAGTGAATGCTCGCTTTGTGCCTCTTGAAACAGATTGCGAAGACGAGGTTCCGGTACTTGTGAAGTTTCCTTTTACCTTGCCTTCTTCGCCGGAGTAACTGTTAACCCTCGGAACGACAGCTCCATTAAGGTAAATGGTGTTGTCAGCTGTAACGACTATCATTTTACGATGACCACCGTATGCGAGTTCTTTATGCATATGCCCGAACACAACCAAAGGAGGGACATGAAACTTTCCATTCTCTTTCAACTGAGATATGGCTTGTGCTAGATCTATAGCAAGAGCGTTTGCTGTTTTAGAACATATATTGGCAAATGATAAAGTCCACTCTAAGAAGTATGGACACTTTAATTTGGCTAAAATGTCCTTGTGCAATTATGTATCGGACACTTGGACACTCCAACACTTGTGGGACACGAGTTAGTGCAATAGATCTGTTTAGACACTAGTTGTATAACTAGAACACTTTTATATTTTTTTGACAATATGTGGGGTGGAAGGATCGAACGACCTTGAGATTAATAGTACAAGTTTATGTCAGTTGAGCTATACTCATGTTGACACATCAAATACTTGTTACACTAAATAGACACATATACGACAAAAATAAAAAAAATTTAAGAGTGAAATACATCAAACTAATTTCTCAAGTATATAAATACATAAACTCACTGACTTTGAATTTCCTTCTTGTCGGAAATTGATATACATTTTAAAAAATGCATGTTTTAATAAACGTATCCTATTCTGCGTCCTAGATTTTAAAAAAATGACGTGTCCCGTGTCGGTGTTGTAACCATGTCTTGCATCTATATCCATACTTCTTAGGTCCCCATTTATTGTGACACATTTCTATGAATGGAAAGATAAAGAAAGAAAACCATAAAGGAGATATTTACCTTCATCACCATAGTCTCCACCTCCAAATTCCCAATCTTTTCCACAAATGTCATTTGCACAAGAACCAAGACCTGCGAAACAAGAAACACGGAAGAGTCAAGTCAGTAGGAGCAACAGATGAATACAAGAATTTAATCAACATTGGCCAATAAACCGCACCTGTAGGCCCATTGTGTGCAAGAATTATAACCAAATGATCCTCGGGTGCGCCTATCGCAGCTTCGTATATTCTCTTAGCACTTGTTTTCATGTCTTTGACACCATATCTAAGAGGAAAATCCAATATTTAGAGAGCTTTAGAGGTCAAAATGGTCACAAGGGTTGGAGAGACGAGTAATGTAATGGCTAGGGAAGCTCTAGGGCAGTCAGATCAGCTAATGCTCCATGAAGAGATAATAATCCAACTGGTTTATCAAGAGTTTTCAGTTAAAGTTCAACTATGAGTCTGATCTTTAAAGTTCAGAAAATTAAGATTAATGTAGTATTAGTTGTATTAAGTTGAAACTGTTTTAATCAGTTGTATTAGTTGCTTTCTGTTCAGAGTTTTAGTTACTCTTTTCCTGTATTTATAGGTGAGAAGGCCACTGTATACATAAGACTTTTTCATCTAGTTTTGCTGATAAATAAAAGTCTACTCATGATACATGTGCTATTTAAATTTTTAAAATTGAAACGATTAAATTACAAGTTTAGTGATAGAACTTTGAAAATTTGTGTCTATTTGACCCTTTGAACTTCAAAACGTGTAATAGGTCCATGCACTTTTAATTTTGTTTCTAAAAGGTCCCTAAGGTCCGGTCCGGTAACCATTTGGTTCTTGGTTTTTAGTTTTTGAAAATTAATCCTTTAATGTATAAACACTCATTTCACCTCTAAACTTCTTGGCTTGTTATCTACTTTTTACCAAGGTTTACAAAATCCAAGCCAAGTTTTAAAAACTTGTTTCTATTTTTGGACTTTAACTAAAAATTCAACTTTTTTAATTAAAAAAGATGCAAATCATTGTAAGAAATTGAGAGTTAGACTTAATTTTCAGAAACCAAAAACCAAAAGCCAAATAGTTAACAAACAGAGCCTAAACTTAAAAAATGTTTATCAAATCCCTCACCTTTCAATTTTGTGTTGAATAAGGACCCTAAAATAATCAAAATCTCTAGGAATAAATTCATCTAATAGATATAAAATTAAATTTTATGTCTAATGGGATCCTAACTTTCAATTATGTGTCTAGTACATCTAGGATTTTAAAGAATATTGAACAAGTCAAGGAACCATTAGACACATAATTGAAAATTCAAAGACCTATTAGCTAAAGGTTTAAGGACTATTAGACACTTTGTAAAGTTCAAGGGCCTATAGACACAAAATTAAAAATTCAGAGACCTATTAAACACTTTTCAAATTTTAAGGACCAAATAGACACGAGACTAAACTTGTAATTTAACCTTAATGAGTAGTTAAGTATGTTTTACTCTATTTCGAATAAACCTAATGTGAAATGATAAACACCTTGCAGAAAGTAGTTGTCTCCGAAACATCCCCTTTCCACCATGAGAAAAAGGTCGTCCACCAACAATGCTTAGTTTTTGCTGAGGAAAGTCCATACGTCGGTAACCAATATGACTCTCGCCAAGACTGTCAAAAAAGAATAAGAATTTTCATCAACAAACGTTCTAGTAAGACAATATCATAACTAATGGGTTGAAAACAGAGCAGGAGGCAACTGCAAGGAAAAGACATTTTCCATTTTTCCTATATTCTTGTAGTCTCTGACAATCACAAATGCAGACATAGGACAGGAAGAAGACAGTTACCTGAATACATATTACAATATTGTTTAATGAATAAGCTTCCACGTCTTATCTATTAGGTTAGTGAATTAGTTTCTACATAACTAGAACTATAAACCAACAAATAAGCTAACAGCTAGCTCCAGTGTATAGGAAAATCTCCTATCTTTAACTGTGAGAATTTCTAAATTGAGGGATAATCCAAATCTTATTCTAAAAATTTTCATTTTTATATCAAGCCTTCTAATGATATTTTTTCACATAATAGTTGATACTGATCCAAGTTGCAAGTTAAATTTGTTTAGTGACTCTTTGAGTAGAGATGACGTCAAAGCATATTTCAACTTTCAATGACCTTTTATTTCTCAACAACTCAATAATCCAAAATAAAGCTCCAAATCCATAGATAAATAGTAACTAAACTTCTAAGGCAGACCTTTGATGATAAGAACCTATCGAATCCATGCCATCAGAAACATACTTCTTATCTATTAATCATAAACATGAAATAGGCTCACCATTCCAACTGAAGTTGAACGCCATCCTTCTTCCTGAAATTTTACATTCAAATCAGGAGTTAATGAAGTTATAAATCAACAACATTAAATAGAATTGCTTTACATGGGCATATGCACCAAATGTCCCTGCAGTCTGTACCTCTTGTCCCACAAAACACACATCTGGACAGAGCATTACTCTCCATCTATTGGAATGTTTCCATTTCCAATATTTTAATTGTTAGCAATTTTTTTTTTTTTGACTGAAATGAAAACGATTAATTATGAAAAGAGAAGTAGCTGTAAAAGCACTAGAAGTAGACATACTCGTGAGAAAAACACGGTGTAAACCAAGCATCATGGTTTCCCAATATAGCTGCTTTTGCAAATTTAAGATCTGCAATACTTTGGACCAGTTCAACATTCTCTTCGCCAAAGTCACCTAAAGAGAACCAAGATGGAGGAGGAAGATGATAAGAAATGAGAAAAATAAAATGGAATTATCGGATCTGTATTCCCTTATACAACAAATGATCTAGTATCCTTTATGTTCTTTCTTTTCTGCTCTTCAATATAGCATGTTGAATTTGCAATGCTTGTGAATATATTACTTATGCACCACAGAAGTATCTGAAAGTTCGTAAAAAAGCCTGAAGCAAAAGTAATCTTTTATTACTATTGTTTTCCTTTTATTAAGAGTTTTTTCTTACTACTCACTTGAAGATTTGAACAACTGGCTTTGGGTTGGTGTTACTGTAAGAAACCTAGTTAGAGATATAATAGGATTATTAGTATGGTTATTAGTAAGGTTGTGAAGCATTTTGTGGGATTTCCTTAGTTGGGAATTTGAGAGAGTCTAGCCGTGGTTATTTTGTTACTATTTTTATGATATTATAGCCTATTTCCTTGCATTTTCATATAATTCCATATTTCAGTGTTCTTGAGTTTTCTGTGTATGTTCTTGAGTGTGTTCTTGTTAGGAGGAAGCCTAACATTTACTCGAAGACTATGTGGCTTTGTCAATGAGGAAGAAAGTGGACGTATGTAACACTCTCATAGGGTAGAGGGAAGAAACGTGGAACACATAAAAGATATAGAGAGAAAAGAACCTGCCTGTAAAGAGCACTAAATCTGGCTGCATTAAGACATAAACCAACATTAGAATGGGAAGGAAAAACATTGAAGCAGAGTTGAATAGAAAAAAGAAATTGAAGGAAAATGAAATGCAAGAAGAAAAAGGTTTAGAATTGGGAGATAAATTCAAGATTCCAAGAGAATAGCTAGGTTAGTGTTTGAGGTAGTTCATCATTAAGGTTTGTAGGAGTCCAACGTGTCCATCCTAATGAAAAATCTTTACTTAAATCAGCATACTGTATATATCCTCCAAGAACAAAAGCATCCAGGTAAAATCTCTCGTCCATTTAATTTGATAATTTGGATTTAACGTTTCTAAGAACATTAAAACATGGATGCCTAGGGTCTGTCAGATTGCTTTGACGAACAAGCATAACTAATCAATTTCCTGTCAGATTGCTTTCGTAGGCAGTTGGAACCCAGAGAGTTCCATCTGTGTAGAAGTTCTTTCAGTGGGAAAGGGGTTTTCAAACAGGTAAGCAATTTTATCAATTAGAAGTCTAAGTAGAAACCCGTGTATAATATTCACGTCCTCAGTTTCTAACACCAAATACAGTAAACTAAAATGATTATCCTATTGTGGTGCATGTTGACATGAACACTGCAATTTCAAGTTCATCTCATTAAATTCCATTTTACAAATTCAATTACAGTAGAAAAAGAAAAATCTCTTCTCCACCAATTAATAAGAGAACATTTTCAGCAGCATAATTGTCCGGAAGTCTCAACCCAAGAACCAAATGATCTTTTTGCAGAATGAAAGCAGTTTCACTAGTAATTGATTAAGGAACAGATAGATTAGCTTTCACCCGAATCCCAATTCATAAGACCTAACGAAGCTCAATACTGACCCCTACAACATAAGCGAACAACAATTTTCAAATATGCAGACAGCAGGAATGAAAAATCAGAACCATTAGAAAGCTCAATCAAGCACACAAGTGAATATTCTCTAGACAAAATTTTCAATATCATGTTCGTAATTTAGCTTCATAACGGTTAAAAAAAGAAAACAAAGTACCTGCAATAGTTGAAGTGCCTTGGAATCTTCTCGTAAATCCCAATGCCCATGCTGGAAAACGTTCAACAGTAAGTGGGGCAATACATATACAGAAAAAAATTCATGAATACAGAAATTTCCTTTGAATTCCCTTAAAAAGGAGTGTATTAACCAAGGGAATATATAGTATTAGTAAAAAAAAGAGCTGGAATCATCAAAATCAACCAGTTGAAAAGAGAAAGAGAAGCTTACGACGTCGCCGACGACGGCAATTCGAGAAGAGATAGCCATTAGAGAGAAGCGAGGAAGGTTGGGATTTGGAACAGAGGAGGGAGGAGGAAAAGCAGAGAGAAAATAGATGAAAGGCGCGTGTCCCAACGCGCCCAGCATTTGGTCGCCGGTTTCGCGCCGGCGCCTTCTTTTCTTCGTTTCGTCCCTTTTTTTTTCCTTTTTCTTTTTCCAATTAACGTATAATCTATTATATTCGAAGTCTCAATGAACCAATTTTTTAAGGAAAAAATGTAAAAACTATTACACTTACAACTTCAAAATTGAATTGAGTCCCTCGATTTATATAAATATTAAATTTCGACCTAGAAATTGAACTTATAAATAATAATAATTGAATTATTAAATTTATACAAAAGTTACAATTTATATAATTATGTAAGTTTAGAAATTTAATTTGACCTAATCATAAAATTTACATAATTTCGAGGGTTCAATTTTTAAAATTGAAAGTTTAAGGATATAGTTGCAACTACCACCATACTTTAAGGATGATTTTTTCAATTTGCCCTTCTGCTTAACAATATGTTAGGAATCTATATTCTAATTTGATAATATTCATTTTAGGTTAAAAAAAAAATTCCATCATATTATGAATTAAATTTTTCAAGAAGGACAAAAAGAATCTTATGAGTTGGCTTATACCTAGAGATAATCAAAATAGAGATAAAGATTATATTGCATCTACGCATTTCAATTTTCAAACCTAACACACTACAACAAATTCCACCTTCCATGACTCTTGTACAGTAGTAAAAATAGAGGAGAAAGAGAAAAAACAGTCATTAAAGCCAAAATCACGCGTTTTTGGCGGGAAAAAATAGAGTTTTTCGGATTTGTCGGCATTGATGACTGTTTTTTTGTGTCATTAATTGATGACTAAAAAAAACAGTCATTAAATGTAAGAAAACGAAAAAGGCGCGATTTTGGCGGGAAAAGATGTGAATTTTCGAATTTTCGAATTTTTTCGACTACATTGACATTTTTTTTGTGTCACCAAATTATGACTACAATAAACAGTCATTAAAAAGTGACAGTTTTTAACAGTCATTAATATTTTTTAATATTTCAATTTTTTACGAATTTTTTGTGTCATCAATCTATGACTTCTATTAATTATCATTAAAAAGCATTAAAAGAGAAAAAAACTAGTTATAGCGTTAGATAATTTAAGGGCATGTTTGGATTGACTAGAGAAAAAAAGTGTTTTTTAAAAAACTTGTTGGAAATGACTCACATCATCTTTGTCCCACATTGGGAAATTAAGGAATGGTGAGAGTGTATAACTACAACAGAAACCACTTTTCTTGACTCTTGGACCATGGCAAAAATAGAGAAGAAAGACAAAAATAGTCGTTAAAGTCGAAATCACGCGTTTTTAGCTAGAAAAAATTGAGTTTTTTGTTTTTTTCGAAATTCAAGACTATGATTTGATTAATTATAATTTCATATTAACTATGATTTGATTATCTTCTAATTTTAGAAATCTAATATAAATCGGAGAAAAAAAAGGATAAAAAATAGTCATTAAAGTCAAAATGAAAATAATTGAAAGCTACCATTCTTGACCTTTAAACAATGGCGAAAGTAAGGAAAAAAGAAAAAAAAAAGTCATTATAGCCAAAATCATGCATTTTTGTAAAGAAAAAATTGTGTTTTTCAGATTTTTTGAAATTCATGATAGTTTTTTCATATCATTAATTTATGACTAAAAATAACAGTCATTAAATGTAAGAAAGCAAAAAAGGGCGATTGGAAAAGACGTGAAATTTCAGATTTTTAACAACCTAGTCCCTGGTAACGATTTAGTCCTTGCACTTTCATATTTGCAACAATCTAGTCCCTGAACTTTAGTCTAATTATTCAGTCCTTGTACTTTAAAATTTATAACAACTTGTTCGTAACGTAAGAAAAACTCATCAAAATTAGATGGAATCATTTAACTATTTTATGATGTAGACTTTCTATTTTATAAAAATATTGAGTCTCTAATTAGTTAATCGATTTATTTAAGCAAGAAATCTCATTAAATCTCAACTCTTATTTCTATGATAGAGACTAAATCGTTACAACTTTTAAATTACAATGACTAAATTGTTACATAATAAAGTTCAAGGATTAAATTGTTAGAAATTGAAAATATAGGGACTAAACCGTTATAAACAAAAGTCCAGGAACTAAATTGTTACTTCTATGAACATTTATGGACTAAAAGTGATTTTTTTAATCTTAATTATAAATTAGAAAAATATTAATAGCGCTTAATAAATTTTTAATCTTATTCATTCTCTAAAAATCGAGAAACAAAGCTAAACCTTCAACGTCCATCGTCGATCTCTACAACGCCGCCTTCATGGGAGTTATTTCGAGCTTTAAGGGTAAAAATTTAATTTTTGGTATTTAAGATAATCCAATCTAAATTAAGTATTTAAGATTTTGAAATTGGATTTATTTTAGTCGATGTGATTTTATTTGAATTGAAAGAGATTTAGGAATTAGAAATCCAATTAAGGAAAAATTGGGAAGACTGCTGTGTATTTAAAAGTTTATTGTGTATTTGGGAGGAGTAATTTTATTTTAGGAGGTTTATGGAGGAAAAAGAAAAAGAAAATGAATAATTATATTTGATAAGGAAGTAGGGTTTTTTTATTATATATAAAATAAATAATATATAATAATTATTTAAATAAGGAAAACCAAGAGTTGGAAAGTTCTCTTCTTCTTCTTCTTCATCGTGTAGCACCCGAAACCACTGTAGCAGCTGCAGCCCACCGCCGAACTGTAGACGCACGCCCTATTCGAAAAGCTGCCGCCGAACAGTAGAAGGAAAACCAAGGTCCGCTCACCGCCTCACCGTCAGGTCGCTTCAGTCCGCCTGCCGCCTCGCCGTTCGGTCGCTTCAGTCCGTCGCTGACTGACGTTTTCTCCGCCTCGCCGTTCGGTTGCTTCAGTCCGTCGCTGACTGACGTCTTCGCCGCCGCCGCTGACTGACGTTTTCCCCGCCGCCGCTGTTGAGTGAGTTTCGGTGTTTGGGAGTTTTTTTTTTTTTTTTTTTGGGTGTTGGTGTTGGGTTATTACACAGTCCCTTGTGTTTGTTATCATACGTTGATTCAGGATCATTTTTGGTTCGTCTCTTGTCATTGATGTTGCTTGTTGTGGCTATAGGTAAGAGTTTTGGGTGGAACTTTTGTATTTCCTTTCTTAGGTTCGTTTTCCCACTAAATTTTGGTTCACAGCTTGTTTACCTATGATGTTGTGGTCTAGATTTGAAGTTTTGAGTAGATTACAGATATTGTTTAGCAAGATTGAGGTCATTTGTTGACGTTTCGAATTGTCACTACTGAGGTGTAGATTTGTAAAAATTTTACTATTTACTATTCAAATTGGTGGGACAGATATAGTTTGTGACATTGGAATAGTTCATATGGAATTTATTGCTTTAGGAGTTAATAGTGTTCTCACTCTCTAAATATAGTTTCAAACTAAGTTTTGACTTTAAGAGCATGTTTTTATTGCTTTAGGAGTCTTCCAAATAACTACGAAGCACTTTGGAACGTTAGGTAAGTATTATTCTAGTCAAAATATTTATCTTCTTGTAGATAACAAGATTCTAGGCCATTCATGTGGTGAAGAGATGGATGAGACTATGAGTGAATGGTTTGCTTTATCATTGGAAGCTACTAATAATGTTTTATACATTTTTGCGTGGTTGTTATTGATAATTCTTTATATACTTTGGATATGATGTTGATACTAATTCATGTGGTGAAAGATGGATGAGACTGACATTTTTTGGCTGTCAACGAAGGTCAAAATTGTAGTAGTGTCGAACATTTTAGATTTTGGGGTAATTTTTTTTCTTTCTAATAAGTGTGTGACTAACGAAATTTCACTCATAGGTGCAGAAGATACAACTTCTCTTACTTGAGGTCTGAAATCGTCTCACCCTCGACGCTCAACTCTCATCGCCGCTCGCCTCACCCACGCCATCACCAAGGTATCAAGTTATTCCTTCTTTTTCTTGCGTTAAATCTAAAGGTGGTATAAATAAAGTAGGCTTGCTGGAGTGATTGTTTTTAAATAGGAATTTGTTAGAGCAGTATGTTGCTAGGGGAGAATTCTTCGGCACTTTTTGTCTTTGTTTTGAGCTGAGAAGCCATGCTTAGGTGTCCTTTTACAAACTTTGAGATACGAACTGTGCATGTACCCAATTCTCATTTCTTTTTAATCGGTTCTGCATATCGAAAGCATGCTACCTAGCTAAGTAAACTTCTTTAATTAGATTGCCATTTATAACTTTCTATGATAGAAATGGCATTGACGACTGTAGATGGACTTGATAGAAGTTATTGTCTAATATTATGATCTTATCATCAGGTTTCTTTTTGGGGGGAGGGGAAATTAACAAGTTCTTAATTTCCTAGTATTATATGATGGACAAATCATGGAAGGTCAAAAGTAGATTATCTAGAGAATACGAGGTTGGAGTTGAAACTTTCATTGAATTTGGTTTGCGTCATGGCAATGGTTCCAATTCCATTCGATGCCCATGCTTAAAATGTGGAAATCGTATATCTAAGGATGTTTCGATAGTTAGGGATCATTTATATGTCAATGGAATTGATCAAAGTTATAAGTTATGGTTTTGGCATGGGGAAGATTTAGCCACACACAATGTTAACAACAATTCTCATCCTGTGTTAAATGAAAACTATGAGGATGAGTACGATTTGTTTAACGTAATTGACATGGTTCAAACTGCTCATGATCAACTTCCTAGTGCACCAAATATCTT
Source organism: Citrullus mucosospermus (assembly GCA_030954485.1). NCBI lineage: Eukaryota > Viridiplantae > Streptophyta > Magnoliopsida > Cucurbitales > Cucurbitaceae > Citrullus > Citrullus mucosospermus. The sequence goes on from CM062065.1 coordinate 3,567,929, forward strand.
TGACACTATGTTTGACGATGCTAAAAAGCCATTATACCCAGGATGTAAAAGATTTACGAAGTTGTCAGCACTTGTCAGATTGTATAACCTAAAGGTTAGATTTGGATGGAGTAATTCAAGCTTTTCTGAATTACTATCTATAATAAGTGAATTCCTACCTGAGAAGAATGAGATGCCAACTTCTATGTATGAAGCTAAAAAAACATTAGGTGCCCTAGGTTTGAGTTACCAAAAAATAGATGCATGTCCAAATGATTGTTGCTTATATAGAAAAGAGTATGCAAACAGCACCCAATGTCCTACGTGTAATCTATCGAGATGGAAGGTTCTTAAGAACTCAAAAGAAGAGAAAAAAGGAGTGGCTGCTAAACAGTTGTGGTACTTTCCAATTGTTCCAAGGTTTATAAGGATGTTCAAGAGCGCTGAACATGCAAAGAACTTGTGTTGGCATGCTACAGATAGGAAGGTAGACAGTATTATGCGACACCCAGCTGATTCTCCCTCCTGGAGGTTAATAGATCACCTATGGTCAGCTTTTGGTTTAGAACCAAGAAATCTTCGTTTGGGTTTATCCACTGACGGAGTCAACCCATATGGAGATCTAAGTACTAAATACAGTTGTTGGCCAGTCATTATTACGGTGTACAACCTCCCTCCATGGTTGTGTATGCGGAGGAAGTTTTTAATGTTGTCAATGTTGATATCAGGGCCAAAACAACCAGGATATGATATTAATGTGTACCTAGCTCCGTTGATTGAGGATTTGAAGCTTTTGTGGGAAGTTGGAGTTCAATGTTTTGATGCATACAAAGAAGAGTCTTTCACTCTGCGAGCAGTCCTATTGTGGACTATTAATGATTTTCCCGCGTATGGAAATTTATGTGGTTTTACTGTGAAAGGGTATAAAGCTTGTCCAGTATGTGGAGAGGATACCAATTCAACCAGGTTACATCATGGGAAAAAAAATGTATACATGGGCCATAGAAAATTTTTGCCAAGACATCACCCGTACAAAAGACAAAAAAAAGCCTTCGATGGTAAGCAAGAGAATGGAAGTCCTCCACACCCAATGTTAGGTGCGGAGATTTACAATAAATTGAAGGACATAAGTTTTCCTAGTGGAAAGAAGTGTGGCAAAAAATTGAATGACGTAGCTTCAGATAACTACTGGAAAAGAAGACCTGCATTTTTTGAACTGCCTTATTGGAGAGAGTTGCATATCAGACATTGTCTTGATGTAATGCACATCGAAAAGAATGTTTGCATGAATATCATAGCTACGTTACTGGAGGTTCTAGGAAAAAATAAAGATGGAATGAGTAGTAGACTTGATTTAGTTGAAATGAACCTTCGGCCTGAATTAGCTCCTGTACGTCGGGGGAGTAGAATGTATATTCCTGCAGCGTGTTATACATTATCGAAAGAAGAAAAGTATCGTTTCTGTAAGACTTTATCTGGAATAAAGGTTCCTGAAGGTTATTCCTCTAATATTAGAAGTCTGGTCTCGTTAGAAGACTTGAAACTTAATGGCCTGAAATCACATGACTGTCATGTTTTAATGCAACAATTCCTTCCGATTGCATTACGTTCAGTGCTACCTAAGAATGTGAGGTATGCTATTACTAGATTATGTTTCTTCTTCAATGCAATATGCTCCAAGAGTGTGCGGGTACCAGAGTTAGATAAGCTGCAAGAGGATGTAGTTGTTACATTGTGTCTACTTGAGAAGTACTTCCCACCTTCTTTCTTCACAATAATGTTGCATCTCACTGTTCACCTTGTAAGAGAAGTGAAGCTTTGTGGGCCCATATACCTACGATGGATGTATCCATTTGAACGGTATATGAAAGTGTTGAAAAGTTATGTAAGAAATAGAAATCGACCGGAAGGTTGCATTGCGGAAGCACACATATGTGAGGAGTGTTGAATTTTGTTCTGAATTCTTATCTGGGTTAGATTCCACTGGGCTTGGTTCATTCAAGAGACGAGAAGAAACGCGCATTGATAAATCTTTATCAGCTGGATGTCATGTTAGACCCAACGTAGAGGAACTGAAGCAAGCACATCTATATGTACTTGAGAACACTGAAGAAGTACAACCGTATAGAATGTTAGTATATTACAATTCCCTAATCATCTAATTTGAATGTATTATCACCTTATATTTAGTACATTTTGTAGAGAACATCTGAAGTATTTGAAGGTACAAAATCCAAGGAAAGCAAGTAATGAGAGGTGGTTACAAAATGAACACAATCGATCGTTCGCTAGTTGGATACGCGATCAGGTATTTAATTTTCATTCCCCATTTTTTGCTATATCCATTAAATCTAGTCGTACACTAAATGAAATGTCTGCCTGTAATAATAGGTGATGCAGGAAATACATGATAGAAAACCGGTTTCTTCAACTGTGCGTTGGTTGGCACATGGCCCCAACCCAGGATTGATGACATTTGAGGGTTATAGGATTAATGGGTGTAGTTATAGCACCCAATCTCGCGACAAGGGTCGCACTGTCCAAAATAGTGGGGTTACATTAGTTGCCACAACAATGCAAGTGTCCAGTGCAAAAGATAGGAATCCGATTGTATCAGACATGTCTTTTTATGGGGTTATTCAAGAGATATGGGAAATTAACTACAATACATTTAAAATTCTATTATTTAAGTGTCACTGGGTTGAAAACCAAAATGGGGTTCGAATTGACGATCTTGGATTTACATTGGTGAAACTCAATCGTATAGGACATACTTCGGATCCATTCATCCTAGCCACCCAAGCAAGGCAAGTGTTTTATATAGAGGATCCTATTGACGCACAATGGTCAATTGTTATCACACCACCTCAAAAGGATTTTGCCGATACATGTTATGATGACGAGCTTGGAGATACTTCTTTGGACTGTCCTTCAGTTGCAAAATGCACATCACCAACTGATATAGACGAACCTGATATTCCATATGTAAGAGATGATTGCGAAGGCACATGGGTTGACACTTGAAAGTTTATCAAGTATGTACATCTAAATAACGGGATTGTTTTCAGTTCTTATTTGTTTTCCTTTAATGTTCATAGATTTTCTTATTTATCTCGTAGGTTATTGTTAATGGAAGAAGGGATCGCTCCAACGGATATGCTTCCTTAATTTTCAGTGGGAATTGTGTCACTTATTATTATTGGACCTTTTATTTAATGCACTAATGTAATCCTATTATTAGCCGTTATTTAATGTACTCTTGTAATCACATTATTAAATGCTATTTAATGTACTGTTATAAATCATATTATTAATTATTATGGAATGTATCGTTGTCATTATACTAGTAACTGTCAATTATCTTTACCTTTACAAAAATCATAGTGAACAGATGGACGATACGATTGATGATACACAAGACGAGCAGTTGGATCGTTCGATGGATGATACATTCGACGATGCACAAGCCAATGACTTAGACGATATAGTTGACAATGAACATGACAGTGTTGCAGATTCACCGGTTATAGATGGTGAAATTAAGAGAAAGAAAACCAGAGGACCTACTGGAATGCATGAGATCACACGTGCGTGCAGTAAAGGTCATAGAAGAGTGGTGCAATACAATGAGAATGGTCAGCCAATTGGGTCTAATGCAGTAAAAATGAAAAGTTTCATAGGAACGTCCGTCCGATCCCATGTTCCAATTACATACAATAGTTGGAAAGCAGTGCCATTGGAGATAAAAGAAAAGTTTTGGGACCTCATTCAGGTATAAACATAATCCTTAAATGGTATTTAAGTTTTATTTGCTTTCATTAACATATAACATTTGGTGTGGATTCGTAGAGTGGATTTGTTGTTGACCATAGATCGAAGAAGAATCTCATGCAAACTGCGGGCATTTGTTTCCGTCAATTCAAATATGCTTTGACTACGAAGTATATAAGGCCATTTAAGGATGATCTAGAGAAATTAAAATGTCCCCCGATTGAGTACTCCCATATTGAACAAGAACATTGGGATGCCTTTGTCAGTTTTCGGCTTAGGGAAGAGTTCGAAGTAAGTATTGTTGTTAGAAACATTCAAACTTTGTATTCACTTACATTGTAGCTGCAAAGTATCATTATGACATTTTATTGTGTAATTTTATTAAGGTGGTCAGTAGTAAGAACCGAGAAAAGAGGAAAAAACACATGTATAATCATCGAATGTCGCGGAAGGGGTATGCAAATCTTTCGGAAGAACTGGTAAGATACTAATTCACTACTATTTATTTTTTATACCACCTACATATTACATTTGAATCCAAGTTCACGTGCGATGGTTTGTTATTGGTGCAGAAGGAGTCGTTACCAAATGAAGATCTAACTAAGCGATGCGTTTTATGGAAAAGGGCTCGAATGGATCGAGAGGGAAAAATTCCAGACAAGCAAACGCAAGGAGTGGTGGATCGTATAGTAAGTATTTCTTGACTACCTATATTTCATTGCATTATCAGTAAATATTGATTTTTTCTTTTCAATAGGATGAAATGTTGATCACTCATAATGTCGAAAGTGACAACATATCTACGGGTGGAGATATCCTATCACAAGCGTTAGGGAGCAAAGATCCTCCAGGAGTAGTTAGAGGATTGGGTAAGTTTATTATGCCCAGTAAATATTTTCATACACCAAAACAAGTGAAGAAGGAAGACAAAGTTACATTTGACGCGGAAGAGAAGGCGAAGATGACCGCACGAATAAAAGAGTTGGAAGAAGAACTTAGAAAACAAAAAAATCTAACCAAGATGGAATCAAACAAGGATGGTTCTTCAGAAGACATTAAAGAAGGAGACGGTGAACCTGTTTCCAGCAATGAAAAGGTCAAATATGGCACCTATTCACCGTACTCAATGTGTTAATGTAGATGTTAAATATTTAATACCATAGAATTTTTTTTTCAGGTGAAGAAAGGATTATTGGACTAGAGGAAGACTTCACGGATAGGAAAAAATGATGATTCTCCAAGAGATATTGAAGAAAGTGGTGAAGCAGAAAATAAGAATGACCAGGTTAATGTGTTTCAATTCATCTCCTAAGTAGTTTTTCATAAACTTCGCAATAACAATTCATCCGAAAATGAAATTTTTAATCCAGGCGAAGGCAAAATTGTTGAAGCACACGGGAAGTGATCAATATGTTGAAGTGAAGGTTGAAAAAGAAGAGGTTTCATGTCTATCTTGTAGCTTAAAGAATCTCATGTAATATGCATTGACAATAATATATGTAATGTAAGTTCGTTTATTTCCTACAGGTGGATGAACATAAACAACAGAACTCAAGCCAATCTGTCGCCCCAAAGCCCATTAAGGTATGTTTTTCACTTTAATCTAGTATATATTCTACATAATATACGTTAGTAAACATTAACGGTTACATTTCAACTTACTCATGGTAGGATGGAACTTCTTGTTTGTTGGCGATCGGATCTAAAAATAATGTAGTCGGAGCGGGGACTATATTTGACTATGACGTTAATAGTGATAATGTGAAGGTTTCACTTGACGTAGTTGTTCATGGTGATTGTTCTGTCCCAATACCAATAAAGGGAGAAGAAAATTTGTTGTTTCAAGAAGTAGGCTCACACTTGCTATGGCCATGGGATCTTGTGATAATTGATAATGAAAAGGTAACCTTTTCCATCCTTGTTGGTTCTTATTCTATATAAGTAATTTATTTTCATGTTACACTATTTGTTGATAGGAGGAGGGAAAAAATTCAAATAAATGTTTAGGAGTTCTATCAATGACTCCCATTCAAAGTTCACCGGTTGCTTTACGCTGTTTACTCCGTGAACTTGAATACATTGGATCATCAATTCAAATCACTGTACCGATGGAAGTATTTGGAATCCACCGCAAGTGCTGTATTTTGGTTGAGGTCTTACGAGATTTTTGTCATATGCGCCCTATATGCACTCCTTGTATTGATGCGTATATGATGTAAGTAATCTTACTATATCATGGTTTAGTATTAAAATATACATATTCAGTACTGTATAAAGTTTTATTGATATTACAGGTACTTATACAAACTAATGGAGAAATCAAAGACTTTGAGTTTGTATAAGTTTTTAGATGCTGGTTCCATCTCAATCTCAACCAACAAAGAATCTCGAGCTCAATTGTTGTCCTCGAGAATGGCAGGATTGGATAATCAACTTCTCATCTTCCCTTACAATTCTGGGTATGTTGTATAAAATGCATTATACTATATTTTGAGCACTGTATATGATTTTTTTGTGATTCTTTAAATTTGTAGGAATCATTGGACTTTGATCATTATTGATCATTCGAAAAGTAGCATATTTTGGATGGACCCTTTAAAAAATTGACTCGACCAAGATATCATCAGTGTGATAGGCATGTACGTATGTTATAGCATTTCACAACTTTAACTAGTATGAATATATAAAGAGACATGTTATATTTAAAGCCATTTGTAGGGCTTGCAAGATTGTTGACCCTAAGAAGAAAAAGCTTAGTTGGAAATCAATTAAGGTATGCTATTTTGTACATAACATAGTTTATCCAATAAACATGTACAAAATTGACTTAACATGTGTTTTGCATTTCATACAAACAGTGCCCTAAGCAATCTGGTGTGGTGGAATGCGGATATTATGTCATGTGATACATGCGTGAGATAATATTATCAGGAATCACATCAATTTTAGATATAATACGTATTACAAATTCATACAAATTGAAGTTACGTATTCAGTGCTTCGAGTTTATTTCGCCTTCTTTGTTTATAGATGAAAGGTGCGTCACGTACATACTCACAAGATGACATTGACGTGGTACGAATTGAGTGGGCAGAGTATGTGGGATCGCACATGTTCTTCGCATAGGTTTTGTGGCAGTAATAGTTGTTGGAGTCTGGAGAAGACAGAACTTTTTTTTGTGGATGGAGTACTTATATTTTGTTGCTCAATATAGAATTGAATGCATTTGCGAAATACCTTTTGTGGAGTTGAAGCATGAATTAAACTGGTATGGGTATGATCGTTAAATGTCGTCGTTTTTTTTGGAGGTATTGTAGAATTCTGGTGTGTTTGATCTGTTATATAACTCCATCACTAGTTTTATATTAACATTTATATTTTTTGTTTGGAAAAGGTTGGCATGACACATGATATTGTCTATGGTTGGGTAACATCACAAGTGATTTTTTGCCATCGAATCAGAGAAAAAACTTTCAAAATGATTGTTAGCAAAAAGGTAAAATGGGGGTGATGGAAGTGTTATGGTTTTGTTGGATTTGTATTATGTTGATCTTGTTATTAAACTTTATAATTTTGGTTGACTCTTACTCTTCTATATTTATCTTATTTGTAGTTCGTATTTCAATATTTTGAGAACAATGTTATGTGGAAGAAGTAGGTCGGAGGAAGAAGTTTTGAAGTTGCAGTCTTTTTTGGTGCTTAAGAGGTATATATCCCATAACCTACAATTATTCATTTATTTCAATTAGTTTATATTGTCAAGACCTCAGTTCAAATATTGGCTCACATTACTAGATTTAGGTAGGCTTAATTTCTTCTTATAGTTATTAGAATTCTTTCGAAATAGTTATTGGCATCGATTGACACTGGATTTGTCTATGTTGTGGAAAATTCCCTAATAGTTATTACAATTGGTTGAAAATAGTTATTGGCATTGATTGACGTTGAAAGTGTCTATGTTGTGGATTTGTCTATGTTCACTTGCCCCCCCCTGCTCCTCCTCCTCCTCATCCTCCTCATCCTCCTCAGCGAAGCAATCAATTCAATTAACCCTTATTCTTTCTAGTAGAGTAGTGTATAAGTTAAGATTGGAGGTTATTCATGTTATTAAGGTTAAAAAGTGAGATTATAATGTGATATAGTATATATTTATGTGGCTATATTGTGATCCTATGCATAATTTTTGTTTGAAAGTGTTCATCGAAGCTTACTTGTATTGAGTCAAATTCTAAAATGAATGTTTTTTTTTTCATAGGGTTCCTGGACAATGCCATTGGAGCAAGGAAGCCCACCAACCAAGATATTTAAATAGGTGTTGTATATATATTTTTTGGTATTATGCCAACACTTAGTTGTAAGTACTGAATTTGTAAATGATGTACCTAGAGTTTGATTACTAGCTAGCTTCCTTGTATTAACAATTGGAACTATATTATTATATATGAAAGTTACTTTTTATGTTCGTGTACACATTTTGTGTTGAAACTGAAGGAAACACAGGTGTAATAACATGTATGAAACACAGGTGTAATAACGTATATCGTGGTAATGGTTTCTATGATATATGACAAAAGTCATGGTATGAAATTAAATGACCTTAAAAAAATGTCATAGTTAATGTATTATTGACATTTTAAATGTGTCATTATTTGTTTTGCGATGACAGAAGTATAATGTTAACGTAACTCTTTATTTGACAGAAAAAAGTCAACATTTTGATTTTTTAATGACGGTATAAAATTGTCATAAAAATCGTTTCCATGACTTATAATAAATGTCAATATATATTTATTGTTGACTGTGCCTACAAGTCATGAAACTATCAACGATGACTGATTTCTCATGTGTCATCTATACACTTTAGATGATGGGCGATTAAATGACTAAAAAAAAGAGTCAAGAAATGTGGTAATGACTGTTTTTTAGAGTCATAGAAGCCTATTTTTGTTGTAGTGACAATTTTTACTTTTGAGTTTTGAGTTAATTATAAATCTCAGGAGTAAAATCTTACTTAACTCAAACCTCAAGACTAAAATTGTTGAATTTGAAAACTAAAAACCCAAATGCGACCTAGTCTAAACTTTAGGAAACAAAAGTGTAATTTTTCTAGATTTTAATTAGTTATGACTTTTGAACTTTTAAGGTCTAGTTTAGTAACTATTTAAACTTTTGAACATTTGAACATATCGTTGATAGGAGTCTATCGTTGATAAAGTGCATCACGAGTAGTTTTTGCTATATTTGTACTTCTTTGAAATGTTGCTAAACACTTAATTATTATTTTTAGAAGTGTTGTCTATTGCAATTACCCTAAAATGATTGTAAAACAAAAGTAATGACCCAAACCCACTAGGTGGAAAATGCAGGGGGAGTGGAGAGAGAAAAAAAAAAAAAAATCTTTGTCAATCCTCGCCTTGTCTACCTGTCTTTATATATATATTTACTTTATGATTGTTATTGTGATTATATATACATATTTAAATGTTAAATTTTATTGTTTAATGACATAGACAATTTTATATATTTGCATCATAATTTTGAACTATATATATATAATTAAGTAATTTTATAGATTAAGTATCTTATTTATATGTATTTTGTTTATATTAGTAAGAGGTTTGAGAAATTAAATCTCTTTACATGAGGACTTCATATGAAATTAACCATTTTAATCAACAAATAAGTACACAATTAAATAAACATTAACACTCAAATGAATAATGAGTCAACTAGTTGACTAGGTAAAAGTCATTTGGTCTTTTTACTTTTTTTTTTATATATATATATTTTATGAAACTAATCAAATCAAACAACTAAAAAGTCATTGATGTTTCAATCAAGAAAATGTAATTGCCCCACCAACTATATAATATTTGAGAAAAGTAAAAGAAATTGAAATTATTCACTTATTGGATCAATATATATATATATATATTTTTTTTTTTTTTTTGAATAGATACTTTATTAATAAAGGTATGCAACCAAACAAGAGTTAGAAGAAGTCTCTCCAATTGATTTAAAAAGAAAAAGCTCTCAAGTTAAAAATAACAGTAGAAGTATCATAATTGCAAAAGTAGTTTGTTTGAGTACACCAATTTGTAACACTATATGGGAGGTTTGTATTTTCCATTAAACAACTTGTTATTGCTCTCCACCCAAATAAAATTTTAGCCAATCTTATAGTTGTTTCTTCTTTCAAACACATTTAAAATTTTAGGCAAATTTTAAAAATAAAATAAATTTTTTAAGTTAGGTTTATAGTTGTTTCTTCTTTCAAACACATTTAAATTTTTAGGCAAATTTTAAAAATAAAATAAATTTTTTAAGTTAGGTATTTATATTTTTTTTGCTTTTTTTAATAAAAAATTAAGTCTATAAATACTATTTTTTTTTACTAATTTCTATGTTTTTGTTGTTTATGTTTTAGAAATGTTTTCAAAATCAAAGTCGAATTTTAAAAATAAAAAAGTAGTTTTCAAAAACTTATTTTTGTTATTGAAAGTTGATTAAGAATACAAATGTTTTACATCCTATGTGAAAAATAAGGGTAAGAAGTTGTGAGAAAACTAATACAACTAATCTTTACAATCCAAATACTAAAAACTAAGCTAGGAATAGGATTGTGTTATCAAATGGGAACATAAAAAAAAAACCTTAAGTTAGATTTTGAAAATGTATTTATAAAGTAAAGAAATACATAGGTGAAATTAGTATTTATAGGCCAAAATAAATAAATAAAAAAAACTAGGGTTCAATCCCACTCCTTCAAACGATGTTGCAACCATCTATATGATTTTTGAAAAATAATTTAAAATTTATTTTCGTCTTTATACTTCAAACTTTTGTCAATAAACTTTTAAAATGTCTTAAAAAAATAAAAACTTTTAAAACATCTATTTTGATAGTTCTTATTTTCATTGGATTTTGACTAAATATTGAAAGAGTAGTTGTCCCACGTTAGAAAGATTAAAAAAAATGATAGAGTTCTAAACACTATAAAAAGAGCCTTTGCTTTAGTTTCAATTGTTCCGGGAGAAACACTTTAAATTTATTTTTTAAAATTCTCTCTTGTATTATTTAGTTTGAGAGTGAAATTAAAAGGTGTGAGTAGTACTAAAGCTTTGAGAGGTAACAATTTTTACATAATAGATTTCTCTTTTTGTGAGTTGTAGTTTTTCTCTTAATTTTTAGTGTTCCATGTAAATTCTTGTGTGTTCTTAGTTTTGTTGTTTTCTTTTTAATTTCTTAATTATTCCTCTAGTACTAATAAGTTGCTCCACACACTTTTCTCATTAGGTATGATTATTATTTGATTTTCGAATTAAAAAAATCGACATTACAATCATATAACTTGTGACTAAAATACAATACATTTCATATATCCATTTGCATGTAATATGACAAAAGGAAGTTAGATAGAAAAATTAGTATGGTAATGAAAATAATATTATTTGAGCTAGGAATAGGATAATATACTAAATACAAGGTTGAAATTTAAGATTGGCATAAGTATGAGATTGGTATGCCATATTGTTTTACAAGCAACAAGTTATTGCATTCCCGCATAGTTTTTGATTGATATCAAAATCAAAACAACTCTCTTTGTTATCAATGGAAATGGCCCAAAACATAGAGTTTGTGAATGCTGGCTATTGGGTTGCCAATACCGAAGACACCCTCCCGGCGGCCAATATTGATGCTATGCTTTTCACCCATTTGTTTGTTGGTTATGCTGGTCTCAACCCACAACTTTATGAAGTTACCATACATCCTTCACATTTTTTCCAAATAACTCACTTCTCTTCGACGGTTAAACTATGTAACCCTGAAGTCAAAACTCTATTATCTATCGTCGGAGACAACGATATACTCACGAAAATGGCTGGAGAGCCTTCAAATCGTGATGTGTTTATCAAATCCTCAATTGCGGTAGCAAGAGCATCTGGATTTGATGGGCTTGATCTTGAATGGTTATACCCATCTTCTCACGATGACATGAACAATTTTGAAAGGTTGGTTAGTGTTTGGCATAAAGCTATTGTGGAGGATGGTATCAATTTGAGTCTTCCAAGGTTACTTCTTGTTGCTACTGTCTCTAATGTACCTTATCTTCAACACAACATTCAATATCCAGTTGATGCAATTAAACAAAATTTGGATTGGTTGAATATTCTTTCTTATGATTTTTACACACCAATTTCATCAAGTAAGGCCACTGGCCCATCCTCACCATTCAACAACCCAAAGGCTAATGCCTTATCAGCAAATTTTGGTATCAAATCTTGGACGAAAAGCCTTGGTAATCTTCCTCATAACAAAATTGTGTTTGGAATTCCTTTCTACGGTTGGGCTTGGAAACTTGTCGACTCTAACCAACACGATGTGTTTTCTAAGGCCGAAGGAGCGGCTAAAGGAGATTATATTTCTCAAGATGGTCGAATCGATTACTCCAACGTCAAAGAATTTATAGCTGATAATCAAGCCGATGTCGAGAACAAGGACAGTAGATTTCTAATTGCTTACACTTATTCTGACACGACATGGATTGCATATGAAAGTGAATACACCATTGCAGATAAGATTTCATTAGCAAAGTTAAATGGTGTTCTTGGTTACTTTGCTTTCAACATTGCAGCTGATGATGGTGTTAATACTCTTGCTAATGCTGCCAAATCCAATTGGTGATGTTTATTATATTCATATCTTTCTTAAAAATTAAACTAGGTTATTAATGTGTCTGTGTTGTTTCTCTTATTTCAAAATTTCCTTTTTCATTATCTTGTAGTTTTATCTTTTGTGGTTGTTGAACAATTTGAGGTTTTATTTTCAACCCAATTCAATAAAATTGCTGGTGTGTTTTAACCAACTTCTCCCCCTTTCTCCATAATTTTTATGACTATTATTTTCATTGGTGAGTTGAATCTCAACCATTTAGAACGATTTAGGCCTTATTTGTAACTATTTGATTTTTTATTTTTAAAAAGTTATAAGCCTATTTTTTCTCTCAATTTCTTAAAATGATTTTCGTCTCCTCGTTGAAATCATAGCCAAATTCTAAAAATAGAAACAAATTTTTAAAAACTATTCTTTTTAGTTTTCAAAATTTGATTTTATTTTTTAAAAGATTGGTAAAAAATAGGTAAGAAAGTAAAGAAACTTAGAGATGGAAATGATGTTTAGAGGCTTAATTTTCAAAAATAAAAAATTAAAAACCAAATGATTATCGAATGAGACAATTATAATGTTGCTGATTTATCATAGTTTAAGGATTTTCTAAACAATTACCACTATTTGAGCAACATCAAAATATATATGTTTTCACCTTTATTTTAACATTATATTTCACCATTTGTACTATGCTAAATCATAAAGGAAAGAGATGAGAGAGGAATTAATTATTTGAAGATGCTTGAATAATATGGCAGACAATTCTATACCATTGGATAATAATATGTATGCAGTTAGGAATGACCCAAAATTTTACATTGTTGGTTAAATAAGAGGAAGATTATGGAAGTACACAAAATTTTACATTATTGGTTAAATAGGAGGAAGATTATGGAAGTTTATTATACATATGACCTTCTTACGTTTGGGAGACTTTACGCCTGAATGAAAAGAGTTCCACTAGTTATAATCAATGTTTGTTATACACTTCTTTTCACGAACTAAATTCAATTAAGAAGTATAACATGCATTAACTAGTGAGCGATTTGGGCTCCCTTAAATATTGTACTCCTTATAGAAGAGTTAGCAGATTGTACTCCTCCTTAATCTGATGTTGCACCACAATAATTCCAATCTCTTTTCACTCTATAGTTAAATCACCATTCAACTAACAAGTAATGCACCCTACCGAATTTGATGTCAGGAACAATCGGTATATTGTCACTCAGATGAGATTTGTTTGTCAGTATCAAGCATGAGTCGAACATCTACCACACAGACAATTCTTTTGCATACATTGTTATTCATATAAAACAAAAAACGACTTAACCTAGAAACGCACAATACCAACACAATATATGAAGCACAAAAGGAAAGAATCCATCCTTATCAGGGCATGAGATCGAGACCAAATAAAAGTCAAACTCAAAACATACGCAAGCATAAAAGGAAAGAATAATCTGCAAATACCGCATGCATAAAGTTAGAGACAATCCAAGCGACAATCGGGATAAAAAAAATATTAACAGTCAACACAATTGTAACAAAAATGCTTAGACAATAAGGCCCTGTTTAGTAACCATTTCAATTTTTTTTTTTTGCTAAGAATACAAATCTTCTACTTATAATTGATACAAACTATGATTAAAAAAATGAAAAGTAATAGACTTAATTTTTAAAAACAAAGAACAAAAAACGAAATGGTTAACCATCCGAAACTAAAAAAATTGAATCTCTTTTTTAATTCTACAAACTATAGAATAGATAAAGGAGATAATAAGACAAAACAAAGTTAGATAGGAAACCTTGGTAATCAAAGAATTTATTTTAGTATATTAAAATATCCTTTCTCAATCCCATTTAATTAAGAAAATGAGAACCCATAAAACAATTATTATATATATATCTTTGATCAACAGACAAAAACATGAAAGTAATTAATTTTATTTTTTAACATGGGATTTGTAGAATATTTCACCCCAAGAAAAAATCCCTTTCCATGACACCATAAATTTAAGACAGTTTTTCAATCACATCAATAATTAATTTACAAGAATTTTTTATTTAAGAAAGGAAATACCTAGAAAAATGGAAAAAAATTATGATAGTTTTTCAACATATCATCAATCTATAACTTTGCTTAATTGTCATAATCAAAGAAAATTATAGTTGAAAAAAGTAATATTAATATGGCAATATTTGAAAATAAGAGATATGTTGGGGCTCAAGAAAGAGCCATGAGAATCTCTATTTATATAGATGCAAAAGAAAAATTTTTAAAAATTATTTTTTAATAAAATACAAAACTACCACGTGACAGTTTCTTATTAGACAGCTCTCGAAATGTACAAAGATAGGTGCAGCCCACGAAAAATAGATGAATGGTTGAATATAGAGGAAATAAGACAAAAGAAAATTAGATAGATAAATTAGTTTAATGAAATATAATAGAAAAATAATATGAGGTGGTGAATGTTTCAAAGTTAATATATATAATTACACAAGAAGATGCTTCACCAACACTTTTTTTTTCAAGTTTATCCCAAATTATTCTAAAAATGTGCTCAAGAAATCATGTGCATGCTGGTTACTGGTTCACCAACACTAACTCCCATCTTCCAGCTGCAAATATTGATGCTAATTATTTCACCCATATCTTTTGTGGCTATGCTGGTATCGACTCCCAAACTTATCAAGTTACCATAGATCCGATTTAATCAATCAATTTACACGAACCGTCAGATTAAGCAACCGTCAAGTGAAGACGCTATTGTCCATTGAAGGAGATAAACACGTGTTCGCTCAAATGGCTAGCGAGTCTACGAGTCGTGACACGTTTATTAATTCCTCCATTTCAATAGCAAGAAATGGTGAATTTGATGGCCTTGTTCTCCAATGGTTTTTTCCATCTTCTCAAGAGGAAATGAAAGATTTTGAAACTCTACTTTCAAGTTGGCATAGAGCTGTTGTTAAAGAAGCTAAAGATTATTATACAACAAAATTACTGCTTGTTACAACAGTCTCCAATTTACCATATTTACAACATAATATTAAATATCAAGTTGATACAATGAATCAAACCTTGGATTGGGTTAACTTGATTACTTATGATTTTTACACTCCTACTTCATCAAGGAATTTTACTGGACCATCATCACCACTCTACAATCCAAGGTCAAACTCTTTGTCAGCAAATTGTGGTAAGAATTTACATCATTTTTTATGCCTACTTTATATTATGTTTTAATATTTCTTTTTTAAATTATATTCGTCAATGACACGTTTTAAATAGTAAGACTCTTGAAAATATTTATAAATATAGTAAAATTTTTATTTTCTATTTATGATAAACTGTCTATTTAGGTCTATCGTTACAGTGATAGATGTCTATCTTAGTCTATCACAATCCTACCACAGATCGAAATTAAAATTTTATTATATTTGTAACTATTTTCAACCGTTTTTCTGTATTTGAAAAGAGTTAAACTTATAATTACATAATGGTTGGAGGAATTTGCCAAATTTTGAAAGATGAATTTTTCTTCTCTTTTAGATAACATAATTTTTTCTCTCTAAATTTATGTAGAGACTTATTTATTAAGATTATAGTTTGAAATTGTTGTAGGTGTTAAAATTGATTATTATCTCTATTATTGTGTGTTTAATCTTATGATTAGTTTTGTCAAAAAAAAAAAAAAAAAAAAAAAGAAGTTGCCATGTGAAGTAAATTAGTAAATTAGTGCCTAATAAATTTTAGATTTTAAACCTGGGAAGTGTTTAGTAAATTTATACTAAATTGTTGTAAAAATAGTTATAATGATCAAAATTAAACATACATTTATTTAATTTCAAAATTTATATAAGATATAACTATGTAGAATTTCATATTATTTAAATTGAAAATTATATTTTGTTACTTTAAACAATCTGTATACTATCCGAAAAAAGCTTTTACAAAGAGCTTTTAATAATTTTTCCTTTTGTCATTGATGATTGATATATGATATATTAGGTAATTTGAGTAATAATGATTAAACAATTTATTTATTTATTTCTAACTAATATCATCATTATCTTTTCCTTTTTTTTTTTTTTTTTTTTTTTTTTTTTTTTTTTTTAATTTTTATCTTGTTTTTTTAACTACCGTTGATTTTTTATTGCAGGTATTTCCAATCTTTTAACTGAATTTTGATTTATAAAATAAATGACGACCTATACGTACATGAAAAATCTAATTTCTCCATTACATGGCAAAATTAAACCTCTAATTTTTATAAATATAGCAAAATTTTACTATGTATCCGCGATAGATTGTGATAGATAGCGATAGACAATCTGTGTTTATCGTGACACAGATAACTCGATCACAAATAATAGTTTAGCGCGATCTATCACGATTTATCGCAAATAGACTGTGTATTTTGCTATTAATTGTAAATATTTTCAGCATTTTTACCATTCTAGATAATTCCCTCTTCATTAGATATATATATATATATATATATATATATATATATATATATATGTATATATATTTTTTTTTTTAATTTTAAGTTTTGATAACTTGCTCTCCTCAATAATTTTTATTTAAATCTATTTAAGTCGTCATTTTTAATAAAAAAAAAAAATTCATTAACCACACGAACCACGCATCCACATTTTTTTTTCTCTTTTTCCTTAAACTTTTTTTTCCCCTTGAAATCATTTTTGTAATCTATAAATGAAAATTGAATTGCCTTGTTTTTTTTTTTTAATTGCTTTTTAGAACTAGTTTAAGAACACTTTAAAAAAAAATGAAAAAAAGATTTTCACTGTAAATCTATTTGAATTTTTAGATGTTTCATAACCAAACGTCAAATGATAAAAACAAAAAACAAAAAATAAAAAGTTTAAATTAATAATAAATATTTTACACTTTTAAAATTTGTTATTAAGTCTAGCTATTATCTATATTATATTTACATTGATGACATTCTTTTTGCTTATTTTTGTATGTTTCAATGATTTTTAACAATATAATGAAAATGTCAATTCACACCTTATGTCGATATCATCAAACCATGAAAATATAGAAACATCAATGAAAATATTAACATATCAGAATGATTGAGTATAACTTAGTAGTGACTGACATGCATGTATTACTTTCTTTGATTTAGAGATGTCACACTTGTTGCACACAAATATTTATACATTATATATATACATATATATATATGCTTGCCATTGATTACTTGTGTTGGGAATGAATTAAAAAGGTATAGAGGCATGGATTGAGTGCTTTCCTCATTTGCCTAGTAAAAAGATTGTGTTTGGAATTCCTTTCCATGGATGGGCATGGAAACTAGCCAACCCTCAAGAACATGAAGTGTTTTCCAAAGCAAATGGAGCAGCCATAGGAGACAATATTTCTTCAGATGGTAAAATAGACTATTCCAATATTATAAAGTTTATAGAAGATAATCAAGCTGAAAATGTAAAAAAGGACAATAGATATGTAATTGGGTACACATTTTATGGTTCAACATGGATTGCTTATGAAAATGAAGCCACCATACCTGAGAAGATTGCACTTGCAAAGGCACATAACGTACATGGTTACTTTGCTTGGAATATTGCAGCTGATGATGATGTTAACACTCTTGCTAATGCTGCTCAAAGAAATTGGTGGTGATATTGAACAAGAAACCTCTCACATGATATACCACTTTTAATTACTCCATTTTCTATCGGGTAATAATACTTTGACTACATTCATCTTTATGCATCCTCTTCAATCACAAAAGAAAAAAGATATCTTTTCTTAGAGAAAGAAAAGTTTCTATGTAGCAACTTGTGATTGAGCACATAAGTGTGAATTGCCATAAAGATAGGTGTTGGTTTTCATAGCTTGTTGCACATAAAGTATATTAGATGCTATAATTTTTGTACAAAGATGCGTCGATAATTACTCAAGTATGATCATTAATAAGTAAGTTTTCCTATAAAAGCCCAAGTATAAGCTCTTATAGGTTTTCTGGTGAGTCTAGGGTCGAACACAGGGATTTGTAATAACTAGGTGTTGAGAATAAATACAAGACTATGCGATGACTATACATGTATTATGTGCAGGAGTTGTATGTACCTAAAACTATACATAAAAAATGAATAAAATTTCCTACAATTAACAATGAGGTGGACGCGGCAAAGGTTAGTCAAATGTTATTTAGTGTCAGATAGCATGCGTTGAGAATGATGGTGGAACCATGTAATAAAATAGAGTTAACGCTTGAGCTAGTTGTTACTTAAGCATATCTAAGTATATTTACATACCTACAAACTTTGGGTTTGTGAATCCATCTCTCGATGTTTCGACGCCACATTAATCTTATCTCTAAGACGCATGGTAAATTTGCACTGGCAAAAGATGAACTACATCTCTAAACCTCATCTAGTCTTGATAAATGCTAAAGATTAACCATCTTCTCTCTCAAGCTAAACAGTCGTGCTAGTTAAATTTGTTTGTCAGACAAAGCTATGCAAGCTAATAATATGCATTAATCAAGATGTAACATACTTAGTATTGCTTAAGAAAAACTGACTTCTAACATCTAACTCATTTAACATTCAAACAACATGATGTAAAGTATTTAATTTGGAAATAAATGGAAGATAATCGTCAATCAAACTTATATTAAGAAAATAAACCATTCTCTCGAATGTCATTAACAAAACATAAGTAAGAAGAAGGGAAATGGAGATAGAACAATAATGGAAGACGTCAAGCCGCCACTGGCAATATCTTGCTTCATGGAGGCTTGAGATGGTTTCTATCTGATACATAAATTTCATAGGGTGAAGGTTCTCACTCACTAGGAGACGACTTTGAAAATTCTCAGAATCCTTCTCATAGAAGAGCTTGAAATGGAGGCTGGTTATGGTGAGGGAGAATTTGTACAGAGCTTTCGCCTCTTGAACTCGTTTCTCCCTTTGAATGGAGAAGCTTCGGGCTATTTATAGGCATCGAAAAGGTGAACTCATGATGACCTGACACCTTTGCATTAAATTTCATGCCCTGCTGCGCAGACTTTTCACATCGTTGGCCAATTGGTTTTGCCATGATCTAATAACGTGTAATCCTTTTGCATATTGACATGACAACTTTTGCGCAGGCGTCTGTATCTACTTTTTCTTCTCAACGCATGGTCTCGATGCTTGGGTTTCCACTTTTGTTCTCGCAACAACTTCCTCTCTATGCTTGGGTTATTTGTGCTTCTTTTCTGCTTAATCTTACGTTTAGAACAAAAAAACTCATATAATTTTCAGGTATTTTCTTTTGTAAATGGTGCCAACGCATGATAATACATATTACCTAATTCAACTGCCAAAATCATGCGTTTAGCCCTAAAGTTACTCTAATTAATTCAAATAGTGACTATAATAACTCGTATTTCTATAAGTTATCAATAGGCGTACCATGACATACACCCAAGTATTTTTCTTTTCTATCCTATAATTAGCCATACACAAAGATGCCCCATGTCCATAAAGAATTGTCAAATTATATATGTGTTTGGTGTATTGTATTTGGCATTATGATCTTTACTCTGCAAATTTGGGGGTTTTATATGTTGGGAAAGGATTGTAACTTAATAAAGTAAGATCGAAACCAAATTAGATCGAGAATAATAATAATGAAGAAGAAGAAGGCAGTGAAGAACAACCAATAATTTTACGTGGAAAACCCTTCAACAAATTAGGTAAAACCACATTGTTCCATTCCCAACCATGCTAATTGAGCAAGCATATATCATTACTTT
Organism: Citrullus mucosospermus; assembly: GCA_030954485.1. NCBI lineage: Eukaryota > Viridiplantae > Streptophyta > Magnoliopsida > Cucurbitales > Cucurbitaceae > Citrullus > Citrullus mucosospermus. Next base: position 3,588,145 of record CM062065.1, read on the forward strand.
TAAAGGGCCAAACAAAACTTAAACTTAGATGTTTTGTTAATATAGGAAGAAACACAGAGAGGAGAAATGAAGATATTCTTCCTTTTAAAATCGAGGGCAAAGTGGGCATAGGTCAAAAGACTGTTTTTTAAAAAAAGGCTGGTGTGATAGTAGTTGTTGGATTTTGTGTTATTGTAGGCAATTTTCCGATGGCTTCCTCGTCCCGTCCCGCTCCCCATTTTATTTTCCATCCTTGTGAAATTTTCCATGGGAATCGGGCAATAAATTTCCTACGAAAAACCCAAATAGATCACAAGAAAAACTCTAACTTAGTTTGAGGTGCATTGGTAGGCCTTTGGTCCCAATGATTCATACTTCAAACAACAAGAGAGTTTAGTGTTTTGGACTTCAACTTTTTTTTTCAAGCTCCTCAAAAAGAAAAAAAAAAAAGAAAAAAAACTAAAGGGTTATATATTTGGTTATTGTTCTTATTCTTATTTTTCTATTTTCCTTTCTCTTACAATTATTTCTCTATTTGTTTTGTGAGCTTCACTTTTATTTACTTATATATATTGCTTCACATTTTGTTATTTATTTATTTTTTACTCATTGCTTGTTTTTACTTCTCTTTTCTTTTTCTTATGAGTTTATTTTTTAGTCGCTATATAAGTGGAAGAGTGGAAGAGAAGAAGAGAGTAAAATAGACTGGAAAAAAAAAAAAAAAAGATAACTTTAGTTTGGTTAATATTATTATTTTTGTTTCTTTATTATTTCTTTTCTTTGTTAGTTTATTCTTAAACTTTAGGGAAACTGTTTTAAATGGCAAAAATGTTGAAAATATTTACAAATATAGCAAAATTTTACTTTCTATCTATGATAGACCGTGATAAATCTAGATAAACATCTATTAGTGTTTATCGCTAAAGTGATAGATATCTATCTGAGTCTATCGCGATCTATCACAGGTAGAAAATAAAATTTTGCTATATATTCATCTTTATTTTCTATTTATAATTTGAATTTTGATTTATTATACCCCTAATTATTGTTTCTCTAGACTTTCTCATTTTTGTATATGCATATTTAAATATTATATTTTTTCTTCTTTTTGTGGTCAATTTAATATATTATTGCTAATAGTTATTAAAATATGTTAATATTTTTAATTAATTTTTCTTTTTTTAAAAAAATCATCCAACGACGGATTCTAGAAATATTTGGGAGTCCGATTTTCTAGAATCTTGAGGTCAAGAAGTCGATTTTTGAGAGTTCGAGATCAATTTCCAATATGTTTTAATAAACGTTTAATATATTTGTAAATATCATTGCCTATTTATTTATTGCTTTAAATGTATTATTAAATTATATATTTTTTAGGGCTCTTTTCAAATATAGCAAAAAGATATTTACAAATATAGAAAAATTTCACTATTTATCTGCGTTAGACCGCGATAATGTATAATTTGCTATTAATTGTAAATATTTTTGGCAGTTTTGCCATTTAAGACAATTTCCCTGTTTCTTATTAATGTAACTTTATGTATTTAAATTAATGTCTATTTTTTAATAAAAATTCTCTCACATATATTTTCAATACTTTTAAGTTTATTTTCAAATCGTTAATATTTAATCTCTTTAAGTTTTGTTAAAGAAAATGTTTTAATCTCTTTTTTTTAAAAAAAAATAAATTGTTTTCAAAAGCGTTTTCCTTAAAATGTCCGATAACGGAATTTAGAAAATTTGAGAGTCCGATTTTCTAAAATTCTTGAGGTGAGGAGTCGATTCTTTGGAAGTCCGAAATCAATCTCCAATATGTTTTTTTTATTAAATTTTATTATGCTCTTTTATGTTTGCTTAGTTTATTATGGTGCTTCTTTAATTATGTTTTTCTTATATAATGTTCCTATTAAGTCTTATTTGATTTCTAATTAAAATTTTCCTAAGTTTTTAAAATCTTTCACAAGACTCTATCTAAATCATTTAAATTTCTTTTATTTAAAATTACACTTTTTGTGTTTTCAAATATTCAAAAATTAATATATGATTTTAAAAGGTTTTCTAATGAATTATTTTTCTGATAACTTGTTTTCAAGACCATTTTCCTAAAAAAAATTAAAAAAAAAAATCCTACGATGGAATCTAGAAAGAAAATTTGGGAGTCTGATTTCCTAGAATTCTTAAGGGGAGGGATCGCATCTTTGGGAGTCCGAGATTTGATCTAAAGAAAAAATGAATTTAATTAATATATTTTTTTAAAAAGCGGCTATCCTATGACGGATTTTGAGAAAATGTAATAATTTCTCACTTCCTTGAGGTGTGTAATTTTTCCTCAATTATAATATAGCCAAACTGATGGAATTTTTCCACTTATTTTATGGGATCATTGCTTCAAATATTGGAGTAATGGGGTAAAATAAGACATTATTTTTCAAAAAAAAAAAAATTAAAGAATATTTTAAATTCAAGATTTGAATTTTGGCCACCATTTTCTAAACAAGTGTTATGGGGTGCTAACAACTTCCTCTACACAAATGACTCCCAAACTCAACTCTATTTTTCGAAGATCATTTTTGTTTTTAATTAAAAATTGTTTTATTTTACTTCAGTGTCCAATCAGACCGCAAAAAAGAGATTGGTGGTGACTCATTTTATTTTTTTTTATTTTAACTATTTTCGAAGATATTGGTCGCTTCACGTCATCTCGGGCACGTGACGACAAATATATTCACTTGCATTTAGTTGAAAAATTAAATAAAAGACGATTAATTAATGAGGTTGATAAATAAGTCAACAGTCATCTTTTAAGAAAATTTCATAAAGTTTGCAATATCCTTCTCAATGACTTTTATTTTTTTTCTTTTTTTAACCAAAAGATGATAGACTATGAATGAGACCTCCGATTTTTATAACATTGAATCGTATACTCAATCACGAATAATATATTTTAAACATGATAATTATATATTTTAAACATGATAATTTAGGCCTCATTTGTTAACTATTTAGTTTTTTATTTTTATTTTTGAAAATTAAACCCATTTCTTCCCTATTTTTTACAGATTTGCATCTCTCTTAAGTACTATAGTTAAATTCTTTGCCAAACTCCAAAAACAAAAATAAGTTTTTAAAAGCTACTTTTTTCTAGTTTTCAAATTTTGGCTTTTGAAAATTAAGCCCTTATTTTATGATCATTTATTTATAATGGTTTGCATATTTAATAACAAAAGAATTGAATTTTTAGCATAATTTCAAAATAAAAAAATGTTTTTAAAAACTACATTTTTTTGTTTTTAAAATTCGGCTTTGTTTTTTAAAACATAGGTAAAAAGTATATAAAAAAAGTAAGAAATTTAGAGGTGGAAGGAGTGTTTATAAGCTTAATTTTCAAAAACTAAAGACTAAAAAACACGATTATCAAACAAGGCCTTAAATTATGTTATCTGGGTGGGGGATTTATTTTTTCCATTCTCCTTTCCCATCATCTTACCATTTCTATTATCCTCTCATTTTTTTACTCGGAAGAGGGAAGAAGAGAGTAATCTTAAAAAAAAAAAAAAAAGGATTTGATGGATAAGTTAGTCAAAATAATTGATTCTCTTTGGGGGACGAAGTCCATTTATAACGAGCTAACGTCTCAAGGTACATTGCAAAAATGAAAAGGCACTCTTTCACTCTACCTTTTTTTCCTCGATGTACCGCTCATGGATTCCCAAACCAAACAAAACTCTAATAAGCATTAAACTACCAAATAAAAAACCCAAAAAAGAGGGGAAAAAAAAACTAATTCGTGATATTGATGGTTTCCGAAGGGTCTGATTCAACCACATACTACAGATGAGATAAAAGAATTCCCAAAGTCTTTTTTTATCTAATTTTCTGATTATTCAACCACTTAGCTTAATTAATTAAAGATATATTTATTCATATCTAACTTCTTGATGTGTTTGTTACCGTCAACATTTTAATATCGTATTAGGAGCTTCCATCCATTTCTTTAATTAGGCTCAATACAGAATCTAATTTAATCTTAAAAGGAGATTTTATCATTTTTGTCTATTAATATTATGCATATAGTTTCCCACTTTTAGTCTTTTTTTAATATCACTAATATTTTGCAACCACCATCTTAAGAATCACAACCTAATTTCATTTAATTGTTTACTTGGATATACTTTTTAATGGGTTTGAATTTTGTAAATGAGATGGAACAATAATAAATATTTAAAGTTTCTTAATTCGATCACCAACCTTTCTTATCTAACTTTATTTTGTCTTATTAGCTCAAAATAAATTCATGTTGAAGATTTGAAGATTTCATAGGGACTTCACAAGATCTAAAACATAAATAAGTAACTCTTCTCTCATTGTCGATATAATCTATTTTTAGATGGAACGTTTGTTATCTATATACTAATATATCAAAACAAAATATGTCTAACTTTCATATCCCCCAGTTCCCATCCATTTACATTGAGACGTGATTTCAGTGATTTCATGTACCCTCTCAACTCGAGCATTACAATAATTTTTAGAATGGAATTGATTTAAAAGTTGTTGAGTACTTTCTAAATTACACTACAACAAATTCTCTGTCTCATTTTGTAGTTGTCATTGTGATCAAAATTATGGTTGTTGTGATATGAGAAAGGGAATTGTTAATTAGTAGCCAATTAGCATTGTCCATGTGAGTTATACAATAGGACAAAGGGAAGGTAGATAGAAAAAACAGCAAATTTAAATAAGACAGAAGCAATAGTTTTGGGAGATAATGCTAAAAAAATAATGTATATTATCCATTATTGGCAGGTTGTAATAGGAGAAAAGAAAAAGAAAAGAAAAGGAAAGAAAGAAAAAAAAAAAAAAAAAATATATATATATATATATATATATATATATATATATATAGGAACAATGGGGTTGAAAGTAGTATAAATATGGAATGGGTATGAAGTAGATTTAGAGGCAAAGCTGAGCAAGCAAAGAAGAATAATAATTCCAAAAAGTTATTGTTGGTTGATAATAAAAGTTTGTTGATATGGCTACGCCAGCAGTACCCAACGTCCCGGATGTTGTGAAAGGTGGTTATTGGCTAGCAAGTACGAATGATGTACTTCCTTTAGCCAATATCGATGCTACACTTTTCACCCATCTATTTGTTGGTTACGCTTCTGTTGACTCTACAACTTATAAAGTTACCATAGATCCTTCACAAGATACCTTGATCAATGAGTTCAGTTCAACTGTGAAAATGAGGAACCAAGACGTCAAAACATTGTTGTCCATTCAAGGAGACAATGAGGTATTTGCTAAAATTGCTAAGGAGGCAACAAATCGCGACGTGTTCATCAAATCCTCTATTAAAGTAGCTAGAGATGGTAAGTTTGATGGTCTGGATCTTCAATGGCTATATCCATCTTCTCCTGAAGAGATGAAAGACTTTGAAACTCTGCTTAATTTGTGGCGCAAAGCTGTAACAGAAGATGCCACTAATTTGAGTGTTCCAGAGTTGTTGCTTGTTGCCACCGTCTCCAACGTACCATACCTCATCCACAATATTCAATATCCAGTTCAAGCAATCAAACAAAAATTAAGTTGGGTCAATCTCATTTCTTACGACTTTTACACCCCATCTTCCTCAAATGGTGCTACAGGACCATCTTCGGCATTTCACAATCCAAGAGACAATTCTTTGTCTGCACAGTTTGGTATCCAGTCATGGATCCAAGCCCTTGGTAAACTACCTCATAAGCAAATTGTATTTGGAATTCCTTTCCATGGTTGGGCCTGGAAACTTGCCAACTCTCACCAACACCAAGTGTTTTCCAAAGCGGATGGTGCAGCCCAAGGGGACAATATTTTACCCAATGGACAGATCTACTACTCTAATGTGATTCAGTTTATAGATGATAATCAAGCTGAAGTTGAGAGCTCCGACAAAAGTTTTGTGGTTGCATACACTTATTCTGCCACAACTTGGATTACCTATGAAAGTGAATACACAATTGCAAACAAGATTTCATTGGCAAAATCCATAGACGCGCTTGGTTACTTTGCTACCAACATTGCAGCTGATGATGCAGTTAACACTCTTGCTAATGCTGCCAAATCCAATTGGTGAAACGTTTCATTCATTTCCCAACCTATCTTTAATTTACATATATATTTCAATAAAATGGCATGCAGACATGCTTCTGTATGCTTTGCTTTCTGTGTGTTTCTATGTTTCAAACTTTGTTTTATGTTGTACCTTATGTTCAAGGATATCATCATATAATATATCAACTTTTATTTTGCTTTCTTTCTTTTCTCTTTATCTTCATTATCACACTTTTCACAAAATCACCGTATCAACTTCAACCTTTATTTGCTTCTCCCATTTCCAAACTCATTTTTATTTAGTTTATACAATCAGAAAAGCTAATTAATTATAAACCATTCTAAACATGTCTCAAAGTGATGATGGATCAAGAATAAGAGTTTTACCGTTGTTCAACAATTGAATTCTAACTATTTTTGTAAAACCATTTAGTTATATATATATATATTAGTAAATTAAAGAGAAATGTTAGTTTACGTTAAACTCACATACGTGTGTGTTCTTTTTTTAATTTTGAAAGTGATCTTAATAAGATTCATCCAAAAAAGAAAAAGAAAAAGAAAACTAAAAAGACATTAAATTTGAGTGAAAAAAGAAAAATAGAGCGTGGGTGGTTCACAAGAATTAAAAGATTGAGAGAAGAAAAATTAGGAGGCAAATAAGAATTTAAAAGAGAAAAAACATAGCGAGTTATGAAACAAAATAAAGTTTCTAATAATTTAAAATTTAAAAGCTTGGGGTCAATATGATCTTAACAATTAACAAAAATACAGGAGATTAATTAAACAAATTAAGATTTCACGAGTGCAATTGTAACAAACTACAAATGTATGTCTCCTAGAATTTAAGCCATTTAGTATACTAGTCAAGAAACACGTGCAATACATGTAAAATCTTGTAGTTCTAATTATTATTTTTAAATAGTTATTTTTAATATATAATAAATAAATATTATACAATTTTATTTTAGTTACCATCAACTTTTAAAAATTAGATAATGTAACAATTTTTATTTTAATGTTCTCATATTATAGTTTTTTTAAAAATAAAAGTAAAAAATCTTCTATCTAATACAAAGAGAGAAAATTATGTGTTAATATTCCAGTAATATATATAAGGGTTGTTTTTTAATATAACAAAATGAGCTAAAATATTTACAAATATAGCAAAATATCATGTTTATCATTGTTTATTAGTGTCTGTCAAATTACCATCATTTATCACTATCTATTGGTGATGAAAAGAGAAATTTTTACTATATTTGTAAATATTTTCAACAGTTTTGTCATTTAAAACAATTGCCCTATATATAATGCATTTTTATTCTAATATTATTATATATTTACTGTGAGGTTACATGAAAAAAATGTATTATTTTTCCGTATTAATTACTACTTTTATTCAATTAAATTTTCTATTTTTTTTCTTAATTTCTCTAGAGATTAAAGAATTAGAAAAGTATGGAAATTTTTGGATACTCTCATGTATGTAGGAATAAACAGAAAAAATAACTGAAAAATTAACAACTCGTGTAATTGTTCGCTACGGTAGAAATAAGGGAAAAAACTGAGAAATAAAAAAATAATAATAATAAAAACTAATAACACCAGAATTTTTTTAATATACTAAAAAAATTATTTGAATACCAAGGTTTCCTATCTAACTCTGTTTTGTCTTATTAGCCCCTTTGATCTATTTAATTCTATGGTTCGTAAAATTTAAAAAGAGATTCAAATTCTTATTGTCAAGGCTTTTTTTTTTTTTTTTTTTTTTTTACCTTGTTTTAACAAAAAATTAACATGTAGTGATGAGAATTTAAATACATTGAGCCTGAGGTATATCTAAATCTTTAATCACATTTATTTATGCTCAAATTACTAACATTATAGATTTAGTCATTATTAGTTGTCACCCTTTTGATATTAGTGTTTAAAATTTATGTTCACTAATGACCCACAAATGAATATAATTATATTTTATGGCCAGAAAATCTGAAAATAAAAATTTAAAAATTATAAGATATTTAATAAAAATATAGTTGTATTTCATGTTTTCAAATAATTTATAAATGTGTTTGATAATAATTTATAAATCTCGATAAATATTAGTTGTAACAATTTACTATTATTAATTTATTTATGAATATGATTTAGATTTTAAAAAAATTGTATAATTATTTATAATTTTAAAATATGAATTAAGTTTATAACATGGACATACTATATTTCTAAATATTTTTATCTTTATTTAATATAATTATGTACTTTAAATTTTAAAATAAAAAAATTGGATACAATGAAAACATAAAAATGTTGTTTTTAGAATTTTCAATGTTTGGATCACATAATCAGAAAATAATTTTTCAAAAACAAAATTAAAGTTGATTGCCAAAGATATATTTGCTAAATTCAATAAATCTGAAAACGTAAAATAGAATTACAAATTTCTTTGATCACCAACTTTATCTATCTAACTTCATTTTGTCTTACTATCCCATTGATTTAATTTTGAAATTGTAAAACTTAATTGAACAAAAATATCTACATATATACTCGATCTTGTTGTGAAGATCATACCATCATAGCTAGACCTTCCGCAAGATTCTATTATATATATAAAAGTTTAGGATAAAATTTTTGTGTTACCCTAAAGATAGATATTAATTGGTATTAGTACAAAATTGGTCTTTAATGTCGGTCAAAAATCAATATTATACAACAAAGCGAAGTATCCTTCTTTGCAATCTCATTGGAGCCACTTTTTGGAGCATTTGGATGGAAAGAAATAATCGAACCTTTCAAAGTAAAAGCAAACCAATGGCTCACTTGTGGGAAGACATTCTCAACTTATCATCGTTGTGGTGTAAAAAAAGTCCTCATTTCTCATCATATGATGTTGCTACTATATCTCTAAATTGGCGTACTTTCCTTTAGTTTCAACTCATTGGCTTTTTTGTATTGAGCTTATCTCTAGCTCTCTATGTACCCACTATCTTTCTATCAATGAATTTTTTGGTCTTGGGGCGTGATGAGGATGCTAGAGGGGTGTCTACCTAGTAGAGATGTCTCGGTGCATCCCCTGATCCCTCTTGCCTTGTGAATATTTAAAAAAAAAAAAATCAATATTATACGAGTACGATAAAGGATAAATATGACCAACATCGAAGGATGTATTATTGTAGATGATCAATAATAGTCACTCTCAATAACACTCCTAGCTATTCTCAAATAACCGTTCGATAGATAGTCAAAATTCATTTTTTAAATTATCGCATATGTTAGGAACAACAACCTTCAAATAATTAACTTCATATTAGTATACTATTATATTCATTTCGGAAGTAAGTCTTAATGGTTTTGCGTTTTGTCTCGTTTTAGATCTTGTGTATATGATCTACATAGAAATTATATTGTCTCTTACTTATATTTCTATAATCTTTTTCTTATTTAGCCAATATGAAATTTTTGTCGTATTCTTAACCGCACACAACAGATTATCCAATGGTTTATAATTGTCTGCCATATTGTTGAAGAATCCTCAAAATAATATAATTCCTTTCTCATCTCTTTCCTTTATGATTTAACATGTAAAAGTGGAAATGGTGAAATATAATGTTTAAACAATAAAGGTGAAAACATATTTTAATTTGCTCAAATCATATTGCTAATTGATCAGAAAACCCTTAAAATATGTTCAATTAATCAGCTACATTAAGAATTTGAAGAGAGCATATAACTAAGTTATTGGAATTTAATTAGCCAATGGAAATTACAGTCATAAAAATTATGGAGAGAAAGGAGAGAATTTGGTAAAAACACACAACAGCAATTTTATTGAATTGGGTTTTGAAAATAAAACCTCAAAATCTTCAACAACCACACAGGAGATAGAGGTAGAGAAGATAATAAAAACATCACCAATTGGATTTGGCAGCATTAGCAAGAGTATTAACACCATCATCAGCTGCAATGTTGAAAGCAAAGTAACCAAGAACACCATTTAACTTTGCTAATGAAATCTTATCTGCAATGGTGTATTCACTTTCATATGCAATCCATGTCGTGTCAGAATAAGTGTAAGCAATTAGAAATCTACTGTCCTTGTTCTCGACATCGGCTTGATTATCAGCTATAAATTCTTTGACGTTGGAGTAATCGATTCGACCATCTTGAGAAATATAATCTCCTTTAGCCGCTCCTTCGGCCTTAGAAAACACATCGTGTTGGTTAGAGTCGACAAGTTTCCAAGCCCAACCGTAGAAAGGAATTCCAAACACAATTTTGTTATGAGGAAGATTACCAAGGCTTTTCGTCCAAGATTTGATACCAAAATTTGCTGATAAGGCATTAGCCTTTGGGTTGTTGAATGGTGAGGATGGGCCAGTGGCCTTACTTGATGAAATTGGTGTGTAAAAATCATAAGAAAGAATATTCAACCAATCCAAATTTTGTTTAATTGCATCAACTGGATATTGAATGTTGTGTTGAAGATAAGGTACATTAGAGACAGTAGCAACAAGAAGTAACCTTGGAAGACTCAAATTGATACCATCCTCCACAATAGCTTTATGCCAAACACTAACCAACCTTTCAAAATTGTTCATGTCATCGTGAGAAGATGGGTATAACCATTCAAGATCAAGCCCATCAAATCCAGATGCTCTTGCTACCGCAATTGAGGATTTGATAAACACATCACGATTTGAATGGTTCGTAGCGATTTTAGCAAATCTTTCGCTAAATCCTGAAATGGACAACAAAGTTTTGACGTCAGGATTTCGTAGTCTCACAGTTGATGAAAACTGATTGATTAAAACATGTTGTGATGGATCTATGGTGACTTTATAAGTTTGAGCATCAACACCAGCATAACCGACAAACAAATGGGTGAAAAAGTTAGCATCGATATTTGCTGGTGGAAGTTTATGATTTGTGCTTGCAAGCCAGTAACCAGCATTCACAAACTTTGTGGTTTGAGGATTTTCCATGGATGAAGAGAGAACCTAATTACTTTAACCCCTATGGGACTGATTGCAACTTGGTATTACTTGTCAAACAATATCAAACCAATCAAGTATGTGTATATATATACACTATATCCTAAAGTCTCAACCTTTATTACCTTTCTGGCTATTTTTGTATTTTTTATTTACATTCCTCAAATTAATATATTTCATTATACTCTTAATCATTATATATAAGAGCAAAAATCAATATGGTATTGTATATATTTAACTTCGGAGTCAAAAATTCAATCCCCACCTCATACATTGTCAAGAATGAAAAGAAAAAAAAAAAAAAAAAGGATCTTTCTATATATCTAACTTCATTCTGTCCTATTACATGCATGAAATAATGTATTGTATCGAAGGTATTAAATTTTTATTGATACATCAAAGTTTTGGTTGATATATTTCTATATGAAAATACTTAGCTTGCAAGCCACTTAGTTATCTAATAATAAAATTTGCCATGTGGTAGACTTTTGTTTTCTCTTTTTTTTTTTTAAAGAACATTTTTAAAATTTTTTTTATTATGTAATTAAGAAAAATACAGAAATATGAATATATTATTCTTTCTACATTTCTATAAGTTCAACATCAACTTAGGGAGTGAATCGATATTTTTATTATATTGTAAAATAAAATGGATGAAACATAAAAATAAAAAAAATCATGATACCGTGCCTCAAATATATTTCATTATTCTAATATTTCTATCAAACTCATTTTTGTCCCCCATTACATGCTGATGGATATTCCTGAAATGTATTGTACTTTAGTCACAATATTATTGTATTATCGGTTGTTGAGAATTTGAAAATCAAATAACAATTATTGTATTTAATGTACTATACCCCTCATTTGGAATTCTCACCCAGTTCGGAATGGGTCTACGTAGAAAAAGTAGACATTTCTAATTATATGTCCATCCATTTGTTTAGCTCAAATCTCGAAATTGAACCTACAACTTTAAGGAAGGGATTTATTATATGTCAATTACAGCTCAGTTTAGCATGAGCTTAATTAATCAATCATATGTTGGTGTAATTCATATTATATATAAGACGTGATTTAGGGTCCATGACAGCCAATTATAGTGTAGGCATACATTATTGACATATGTGTATGCCTACCACATCAAGTTAATTAATACACATAGTTGTTATTAGATAAGTAATGTCATTTATCTATTAAAACAATAGATGATTTGAATAATATGAATAATCAAAATTGGTATTTATGGACGAGATTTTGAAAGTCTAAAAACTAAAATAAAATTTAATCAAATTAAATGACCTCAAAGATAATAGATTGAATGAAATGATATCAACGACTTGGTAGTTGTTTGATTAAATAAATTTTATCAATCTAACTTCATTTTGTCCTATTAGGACTAATGATGTTTGAGAGATGTTGGACATACGGATTTTCAAATGCATAAATTATGTCACATTTTTATTTATGTATTTATTTTTATTATTAACCTTCCCTTTTGGTTTTATCCGGCCCAAAAGGCCTCATATTGTTATAAATAGTTGTCATCCCTTATAAACCTATGACCATCATCTTATTTCATTGATGTGGGACTTTGGTCGCATTCCCGACAATCCTCCCCTCGAACAATGGACCCCTCAAATAGTCATTCATCTGACTCTTATCCCTAACTCCTCTTCACTGAAGCATACCACTTATTAGAGTTCAACCACATATCACAACATGATCTACTTTTGAGGCTCTATTACATTTGTGTTCGACACTTGAGGATTCTACAGACATAGCTAAGTCAGGATCATAGCTCTGATACCACTTGTTGAAAAAAAAAAAAAAAACTCCAACTTCTACTACAAGAATAAGCAAAATAATAAAAGAAAAATTAAAAGAAAGTAATAAAAGTGGAAACACAAGAATTTTGTGGAAAAACTCGAATCTGCAAAAAAAAAACCACGAACAAAAAAAATCTCTCCCCGACCCAAATTACAAAATGATCGTCAGGACTTTTGACTACTCACACCGTTTTTCCCATTCTCAAACTAGAGAATTTTTACTAAACTTCGCACAAATAAGCTTTTTTTTTTTAACGAAGACACAATTTGAAACCAAAGACATGACTAGTGCTTGGAGCCTATCACTTTCTTCCATCTTTCTGATGCGAGATAATTGTACTTCTAATATTTTGCCAAAATTCAAACATTTTTTTACTTCGAAAGTGTTTAAACACACAAAATCATTAATTTATATAATTTTAAAAATAGACAATTATGTCCCTCCTAAAAATTAGTAATATTACAAGTCTTTAAACACAAAATCTAATTTAGAAAATCAAATCAAAAGAAAATAAATCAAAATCTATAACCCTTGATTACGAAATCACAAAAAGTTAACAAATCTAACAAATTTTAAAAAAAACCTAGGTTATTTCTAGATCTTTTATGTTGAGATGTATATTTATATATTTTAACATAATTATAGAAAAAAAAACTAATTTATACATTAGTTTTACATTATAGATGCTTCAAAACAACCTTCTAAATTCGTTAGTGTTTGCTTTCTATTTTATGACTTGCTAACATTTGTTTTACTCTAAGGAAGAAATAGTATAATATAACTTTTCAATCAATCGATAGCCTACAACATGAAGAATAATTGATAATGAATTAAAATGATTCAAGTTATTGGTTTTAGTTGGTGAAATAAAACTCAAGATGCAATTTTATCGCTTGTTATCTTATTTTATCTTTTTAGTTTAATTAGTTTAATTCTTGTTTATTCCGTATTCCAATTTTGTCCTTTTAACAAATCCACGTCTTTTGGTATATCAGTCAACTAATATACCACATTTAAAGTATATCAGTTGTATATTTTTTTCCATTGATTTGTATACTTTTTGTATTTTTTGTTTGCAACAATATGAGTTATTACTCACTTTAATTTTTGTGTTTGCTACATTTTTTTCTATCTCTTTTGTAGTTTTTTTTTTTTTCATTTTTAAATGGGTTTGTTTTTTTCATTTTTAAGTACAAATGTACAATAAGTCAGGGAGATTCAACATAAAACTCACTAACACTTAGTTTAGTACTGTATACTCACCTTGATAATTTGGGTGTGTTTGAAATAACTAGAGAAAAAAATATTTTTCAAAAAATTACTTTTATGATTTTTTTAAAACACTTAAATAACTAGTAATTTTCAACTGTATATCAATAGTATATCAAATGTATCAAGTTTCTATCAATAGTATATCAAATGTGTATCAAGTGTCTATCAATAGTGTATTAAGTTGTATGTATCAGGTGTATACTAGTAGTGTATCAAGTGTATTAAAGATATACGTGTATCAAGTATATCAAATGTATATCAGTGTATCAAGTGTATATCAATAGTGTATCAGTGGTATCAAGTGTATTAGGTATATCAAGTGGGTTGAGCTTTTTTTTTGCTAATTTTGCAAAAGTAATTTTTTTTCGTATGCATTATTTGTGTTCAATGTCTTCATCACCGTTCATCTACGTTGTTGGTCTTCAATATTTGTGATCTCTGATGCTCGTCTTTAGCACTGTTCGTATTCCTAACCTTAAGTCTCTCCCTCCCTTTCAACTTTGTTTTTTAGTGGAAAAGGGATCTACACTATACCATTAGACTTCGATTTTTAGAGGAGGGAGGCCCTCAGGTTCCATTTTCAAGGTGAGGAGGTTTTCAATTTCGAAGTTTGGAGGCAAAATACGTTTTTGATTTTCCCTCCCTCCACTCCTTTCAGCTTTGTTTTTTTACTCCCTCCCTTAATTCAACTTTGTTTTTTTAGTAGAAATGGGATCTACACTGTACCGTTAGTCTTCGATTTTTAGAGGAGGAAGGAGGCCCTCAGGTTCCATTTTCAACGTGAGGAAGTTTTCAATTTTGGAGTTTGGAGGCAAAATAGGTTTTCGATTTTGATTTTTTAGAATGAATCGACCTTTTAAGAACTTTTTATGTTGATTTGAGACTGAAATTGTCACTTTCACTTTTTAGGTTGGATTTAGGAGGGAAAAATTGCACAGAGACACTTAGGCATTTTTAGGTTGGATTGGTATATATTAACTGATGAATTTGTTTTTGTATATATCTTTGCTCCTCACTTTGAGTTTTGTACTAAATCTATAATGTTAGTAATTTGAGCATAAATGAAGAATGTGATTTTAAGTTATTATATATACTTCGGGCTCAATTCATTTAAATTTTCATCACCACATAATATTTTATTTTAACAAAACACCAAAATGAGCTTAGCTTAACGATAATTGACATGACCTTTTTTTATTGAAGTTGAATGTAATCTTACCATTATGGAGAAAAGAAAAGACTAAACCATCAAAAGTTGAATCTCTTCTTAAATAATTTTACGAACCATAGAATTAAATAGATCAAAGGGGCTAATAAGACAAAAGAGAGTTAGATAGGAAACCTTGGTATTCAAATAATTATTTTTTAGTGTATTAAAATATCCCTTCTCACTCCCATTTGATTAAGAAAATGAGAACCCATAAAACAATTATTATATATATCCATTTGTTTGGTCAAAAGTAAGCATTTTTAATTAACTAAATACTATTACAAAAATGGTGAGAATTGATAATCGCTATGTATTCATCTTCAATCTAGACCCAAAACCTAAAATAAGTAATATTATTTTTTAAGATGGAGTGGTAATATATTTCACTGCAAGAAAAATAGATTTCCATCATAACAAAACCAAACTAAAATAAAGGGAAAAGCCAAAAAGGCATGTTTTAAAAAATTTATAACAGTTTTTTTTAGTGTCACCCATCTATAACTATTATCAACCGTCACTAAATACAAATAATTAATTCCAAAATATTTACAAATTTCAAAATGGAAACTATATTGTTGGGTTCAAGAAATAGATGAATGGTTGAATATAGGGAAAATAGGACAAAAGTGATCATTTTTCATCTTAGTTGCTTTCTATTGTAAGCATGATACTAGATCATTTGTAATTTGGTCGTATATTCAGTCTATCACAAATTTAATGTTTAATGTGGAGGTGGTTACACACATCGAATTGGTGCATTGATCATTCCAATGTATATATGAGATACACATGTAAAAGAAAAACAAACTAAATATACTTGCATTTACATTCTTAAAAAAATAATTTCATATGATCCAAAGTTTAGAGAAAAAAAAAATTAGAGGATTTAATTGAATGAAAGCAGTAATTAATACGCTGAAACTGTACATCTTTTCATGTAACCTCATAGTATATATATAATAATATTGGAATAAAAATGCATTATATAGGATAATTGTTTCAAATGATAAAACTGTTGAAAATATTTACAAATATAGCAAAATGTCTTTGTCTATTGGTGATAGACAACGATAGACACTAATAGACATCTATCAGTGTATATCACCAATAGATAGTGATAGATGAGGGTAATCTGAT
Organism: Citrullus mucosospermus; assembly: GCA_030954485.1. Classification (NCBI taxonomy): domain Eukaryota; kingdom Viridiplantae; phylum Streptophyta; class Magnoliopsida; order Cucurbitales; family Cucurbitaceae; genus Citrullus; species Citrullus mucosospermus. The sequence continues at coordinate 3,604,666 of CM062065.1, forward strand.
ATACACTAATAAATTACTATCATCTAGCACCGTCTATCAATGATAGATAGATATTTTGCTATATTTGTAAATATTTTGGCTCATTTTTTATATTTGTATTAGATAGAAGATTTTTTATTTTTATTTTTGAAAAAACTATAATATGAGACATTAAAATAAAAATTGTTATATTATCAAATTTTTAAAAGTTGATGGTAACTATAACAAAATTGTATAATATTTATTTATTATATACTAAAAAATCATTGTTTAAAAATAATAATTAGAACTACAAGATTTCACACGCATTGCACGTGTTTCTTGACTAGTATACCAAATGGACTCAAATTTTAGGAGACATAGAAGTGGGTCTTACATTTGTAGTTTGTTACAATTACACTCGTAAACTCTTAATTCAATTAATTAGTCTCTTGTATTTTATTAATTATTACAATCATATTGACCCAAGCTTTTAAGTTTTAAATTGTTAGAAACTTTATGGTTTGTTTCATAACTCTCTATGTTTTTTTCTCTTTTAAAATTCTTATTTGCCTCCTAATTTTTCTTCTCTCAATTTTTTTGCTTTTGTGAACCACCCACCCTCTATTTTATTTTTCACTCATATGTAATGTCTTTTTAGTTTTTTTTTTTCCTTTTTTTTGGATCTCTTAGGCTCAAATATGTGGAAATACTTAACCCATTAGAGAGCTAATAGGACAAAATGAAGTTAGGTACATAAATTTGTTTTAATCAAATAGAGTATGACATTTAATGGGTATTTTACCAAAGGAAAAATTGGAGAAATGGATCTCTTTCTTGTGCATTGACTTCAATTTATATATGAAATTGAATTAAATACCAAAACATCACATATGGTTTGAATTTCCTTCCTCTTCTTTTCTCCTTTGATCAACTCTCTCTATCCAAATGGCCAAAAGTAATTTTGTGAATGCTGGCTATTGGTTCACCCACACCAACACCCAACTTCCCATTTCTTCCATTGATACTAATCTTTTCACTCATCTCTTTTGTGGTCATGTTGGTATTGACTCACAAACTTATGAACTCTCCATATCTGATTCAACAAAAACCCTAATTGACCAATTTTCCAAAACCATCAAAGAAAAGAATCTTGAGGTAAAAACTTTGTTGTCTATTGGAGGAGATGATGCAAAAGGTGATAGATTTGCAGCCATGGCAAGCGATTCTTCGAATCGCTCGATTTTTATTAAATCCTTAATTTCCAAAGCAAGAGAGAGTAATTTTGATGGGGTGGATCTTCAATGGTTATACCCTTCTTCTATGGAGGAAATTGCCAATTTTGAAGCTTTAATTATTGAGTGTTATAATGGTGTTGTGAAAGAAGCTAAAGAATCTCATGATCAGCCAAGATTGATTCTTGTTGCAACAGTCTTTTACTCTCCTTATATAAAGAATATTCAATATCCAATTCAAGTGATGAGAAGAACTTTGAATTGGGTTAATGTGATTGCTTATGATATTTACACTCCTACTTTATGGAGAGAGGAAACTGGACCATCCTCAGCTTTCTACAATCCAAACACAAATTCCTCTTCTGGATACTTTGGTATGTAGTTTTAAAAGATTATTAATTAAAACAGCCCATATCCTTTCCAATTTGATTTTATTTTTGTTACCTTATATATAGTTTTGATAATCTCGATTAAGGCTTAAGGTGTGTTTGAAATACATTTTCAAGTGTTTAGTTTAAAAAATAAGTCATTTTGGAAAACATTGGAGTGAACTAAAATGGATTTTTGACCTGTATTCTAAACTCTTTTTATCAAAAGAGTTTAAATAAAAATGAGTTTTTTTTATAAACACTTTTTTCTTAAATCAATCCAAATTAGCTCTTAGTAATATTATGTTGTAGTTTTAAAATAATTGGTGGTATTTGTGCATAATATGAAGTAAACGGTTTGGTAATTTCAGGTTTAGACTTGAGAATAAGTTAGTTATAGTATGTTTGGTAAATGATTTTAAATATTATATTTTGTTTGCTCTATATCTTTTTCAGAGATTCTGTGTACAAGTATTAAGAGAAATAGCTTTTTCTAAAAAAAATATATTTATATGATATGATTTGAAAGAAAATAGCTGCATAAATTATAAGATCGAATTTTGGTTATTGGAGAAATATATTAGAAATAAATCTCAATTTTGAAGGATAAATTTAAAATAGGGTTCTTTTCAAATATAGTAAAAGAACCAAAATATACAGAAATATAGCAAAATTTTACTGTCTATTTGCGATAGATCGCAATAAACTATTATCTGTGTCTAGCGATCTACCGCGGTTTATCGCAGATAGACTGTGTATTTGGCTAATAGTTGT